>CM073732.1:87132959-88411219 GCA_037113605.1 Calophaca sinica | reverse complement strand
CATTAATGGTCCACATAAGAGCTGTCCTCATTGTAAAGTTCTTCTTTCGTGCAATATCGTAAGTCAAAACGCCATTCCGCAACCTTTTGAGATCGTCAATGATAGGCTGTAAGTAGATGTCAATACCATCTGTTGGATTATCTGGACCCGGTATAATACAAGTCAAGAACATATAAGGCTTAGACATGCACATTTCGGGAGGAAGATTGTATGGGTTAACAATAACTGGTCAGCAAGAATAGGGTTTCGCCGTTGATTGAACATATGAGGTAAATCCATCAGAGCATAAGCCAAGTCGTACATTACGTGGATCTGCTACAAATTTGGGATGCACACGATCGAAGTGCTTCCAAGCTTCACCATCACATGGGTGGCGCAACATACCCGAAGTGCTTCTATTCTCATAGTGCCACGTCATTTTGTCTGTAGTCTGTGTTGATGCAAACATTCTCTGCAGCCTTGGAATAATAGGCAAATAAAACATTGCCTTCCGTGGAACTGGTTTTTTTCTACCCTTCACATTATCAATGTGTGAAATATACCTTGGCTCACCACAAAATTTACAATCAACCAGCGCGCCATTATTTTTACCAAATTCATTGTCGAAATATAACATACACCCTCTCACACAACAACCAAGCCTTTTAGATTCTAACCCTAACTTGGACACTAAGCTTTTAGCCTTGTAATAACTTTTTGGCAAACCATCTCTGATAAGTGACGACTCCAAAATCATCTTCGTTACGAGATCCAAGCACACATCCGTAGCACCACAGTTTGACTTAAGAGCTAAAAGCCTCACACACATTGATAAATTAGAGTCTGTAGACCCTTCAAACAACGACTTATTTGTTTCTAACAAGAGATTATAAAATTTTTGTGCTGTCTCGTTTGGAAGTTCATCTGTGTCATCATATTGTTGTTCCTCGAATGATATGTTGACCCCCAAGGCATCACAAACCATATCTTGCATCAATTCAATCTACTCACCATATCCCTATCTACGCAACTGTTTGAAGCACCTGTGCAATTATCGCCAACCGCTAAATCAACCTGAGGCAACTCTTCACCATGTCTAGTCCAAATCTAGTAATTAGGCATAAATTCAACTCTCTGTAGATGACATATGACCTCGCATGGGCTCTTGATCCTTCTGCAATTGCAATTAAGGCACGAACATCTAATCCCTCCATTAATTTCGAAATCTTCATGTGCCATTGTGGCTTGGACAAAGTGATCAACCACATCGCAAAATGATTGTTTCAAACCTCTCCCCGGATACAACCTATCGTACATCCAACTACAACTCGAAGGGAAAAATTCCATCTTTTGCATGTAAAAAAAAATGACAATTTCAGCAACACGACGTTCTTACAACTGCTCTCTTTCTTTAAATGGTATGGCCCTATCCCATTCGAGGAAAAACTTTTTCAGAACTCGTATAGAGAGTTAAGTTACCCTACAAGGAGTAAACAATCAATTAAGAGCAAAAAGGGGAAAAAATCAAATTCAGTTGAAAGATTAATAAGAAACTACTGAAGCACAATTATTCCCAAGCAAACAACATTTTGCAAGTCCAGCCAACATCTTCTGCTTTATTAGATTATTTATCATTCCAATATATTATTTCTTACATTACAGCTATTCAATTGTGATATTAGACTTCAGCAGTACCTGAGTTCCAATTGAACTAGTAGATCCCACGATGGAAATGGGTTTTGGTCCCTCCCAAGTCTTGCGACCTAGTTCCGGGATCGCTCGTCCTGGCCAGGCTGGTGGTGGTGACTGCACTGAGCAAGACACTCGTCTTCTAGATGCTGTTCCACACTCTTTTCTTTTCAAAGCAAAACTACCTACAAATCAAATTATTATTTACTTAATAAATAAATATAGATTTTCACTAAACAAAAACATCATAGTATCTAACACATAGCATCAATACAACGGAAGAGCAGAATTTGGGGGAAAAATCAAAACAAAGAAAACGTGATTAAACACAGACAGTGGAGGAATATGTTGCGGTGACCTAAGTTCGTTGGTGGTAACTACCGCTCTGGCGATCGTAGAAGCAATAGCCGTGACGATGTTTCAGTCGAACTATTGTGGTGGTGCCCGGAGTCTAATGGTCACGCCGGACAAAAAGGAGTGGGGGTGGTGGCCGTGACGGACTAAGGTTATGGTGGCCGCGACGGTCAGAGAAAGAGGTAGAGACAGGGACGGTGCCAGAGTGGACGTAGTGGCGGCAGTGTGGTGGCGGAAGACACGGTGAACGCTCCATAGAGAGAGAAAGAGATGAGAGAGAGGGGTTTCAGAAAAGTGAAGGGGAAGATCGTTTTCTGTTCCATAAACGCAACATACCGACGACTTTTTTTACTTACCGACGGTCTAACCCCGTCGTAAAACTAAGCAGATATTCCGACGGCCAAATTTCAAATACTGACGGACAACCCGTCGAAAATGGAAAAAGAAGCGGGAATCTGGCTTGTTGTTGCGCCTTTACTGACGGCATATTACCGACGGGCTATACCCGTCGCAAAAAAAAACAATTTTTTCGACGGCTTTAACCGTGGGTAAAGGCAGGTCGTCTCATGGTTAATGTTACCGACGGCCGCTAAATCTATTTCCTTGCTATTAAAAACTATATTTCCTTATCGAAAGCCAATTACTCACTCTAAACTACTAATAACTACCCAGTTAATAGCTTTTTCCCTAAATAACTACTCTGTTTTGGTCCAGGAAGGTAATTAAAGGAAAGAGCATTAAGAACATGTGAGTTTATTAATCTAATAATTGATTGGAAATAAGCAATTAACTTGATCGGGCATGAAAAGCGAATTCTGTTGATCCTAGAGTTCATTAACTAATTGTGGTCCTGTCATCTCCAATTAACTAATTTATTAAGAATTAGCTACTTCCTATGGGATTAAGCATGCTAGGAAAAACACATTCATAAGGATAATAAGAAGTTCATAATAACAATTAAATAAATATCAAGAACATCGTAAAAGATCCCCATTACCCCTAGTGATAGAGTTAGCTACTGTTTCTCAACATAATAGAATAACACTAATCCAAACAAGAAATCATAAAAGAAAGGTAAGACAAGAGGCAGTAGCTAGAGTGGTCAAGAGACCCCCCAGTCTCCAACTCTCTAGCTCTCCTGAAAGAGAGCTAAGATTGCCTATTTATAGGCTTTGAGGTACACTAGGTAACTGGCTTTAAATCTGTGCATTTTGGGCTTGGATACGGTCGTACCAAATATATACCCGGTCGTACCGGACTTTAATTACTATGATGGCCCGTACTTGTGTACTCTGCATGCCCTGACACAATTGTGTTCAGCCGTACTGCCTTTGGTACGGCCGTACTGAGCTTTCTCATCGGCGCTAGGCTGTACTGACTAACGGGGTACGCCCCTACTGCTTCTCTTGCATAAGTACGGCCGTACTGCAATACTGTCAGGCCATACCACTCTTCCAGAAACGCCAAAGTATGCTCCAATCTTGCCAGAATCTTCCCAAAATTACATCTTTTGCTCCAAGCGAGGTCTTTATGATATTTCTGCAAAATAGGACATAAGTAAGTACTTTTATATTTTAAATAGCACAAAATGATATAATTAAGTACTAAAAATGTCCTATAAAAGTAGACAATTTGGTGTGATTACAAAGCCTTATCACCATCATCATCATCATCAGCTTCTGGTATAGTAGGCAGCTTCTTCTGTACCTTGCTTCTGGTCATCTTGACTGGAAGCTCTTTCATTATTAGATTCGGTTAGACTAAAATTAGTTTAGTGATTAAGTAGGGTCCTTGCCATTAATTAAATTTTTTATAATTGGTAATAAAACATTTCCGTTATTATCAAACGTTTATAAGTTATTAACGGTAACCTTTTATTTAAAAAAAATATAGGTCATTTTTCTTAGAAAAGACGAGTTAATGCCTTGAAAATTCAGGGCGTTACAGAATCTGATTCAGTGTTTGCCATGAGGGCAACATTTGCTTCTTCTTCATTCTCATCATCTTCAGAGGAAGATGAGTCTAAGTCTTCCCATGAAGCCATGAGGCCCTTCTTCTTTCCCTTGAAAGAACTCTTCTTAGGCTTCTCCTTAAAATTAGGATATTCAGATTTGAAGTGCCCGACGTTTTACATTCATAGCAAATGATTGACTCTTGTCTTTGCTTTTCTTCTTATCCTTGAAACCTTTGTTTTAGAACTATCTCCAGAAGTTCCCTTTCTTTTTCCACATGCGTTGGATCTTCCTAGACATAAACGAAAGTTCATCATCTGATCCTTCACTGTCTTCTTTAGAGACTCCATCTTCTGATTCTTCCTCAGCTTGAAAAGCTTTAGAAGAACTTGCTTTGTGCTTGTTGACTTTCAAGGAAATAGATTTGCTTTTCTTCACAGGTTCTTCCTCATTTAGCTCAAGTTCAAAATCTTTTAGAGAACTTAGCAGATCTTCAAGGCGTAAAGTGTTTAGATCTTTAGCTCCTTGTATAGCAGTGACTTTGGATCTCCATTGCTTGGTCAAACTTCTCAGTATCTTTCTCACATGGTCAGGTGTAATAGCTTTTTCCAAGGGCTTTTAACCCATGAACAATGTAGCATCCTCAGTTTTCTAAACCTTGCTTAGTATATGATTATGTGGGATTTAGTGTAATTGTGTGTGCCTAGGAGTGTTCTATGGAGTTTAACAATGTACTTGGGTGTTCAGTGGTGTATTCGCTCTCTGTGCCCTTGTGTAAGTGTAAGTATAAGACTAGTGAGGTTATGAAGGTTATAGAGAGGAGGAGAAGTGCTTGTTAGGGTTTTAGTATTAGTCTTAGAAGCCTCGTAGAATTTGAAAGCAATCAGAGTTAGGATTAGGGTTTTGGTGTATTCGTAACCTAGAGCGAATGTGAGTTTTTGAACGAGTAGATGAGCCTTTGAATCTTGTTCCTTAGTTCTATTAGATGGCCTTTTGTGTGTAGAATCATGTCTAAGTGTTAGGGTATCGAGTTCAGGATCGTACGAGCGTCGTAATCAAAGAAATCACGTGAAACTGGACAAAACTGCACAAAAGCGCGTGGGACGCGCTTACGCGCGCTGGACTACGGTGCACCAGTAATTCCAGATCCTTCTGTGATACGTGGCATGTTGTGATTGGAATAGCATGACCCCATAAGGAAGCGACACGTGGCACACATGTAGGGAACTCCTTCGCGCTGAAGAAACGCGCTTGGAGCGCGCGTAAGCGCACGTGACGCGCACTGAGCAGTAGCGGCACGCGTGGAGCACACGCAGGCTCGCGGCACGCGTGGCCAATGTAGGAAATTTTATATATAAGGCCATTTTGCACTTCCTTTCATTTCCTTTCAGTTCCTACTTCTTCCCCCACGACCTGAAGCTTGTAAATATGTCTTGAAACACCATGAATGGGTTCTCTTGAGTTTGAAGTATGATCCCAAGCCATTCCAAGTGCCAGTTCATCAATCTGATTGTATCGATTCGTCTGTTTCTGTTCGTGCTTTCTAAGGCTTAAATCTAAACTTCGTTTTGTGGAGGTAAAGCTAAGTTCCTTGGTAGTCTAGTACTACTTTCCAACCTGATTTCATGATATATTTTATGGTTCTTATTCCTAATCTTAATCCGGTGTTGTTTTAGGCCCTGTTTGACTAAACGGTTACCGAACGAACTTAGATTCTGCCAAAACTTCTGGAGGTGACTCCAAAACAGAGGAGGAAGCCTCTATATCTTGACTCTTTCATGGTAAACTCGTGACCCTTGGTTAGTGATTCTAGTCCCTCAAGTGCTATTCTTCGTGTTTTTGGATTTTGGTTCAAGTTTGGCTACCGAATGAGTTAGGAGTTGATCCAAGACATCAAATCTTTCTATTGGTGAGTATATAGTCATGTAGTATGGCTCTGTTCTAGAGTCTATACTTTTGATTCCAACTCACCGTTCGTTTTGGTTTTGGTCCCTAACAGTGTATTATTTGCAGTTTGGAGTCTGGTGGGTAATTTCAGCTGTTGTAAGTGCTAGAAACCACTTCAAGACTTGTAGTTTCATGGATGCCATCCTTGGTGTGGTAATACTATAACCATGTTCATTCTTTCCATGAATTATTCATCGTCCGTTCGATGCCCATATTCTAATCTAGCAATGTTTTTGTGTTTCCGGTGAAATGTGGATCCCGTGGGCGTGCTTGGTGGAATTTGTGGACAAGTTTAGGTGATTATCCTATTGAGTGGTAGAACCATATATGTGTGGTGTGGAAGTGTGTTCGTGACTTTCGTTTCCAAAGTTCGTGCGTTTGTGAGTTCGTGAGTAAGGCTTAGTATCTAGTGGAGCAAAACCAGAGTTTTACCAGGTGAAGAGGATGAAACCTTAATCACCAGGATTTCAAGTGTAGTATGTAACTCTTAACATGTGTAGGGTACCTCAAACCCTAGGGATTGATTTCAGTAACACCTAAGGATAGGGGTTACGGTCTACGGTGTCTAAGGATAGGCGTCGTATATCCATCGACCAACATGGGATTGATTCACGATGTTTATGGATGATGGTATGACACTGGATTGGTGTATTCATGATGATGTGCGTATGTGTGATTGCCTGTATGATTAATTGATAACATGATAGTAGTGGATCGCCTTATATGACAGTAGGATTGATTCGTGTATTGATCAAGAGAGTGTGATAACATGTGATGCCTGATAACATGTTTGAGTGTATTATGGTGCTATAACATATTGTTCATGTGCCATTGTATGATAACATGATGTGTTTGGTGTTGTTCTCTGGTGTGCTGTAGCATCTGTTAATATGTGATGACTTGTTGTGTGTTGTAACATGTTGTTAGTTGTGCAGACCCTCGTAGTTTGAGGGAAACCTTTCTAATGTTGGGAGAGGTACTCTGTTGTTTAAGTTGCATATGTTGTAGTTGTGTTGTTTATTTGTTAAAAGGAGAATAGCTCATGGTCGCATGAGTGTTGTTCCCACTGTTAGGGAATAGTACTCATCGATTATGATCTATTGGCCTATATGTTGGTAGATTCAATTGCCTATGTTGTAGTTGCGTTGTTTAGTTGTTTAAAGGAGAATAGCTCATGGTCGGATGAGTGTTGTTCCCACTGTTGGGGAACAGTACTCCTCGATTATGATCTATTGGCCTATATGTTGGTAGATTCAGTTGCATATGTTGTAATTGTGTTGTTTAGTTGGTTAAAGGAGAATAGTTCATGGTCGCGTGAGTGCTGATTCCACTGTTGGGAATCAGTGTCGGAAATAATTAAGTACGACGTGCTAGGTCCAGAATTAGTTGAGTACGGTAGCTTGGCATACGTCCTGATGATGATCTATTGGCCTAAAAGTAGATAGACTTAGTTCCATATGTTGTAGTTGTGATGAACCATGTGAGCCTATGCACAAGTTTTCACAGTTGAAAGAGTCCTGATCTTAAGTTGGGGGTCAGTGTCGGAAATAGTTGAGTACAACGTGCTAGGTGCAAAAATTGTTGAGTACAGTAGCCTAGCATACTCTCCAGTTGTGAATACTTGTGGATCTGCCAACATGTGTACAGATTGAGATAAACATGTTATTGTGTTGTATACTACCTTGTTTCCCACTATATGGTGTTTTATGAGTTTCTTACCTCCTATCTATATTCCTGCGTATCCTTGTATTGTTGTGTTGAGATTAGAAGATGATGAGTCCGCAGCTGTTGGCAAAAGCGTTGAGGAAATTGATATTGATCGAGGCGGAAGATACTCTTGGCGAGGTTGCTGATGTCTAGGAGAGACTGTTGAGTCTCCTGTAGTTTTGTACCACAGCCAGTGGAGAGTCTGTTATTTCTATTGTTGTACGCACTCTGATATGAATACTTTGGTATTAAATTCTTGTATGTTTTCACGTGTTTGATTAAAGTTTAAAATTTTTCTGATTTTTGGCTTAACAGATTTAGGTGTCACAAACAATAGTTTGGAATCTTCCAAACATTGTCTCAATGTTTTCTCCTTCTTCCATCATAAGTAACTCATATTGGCGAACTAACATGCTAGACTTTGTCTCTCTTACTTGGGCAGAGCCTTCATAAGACAAAACAAAGGAATCCCAGATTTCCTTGGCAATCTCAAATTTACCACATTTGTCATATTCTTTTTCTGATGTTGCATAGATAAGAATATATCTGGCTTTTTGATTCAGCTGATATCTCTTTTTCTGATCATCATTCCATTTTTCTCTAGATAAAACAGCACCAATAGCAATAGTGGGAATAAGTTATCCATTTTTAACCATGTCCCGCAACTCAAGTTGTTGAGACACAAGGAATGATTTTATCTTGTCCTTCCAGTAATCAAATTTTTCTCCAGTAAATAGAAGAGAAAGGTTCATGTGGCCACCTTCTGTAGACATGTTGTAGATATAGGATCTTTTCCTCTCACACTGTTAAGTGCTCAACCAAGAAGCCGAGCTCTGGTACCAACTGAATGAGAACACAAGAAGGGGGGTTGAATTGTGTTGAAAACTTTTCGCAAACCATAAGTTAAAAACAACTTTAAAATAAGTTCTTTTGAAAACGATGATTACCAGACGATGAAAGATGTACCAGACGTTGTAGTGAAAACTGTGTAAAAAAAGTTTTTCTTTGCAAGACAGAAGTAAAGATAGAGCAATAGAGCATGAGACACAGAGATTTATACTAGTTCACTACCAACCTGGTAGCTACGTCTAGTCCCTTCATTCCTGAAGGATTTTCAACTATAATCACACTGATTACAAAATTCTTCAAGAGTATTCTACTGTCACAAACTTGACAATACTCTTAACTTTTCAAAACGACTCAGTACTTTCGAGTGTTTGAGGAACTAGCCTATTATAAGGCAATACAAGTTTCACAAAGATGATTTGAATACAGTCAAATAATTCTCAACAAGAGAGGATGAGAAACTTTAAGCTCAAAGCAAATAACTTTCTAAAAGAATGAATAAGACGCTGAAGTTCAGTTCTTGGTTTGCAGAGTTCTTGGCACAGAAACTTTTGGTTGCTTACTTGTATAATAACTCTAGCAGTGTTGTCAACCTTCTTCAATGGAGGGCTTGGAGTATCTATAGACTTCTTGAAGAATATTACCATTGCAAAATTATTCAGCTCCAAATCATTGAGTGAGGTAAATTTAAAAATGTCATTTTCTTCCTTTTCAGATAATTTCAGAATAGTACACTTTATTACCATTTGTACTATTTTCTTTTCCATCATTTGCAGTCTGGCACAAGTGTACGAATTTTTTCTTATCCCAAAGGTGTCACCTTTGATTCCTCGTACATGAAATTGAGCACACAAAAACGAATTTGAATATATTTCAGGATATGCTGAGGTATTGAGCAGAAAGGTACGCATGACTTGCACATGTTTCATTAAAGACCAGATGCTCGCTCAAATGCATAAGACGCTCGATGTAGTGCTTAATATCCATGTGTCATAATATTAGAAAATCGGAAGCTCGCTTGTATGCATATATCAGATGCTAAGATTTAACCGGATGCAGACATAGCACAAAAGTATTCATCTTCTTGTAAAACTTCTTCTTCTTGCTTAAGTGATGTTATAAATAGATTAATTTAATTCCTACACACTTTAAGACTTATCAAAAGGTAAATTGTGCTCACACAGATACTTTGTTATCATCAAAATTATTGAGGGTCTAAACTTCTTAATCGTTTAGGTTCCAACATTGTTAGGAGTAACCCATAGATGCCCGCCTCTGGATCAAAATTTTGTAAACATTAATTACATCCTTAAAGTTGACAATTTCATTTTCATTGTGTTAGATTATACAAACCTCTGTGATTTCCTTCTCTACCCACTCATCAATACTCTTTTGGATCTCTACTTACATTGCTTGCAACAGCTCGCTGGGTGTACCTCTTGAGGTGGGGCCATAACGTGAAAGTGGTCCAAAGTATTTCTGTAGGCCCATGCCCCATCCAGCAATGCAGACACGGCCAGGATGCTCAGGTGTTCCAGTGCAGCAGTCAAGATATATTGACGTTCATGTGGAACAAAAGCTCCTTGCGTGCTTTGCTCAACCAGGGAATCCTACAACAAACAATTCACAAAAACCACATGTAGGGAAATATTGTGTAAGCCTATTACAATTACAATTAGATATCAATATTTACAATCCTCTCCGCAACATTGTGTGAGGACTCAGATGTATAAACTCCCGATGGCTTTAGTCGGGCTCTCTTCCATAGTTTATGGCGCGGTGGAGATGGGGGATCGATATCCTCGATTGAGGCAAAATCACCGGATTCTTGCTGAATTTGTTTTAATTTCTCCACCTATTTTTAAGTGTAATATATTGATATTAATTAATTTAAATTCTTCAAGATAAACTGACAATAATTTAGTAAAAATACTTGTAATTATTTCTTTTTTATTTATTTTTAATTTTATATAATTATATTTTATTTTTTAATTATTACTTCTTGGAGTAACTGAAATAAATAAATTATATGTTGTTACTTCTATATTTATTTAATTAATACGAGACAATTTTAAATATTAGTAAGCAATACAGAACAAACTAAGTTCATGGCAGAAATATAACATTAATTAATTAATTCAACTTAAAATTAATATAATTTTCTATGAAAATTTCAAATTCAAAATTTAAAAAAATATTATAAATATTGAGGAGAGATCAATTTAAAAGTGCATAAGACGTTAATCTTGATACATCTCAATGACATATCAAATGATTTTAAATTAATGTAAAATTTTGTAGATATGATCTATTTGATAGTATCTTTCAATCCAACGGTGAGTTTTGTAATACAGGTATCCGGTACAAAGTTATTGAACGGTGTCACAATACCCAAGTTTGACACCGGTGTCATTTGACCCCGACCCATATATATATATATATATATATATATATATATATAAGGAATACTAGTGTCAGTCACCTTAACACTCCCTTTTTATTACTCGCCTAAATGTAACGCCACGTCATGCTATTTGTTTAACTCTTTACTTGATATCGGCTCTTCCAATAATTTTCAGACACTTTTTTTTATTTTTCTCTTAGAGTAAAGGCTCATTTTGGTCTCTCATAAAAATCCAACAAACCCTTTTAGTCACTCACAAAAAAAATTATAGAAATAGTCCCTCACATTATCAAAACAGTGTCAATGGGCTTCCAAATCCGTCAGTTAACTGGCTGATGTGGCACGTTAAATGTTGACATTGCAGTTAACCCTCTCTCTACACTGGATTATTACCTGACGTGGCATTTTTTATGAGGGACTAAATATGTCCCATTTTAGTCCCTCACATTTTTGGACCATTTCAGTCCCTC
Source organism: Calophaca sinica (assembly GCA_037113605.1). Lineage (NCBI taxonomy): Eukaryota > Viridiplantae > Streptophyta > Magnoliopsida > Fabales > Fabaceae > Calophaca > Calophaca sinica. The sequence goes on along the minus strand of CM073732.1, from coordinate 88,399,871 downwards.
AAAACGTACTTTGGTCTTTTGTGAGGGACCAAAATGGTACCATTAGACTTTTGTGAGGGACCAAAATAGTACCTTTACTCTAAATTTTATCTACAACATTTATTTTGTGATTTAAGTAATGAGATGGTTACTTGTGTATAAAATTTTGATTTAATCTAATCTGTTTTTATTAATTCAACCTTATTTTTACTTTGATCCTCAATTTTTCTTGACCCAGTCGCAGCACTTCACCTCTCTGAAGAAATAAACTTGTCTTGCTCCTTTCTTCTCTAGTCACACTGTGAAATGGGTTGTGTTGGTGTAAGCCCTAGAGGCCATTGTTTTCATTTGAACTTAGAATTTGTATCATGCTATTTATCTATGATATGAGGCATTTCAGTTATTATGTTTGTTTTAACGTAATAAAGCCCTTAAGTAAAAGTTCGATTTTAATAGAACATCGAGTGGACGACTCGGTTGTGAGATACTATAGAACTTTACTCTTAAACTTCCGTAGTTGAGTTTTATTATTAAGGGCAATAATAATACATCAAGACTATTATGTGTGCGGACTGATAACCTCATCTCACAGGTTATAGATATGAGATATCAAGTCACCGTATAGGTGCACATTAGGGTAATTGTGTACTGGATTGACCCGCCATGAGAATACTACATAGTGTGTTATGGAAGTGTCATAAGTTATTCTCATAGTGATAGTGGTGTATGCCACCTTTTGACCTGAAATCACTATGGTCCCTACATGAGGAGTTGAGTGTTTTATTGCCGTCAAACATTGTCTGTAACAAGACAATTATAAAGTCGGTTACTGAGCACTCCACGAGTCATGCAAAGGGACATGAGTGACCTAGATGGGATTTTCCCCTCCTACATAGCAGGAGTAATATCTATGGGCACCTTGATAGAGTATGACTGTAAAATGCATGGCCATGCTGAAATAAGTCAATATGAGATATTGATCTTATTTGTTGTTACTAAGTCTGCTTGGGTATCAAGGAATATAATGTTGAACTATACAAGGGTGACACATACTATGCCTTGTGTTCAATATAGATATATGGGCAAAAGGGTAATTATACACATGATCATTATCACAGAAAGGTTACGTTAAATCACTGACATTCTCGTTACTTGGGTAGCAGTGATGTGTTGCTAGACACCCCTCTCTGTTTATAATATTAAATAATGATTTAATATTATTGTCAACGTTACGGGAACCTACAGGATCACACACGTGAGAACAGATTAATGGGAGATTAAAGATAAATGAGTAAGACTCATTTTATTCAGTGGTACGCTCTTATGACGCACCAGCGTGAGTCAAGAAATGCAGCACACAGTAAGGTATGGTGCGCTAGGTCAGTTTTAAGTGATCCTATAAATAGAATACCTAAGCTGAAGTGCAAAACATGTTTTTGATACCCTAGCCGTACAGAGAGGTTGTGTGTGCATCGAGAATGCCGGTTCAGTTCGTCAGCTAGCACTGTAGACGGTGGCCGCTCCCATTCGAAGTCTGTTCGTGTGGACTATGTAGAGACTTTATCAACTGTACAACGTTCGCGTTCATCTCCAGTTCTCGTCTGCAAAGGTCTGCGCTACAAGAGGTAACTCATATAATCTCTGAATCATGATCATTCGCAAGGATCCTTGCAAGGGAAATTTTAATTTTTCTGCTGCGTTTAATCTAATTGTATGCGCGATTTCCCTACAGGTTGACCATTAATAAATGGGTTGATGAACATAGTATTGTTCATCACTGGATTGTAACTAGAAAATAGTATTGTACCTGTATGTTTAAGTGAAGTTGGATGATTTGCTATATTTGCTACATTTTCCATTCAAGAAGATCATAATGAAGTGCAAAAGAGTTTGTCAAACACACTATATCAAATACCCTCCAGTAACAAATATAATAGTATCAAACACAAAATATATCACCCAAAATGAAGTGCAAAAGTGCCAAATACAAAAGTACCTAAAGAGCCACAAACATTGGCAATAGTTTATACACCATTGCACCCAAAAAAAATCATAAACTTCCGTAAGGATCCATAGAACCAACAAAACAAAATATATTAGCAGCCTATGTGGATGGTGGTGGCCTATATACAGGAGTAGGCATAAACTGAAACACCATGTTCCTTGCACTAGTCTCTGCATCAACGACATTTCTCGGAGGTATGAAAGGCCTAACTGGTGATGGTGGTGGGCGTATTGGTTGTGTACTAACTGCTAAAGATGGAGACGGGTTGAAAGGTAGAGGTGTTATATGCACTGTCATTTGAACACGTGGCCTGATTGGTGGTGGTCGTACAGCTGGTGGTTGTGGTGGTGAAGGTGGATTAGCAACCATTTCCTGAAAGATGATACACAACTCAAATCAGATTTCAACGAGTGCATAACAGTGAGAATAACAATATCAAAAAGATCCATATCTAGTCCCTCACAATATTAAAAAATCCCTAATTGATAACGTGTACTGTGCATAACTCATTTACCTGTGTTATACTCTCCGATTGAGATTGTCTCTCTGAGCCTTCACTGTCCCCTCCTGATTGAGCAGTAGCATATCTCTTCTTGTTTTTTCTCATCTTTGCAAGCCTCCTTTGTTAATATCCTGGTTGAACAGGCCCCTTGCATGTTTTTTGATAATCACCAGTTTCACCACACTTTGTGTATTTCACATAATACTTCTTTTTCAGCTTTGTCTGCTGGCCGCTTGGTCCCTCATCAGTTACAGGATCTTTTCTCCTACGTTTCTTTGGCCTGCCAATAGGCCTTTTCAACTTGGGTGGCTCCGATTGTGCGTGGTCTGTAACAGCCCAATATTCTTGACTATTGACAGGCTGAATATAATACTCATAAGTTGCATTCAAGGTATTCATTGTCAGTCATGGATGCACATAGTACTCGGGCCTCTCATTCTTATGTGCAATAGCTGCAATGGCATGTTCACAAGGCATGCCTGTCAACTGCTATAACTGACAGGTGCAAGTATGGTGAGTTAAGCTAACTCCAACCTGTGACCGGTTCCTGTGTTTGCAAACCTCATAAGTCTCATTCCCAGGATCACCTGTATAGGTAGGTGTCCAAAAATTACTCTCTACCTTAATCTGGTCAATTTCTTTTTGTTGCATATGAGGTAGTATTCCTTTGTATGTGTTCAAAAACCTTTTATGGCCTGCCATCCTCCTCATTATATAACACCTTATCTCTTCTAGCATTGTCAAAATTGCTTGTCTCTATATCTTACAATCTTGCCATTCCATATTTCACAATGGTTGTTGGTGATGTTATCCGTCTTCGGGTGATGACAGAAATATGCCTTGACCCATGTACTTGGCTCAATATTGTTCAGATAATTCCATGGTCGTTCATTCAGTGTCTTCAACTTAAGCATTGAGGCCTTAAAAGCTGCTTCAGTCGTGCATCTTGAACATTCCCACACTATGCCACGCAACTCTTTATCCCTTCATTGCTTCATAAAGTTCTTCCAAATGTGCACCACACAGTTTCTATGATGGACACCTGGCATTAATTCCTTCAATACAGGTATCAATCCCTACAAACTACCCTAGCCCTTTGCCTATCATTCTTCACCCACTTAATTTCCCTTCTAAGGGCAATGTTGAAGTCCCTAACAGCATCCTTAAAAAGCTCCAATGTATTAAACTCCATCCCAACTTCTAAGGACACTTGGCCAAAGCCAACAGATTCCCTAAACGCCGGAAACGGAGGCGCTAAATCTACCTCATCATCTGTAGATACTGGAGTCCTCATATGCTCAGAATTTAGTGCATACCCATCAATCTCAAATGACATAAGGCTACATTCATCCTCACTAGATGATTCATTTAAGGTTGTCTTCTTACTGGGACCTTTTTTGCTTGAGTCAATATCTTTATATGTCACTATCACTATCACTGTAAGTTAATTTAGAAGGCTTGTACAAGGAATCCTCCACACTATCATAACCATCATTATCAGATACCAACTGTGGATCCACATAACTCCTGCCCCAGCCTTGCCACCATCATCTACAACCTCATTTGAGTTCAAACCAATAGCCTTGCCACCAGCACCTACACCCTCAGTCGGGTCTACAAGCTCGACATCCTCAATTCCTGACACTGGATGCTCAAAATACAGATGAATGCTACATTCATTTGAGTCACTTGCTTGCATTGTGGCCTTACACATACGATTAATGTCACTATCACCGCGAAGTGGCATTAACCCAATATTAAAGCAAGTTTGACTAGGATGCATCCACTGCATAGACTTGAAGTCATGATATCCCAACCCCTTGAATAATGTCAATAAGTCAAAATAGTTTACCAAATCGATGTCCATTGGAGGCACGCTGTCAACTTTACCATCCACATATTTGATTCTCCTATGTTCATCTCTTACAAATCTACCTTGGGTGTGATAGAAGAATGTAATGTTTTTCATTTGCAAAGAAGAAAAGCACACACATAAATTCCATATTGCACGTGTATCCTCGCATGCAGGGACCAAAATGGATCAAACAGGGAACAAACAGAATCAGAAGCAAAACAGGAAACATAGGGGACCACATGACATAGTAAACAAAGTAGGACCACAATGCATTAAACAAAGTAGAACCACGTAAATAAATAAAGCAGATTTGCAAAGCAGATTTTGATCGCAAAGCAGAACCACGTAAATACACAAAACCATAAATAAACCCCATCACACAAAACCCTAACCCTATCATTTGCAAAACAGATTTTGATTCTACAAGGAATGCGAACCCTTGATGCGATTTGGGGGTTGCGATTTGGGGGAAATCGAAACAGAAACAGAATACGAACCCTCGAAATCAAAACAGAGGGCGATTCGAATGGAGTTGTTATTTAGGGGGAATTAGAAACACTAACTCACCTTGATGTGTTTCAATGGAGTTGCGATTCGAATGCCACCGTCTCACATCGTCGTCGTCGTCGCCATTGATGGACCTTACTCAGGCACGCCGTCACGTTTCAAACAGGGTTTTCTTATTTTCTTCTTTTAAAATGATGTTTCTAATTTGAGTGTAAAGGGACTGAACAGTCCAAAGGGCGTGAGGGATTGAAATGGGCCCAAACAATGTGAGGGACTAAAATGGGACATATTTGGTCCATCACAAAAAATAACACGTCAGCTAATACGTGGAGAGAGGGTTAACTGCAACATCAGCATTTAACGTGCCACATCAGCCAGTTAACTGACATATTTGGAAGCCCATTGACGGATGGACTAACGTGGCACTGTTTTGAAAATGTGAGGGACTAATTCTATAATTTATTTTTGTGAGGGACCAAAAGGGTTTGTTGGATTTTTGTGAGGGACCAAAGTGGGCCTTTACTCATTCTCTTATTATGGCCATCTCAATCTGAAATGCCTTTTGCAAATGCCTATCCCTCTCCAATCTGAAACGCATTGCTATTGCCACACGTACCCATTGCTATACAAAATTGAAAATTCTCCTAGCCTTGGAATTCACTAGTTCATATTGTTGGGTTGCTCTTGTGGGTTTGTCTTAATCTTGTATACCGATAAAGTCTCCTCTTGTTCCCTTTATCTTCTTTTGTAAGAGTGAGGGTCACCAACTCATAGACCCATCAGGCAACACTGTCACCACCCTGTCATGGCTGCATCTCGTATAACAATCCACCCCATTCCTCCATAGCCCGACCGTAAACCACCATAGCCAGAACGCTCCACTTCCCCTTAGTATCTTGTAATACCCTGCCTCGATAGGGCACCACATTTATGACACGCATGTATAAAGCAACATCACATATTATTTATTATCAGAGTATGCAAGCATGGCACATACACACACATATATATATAGACACACCACACCCACGAGGGGTGACAAAAGGACACACTGGTTGTGATACAACTGTTTGAACACTGCCTCTAGGCAACTTTACTATAGTGGTCACCTCTACTAGGTCCCTCTCCCCAGGCTCTAAGCACAAGCTATTCCTGTCCATCTGCTATTCATCATGATATAATATAAACACAAGAAGAACGAAGGGGTAAGAAACCCATCAATCACCAATAAGCAGGAAAATAGAGTAGCAGGGTAACTGTCACCATGCACAGCACAACTAACAATAGAGACATTCACCATCAACAATATTGATACCACATGCTGAGCACACTGTCATAGACCACACCACGTACTGACACTTGGATACATGGTCACAGACCACACCACGTACTGACACAGACCATTGGCACAGACCACTAAATATTGTGGGCTGATCATCGGACCTACTCCCTAGACCGATCACCAGTCTCAGGGCACAAGAGGAATGAAACTTAAGTTGGTTTGTCCCGGGAACACATCCTGATACACTAACATCTTCGATTACCGGTCACCAGAGTAAGGTACCGTCCCCGTGCACAAGGACGACATCCCCATACCAGAAATAGCCAAGATTGTCCCCCCGTCATACGTGGAGCCCTGGAGCTCGGCCCCATTCACCTACTGCAAACCACTTCGTAACGTCAGTCTTGGAGCTCGATTCCATTCACCTACTCCAAACTACCTCAGGTACACTAACCTCGGGTGCACCGACCCGGCTATCATCACTGATAAACAGAGTGTCGACGGTAATACTTGCCATTACCGTCTAGGGATTTACAATCCACTAACTAGAGGGTGTCACCCTTGACTCTTAAGATCACACATTAATCACACTCACAGATATTATATCAAATCAACTAGCACATTAATCATAATGTCAATAGATCACAACTAAGCAGCATATAAATCATTCCTAACGTCGTAAAGGCGACTATTAACTAATCATGTTATCAGTCAACAGACAAGTAAGTCAAACAAGCAAATCACAACAAAACCTATGTTGGTTCATAGGTCTATGGTGACTATCCTTAGCCACCGCATACCGCAACCCCTCTCCTAAGGTGTTGCTGATCGCAACCACTAGTAGGTTTTGAGGTTCGCTACGCATGTTAATAGTACTACTCTACTGCCTATTTTCCTAAGTAATCGAGGTATTCTTCCCCCCTCACCTGGCACTCCTGGCTAGGATCCTAAGCTTTGACCCTCGACCGCTATTTGTGCTCCTGCCTTGGCTACTCCTCTAAGCCTTATGTAACATCCCAAATTTTTAAGAAAAGTGATTTTAATAATAAAATCCGGAATACTCGATAAATAAGTCAGAGAGATTGATCACCTCGATGATTTACTGAGAGTACGGGAAATTATTTTGAGCTATTTTGAATAATTTATTTATTATAAATAAATATTATTCATGATATCAATTCAAATTAATAGACAGCGTAGACATATGTTGCATTAATGTGAATTCATCAATTTAAACTCTATATAAGTTTTATGCGTGACGCGGTAACGCGTATTTTGTGCTAACTGGAAAATTGAGTGAATTAAATCAAGATGAAATTAAATTTAGGAATTAATACTTAATATTAATTCATGGTTCGAAAATCGTCGAAAAACTCTAACGAAGTTTCGTCGTGTTTTGAACCACCGGGTAGTCTTTAACCGCGAATAAAATTTTAAATGAACTCCGATTTCGATGAAAATCAAAATGTAACTTCTTGTGATTATTTTGAGTGTTTTAGATTGTTTTTATTATTTATGATAATATTTTATCACGCGATGAATTAATTTCTCGACAAATTAATTTTCGCGAATTAATTGGCGGAAGAATTAATCGGTAACGCGATTACTCGACGCCGTGTTTTTAGTACGCTCTAGACTCTAGGATTAGAGGGTAATCATGAGAGAAGAGAGATTTGTTGGGTTAGACTTGTTGATGGGATTAGGATCTAGCTTTTAGATGGGAGGTGTCACTTTTTGGGTGATTAGTATTTTTTTCACTTATTTCTACCTTCATTCTTAACCATGTATTTTTGCTTTTAATAAAATTTTTGATCACAACTTTTTTTTTGGGGCTGTTGGCAGCGCACAACCCATCCCCACCTTCACTCATTTCTTTCATTTATTCTTATTTAGTTTATTTCCTATTAGTTTCATTTAAGTGAGAATAAAGGCAAGGAATAGGAAAGTTTTTTCTACCCTTCCTTTTGTTGGAGCTGCAGCCACGCCCCCTCCCCTCATTCTCACTTCTATTTTATTTTATCTTCTTCTTCTTTCCTTCTTAGTGTGAGAAAGGGTTCAAGCTCCATAACCTTCAAGCATCACCACTTTCTTGCATTTTTGACCCCCAATCTCCACCATTCTTTCACCTAAGCTCAACTTCTACTTGATTCATCATCTTCCAATCAACCAAGCAAGGAGAAAAACTAAAATTTCCTCCCCCATTTTCTGTCAAAAACAGTGCCCCATCCTCCTCTCACTAGGTTGTATTTTCTTTGCTTCCTAGTCTTGATTTATGTTTGTTTAATGTTGTTGTGTTGTTTGATCATGACTTGATGAAAGAGATGAACACATAAATCCCAATCTTGAAACCCTAAGTGAAACTAAAGGGGAAAAGAGGGGTGGTGGGATCTTGAGGCTCAATCATGCTATTAGTTAGTAAATAGAACTATTGGTTGTGTTGTTGTTGTTATTTGGGGTAGTAGTTTGGAACTAACATGTTAACTAGTTGTTTTATGGTTTAAACCTCTTCTTTAAATTGGGGAAATAAGGGTTTATATTGTAGAATCATGTATTCAATTGTTAAATGATATGTTTTGGGTAATTTTATTGTTATTGGGATTGTTATGCATGAGTAAGTAGAAGAGTTAGTATATGTTTTGTGAAAAAGTGGTTCTTGAGGGACTAGAATGGCATGTGAAAATTGTTTGACTTGTTCTTTGATTAATTAGCATGATTATGGCCATGATGAAAATGTTTTGGCCAAAAGAATTTGGAAAGTCTCTTGAAACTTTTACCTTGGAATTGTTTTTCGTAAATGAGCTATGAAACTTAGAATTTGGTTTTGAACATGATTTAGCAATTGAAAGGGAATTGTGCTTTTTCTTGTAAGCTTGAGTTGGTAATTGATTTTGTGGGAACCATTGCTTAGAGGTATGATAATTAGGATTTTAGAAATGTAGAAAAAATAATTCTTCAAAAGCTAGCCTTTAAATTGTGTGTTGTGTTTTAGTTCTCAAGAGATGATTCTTTACACAAATACTTCAAGTATGTGACTTAGTATTTCAAACTAGTTTTTAGGTAAAAAGTGTTTGGTGGATTGAAAGAACTCTTGAAACTCTTATTTTTGGAAATGTTTTGGTAAGTGAACTAGGAAACTTTGTGAATTGGTCTTGAAGTATGACTTGTTTTTGAAAGGAAAAATGCTAAGGGGAATGGCACTAGCTTGTTGTTTGGAAAATGTTTTAGAACATGTCTTTAAAGGTGCCTAAGCTATACCTTCTGTTATCTTGATGTTTTGATGCTTTGAAGTGTGACTTGGGAATGATTAGTAGTTTGTAAAAGAAGTTTTGCAAATTCTTTTTGAAAGAAAGCAGGTTGTGGCCGAGAGGCCCTAGGAGGTATTGGAAGGGGAATTTTGTTTGTAAACTTGTCTAAATGCTTGCATGAGTATATGTTTTAGGCCTTGAAATTTATGAAAGTGGCTAATTGCATGATTGTTTATTTTGAAGTTTCAAGAAAAGATTTTAGTTTCAAAACTTCACTCCTTTCAAATAAGTTAGCATTTTCTAAAGTAAGTGTTATGTGTTACTTTTTAGAAGTGTTTTAGTTCAAAAACCTTATTTCTTTTCAAGTAGCTAGTATTTAAATGCTTGAACGAATTTTTGGTTAGAAAAGGGCTAGGTTTGAGAGACTAAGGGGTATAGAATTAGGCCCTTAGAATTGTGCTATGTTTGTTTGTTGTGTTAGGCTTTGAGTAAATCCGAGATCGTGCGGCGTAGGATCGAGGAATACGTGGATGCATGGCTTGGAGTTCGGTAAGGGCGCTTCACATTCTAGTGTTATTGTTTATGTATTTATGCGTAAGGGCACTTCTAGACATTTGTAGGCTTTTATTGTTGTATGTCCTTGTGTAAGGGCAACTTTTAGATACAATAGGAATTTAATTTCAAGTATGTACGCGAAGAAGTCTGAGAACCTCAGGGTTCGAAGTGAGGGTCTTGTACCCCTTCGTTTTACATTTTTTGATATACTGATCATTTAGTGGGCCTGTCTGTAAATGATTGGCAACTGTCCCCAACCCCCCACACTTGTTTGTTCCTCTTTGTGAACTCCATCGAGTTGCAGAGGGATGGATTCTATGATTTGATTGTCGACTGTTGTTGTTGAGCTGTGAAATTATTTAATATGAGATTGAATACATACTGTGAATTGCGTATTGCTTGTTGAATTGCGTTTCTCCATGCAAACTGCTTTTATTGCTTAAGTTGTTGAATTGCGTTTCTTCATATTAAGCATGCTCTTATTATTTGATATGCGGTCGAATAATCTTGCGTACAACTCTTTGAATATCGTATGCGGCGAATTGTTCATCGAGTGTGAGAGCTTTGTCGAGTCGTCGAGACGTTTTTGAGCTGTGAGCCGGACAACTGAGGGTGCTAGGTCCCCTTCGTTCATGGTGGATTAACTAGGCATCGCAGCGTTAAGGAACCGGAGCTGAATGTCCTAGGGAGAGCGAAGATCCCAAAGCTACGGCTGGTATTCAGTGGATGGATCGACGTCTGCTTTCCGGAAAAATTGTCGAGTCGAGAGAAAATGAGTCGTGAGCTGAGTCTTGAGTGAGAGTCTTGATTTGCGTTATGAGAACTGTATACACTGTTGTTTGCTTATTGCTTTATGAATTGTTATATCCTGATTTTTAAGAAGTTGACCCTTGCCAGTGGTTCTTTCAATATAATGAATGTAACCCAGATGGCGGAGCAAGCGGAGGATTTGGAACTGCAGAGAGGAGCAGCTGAGGATAGTCGTCTGGTCTTCTTCCTGTGTTATGTTGTGGAATTTACTAGTAGTCTAGTGAAGAGTATAGCTTGTGGACCAGCTATTGGATATTTGTCATTTATTTCAGTGTTGTAATAAATCTCTATTATGTCTCATGACACGTTTGTTATATATGATTTGACAAAATAAATAAATGTGGCCTATGTGATGTCTTAAATTGTTTTCTGCCATGTTTCTAAAAGTCGCTGTGATACTCTGACTGCTTCTTTAAGGAACCCTTTAAAAAAAATAGGACCACATTTCTCAAAAACCCTACGAGTAGAGTATTCCAGTTTTCGGAAACATGTTAACTTTTGTCAGAATGTTCACTTAGTAGCACTCCGGAGACAGGGTGTTACACCTTACCTCCTCTCAGACTAAGGATTTCCCACTAAGAGCTTTCTGATGCACAGGATCCTCACTCGAGGTAAGTGCAGAGCATACATACTCCTTAGAGGAAGTTACTAGAGAGAGAAGAGGTTTTGGGACGAGGAATGAAGGGAGGGTGAGCGCCTATTTATAGGCAACCTTGGGACCATTGCATCGCGACCATATCCTCACATTTCTCATCGCGTTGCGATAGTGGCTCTAGAAGTTTCCCACCTTTACACGTGTCATGGCTAGATTGGGAGTGTTCATCACGTCGCGAGGATTCTTTTGCAAACACCATCGCGTCGCGATGCTCCCAGAGCGAAAATATCTTGTTCTTTCCTTCTAGAAGATTCTAGGGAATTCTATACCTCTCTAGGGTATTCTAGGCCTTTCCTAAGGTTTCTACATCTTCTCTAGGGTTTATGGGTCCCACTAAAGCGTATTTTATCCCTAATTAAGGGTTTTTAACACCAGTTTACCAACTAATTAGCGATTTATACTTCTAATGTCAACTTAAAATATTATTCAAGATTATTTGAAAATTCGAGATGTCACATATCCCACCAGCACAATGACCGAACCATCTCACATCCACCCACCTTCATCTAAGTTCTCCATTACCATAAGCTTTAGCCCCCAGCTCCCACATTCTCCTCTTTGAATCATCAATCGAAAACATAGATAAACAGAGAGTGTAGGGGAAACCACCATTAATAGCGAACCAACACTTCATCTTTCTCGCTATATGGATGCCACAGCCCACAAGCATAACCACGTGCACAATCTCGCAATATGTCCCACGAGTAGGCGCGCAAGTTAGAGATTGAGATGCCCACCATAATTAAAATAAAAAAAGTTTGAAAATTATTGGAAGAGCCAGTAACCAATTAGAAAGTCAAACAAATAGTGTGACGCGACGAGTGTTTAAAAGCGAGTGTCAGGGAGACTGACGCTAGCATTCTAATTATAGAATTCTAAATATCTATATATATATCTATGTAAACTAAGCTTGAGATTTAGCTTGAATGTAGAAATGCCATGTGTAAAGCTTGAACTACAATATTGAACACAAGTTTATTATAATATATGAGTTACAACCTTCAATTACTCTTATTAATCAATTTTACCATTTTACTACACTATTTAAATATTATTACGAAATATTAATTAATTTACTAATTTAATTTAAGGATGCTTGAGATTTCGTTTTAAATATAAATTGATTTTAATTTTTATGTTAAACATTCAAGTCCTCTTGTTACTCAATTTCATCGTTTTCTAATCTGTTTAAATATTATTAATAAATATTAATTTATTTAACAATTTGGTTTATTATTAATTATATTAAAAATTAAACATAAAACTTCTTAGATATTTTCTAAAATATTAAAATTAATTAATGATAATTTTAATCATTAAATATTAGAATATAATTTATTAAATATTATTATGAAAAATAAAATGTAATTATATTTAATAAAATTAGTTAATGACAAAACTAAGTGCTATTTACTACTAAAAAAATTATCTTAAAAATAGTTATATGATATAGCATGTTATCAAATATTATCTAATATATATATATATATATATATATACAAAGGAGTGTTGTTTAGAGAATTTTGTAATTTTCAATGTCAAGTGAATGGATAAATTTGTCACTTTAAATACTAATTAAAAACTGTTACAACCTTTCAATTATTCTTGTTAATCAATTTAATCATTTTTCACTCTATTTAAATATTATTATTAAATATTATTTTAATTAACAATTTAATTTATTATTGGTTGTATTAACAATTAAATATAAAACTTCTTAGACATTCTTTAAAATATTAAAATTGATTAATTATAATTTGATAAAAATACCTAAAATATAACTTAACTAGAATATGATTTATTAAATGTTGTTATGAAATATAAAATATAATTCTATTTGATGAAATTAGTTTTTTTAAATACTAAGTGCTATTTACAATAAAAAACAATTACCTTAAAATTAATTATATGATATTGTATATATGATATTGTATATTGGCAAATGTTATCTAATATATATATACTCCTCGAGAAAAAACATGTAAATATAATTAATGATACTAAATATTATTAAAAGTTAACTATCGTATTATAAAATTTTAATGTATTACATATTGAAATGACTCTGATTTTTTTTATAAGTAAATCGATCTATTAACACGGGGTACTCTAACCCAAGTATATAAATATTAAGTAAAATGACTCCAAATGAAATTTAAATGATATGTAAAAGGTTTTAAATTTCAATTTTTAGTGTGATTAGTTTGTTAAAAAATATTATTTTTACCGGAGGTTATACCAAACACAAACATGTAAAGTTAGATGTACTTTATATTAACAATATCTCATCGATGATTAACTTTCTTTAAATAGATATTTCTGACACGTAAAGTTACGTCACACGAACAAATAGTAGAGAACAATTATCTCGGTGTTAATATTCACCTTATTATTTCTTGAAATTTTTTTAGTTAGTTATGACATATAATCATATTCCCATATTTAGTTATTTGTGGTTATAAAGTCTTTTTTATGAACGGCCATAAAGTCTAAAGTTTTGCAATAAAAGAAGTTTTACTAAAATTTATGCCAAATCATATTTTTAAAAATATTAAAAAATTAGGTGAAATATTACTATAATGTTTCTATTAAGAGAATATTTATTATTATATTATTTCTATTGTTATTATTAATTATTGATTTTACTCATTAAAACTAATTTTTCATCTTTTCTTATCATCAAATTTGTTATCATGTCTTTGTTTTTTTTTCAGTGGGTTTATCATATCTTTGTTTACTTTGTCTTTTACTTTTACTTATTTAAACTTCTTATTATAAATACAATGGTTAATTAAATTTAAAATGTAATTAATTAGTTATTATTTAATGATCATGGTAACTAAAAACTATACTTTTGTGATAAAAGTTGCTGAAAATTTAACATATAAAATTTAGTTTGAAAAATAATGTATAATTTAATAGCATAACTGAAGAACAAAAAAATATTATACATAAATTTATATGAGAATGACAATATAATTCATATGACTGATGAACAATTAAATTTTACTATTTTTATAAATAAAAATACCAATTATGATAGTTAAAAATATTAATATTACATTAGGAATATGTAATGGAATACAACTCCTTATTGTGAGAGATTAAATTCTTTTTTTTTTTGATAGGCAAATTGTGAGAGATTAAATAATTCAAACAAACATTATTAAAAAAGATAACACCAATGTAAAAGTACTTAATATATAAATAGTTTTGATGACAAATGACTGCAAATGATATTTATTTAGAGAATAAAATAATATTCAATAAATCGATTCTATGCAGCGATGATAACCAAAAGGTCATAACAGATATTAAATTATGTAGGTTATATTTAAAAAAACCAATATTTTAACACAGTTTTTCAATATAAAAGTATCTAATCACTACATTTTTTTGTGACAAAAGTATTTAATCATTACATGTTATTCTATAATTAATAAAATTTTATGTATTTACTTGTGTTTAATACTAACGAGGGCCTAAAGCCAAAAAAAAAATTGTTACCTAATCTTAAAAAAATGATAATTCTATTAAGACCTCCAACAAAAATTCAAAACATACTATAATATGAATATACATCAGTCAAACATCAATTTATTGAGAGGTTCGTATAAAATGTTTTTAAATATTTAAAACGGGGTTATATCTAGTTTCATAGAATTCTAAACCAAGTTTTGTTGTAAATAGAAAAAGAAGTACAGAGACAAGACAATAGAAATATAGAATCAAAGATTGGTTCTTCAGGAATCAGGATTTAAAGGCTAGTTCTTCAAGAACTAACTATTGTAACACGCGTATTTTTACGATGCGTTAATTAAGCATTATTTAGGGTATTTTGTCGTATTTATGCTATAAAAAGCAATTTCTTATTCTCTGAGTAAGTGAATTTAATTAAATCAAGATCAAACTATATTTGAGAATTAATATTTTATATTAATTCACGGTTTGAATATCGTCGAAAAATTCTAACGAAGTTTCGTCGCGTTTCGAATCGCCGGGCAGTTTCGCCGCAGATAAAATTCTAAATGAACTCCGATTTCGATGAAAATCGAATCGTAACTTGTTGAGACTATTTTTGAGTGATTATTGTTATTTTTATTATTTATGAAATAATATTATCACGTGAAGAATTAATTCCTCGCGAATTAATTTTTCGGGATTTTCCGGCGAGAAATAAATCGGTTTTTCGGTTTCTCGTCGCTGTGTTTTTAAATCTTAAGACTCTAGATTAGAGGGTAATCATGAGAGATGTGAGATTAGATGGGTAGGATTAGGTGATGTGATTAGCATCTCATAAAGTTGCTAGGTGTCATTAGTTGTGTGATTATTTTGAAAATATCTTTTATTAAACTACTCTTACTAACTATGCTTAGGTTTTTTTTATTATAAAAGAAAGGAAATGAGGGCTATATGCAGCCCCCACTTCAGCCCCATTCCACGCCTTCTTCCTCCCAAAAAGAAAAGCTCTCATCTTCTTCTTCTTCCTCTCCTTGAGCAAGACAAACCCATGGAAGCTACCTCCACCTCCATTGAGTTTTTGAGCAAGATGCCTTCATCAAACTTGTTCTAAATCATCACCTCAACATAGTTCCTCATCATCTACATCATTTGGGTAAGAGAAAAATTAGATTTTCCTCCCCCCAAATTTCTGATTTTGTACGCCACCCACCTTTTTTTTTATACACTTGTTTTGCTTCCAAAACTTGATTTCTTGCTATGTTATTCTCTCCTTTGTCTTAGCTATTCTTCCTAGCATGTATATGAGGAGGAAAACAGAATTTTCCACCCCAAAATGAAGTCCAAAACAGCGCCCAAACCCTCCCCCTTTGTGTTGCTTAAATTGTTGTTCTAGTTTAATTAATATTGTTTATTTGTGATGTTGTTTGGGTAGTTGATGATGAATATGAGGAGATGAACATCTCTAATCTCTCTTTGGTACTTGAGGGTGAAAACCCTAAGTGTGAAAAAAGAGGGAAACAGTGTGATCCTTAAGGAATCAACTAATTAGATGTCTAATTGTGTTATTGGAAGTGTTTATGTGTTGATTGTAGTGGTTGTTTTAAATTAATTAGGTGTAACATGATAGTTCTAGCATTTTTTTCAATTCTTGAACTATGAGAACATGAGGATGTGATGTTTAAATATGTGTTAGATGTTTAACAAAGTCATTAGAATTATTTTTAAGGTTATTAGAACTTGTATGCATGAATTAGCTTGAGTGAAGGTTATGTTTTATGCAAAAACTAGTTTATGAAGGACTAGATTGACATGTGAAGCATGATTAGTTGTTCTTTATTTTTAGTTTGGCATGAACATGATTTTTAGCATGATAATGGCAATGTATTAAATGCCTTAGGATTCTTGAAATTGGGATTTGGTTGATTGAAAGAAATTTTGGGAAAAACACTTATTCTTGAAAAAGTTGGAAATGAGTTTTGGGAACTTGGTAATCTAGTTTAAATGGTTAGCCATGCATTGTATAATGTATAGCATGTTGGTGAATCTAATGGTTGTAAGAATTGAGTTTTGGAATAAAAAAATTGACTTGAAAAATGTTTTACAACTTGTTTCAAATATGGGTGTGAATGATGCCTAGATAAGAATTGATGTTGTTGCTTTTAAATGTGGTTGATTGGCTTGAAAATGTTAGTAGTATGAAAAGGAGTTTTACAAAGTTTTTTTTAAAAAAAAAAGGAGTATGGCCGAGAGGCTTTAAAGGGTGTGAAAGGAAGATTTTAATTGTGAACTTGTTGTAATACTTGAATGTGTTATGTTTAGGCCT
The DNA here is from genome assembly GCA_037113605.1 of Calophaca sinica. Classification (NCBI taxonomy): domain Eukaryota; kingdom Viridiplantae; phylum Streptophyta; class Magnoliopsida; order Fabales; family Fabaceae; genus Calophaca; species Calophaca sinica. Next base: position 88,382,691 of record CM073732.1, on the reverse strand, counting down.
TAGAAACTTTGTGCAAAGTGATTAATTGATTATGTGTTATGCTTAAGGTTTCAAGAAAAAAAAGGGGTTTCTTTAAAAGTTAGCATTTTCTTAAGTTAAAGTGTTATGTGTTAGTTAATTTCCAAGAAAAGTGATTTTTGGTTCAAAATCCTTAATTGTTTTCTAGTAGTTAGAACTAAATTCTTTAGTGGATGTTGGTTAGAAAAAGGGTTAGGTTGAGAGCCTAAGTTTAAGTTAATATTTATAGATATGTGCTAAGTTGTTCGTGGTAATAGGGATCGTAATATCGGAGATCGAGCGACGTGGACCTGCGGAAGTCGGAGCCACGTTAGTGACAGCCTGTGGTAAGGGCACTTCTAGATAATTGTAGGCTTTTATTTTTGTATGCCTTTGTGTAATGGCAACTTTTAGATACGATAGGAATTTAAATTTCAAGTGTTTATGCGAAGAAGTCTGAGAACCTCAGGGTTCGAAGTGAGGGTTTTGTACCCCTTCGCTTTATTTTTTTTGATATACTGATTATTTAGTGGGCTTGTCTGCAAGTGGTTGGCAGCTGTCCCCAACCCCCCACACTTGTTTGTTCCGCTCTGTGAACTCTATCGAGTTGCAGAAGGATGGATTCTATGATTTGATTGTCGACTGTTGTTGTTGAGCTGTGTAATTATTTAATATGCGGTTGAACGATGCTGTGAATTGCTTATGCTGCTTGTATTGTTGAATTGCATTTCTCCATGCAAACTGCTTTTATTGCTTAAATTGTTGAATTGTGTTTCTTCATATTAAGCATGTTCTTATTATTTGATATGCGGTCGAATAATCTTGCGTACAACTCTTTGAATATCGTATGCGGCGAATTGTTCATCGAGTCTGAGAGCATTGTCGAGTCGTCGAGACGTTTTTGAGCTGTGAGCCGGACAACTGAGGGTGCTAGGTCCCCTTTGTTCATGGTGGATTAGCTAGGCGTCACAGCGTTAAGGAACCGGAGCTGAATGTCCTAGGGAGAGTGAAGATCCCAAAGCTATGGCTGGCATTCAGTGGATGGATCGGCGTCTGCTTTCCGGAAAAATTGTCAAGTCGAGAGAAAATGAGTCGTGAGATGAGTCATGAGTCGAGTCTTGAGCGAGCAATTTGAATTGAACCTTGTGAACTGTATACATTGTTGTTGCTTGTCGTTTGTGAATTGTTATTTTTGAATTGTTGAGAAGTTGACCCTTTCCCATGGTGCCTTCAATCCATGATGGTTACCCAGGCGATGGCGAGGACGCGGAAGACTAGTTAGTGGACGATGACGAGGAGCGCCCCTTCGAGGATTCGGGCAACGACCTTTATTTGTCTTGATTGCATGTTGACCGTTTGTCTGCTGTTATGTTTTTTTAGGACTGTAGTATATATACACCTTTTGTGTACAGTTGGTTGGTGACCGGTTGGGCTTGTGATGTTTTGCTAAGACAGGGTAGACTGGTGGTTCTACTTTTGGAGTAGCCCCCTACGTGGGTGTCTGTCGGGAGTATCCCCAGGGTATGATTACTCTCGTGAGGGTCGTCATATCATAGGTGTATTTCCTCATACATTTCTACTCTGCTTTATTTTGTACGTATTGTGTAGGTTGACTATATATGTTTATGCGTGTATGCATTTCCAGTACGTAACTTGTCTCCTAGTTGCACCATGTTTCGAAGCGCTGTAAGTACTCTGTGTATGCTTTACGGGCACCTTTGTTTTAAAAAAAAATATATACCGTATTTCTGAAGGGCACAAGAGTACCGTTTTCAAAAATCCATCACATACAGGCTTAGTTTTAGTTCAGTAGCGGCCCGGAAACGGGTCGTTACAATAATATTTGTATTGATAATATGATCAAGTGTATATAACGACAAACCTAATAGCCCTATTTATAGAGATAATGGGCTATTAATTCTGAACCAAAGAAAGAGATATGGTAAAGATATAATGAGATAACAAATATAGTCATCCATCAAATCAACATATTTATAACATTTTCCTTTGGATGACTATACACTATGAACATGTCTCGTTAAAACATTGCTAAGAAAAGCCCAGTGGGATAAAAACTTAGCGAAGGCAAAACAATACAATATTCACAGTGACACATTTCCCCTCGAAAATACATCATTTATGAAATATCCTTTAATTTACGCATTCGCATGCGTATAGAATCTTCGAGTTGGCAATGCTTTTTCGAATAAATCAGCTACGTTGTCACTTGAGCGATTCCTTTCATTTTTGCAATACATGTTGCATTATCTTCATGTAATGTTGTTAGCTTGTCTTCTTATTTCACCAATCTGCATGCTCCTTTAATATACTGGATCATAGCTCTTAGCCATATGCACTCATGACATGCTTCATGAATACTTAATATTTGTGAATGATTTGATGAAGTAGCTGTGATTGTTTGCATCACAGACCGTGAATATATGACAATTTTGCCACATGTGAAGACATAATAATATGTTTGTGATCAAGCTTTATGAGAATCATAAAGATATCCAGCATCGACATATCCTACCGACTTTAACTTTAATCCACTTGGGTAAAACAAACTCATATCAGACGTACCACAAAGACAACGAAGCACCTATTTGACTCCGTTTCAAAGTCTTCGGGTTGGTGCTGAACAAAATCTTGCTAACAAGTTCACTGCAAAAACTATATTGTGCAATTTGTAACATACAAAAATGTTTCAATGACAACCCGATATGGTACTTCAGGACCAAAGTTCTTTGTTACAAATGCTCGAGTTGTAGGCTAAGACAACACCTTATCTTTCAAAACATTTTATTTGAAGATATTTATTTATACCATCTATAGTTTGGAACAACTTCAAGTAATTTCAAGAATATTAATAATCAAATTTCATAGCAATCATATTGAACAAATGTGAGAAAATGAAATAAATAAATTTGCCCATAATTGCATCATGTATGTAACTCAAACATTTCTTACCAATATGAAATGCTTAATATGATAAACAAGAGAATATAAATTACCAGTATATGTAAATCGAAATAGATACTATCGTTAGATTCAATCCTTCCGAAATTTTCAATATAGAGACCACTCACTTGTTAAACATAAGGTGTAATAGAATACATTTGTGTCATGAAAGTTTATATTTTCTAGTGTTCAGACTTCAAGCACATTAAAAACATCTTTTGAGTTTCGAACTATAGGTTCAAAGTCCTCATATTTTCAAATTAAGCTGAATACATTTGTCAAAACATTTCAGATGCTTTAGATCCTTTAGGGTTATGCTTCATGCATATATCTATCATTCTTCAGGATTATGCTTTAGGCATCTTCAATCCTTCAGGGATATGCTTCATGCATTTTGAATTTTTCAGAAGTATGGTTCAGACATCTTAAATCCTTCAAGGATATGCTTCATGTATTTTGAATTTTTTTCAGGAGGATGCTTCGGGCATCTTAAATCCTTCGGGGATATGCTTCATGCATTTTGAATTTTTCATGGACATGCTTCGCGCATCTTAAATCCTTAAGGGATTTTCATATATCTGTCATTATCCAAAGACCCATATATGCAAGTTCTCACTACACCCATTTAATGTATGTCAAGTCATTCAGAGACTGTCAAACTAATCAAAAATCTAAAAGTAATTGCACTCGTAACAAAGATTGACAACTTCAGGTGTCTGGACTACTGGTCAAAATACTTTATGTTTGACTAATAAGTATTGTTCGGCTTGCATTATTTTAATTCAGTTTTGCCAATTAATTTAATGTTGACATTCCTATATAATTCGAGCTTCATGAACATCATGATTAATAATTTCATAATCAATTGTTATTGCATATGCAAAAACATCATATCTTCCCCTCATATTTGCAGTGTTTAATGAGATCTCATAATTTACCGGTACCGAAACCACTTCTAGGATTACTTATATGGAAATATGGAGTTGTTAATTTATATTGCTTTTCACCTCTTATAGAGTGTCAATGATCTCTTCTAGATCATCACATTGAATTTCATCCCTTTTAGGAATAATATCATTTGCACTAATAGGTCTAAAACGCTTCTAGCGTACTTTATATTCCTGGGTTGTCATACTCACTAGTTGTCTTGCAAAGACAATTAATCATGCGATAATATTTGCAACTAACACATGTGATTTAGAGACCTTTTAGGTGTTTGTAAAAATATCTGACAATTGATTTGTAACATTTTGCAAATGAAATATTCTTTGAACTTCAAGTTTACATTGATTTGTGCATATATCAAACATGGATACTGTTGGTGTCTTCCAACAAACTTCTTGTGCTTTTATTTTTTTATCTTTTTCTTCTCCTGACGGGAAAAACTGACTTACTAAATATATAATAATCAAATATATGTCAAGATATCACAATATCTAAATATACATGAAACAATACACAATTCAAAAGCGTCGAGTCATATAACCATCCAATAAATTATATAATATATAACTGTCACTTGTAAATCAATGCATGTTATCATTTTATGTATTCAATTATATAACATATACTTGACATTTGAAAATATTAGAATAAATAAACTAATATTTAACACTCACATCATTCTTTCAAACAATATATTCAAATATTAACTCTTGTATATATTTGAATAATATATATTATTATAACAACTAGTTAAAATATATTCAAATAATTTGAATTAACAGTAGCAAATGACACTAAATTTTCAAGTGATAATCAAGATTAACTTCAAAAGATTTGTTTCACTATACTTTAAAATTTCAACTTGCATATATCGCATATGATAGTGAAGCTAAATAGTGAAGACTTTTGTTTCTCAGTTAATTATTTTTACATAATAATCCAAATATTTCCTTTCAAAGAATTAGCAGATAAAGGATTATATATCACCCAAAAATTAGTAATAACATGCAAACAAATCATATTTGAGCATTAAAAAAAAGGAGTAATTATCTTAAGCACAAGAAGGAAAATAATCATTAGGTAAAAATAATTCTATGATCATTTAATAAGTGTCCTTCAATAATACATCGCATCATAGTTGAACTGGGATGACCAAGACGATAAACAATTATAAAATTGATCTGTGTCAAAGGCGATAAAATTATACCGACAACATGTAATATTTCCCCCAGCAGGTCATAAAAGTAAAATAATCATTTAAAAATAATAAAAACATTTATAAAAATTGATATGTGCTCAAAGATAACAAAATTATAGCGACAACATGTTATTTTCTCCCGTCGAGGCTCAAAAGCAAAATAATCATTTATAAAAAAATAATAGCATTCATAAAAACAAAATATAAAAATTAATTATATTGACAACATACAATTTTTTTCTGTCTAGAATCAAAAGCAAAATAATAGATGATAGTATGTAATGTTTCCTTCCGTTAAGACTAAAAAGTAAAATAATCATCTATTAATAATATATAATAAAGATACTTATAATCAAATATATAAATAGTAAACTATATAACAAAACTCTGTTGGGACTAAAAAGTTAGATAATCATTTATAAATAACTTAAATATTTATAAAATTGATCTGTGTCAAAGACGATAAAATTATACCGACAACATGTAATGTTTCCCCCGTCGAGACTTAAAAGTAAAATAATGATTTAACAACATACTATATTTTTTCGTCTAGAATCAAAAGCAAAATAATAGATGACAATATGTAATGTTTTCTCCCGTTAAGAATCAAAAGTAAAATAATCATCTATAAATAATATATAATAAAGATACTTATAATCAAATATGTAAATAGAATGCAATAAAAAAAAGAAAGAGAGAAAGAAAAAGAGAAAGAGAGAAAGAGAAAGAGAAAGGGGTGAGAGAGAGAGAAGAAAGAGAGAAAGAGAAGAGAGTGACATGAGAGAGGAGAGAGAAGAGAGAGAAGAAAAAAAGTAAAAGGTGAGAGAAAAAAAGTTAAAAGAAGGAAAAAAATAATTTTTTATGTGAATTTGATTTTTATTTTGATTTATTTTTATTTAGATTGACATATTTGTCTCTAAGAAGTACATCTATCATTAATATAAGATAAAAAAGTGAAAAGTTAGCGAGAAAAAGTGAAAAGTATGAAGAAAAAGTAACTTTTTATGTTAATTATATTTTTGTTTTGATTTATTTTTATTTAGATTGACATTTTTGTCCCTGAAAAGTATAGGTGTCATTAATATAAGATGTCTAAAATGGTATTTCTGCTAGCCTATTGATTTATTAGTTTGATAAGATAAGAAGATAAGATAAGATAAGATAAGATAAGATAAGAAGAAGAAGATGTCTAAAATTGTATTTGTGCTGGTAGTTTGTATTATTAGATAGATAGATATAGTAGAATGTAATATTTTCCTGCCAATATTTGAAAGTAAGAAAATATTTATAAATAATAATAATATTTACGAAAATTGATATGTACTTAAGTAGTATTTTTCCGTTAGAACTCAAAAACAAAATAATCATTTATGAAAATTAAATACATTTATAAAAAATAAAAAGTAATTATACCGACATGTAATATCTCCCGTTACGACTCAAAAGCAAAATAACCATTTATAAATAATTTAAAAAAATATCAAAAAATTTTAATAAAAAAATGAAATTAAAAAATGTTAATAAGAAAAAAAGATCCACAAAAAAATAAGAGAGAAAGAGAGAAAAAGAAGAAAAAAAAATGATAGAGAGAAGAATGAGAGAGAGTAGAAAAATGAAAGAATAAGAAAGGGAGAAAAAGTAAGAACGAGAGAGAAAGAGAGAGAAAAAAAAAAAAAGAATGATGCAGAGGCGTCAAAGAGAGAGAGAGATTAAAACGTGATGTGAGAGAGAAAAAAAATAAAAAGTGGGAGAGAAAAAGTGAAAAGTGAGAAGAAAAAATAATTTTTTATGTGAATTATATTTTTGTTTTGATTTATTTTTATTTAGATTGATATTTTTGTCCCTGAAAAGTACAGGTACCATTAATATAAGATGTCTAAAATGGTATTTGTGCTAGTCTATCAATTTATTAGTTTGAATAGAAATAGATAGATAGATAGAATAGAAATAGATAGATTATTGTATCCTTTGAGAATATGAAAAAGGGTCGAAAAACAAATATGAACCTAATATAATTTGGAAATGAAGCAAAAGTGGTGCTCTGCACACTCCACAAAATCATTTCAATTTCCACTGCATAGAAAAAGCAAAAACTCATGTCAGAAGGGAAAAAAAATAGTAGTGCTATATATCGCGACGCATTTTCATCGCGAACGTCGCGAATGTATACGTATCAAATTTTGAGAAATAGGGTAAGTGGTTTGTCAGGGCAATTTTACCGTGCAGCACTATTATTATTGAATTTGTAATCTCTCTCTTTCCCTTTCTCTTATCCAATCGCCCCACCTCTCTCATTCTCTCTCATCATTTAGTCCTGAGAATAAAAAAATACCTTTAAAAATTTTAAATGTGGGTCAAATTAATTCTTTTCAAGATAATTTTTTGGGACATTTTAATCCCTATTAAGGACTAATTTAACTCATATTTGAGATTTTTAAGAACCAAATTAATATTTTTCATTTATCAGGAACTAAATTGGTCTCCGTAATTTTTGTTGAACCAATTTAGATATTTACTCGACGGTAAAATAATCAAATTCTCGGGAAGGATAATTATGTTGCGACTGAGAATAAAGCGGTGTACCGTAGAATTAGCCGGTTAGTCAACCATTTTGCGGAAAATACGAGGTGTTGGCCGGTTCGCGAGTCTCTCACGACAAATGCTTCGCGATAAAAAGCATTTCCCAAAAAAAAATGCAAAAGCAATCAATACTCACCCAATATTTTTCCCTAATTAATACCCATTAACGTAGTTATTAAAGAAGTTCAGATTTTAAGGGACAAAATTTTTAAAAAATATAATATAAAAAACACAAATACAAAAATATTCCCTTTTTGGGCAGGAAAAGTTAATTTACCAAATTACCACTTTATATATATTAAGATTAAGATAAGATTAAGATTAAGATGTGTGGATCCAATATTGGTACTTCAAAACCAATTTCACAATTACTTTTTTTTTGAACAATTTCACAATTACTTGAAATCTTATATTGATACTTCAAGACCAATTTCACAATTACTTAAAATTTTGTATTGGTATTTCAAGACCAATTTACGATCAATTCATATTTCAAATTACTTGAAATCGTGTATTGGTACTTCAGGATCAATAAAAGGCAAGAGTTTTGTCTATTCATTTGATTTGGTACTTTATGACCAACTGTGAGACAAAACTTGCAAACACTGAAAAATAGTATCTATTTAATCTTAGCGTAAAAAAATATATGTATACATAAATTATTACCTTAAAAAGAAGCATACAGTTGGTGTTCAAGTAAGAATTGGGACGAAAAACAATATCAACCAAACCAAACAATTCCAGTAGTCAAAGAATCAACACAGGACAATACTAATAATGTGTAATTCAAAACCCTAAAACGCAATTAACCAATAAAAGAGAGAGGAGAGAAAATTAACACACAGTAATTGTTGATGCAATTCGGTCTCAACAATGACCTACATTTGCGGGACAGAGTAGCCCTCCATTTCCACTATCTTCAATGAGTCTTTACAAAAAATTACAAAGCCTTTACAATATCATCCAATTGTTCAAGGTGAACAATCTCAAGATCTCACAATGAATCTCTCTCAGTCAATGAATAACCCTCAAGATTACAATAAAAGAACACTACAAGAAAATTCGGATTTACCGACGGGCTTATACCGACGGTCTGTGACCGTCGGTTAACGTGGGATTTTCCGACGGGCAAAGCCGTCGGTAAAACAAAAAGTCCGTCGGTAAATCGAATCTGATTTACCGACGGTCAATGCTCGTCGGTAATTGCACAGATTTTTCATTTTGGCGCCTATTTTTCAAATACCGACGGCCTTATACCGTCGGTAAATTAACAAACCCGCTTGCAGGTCGAATAGCCATCGACGGCCTACACCATCGGTAAAAATCCGTCGGTAATGCGCGATAATAACCAGAACCCGAGCCTTCCCTTTCTCCTCCATCTTCATCCCTCTTCTCTTTCCCTTCCCTCTCTTCCTCCGCCACCACCGCCACCACCACTACGCCGCCACCACCACGACCACCACCATCACCACCACCACCATGCCCACACCACCACCAGGCCACCACCACCACCACCACTCTGTTCTCTCACTGTTCTCACACTTTCTCTCCACCACCACGCCGCCGCCACCACCACCAAGCCGCCAATCTGTTCTCTCAGCTCCTCCTAAAAGGTTAGGTTCTCATCTCCTCCTTCCATGTTTTATGCAATTATCTTTGTGAATTTTGATTTCAATTGGTTACGATTGTCTAATGGTTCTTGTTTTTGTTCTTTTTAGTTCTTATGTTCAAGGTTAGAGTTTGAAGGTTGCTCTGCTCTTATTGATTTTGTAGATTGTTAGTTGTTTGATGGTTGTTCTGCTCTTATTGATTTTGTGGATTGTTAGTTGTTTGATGGTTGCTCTGCTCTTATTGATTGGTAGCTTGTTAGTTAAAATTTTCTATGTTTTTTCAGTATTTTTAGTTCGAGGCCACCACATTGCTCAGACTGCCACTCACATCGAAGGGCGTGGACACTCTCTTGTTCTCGAGAATTAGGTATGCACTCTAACGAAATGTCGGTTGACTCATTGGGTGGAAAATGGTTGGTCGCTGACCCCACACACCGACATATTTATTTGATTTGTTTCATAGTTCTCTCCGGAGAGAAAATTTTGAGGTGATGTGTGTTTTGGGTAACAAAGGATGTTTTCTGTTGTAGTGATGTATAGTTCTCTCCACAGAGAGAATTTTGTCTGATGTATATTTTATGTTAGAGTAAGGTAGCATGTAGATTATTCATTTAGCAAGCAACACATAAACTCAATTTGATAAGTGAATCTACGATCCTATGTTCATCCATTTTTTGAATTTGTGTTGTCTTCTTCTTAAGTGAATCTGCCCACACACTAAAATGGGGCTTAGGGATTTTTATTTGAAATTCCCAACGATTAATTACGAAGTCAAATTGGTCGCAAGAATTATGCGTAAGCTCAACTCCTAGATTTGAAACTTTATCTTGTTTTAATGGTGGTATAGGTGTAATTGTGATCTTTTGTTGCCACATAATAAGAGAGTGTATGGAGTTCTTGCCACGTCTCACTATACTTATAGAAACTACTCTTTTCGCTAAGTCTCCATGGCAAGAATTATTTTTACCCAATTGTTGCCTTTTACTCATGTTGCTTGGGACTTTAACTATCACATTTCTAGTGTTTGATAGGACAATCAATTGTACTCAAAGCATTTGTTACTTAGATAAGTTTTGTTCTTTTTCTTCCTTTTTGTTGTGCCTTAGTGGGAAAATTCTTGATTGTTGTTGTTATTGTTGTATTCCTAAGCATATCATTTTGCACTTTATATTATATCTAATTTTCTTTTCTTCTTAGGAAGTTTTTATTTATGTTATTTAGAAATGGAGATAAATTTGAAGAATCATATTCTTTCTTTTCGCTACTTTTGCTTCTGCTCCGCTTATTTTGTCTGTAACACAATTCATTTAATACTATAAAGTTAAAAGAAAAAACAAAGATATGTCAAGCACTTCGGCCTTCTGGTTATGAAGCCTTCACATAATGATCTGTAAATAATGTGATGATATGTATTAAGGTCATTGGAAACAAACGACATGTGGGAATGATAGGTCACTGATTTGGAACCTTTCTATTCCTTAATCATGGCCGCGACTAAGTTTCCTTGCCTTTAAATTGTAACCCAAGAAGAAACATTGCTATTAAGCAGGGTTTGGGCATATTATTCTGCCTATATGTACCAGTAGCTGGAATCAACATATTCTTGATGGAAAAAATGATCAAGTTTCAATTCAATGGATGACTTCAGCTGCTGCATTATTTGTCTTTTCATGCATGTTAGCATCTGGCATATATAAATGGAAATCAAGTGGTGAAAATTTCAGTTCAGTGGAGATTTTTCACTTATATTTCATTTTTATTTTAGCATATTGGAATTAGGAAGGGAAACTACCTAAACTGATGCAAAGACTACCTGGGTGTTACAATATACTAATATAATTATATGGTCTTATAAAAGATGTTCTTTTGCAACATCCTCTTTTAAATTATGTCTGGCTAGCACCTTGTAGTTTATTGGAATTTCCATTTATCAGGAGCTATCATTAAAATTAGCTTTGAAGGATGATAGAACCTGCTATATGAAATGATTGTTTGTCTTTGTAAATTATGATTGATCTGTGTGTGATGTTAATGTTCACCTGAATTTTTTTTTGTTTACAACAATATTATGCATAACGCAGGTTATTTTACAACAATATTATACAACAATAACAACAACAACAATCGTAAAAATATCAAATATAATAGAGGTTGGCAGTGCATTAGACAGTGTGTGATTTAAACATCATAAAAATATCAAATATAATAGAGGTTGGCAGTTCGTTAGAAAAGTTTGACCTTGTATGACCATCAACTGCCTTGGTTAATGTAGTAGATTCTGGTGCTAGGCTAGTTTTTTAACTGCAGAAACAGAAAATGATTGTTTTTTGGCCAATTAATGGATTAGGATGTATGGTAGATGTGGCCATATAGGAGCTCTAATTGCATGGCATATACCAAGCCAAACCACTATGAAAACAAAAATTGTTAAAAGGATTTATGCTTCCCTTGCCGTCGGTATGCTTGTTTAATTCTATCCTTTAAGAGGATGTCAACTTTCAACATGTTACTTTTTAGTTATTGATGAAATGGATGTTTGATTGTTGTTATTAGTATCGGAGAAAAGCCTTAGCTTCCCGTTTGAGGTTCAATATATTATTGAGTGCGTGTACTCTTTTAGATACCACGTGTTCATTGTATATTGAACCTTGAATTGTCCAAGTCGGACAATGGGAAAAAACTTTTTCTTTACTTGTATAATAGTTGTTGCTTGATTCTCGTATCTTGATATTTGATGAAATTTCGTGACATTCATTTCCTTTTGTTCTCTAGGTGCATACTTGATTGCCTTGTTCCTAATCACGATCATTTTGTGTACTCGAGACCAATGGGAAATCTTCTTTGAAATTTTGTCAAGTATAAGATATGAGAATTACGGAATGACTATTATACGAAGTTCTGAAAAAGTTTTTCCTCGAATGGGATACTGGTCATACCATTTAAAGAAAGAGAGCGGTTGTAAGAATGTCGTCTTTCTTTGAAATTGTCATTTTTTTGACATGCGTAAGATGGAATTTTTTCCTTCGAATCGTAGTTGGATGTACGATAGGTTGTATCCGGGAAGAGGGGGTTTGAAACAATCTTTTTGCGATGGGATTGATCACTTCGTTCAAGTCGCAATGGCACACGAAGATTTCGAAATTAATGGAGGGATTAGGTGTCCGTACCTTAAATGCGATTGCAGAAATATCAAGAGCCCAGGAGAGGTCATGTTGCACCTGCAGAGAGTTGGATTTATGCCTAATTACTGGATTTGGACTAGACACGGTGAAGAGTTACCTCGGGTTGGATTAGGGGTTGGCGATAATTGCACAGGTGCTTCAAGTAATTGCGTAGATACGGGATATGGTGAGCAGATTGAATTGATGCAAAATATGGTTTGTGATGCCTTGGGGGTCAACGTATCATTCGAGGAGCCACAATATGATGACACGGATGAACTTCCAAATGAGACTGCATAAAGATTTTATAATCTCTTGTTAGAAACAAATAAGCTGTTGCTTGAAGGGTCTGCCGACTCTAAGTTATCAATGTGTGTGAGACTTTTAGCTCTCAAGTCCAACTGTGGTGCTACGGATATGTGCTTGGATCTCGTAACGAAGATGATGTTGGACTCGTCACCTATCATAGATGGTTTGCCAAAAAGTTATTACGAGGCTAAAAGCTTAGTGTCCAAATTGGGGTTGGAATCTAAAATGATTGATTGTTGTGTGAGAGGGTGTATGTTATATTACGACAATGAATTTGGTAAAAACGATAGCCTTACCGTTGAATGCAAATTGTGGTGAGCCAAGGTATATGTCACATCTTGATAATGGGAAGGGTAGACAAAAACCGCTCCACTAAGGCAATGTTTTATTTGCCAATTATTCCAAGGTCAGCAGAGAATGTTTGCGTCAACACGCATCGCAGACAAAATGACTTGGCACTATGAGAATAAAAGCACTTCAGGTATGTTGCGACATCCATGTGATGGTGAAGCTTGGAAGCACTTTGATCGTGTGAATCCCGAATTTGCAGCAGATCCACGTAATGTACGACTTGGCTTATGCTCTAATGGTTTTACCCCATATGTTCAATCAACGGCGAAACCTTATTCTTGCTGGCCAGTTATTGTTACCCCATACAATCTTCCTCCTGATATGTGTATGTCTAAGCCCTATATGTTCTTGACTTGTATTATACCGGGTCCAGATAATCCAACAGATGGTATTGACATCTACTTACAGCCTCTCATTGACGATCTCAAAAGGTTGTGGAATGGCGTTGTGACTTATGATGTTGCACGAAAGAAGAACTTTACAATGAGGGCAGCTCTTATGTGGACCATTAATGACTTCCCTGCATATGGTATGTTGTCTAGTTGGGGTACTCATGGTAAGATGGCATGTCCCCATTGCATGGAGCATACAAAGGCCTTTACCTTGAAATTTGGGGGGAAGAGTTCTTGGTTTGACTCACATCGCAGGTTTTTACCAGCAGATCATCCATTTAGACGGAATAAGAACGCCTTCAAGAAGGGGGAAGTTGAATTAGATGGCCCGCCGAGGTTGACATCCCAATGCATTTTTACCAGAGTTATGGATCTGCCAAAAATCACAGATTTTGGTGAATTGGATCGATTTGAAGGATATGGACAATGACACAATTGGACTAAAAGAAGTATTTTTTGGGATTTGCCGTATTGGAAAGATAATTTGTTGAGATACAACCTTGATGTTATGCACATTGAGAAGAACTTTTTTGACAATGTTTTTCTCACAGTGATGAACATTAGAGGAAGAACGAAAGACAATGATAAGGCCAGACTGGACTTACCACTTTACTGTAAGCAAAAGGACTTGCATTTGACGACTCAGTCGAATGGGAAAACCCTGAAACCCAAAGCCTGTTACTCTTTAACTGTTGAGGAAGCTAGGTCAGTCTGTCGGTGGATAAAAGAACTTCGAATGCCAGGCGGTTATTCTTCTAATTTGGCAAGATGTGCTGATGTGAACAAAGGAACAATGATTGGGATGAAAAGCCATGATTGTCATGTATTCATGGAGTGTTTACTTCCTATTGCATTTAGTTCCCTGCCGTCAAATATTTTAAATCCACTTACGTAACTCACCAATTTTTAAAGATTTGTGTTCTGCAACATTGAGAGATGATGATCTTATCAAGATGGAGCAGAACATACCAGCCATTCTTTGTAAGTTGGAGAGAATATTTCCCCTGGTTTCTTTGACTCTATGGAACATCTCCCGGTGCATCTTGCACATGAAGCTAGGCTCGGTGGGCCAGGTTCAATACAGATGGATGTATCCATTCGAAAGGTAATATAATCAAATATTCTTTAACATAATTATTCAACATCCGGGTTAAATGTTGAAATGTTGATCACCAACCTTGTTATTCTCAGATTTATGGGTGACTCAAAGCGGTCGGTGAAAAATAAGGCCAGGTTGAAGGATCTATTTGTGCAACTTACTTACACCGTGAGACAATTCATTTCTGCTCCCATTATTTTACGAACTTCATGCCGACACCAACAAATAATAGGAATGAAATAGAAATTGAAAGTGAAAGACACCCACCGCCTTATCGGTGTTTTGCCTTCCCGTCGTCATCTTTGGAAAGGAGTGAAGTCCTGGTTAACAGGAGAAGATTGGAAGTCGGCACTGCGTTCACGTGTTGATCAACTGTCTTGAAGTATCACCATATCTTACGTATGTATACTTTTGACCACTTTCAATTTATTTAGTCCACACCTATTCATGATCATTTGTTTGATAATGACTTGTTCAGGCATTCTTGTTAACTAAGCCCACAAGCGAATAAGACTCTTACACTTTATATTCATGAATATTTCCCAACGTGGTTTATGAGCAGGTATGTATTTTTAGTCCTATTTCAACTATTTGTTGTTTGAAAATACAAAGATTGTTTGCAAAAAGGAACCCTAAATCACTTGTGCATGTGTATCTGCAGTGTATAGCGAGTCGAATCGCCCATAATCGAACACTTGAGAAATTTATCTCATGGTCCTAAATCACGTGTAAAAGAATGGCACACGTATTTAAATGTGATTTACAAATTTCAAACTCAGATCAAAAGCAGAGGAAAAAAGCAGTTAACGTGGAGTTTATGTAAAAGGTGCCACAGAGGGAGGTGAAGACGACTTCTGGCGTGATTCAACATATATATGAGTTGGCGTACAATACTTTAGACTATACTAAAAGAATAGTGCTATTTTATTGTAATTGGTTTGATCCGTCAAGTAGAGGCACAAGAATGGATCGCAAATATAATATCGCTGACATATGCATGAGCGTAAGATACCAAATGTTTGATCCGCTTATCATAGCACAACATGTAAGACAGTGTATTATGTCCCTTATCCGTCAACTCAAAGGGACAAACAAGGTTGGTGTGTTGCAATAAAGACAAAACCAAGGGTCGCATTGAAGCGAGATGATCCACAGGAAGAAGTGGCTTATCAAGTGGATGAGATGTCTCATGTCAACGTAGTAAACGGTTGAACCCATTTCTCGACTACGTGACGATCCAATCACATATGAAGATGTAAATGGAGATGAGGAATTAAATGAAGAAGTGGCGAGAACCATCAAGATCTCAAGACGATGCCGGGCGAGTGGGCGTAATGGGCGTAATAAATTTGTTTAACTTTTTACAATTAGAGAATTTAATGTCTAACAACATATTTTATTTTGTCGATTATTTTCATATAACTTGTTATTTTTTGGAATTCTTTTTTAATATTGTTATGTTTAAATATAATATTTCATGATCAAGTATTATTGAATTGCTCTATAGACATATATGGCATCAGAGGCTCAGTTCGACGCCTCACCACCCAAGAAGTGGTCAACCCGGAAGGAAGGGCATCGCCGCCGACCCCCTCGCCGTCGGAGGCCGAACATTATTAGGATTGATGATGCTGGCTATGCGATGTTGTCATCCACACACGGCGTCGCATACATCTACGCCTACACAGGCTCCAACGAGTTCGCCCCTACGCAGCCTACGCCACATTGGGCACCTACACAAAGATGCGGGACCTTCGCATCGACACCCATTTACATGATGCCCACCCCAGGGTTCCAGCAGACACTTGCCGCTTCTTCCTCTCATTTTGTGTCTCGAGGCGGTGCGGACACTCATGTGTCCGATCAGAGTATAGTGTGGGCGATCACCGATCGACCGGGTTCAGCGGGACGAGGAGGTTGGCGGCGGCAGGATGAAGCGAGGCCGTTGATGATATTCAATCTTTGCATGATGGCCGAGTTGCTATCGTGCCGGTGGTAGAGGTGAGTATGTAGGTTGAATACACATTTTTGCCCTTATCTTTTTAGTTTTCAATTTCGTCCCTTATCTTTTTTTAGTTTCCATTTAAGTCCCTTAAACTTCAAAAATCACATCAATTTCGTCTTTTCTGTTTATTTATTCATATTTTCTTAGACGAATCACCATCTGACACGTGACAGAAAAATAAAATAAAATAAAACAAACTGCCACATGTAAGATGGTATTTCGTCTAAGACAAAAAAAGAATAATTAAAAAGAAAGGACGAAATTGAAGTAATTTTTATAACTTAATGGACTTAAATAAAAACTAAAAAAAAAGGATAAGGGACGAAAATTACAGTTTAACCTATATTTTTTTAACTTGTTTGGTATGTTGTTATTGTTTAGGTTCCTTCCGTCAAAGCCAGCTGCGAAGGCTATCACTGTAACACCCCGTTTCCGAGGCGCTACTGTGCAACCCAATCTAATGCTGAAAACATTTAATGCTTGTATGCTTTCGGTGAAAGAGTACTCTTATGTATTTCGCAATGGAAAAACAGGAGTAATTTTTTTTTTTCTTTTTCATATTCTTTCCTTTGAAACCCTTTTCAAAATGAGACATAGAGTACTACAGTTTTCTAAATGATGTCAATTCAAACTTTTGCAATTATCAGAGTATAATGCATCACAAATAATACTTCACATAACATAATCATTTCGCACTAAGGCGAGGTTCTCTGAAAAGAGTAATTACGAAACAATCAATACAAAATCCTAAGCTAAGCTGGCTGACAACTATAACTCTTCGAGAAACAAATTTCAAAGAAGATCAAACACGAAGTACTCAGAGGAATCTTCCTCCACTGGCTCAATCTTCAATGCTCCTAAAAGATGAAGCTGCAACAGCTACCGAACTCCATCTGGAAGTGACATCCATAAGGACATCCAATCCAACAACAGTGCAAGGGTAAATCCTTTGTCCACGAGTTTATCATAGGCTATGTCGCATGCAAACAATATATACATATATAATACAACAACACGCTTTTATATACATATACATACTTAATAGACCGCACACAATCAGCATGGTATATCAAGCATTGCATGTGAGCAAACAAAACAACCAACAGATCAACAATCAAGTCACTACAATATCAACCATTACATGTGAGCAGGCAAGTCTATCAACAGATAAGTGATCAAGTCATCACAATATCCAATTATTGCATGTAAGCAGGCAAATCTATCAACAGATAAGTGATCAATTCATCACAATATCCAATTCATCAAACAATTCATCACATATCATAAATGCGGTTAGCTATGCATGTCAATGCAGTATGGCTAGGTTGTGTATACACCGCGACCTTAAACAAGGTCAACAGAGACGAGGAACTTTATTTCCCAACGTCCAAATCAACTCCCCTACCAAGGGTATTGCCACAAAGGCTTGCCACACATTAGGCTTTCTGCCACACGGGCATGCAGTGACAACTCGTCCTTTTGAAGTCCTGAAGACAATCAAACGCTCCGAGTGTCGATGCTCAATGGTCAGTATACATCCAAACAAATTCAACAACATGGCATGCTCACCGTAGGGAGCGCCCGACTAATGTTTTAATTAATCAATGCGGATCGACGACACCTCAACTCACTCACTCTACTTAGTGAATTTTCATGCTTCCAATTCTTATATTACCTAGGTGAGGTTGTACCAAAATAGATCACTCATTTAGCTTTGGGTCATTGGAACCCGAGTTTCATTAAATTCTTTATCTAGCATGTTTCCATTTCTACTTATCTATAAGCTTAGATTAGTCATACTACAACCCTCATGCTTATTTTTAAGCCAAAATACCTTTAACAATTACTTAGAGTGCAAACACAGGACACAAAGTCCGGTGTTCAGTGCTAACGCTAGTCTTAATCTCAGATCAGAACTCTAGGCACGTAATGCGGAACACTAGGCTCAATTTTTAGATTGAGATACTAGGCACGTCATACGGAACACTAGGTCCAATCCTAAACCAAGAAAACGCACGCAAGTAGGACATTAAGTCCCAGCACAGGACACATAGTCCATATGCTCAATAGGAACACTAGGTTCCCTATGTTTTAATCTTTCAAAAACTCGATCTTTGAACTCTCTTTCTCTATTCTTATATCACTCCTATGTATCTGAAAATACTTTTTAGTTCTAGGTCGTTGAAACCCTAGTTGTGTTAAATAACACACTGGAAGAATTCCCAGGAAAGAGAGGTGGTGCGAACACTCTTAATTACCAAGTCTTTCCTAGCCAGAATTTCCCAGGCGCATCATTTAACTCAACCGTTTTCGCAAATCGTACTATTTATTTCAAATTCTTTTCTTTACTATCATTCCATTGAAATTTCCTTGCAAGCTTTGGCTAGTTATACTAAAACCTTCACGCTTACTTTTAAATCAAAATGCCCTTAACAATTTGCTTACGAAATCGAGTCGACTTGTGGAATCGCATCAGTTACCGATGTAAATCGTCAACCAATAGCAATCGATCAACGCATTATTAATTAATCCATCATCAACAACAATATTTTCATATTCCAAGTCAATACCAAATTCCATTTAAATCCTACTTGATTCATGGAAAACAACATCAATCATAATGCCTCACGGGGCCAACGACATGCTATAGCATTTCAACAAAGATATAACAATTCAATAGGCTACAACATGCTCCACGGTTTCATCAACTTCAAGTCTAATCAAATCACTCAAACAAGATTTAAGTCACGCAATACAATTCAATTTGCCACGCAGGGCCAAAAGCATGCTACAACATTTCCAACAACACATAAAAGTACTACAAGTACTACCACACTATCAAACAATCAAACAAGCAACAAACAAGGCGAAAAGCCCAAACTCATTATATAAGAATTTCCCTTACCTTGGGCGCTTTAACAATCCAAGCAAGGTAATCCGAAATAATCGTCAAGTCGCACTTCGCGCGCGTACCTTAAGCACGAACCTTAACAACACAAACTTAACTAAATTAGAACTAAAACTTAGTCCTAATGCCCCTAGGGCAGCCACGGCTTAGGCATCCTAAAGCCTAGAAATTACTTGACTTAATCCCTAGTTGGTGCTATCTAGCCATATGCCAAGGTACATATTCAAACCATGCAAGTTTTGAAACTTTTTCAAAAGCTAAGCACTTAGAAAATATCAAAACCCAAAACTTACCACTTTGAATAGTGTTTTACCAATTGGAATAGTATTTTCCAAACTTTGGACATATTTTTAAGGCATCAAAACAAAGCAACATTTTGAGAAACAAAAGCCTTTTGGTTTTAATTATAAACCTTTAACTATACTCTAAAATTTATCCCAAAATCAAACCTCCTTGTATAGTTTTACCAAATCCATTTTCCATACACTTTTATAACACACTTAAGGCTTGAAATCAACTAAAATTTAACTCTAAAAATCTTTACCAATTTCGGCCAAATAAAGATTAAAACATAACCAAGTTTTGCAATCCTATTTAAAACATTTAACATACAAGTCTTTACAAGTTTAATCCCAAAATCAAAAGCTAACATTAACACCACTTTTAGACCATAAAAACAAGTTCAAAAAACTCATTTAAGACTATAAAGGTTGCTGTTTTCAAACATAAAAGAGGTGTAAAAGTTTTTATTTACAACTTCACTTTTAAGACTAATTCATGCAAACTAGTTTAGCTACTAAACATATAAACTAAGATCTACTATCTTGACCACTTTAATAAAATTAAAAACATGTTCAAACCCACTCAAATCATGCCTAAAAGTTACTGTTTTGATGGCCCTAAAACAGCCCCAAAAATCCATTTGTTTCAAACAATTTTTAAAAGCTTCACACATAGAAATCTTTATAGCTTTAAAGTTCTAACCAAAACCAACTTCTTAAACACTTTAATCACTTTGAAAACAATTTAAAACATCCCCTAAACCATGCTTAGGAGCCACGGTTCCAGCCCCTACAAAATCCCCAAATTATTTTCACATAACTTGTTAAACATGCATATTGACTAGTTTCCAAACTAATCAAGTATAACCCATCAAAGAACTAACTTTAAATCAACAAAATCAAACCAAAACAACCTTGAACAGCCCCTAATTTCGTTCAGCCCCAAAACCTAGGGTTTCCCAAATTTCAATTACCAAAAACAAGCTTAATCATTGAAGGAAACAAAGGGCTAAAAGACTAGTCATGCATATCTAGCTAAATTTAACACCTTTAAGCAAAAATGATTCCTAAAACCAACCAAACCCATTCATGGCAGCCAAGAAGAAAAGGAAATGGGTTAGGACTCTTACCAACCAAGATGATGATGATTGATCATGAAGGAAGAAGAAAGGATGGAAGGAATCAAGGATTAAGGACTAAAACTTCAAGTTTCTCCAAGATCTTGAACTTTCTCTCTCAAGAATTTTTTTTCTCAAACCTTCAACAATGAAAGAATGGATGGATCTGATCTTGAGCAAGGGAGAAGGCCACGAAATTTTTGAGGGCAAGAATGGAAAGGAAAAGTTCATTTAGTTGGATCATGACTACATAGTTACAAAGTAACCACCTTAACTACCTACCATTTAATCATCATCCAATCCTAAGCTTACACTTGTCAAGGAAGCTTCTAAAGGTCCATGTTCAGCTCCCTTAGCACATGTGCAGCTGCCATACATCCCCCTTGGCCACAGGTTTCGTTTAAATCACGTTTGTGGCGTTCTCGCTCAGCCAAGATTGCACGACGTTCTGGCGTATATTAGGAATTTAATACTAAAAACTCCCAAAAATAATTCTAATTATAACCCCACACCCAAAAATCACAAATATTCCTCGCGGCATAAGAAAAGTATCTATGTATCTCGCTTTCTCGAAATGCGAACCGAAGCGTCGCAATTAGGCAGTCTCTGTCCATAGAAAATACACTAAATATTTTCTGATGCCCAAAAATTCTAGAAAAATTACAATAAATCCTAAATATTGGAAAAATTCTAAGATCTCAAATTTTATAAAATTTGGATCACGTTTGAGCATGTTTCAGTTAGAAACACACACAATAGCCTAGCTACGGCAGAATTCTCCCAGCGTAATAAAAACTGTAAATTAGTGAGGATCACTAATTTCAATTTCTTTTATCATATGGATATTACTCAATCAATAAAATTATCAAACAAAATCTTTAAAATAATAGTCATATTAAATATGACATAAAACAGACAATTAATACAATAACTAAAACATGAAAAATCAAACTATGACTTGAAAATATTTATTAAATCCTGAAAATTATTTCTCATTCAATAAAATAATTTTCTTTAATCAAATAACAATCTTTCACATTTTTCGATATTAATTCATATTAAAAAGCAGATATCGTCTACACTGTCTCTTAATCTGAATTAATTGTTAAAACAGTAAATTGTTCACAATAAATCTTTGTTGTTCTTCATACTTTTAACAAACCATTGAGGTCATGACTCTCTATGATTTATTTTCAAGTAGTTGGAACTACAAAATAATTTTCATAAAAATTGGGATGTTACAATCACGGAAGTAATTGAGCAAAATTACCACACCTATTGGCCCACCTGGGGGACGCTGACGGTGGATGAGCGGAGGCACATGTTCAATTCTTTCAGAGTAAGTTGTTTATTTTTTTTTGTTGCATATTATATTTTTATTTCATGAATCTCAATTATTTTTAATAACGTATTATATTCATACAGGAGAGGGTTTCTTGGAAGGAAGAGCAGGAGGAGCAGATCAAGAAGAACTTCCATATGAAGGCTTCCCACCGCCTATCTGATATGCTTAGAGATGCCCGCCTCAATGGGCAGCCCACTTGGATAGGAGATGAGATCTGGCGGCGACTACTGGCGCCTGGAACTCCCACGAGTTCAAGGCGATGGCGAGAAGCGAAGAAGAATAGATCCTCTTGGGAGCTTGCATCTGGAGGTTGATCGGTCGGTATGACGCAGCGGCTCGACTTGTATGTTTTATATTATTATTATTATTATTATTATTATTATTATTATTTAGTTAAGCTTTTTTATTAAATAATTACAGTCTCGTGATTTGCAAAGGGAGGTTCAGTTGCACGAGCCCCATCGTGCAACTCATATTAGGAAAGGTACGGGTGAGTTTGTCGATGAGCGGTCGAGGCGGACCCAGGTAATTATAAAACATAATGAATAGTTTTTTAACAATGTTTATATTGTTTTATTACAATAAAAATTGACTAATTTGTTTATGTTTGTGAGGAGGAGTTTGAGGAGAGGATGTCTCGAGTTAGATCTCGGACATCCTCATGTTCCCGTCTCGAGCCCGGAAGGATCCAGTGCGTCGGCCGATGGTTTGGGCAGATGTTGTTGGGGGTAAGAAGAAGGGTCGCCTATACGGTGCTGGCGACCTTGCCAGCAACTACAAGAAAGGGCCCAGCCTCTCTGTGAGGAGTAAATCCGGCCGATCGTCTTTGCCGCGGATGGCGGGAGATAGCAGAGTTGAAGCGGGCCATGGCGGCGGCGGCGATTGGCGGCCGGCGGCGGCGGATCGCGGCCGTCCAGCGAGGAGGCCGCCGGACGGCTGCCATGTTGGCTCAGTCTTTGCGGCGGCGGAGGATCTGTACCATTTGCTAGCTCGCCCGGCCGCCTCCTCCAGCCTCTGCCTCGCCTCATAGTAATCTTGGTGATCATGTCGATGATGCGGATGGTGATCATGATCATGATTATCGTGACTATTAGTTATGTTTGTATCGATATTTTTTATATTTTCGGATATTTTTTATTACTCGTTTTGTTAAATCGAATTTTTTTATTTATTTATTACGTTTCTTTTTAATTTGTTTTATAGTTATGTTAGCATTGCATTTTTAAATACAGGAATAAATTAATAATTAAGTATGTTTGTATCGATATTTTTTATATTTTCGGATATTTTTTATTCTTGTTTTGTTAAATCGAATTTTTATTTATTTGTTACGTTTCTTTTTTTTAATTTGTTTTATAGTTATGTTATCGCATTACATTTTTAAATACATGAATAAATTAATAATTAAATGTGATAACTAGTAATCGTTAATTAAGTGGATAAATAAATTAAATTTATTACAGAAATTAAAATTAAATAATTTAAAAAATTAAATAATTTTTTAATGAAAATTTAAACAATTTTCAATTGGAAAAAAAAATTTAAAGTCCGGCTTTACCGACGGTCATGGCCGTCGAAAATGTCATCGGAATTATCGACGGGTTAAAACCGTCGGATAAGCTGTCGGAAATTTACCGACGGGTTAAAGCCGTCGGAAATGTCATCGGAATTATCGACGGGTTAAAACCGTCGGAGAAAACCGTCGAAAATTTACCGACGGGTTAAAGCCGTCGGTACGTATTTGCGACGCGCACTTTACCGACGGACATTAGTCCGTCGGTAATCCGTCGGAATTGAACCCTCCCTCTATGAAACCCTAAGCCCCAAAGTGTTTAGAATGTGTTTCCCGATGCCCAAATCGCTCCAAACGCTCTGCAATCGTGTTCTGCATTCTCACCTTTGCGTTCTGATGAATCTGCACTATATACTGCGCAATAACAGCTTCGTGAATCAATTCACAGGTAAGAGTGAATCGATTCACTCACTTAAAGAACCACCTCTGCCTTTCATGAATCGATTCCCAACTTCAACTCCCAGTGAGCTACTTCAACTCACGAACTGGTGAGTCAAATTGGTGAATCGATTCACCTTAATGCAGTTTGACTCCCAGAGGCTCCTCTAAAATACCTGCGCCCAGAACACTCCATGAATCGATTCCCTTAACCTGTGAATCGATTCAACTGTTTGAAAAACCACTTCTATGCATTCCAATGATTTCCAAACCGATTTTAAGGCTTTTCCCTATAATTCTCCACCTTGACTTCAAATCAGTGATGATGACCAACAAGTCCCCATCATCAAAGTGCTGGTCCCTCCATTATTGGAATTACGTCTCAAAGAAATTGATCAAGTCCAAGCATTTCTTGAACCTTGATCTAGGAAGTGACTTGGTGAACATATCCGCCGGTTTGTCTTCCGAAGCAACCTTCTCAACCACAACTTCTTTAGACTCAACAACATCTCTAATGAAGTGTAGGCGAATATCGATGTGTTTTGTCCTTTCATGGTACACTTGGTGATTTGCTAAATGGATTGCACTTTGGCTATCACAATGCACCTTCACACATCCTTGCGTAATCCTTAACTCACCAATCATCCCTTTTAACCATATGGCTTCCTTCACCCGTTCAACTAGGGCAATGTCTCCGCTTGAGTTGTGGATAGCGCTACAACAGATTATTGATTTGCCTTCCAACTTATAACTGTTCCAAACTACGTGAACACAAAACCGGATAATGACTTCCTTGTATCCATATTCCCCGCATAGTCCGCATCCACATAACCCTCAATTGCGTCTCCACCTTGAGCTGGCTTCATGTATCTCAAGTTGCCTTTCAAAGATCCATTCAAATACCTCAAAACCCACTTTAAAGCCTCCCAACGTGATTGATCTGGATTTGCCATAAACCGACTCACAATGCTAACCGCATATGCCAAGTCCGGCCTACTACAAACCATGTCATACATGATGCTTCCCACTCCACTAGCATATGGTGTAGTGTCCATCTTCCTCCTTTCCTCTTTAGTGTTAGGAGTTTGAGTAATCGAGAGCTTCTGTGGTGACCCATGTGCTAACCGGTTTAGCTTCATGCAACCTAAACCTTCCCACAACCTTCTTCAAGTAACTATGTTGAGATAAGAACAATTCCCCTTTTTTCCAGTTCCTCACAATATCCATTTCAAGTATCCTCTTCGCATCACCAAGATCCTTCATCTCAAATTCAGAATTTAGCTTCTCCTTGAGCATACCAATCTCCTCCTTGCTAGAACTTGCCATTAAGATATCATCCACTTAAAGAAGCTAGTAGAGAACACACTTCTCTCCTCTTTTCAATATGTATACACAACTGTCGTAGCCACTTCTCACAAAATCCAATCTCAAGAGAAAATCGTCAAACCTCCTATACTATTGACAAGGGCTCTGTTTCAACCCATAGAGAGATTTTCTCAAAAGACACACCTTCGACTTGTCCTCTATAAACCCTTCCAGTTGTTGCATGTAGATTGTCTCTTCTAGGTCTGCATGTAAAAAAGCAGTCTTGACGTCAATTTACTCCAACTCAAGATTGTACTGATTAACAATCGTCATTAGAACCCTTATGGAACAATGCTTAACCACATATGAAAAGATCTCGGCGTAATCAATCCCTTCAATTTTTGTAAAGCCCTTTGCCACAAGTCTTGCTTTATACCTTGGTTCTTCAATCCCAGGAATACCTTCCTTCTTCTTGAAGATCCACTTGCATCCAACTACCCTCTGCTTCTTAGGTAGATCCACAAGCTTCCAAGTCTGGTTCTTCTCCAATGAATTCATTTCTTCATTCATTGCCTATAACTGAACGTGAACACAAGAAGGGGGGTTGAATTGTGTTGAAAACTTTTCGCAAACTTTAAGTTAAAAACACTTAGAACACAGGTTTTTCAAAACAGTTTGTATATCGGACGCTGGAAATAAACCGGACGTTAAAAAGCAGTTTGTGAAAACTTGTTTTTAACACAGTAAGATAAAGATAAATATAAATCAGTAAAGCAGTAAAGCAAGAGACACGGAGATTTATACTAGTTCACTACCAAATTGGTAGCTACGTCTAGTCCCTTCGTTCCTGAAGGATTTTCCACTATAATCAACTGATTACAAAACCTTAAGAGTATTCTACTGTCACAACCTTGACAATACTCTCAACTTCTCAAAACGACTCAGTACGTTCGAGCCTTTGAGGGAACATCCTTAACTAGGCCAAAACAACTTTTACAAGTAAGTTGAATACAAGCAAAAATAACTCTCACAGAGAGGATAAAAATTAAGCTCAATATAGAAATGCTTTCTAAAAGAAAGTGTCGGACGCTGAGTTCAGTTCCTGTAATCCAGAGACTTGGCTCGAAACTTGATTGCTCACGAGCGATTGCTTTCGAGTATTGACTCTTTGTAGTGTATATATAGCAATGCTTGTTCTCAGTAAATGAAGCAATATTCTCTTATAGAGTTTCGGCAATATCTTCAATGGATACCTTGGGGTATTTATAGGAGTTATAAAGGATATTACCGTTACAGTAAAAATGGCTCCTTTCCATTGAGTGAGATAATTTCAAAAAAGTCACATGCTTCTTCCTTTCCAGAGAATATCTCGAAGTACACATTACCGCTTTTCGTACTACCTTGCTTTTCACAAATGCTTATGCGATTTTTGTCTTTTAGCTAAAGGTGTCACCTTTGATACCTCGTACAACAATTTTAGCGCATAAGATCAAATTCGAAATCCGTTCCAGAAGCTTCTGAGAGGAAGAGCAACTACGTAAACATCACATGATATAAAATGAAGTTGACGCCTTCGCTCGAGCAGGAAGGTCAGGCCTTCGTAGCAAATGGATAAGCTTTGTGTCACAAAAAGATAATTCCAGGCGCTCACGAAGACAGATTTACTATGATGAGCCTGGATCTTTGACACATGGAGTGTATCCTTCTCTTGTGAACTTCTTCCTTCTTGCTTAAGTGGCTTAGAAGTATATGTAATATTAGATCTGCACACTTCAAGAATTGTTAGAACATAAATTGTTCTCTTGTGAATACTTTGTTATCATCAAAATTAATGAGGGTCTAAACTTCTCAATCGTTTAGGTTCCAACAATCTCCCCCCTTTTTGATGATGACAAATATCCAAGGTTGATGAACAATTTTAAGTCTCAAATAAGAGTTTTAAGGGTGTCCCCCTGAGTTCAACAACTTAGATAAGTATAGCAATAAAAGACGCTGAGAACGGATGCTGAAATGATGTTATAAATGATTGATTAGCATGAATATCTATCTATCCTTAGCGTTCGCCAAGCCTTTCTTAGCATATGTAACTATTCATTTATCCTTAGCGTGTTTATCTTAGCGTTCATCAAGCCTTTCTTTTACTCCCCCTTTTGTCATCAGACAAAAAGAGTGTAAAAACACATCATAGTCAAAAAAACAAAATAAAAGAAAATTTTGAGTAATAAAGTCACAATATAATTGTACCAAAAATTAAGAAATATCACTTAGTGCAAAAAAAAAATTAAAACAAAACAAAGTTTAAGGGTTTTGAGGTAGTAGGTTGATTCGTTCCATGATGAGTTTCAGTTGCATTTCAAGCTCAGGAACTTTCAAACAGGTTGCCTTCATGGTTTCAAATTCCTCCTTAGGAATTGTAACCATTTCCACTGACGATGTGGAGGGAGCAGATTCAGCTTTTGGTACACTGGCAACACCTGTAGCTTCTGAATTCATCTTCTTATGGATTTCAAGAACAGTTTGAGACAATTCAGATTTTATCTTCTTTCTATCCTTTGCCCATTGGAAATAATTATCTCCTGGTGGAAACCATTTGATAATTGTTCCAAGTTTTCTTCTTTCAGACTCACAGAGGGCTTCATTTCTTTGCTCAACCAGATCAGGAAACAGAAGATAATTGAAGATCACTTCTCTGTGTTGAAGAATGTCTCTGGCATATCCATCAAATTGTTCTGCAGTAGCTTCTCCAAACACATTGCCTAAGAAGACACTAAGGGCATCAAAAGAAAAGTTGAGGCCTTCATTTTCAGCAATAAAGAGTCTTCTCAAAATTTCTCTGTCATCCTTGTCAATAGTCAGAGGCTCAAAACTAGGCATAATGGCTTTGTCTTTCCAAGACGCAGACCATTGCATCTAGCCAAATCCAATGTAAAAGTGTTTCCAGACAAGATCCCATGGAGCATATAGCTTCACCAAGTTGAGCGGACTAATCACAGAACATATGAACATATCGTCAAAATGAGCAGTTCCATGATTGGATTCAGGTACGTTCTCGATGATCCCAACAGTAGGGATTGTTGCCTTTTCTGCATTACAGCAGTTGGAGGATCCAGTTCTCCATTGATCTTTCTTCAGAGCACTCAGATAATACCTTCTGGCATGATCTTCAGAGATTTTCTTTACCTAAGTGGGTGAACTCCTTGACCTTGTAGTCTCTGGGCGCTTTCTCATATTCCTTAGGCCCTATCTTACTAAATGGCATTTTGCCAGGTGCAGCTTCCTTTCTTTTTCC
This sequence comes from Calophaca sinica, assembly GCA_037113605.1. Classification (NCBI taxonomy): domain Eukaryota; kingdom Viridiplantae; phylum Streptophyta; class Magnoliopsida; order Fabales; family Fabaceae; genus Calophaca; species Calophaca sinica. The sequence continues at coordinate 88,353,886 of CM073732.1, read as the reverse complement.
AGGAATAGACCAAGGTAACTACCTTTGCCTATCTGGAACAATCTTTATAGAGACAGATGATGGGTCTCTATATTGTCCAATGACTTCAAGCCTTTTCTACTCATAGCAATGAGCCATCATACAGGCTTCAGCTTCTGTAATCCATCTACCACATTCCTCTAATGTAAGAGGTTCATTCTGGGGTAGGAACCTTGGTGCATCAACAGAAAAGGGGATAGCCCTGCTGTTTGGTTTGGGTCTCAGCCTTCCTTTAAAAGACATCTCAACATTGTCCTTTCCATCCTTGAAGACAACATTCATTGGAGGAGGTATCTCCAGTCTTGAAACTCCGAAAGTGAAGGTCTTCAAGTACCATACAGATGGGTGATTGTAGATAGAGTTATATGACTCATATCTAACAAATTCTGGTCTAATGTCAAGAGGGACAGGTTTCTTTGGAATTAGGGCAGTAATTTTTGGTGTCACTACTGTGATATTGTACTTGGGAGGAATGTAGGGTTTGAAAGGATTAAATGGAGGGACTTTGAAAAGGAGGTTAAAAGGATGAGAATGAAGTTTGGAAATGTATGAAGTGAGGGAGGTATATGTGGAGGTTTGAGGTGAGGAGATGGTGAGTGTATTGGTCTGTGTTTGGGTAGGTTGTTTGATGGCTATGGAAGTGGTTGTGTATCTGGTTTTTACGTGCACGGGTTTGAATGGTTGATGGTTGTGCAACAGATATAGGTGGAGCGAGGAATGGTATTATCGGTTTCAAAAGCAGAATCTGAGAATCATCGGTAGAATTCAAGACCTTTGGTTCAAGCTCGCATCGCTCGACCAATCTCTTGGTCTGTCTAGGGGCAAGGCGGTGGAGGAGGACGTTGAATTGCCTTCTTCTGTGCACCGGACGCTGAAACTTGTTTCTCGACCGGCTTGCTTCTTTTCATCGGGACCGGTGATGGGAACACGGTCCTCATCTTCTGATTCAGTCTTTCTTTTAGGTGCTGAAGCCACCTTCTGCTTCTTGCTTCTTGTCTCCTCTTCTGGAGAATCAGAAGTCCTTTTCACACTAGTTACTGAGCTTCTGGTGGTTTTGTCAATAGTAGACTTCTTGCTAAGAGAGGGACCAGATTCTATTCCCTGTTCCTTTTTCACCTTCTTCATTTGTTCACCAGTGATCAATTTTATTCTGACCAAGCTGTTAACTCCGAAGGTGTCAGGAATCACAACACTTTCAGTGCCAAAATACTTCACCTTTTCTTGATCTGGCAAAACAGTCAGCTTGTTTACAACCAGATTCTTGGCCATCATCTTAGTGAGCAGAACACCATAAGGAATGTACTTGTAGGTGTTCTTCTTGTCAGCAACTCCTTTCCTCGAATTAACCAGTGCATTAATCAGGTTGTTGTAGATCAATCTTGGTAGGTTTACCTTGTTACCAGCCATGTAGTGCCTCATAATGAACTTCTGTTCATAGTTGACTATGTCACTAGAGCCAGCCTTCAACCAGACGCTCTTGGTGATTATCTTGTGAAGAACTCTGTAATGACTCTTCAAATTCTTTGCAGTAGGAGTTTCACCAGATTCTTTCAACTATTTATAGTTCTCAAACAAATCCTCATTGACCTTCTCAAGGCCATGAAATGCATCGGCCAATCATGTAGTAAGCGATACCTTCACAGGGACAACCAAAGTGACTTCAGAGATGTTGGTAGCGGTAAAAATGAACTTGTAACCTCTCACGGTTCCTTCAAAAATACCACCTTGGTGTAAAGCAGCGTTACCCAAAATTCCTTGATAAGCGATAACTAGAACCTCAACCTGGTTCCAAAAGAAATAGTGTTCCCAACCCATTGCCTTGAAACCACTTTGTAGAAGTCGAAGCCATAGAGTTTGAAGTTCTCTAAATCAACTCGATTTTCCAACAAAACTTTTCCTTCAGCCATGGTGTCGTAAATAGCAGTATACTCAGAGGTTGTTACACCAGACATGATTGCAGTTGAGAGATAGAGAAATGGAGGTTTAGGGTTTCAGGACAGTCACGAAGAGAAGAGAAGGAAAACTGTTTTTCAGACTGAAAACAGAGAGAGTGATTGTGGAGCGAAAAAGAAGGAGTAGTGGGAAGGTTTTGTAATTGGTACAGTTACTTTTCAAAAACCTCTTCATTATCCGAGTATTAAAAATAAATTTAAAAAGAAATTAAAATAAAGATACTCCTTTTCATTAAATGCAGTTGCCAAAATAAAGTAAAAGATTTTATTGAAAACGTAAATAATCATGACTCAGATTAGGTGAGATGAGACGCTTAAGTTCCATATGAGCTTACCACGTGTGTGTTTCGGATTCTCATAGCTGATTCATCGGATGCTGAGTTATGATGCAGTTGGCATATAAAAAATGCTTATTTGTGTGATGATGATGTCATACCAGATGCTCAAATGATATCTATCATAAGACGCTGAGATTAATCATTCTTTTATAAGATGGAAATTTAAATTTCTTCTTATAAAATTGAATCTATCTTTAGCAAGGGGTTTTGTAAGAATGTTAGCCCACTGGTGATCAGTGTCTACAAATTTGATTTCAAGTGTCCCCTTCTGAACATAGTCTCTTATAAAATGATGTTTAATCTCAATGTGCTTTGCTCTAGAATGCAATATAGGATTTTTAGTAAGACATATGGCAGATGTATTATCACAAAAGATAGGAATGTTACTCTCTTTTATCAAGTAGTCTTCAAGTTGATACTTCATCCACAGAAGTTGAGAACTGCAACTTGCTGCTGAGATGTATTCGGCTTCTACTATTGAGAGTGCAATAGTGCTTTGTCTTTTGCTTGACCAAGACACAAGATTAGCTCCAAGGAACTGGCAGCCTCCACTTGTGCTCTTTCTCTCAATTCGGTCTCCAGCAAAGTCAGCATCACAGAAACCTACTAATTTGTAATCTTTTGATTTCTTATAAAGCAAACCAAGATTAGTAGTTCCTTGCAAATATCTGAATATTCTTTTAACAGCACTCAGGTGTGATTCTCTAGGATCTGATTGAAATCTAGCACACAGGCAGACGCTGAACATAATGTCAGGTCTTGAAGCCGTAAGATAAAGTAGAGATCCAATCATACCTCTGTACATTTTCTGATCTACCTTCTTACCAATTTCATCTTTATTAAGAGTGCAGGTAGGATGCATAGGTGTACACATAGGCTTGCAATCCAGCATCTTGAATTTCTTCAATAATTCTTTGATATATTTGCTTTGATGTATATAGATACCATCACTGCATTGCTTGATTTGTATTCCAAGGAAAAACTTTAATTCTCCCATCATGCTCATCTCAAATTCAGCTTGCATAAGCTTAGAAAATTCTTTGCAAAGACTTTCATTAGTGGCTCCAAAAATGATATCATCAACATAGATTTGAACAAGTATGAAATGCTTGTTAGAAGATTTTCTGAAAAGAGTAGTGTCAACTAAACCTCTTGTAAATCCATTTTCCATTAAAAAGGAACTTAATCTATCATACCATGCTCTGGGAGCTTGCTTAAGACCATATAGAGCCTTTTTAAGTTTAAAAACATGTTTTGGAAATTCAATATCTTCAAAACCAGGAGGTTGTTTAACATAAACTTCCTCAGTTATAAAACCATTTAGAAAAGCACTTTTCACATCCATTTGATATAGTGTTATCCCATGATGTGCTGCAAATGAAAGTAAAATGCGAATAGCTTCTAGTCTTGCAACAGGTGCAAAAGTTTCAGTGAAATCAATACCTTCTTCTTGTGAGTAACCTTGAGCAACTAACCTTGCTTTATTTCTCACAACTTTACCATCTTCATCAAGCTTATTTCTAAATACCCATTTAGTACCAATAGCTTGCTTATCTTCTGGTAGAGTGACTAGCTTCCATACATCATTTCTTTGGAACTGATTTAGCTCATCTTGCATTGCTAAAATCCACCCTTCATCTTCCAATACTTGATCAATCGTCTTAGGTTCCATTTCAGAGAGAAGTGCAAAATCAGCATGCTCCTTGAAAGACGATCTGGTTCGTACTTTATCACCAGGTTCTCCTATGATTTGATCTTTTGGATGATTGGTTTTGTACTTCCAGCTTTTTCTTGCTTCAGCTTCTGCTTGAGTAGAATTCTTCGTCTTGTTACAACCGGATGATGAAGATGCACGTTCACCGTCTGACTTGTCACCGAGGTTCAATTCTGAAAATAACTCATCTAGCTTTGACATAGCAGTGTCAGGCTTCTTATCATCAAACTTGACATGAATGGACTCTTCAACTGTCAAAGTTTCTTTGTTGTATATTCTAAAAGCTTTAGATCTTTCAGAATATCCCAAAAAGATTCCTTTGTCAGCCTTGGAATCAAACTTTCCAAGCTGATCTTTAGTATTCAAAATATAACAAATACAGCCAAAAGGATGAAAGTAAGAAATGTTTGGTTTTCTACTTTTCCACAATTTATAAGGAGTCTTATTCAAAATAGGTCTTATAAGAATTCTATTTTGAATATAACAAGCTGTGTTTATTGCTTCTGCCCAAAAATGTTTCGCAATATCAGCTTCATTGATCATGGTCCTGGCCATTTCCTGGAGGGACCTATTTTTCCTTTCTACAACACCATTTTGTTAAGGTGTTCTAGGAGAAGAGAAATTGTGGGAGATGCCATTTTCTTCACAAAATTTTTGAAAGTTTTCATTTTCAAATTCTCCCCCATGATCACTTCTAATAGAAGAAATACAGATGCCTTTTTCATTTTGAACTTATTTGCAGAATACAGTAAATACCTTAAAAGACTCATCCTTGTGGGCAAGGAATTTAACCCATGTCCATCTAGTAAAATCATCAACAATGACTAATCCATATTTCTTTCCAGTTAAAGAGGCTGTCCTTGTAGGACCAAAAAGATCAAGATGTAAAAGTTCAAGTGGTCTAGAGGTTGAAACAACATTTTTTAAATGAAAGGAAGTTTTGACTTGTTTTCCTCTTTGACAAGCCTCACACAGGGCATCAGATTGGAACTTGAGATTTGGTAAGCCTCTAACAAGATTGTGCTTGTTTAATTTTGAGATTAATCTCAAATTGGCATGACCCAATCTTTTGTGCCAAATCCATTGCTCATCTTCAACAGACATAAGACACTTGACATCTTGTTTTGCAAGTTCAGAAAGATCAACTTTATAAATGTTTTGTTTCCTCTTTCTTTGTAAAGAATATAGATCCATCATTTTTGCTTTTCTTGAAATCCATTTTCTGTAAAGACAACATTATAACCATTGTCACATAATTGACTTATGCTCAATAGATTATGTTTCAGTCCTTCAACATATAAAACATTATCAATAGAAGGAAGAGAGCCTTTACCTATGCGACCAATTCCAACTATTTTACCTTTCTGGTTTCCTCCGAAACCAACGAATCCAGCTTCTCTAGGTCTTAGTTCTTGGAACATATGCTTTTCTCCCGTCATGTGACGCGAGCATCCACTGTCTAAGTACCAAGATAGGCGTGTTGACTTTGTTGCTAAGCAAGTCTGCAATATAGACTATTTTATCTTTAGGTACCCATATCTTTTTGGGTCCTTTCTTGTTAGTTCTTGAAGGATACTTGTCCTTCTTAGTTGTAAACACAGTACATGCACTTTTCAAATGACCAGATTTATTGAAGTAAGTACAATGTAAGCATTCACTATGATCATTGGTGTCATCAGATGCTAAATCATTTTCTAAAGGAGGTTTATCTAATATATAACCAAGACCATGAGTTGTCGTTTTACTGACACCCCAAATCATAGAAGCTTGCTTGCTTCGAGTTACACTCTCTGCAAGAAACTTTTGAAATGCATGTTCATAGTCATTTGATTTGCAGTTAGGATTGCCTGTAACTACAGAGCTTTTAACTTGAGAGCTCTCAGCTTCTGGTTGCTTGTTGGCTTCTAGACGCTGGTTATCCACCAAACGCTGATTTTCAGTTTTTAGCTTCTGGTTCTCTTCATTGAGTACAGAGTTTTCATTGTGTAAAGAATGAAAATCTTGTGTTAGTTTTGAAAATTTCTTTTTCAAATTCTTATACTCAATAGAGAGAGTGGCAGAATCCTTTAACAGATCATCAAATGCAAGTTGAAGTTCAGAATAAGAATCATATATTATTACCTCTTCAACTTCTTCTTCTGAATCAAGATCGATTATGCGCCATGAGGGCAATGTGAGCTTCTTCTTCTTTATCTTCCTCAGAGGAGGATAAGTCAAGATCTTCCCATGTTGCCATGAGACCTTTCTTCTTTTTCTTGAAGAAGCTTCTTGTGGACTTTTCCTTAAGATTAGGACACTCGTATTTGAAATGTCCAGGCTTCTTACATTCATAGCAAATGACTTGGGCTTTGTCCTTGTCTTTGCTTTCCTTCTTGTCCTTTGTATCTTTCTTCTGAAACCTCCTTCTGAAGTTTCTCTTCTTCCACATTCTCTGGATCTTCTTAGATATGAAAGCTAGCTCATCGTCTGATCCATCATAATCTCCTTCTGAAGCTTCATCATCTGATTCTTCTTCTTGGTAGGTTCTTCTTCATTTAGCTCAAGTTCATGAGCTTTCAAAGAGCTCATAAGATCTTCAAGCCGAAGGACATTTAGATCTTTTGCTTCTTGAATAGCAGTGACTTTGGGTCTCCACTGCTTAGTCAAACTTCTCAAGATCTTTTTCACATGGTCAGGTGTAGTATAGCTTTTTCCAAGGGCCTGCAACCCATGAACAAGTGTTTGGAACCTTCCAAACATAGTTTCAATGTTTTCTCCATCTTCCATTTTGAATAGCTCATACTGGCGAACCATCATGCTAGCCTTTGTTTCTCTTACTTGGCGTAACCTCATAAGACAAAACAAGAGAATCCCAGATTTCTTTGGCAGTATCAAACTTACCACATTTATCATATTCTCTTTCTGTCATAGCACAGATGAGAATAAATCTAGCCTTCTGATTGGTTTGATATCTCTTTTTCTGATCATCAGTCCAATTTTCCCTAGGTATTGCAACACCAAGGGCATTAGCGGGAGAAATGTATCCACTTTCAACTATATCCCACAAATCAAGATTTTGTGCCTCAAGGAATGCTTTCATCTTATCTTTCCAAGAATCAAATTTTTCTCCATTGAATAGAGGAGGGCGGTTCATATGACCACCTTGAGACATGTTCACAAGAGGATCTTTACTCTTAACATCATAAGTGCTCAACCAAGAGGCCGAGCTCTGGTACCAACTGAGCGTGAACACAAGAAGGGGGGTTGGATTGTGTTGAAAACTTTTCGCAAACTTTAAGTTAAAAACACTTAGAACACAGGTTTTTCAAAATAGTTTGTATATCGGACGCTGGAAATAAACCGGACACTGAAAAGCAGCCAGAAAACTTGTTTTTAACACAAGTAAGATAAAGATAAATATAAAGCAAGAAAGCAAGAGACACAGAGATTTATACTAGTTCACTACCAAACCGGTAGCTACGCCTAGTCCCTTCTGCTCCTCAAGGATTTTCCACTATAATCAACTGATTACAAAACCTTAAGAGTATTCTACTCACACAACCTTGACAATACTCTCAACTTCTCAAAACGACTCGAGACATTCGAGCCTTTGAGGGAACAAATTTTAACTAGGCCAAAACAACTTTTACAAGTAAGTTGAATACAAGCAAAAATAACTCTCACAGAGAGGATAAAAATTAAGCTCAATATAGAAATGCTTTCTAAAAGAAAGTGTCGAACGCTGAGTTCAGTTCATGTAGTTCAGAGACTTGGCTCGAAACTTGATTGCTCACAGAAGCAGTGCTTTCAGAGTATTGACTCTTTGTAGTGTATAGCAACAGTGCTTGTTCTCAGTAAATGAAGCAATATTCTCTTGTAGAGTTTTGGCAGTATCTTCAATGGATACCTTGGGGTATTTATAGGAGTTATAAAGGATATTACCGTTACAGTAAAAATGGCTCATTTCCATTGAGTGAGATAATTTCAAAAAAGCTGTCTCTTTCTTCCTTTCCAGAGAATATCTCAGTAGTACACATTACCGTTTTCGTACTACCTTACTTTTCACAAATGCTTGTACGATTTTTGTCTTTTAGCTAAAGGTGTCACCTTTGATACCTCGTACAACAATTTTAGCGCATAAGATCAAACTCGAAATCCATTCTAGAAGCTTCTGAGAGGAAGAGCAACTACGTGAACATCACGTGATATAAAATGAAGTTCAGACGCTCGCTCAGAACAGGAAGGTCGGACGCTCGTAGCAAATGGATAAGCTTTGTGTCACAAAAAGATAATTCCAGACGCTCACGAAGACAGTTTACTATGATGAGCCAGATGCTGACACATGGAGTGTATCCTTCTCTTGTGAACTTCTTCCTTCTTGCTTAAGTGGCTTAGAAGTATATGTAATATTAGTATCTGCACACTTCAAGAATTGTTAGAACATAAATTGTTCTCTTGTGAATACTTTGTTATCATCAAAATTAATGAGGGTCTAAACTTCTCAATCGTTTAGGTTCCAACAATAACCATTTCTAACTCTCTTTATTCTCCATTGCTTCCCTGAATGTCTTCAATTCCGAGTCTTGAACCTCTTTAGCCGCATTTAGAGCATAACAGTTAAAATCAGCATACCCGTATCTCCTAGGTGGTGCAATCTTTATCCTTTCCCTATCTCTTGTCAATTGATAGTTAGGATAAACTGTAGGTTGTCTTCCTTTAGAACCTGACAGTGGAGGACTATCCTCTCTGTCATCTTTGGTCTCACTAGTGGAAGGATCCACCTCAAACTGAGTTTTCTCCACCTCCGCTTTTGAGTTACTATTCTCCAGGTCTTTGCACATCATCCCCATTCTGGTCTCATCAAATGTGGCATCGCTACTTATTATGAATTTTAATCCTCCAGGCTCCAACTTCCACAGCTTGTAACCCTTCACACCTTCCGGATAACCAATGAAGATACACTTCACAGCCCTAGCCTCAAGCTTGCCTTGGCTGACAAAAGCAAACGCCAAAGCCCCGAATACCTTCAAGTTAGAGTAGTCTGCCGGTTTCCCACTCCATACCTCCATAGGTGTCTTGAAGTCTAACGCCGTTGATGGACATATGTGGATCAAATACGCTGTCGTACTAGCAGCTTCACCCCAGAAACTCTTAGGTAACCCAGCTCCCAAGAGCATACACTTTACCCGCTCCAAGATGGTCCTGTTTATGCATTCTACTAGGCCATTTTGTTGTGGTGTCCCTGCCACGGTCTTATTCCTCTTAATTCCCCATTTCCTACAAAACTCATTAAACTGCTCTGAAACAAACTCCAGACCATTGTCAGTTCTCAAAGCCTTAAGTTTAGTTCCCATTTGATTTTCTACAAGAGTGTGCCATTCCTTAAACTTTTGAAAGGTGTCACTTTTGTTTTTCAAAATATAAAACCATATTCTTCTAAAAAAATCATCAATCATTGTGAGAAAATAGAAACCCCCTCCATGAGTTGTCACTCTTGAAGGACCCCAAAGGTCTTAGTGCACAAACTCAAAGGGTCTATTAGAGATATGCATGCCACTTCCGAACTTAACCCTATGTTGTTTACCTAGTATGCAATGATCACAAAGCTTTAGTTTATCCAATTTATCACCACCTAAAAATTATGTTTTGCTAGTTCCACTAAACCTTTCTCACTAACATGCTCTAACCTTAAATGCCATAATTTGGTTTTATCATGTAGAGTTTGACTAGCTATTGATGCATGAGCAATAATAGTAGAACCATCAAGAATAGACAAACCATATCTCTTAGTCCATTTAGCAACTATTAATGCACCATTAGAAATATTAATCATGCCATGTTCAATTCTAGTGCTATAGCCTAATCCATCAAATATGCTTATAGATAAAAGATTTCGTTTAAGTTCGAGAACGTACCTCACATCTTGTAATAGGAATTCACGGTTATCAAACATCTTTAGACGTATAGAACCCATACCTTGCGCCTTGCATGCTTTGTTGTTATCAAGGCAAACCACTCCACCTTCTTTAAGTTCCAAGGTCTCAAATAACTCCTTCCTAGGACACATATGATATAAGCATCCAGAATCCATCACCCAATTCTTCTCCATTTCCAAACTTGTAACCACTAGAGCCCCCGCACTCTCATAACCATCCTCGGAAGTAATCGCTACTTCCACGGAATCACCATTGCCCCCCCTTTCAGGACAATCCTTCTTGAAATGACCGATCTTGTGACAATTAAAGCACTTGAACTTCGCCCTATTATTCCCCTTTAACTTGGATTTCGACCTAGGTTTCTTCCCTTTATTATTTCCTCTACTCTTACTTCTCCCCCTTGTCACATTTAAGTCTTCACCACTATCTTCTACCTTCAACTCTTGAAGCTTGGTTAGCTCCTTAGTTCTTATGGATGACTGGACCTCATCCAAGGTGATAGTTGACTCCTTTCCATAAAAGAGCGTGTCCTTAAAGTGTTCAAAAGACCTAAGTAATGAATTTAGTAAATGTAGAGCCTTATCCTCATCATCGAGCTTCATATCTATATTTTGTAAGTCATCAAGAATCTTGTTGAATTCCGTCAATTGCTCCACCATCGGTTTTGTGTCTACCATTTTGAACGAATAAAGATGTTGTTTCAAGCATAACCTCTGAGCCAACAATTTGGTCAAATACAACGATTCCAATTTGGCACACATTTTGCAGTCGTTTTCTCCCTTGCAACTTCCCTCAACGTCTTATCCCCAAGGCACAAGATGATGGCATTTCTCTCCTTATCTATCATCTCCTTCTTTTCTTATTGCGACAAAGTGGCAGCCATCTTTGCCTCACCCTTTAAGGCATCTACACATTTTTGGTGAATCAAGATAGCTTTCGTCTTTATCCTCCATAACCCAAGTTTCCCGAGAAATTTTTGATGTCCCATTTGGTACCCATGGTGCAAGAATTGAATTTCCTCCCATTTCTCACAGACAGCGCCACTTGTTGGTGTTCAAACAAGAATTGGGATGAAAAACAATAGCAACTAAACCGAATAATTCTAGCAGTCCAAGAATCAACACAAAACAATTCTAATAATGTGCAATTTGAAACCTTAAAATGCAATTAACCAATAAAAGAGAGAGGAGAGGAACTTAACACACAGTAATTGTTGATGCAGTTCGGTCTCAACAATGGCCTACATCTGCGGACGAGAGCAGCCCTCCATTTCCACTATCTTCAATGAGTCTTTACAAGAAATTACAAAGCCCTTTACAATCTCATCCAATTGTTCAAGCTGAACAATCTCAAAATCTCACAATGAATCTCTCTCACTCAAAGAATAACCCTCAAGATTACAATAGAAGAAGATTGAACTCCCTCTATGAAACCCTAAGCCCCAAAGTGTTTAGAATCTGTTTCCTGTGACACCCTAACGGGGCTATATGAATATAAATATATATAAACCAAAATATGAGAAAATTTAAGACTTCAACGTACATGTCATTCACCACACACAATTAAACGTATATCAGAGTTTGCAAGGGCAAAAGCATCATGGTTTACACATGTATAAAACACAAAATAAAAACCCACTGGTCGTGGAGACTCAAAAGAGCTTGGGGAAATTCTACAGTTTCCCCTAAGCCTAAAGCAAAAGAAAACATAGTTCTTGAGCCTGGGAGTTCACTTTCTGCTCCCTCCTACCTTGTAAGATCCCCAGCCGATCGTTTCTACCGTCATATCCTCAGCTGATAGTGGAATCAACAAAAATAAAACATAACAAAGAAAACACAAGCAAGGGTGAAAATCTCGCTCAATGAGTTCATCGCGATAATCGCATAAGTAAAACAAAATAGAAACTATACCAACAAATAATTATAATATTTCCACATAATATTTTCATGCAATTAATAATACACTGCTTCTCTGAAGCCAATAGAACTCTGTCACTTCAACACCGTCCTTACAGGACCAAGCAACAACACTCCGTTACTTCAACATCGCTCTTACTGAGCCAAGCAACACTTAACGTGTCACTTCATTTCTGCCCTCCAGGAGCCAAGCAACAATGACTTGTCGCTTCAACAACATACACCAAATCATGATTCAATCACAGAAACACACACACTTATGCGTTATCAAACACCAAGAGAATTTTCCCCTTACCTCGAGAATTTCTTTCCTTCCAAGATAACTCTAAACTTCTAATCTCCAACTTCTAGAAATCTACACCTTCAACCAAAAATTTACACACTTAAAACAAGATCAAAGACACTAATTCTTGCCCTAGGGCCACTGTTTCAATCAAACCACTAGGGTGCATAGCTCTAAAATTCTTCTAACTTAAAACTCACACTTAAACCAGTAAAACAACGTTAAAAACAATGTTGGAAAAAAGAAACTTTATAACTTACTCAAAAATTATCACAACTTAACTTAACAAAACTTTTAAATTTTAAAATCAACTAAAATCATTTATTTTTCAACAAAACCTAGGATCTAACTTCCAAAACACCTAAGTATTAAAATACTAACATTTTATTCAAGTAAAAATCTTTAAAAACAACACCAAAACCCTAGGTACCCCACGGTTTACACACCAAAACCAACCCCTATAAATTTTTCTTACTTTCAAACATTTTTCCAACAACAAAATCAACATCAAAACTCAAAGATTTTATCACTAAAATTTCTAAGACTCCACCATCTTTGAGAAACACAAAGGTTTCTCTAAGATTTAGGTGTTTCATAGTCTTAAATTACTAAAACAACACTTAAAACAACTTAAACTAAACCAAACTTTTCCAAAATCTCTTAAACAACAAAATCAAAAAAATCACTAAGAAAATCAAGTTTTAAAAACTCAAAATCTTCTTCCTTTCTCTCCTATAGGTCACGGCTACTATGGCTCAAAGGAGGAGAAAGTTTTAAACTTTTTTCCCTTAATCAAAACATCAACAACAACAACAAAACCATAAACAACAAATCACTTAAGAAATGAAGAAAATCTTTCCCTAAACTTTCTCATCTGATCATAGCTTTACAAGCTCTTGACAAAAGGAAGATTAACCCTTTATTTTACCCAAAATCATCACCATTTTAAACATCACCATTGAGCAGGAAGAGTGTGTTAGCCTCAGCAATGATGATTAAGGAGTTGGAGATGTTGGAGAAGTTCCGAGACTTGAAGCTGAACGTGGAAGTGTCACCTGGAAAGCTGAAGTTTGGTATGCTCACCATTTCCAGCGGACTATTGGAGGAGATTAGAGAACAGTAAGCTTGTGACAAGCTATTGCAAGAGAAGGTTGAGTTGGTAGCACAAGGGAAAACGACGGAATTCAAGGTTGGAATAGACAACATTCTGAGATGCAACGGACGCGTTTGTGTACCTGATGTGGCTGAGCTGAGGAAGTTGATTCTCGACGAAGCAGACAAGAGCAGATTGAGTATTCATCCAGGAGTCATGAAGATGTACCAGGATTTTAAGAAGCACTTTCGGAGGCCCGGGATGAAGAAACAAGTGGCAGACTATGTGGCTTCCTGTCTGACTTGCCAGGAGGCGAATGTGGAACATCAGCGACTAGCGGGGATGTTACAGTCACTTGACGTACCTGTGTGGAAGTGGGACAACATTTCTATGGATTTTGTTGTGGGTTTGCCAAGGATGCCGAAGAAGCATGACTTAATTTGGGTAATCGTCGATCGATTGACCAAATCTGCTCATTTCTTGTCGGTAAGATCGACTTACAATGTGGAGAAGCTGACGGAGATCTATGTCACAGAGATTGTACGACTGCATGGTGTGCCTTCTTTCATCATTTCTGATCGAGATCTGAAATTCACATCTCACTTCTAGAAGGCATTGCAAGAAGTGATGGGAACCAAGCTCAAGCTTAGCTCGGCATATCACCCTCAGACCGACGGTCAGACAAAGAGGACTATTCAATCACCCGAAGATTCGTTGAGGGCGTGTACATTGGATCACAGAGGGAGTTGGGACGACGTGTTACAGCTAATGGAGTTCACCTACAACAACAGTTACCATGTAAGCATTGGTATGGCACCTTACAAAGCACTGTATGGATGTAAGTGTCAGACGCCTCTTTGTTGGTTTCAGGATGGTGAGAGCTCTTTTGTGGGACCGGACATGATTCAGCAGACTACCAAGAAGATACGACTGATCAGAGAAAGGATGCGAACGTCCCAGAGTCGACAGAAGAGTTATGCGGACCAGGGTCGCCGACCGCTAGAGTTTGAAGAAGGAGAGCATGTATTCCTTCGAGTTACACCTACTACTGGAGTTGGTCGAGCGATCAAATCCAAAAAGCTTACTCCTAAGTTCATTGGACCCTACCAGATTCTTCGTCGTATTGGTCCAGTGGCATATCAGATTGCCTTGCCACCCTTTATGTCAAATATTCACGACGTCTTTCACGTCTCTTAGTTGCGGAAGTATGTTTTCGACCCTTCTCACATTATCGAGCCTGATGCGATTCAACTGAAGGACGACTTATCGTTTGAAGTATCACCTGCAAGGATTATGGATCGAAAGACTAAGCAACTGAGAAATAAAGAGATTCAACTTGTCAAGGTAGTGTGGAATCAGAAGACAGGCGATGCAACGTGGGAGTTGGAAGAGAAGATGAAGAACCAGTATCCAGAACTTTTTCTCAGTACGTATCTTACCTGTAGTTTCGAGGACGAAACTATTTTTAGAGGAGGAGTATTGTAACACCCGTATTTTCCGCCACACGTTGTTTATCGTTATTATAGTATATCATGTCGTATTTATGCTATAATAAGCAGTTTCTTGTTTGCTAAGCAAGTGATTTAATTAAATCAAGATCGAATTGAATTTGAGAATTAATATTTTGTATTAATTCATGGTTCGAATATCGTCGAAAAATTCTAATAAAGTTTCGTCGTGTTTCGAATCACCGGGCAGTTTTGCCGCAAATAAAATTTTAAATGAATTCTGATTTCGATGAAAATCGAATCGTAGCTTGTTGTGATTATTTTTGAGTGTTTTAAATTGTTTGTATTATTTATGATAAAATATTATCACGCGGTGAATTAATTTCTCGTTAAATTAGTTTTCGCGAATTTATCGGCGGAGAATTAATCGGTAACGCGGTTACTCGACGCCGTGTTTTAGTACCTTAAGACTCTAAGATTAGAGGGTAATCATAAGAGATGTGAGATTAGATGGGTTAGATTAATTGATGGGATTAGCATCTTTACTTTATGAGAGGTGTCACTTTTTGTGTAATTAAAATTTTATTCCTTTTACTTAAACTTTTTTTTTATTAGCCAAGTGTTTATTAAGTTTTAATAAAATTAAAACCCACCCCCCTAAACAGTCCCACACCCGTGGCTTCCCCTCTCTCTACCCCATTCTCACTTCATTTTCTTTCTTTCTAGTGTGAGAAGCTCCAACATCCATGGAGGTCACCATTCTTCTTGGTTTCTAAGTTACTTCACCTCCACTTCTCTACACTTCTTGCTACTTATTTCTTCTTCTCTCCATCATCATCTAGCTCATCACCCAAGAAAGTGAAGAGCACCATCTTCTCTCCCCAAAAACAGCCCTAGGCCGCGAGCTCAAGGAGGGAAGAGGTGGTGGTTTCTTTCACTTTCATTTCTTATTTTTATGTCTTGATATTTGCTTGATTGTGAACTATGATGGAAATGAACACCATGACCTCTCATCCTTGGAACCCTAGCGTGAAACCCTAAGGGGGAAAAGGGGGAAAAAGTGTGATCCTAGTGAATCAAGAAATTAAATTGTAATTCTAGCTTAATTGATGATGTTGTTGTTGTTTTAGCTACTAGTTTTGAATTAGAACTTTGATTGAGTAGTTTTTATTGAAAATCTTTGATCTTGAAATGGAGTTGGAAAGGGATTGGTTTTGATTGAGCTTTAATTTGTGAATTGGTTTGTTGTTTTATGAAAGAATTGGACTATGGAAGGATGTTATTTTATTAGTTTGGAAGTGTTGTAATTGTTGTTTATTTTGTTGATGTTGGTCGCGAGCACTAGAAGGTGGATGGAAGGAAAATTGTTTTGCAAACTTGATTATAATGGTTGTATGATTGTGTTTGTAGGCTTTGAAAAATTTAGGAAAAGATTTGATTTCATTTGGACTTGTTTTGAAATTTTAAGGCCGTGAAGCACATAAGGTAATTGGGTTCCTTGATACCCAAGAAACCAAGTGGAGCCTTGGTTTAAGTGTTTGAGAAAAAGAGTTGAAAAATGATGATGTTCCATGTCTTAAGCTTTCAAGAAAAGATTTCCTAGTTCTTAAGGTTTCATTCCTTAATTAGTAAATAATTTTCCAATATGTTATGTTTGAGTTTTTCAAGAAAATGATTCTTTAAACTTAGTATTTTAAATTGAGTTCTAAGTGAAAGTATTAATTAGGAAAGGGTTAATTTTGGGAACCTAAGGTTGTAGAACAAAGTTTTTAGAGTTGTGCTAAGCTTGCTTTGTGTAATAGGCTTGAGTAATCCGAGATCGTGCAGTGTAGAATCGAGGAGTACGTGGACGCGTGGCTTGGAGTTCGGTAAGGGCAACTTTTAGACATTGATAGGATGTAATTTTATTTTGTAAAGCGAAGAAGTCTGAGAACCTCAGGGTCCGAAGTGAGGGTCTCGTACCCCTTCATTTTTATTGTTTGATATTATACTGAATTGTTTCGTGGGCTTGGTAAAAAGTGGTTGGCAACTGCCCCCAACCCCCCACACTTGTTTGTTTCCTCTTTGTTAACTCTACTGAGTTGCAGAGGGATGGATTGTGTTCTTGATCGATTGCGATATGATTTGGTTGGATTGATTGGCTATGTATTGTTAGACTGAGTTATATTACAGTGATTTCTCTGAGTGAATATTTATTTGAGTATGCTTCTTTGAATTATCATATGAGTTGATCTATTCATTGGAGTTGTGGAAGTTTTGGGTCATGACATTTGTGAGCTTTGAGCCGATTAACCTAGGGTGCTAGGATCCCCTAAAAAGCTACGACCGGTTTTTCGGTAGAGTTAGCTAGGCGTCGTAACGTCAAGGAACTTGAGCTGAATGTCCTAGGGTGAGAGGAGAGCCCAAGGCTACGGCTGGTATTCAGTTGATGGATCGACGTTACTTTCCGAAAATTTCAGAGAATGTTTTGGGAGATAGTCTTGAGTTGCATTATGGGCATCTGTGCATTTTGTTATCTCTTGTTCTATGTTTTGCTGTTTCTATGATTATTTGAGAAGTTGACCCTTTCCCGTGGTTCCTTCGACCGATGATGGCAACCCAGGCGATGGCGAAGACACTGGTGATATCGGCGATGACGACATCGCCGGAGATCGTGTTTGATTTTCCAGACATTGAGGCACCCTCGGCGATGGAGTTCGACCCCATCTCCCACCGAGTTGTATATACCGGGGACGTTGTGCAGACCTTCAGAGTTGATGGATTGGTGCTGAAGCAGGAGACCTCCCGACGGACAGTCAGCTTTCCCATTAGGACGATGCAGGTGGTGGATGCTTGGCGTAGCATTCAGAGAGAGCAGACGATCCCAGCTTCATCTTCTTCGTCGGAGGGATCTCTTGAGATTTCGAGGCGTATTACTACCCGTTATGCACCCATACCCAGAGGAGCGAGGATCCGGAGGACTGCTCGAAAGAGAGTGATCAGACGTGGGACTGCAGGTGCTTCTACCTCCCGAGCGGCAACTACTCCGAGTTCTTTGGCAGAGTTTGAGCCTGAGGCAGAGCCGGCTTCCCCCATGATTGTCAGGACCCCTACCCCACCGGGACATCTTTCACCTGTTTGTGGAGAGTGCGGTGAGGCAGGGTGTAGCGGCGCATGATTTCTTGATGAGGTGTTGGTAGAGGAGGACGTGCCAGAGGGTGTACCGGCTACGGTTCCTTTCATAGACTTGACCGGCGAGAGATGCAGATGACCCAAAGGAGGATGATGACGAGGAGGATCCGTCTGAGGATCCGGATAGCTACTTCTAGCTGTTGTGACTGTTTGGCTGCTTGTTTGTATTTTGGTTGACTGTGGGGTTTGTTTATAGTGTACAGTTTGCTAGTAGTGACCAGTCGGGCTTTTGATTATTGTCTTTTGTGTACAGCTGGGTAGAATGGTGGCATACTTTTGGAGCATCCCCCTGTGTAGGTGTCTACCGAGAGTACCCCCGGGGTATGATTACTCTCACGAGGGTTTTTATACTTTAGGTGTATTCTCTTGTACATATTTCTGTACAACTTATATTTTGTACGCACTGTTATGACTACCTTGTTTATATATATGTGCATGTATTTTCAGTGCATTTGTCTTATGTCTAGATTGCATCATGTTTCTAAATGCTGTGGCTACTCTGAGTGTGCTTTGTGGAATAATTTATTTAAAAAAAAATTCTGATTTTCCAAAGGATACAAGAGTACTTTTTAAAAAGTGCATCGTATGTAGGGTTGATCCTAGACTCGTAGCAGTCCGAAAATGGGTCGTTACAGTACTCACGGTTTGCAAGGGGAGGAAGAAGAAGAATTATTTTCTTGTTTCCTAAACACCACACTAAGCTTTTCTTCTAAAATGAGAAATGAAATGAAAAATGACTGAAAAAAAAGGAGGTAACCAGCGCCTATACAAGAGAAAAGGGGGAGAAATTTTGGTCAATTCCTAGCCTTGGTGAATCACCTCTTTTTAGACCTATGAATATTCACCCATTAAGCCATACCTTAGCCTTAACATTTGGCAGGATATTAATTTAATAACCAATCATATAATGCCACCTCAAATCCCCACCAACCACTCTTAGTCAAGGTTATGACTCATTGGTCAAATGAGTCTCGGCGTCATAAAATCACGGCATCGAGTAATCGGGTTACCGATAGTTCACTCGCTGTTTAATCGCGTAAATTAATTTACCAAGAAATTTATTTTAAAGCGTGCTAGAAAATATTTGTGTATAATATTTTCCATTGGAAAAATATACTACGCTCACAAAAATAATCACCCAAATAATCACACAATTATTCACAAGAATAATCACAGTAACACAAAATAAACTGCCCTGAAAACACGGGTGTTACATTTCCCAATGCCCAAATCACTCCAAACACTCTGCAACCGTGTTCTGCGTTGTCACCTTCATGTTCTGATGAATCTGCACTATATACTGTGCAATAACAGGTTCGTGAATCGATTCACAGGTAAGAGTGAATCGATTCACTCACTTAAAGAACCACCTCTACCTTTCATGAATCCATTCCCAACTTCAGCTTCCAGTGAGCCACTTGAACTCACGAACTGGTGAATCGAATTGGTGAATTGATTCACCTCAATGTAGTTCGACTCCCAGAGGCTCCTCCAAAATACCTGCTCCCAGAACACTCCATGAATCGATTCCCTTGACCAGTTAATAGATTCAACTATTTGAAAAACCACTTCTATGCATTCCAATGATTTCCAAACTGATTTTAAGGCATTTACCCACACATACATAAAGATTGCTACACCATTAAAGACTTGATCGTGCTTGGTAGCAATTAGTGTGAATACTACTTGGTTGATGCTACACCTGAATGTACTCTTCAGCTTTTATTTGGTGCTGAGAAAAGTTATCTCGTTGTTTTTTATAGGGACATAAGATTTCTTGCACTTATACGTGTGTCTTTATGAATTTCAAGCAAACAATTCAACTTTTCATTTCATGAATCAACTAATAAAACTTTTCTTCTTTTTTTAATCAAAAATAGACATATCCATATACATATTATATGTAAGACCATGATCAAGTACATAATTTTCATAGTCAAAATTCGAACACCAACACAAATTTAAAAATCTGCATTAGAAATTTAAAATGCATCATTGACATATTAAAGATAATATCTTTATAGGAATAAAATTTTCAAAAAATTAATTAAAGATCATATCATTATAGCAACAATATTTGTTTTTTAAAATTAATTAAAGATCATATATTTATATAAAATAAAGATTGTATGAATCACAATAACAAGATATCACATACACAATAATCAAATTTTATATGAAAACCATGTAAACAAATCAAAAATCACATCTTTTGCAAAGAACATATGTTTTTCTAAATTGTTAGACTGGTTCTTCGGGAAATAGGACTTATACGTCAGTTCTTCAGGAACTAATATGTAAAGATCTCATCTTTAATATAAAAACAAGCAACATGATTCAAATGTTAGTTCTTCGGGATTGAACATATAAAAATCTCATCTTTAATGAGATCCAAAAGTTAGTTCTTCATGAATTAATATATGTAAAGAATAGGATTCAAATGTTACAGGAACTATAATGTAAAGATACAAACATATAAAGATTTTTCGCACTTTTCTTTGTTTTAAACTGTATTAAGATCAAATCTAGTTCTTCAGGAACTGTACACAGCACTAAAAAATCATGATGTTCTTTAAGAACTATACGCAACACTAAAAAAATTATAAGTGTCTTCAGAAACTTTTCGTAGTGCTAAAAAATTATAAAGTTTTTCATGAACAAATCTCGTGCTATAAAGTTCTTCGGAAACTTTTCTATCCAGTACAAAATTTCATTCATGGTCTAAAAGTCTAGTTCTTTAGGAAATATTCCACAAATTTTCTTATAATGATGACCAAGAAAACTTATAGTTTTGTGCAATCCTACAGGGATGCTTGAATATGAAATTCTTTCAGAATTTTATAAGATTCTTATACAATACACAATATGATAATTGTATTAGTCAAACAAAATGAGAATAAAATTTTCATGGAAAACCCCAAATAACATTAAAAACAAAAATATTAGAAAAACATGATCTTCTAAAGAGCGTGAGAAAGAAAACGAGTTCTTTCAGAGTCTCGTGCTGATAACGTGTTGTAAATAGAAAAGAAAGTCGAGAGAGAAGACAATAGAAATATAGACTCAAAGACTGGTTCTTCAGGAACCAGGATTTAAATGCTAGTTCTTCAGGAATTAGTTATAATCTTTGTATTGATAATATGATCAAGTGTCTATAAGGACAAACCTAATAGCCCTATTTATAGAGATAACGGGCTATTAATTCTGAACCAAATAAAGAGACATAGTAAAGATATAATGAAATAACAAATTGATATAGTCATCCATCATATCAACATATTTATAACAAGATGATTAAAAGATAAATTTTATTACCGAATCTCTATTATATACAAACATGAATAATATAAATAAGGAAATTAAACAAATGGCATCATGTGAAGAAAAGTAAAATGTCATGTCAATTAAAAATGCAGACGTGGAATACACGAGATAGCAATTAAAAAATATAAAAAAATAATTAAAAACAAAATAAATGCTAGAAAGAATTAATAAACACATTTAATTATCAGCCTAAATATAGTAACAAAAACAAAAATAAAATTACAACATTACAAAATTAATTACAGTGTACAAGCAATCATTGTGACAATAATGGAAAAAGTTACCGTATAAAAAATTATACAGTTATAATAACATTAAAGGAAAATCAACGCGAATTTAAATATTATTATTGGTTCTTAATATAGCAATTAATTAAAAAATTCAAATCACAACAATTAGATAATAAATGTGATGTAAAAACAATAATTGTGACAACAACTAAAAAGGCAACTATATAAAGAATTCCACAGTTATAATAATATTAAAGGAAAGTCAACACTAAATTAAATTTTAATATTTGGTCATAATATTAAAAATAATACAGTGCTTAATTGACCAAATATTTCCATTCATCATATTTCTTATTAGCTGATACAAATTGATCACAATTATGTCAATATTCTGAAATATTCCCAAAAATAGGAAACACGCATTTAATATTTACCAAGCAATCCGTAATTTTGTTTCCTTAATCGTATTAGAATCATCATGTACCCTAATTTGGTTGTTTATTATTTATACATATGCCTAATGCAATCATCATCCCACAAACACATTCTTTTTGTTGAAGCCGATTTCATCGCTACAAAAATGGCTCAAAAGTATGACCAAATTTTAGACATTATTGCTGCTAAACTATTAAATGTTCGATTATTGGTTAGGGTTTTGCGTAAATAGGTAGTTTCGGATCCTAAAGACAAGGAAAAGGTTTTCTCCCTAGAGTTACTCCTTATGGACAACAAGGTTAGTTTTTCAGTAGATTATACATATTTACCTACATTCCTTTTTGTAACAAATATTTAATCATGTTTTATTTTTCCATACAGGGTGAACCATTTTTAAGTTGGAAATGAATGCAGGCATGCTATGAGAAATGTTTCGCCAATCCTAATTCAACTATCATAGAGGCAACTGAGGAGTCTACGGAACAACAACACAACGAGGATAGGCAAGCTATTGGATTGTTCTTTTTTTGGGCAATGGGCCTAGATTCGAAAGCAAGTGGATAGCTAAATAGAGAAGCAAAGATAGCAGAGTTTGGTTGGTTAAGGACGCAATTTTTTTGTAGAAAACATGCATTGAAGGCATGGGAAGAATTAACATTAATTTATTTTTTATTGTTTGTTGTTATATATATTATAGTAATTCTATAAGAATGGTAAATTTTGTTCAATGAGAAATTTGTCAAAATTCTATGAATATGGAATCTACAAAACTTACTACACTATTGTGATATACGTCCCTTATTGAAATTGGATTCATGCTACTATCTATGACCATTTAGTCCAAAGTACATTATTTAGATTAATATATTAATTAAATTAGCTAATTTACTTTCAAATATAAATTACATGTAGTTCTCCAAAGACTAGTAGTAAAAATATAACATAAGAAAATTTTATGTTTTTTATGAAAGACCGTTAATATCTAAATTATTAGGAGTAAAAATATAATAGAAATTACACATTAATATATTTTTTCAATATAAAATTTATAATTTTTAATATAAATCATGCACGGGCCATCATACTATAAATATGTTTTTACTAATATTTTTTTTGTTTTTTCGACTGGTCTGCTGCACCAAAGGCATTTTTGTTTGAAGCGCTGTTAGACACTAAATGTGAGCACCTCTTCCAGCTAATATTTGATGTAATATAAATGAATCATTTGATGTAATATAGATGATTGAATAAGACTTTTATATAAAATGTATTTAAATTTTCTTTAAATTTTCTTCTTATTTCCTACTAGAGTTTTTACTTTTCCAATTTATGAAATGAATCACAACCATTAGTCAATATTTATATTAGTGAGTATTTATATTTCATGAAAATGGAAAACATATAAGAAAACTTATTGATATATAGATCACAAGATGTAAATATATTTTACACAGAGATGGAGTATTTAAATGAAAATGTATTCAGATATACAGATAAATAATTATATCACATGTGATATAAATATTTACACAAAACACACATTAATACAATAAAAGTAATTATAAATAAAAATATGATAAAGTGGGTTAAATATACCATAGAAAGATAAACATTTTAGACGAAAGCATATCATCATCTACACGAATACCTAATATTATTTAAATTACAGAGTAAAAATATATAATAAGAAGATTGCATATTTTAAATGAAAGAACATTAATATAAATATTATTATACATGAGCATTTTAATAGAAATAATCTTCTATTAATATATATTTTTAATAGATTAAATTTACAGTGGAAAATATTGAGTGAATATTTATATTGATAAATATTTATATACCATGAAAATAGAAACCATATAAGAAAACTTATTAATTTATGGATCACAAGAGGTAAATATATCTTACATAATATGAAAAATTTAATTGGAAACATATTGAGATTAAGATGTAAATATTTACATCATATAGAAATAAAAACTTTACAAGAAGACAAATTATTGTATAGGACATAAAAGTATATACAATTGAGAATCAATCTCAAAGGAACAAGATACATGTGACAAAACCAAAGGAAGTTCCAATCTGAATAAGTAACAAGTGGCAAACTAGATTTAATTCCCTCCAAAAAAAATATGATAAGAATTAGGTTGTTTACACCTATATATATGATCTTATATGCCAATATTTGTGACTAAAATCTGTCCTTTAATATTTAGATGACAATAAAAACAAAATTCGATTTAAATCTCTTATCGCCATGACACTCTACAAAAAACTAAATCTCAATGTATAAATATATTATTATATACCGTGCGTAGCACAGACCATTATACTATGCTTAATCACATAGAATTAAAATGTTTATAGAAAGACATTCTTAAAAGTAATTGTAAATAAAAGAATGATAATTTGATAGTAAAAATATATCATACAAACAAAAATATTTTCCATTAAAGCATATTGATACCTAATAAAATTTATTAATATTAAATTTCGGAGCAAACATATATATATTATAAGGAGATTGTACATTTTACAAAAAAAGATCAATAATAACATGTTTCATATATATCGTGTATAGCACGAGCCATCATACTATATACATGAAAAGTTTATATGAAAATGTATTGGGATTCAAATGTGAATGTTTAATACATTTTCTATTAAACATTTTTTAAAATACATATGTTTTCCTTTTATTTTTTGTAGTCAATGATATGTTTTCCTTTTATTATCTAATACTATCAAATATAGTTACTTTCCAAAAATATATATTTTACATACATTTGTTATTTTATATACATCCATCCATTAGAAAAAAAAGGTGATCCTAGATTTGATTTAAAAGATTTGATTCTAAGTAAATGAATTAAATTTGTACGATGGCACTTTTTTGAAATATATATGTTTTCCTTTTATTTTATGTGGTCAATGATATGTTTTCCTTTTATTATATAATAATATCAAAATATAGTTACTTTCCAAAAATATATATTCTATATACATTTTTTTATTTATACATTGCATAAAATTACATACTTACATTACATAAAGGTTTATTTTCATGGTAACTTTGCATAAGTATTGATTAAAATTTAAAATTATCTGTAGCATTAGTTCATAATCTAAATTGTTTTAAACTTTGTTTTCAGCAATTAAATAAAGTGTTTATTATTTTTAACAAAAAAGATATATTATATAGTATTTTGTATATGTAAATGCATGTATATCGTTTATGTAATTTCAAAAACAAATGTTGATAATGCAATACATTTTTATATAACTTTACATGATAAACGTACACCACGCACACACACAAAAGACATTATAATTTATAGAATATCTAAATTATACTTATTCTAATAAATGATTGGGGGTATGCATCATCAGGTTGATTGAGGTGGTATGCACCATGATTAATACTCCCTCTGATCATTTTTATAAGAAACAAATGAGTCTTTTTTATTAGTTCTAATTATAAGAAACAATATCAATTTTCAAATGAATTAAATGTCTAATTTCCATTTATACCCTTATTTAAAGTGAGACTTATATTAATTAGATACCATATTTCCTATGCAAGTGAGTTGGTTCATAAAATGGTACTTTTGGGGGGAAAATTAAATCTTTGAGATTATTAATTAGAAAAAAACTATTTTCATTGGATTTTCTTGGTCTGTGTGAATTAGGGTTTTGCTCCTTACAACACAAGAAAAAAGGGCATACCGACGGTCTATTATCGACGGTGCATGGCCGTCGGTAAAAAAATGCCTTTTCCGATGGCTTTAGCCGTCGGTAAATCTAAATCGTCATCCGCTAAACATTACCGACGGTCTTGCCAGTCGGTACAGCAAGACCGTAATTATCGACGGTCACAATCTGTTGGTAACTTTGCCGTGATTTTGATTCCCGCTACATTTTCAAATACCGACGAGAGTAGGCCGTCAGTATTTGAAGCTACGACCGTTGGTAAGACCGCGTTGAGTTTATCGACGGGTTGAGGCCGTTGGTAAATTTAATGAGGCTGTCGGTAAACTCTTTTTACAACCAGAGCACGAGAACCTTCTACCCTATTCCCCATTTTTGATTCTCTATTCTCTCCTCTCCTCTCCTCCGTTTACAACCAGTGTCGCCGCACCGCCTCTGCTTCCTTTGCTGCCCGGACGCCCCTACACATGACCCACAGTCTTCACCCGGTCGCTCCCATTACTGCGCACTGCCATCTCTCGCTCCACTACCACAATGCACTGTCGCACCGCCTCTGCTTCCTTCGCCGCCCGGACGCCCCTACACATAACCCATATTCTGCAACCTCACCCTTACACACCGCCGCAACGCCTTGTTGTTGTTACACACACAAAAATCCAACAACACGGCTTCGCCGTTTCACGCAGCACTAATCAAGGTCTCTCTTAATCTCTCTATATCTCTCTGTCAGTGGGTATGTGGCTGTGTGTGTGCACTCTGAATTATTTATTTATTGATTTGTATTTATTTATTTGTGTAGCATTACTGTGTGTGGGATCGTGTATTCTAAGAAGACATCTGAGTCTATTTGTAACAGGTCTAAATAATTTATAATGTTGGAGGATGAGAAGTAATTTATTCTTGAAGATTTAATAGTAAATAGTGATTAACTTCCACATAACTATGAAGATTGTTCAGCTACCAAACCATTACAAATTAGTTGCTGGTATAAAAATCTTGAGCAATTTACCCAATACTCTGCGTCCAGTAATTGTGAAACACTCAAGATTTCATTTGCTTCTTCTTTTCCATCTTTCTTCTGCATCTGCACAGCTTGAGCTCTCACCATTTTTATTGGGAAAATTGTTATATTTTGTGATGGTTATTGTGTTGAAGATGTTATCCATTTTTTTTGTACTGAAGATGTTATTGGAGTTGAGAAATTCTCTCTTGAAATTTGATTAGATGAAAAATTTGCTAGTAAGGTGCCCAAAAAAAATAGATTAGAGAAACTACCGGTATAATGTAGTATTATTTTAACATTCTGTGTATGTGATAAAAGGTTAATTCATGTGAACGATTACAAAATGCTTTCCTTTATTTTGGAATGTCATGACATAGGTGATGGTGTGGGCATGGTGTGAGACATAGAAAAATGTTGAGTGATGTCTTGGTAGTTGATTCATAGAAACCAATTCCCTGTAATCATAGAAATCAATTTATTGTCATAGAAAAAATGTTTTGAGTGCTATATTGGTGTTTGCTATGTATATTTTATTATAGAACACAAAGAGGATTAAAAATATTAGCAATTGTTTATTCCCCCTTCCATGAACAGATTCTCTTTCTTCTCCACCTCTCGTGGAGACTACTTGAGTAATCATTGTGAAGCCGACGTCTGAGAACGCCACCTCCACCACTCTATCGCGCCACCACATCTTCCTCCACCGCTCGTGCCTCTACCACTACTCTGCGATCGAGGTTGGTTCGTTATGAGTTTTTATCGTGTGAGTAATTTTGTATGATTAGGAACTGTAGTTTAATTGAAATTTTGTATGATTAGAGACCATAGTTTAGTTGAAATTTTGTATGATTAGGGATTGTAATTATGATTAGAGACTATATGATTTGTGACTATTATGTAATTTTGTATATTTGGGACTAGGTTTTGTATGATTAGGGACTGTAATTATAATTAGAGACTGTATGATTTGTGACTGTTGTGTAAATTTGTATAGTTAAGACTGAATTTTGTATGATTAGAGACTCTATGATTAGTGACTGTTATGTAATTTTGTATATTTGGAACTGAATTTTGTATGATTAAGGTTGTATTTAGTTAGGATATATTTTAAATCAATTAGGTTGTATTTAATTAGGATATATTTTAAATTAATTAGGTTGTATTTTTAATTAATTAGGATATATTTTAAATTAATTAGGTTGTATTTTTAATTAATAAGTTGTATTTTAAATTTGTTATTATTAGATTATTAAATATGTTAGATATATTAAATATATTAAAAATTATTAATATCGGAGAAAAACCGGTATTAAATATATTAAATGTTATTAATATCGGTGTAAAACCGATATTAAACATTATTAAATGTCTTAGATTACTGAATTTTGTTAAGAGTAATTATTAATATCGGAGAAAAGTCTTAGCTTCCTGTTTGAGGTTCAATATATTATTGAGTGCATGTACTCATCTAGGGTACCACGTGTTCATTGTATATTGAACCTTGAATTGTCCAAGTGGGACAGTCTGGGAAAAAAACTTTTTCTTTACTCGTATAATAGTTGTTGCTTAATTCTCGTATCTTTATATTTGATGAAATTTCGGTTCGATTCATTTCTTTTTGTTCTCTAGCTGCATACTTGATCGCGGTATTCATAACTGGGATCATTTAGTGTACTAAGAGACCAATGGGAAATGCTATAGAAATTTTGTCAAGTATAAGAGATGAGAATTAAGGAAAGACAATTATACGAGTTCTGAAAAAGTTTTTTCTCGAATGGGATAGGGTCATACCATTTAAAGAAAGAGAGCAGTTCTAAGAACATCGTGCTGCTGAAATTGTCATTTTTTTAACATGCAAAAGATGAAATTTTTTCCTTCGAATCGTATTTGGATGTACGATAAGTTGTATCCGGGGAGAAGGGGTTTGAAACAATCTTTTTGCATTGGTGTTGATCACTTTGTCGAAGCCGCAATGGCACACAACTTTGATGTTATGCACATTGAGAAGAATTTTTTTAACAATATTTTTCTCACAGTGATGAACGTCAGAGGAAAAACGAAAGACAATGACAAGGCCAGACTAGACTTACCACTTTACTGTAGGCAAAAGGATTGCATTTGACGACTGTCGGATGGGAAAACCCTGAAACCCAAAGCGTGTTACTCTTTAACTGTTGAGGAAGCTAAGTCAGTTTGTCGGTGGATAAAAGAACTTCGGATGCCAAACGGTTATTCTTCTAATTTGGCAAGATGTGCCGATATGAACAAAGGAACCATGATTGGGATGAAAAGCCATGATTGTCATGTATTCATGGAGTGTTTACTTCCTATTGCATTTAGTTCCTCGTCGTCAAATATTTTAAATCCACTTACTGAACTCAGCCAATTTTTTAAAGATTTGTGATCGGCAACATTGAGAGAGGATGATTTTATAAAGATGGAGCAGGATATACCAGTCATTCTTTGCAAGTTGGAGAGAATATTTTCCCCTACTTTCTTTGATTCTATGGAGCATCTCCCAGTGCATCTTGCACATGAAACTAGGCTTGTTGGACCGGTTCAATATAGATGGATGTATCCATTCGAAAAGTAATATAATAAAATATTCTTTAATATAAATATTCATTTGAAGGGTTAAATGTATCAATTTTGATCAACCTTGTTATTTTGTAGATTTATGGGTGACTCAAAACGATCGGTGAAAAATAAGGCCAGGGTTGAAGGATCTATTTGTGCAACTTACTTACACCGTGAAACAATCCAATTATGTTCCCATTATTTTACGAACTTCATGTTGACACCAACAAATAATAGGAATGAAATAGAAATTGAAAGTGAAAGACACCTGCTAACCTTATCAGTCTTTGGCCTTCCCGGTCGTCATGCTGGAAAGGAGTTGAGTCACTGGTTAACGGGAGAAGGGTTCAAGTCAGCCCACGTTCACGTGTTGATCAATTGTACCGAAGTATCACCATATCTTACGTATGTATCATTTTGACCACTTTCAATTTCTTTTATCCACAACTACTCATGATCATTTATGTGATAATGACTTGATCAGGGCAGTCTTGTTAACTAAGCCCACAAGCGAACAAGACTCTTCTGCCTATATTCATGAATATTTCCCAACGTGGTTTATGAACCAGGTATATATTTTTAGTCCTATTTGAACTATTTATTGTTTGAAAATACAAAAGATTGTTTGAAAAAAGGAACCATAATTTGTTTGCATGTGGCGTATATGTAGGTGTACAGTGAGGCAGAATCCCCTAAAATCCAACACTTGAGAAATTTATCTCATAGTCCTCGTTCACGTGTAAAAGAATGGTACACGTTTTTCGTAAACGGATACAAATTTCAAACTCAGTCAAAAACAGAGGGGGGAAAAACAATTAACAGCGGAGTTTATGTAAAAGGTGTCACAGATGGAGGTGAAGACGACTTCTATGGCGTGATTCAACATATATATGAACTGGCGTATTATACTTTTAGACTATACTAAACAAATAGTGCTATTTTATTGTAATTGGTTTGATCCGTCAAATAGAGGCACAAAAGTGGATCGAAAATATAATACTGTGGTGATTTGCATGAGTAGAAGATACCAAATGTTTGATCCGTTTATCATGGCACAAAATGTAAGACAAGTGTATTATGTCCCTTATCCATCAACTTAAAGGGACAAACAAGGTTGGTGTATCGCAATAAAGACAAAACCAAGTGGTCGCATTGAAGCAGATGATCCACAGGAAGAAGTGGCTTATCAAGGATGAGATGTCTTATGTCAATGTAGTAAATGAAGTGGAATCCAATCACATATGAAGAAGTAGATGGAGATGAGGAATTAAATGAAGAAGTGGCAAAACCATCAAGATCTGAAAACGATGCTGAAGTAGAGTGAGCAGAATGGGTAGAATGAAATTGTTTAACATTTTACAATTAGAGAATTGTCTAACAATATATTTTAATTTGTCAGTTATTTTCATAACTTGTTGTTTATTTTTATATAATTCATTTTTAATATTGTTATGTTTAAATATAATATTTCGTGACTGTTATTGTTGAATTACTTTATAGACATATATGACATTAGGATCAGGATCTGACCCCCCAGACCACCCATTGGTGGTAAAGGGAAGGGGAAGGCCATCTCCATCGACCCCCTCCCCCCCGTCGTCGGAGGCCGAACATTATTAGGCGTGACCCTACTGGGTTTTTGACGTTGTCATCTACACAACGTCCGTGTACATCTACGTCTACACAGCCTCCAGCACGTTCGGCACCTACACAGCCTCCAGCACCTTCTGCATTGACACCCCCTTTTCCTGCCATTTACATGATCCCCGTCCCGGGGTTCCAGCAGACACATGGCACTTCTAGTTCTCATGTTATGCCTGAGACGGTGCCCGATGCTCATCAGTCCGAGGATGACTATAGTACGGGCTATACGCTTGATCAGACCGAGGTTGAGCAGGACGAGGATGAGCAATAGGTTGAGGATCTTGAGATGCTGCATGATGGTCGAGTTATTATCAGCCCAGCTGGTAAAGGGTTAGTTTTACATTTTTTTTTTGTTGAGTTATTAATAATTTACAAGTATTTATATTTTTTTGTTTGACATGTTTTTATTGTTCAGGTTCCTTCCCTCAAAGCCAGCTACAAAGGCTATCACAACAACAATTGAGGAGAATTATTCGGCATATTGGCCCACCTGGGGGATGATGGTTGACAACGAGCGGAAACATATGTTTAAATCTTTCGGAGTAAGTTGCAATTTTTATTTTATTGCATATTATTTTTTTATTTCATAAATTTCAATTATGTTTAATAATGTCTTATATTGATACAAGAGAGATGTGCTTGGAGGGAAGAGGATGAGGAGCGGATCGAGAAGAACTTTCATATGAAGGCCTCCCACCGCCTCTCTGATATGCTTAGAGATGCCCGCCTCAGGGGACAGCCCCACTGGATAGGGGATCATATCTGGCAGAGGCTGGTGGAGTACTGGAACTTCCCTGAGTTCAACTCGATCTGCGAGAAGGCTAAGAAGAACATAGCCTCTGAGAAGGGTGGGAGCTTGCACAACGGAGGTTCCATCAGCCAAGCGCAGCACGCAGCTCGACTTGTACGTGTTATATTATTATTATTATTATTATTATTATTATTATGTTTTTTATTAATTAATTACAGTCGAAGAGGTTGGGTAGAGAGGTACAGTTGCACGAGCTCCATCGTGCAACTCATATAAAATATAATGAATATTTTTTTAATAATGTTTATATTGTTTTCTTACAAAAAAAATTTTAAATTATTTGTTTATGCATGACAGGAGGAGTTTGAGACGAGGATGTCTCAAATTAGATCTCAGACATCATCATGTAACCCGTCTCAAAGCCCTGAGGATCCATTGGTACCGCTCAAGGTTTGGACAGATGTTGTTGACGGCAAGAAGAAGGGTCGCCTACACTGTGCTGGAGACCTTGCCAGCAACTACAAGAAAGGGACTAGTCGCCTCAACATCGGAGAATCATCGAGTAGTGGTGCCAGTCGTCGCTCTACCGCGGATAAGCAGGAGTTAGCTGAGGTGAAGCGGAGACTGGCCGCTTCCGAAGAGGAGACCCGTCGGACGAACACAATTTTGGCTAAGGTGCTGGAGCGACAGGAACAGATATATGAGATGCTAGCTCGCCAACAGTCTCATCATCAGCCGCCTCCTCCGCCTCCGCCTCCGCGTACTGATGATGTCAATGATGCGGATGGTTTAGAGCATCTCGTGCATTATCATGATTTTTAGAGATGTTTTGACTTATTTTTTTTTATATATTTTGATATTCTGAGGATATTTTTTTAATTTATATTATGTTTCTTTTTTATTTTGATTTTTAGTTTACGTTATCACATTTCTTAATATGGAATAAATTAATAATTAAATAACTAAATAATAAATAAATACATAATTTCAATCATCAAATAACTAAATAAATAATTAATTAATTAAATTAAATTAATTAATTAATTAATTAAATTAAATTAATTAATTAATTAAATTAATTAATTAATTAATTAATTAAATTAATTAATTAATAAAAGAAATAAATTAATAAACTAAATAAAGAAATTAATTAATTAAATTAAATAAATTAAATAAATTAATTCATAAATAAATTAATCAATTAAATTAATTAATTAAATTAATTAAAATTAAAAAAATAACGATACCGATGGCCTAACCCGTCGGTAGTTACTGTGTCCCATTACCGACGATTTGTCAGTCAAAAATTACCGACAGTCCTGCCCGTTGGAACGCACTGACGCTCTTTAACCGACGGATTGTACCCGTCGGTAATTTCGACGGCCACAAAAAATCCGTCGGTAAATATTTGCGACGACCTTGGCCGTCGGTAAATCTACGTTTCCAACGGCTTTTTTGCTTTAGCAACGGCTTTTATTCGTCGGTAAGGCCATGTTTTCTTGTAGTGTAATAAGAATCGGAAAGAGTATTAGTTTTGTTACCTATTAGACGTTAGGCATCTAATAATTACATATAATAACAAGTGTTGTATTATAACATCATTAATAATTAATAATTAATAATAATGTATCCCGTGCATGACATAGGTTCCATACTAGTAAACTATATATTTCTCATAAATAAAAGCTATATATTTAATGTGATAGTTCAACATATAATATGAAGATCATAATATCCATTTAATATAGTAGTGCATTTATTTTAGTCTATTATACATATTTTTTTATATTTTATATAAAAAAGTATTTTATAAGAATAATTTTAAAATCATGTAAAAGTAATAATACTTTGAATTTTCAAAATATATATATATATATATATATATATATATATATACACACACACACTGAGAAATAATTTTTAAAATTTTGAATGTGTTTATTTTATCTTCAATTTCCATCAATAATTTCTTCATGATAACTGGGAATAATTTGGTAAAAATACTTGTTATTATTTCTTACTTTTTCTACTCATATATAATTATATTTTATTTTTAAAATCTTATCTTTAAAATTCAGTGAATTTAATAAATTATATAATTTTATTTAATTTATATTTGGTTTTTTTAAAACATTTTTATAATTTTATAGATATAAAGACTAAAATAAGTTAATAATGAAAATATAAAACTAATTGAACAATATAGCCTTAAATTCATATGATTATCTAGTAATTTTTTTTTGATTATCTAGTAATACTTAATGTTCAGTGAATTTGGTATAATATATATTTTCCATATTATTTAATATGATATATTTCATGACTATAGCATTTAATAGCTATAAATGTGGCTTTTAATGCCACAGTTCAAGTAAATTTTAATATATATATATATATATATATAAAATCTAAAATTAATATAATTTTAAATGAATATTGTACATTTAAATTTCTAAAAGGTAATTTATAGTTTTTTAATATTTATATAGTATATTTCTTAAATATTGCATTTGTAGTATTAAATACACAATTCATTGCAAAAGCTGAAGTCTACTTTACATACATACATACATTCGCGTGTGTCTAAATACTATTGTTTTTTTGTTGATAAGTACTATTTTTTTTTAAATAACATCAAAGAACCTATACATCAAAATAAGATATTTACACTCTAAGAAAATGACAGACGAAAAGATAATAATGTATAATAAACAATTATATTTAATGTATAATAAACAATTAAAATAAATATTTAATAGAATTGTCAAACTAAGTTTTACATTAGTAGGTAGAACATTAAAAGATGAATTTTATTATCAAATAAGCTATATATTTAATGTGATAGTTCAACAGATGATATAATAATCATTATATGCATTCAATATAGTATTCAAGTGAAGTTATTTTCCGTTCAAAAGAAGTGAAGTTATTTTATTCCATTATATAAATTTTTTTATATTTTATATTAAAAAATTATAAGAATAAAAAAATTGATTATTGGGTATGTATAAATACTATTTTTTCAAAAACTAAGGGCATCTCTAATGGGAGTACCTATTGGGTACTTAATGGTACCTAATAGGTATCCCCATTGTGGGAAAAAAATTAGGTACCCACAATCATGCTCGAAACAGTGGCTTCACAGGACTTATGGATTTGACATGCATTTTTTAGGATTGTGGGTTCAAACAATGACATCAATGTGTTAAACCAATCTAATGTGTTTAGTGACTTTTTGGAGGAACAAGCCCCTACGGTGCAATATATGGTAAATAGAACCAAATATGACAAGGGATACTATCTAGCGGATGACATTTATCCAGAATGGGCTACGCTTGTCAAGACTATCCCAATGCCACAAGGAGATAAAAGAAAATTGTTTGCTCAACATCAAGAAGGAGCAAGAAAGGATGTGGAGCGTGCATTTGGAGTGTTATAATCTCGGTTTGCAATTTTACGTGGCCCTGTGCGTAATTGGCACATGGATACAATCAAGTATATTATATATGCATGCATCATATTGCATAATATGATTGTGGAAGATGAACGACACACATATGGTGGTCATTTTAATTATTCTTATGATCATCCCAACAATGATGTTTCAACAAGTGACATACATAATGGTCCTCATCAGAGTCTTGCATCATACCTACAAAGGATAACACTTCTTCGTGATAGGCAAACTCATCGTCAACTTCAAGCGGACCTTGTGGAGCATATTTGGCAACGTTTTAGGCCCAACTGTCAGCAAAATTATTTGTTGTTTCAACCACTATGTAATTTTATCTATTTGTCATCATTTTAAATAAAATCTAGTTTAAGAAAATTGGCAATGTTTTTATTTTTCAATTTTTTTTGAATTATTAATTTATATATTAAAAAATTGTATCAAAATAATTTCGTATTTTTATTTAAAAATATAAAAATTATTAATTTAAATTTCGTATTAAAAAATTAAATTTCGTATTTTTAAGAATTTAATATTTAATATATCAGATAATTATTAAATATATTTTTGTTGATATGTGATGATGTGAAGGTATTAGTGGGATCCATTTAGTAATTTTTTTAGAGGTGCTGGGTTGGAGGGATTGAATACCTATTAAGTACCCAAATTAAAAAAGTAAAAATGAGTGATGTGGATGTGTAGGACCCATTTAAGTACCCATTTTTTGGGTTTTCCATTGGAGATGACCTAACATCAAAGAACTTGTATATCAAAATAAGATGTTATGCTGTAAGAAAATGATAGACGAAAAGATAATAATAAAAATACTATTAACCTTCTTTATATAATGTATAATTTTTTTTTTGACAGTAACAAACTAATGCATTTCATTATCAATCAATTCCGTGATACAATCTGGAATGTCAAAATAGACTTGAGGACTAGTCGTATATATGGCCACCTGAGACAGTGTATGAGCAACCATATTAGCGTTCCTCCTAACTTTATATAATGTATAATAAACAACTAAAATATATATTTAATAGAATTATCAAACTAAGTTTTACATTAGTAGGAGTAGATGATTAAAAGATGAGTTTTGTTATCAAAAAATAAGCTATATATTTGATGTGATAGATAGTTCAACATATAATATAATAATCATTATATGCATTTAATATAGTATTTTTTTAAAAAATAATATAGTATTCAAGTTAAGTTATTTTCGATTCAAAAGAAGTGAAGTTACTTTAGTCCATTATATAAATTTGTTTATATTTTATATTTTATATTAAAAAAATATGAAAAAACATTTGTTATTATTTTTTATTTATCTTTTTTTGGTCATATATAATTATATTTTATTTTTGAATATTACGTTTAAAATTCATTGAGTTAAATAAATTATCTATTGTTATTTCAATGTTTATTTAGTTTTTTGAAACATTTTTAAAACTTTATAGCTATAAAGTTTAAAATAATTTAATAATGAAAATATAAGACTAAATGAATAATTTAGCCTAAAACTAATCTAAGAATATTTAATTGAGGAGGGATCAAATGACTCCAAGAGTAACTCTTGTCAGAGTTACTCCGCTTAGTAACTCTTGTCAGATATTGCATTTCACCAATCGAACCGTCAAATTAAAAGTTTTTATTGAACAGATCAATTCCATAAAATTTTAAAAATATTTGATACTTCATCAAATAATTTTAATTCAACGTATAATATATTTTTCAAAATACAAGTAAAATGTTATTTATCTAAAATTTGGTATGCATTATCGTTAATGTAATATGATGATATTCAACAGTTGGATTGATAAAATTTAATGTCTATAGTGAGTTATTAAGCGGAGTAACTCAGACAAGAGTTACTCTTGGAGTCATTTGATCCATTCTCTATTTAATATTCAGTGAATTAATTATCCATGTTATTTACACTAAAAAATTTAAGGGTTAATACCCCTTTTGGTCCCTGTAATTTGAGCGAAATTCGGTCTTAGTCCCTGTAAAATTTTTTGTTTCGATTTAGTCCCTGTAATTTAAGATTCTTTCACTTTTAGTCTCTGTAAATCCCTATTAAATTACAGGGACTAAAAGTGGAAAAATTTTAAAATTACAGGGACTAAAAGTGAAAGAATCTTAAAATTACAGGGACTAAAAGTGAAAGAAAAAATCAATGTTTTAATAGGGATTTGATGGCAGGGACTAAAAGTGAAAGAATTTTAAATTACAGGAACTAAACTAAAATAAAAATTTTTGTAGGAACTAAAACCGAATTCGCTCAAATTAGATGAATCAAAAAAGGTATTAACCCAAAATTTAATTACACTATAAATTTTTTTTTTTTTTTTGCTACCAGCACTCAGCACGAATTCTATTAGCTGATCCATTGAGAAATAAAAGTACAGTTAAAGCTAAAATTTAATTTTTTTATAATTTAAAGCTAAAATTTAATTGATGACCTTTGAATCCCCCAAAAAAGTGTCACCACACCACTTACTGTTACTCCGTCTGATTCCCGTACGATCATGTGCCGGCGCATACTGTTCTATAGGCCTCATCAATCTTTTTGATTTTTTATGTTTTTTTATGGCTAAATTATAAAATTGATCTTTTATATTTATTTTAAGTTTTAATTTGGTCATCTATGTTTTATTTATTTTATTTTGGTCTTTTACGTTTTAAAAGTTACAACAGGTTGGTCCTTTTCGTCACTAAAAGCCAATTGTCCGTAGCTAAAAAGCTACGGACAATTGGTTTTTAGTGACGGAAAGAATTAAATTGAAAACTAAAATAAAATATAGAGGACCAAAACGAAACAAATAAAACGTAGAGGACCAAATTAAAACCTAAAATAAAATTAGAGGACCAATTTTATAATTTAGCTTTTTGTATTCATTCATTGATTCTTTATTTTTTCTGAACAATCCTATTGTGGATACAAAGCAAACATTGGTGGTATTGTAACCTTGAAGTTTCTTTATAAAAAAATATACTCCATTCATCTCATTATTATAGTTATCCTTTTTGAAATATTTTATTATCACAAATTATTTATTCTTTTAAAAAATAAAAAAATATTAATTACTTCTTTTTCAACAATACCTTTTGTATCTCAACCAACTATATTAATGAGCTTTTCTACTTAACTACTCCACTACTCAAATTAATAAATGATATTTTAGTCAAAAAAAAAACATCATTTTATCATGTAAATTTGAAAATTCAATTATTTTCTTAAGATGTGTGCATAACCTAACAAGACGAGTAAAATGAGACAGAGGGAGTAGGTGGATTCTAAAGTGCAAAGTGAAATCACAAGTATTTATAAATCATTCAAAACTCAAATGACGACCAACATCGCCTCTCAAAAGAAGAAAAAGTCCACATTCCTCTTTGTCCTAACGACTGAAACAGTGACTTAATTGATACCAGTTTGACAAAAACAAGCGAAAACAAGTATGCATGCATCAAAATTTTCTCAAAACTCAATTCTTATTTGTTTGTTTTTATCAAACCGACACTGATAATATCACATCTTGGTCATGAAAACGAGGAGGGTCGTTAGCTTCTACTTTTGAAAAACAACTTCGATCGTCATTGAAGTTTTAAACGATTTATAGGTGATCGTTGACGACCGTGAGTATACTCACTTCAATCAAATATCCATAGTAAAAAATAAAAAAAAAAGTAGTAACCTTCAAGTTTCAACTTTCTCTCCTCCTTGGTGCTTTCTCATCCTACGTGGCGTATATCTTTTTCCGTGTTCTCATAAACTCTCATTGGACAACGAAACCATAACGCCTCGTTCATTAACACACACACTCTCTCCCCCTCTCCCTCTCCCTCTCTCTGTATTTATTTACTCGCTTTCATTAACTCCCCCTCTCTCTCTGTCTCCTCTCTCTCTCTCTCTGTAACTATTTACTCGTTTTCATTTGTCGGCTTCGTTATTCTCTACTCGATTTTACTGTCACTAAATACACAGAGAAACAGATCACAGCCATTTGCACTTTCATTTTTTCCTTTTCCCTCTCACTTCCTCCACAAGTAAGTAACGATCCTTACTCAGTTTCTGAATTCTGATCGCGAGTGCTGCATGTTTAACAGTGAGTGAGTGAGTGAGCGAACATTGGTTTTCTCTCCCAAAATGTGTTTTCTTTTATGGCTCATTGATCAAATCCAAAACATGGCTCGGTTTCGATTTTCGAATTTGCTTTGAGTTTTGGACGGAACCGGCGAAAAATGCGGCGGCGGGCTGCCGAATTTCGGCGCCCGGTTCGGCGGAGGATCTCTCGTTGGATCTGTTTTCTTCTCGGCGCTTTCTCTGTTGCTGGTTTGGTTTTGTTCTTTGTGCAACACAATTACCATGAAGATCGGGTTCAGCACCCCCTTCTGGTAAGAACAAGATCACAGGGTTCTCTTTGTTGTTGTTTGATTCTTTTGATAGAGTCAATGAATTGTTTTTTTTGTTTGGTGATGCTTAATTGTGATTATAGCGTGGGTATATGGTGTGGTTTGTTATGGTTTTGAAGGATTCTCTTTTGCATATCTAGTTTTCTAATGGTATCCATTTTGTGAATAATTGTGTTTTAAATCAATTCATTTGAATGGTTTTGTTTCATGGTTGTAGATGTTGATTATTGTATTAGCTCCCATATTTGACTTTTTTCAATGAGAATTTGATGTGAGAGGAATGCATGTTTGTATAGGCAATGGCATTGAGAAGAAAGACCCTCAATGTTGTTAATGTTTATTCGAATATTTTGAAACAATTGAGTTCGAAATTCTCTGGCAATGAATTGATTCCTTCTTTTGTTTTTCTTTCCAATTGT
Organism: Calophaca sinica; assembly: GCA_037113605.1. NCBI lineage: Eukaryota > Viridiplantae > Streptophyta > Magnoliopsida > Fabales > Fabaceae > Calophaca > Calophaca sinica. Next base: position 88,314,068 of record CM073732.1, on the reverse strand, counting down.
TCTTTTAAATTAAGATATACAGGCATACAGCTGAGGTTAAGTGATTTCAATGTGGATCAAGATTAATCTTGAATATCAAAATTGTCACTTTTTTTTTTTGTTTCACATGCACAAGTTTAGTATCTGGGAACTGTTCATCTTGTGTCTACTTTGTTTATTGCTTTTATTCTATATATATTAATAATTTTCCATGGACTGTGATTGTATACTGCCTGTTTTCATGTGGGGTGATCAATTGGTTATCTCTAGATGCTGGAGATCCAGGTGTTTTTGTTTTTGTGGGTTTTTCTTCTTTTTCTTTTGGACCAAGAATTAGATATCATGGTTTCACCCGGTCATTTGAGGTTCACCGTTACTGCTTGCAGAATTATTTGTCAGTGTGAGTTACAATTTTTTGTAGTTACACTTACTTTCATATCTGAACTTATGTGAATCAATTGTAGCGGAAATTGTTGATATGGTAATTTTAGATATCAACGGATAGATATGAAAAATCATCTATTTTTTTTTCTCTTTTGCTACTTACTGCTTTGAAGTCAAGCAAGCATAACCCGAGTTTAGATGGATCTTCCTATAGTCATATGGTTCATGATGTTGTATACGCTCATGGTTGATGCTGAGGCAGTAGTCCTGCATTTAGAGTGATGCCTTAAGTTTACTCTGGGAATAAGATTTGCTACTAATATATTATAAACTGAACAAAGACTTGTTACTTGATTATTTTTCGTTGTAATTTAGGATTTTCTTACTGTACATTGTTTTGGTAACAATAGTACTATCCGTGGGTGGATAAGCTATTGGTGTCTGGGAACCCCTAGGACTCTTTTCATAACATGGTGTGGAATTCTTTTTCAGATTTCAACTTTTTGTTATATATGGCTTTTATATTTTTGTTTCCTGTTTCAAAGAGGGTTTTTTTTTTTTAACTTGGTAAAACATAGGTTTCCATTTAAATTCATGGTATTCTTTAGCCTTCGTGCTTAAATTCCTACTGGAAGGGAGGTGGGGCAAAATTTCTTGTAGTTACTGCGGTTTTATCATGCTAGAAGAAGACCACAGTAGAAGCTTTAGTGAGAAAAGTGAATCAACTTAAGGGTAGTCTGATTAAGAGAGGTAGAGGAAGACCGTAGAAAACTTTTGTTTTTTGATAATGTCCAATGTTGTCATTTGATTCATTTAGCCAGCCCCACTTAGCAGGACAAGGCCTGGTAGTAGTTGTTGTTGTTGCTGTTGATATACTAGTGTCCAAGGAAAAAAAATGATAAGAACAATTTGGAAAATCGAATTGTTTTGATTTTTAATTTTGGCCTTTAAAGGGAAAACAAGTGAAGAACAGATATTTTGGTAGAAATCATTTAGTGATTTCTTATTACTATGAGAATCAGTCACTAAGTGTTCGCTTTTGCAGCTGTTTGGTGTTCAGTAGCACACCATTCCACTTGCACACCGACCATTCTGCAAAATCGGCCATCATTTGTTCCTACACCAGTGCTTGTGACTCATTCCTGTAACCATTCTGCTTTTCAATATAAATCCATTACTCTTCTAGTTCATTTGACCAGTTTCTAGATATCTAGTTATGTCGCATATACAATCTACCTTTCAAGATTGTGTTGTAACTATAAAGCTTTTGTATTTATTATGTCATTGCCCTCACTATTACAGTTGTTCTTTATTGTTTTCCTTTTCAGTCATCCAACTTCAATGGAAATATTTATATATTTGCTTTTTGAGAAAGCTTTTTCATGGATATGGTGTTAATTACCAATTTACTTCTGTACTTTATAAATGGTGCAATAAAGGAATTGCACACCCAAGTTTCTATATCAAAAACAGAAGTTGAGTAATTGGTCATTTGAGGTGTAAATCATGAAGTATTAAACACGATTTTGTGTGCCTTGATTGTGATGCATGAGGAAAATAATCCAAGTAGCTATTTGAATGATAGGCAGGTGACTCAGACAACTGATTCTTTTGTACAAGCCATTCAAAGCAATGTAATTGTAGCTGTTAATGCTACAACAATTTTACATTGCTGCAACAGCTCTGTGCCTCTTATAACGTAATGAATGTTGTTACACTTTAGGTGATATTGCTTATTGCGGTTAAAAACTATTTCCTTCTTCCATGCCCCCTGGGAACTTACTGAGCAAGTGACTTATTGCAGGAGAGGAATGAAAAAGTTGAACATCTTGCTAAGGAGAGTTTGAATTTTACTGAAGAAATTTTAAGTGTCACATCCTTTTCGAGGCAATTAGCTGAGCAAATGATTCTGGCCAAGGCTTATGTGGTTATTTCCAAAGAACACAATAATCTTCACCTAGCCTGGGAGCTTAGCTCAAAGATTAGAAGTTGCCAGCTTTTGCTTTCAAAAGCTGCCATGAGTGGAGAGCCTGTCACCCAGAAGGAAGCTGAGCCAATTATTAAAAGCCTGTCTTCTCTAATCTTCAAGGCACAAGATGTCCATTATGACATTGCAACCACTATAGTTACAATGAAATCACATATTCAAGCTCTTGAAGAGCGAGCTGTTGCAGCAACAGTTCAAAGCACTGGGTTTGCTCAAATATCAGCTGAAGCACTACCCAAGAGTCTTCATTGCTTAAATGTGAAACTTACAGCTGATTGGCTAAAGAAGCCTTCCCTGCAAGAACTGTCGGATGAGACGAGAAGCTCCCCCCGGCTCATGGATCACAATCTATATCATTTCTGCATCTTTTCAGATAATGTACTGGCAACATCTGTGGTAGTTAACTCCACAGTCCTCAATGCTGACCATCCAAAACTGTTGGTCTTTCATATTGTCACTGATGGTGTCAACTATGGAGCAATGCAAGCATGGTTCCTTAGTAATGACTTCAAAGGAGCCGCCATAGACGTGCAGAATGTTGAGGAGTTTCATTGGCTGAATAAATCATACTCTCCAATTGTCAAACAGCTGCTCAATCCAGAATCACGAGCCTTATATTTCGGGGCATATGAAGATATGAATGTTGAACCGAAATTGTGGAACCCCAAGTTTCTGTCTTTACTAAATCATCTTCGGTTTTACATCCCCGAAATTTATCCACAGCTTGAGAAGGTTGTTTTCCTCGACGACGATGTTGTTGTGCAGAAGGACCTAACCCCACTTTTCTCACTTGACTTGCATGGAAATGTGAATGGTGCGGTCGAAACCTGTCTCGAAGCATTTCATCGTTACTACAAGTATCTCAACTTCTCAAATTCGATAATAAGCTCAAAGTTTGATCCACAGGCATGTGGATGGGCATTCGGTATGAATATTTTTGACTTGGTTAAATGGAAGAAAGCAAATGTGACTGCAATATATCACTACTGGCAGGAGCAGAATGCTGATGGGACGCTCTGGAAGCTTGGTACTCTTCCTCCTGCTCTATTGAGCTTTTATGGTTTGACAGAACCACTTGACAGAAGATGGCATGTTTTAGGATTAGGTTATGACCTAAATATTGATAATCGCCTCATTGAAAGTGCTGCAGTTATTCACTTTAATGGGAACATGAAACCATGGCTGAAGTTGGCTATAAGCAGGTATAAGCCACTATGGCACAAGTACATAAATCAAAGTCACCCTTATCTTCAAGATTGTGCCATAGGTTAAAAATAAAATGCACTACTTCTTGATTGCTTATAGATTATGCAATCTCGGATAATTTTAAATTCTTGATCTGTGATTGCATTTGCCAATACCGTAGAGTCAGAAATAGAAATTTTTGACTTTGCTAGGAAATAAATATTTTTTATACACCGGATAAAATGATTAATATTTGTAGATCTTAGAAACCGGGATAAAATTTTTAACTTTTGAATATTAATTTCTCCCCTAGGTTTGTGTCATTTTTTAGTGTTTATTGTAACGTTGTAACTCGGTCTATAGCGCATACAAGGGTTGACACATCTGGTCGAGCCTTCTGCCCATCTCGTGGCTTGAGTTCCATTTTCGGTGGTCTTCCCTGAGCTTATACAGAGGCGTGCCTTTCCCTAATGGGCCTAATTCTAAACTTTTATTCATACAAAAAAAAAAAATTTCGGTCTTCGTTAAATATAGTTTTCCAACACACCCCCGATAATTTATTGGAAAAAATGGTTCATGTACATAGCATTTTGTAGATGTTGTCTTAGCAAAATTTAGAGAAATGTTATTTGAATACCAAAATGGGACATCAAAATTCGACAATAATGTTCACAATTGTCATTTAAAATACTAGGAACAATTTTATCCAATTTTGCACCCTTTTTGTAGCTGCATTTTTTATTTGGGGTGCTAGCTTTTTTTTTTTTTTTTTTTGGTATTCAAGGGTGCTAGCTAGTTATTATGGTACACAATTAAGCAATCAAGTTTTATTTTCACCGCTTTTCTATTTCATCTCTTTTATACTCTTTCCCATTCTAATTTTTTTTTTCCCCCTTTCCATCACATCTCTATTTTTATTCCCTCTACTCTTTTTTTTTTCTTTTCTTTACTATATCTCTCACACTCTCCAAGAGGCGTGGCACAATATTTATCCTTACTAAATGGGGGAGTTCAATTCAGTCACCCCAAGGTAACGCAGGATATTGTTCTTTTTTAAAATAGGGCAATCTCTCACGAAGTTAGGTAGTTATTCTGTCATGCATTCGATGTTGAAGTGAATTGGAATTTTTTTTTTTTTTTTTGGGTACATGAAGTGAATTGGAATTTTAAACAACAGTTTTTTATACAACATTGCCTATGATTTATTTACCGATATCTAACGTATTGCCAATCAATCTGATTCCTAAATAGGTTATTATTAGAGGTGGTTGGAGACAAATTAACATCAATGCCAGTTAAGTTTTTTCTTTATCATGCCACATGAAAGCTAACATTTTTTGCTTATGACCGCAAAAACTTTGCAATAACTTCTAGAGTTAAAATACAGCCAAAATTCAACACAAATGGACAAGATAATGGTGACACATGATGAATTTCTAGATATATTCACGTAGAAGAAATGCTGTCATCTACAAAACAACCATAAATAAATGATAGGAAGAAAAGAAAAGGATTTCGTACATAGTACCACTGAGACTATTGTACTTCGAAAAATTAAAATAAATTACACATATCAAATGTTACATAAATAACAAAGTCCCATGTAGGTGACTCAGTGGTAGAGCCAAGGGACATGAAGGAGTTACAAACAGGAAGTGCAGGCCTCAGATCCTTGTCACTAACAAAATCCACATCCCCTCTAACAAACTAACCACTAACATTTGCCTATCAAACAAAAAATGTTAAATAAAAGGCCATTTTCTACAATAGGTAGATGCGGCTTTAAATAGTCGATAATAGTTGTCTGCCCTATATGGACATACTATAAGCACAATTTTGGGATAGCTCTCCCGGCCCTCTAATTGCTAACTATCGCACACTTAATGAAATTTGGGCCTGTTTACTTTCACCATGTTTTCATTTTTCTTGACAAAAAATAAAAAATGATGTGAAAATATGTTTGATTTGATTTTTGAAAATGTTTTCTATCAAAATATTTTCAAAACAGAGCTTAAAATTGAAAATAAAAAAGGATAAAACTTACACTAGTTCTGTTGATTCAATTCGTCCTATTTCTAATAAAAAACACACATGGGGACAGTTTTAGGGTGCACTAGTTGAAACATTTGTTTAACTGTTTTGATATATTTTTAGTAAAGAACAGGACATAATGAAATGGACGTCAGTTTTGTCCAATAAAAAAATGTCGTTTTCATTGTTTTCAATTTGAAATGCAATGTGGTGGTGAGTTTCTGTTTTCAAATGAAAAAGTAGTGGCATACTTGTAAATGTAAATGTAAATACATGTAATTATAATGAAAAAGTAGTGGCATACTTGTAAATGTAAATACTTGTAAAAAGTAGTGGCATACTTGTACCATGTGTTTGGAACCACGGTGAAAATATGTTGAACGTGCGTTTACAACAAAGCTACAAGTTGTAAGTTTTGCGGTAAGGAAATAGTCCAACGTGGTTCCAAACAAGTTCGTAAAGTACTTGCTTTTGTTTTACGTATTAATTTTTTTTTATCAATGTTTTAAGTATTATTTTATTTTTGTCTTTCTTTACTTTTAGTTGATTTTTTGTTGTCTAGTTGTTTAGTTTTTTTTTTTTCCCTTGTGAGCACTGTTTTGCCTTTTGATTGTGAGGCTCTGCAGCTATACCAAATCTACAATGATTTATTTCATATCTATATTATTTATTTTTATTTTGGTAACTAAATCAAATAATATAGATATAAAATAATATAATATTATTTAATTTTAAGTAATTATAATTTTTAATATTTTAATTTATTTTGAATTAGATATCATATTAAAATTTAGAATATCTATTTTTAAATACTTTCTATATATTTAGATAGAGTTAAATGAGATAATAATATAAATAAATGTATATAATATACCAACCATATTTTTAATATTTTTATTTTTGAATTTTATATAAAAAATAAATAATAGATTGTTATTATTTTTAAAATTTATTTTAAAATTATATCTACAAAAAACTTTATGAATTGATCATCAAAATTGGTTGAAGAAAACTTATTTTCAATGTTTTCATTTCTTGAAAATAAAAATGAAAAGTTAAAACAAACATATTTATTAATTCTAGAAAATTCGAAAATAAAAATTGTTTTCAGAAAATGAAAATAGAAAATAAAAGTAGGAAATGTTTTCTCAAACTAAACAAACCCTTAAATTCAAGTCTCGGTATTGTTCTTTATTCCGAGTATATCAAAAAGAATTAGGTATTTATTTTTTCTTTTTTCACGATGACACTATTCAAATCAAATTTAAAAATTATACTTTTTTTTTGACAAAAAATTTTAAAATTATAGTAAATAATATTATTTATTTGTAAATGGATATATATCTATATCTGTACACATTGTAAAGTTCACTTGAATTATACATCAAATGTTATATTTATTAATACTAACTGTTATATTTATGAAACATAATATATTAAATATTATAAAAAATACATGTTATAATTTATTAAATTTTAAATTTTAAATATTTTTGGATGGTTATATTAGTTTTTGGTTAAATCAATCCATCTAGGTCAAATTGGATCAATTTAGATTTTAAACTATAATGTGTTGAAGTCCAAGACATCTAAAGACAGCAAGGGAAAAGACAACTAATGTTGTACTTAAGCCTTTTGGAATGTGTTTTACACTGTTAAGGCTATGGGCCTCTTGCACATGTGTCTATACTTGTTGATATTAAAAAAAGCTTGCAATGAGCTACATATAAGGAGCAATGAGTATGGCCAAGGAGACCATTCAAAATGCTTTCAATGGAAATGAAGATAAATGCAAAGATATTTTTGCTATCATCCATAGAACCTTGAGTTCTTCTATAGCAATCCAAGAATTGATATTGTCCCAAAGTAACAAAAGGACTTTATAAAAGCACCGAGAGATTCATTAAAAATTAAGCAGTTGATTAGACTTTGAATGCAGGTGACATTTAGCATGGTGATATAAAAAATATAGGATCTATTAGAGATATAGAGAGTTATAGATTAGGAGCTAGTTTGTTATTACGAGTTGGTTAGCCTATATAAAGGCTTGATGTAGTCACTTTGCAATTACCTTTTCTATTTTATATCATTTCACTCAATACACTCTTATACATTTTCTCTCAATTTCTTCCCTCCTTCAATGGATGCCATGTTTTTTAACAGGATCAGACGACCCTCAAGGGAGAGTGAATTGAGTCGTTTAAAGTTTTTTTAAAAATAAATCACCCATTTTTTAATGAACCGAAAATAGGCAAAGAAATTAGTGAAGCAAGGGTGAAACGGGGAACCTAGGTTTTATTACTAAGTTCTAGGGGGTGGTAAAGTTATCCATTTATCCATCATCCATCCAATCCATCCTTAAAAAAATCCATCCATTACAAACAAAAAAACTAAATGAATTGGATTCAATCTATCTATTTTGAATTTATCATAAAATATATTTTTAATCATAAAAAATATTTTAATTACAAAAAATATTTTTAATCATAAAAAAATATTTTACTTGTGACAACCACCCTAAAGTTTAAATGGAGCCGCCACCAATATTTATTTTTATATGAAACATTGGAAAACTTATTTTTGAATTTAATGAAGAGAAAGATCTTTCAAACCAAAGCTAGCACTACAACAGAAAGTTTGAAAAATGGCGCCACATTAAACAGCACTTGCCACTAAAGCGCTGGCTAAAAGGAAAGTTGAACCACTTTAAACAGCGTTTCTTTGAGTAAGCGCTGCTAAATATCCGGATCCAGAATAGACAGCGCTTATTGTAGAAAGCGTTGTCTTTTAATCAACCTTTGCCAGCGCTTTCTTGAGAAAGCGCTGTCTTTTTTCACAATTCGCCTTAGCGCCGTCTATTTCAAAAAGTAAATAACATAATACGCACGCCCTAAGCAGTATACCTGTGTTTCATCACTCTTGTTTGCTCTTTCTCTCTCACGCATTCATCCTCTCCCTTTTTCTCATTGTCTGTGTCGTTTGTTTCTGCTCGCCGTTTTTCGCGCTGCCGTCATACTTCCACCGCCGTTTCTGTTCGCCGTTTGTTTCTGCTCGCCGTCGCTCGTACATGTCGTTTCTGCTATCTCTTTCTCACACTGCCGTTTCTGTTCTCTCTTTTTCATGCTGCCATTTCTACTCTTACATGTCTCGTTTCTGGTCTCTCTGTTTCACAAGGTATAGATCTCAGTTTTGTTTCACTGCCCACCTCCTCTGTATCTCAGTTTTTTTTTAAATTTTCTCATATACTTGTTTCATTCAAAGATTGAGCAAGTTTGACTCAATGACAGACTCCCTCAAACAACATTCACCAGACCAGCAGCTGAATCATTCACGTTAGTTCACAAAGAAAAAAAAAACCTTGCTTCAGCGTAACAAGATAACAAATAATAATCTTCCAAGCTTATCTTATATGTAGAGAGTGTGTCTGAAATACATCAAATACCTTTTTTTTACAAAGAAAATGGGTTATTTATTTGAAACGAAACATGGGTTTTGATTATCTTTACCAGGTGATGAGAAATTGGTAATCTAAAGAATTTTGTAACTAGAGGGTTCCACAATTCCTTACTTTCTGGTTGTGTTGCATGAGTTTATTTTATTTGTATGATGAAGGGTGGTGTAATAGGGATGTTGTAGGTGATGCAAATTGCATATGTAATTGAATACGAACTGTGAATTGTGGTATGATGGCATAGAATTAGCTATAGCCCGATGCGTTAGATAATCAAATTTTGACTATTTATGTTTAGATCACAATTGGAAGTAGGAAATTATTGAGAATACAAATAGGTCATGTCAAAATTTTAAGAAAATATGTACAAAGTTTTGAAAAGAAGTTTTGAATATGTTTTGTTGTGATGTTGTATTACTTAACAAGACTAACTAATATGATGTTATATTACTCAAGGACTAACTTAGTTTTTTTAAAGGTTGAAGTTAGAATGGATCGAAAGTAGATTCTGCTAATCGTTTGTCAAAGGAGTATAAGGATGGAGTGCAAGAGTTTATTAAGTTTGTAGTTGGGGCATATAACAGGCCATAGTAGAATTGTATGTCCTTGTTTAAGTTGTTGTTATGCAGACAAAGTTAGAATTAAGGAATTGGAATGACATTTAGTGAGCAATGGGATTGATCAAACTTATACCTGTTGGACAAAGCACAGTGAGACAAGAGGTGAATACATATGATGGCGACCACTTTGAAGAGATGGAAAATGCGGTTGAAGAAGATCTTCGTGATTGTCCTCAAATGTTTGAGAAGCTGATAAGTGATGCGGAGAAGCCATTGTATGAGGGGTTGTACGAAATTCACGAGATTATCGGCGATGTTAAAGCTGTATAACTTGAAATCGGGCAATAGATGGACTGATAAGAGCTTTACAGAATTACTCACCTTATTGAAGGATATGTTGCCGGCTGATAATGTGCTTCCTAGTCGGACATACGAGGCTAAACAAATGTTACGCTCTATTGGCATGGGTTATGAGAGGATACACGTTTGTCTTAACAATTGCATTTTATTTCGAAATGAATATGCATCGTTAAAGTCGTGTCCTAAATGTAGCATCATGGTATAAGAAGAAAGAATCGACTCCAGAGAAGGTTATGTGGTATTTCCCCATAATTTCCAGATTCAGACGCATGTACCGTAGTTCAGAAGATGCAAAACACTTGACATGGCATGAGGATGAAAGGATTAAGGATGGCATGCTGCGGCACCCGGCAGACTCTCCTCAATGGAGGAAAATTGATATTGAGTATCCTGATTTTGGAAAAGAACCAAGAAACATAAGACTTGCATTGTCTACTAACGGATTTAACTCGCATGGTGTTCAGAGTAGCTCTTATAGTACATGGCCTGTGATTTTCGTGATTTATAACCTACCTCCATAGTTATGCATGAAGTGCAAATATATGATGTTGTCTATGTTAATTTCTGACCCCAAACAATCAGGAAATGATATAGACATATTCTTGGCTCCTTTAATTGAAGACTTGAAGCAAATGTGGGAGATGGGTGTAGAGGTGTACGATGGGTATAGAGAAGAAAGTTTCACCTTGAGGACTATGATTTTTGGCACAATTAATGATTTTTCGGCATACGGTAATTTGTCTGGATACAGTACCAAAGGCCAGTGTGCATGCCCTATATGTTAAGATGGTACAGATTCGATGCAGTTGGAATATGGTAAGAAGAATGTCTTCCTTGGGCATCGTAGATTTTTGCCTCAAAAGCATCATTATCAGTCGTGGATGAAAGCATTTAATGGGAATACTGGAAAATGTAGAGCTCCTTTGCCTTTGACGAGTGCACAATTGCTTAAAAAGGTAAAAGATTTGAGTATTGAATTTGGGAAGCCTTTTGCGGGAGAGCTTGTCACACTAGGGTGGAAGAAAAGGTCGATTTTCTTTGAGCTGCCATATTGGAGTTCATTATACGTGAGACATTTCATTAATGTGATGCATGTTAAAAAAATGTCTTTGATAGTGTCATTGGTACCTTACTCAATGTGCCCGGGAAGACTAAAGATGGCATCAATGCAAGGCGGGACTTGGTTAGTATGGGATTGAGACGGGAATTGGGACCGGTAAAGAAGGGGAAACAACGTATATATCTACCTCCAGCTGCTCATACTTTGTCTAGAAAAGAGAAAACGGTTCTTTGTAAGTTTCTTCATGAAGTTAAGGTTCCAGAGGGGTACTCTTCAAACATTAAAGTCCCATGATTGCCATGTTCTCATGGAGAATTTTTTACCCATTGGTATACGATCCATTTTTCCCATCAAAGTGCGGAAGAGCTTAACTAAACTTTGTTTATTCTTCAAGGCAATCTGGAGCAGAGTGATTGACCCTGGAAAGTTGTCAGCATTGCAAACATAAATTGTTTTGATTTTATATGAGCTTGAGATGTATTTCCCACCTTTATTCTTTGACATAATGATTCATCTAACAGTTCATCTGGTTAGGGAGACACAATTGTGTAGACTAGCTTACATGAGATGGATGTACCCGTTTGAGCGTTACATAAAGATATTAAAAGGGTATGTAAAAAACCGATCACGGCCAGAGGGTTGTATTGTTAAGCGTTACACAGTCGAAGAAGCTGTTGAATTCTGTTCCGACTACCTATCTAATGGTGGATATTCCATAGGGTTGCCAAAGTCTCGTCACACAAGAGGAAGCGAAGGGAAAGGGATTACTGGATGTAAAATATTGACTATATCAAGGCAATAGATGGAGCAAGCACACTTATATGTTTTACACAACGCCGATGAGGTTGAGTCGTATGTTGTAAAACACAACGAAATGCTCAAATGCACCCAAATAAGAATCAAAATTGGTTAACAAGAGAACACAATCGGTGTTTTATAATGTGGCTAAGAGATCACATTTCTGCAGAGTTTGCTGTAAATCTTACCTCGTTTTTAGAAAGACTCAAATGGTAAGCGAGGGGTCCAAGTATACATGTTATCTCTTACACCGGTTATTTGATGAATGGGTACACATTCATTACAATAAAATATGATGATCAGAGTAAAATGCAAAATAGTGGGGTCTCTCTTGTTGCTCAAGCTATGCATATCTCAAGTGCCAAAGACAAAAATTCCATATATGCGAATATGTCATACTTCGGGGTCGTTGAACACATTTGGGAGTTGGATTATGCTATGTTTTGGGTGCCTCTGTTCCAATGTAAGTGGGTTGACAATAATTATGGTGTAGAAATGGATGATTTGGAGTTCATGAAGGTGAATTTCAGTAAGTTGGGATATAAAGATGAGCCTTTTATTTTAGCATTGCAAGCTCGACAAGTGTTTTATGTCACCGATCCTAACGATATGAATTGGTCCATTGTTTTGTTGACTAACAAAAAAATTGGTTATGGGATTGACGATCAAGCAAATAAAGTTGCTGATATTGAGGATGACCCTTTCTTTGTGATACAATCAATGTTTGCTAAGGAAAGCACATCAAGAGACGATGATACTGTTGGGTTTTTAAGAGGAACAATTTTTATTTTCTTAATAGAAAAATCCTCTTGAGCGGAAAAATCCTATTCCCATGGATCATGTCATTGCCAAGAATCACAAAGAAGGTTATTATGCTTGCCTCTTGAAGTTTGCTTTTACAATCTTGATCACTAAAGGCACCAAACGTCGCTTCTATACTCGGTCCACGCGAGATTCTAGGAACTCTTGGGTGCTAGCCCTCTTGGGATGATGGTGACTCTTCTATTCAAAAATTAGGTCTAGCAATATGATGAGCATTACTTCCCTTTGAATAAAGAATGACCTCACCCATTTAGGTCACCACACACCAAATGGGTCAAGCCACCTTGGGTCCATTTAATTAAAACTCTTTTAATTAAATCATCCCTTAATTAATTAAATCTTATTTAATTAATTCTTTCCATTAATTAAATTAAGTTCACCTTAATTTAATTAATTCCTTTCTCCATTATAGAATCTCTATACGTGTGACCCCATAGGTTTTCACTAGCCTGGCCATGTTATTAAATATTATATTAATATTCAATATTCAATATAATATTAAACATCACAGACAATTATTGACATCTAGCAATGTGTCACTGCCGTGCCTATGAAAATATCAGTGATTCAATATTAACCTTATTGCAACCATAATCACTGTGAAGCCAATGTCCCTTCGTTCATATGTCTTGATTGAACATGAGCCATAAATGTGTCATCCTCGTTAAGTTCAATCATATGTTCCTCGATCTCCAAGTAGACGTGTAATTACGAAATGAGCCCAATATCCCAGATTGGCCCATCTTGGCGTGGCCACACATATTTTCACATCCTACTCTATCGAGAGGCCCGAGACATTACTCATGTTATGTAGGAGGGACGAATCCTGTATACATCACTCACACTCCTCAACATGATTCATTGTAGGCCCAAGTACCACCTTTATGATCATCCTGTTACGGATGACGTTTGATAGCATTAAAACCTACAACTCCTCATGTAAGAATCATAGTGACTTCAAGTCGAAGGACTACTTCACTATGGTCGCCATGAGGAGCGCCTATGACACTTACATAACTATTATGAAGCATCCTCATAGTGGGTCAATCCGGTATAAATATTACTCCTAATATTTATACCTGTGTGCCAACTTGATATCGCATATTCATGACCCATAAGATGTGGTAATCAGTCTACTCACATAATAGTCTCTATGTATTATTGTCGTCCTAGTTAATAATAATACTTTGACTACAGATACTTTAAGAATAGTGTTCTATAGTTCAATGGGGTCTCACGATCAAATCATATTTGATGTTCCATTGAATGAACTGTCTATTCTAAGGACTTTATTATGCTATACACTAATAACATAACAAATGATGCATTTACATATATTAAATATATGACTAAAGTCATGATACGAATAATAATCTATATAAAATAGATTGGCCACTAGGGCTTACACCAACAGATACATATATTATAAAGAGGGGCTATGGATCAGTCGGAGGAAAAGAAAAAGGAAAAGAAGTTCTATGTATGTAGATTGTGTTTTTTTAGTTAAATTTGTCTAATAATTACTTGTTAAATGACTATGAATTTTACTTGTGTGTCTAATTACTTGTGTGTTTTTTTTTCGGATAGCTAGATGGCTTCTTCCGGACCGACTGTGAAGAAGAATATCTTACGAGCCAGAGATAGCGCCAGAGATAGTTGCATTCTTTAGTCACAAAGGTAATAAATCAAATTACTTCAAAGTCTTGTATGGTAGATTAAGTATTTGTGAATTGGGATTTTTCTTTGCAGAAACATCTCAGGTTCATCATTAAAGGATTTCTTGCACCATAGTTAGGGCTTCAAACTCTTTATTAGCTTTCTCTCATTATTAGCTTGATAAAGGTTAGGTCTCTTTTCCTTTCAAAAAAAATAAAAATGGTTAGGTCTCTTTATTTGGTTATGTTCTTTATGTGTTTCCTTGTTTGTGTAGGTTTAAGCATGCTACTGTGGTTGTCTCTTCTGAACTTCCTCTGGGTTTCGGGTTGGGTTCATCCCCTGTATTCTGTGTAGTGCTGGTGGCTGCCCTACTTGCTATCATCCCCTGCAACCTGTATAGGCAAGCTATTACTGCTGCTGGCACTGGTAATTCTTGTTTCTTAATTACCTTCATTTTGGAAAAGCATTAGATTGCTCTTAACTGGTTTCATGATAGTTATACTTATACATTCATATGATTCCCGGTTTTGAAACTGTGTGTTACTCAATGTAAACTTCATTTTGAAAAAAAATTGAATTATTTCCATCAGGTCTGCCAATCATTTGTTGAAGGAATATAAGGATGAAGTGCAAGATGTGAGGAAATTTATGTGTACAATGGTTTCAAATTCATTTTAATCTACATTTAACTTGGATTGTGTTGAAACTCCAATCCTATCCTAATGCTTGCGCTTGGATATCTGGTTTCCCGCATTTTTCATTTCAGCAAGCTATCAAAGATCATGATAAAAAGCTGAATGGGCTGATAAGAAGGTTTGGTAAACCGGCTTATAATGTCGTGGTGGCAGCCTTAAAAGAGAGAAATGAATACAATCTGAGTGGGGGGGTATGTAACTTTGGTGAAGGCAAAAAATAAGCGTTGTTTATGTCGTTTTATGTTGTAGTGTAGGCCCGGGAGTTGATTACACATAGAGAAGGTTTTAACACCTCTATGACGCCCATTTAAAAAAAATGGTACCCTTAATTGTTTTTCAAAAACGGTTTGCCTTTAAAGAATTAACTAAATAGATCTTAATCCCAATCCTTATTCCTAATTTTATTATAAAAAACAATATTTATTATTTTTTAAGAAATAAATAGCTGCTGCTCTTTTTTTTAAAAAAAAAACGAATCCCGAATCATTTTTTAGCCTCTTTTTTATTATAGAATAAAATAAAATGCTAAAAATTAATCTGAAAAGAAAATGAATTTGTCACCACCTATTTTTATAAAAAATTACTCTAATTATTTTTTAGGAACGATTATTATTATAAATAAATAAAAACTATCCCTAACTTGCAATCAAGTTGATCCCCACGATAAGGCTAAGGGGTTAACGACCATTGAAAAAAAAATGCATAGATCAGGGGGGAACTTGGGGTTCCCTTCCCTGATCTGATCACATACATCGCGCAAAAGGAAAAATGGAAATAAAAGAATAGGGTAGAAACACAAGTATGTATTCTGTCCAAAGAATTCAATCCCTTACAATTTTATGAAAATTAAACTGAAATAATAGATTCAATAGAAAGAAAAGAAGAAGATTAAACGTGATTATCGATCTTAGAGGGATAGAAACCGAATCAAAAATTTACAAAGAAAAGAGAAAAAAAAACAACTTAGAAAACCTAGAGTGTTTATTTCTAATCCCTCTCTCTCAGTCTTCCTCTTGTCTTCATGTTTCTTGACTCCGGTTCCAAGTCTGATCCCTTCCTCCTTAGGGTTTTGCTTATCTGAACACTCTCCCCCTTTTGCCTTTGGCTTGCTTTGGCTTTTATAGACCCAATATCTGTGAAACAAACAATCAAATCAGTTTAAAAATTAAAAAAAAAACAAAGATAAGATAAAGGGAAAGATGGTAAACGAAAACCCCCTTTTTCACATCTGATCTTGCGATCCTGTTGGAGATTATGATGGTGTATTCGATCCAATTTTTGGGGACTGATCCTATTTAAAAAAAAAGATGAGGAGAGAAAGATAAGGAGGCCGCAGCTGAGAGAAAGAGAGAGAGATATTAGGGTTTGAGAGATTTAGGAAAGGAGAGAGAGAGGACTCAGTGACTGAGAGTGAAAATGCGGGGAGAGAGGCTTTTGATAACACCATTATTGCATCATATTTATATAGATAATTGAATGTGAATTAAATAAATATTGAATATTATCACTTGAAATTCACTCTCTTTTATTCAAAATTGTGCAGAAATGAGAAATTAGGCAATTTGGTGGACAAATACAACTTTTGGGCTTGAAATTGGGCCAAAAATAGGCCCAGGACCATGCAGCACGGCCAAGGAACAGAGCAGCACACACAAGCAAGGCCTGCAGCAAGGCCACAGGGAAGGTTGTGCTTAAAGGCGGCTCAGGTCGACATTATGCTATTGGTAGGAAGGAAGCACGACCACCAAGCACGGCCCTGCTTGAGGCCGTGCTTCTGGTCGGCCACGCGTTTTCCACGCTGTTCATTGAATCTGGATGCATTTTGGAAGCACGGCCACACTGAGGTCGTGCTCCAGGCCGTGCTTGACCAGATTCCAGCGCCTATATAAGGAGATGCGCTGCAGAATTTTAAAAATGATCCCTTCTGAGTGCAGATGCATTTCCTGACTCATTTCTTTCCCTTTTAGCTTTATTTTCTTCTGTTATTTTGATATTTTAATTTTTGTAATTTTATTTCTTTACTCTTTGAATTTTATTATGGATTCTATAATTAGTGTTGTGTTATTATCTTCAATTATAATGTGCAACTAATTCTATTACTAAGGTGATGGGGAATCTTTTACTATACTTATAATATTAATCTAATTTATAAATATGAGTTTTTAATTCTTATGATTAAATTATTCCTGGTAAATTTATTTCTAATAAGAACTGATCATTCTTTACTTAGTAATTAATTGTGTGCCGATAGAACCTTCAATTAGTTAACGAAACTCTAGGAATAATTGAATTTGCATGCCCTGCCGGATCAAGGATTGTGCGTTCATTTTCAGTCAGTCATTTAATTGATAAATCTATTGATGCTTTATGCTCTTTCTATTTACTTGCTTTGAATGACCAAACAAAGTGATAAATTAGGAAGAAGATTGTTAACATTACATGACCAAACTGTTTTAATAGCTTTTAAATAGATGATTGGTAATCAGTAAGGATATTTTCTCAGCTCTATTTATGAATTTATTAAGTGAATAAATATTAGTATAAAGTGAATCCAGAACCTTAGTATCTCCATAATCGTAAGTTCTTGTTCGTATCTTAAATTTGGTTGCATCTTATGCCAACTTCTCTTTTAAGTTTTAAATCCAATTTCACTCGAACCATTTGTCTAAATAATAAATTAATCTAGTAGAGCAGTAATCATTCACTATTCTCTGTGGAGATGATAATCTTTTTATACTATAACTTGACGTGATCGTACACTTACGATTTACGTGCAACAAGTTTTTAGCGCCGTTGTCGGGGAATTGTTAATGGTATTGGTCGAAATGATTAATTGTTAATTTAGACGCTTTTTGTAATTATTTTTACTTTATTTTATTTTATTTTTGTGAATTATTTTTCTTTCTTGTAATTTTAATTCTAGTATCACCTCCTACATGGATGGTTTATTTCTATCTTATATTATTAATTTCTTTTACTTATTATAGTACCTCCTGGTTGGAAGGCTAGATTTTTATATTACTTAGTGCTTCCTGGTTGGAAGACTAGATTTTTATATATTATTACTTAGTGCCTCGTGGTTAGAAGGCTAGATTATTTCTTATTTCCTTTAACTTTAATTTTAAATTTTCTTTTATTTTTATTTTAAATTACTAAAAAAAATCATCGATTCTTTTTTTTCCTTTGTAAGGGTTGTAGTTTCGCAAGACATGAAAGTTGTGACTGTCCATCTCTGGAAAACAACATTAGCCAATTAGAATACACTATGGAAGAAAACCACAAATTCTTAGAGGATCAACACAAATCCTTAAAGAATCAAATATTAGTTTTGATTCGATTGATGATTCAAAGGGAAAGAGAGGCTTTGCTTAATGATGAAATCATCATTTCTAAGGATGATGAGAAGTTTTTAATTGATGAAGGTACTGAGTCTGACACTTGGCCTGAGACTGAATCTGGCACTTGGTCTCAGACTGAGTCTGACATTTGGCTAGGCACTGAGTCTGATACTTGGCCTGAGACTCACTCTGAAACTTGGTCTAAGCTAGAGGTTGAACCTAAGCATGACTCACAACCATCCCTAGAAAAAATTGAAGTTCTCGCAGAAGAGAATGATTCTAAGGAGAGCGAGAAAAACCTTCCAGTTCTTAATGAAAAGCAAGAGATGGAAACCCCAATTACTTTTGGACATACACTTGTAGTCAATATTGGTGAGGCAGCCATTGAAGTTCACAAAGGAAAGGATACTTTAAAAGGCATTACTAACCTACAGGATCCTAGCATATTGGTAGAGGACAGCAAAATAAAGATTACTTCCTTCCATGAGTCCTCCACCACCGCAAAGAAAACGACCAAGCAACTTAAACCACATGGTCAAGAAATGGCGAAGAAGGAATGCGCTAAATGCAAAATTCACTCTTGGAGAACCACCTGATTGACCACCTAATACTTGGCCTGAGACTTACTTTTGGAGAACCACCTGATACTTGGCCTAAGACTCACTCTGAAACTTGGTCTAAGCTAGAGGTTGAACCTAAGCATGACTCACAACCATCCCTGGAAAAAATCGAAGTTCTGGCAGAAGAGAATGATTCTAAGGAGAGCGAGAAAAACCTCCCAGTTCTTAATGAAGAGCAAGAGATGGAAACCCCAATTACTTTTGGACATACTCTTGTAGTCAATATTGGTGAGGCAGCCATTGAAGTTCACAAAGGAAAGGATCCTTTAAAAGGCATTACTAACCTGCAGGGTCCTAGCATATTGGTGGAGGATAGCAAAATAAAGATTACTTCCTTCCATGAGTATCCTCCACCACCGCAAAGAAAACGGCCAAGCAACTTGAACCACATGGTCAAGACATGGAGAAGAAGGAATGCTCTAAATGCAAAATTCACTCTTGGAGAACCACCTGGTTGACCACTTCTAAGTAATCTGTCAAGCTCACGAAGTTAAACAAAGCACTTCGTAGGAGGCAACCTGTGTTTATATTATTCCAGTTTATTTTATTTTATTTTATTTTGTGTTCACCCCTTTTGATTTTGTCGACATTTCTTTCTTCACTTACTTCATCTGTGACAAATTGTTGGTATGGGAAGAAATTGGCCTATTGCACCCCCTCCAGAATTTGCTCGTGAAATTTTTCACAGGGGAGTCCCTTTCCACTCTTTACTTTTAGTACTTGATTTTATTGTTATATCTTTTCTTCTTTATGTGCTTGTGCTGAGATTGCTAGCATTGAGGACAATGCTAGAAATAAGTGTGGGGGGGGGGAGTTTACCACTGGACATTTGGTTATTACTGTGTTGAATAAATTGAAGCTACTAATTTTGGGGCGAAAAACTTGAACTTTTTCGGACACCTTTTGATGCTTATTGAGATGCTATAAATTTTTGAAAGCTGAAAATTAGAAATAAGCCCTCGATTGAAATTTTTTCCATAAAATAGCTTCTAAACATGAGGGTTTGAGCCTGATTTGGGTTTACGGACTGCTGCAAGATTTTTGTAACCTTATTCTTCATGAGAGTTGTATTTCATTGGCTGTGTGTTCTAGAACTTGACATGTGACCATTCAAAGCGAAACTAATTTATAGAATTTTTGGAAAATGATTGGGGCACTTAGGATTTGTTTCTAGCCTGCTACACTTTGCGATTAAATTTCACCACTTAGTTAACCACTTTGAGCTTTAAAAAGAAGTTTTATTCTACACCCTCTGATTTGATTAAAAAAAAGAAGAAGATAGATTCGGGTATCGTTTTAATTAAAATGGAGAAACTTGGTTTTGGTGACAGATATATTCAATAGAAATGTGGTAAAGGCAGAGACTTATTCCTTATAGAAAAAAAAGCAGAGAAAGATATTTGTAATGAGGAACTGTGATAACAAGGAAAATGTGAAAAAAGAAAAGTTTGGTGCTTTGTTTAGAAATGATTATACATCTGAAGCTCCATTTTGATTCAAAAGGGTAGTGGCTCGAATTTGATTGATTATTATAGCCCCTTGAAATATCCTTTCTTTAAATTTTTCATACCTTAAATTTTCACCCCTGACCTCATTACAACCTTATGAAAGACCCATTGATTTCAAGTTTTTCTATAAATTGTTAGTCGAGTCTTGGTCTATCGTCAAGTTTATGATAATGCTTTGTCTATAAAAATTGGTGTGAAATTTCCCTTACCCATTGAAACACTTGAGAGATTGAAAGGGAGTGACACATTCTTGATTGGTTTGATTTCAAGGTGCTTATTTTTCTAATTATCCAATCAAGTGAAAAATATTTCTCTCAAAGAGATAAATTTGTCTTTCAAAAACATTTGCTCTGCCCCATTAATTGGTCAGCTATCATTGATAAAAAAATTTGAGATTCATAAACCAAATTCTTTGCTTGAGGGCAAGCAAAGCTCAAGTGTGGGGAGCATTATTGCATTATATTTATATAGATAATTGAATGTGAATTAAATAAATATTGAATATTACCACTTGAAATTCACTTTCTTTTATTCTAAATTGTGCAGAAATAGAAAATTAGGCAATTTAGTGGGCTAATACAAGTTTTGAGCTTGAAATTGGGCCAAAAATAGGCCCAGGACCATGCAGCACGCCCAAAGAACAAAGCAGCGCACACAAGCAAGGCCTGCAGCATGGCCACAGGGAAGGCCGTGCTTAAAGGCGGCTCAGGTCGGCATTGTGCTATTGGTGGGAAGGAAGCACGGCCACCAAGCACGGCCACGCGTTTTCCACACGGTTCATTGAATCTGGATGCATTTTGGAAGCACGGCCACACTGAGGCCGTGCTTTAGGCCGTGCTTGACCAGATTCCAGCGCCTATATAAGGAGATGCGCTGCAGAATTTTAAAAATGGTCCCTTCTGAGTGCAGATGCATTTCCTGACTCATTTTTCTCCCTTTTAGCTTTATTTTCTTCTGTTATTTTGTTATTTTAATTTTTGTAATTCTATTTCTTTACTCTTTGAATTTTATTATGGATTCTAGAATTAGTGTTGTGTTATTATCTTCAATTATAATGTGCAACTAATTCTATTACTAACGTGATGGGGAATCTTTTACTATAATTATAATCTTAATCAAATTTATAAATATGAATTTTTAATTCTTATGATTAAATTATTCCTGGTAAATTTATTTCTAATAAGAACTGATCATTCTTTACTTAGTAATTAATTGTGTGGCGATCGAACCTTCAATTAGTTAACCGAACTCTAGGAATAATTGAATCTGCATGCTCTGCCAGATCAAGGATTGCACGTTCATTTTCGGTCAGTCATTGAATTGATAAATCTATTGATACTTTATGCTCTTTCTATTTACTTGCTTTGAATGACCAAACAAAGTGATAAATTAGGAGGAAGATTGTTAACATTGCATGACCAAATTGTTTTAATAGCTTTTAAATAGATGATTGGTAATCAGTAAGGATATTTTCTCAACTCTATTTATGAATTGGTTAAGTGAATAACTATTAGTATAAAGTGAACCCAGAACCTTAGTATCTCCGTAATCGTAAGTTCTTGTTCTTATCTTAAATTTGTTTGCATCTTATGCCAACTTCTCTTTTAAGTTTTAAATCCAATTTCACTCGAACCATTTGTCTAAATAACAAATTAATCTAGTAGAGCAATAATCATTCACTATTCCCTGTGGAGATGATAATCTTTTATACTATAACTTGACGTGATCATACACTTGCGATTTACGCGCAACAGCTTTCTTTTGTTTTTAGATTAGGGTTAAAGGTTTTGGGCTGGGGTTGGTTATGTGCATGTTGGGCCGCGTGGGAATGTGAAAAGGTGGGGTGCGAGGAAGTATGCACGGGAGGGAGTGCCTGGGAGGCTGCACGCACTAGGAATAAGGGTACGCGTAGAAGGTGGTGTGAAGCGTTGAGTAAGGGATACTAGGCTGCTACTAACACCCCTCTAATTTACTAAGCTCCACCCTTTTTTTCATTTTTCTTTTTCTTCTTTTCCTTCTCTTCTTTTTTCTTATCTTTTTTCCTTTCATTTTTCACTTTATTTATTATTTTTTACCTTTTTTCTCTCCACTTTAAAAATAAAAATATTATTATAATTTTTATTTTATTTTTTATTCATTACCATTTATTTAAGCAAAAATAAATTTAAAAAAGAGGCCGGACAAAATTAGGGTACGACAACTGCCCCTCTTTAATTACATTTTACTTGAAGGTCCTCGTGCATTCGTGGTAACAGGTAATTAAGGATAGATGACTCTAATTTCGTCCGAAACAAGTTGCTTGAGGATGTGGGATTGGCTCCCGACTTTGCTTTGGGATTCTAGGTCTGATTCCTAGTGAATTCTCGATAAGGCATAAGTCTGGTTCCTAACCCTCACATCTTTGGTATTGATTACATCCCTACCAAGGAAAAGTTTGGGGTGCAAGCTTCCTCGTCACTCGACACAAGTTCGGGTCAGATTCTCGGGACGATGGGCCAGATTCCCAGCGAGGCGTAGATCAAATTTCTATTTCTGCTAAATCACATGGATTGGATTTCCCTTCATGGGTGAAAGTCCATGACTTGCAACATCTTCCTTATTTTGGGAAATTCCTTGGATTGCGGGTCAGATTCCCGACTAAATGCTTGGGTCAGATTCCCAAGGTGGTGGGTCAGATTCCCAGCAAGGTGTAGGTCAGGTTCCTAGCTCTTGCTAAAAGGTACGAATTGACTACCATATTTTATGGAAGGTCTGTGATACGAGCTTCTCTGTCACTCAGTATAGGTTTGGGTTAGATTCCCAGCAAGGTAAAGGTCAGAATCCCAGCTCTTGCTAAAGCATGGACTAGCTTCCTTATTGCGGGTGAACGTCCAGTGGAGCTTCTCCTTCACTCGACATAGTTCGAGTCAAATTTTCGGCAAGGTATAGGTCAGATTCCTAACTCTTGCTAAAAGGTACAGATCGATTTCCATAATTGGGGAAGATCTGAGATGCGGGTCTGGTCCCCGACTAAAAGCTTGGGTCAGATTCCCAAGGTGGTGGGTCAGATTCCCAGCAAGGTGTAGGACAGGCTCCTAACTCATGCTAATAAATAGATTGGGTAGGTTGAGTACTAGTTCTTACTGAGTAGACAACATACCAACTGTATGCAATATTGGAGAAGGTGGGTTGATGGACCCAAAAACTTTGATGATCATGCAGGATGCAATGAATGGTATGTCGTGCATGAACGTGGTTTTGTTTTTAGAGAAGTGATTTTGAAGGTGGGTCGGGGACCCAGAAATATTGGTGATCATGCAAAATGCAATGAATGATATGCCATGCATGAGTATTGTTTTGTTTTGAAAGAATTATTTTTTCTTCGCTTTCCCTGGATCCCTTCGAGGACATTGCCCCTAGACTCATGGGCTGATAACTTTCTGTTGGCTTGTTTGTCCAAATGGTTGACTTTGCAATGTACTAAATTTGCATATTTTCCACTTGATAGATCAACTTGTGGATCCTTAAATTTTCTTTGAATGCTCCTAAGAGGATTAGACTGACTACTTTTGATCCTCAGAATTTCAGTGTCCTTTGGCCTTTGCCCAACTAGGTGAGGAAGGATCTATGTTAAGGGACAAGCAACTTTGTGTAGTTCTGAAACTGGAATGAAATCTTTAACGCGAAACTTTTTTATGATGGGCACAGTTTTTTCCCCTAGCTTTTTGGATTATGTTTAGATTTGTGTGCTACAATCTGGGTTGAATGTTTTTTTGAATTTGACCCTGACTTTTACCTAGGCTACTCTTTGCTAGTTTTCAACCTAGCGGGTCGCTCTAACTTTCGCCTAGACCGCCCTTTCGGGTTTTCAGCCTAACGAGCTTATTATTATTATTATTATTATTCTCCTTTTTTTGGATAAAGTAACTGCACTGAGGAGTTTATATGGATTTCGTCTTTCAAAAATAAAGTTTTGAGAAAACATGAGCAATTTAGTTTTGATCAGATTGGACTTTTACAGGGTTGTAACGTGGCCAGGGGTTGAAAGGTCAGGAAAAAAAAGGATATTTCAGGCTCAAAAAGGGTTTGAAGTTTTACTTTTCAACAAGGATCTTTTAGTGAACAGATGCACTTCGATGATTGCTAGCACAATTGTCTTGTTTTGCCTTAGCTTTTTTTTTTTAATTCTTGCGAGCATATTTGGTAGGTTGGACTTGCTATTTTTTTTTTGAAACAGACAAAATTGATTGGGATTTTGTGTTAGCCCTTACTGTATGGGCGATCCTTGCTCAGGGTGTTTGAAAGAATTTTTTTTCTTAGGCTCAAAAAGGGTAGCAAGGGATATATATATATATATTTTTGATAGAGAAAAAGGGCCAAACATCATCTCAAAACTTTATTGCTCAAATTTTCACAAAAATTAATTTTTGGTAAATTGTGTGCATTTGCTTTACCGTTTTTTCTTTTTCTTTTTTTTTTTGGTCCCAGATTGACCATTAACCAAGAAGGTAAGTTAAGAAATTCAAATCGCATTTCCATTAATGAATTGAGCAGATGAGAACAAAGTGGACCCTTTACAAGAGACACTCTAGAGCTTCGGGCAAAGCAACTAGGATGAGCATAAAAGCATATGAAAGTTATCTAGATCGGGCTATCCTTCTTGATGTCCAACCATTTGGCACTGATCATATCTACTTTGTATTTCAAGGCCCAGCAGTTTTCAATTGAGTGGCCCACTGCCCCAGCGTGGTATGCGTAATGAGCAGCGTTTGTATCTTCTTCCCTCTCTTGGGCCATATTACGCAATGGCTGTTGAGCTTTGATGTTGCCAATATTTCCGCTTGTTATCCCGGCTTCCACTCTTTCCCCGACAATGATTCGGTCTGAGAATCTTGAAGAGATATTTCCCATCATCATATCATAGAAAGGTTGTTGAAGTGTGTTAATGAACATGGTAACCATCTCTTTTTCAGACAGCGGAGATTCCACCTGGGCTGCAATGCCCCTCCATCTTTGGGCATACTCTTTGAAGCTTTCATTGCCCCCACTTACCATGGTTTACAACTGGGAGCGGTCAAGCGCCATGTACAAATTGTAGCTATACTGCTTGAGGAAAGTATTAGCCAAATCCTTCCATGAGCTGATTTTGGCCCGTTCTAACTGCATATATCAGCGTAGGGATGCCCTGGTAAGACTCTCTTGGAAGAAGTGCATTAGGAGCTTATCATTATTGGAACAGGAGGCCATCTTCTGGTAGTACATGATGAGGTGACTTTTTGGACAAGTTAACCCCTTATACTTGGCAAACTCAAGGACTTTGAATTTTGGAGGAATCACCACGTCTGGGACCAAACATACGTCTGAGGCTTCGAACCCAATATGATTTGCCCCCTCAATTGCTTTCAGCCTCTCTTCCACAATTTGGAGTCTCTCCTTAGCTAGGGGGTCTTCTTGGGCATTCGTGGCAACGGGTTGTGACCTTGATGGGCCACTGGAATGGTTCTTATCAAAGGCCAATCGTGCATCCAAGGCCAATCGTGCTATGAATGCATTTTTTGTATTTTTTATGCAAAAGAATATGATGCAGAAATGAGATTTTTTTTGAATTTCTTTCATACTTTTTGTATTTTTTGCAAAAATGAAATGAATGTGATGAGGAAAAAAAATGTTCATTTGTTTTTTTCTTCTTGAAAACTTTTTTTTTTGCAACATGAAAAGAATGCGGTAAAAAAGAGAAAATGTTCATTTTTTTGTAAATTTATTTATTTTATTTTGACAAGAAAGAAGATGGTAGGATAGAAAAAGAAAATATATCTTTTGGTTTTTGAAAATCTTATATTTTGAATTTTTTCATGAGAGTAAAACAAAACTCTATTTTTTTAAAACTTTTGAAAAATGATGGAAATTATATGGATGAAGAAAAATCGGCAAGGTGCCCCTTGTGAGTAGGCAGGTATCTCCTAAGACTTTAGGTTCTACAACTTTTGTCACGTGGAAAACGGGATAAGTAAGATATGCTCCATTTATAATATAGGCCGGTAATTCCTTAGATTGGATCTACGGTCTACATAAGTTCCTCTCCAAGGATGGCTTTAGGATACTAATCTAAAAATGTCCCTAGAGCCAAGGGTTCCATTTTCGAATATTACTCCCAATAATAGGTCACTATTAAAGTAGAGCTTTTATCTCAAACGAAACCAAACTCTAGGTGAGGCCTTCGCAAGAACCCAACTGGCAGTACATCCAGCAGGAACTCACTACGCAATCTCTCATAACTTAAAATGTTTTCAAACCCGGGTATAGGGTTTCACTCATAGTGTGCGAAAAAAATGTGCTTAGGTGAAGTGTGTGGATGAGCAAACAAAACTACCCACTGTAAAACAAATCAAAATATAATATATACACATGACTTCTATCCTAAGGTTCAAATATACTAGCATATGAGCAAAATATTTAATGAACAAATAAGAGTAAAGAATTAAATAAAGGGAAATAATTCAAACAATTTTAGGGTCTAACTCTCTAAAATCCCAGTAGAGTCACCAGCTGTGACAACCACCCTAAAATTTAAATGGAGTCGTGACGGTTCCCTATAATGCTCATTTTCATGCACTTAATTGAAGGGAATTCTCTTGTAAACTTAGACTTTATTCCTTGTTGGGCCTCTAATCTTAGAAGTTTAAGTCTTTGTCATTGGGATAATCTAGTTATCAATTATGTTAGTTCTTTTGTTGTTTTGATGGAAAAATATCCTTATTGTGGTCTTGTCTTATTGTAGGTAGGAAAGAGATTGTTTGGAGACATGTACCTAAGTTCATGGGAGCATTTTGATGTGTAGTTGCTGAAACAGCCCAGGGCGCAGGGCGCTCAGACAAGCCAGGTGCAGGGCACCTGTTGGGAAGTGGGTAAGTAGAAGGCTCAGGGCGCAGGGCGCCTCACAGCAGGGCGCCTGACACCTGCTCTCGGTGAAGCCAGGGCGCAAGGCGCCCCAGGGGCACAGGGCGCCTAGTGCTATTAGTTTTTTGACGCGTTTTGGGCTTTCTTTCAGACCCAGTTGGTATAAATACCTAACTAATGGCTGACCTAAGGGGAATCACGAAAGAGAGGCTGAAAAAGGGCTCTGGAACTAAACCCTAGCACACCCATTGAAGGAGTCAAGAGGAGAAGAGTGGAAGCTCAACTCCTTGGCTTGTGGATGGGTTCTTATCTCTTTTCTCTGTTTTTCTCTCCATCTTCTACTACCATCATGTTGAACTAAATCTCCCTTTGTTGGGTTGAGTGGATTTCTGTGAATACTATGGATATTTGATGTAGTTTTCTATTAATGCATGTGGGTTTCTCTTAGTTTGGTGATCTCCTTCCTTCTTGTTAATGCTTTTTGAGACTTGATCAATCTTGGAATGAACTTTTGATTTGTGTGTTGAATGGAAGTTCAATATGCTTATGTGCCCTAGGAAGGTGACCCCTGTATCTCTTTGAGCTAGGAATAGCCTTTGGGTACTTGCTATCTTTGTGATTTCTTGCTCTTAATGCTTTTACCTTCTTGAATGCATCCAAGGAATTGGACTTTCTAGCTAGATAAAAAGGGTTACTTGCCCAAGGAATTGAGACTTAACTGGTTTAATGAAATTGATAGACAAACTAGAGAACCACTTTGTGTTAATTGCTACGTTAAAGTATTCCATAGTTGAAGTAGAATGAAGCTTAACTCCAACACATTTTCCCATTGAATTAAATCACCCTTTGCATTGTGTCCTTGTTGTTCTCTAAAACCAGAAAAGTACAAAAATATTGTTTTGTTCCACTTCTAAGATTATTGTTGCTTGCTATCATCATTCATATTAAAACCCCTTGGTGTTTACCTAGTAGTCGCTAACGTATATTGGTATTTGGCCTTTGATCCTTGAGAACGGTAACCGGTTATTTACTGAAATTATTACTTGCGATGACCCAGTACACTTGTCGTGGTCCCATCAAGTTTTTGGCGCCGTTGCCGGGGATCGATTTTACCATTACCAGTAATTTCGAAGACGACTTCTATTTCGAACCCGTTTTAATTTCTGTTTTAGTGTTAGTTTAATTACTTCTTTTTCATATTTTCCTTAACATTTTTTATTTCTCAGTTGCTTTAACACTTGTTTGAGGTGCTTGCTTTTCAGTGTATGCGTGGAATAGTAGATCCTCAAGAGCTATTGTTTGACCCAGAGATAGAAAGAACAGCCCAACGTAACCGAAAGGAAGCAAAGGCTAGAAGAAGAGAAGCAAGGCTAAGACAAAGAGAGGCACAACAAACAATTCCGGAACCCATTGTTGAAACACCAGAAGAGGTGATGGGTGACGAGAAAAATGAAAGGAGAACTCTCCGAGATTACTCCAAGGCCACTCCCAGGGGGTATTATGGGAGCATTGTCAGGCCCCGTGTTGAAGGCCATAGCATCACTATTCCATCGGGCCTACTACAAGTTATTCAACAGAATCAGTTTGCCGGTTTGCCTCACGAGGATCCGAATCAACACTTGGAAGTCTTTGTCCAATTGTGTGATACAGTGCAAATTGATGGTGTTACTGATGATGCCATTTACTTGAGGCTCTTTACCTTCTCCTTGAAGGATAGAGCTAGAAGCTGGCTTAGTACTCTACCTAAGGGGAGTATCACCACATGGGATGATCTGGCAAATAAGTTTATGAGCAAGTTCTTCCCAACTTCTAGATCTGCTAAGCTAAGAAGTGAAATCACTGCCTTTGTTCAAAAGGAGGAGGAAACACTCTATGATGCTTAGGAGAGGTTTAAAGAATTGCTTAGAAAGTGCCTGCAACATTCACTACCAGATTGGCTTCAAGCTCAAACATTCTACAATGGGCTCATTCCTAACACTAAGGTGATGATTGATGCAGCATGTGAGGATCCTTCGATTTAAAAACTCCCGCAGAAAGCCTTGAGATTATGGAAGCAATGGCAGAAAACACCATGAATGCGCCCTTTGATAGACAACAAAGGAAAGGAGGAATGCTCGAAGTGGGTGCCTAGGATGCTATTCTAGCCCAAAATAAGGCTATGAGTCAACAATTAGCCTCTATAACCAAGCAAATTGGAGGGATGAAGGTAAATTCAGCTGGTTTTGTAACCCCCAAATGTGGTTTTTGTGCAGGGGAACATGCTAGCATTTATTGTGTTGCCCCTGTGGAGATTAGCAAGGATGCAGAACAAGTCAATTTTGTCAACAATTCTCAATGGCAACACAATAATCCGTATTCCAATACCTACAATCCGGGTTGAAGAAATCACCCGAATTTTTTTGGAAGGATCAAGGGGCTCAAGCTTCACATAGACTGCAAGGAAGTTCTTCATCTCAACCACAAGCCCCTCAGAAGAAAGCTGATTGGGAAATTGCTATTGAAAAACTAGCTGGGCAAACTTCATCTTTCATAACCGAAACAAGGGCTGCTTTCAAAAATCAAGAGGCCTCGATAAGGAACCTTGAAACTCATGTTAGTCAACTGGCTAGACAAATAACAGAAAGACCTCTGGGTTCTCTACCAAGCGACATAGTCCCGAATCCCAAGGGACATGAGAATGTTAGTGTCATCACTACCCGGAGTGGAAAGGTAATTGAACCCATACCCAGGAAAGAAGTGGAGAAGTCAAGTGAGCCTAAGGAGAAAGATGAGAAGGACTCAAATGAAGCACCTAACCCACCTACTGTGTAAGGGAAAATGGTCTATCCAAAGCCAATCATCAAATTGCCATATCCTCAAAGGTTAAGTAAGGAGAAGGATGAGAAAAAATTTGGCAAATTTCTAGATGTATTCAAGAAATTGCAAATCAATATTCCCTTTGCCGAAGCTCTTGAGCAAATGCCTACTTATGCCAAGTTCATGAAAGAGATTCTCTCAAAGAAGAGGAAATTGAAAGATGAAACAATTGCTTTGACTGAAGAGTGCAGCGCAATCCTACAAAGAAAGCTTCCTCCGAAGCTGAAAGATCCTGGTAGTTTCACAATTCCCTGCACTATAGGAAATATGTCTATTGGGAAGGCACTATGTGACTTGGGGGCTAGCATCAATCTCATGCCATTGTCCATGTTGAAGAAATTGGGGATAGATGATGTTAAACCTACAAGGATGTCACTCTAGTTAGTGGACCGGTCAGTCAAATACCCCTATGGTATTATAGAAGATGTCTTGGTGAAAGTGGATAAATTCATTTTTCCAGCTGATTTTGTTGTCCTTGACATGGAAGAAGATGCCCAGGTCCCTCTTATACCGGGAAGACCATTTCTAGCAACTGGTAGAGCTTTTATCGATGTACAACAAGGGCAGCTCATGCTTAGGGTGCAAGATGAGAAGGTAACATTTAGCGTATTTGAGGCTACGCATCCTGCAAATGATGAAGAACAATGCTACCGCATGGATGTAGTTGATGATATGTCTGATGGTGCCTTTAGCAAGCAACATACTTTTGTGCCCCTTGAAACATTGCCAGTGCAAGGAAAAGAAAGTGAGGAAGAATAAAAAAAAATCAAAAAGAAGGAAGATGAAGATGAAGACGATGGGAGGAAAAGGAAAGAGTGCTATGCGCATGAAGGATGGGAAACAAATCTCAATTTGCAAAAATCCAAAGAATGCACATGCCAAACCTACTCATTCCTATAAAGAGTGCACTCAACATATGAGGGATGACAATTTCCACCCATATAAATTCAAGAGGAGAAAAAGAAGACCGATGAAGAAAAGGGAGGTGATTTCTTTGCAAGCACTCAATGCCATGGGTGTGCATCTTTCTAAAGATGGACGTGCTTCAATCTTCTTCTCTTCATTCAAGGAGCCATGATCAACCTCTTCATGCGTCAAGCTAGTGACGTTAAAGAAGCGCTTCATGGGAGGCAACCCATGCGAGGGAGTTTCTATCTCTTTCTCTTGCATTTTTAGAATTTAGTTTGTTTGATTTTCATTTTCGTATGTTTGTCAAAGCTTAAGTTTAGAGCTTCTTTATTTTTGTGTTAAAAAAAATATGTGTGGTACGATGTTTTTAGTCTTTTTAGTATGTAAGTCCTAGATGTCAAATGGAAATAACTGTTGGCTGAACTATGATGTGAACCCACTTGTGATTTGAATTCTGTGTTGAGCACCAATTACTTGGTTTGATGTT
Organism: Calophaca sinica; assembly: GCA_037113605.1. Lineage (NCBI taxonomy): Eukaryota > Viridiplantae > Streptophyta > Magnoliopsida > Fabales > Fabaceae > Calophaca > Calophaca sinica. Next base: position 88,282,506 of record CM073732.1, on the reverse strand, counting down.
GAGTGGGCTGCTGAAGAGTTACAACTTGAGACTAGAAACTGATTGGAGTGAGTCAACTATTGCTCAACTGTTTTGGTTTGTTATAATTTCTTTGTGATTGATATATGCATAACCCGTGGTGTTTGTAGAGCCTTCATCAATAATTCTTTGTGAGAGGACACATTTGAGTTTACATTCCCCTAACTTTGATTGAATCTCTGTTGCATGTTATTGGTTGCACAATGCTTTGATATAAAAAGGCAAATTTTGTTGGAAACCAGTTAGCCAAAAAGCCAACCTAACATAATATGACTTTTGTTTGCAAAGCCCCGTTGAGCCTAAAGTCTTTTGTTCTTATTAACCCATCAAAACAATAGCTTTTAACCTTATTATTAACTTGTAACCACCCAAAGAGGGTAGATGAGCATGAATTGACCAAGGTTGGCAAAGAACTAAGTTTGGAGTGGGGGGAGTGAACAACATTACCATTGGTTGTGGTTTGAGCTGTGGTTTCAAAAAAAAAAACAAAAACAAAAATGTGGCTCATTTTTGGATTAGTACCCCTTTGAGACCAAAATATTACTGGGGGATTGATAATTGTGTGATAAACAGTTGTTTAAGGATTGAGTTTTTAGGAAAATACCATCTTTGGAAAAATGAAGAAAAGAGGAAATGTATTGAAAATTTCTAGAGTTGGATGATGCTCATCTATCTTTAAAGGTGATAGTCTAAATGTCTATTTCATCCACCCGAATCTTGGCCAAGTTACAACTCCAAAAGACCTTTTGGTTGGAGCATTGTGCAAGTGGTACTCATGTGAGTAAGAGATAAAAAATCAAATCCATGGGGGATGGGCTCAAATGGTGTTGACTGAGTGAAACAAAAACCCCAAACACTTGAGAGTTGGAGTGAAAATTCTTCCTAATCTGTGATAGTAGAAAAGAAAGCATTCAATCACATTGAAAGTGTCAATTGTACATTCCATTACTTGTTGAGTTTATAATGGTGAATTCATTGCTTATGTGACTCCAATTTCTAATTTGTGATAGTCTCATGTTGGTTCTGATAATGATAAAGCCCAATGGATTTATCTGTGATTGGTGTACATGTTGTGTGATAACATTTGAAAGCGGTGAAAATTGTGGGTTAGTCCAGTGGTTAGATCAAGTTTGACATTTTGTGTAGTTGTTTTTTGTAGTTCTTGCTTGAGGACAAGCAAGGTTTAAGTTTGGAGTGTTTGACGGTTCCCTATAATGCTCACTTCATGCACTTAATTGAAGGGAATTCTCTTGCAAACTTAGACTTTATTCCTTGTTTGGCCTCTAATCTTAGGAGTTTGAGTCTTTGTTGTTGGGATAATCTAGTTATCAATTATGTTAGTCTTTCGTTGTTTTGATGGAAAAATATCCTTACTGTGGTCTTGTCTTATTGTAGGTAGGAAAGAGATTGTTTGGAGACATGTACCTAAGTTCATGGGAGCATTTTGATGTGTAGTTCTTTGAAGCTGCCCGAGCGCAGGCGTCAGACAAGCCAGCGCAGGCACTGTTGGGAAGGCGAAGCGAGCTCGAGCGCAGGCGCCTCACAGGCGCTGGCGCTAGTCTCGATGAAGCTAGAGCGCGGCGCTGGTCTTTATTAGGTTTTTTGATGCGTTGTGGGCTTTCTTTCAGGCCCAGTTGTTATAAATACCTAACTAATGGCTGACCTAAGGGGAATCACGAAAGAGAGGCTGAGAAAGGGCTCTGGAACTAAACCCTAGCACACCCATTGAAGGAGTCAAGAGGAGAAGAGTGGAAGCTCAACTCCTTGGCTTGTGGATGGGTTCTTATCTCTTTTCTCTGTTTTTCTCTCCATCTTCTACTACCATCATGTTGAACTGAATCTCCCTTTGTTGGGGTTGAGTGGATTTTCTATGAATACTATGGATATTTGATGTAGTTTTCTATTAATGCATGTGGGTTTCTCGTAGTTTGGTGATCTCCTTCCTCCTTCTTAATGCTTTTTGAGACTTGATCAATTTTGGAATGAACTTTTGATTTATGTGTTGAATGGAAGTTCAATACGCTTATGTGCCCTAGGAAGGTGGCCCCTGTATCTCTTTGAACTAGGAGTAGCCTTTGGGTACTTGCTATCTTTGTGATTTCTTGCTCTTAATGCTTTTACCTTCTTGAATGCATCCAAGGAATTGGACTTTCTAGCTAGATAAAAAGGGTTACTTGCCCAAGGAATTGGGACTTAACTGGTTTAATGAAATTGATAGACAAACTAGAGAACCACTTTGTGTTAATTGCTATGTTAAAGTATTCCATAGTTGAAGTAGAATGAAGCTTATGTCCAACACATTTTCCCATTGAATTAAATCACCCTTTGCATTGTGTCCTTGTTGTTCTCTAAAACCAGAAAAGTACAAAAATATTGTTTTGTTCCACTTGTAAGATTATTGTTGCTTGCTATCATCATTCGTATTAAAATCCCTTGGTGTTCACCTAGTAGTCGCTAACGTATATTCGTATTTGGCCTTCAATCCTTGAGAACGATAACTGGTTATTTACCGAAATTATTACTTGCAACGACCCGGTACACTTACCATGGTCCCATCAAGCTGCCACCAATATTTATTTTTATAGGAAACATTGGAAAACGTATTTTTGAATTTAATGAAGAAAAAGATCTTTCAAACCAAAGCTAGGCCTGGAAGTTGATTACGCATAGAGAAGGTTTTAGCACCTCTATGACGCCCATTTGAAAAAATGGTACCCTTAATTGTTTTGTAAAAACTGTTTGCCTTTAAAGAATTAACTAAATAGATCTTAATCCCAATCCTTATTCCTAACTTTATTATAAAAAACAATATTTATTATTTTTTAAGAAATAAATAGCTGCCACTCTTTTTTTTTTTTTAAAACGAATCCCGAATCATTTTTTAGCCTCTTTTTTATTATAGAATAAAATAAAATGCTAAAAATTGATCTTAAAAGAAAACGAATTTGTCGCCACCTATTTTTAAAAAAAAAATACTCTAATTATTTTTTAGCAACGATTATTATTATAAATAAAAAAAAAAAACTATCCCTAACTTGCAATCCAGTTGATCCCCACGATAAGGCTAAGGGGTTAACGAGCATTGAAAAAAATGCATAGATCAGGGGGGAACTTGGGGTTCCCTTCCCTGATCTGATCACATACAACGCGCAAAAGGAGAAATGGAAATAAAAAAATAGAGTAGAAACACAAGCATGTATTCTGTCTAAAGAATTCAATCCCTTACAATTTTATGAAAATTAAACTGAAACAACAGATTCAATAGAAAGAAAAGAAGAAGATTAAACCTGATTATTGATCTTAGATTGATAGAAACCGAATCGAAAATTTACAAAGAAAAGAGAAAAAAAAAGAACTTAGAAAACCTAGAGTTTTCATTTCTAATCCCTCTCTCTAAGTCTTCCTCTTGTCTTCGTGTTTCTTGACTCCGGCTCCAAGTCCGATCCCTTCCTCCTTAGGGCTTTGCTTATCTGAACACTCTCCCCCTTTTTCCTTTGGCTTGCTTTGGCTTTTATAGACCCAATATCTACGAAACAAACAATCAAATCAGTTTAAAAATCAAAAAAAAAAGATAAGATAAAGGGAAAGATGGGAAACGAAAACCCCCTTTTTTGCATCTGATCTTGCGATCCTGTTGGAGATTATGATGGTGTATTCGATCCGGTTTTTGGGGTGTGATCCTATTTTAGAAAAAACAAAGAAGATGAGGAGAGAAAGATAGGGAGGCCGCGACTGAGAGAAAGGGAGAGATATTGAGAGATTTAGGGAAGGGGAGAGAGGACTCAGTGACTGAGAGTGAAAATGCGGGGAGTGAGGCTTTCTTCTGTTTTTAGATTAGGGTTAAAGGTTTGGGCTGGGGTTGGTTATGTGCGTGTTGGGCCGCATGGGAGTGTGGAAAGGTGGGCTGCGAATTAAAAGCAAAGGGGTTGCGAGGAAGTAGGTGCGGGATGGAGCGCCGGGGAGGCTGCACGCAGTAGGAATGGGGGTACGCGTAGAAGGTGGTGTGGAGCGTTGAGTAAGGGGTACAGGGCTGCTACTAACACCCTTCCAGTTTCTAAGTGCCACCCCTTTTTTCATTTTTCTTTTTCTTCTTTTCCTTCTCTTCTTTTTTTCTTCTCTTTTTTCCTTTCATTTTCACTTTATTTATTATTTTTTGCCTTTTTTCTCTCGACTTTAAAAATAAAAATTTTATTTTTTTATTCATTACCATTTATTTATTTATTATTACTATTTATTTAAGCAAAAATAAATTTAAAAAAGGCCAGACAAAATTAGGGTACGACATTACTCTCTCTCTCCCCCTCTCCCTCCTCTCTCTCCCCTCTCCTCACTCTTTCCCTATTTCTCACCCTTTCTCCTCTCCCCCTTTTACCTCTCTCTCCCCCTCACCTATCTCTCTCTCATCTCTCTCCCCCCTCTCTCTCCTTGATTTTAGTCAATAAACAATAAATTGGATGGATTACTAAAATAAATAATTTCTTTCTATTGTGAGGATTGGTAAGGTAAGGTGGATAATTAATTAAGTGGAAAAAGTGAGAATATGAGTCCCAATAATTTCAATAGTAATTTCGAAAAAATAGTACAAATTTTATACAAATAATAAAGTCTTCTCCAGATCATATATTAAAGAGCAGAGAAAGTATATTCATCTGGATGGGATGTAAAAGTGTTTGCCAGTCAATAATAAAGTCTTCTCCAGATGCCTTCTAACAAATAATCCAAATACTGAACACATTTACTTAAGAAGGTTTATTTAGAGTATTTATGCAAATATTTAATTTTTTTTTAATAAAAATAGCTTATAACGTACTCAAACTATCTTCAATTGATTCTGTCAAAAAACTATTTTCAATTCATTTTAAGTTTTCTAAAATAGCTTATAAAACAATTAATACAGAACCTATAAATAGTTTATAATCATTTCTTTTTCAATTATAAAAAATAATACTTGAAGTGTTTAATCAATGGGTCACAAATCCATTGACGTTTTAAATGAAAAGCGCATAGACTGATGCAAAACTCAACACTGTTGGCACAATTTAATTTTGTACAAAAATTCCAAGGCAAACTGTTCACAGTTGTTAACCATAACATGAAAAATCTCATCGAATTCTAATAAGTGACATATTAAACCAAAAATATATTTTAGTCCCAATAATTTAACATGAGGCTTTGATGCCCTATAGATCATCATGTTTTCATTCATTTAAATTTTGATCCTTTCACTATAGCTTGACTGATTTAAATCCTAATCCTTATATTCTTTGCTACTCAGGGTAGTATTTCCAAGACTTGAATATGTATTTAATCTATAAAATTTTTTTTTGAAATTAACATATGTAAAAAAATCGTTTAGTCTATATATTTGACAAAGATTATTTCTCAATCCATCGCTATAGTGCTTTTAGTCTTGGAATAGAGACATAAAACACGACTAATTTATACTTTTTTTGAGCAAAGATTTATTTTTACTTTTAAAGAATAAAAATGAAGGGAAAAAATAAAAGACTAATTCCAATTTTTTAGAAAAGATAGAGAGGAGAGAGAGGAGAGAGGGAAGGGAGGGAGAGAGAGGGCGGAGGGGAGAGAGGGGGAGGGAGAGAGGGGAAGGAGAGAGAGTAAAATATTTTTAATTAAAATATTTTTTTATGATTAAAAATATTTTTTGTAATTAAAATATTTTTATGATTAAAAATATATTTTATGATTAAAAATAATTTTTTGTGATTAAAAATATTTTTAGGGATTAAAAATAATTTTTATGGATGCATTGGATATGCATCCATAAAAAAAAATTTAATGGATGGATTGGATAATTTTTTTTAAATGGATGATGGATGGATTAGATTTTCTTAATGAACTTTTAGTGGATGGTAAATGGATAAATGGATTGCTTCTAATCCATCCATTAGGATCTATTCAAAAAAAAACAAAACTTAGTTAAGGTTTCATAGGTGTGGTTGGTGTTGTTTCTCTTACAAAATAAGATAAAAACTATTTTGATAGTGTCAGTTATGAGAGGTTAGAGATAGTAGGAATGAATAGAGAGAGAAAAACTTATCTATTTTGTGAGAGAAACAGCACCAACTACACCTATGGAACCTTACCTAAGTTTTGTGCTTCAAAAAATTATTCAATCCATCTATTTACCACCCCTACTAAGTTCTCTTAAGTTAGGGCTCAACCTATAATGCTAATATAAGAATATAAAATGGATATATGATACAAATTCCCGAAATGAAATCAATCACAAACAAATGATCAACCAAGACAATTCACAAAACACAATTATCACTACACGTATATATTGCAAATTGTGCAAGTAATTAATCAAACAATTAATCATTTATGCAATCAAAAAATAATATCTAATATGAAATTCCAAAAGCTAAACAAAATATGCCAAGTAAAATTATTACACATATTATGAATCATAGTGCCTTCAAGTCAAAGAATTTATTTCACTGTGGTCAGTATGAGGAGCGTCTATGACACTTTTATAACTATTATGAAGCGTCCTCATAGTAGGTCAATCTATTATATATATCTCATACTTATACTAGTGTACTGACTTGATATCTCATATCTATAACCTGTGAGATGTGGTCATCAGACACCCACACAATAGTCTCTTATGTAGTGTTATTAAAATCGGCTCGGACCGGCCGGCCCGATCAGTTGGATTAGAAATCAACAATATAGCTGGTATGGGCATCTTGTTGGATCAAACATGCATGCAGCTCGCTATAGCTTGTCTGACTAGATTGGTTTTTTGACAAAATCGGTAACTCGGTGCTTCCACTTGACCAGTGGCGGAACTTGAACGAAAATCTTGGGGGTGCCAAAAAAAAATTCATTTCATAAATCAATTTTTAAGGTAAAAAATAATAATATATTTATAAGACGTATGGTGTTCAAATATCAAATATAAACAACAAACATGTTTATCACAAAAGTGATTTTGCAAAAACTATATTTATATATAATATTCTTTAAGTTAATTTCGGTAATTTATTGGTTATAAAAAAACTTGGTTTCAGTTATTAGTTTATTAAAAAGAAAGGCACTGCAACAATGTTTATTAAATCAAGACAGGGACTTCCACATTTTTTTATTTTATTAAAAAGCTGGACCATGGCTTAAGATAAGCCAAGCCCAAATAGAATACACGGTCCAAAAACAAAATAACAATGTTGAATCTTTAGCCAAAACTATATGGAGCTATTCCAATGCAAATAACGATGGCGGCTGACCTAGACAAAGATCTGTCAACACTTTTGACAGTATTATCAGGCCTAATAAAGAAATGGTCCAGCCCAATCCCTCTTCTCTTCCCTAACCTAGAGAAAGAGGGTTTCCTGTTGCAAAAACCAGAATTGAAGCGAAACAGGGTGGGAGAATCGCTGCAACCAAAAATGCAAGAACTGGGAAGTTGATTTTGGAATATATAAAAAAAAAATAAAAAAACTGAGGGGTGTAGTGACACCTTCCCGCTCCTGAGAAGGTCTGCCACTGCACTTGACTCAACTGGGTGTAAAAGACCAACAAGAAATCTCCAGCTTCCCGCTGTAATTCATCTCTGCCTGAGACACCCCGTTGTCCCATTATTGTGAAACCTTAATTAATTAACCTTAATCGCTTAATTATCGTTAACGTGCCTATTAGGAAAATACGAAGAAATTAAAAGCTTTGAATATAATAGGAACGACACACGGGTAATAAAATAATATACAACTATACTACATCGCTATAAGATTCGTGTGGCCCCATCAGTAGGTCTCACATCATACAGTGGTAAAGTCATTAGAGTGTATGGAAGCATAGTGTACAGTGACATAAGGAACAATCATCCAAAGGATCATAAGTTAACCTAGAGGCATTTACTAGCCCCATAAAAATATAACACAACCAAAGAGACAGCAAAAGACAAACTTCTGGCGATGAGACAAATCCGCAAAACTAGAGGATCTCCCCATCATTAGTGTGGGTGATGAGAGCTTCCACCTAATGACCTTGAACATCTTTGATACGCACGGCGACACAGTCTAGAGGTAGATAGGGTTTGGAAGGACCAGGTGCCTCCACCAGCTAACACCTGATCTCCTCTCGCTGACTAGCATCACGTTAATGACTCCCTATGAAGGCCAGACGAAGTCATAGTCATGATAAGGTAGTGGTATCCTCCCACATGCGTCTAAATGGTAGTCCTTTACAGATCTTGAAGTCACCAAGTAAACTAGCCATAGGAAACCAAGCAAACAAAAATAAACAATCACCACCTCGATATATAAAACGATCTGGCAGGAGTAGTCAATCTCACAGCTCGCATCATAGTAGTCCTGATACTATAACTAGACAGGGATCCGAAGGTCCATCATCATCACCAGATGCATGAATTGCGCCATCTTCAACAGCAGTATCCTCATCTTATCTAAGCACTCATATATAGCATATACAAACAACAAGACAAATACAAGGAGATAAGAATAACCCAATCATCACAAAGTTGGAAAGAAGCAGCAGAATATAAACAGAGTATGCACACAAACATGCACATCATAGCGGATCCTACTCAAAATTAATTATGTTTCCTACAAGCAACATATCCTACTCATCGTGACCTGTAAGAGTACATCCTCGATCCCCAGTTGCCGATAGGGACGGCTATCTAGGCCTTCACTCGGGATCACTCAACAAATACATTAAATAACCAGTACTCGTCAGGATAAACAGGTGCACGTCAACACCACGACACGATAGGGTGCTAAACTATCGACCCTTATGGAACTTGTCGGTCCCTGAATACATCCTCAAGGTCTCCACGACTTGTACTATTATCTCATACTCGTACTCAGATATCTTTGACCTCATATGTCTTTCAACACACAACTTGTGACATAATAACATATGCAGTCTATATGAACCTCACTCGACTTCCTAAATCATAACATACCAGTCTCATATCTCAGTCCGCCAAAATCAGTTATTGTATCTGAAGTCTCACACATATCCATTCTCAGTCGAGTACTAGTGCAAAACCATCATTTACCTCCAGCACATATATCCCAGGTAACTTATACTATAACCCAGTCTCTAGTCATGTTTTAACCCTCCTCAGTAAACATATTCAATATCATCAAGACATTATCTCTGTAACATGTAAAATTGGGTAACAACAACATATTATAGTAAAACACATAAATCGAGGCATCTTCATGTTATAAACATATAAAAAAGTAACCCTAAGGCATGTTACTACAATCATATATAGCATAAAATGACAGATCTATCATTTAATCATGCTAAAAATCAAGCTCAAGCAACATCATATCAATTTTGTCGGTGATAAAAATAAAGAAGAATATTTGAATGTTGTGTGTCTTATGTGACCACACAGACTGTATTTATAATCAAAAAATACAATCGTATAATAATTACAAAAGATCAAATCAAATCCTTGATTTGTATGACTATATCCCTAATTATCAGCACGTATTAATTACATAATAAGCACATGTTAAATATGCTTTCTAACACTCCCCCTCAAGCTGGATCGTATATGTTATATGAACCAAGCTTGTTACAAATATGATCAACTCGAGAGCCTTTGAGGCACTTAGTAAACATGTCAGCCAGTTGGTCCTCAGACTTGACAAAGTCGGTGGTGATTTCCCCTGAGAGCACTTTTTCTCTTACATAGTGACAGTCTATCTCTATATGTTTGGTCCGTTCATGGAAAACTGGATTTGAAGCAATGTGAAGTGCAGCTTGATTGTCACAGATAAGTTTTGTATCCTGGAGGTCACCTAATTTCAGCTGTTGGAGTAGATTTCTAAGCCATGCAAGCTCCTTTGTAGCTGACATCATAGCCCGGTATTCGGCTTCTGCACTGGATAGGGCAACTGTATTTTGCTTCTTGCTCCTCCATGAGATCATGTTTCCTCCAATGAGAACACAATATCCAGAAGTGGATCTTCTATCTGATGGTGATCCTGCCCAGTCAGCATCTGAGTAACAAGTGATTTTGGCATTGCCTTTATCTTCATATAATAGTCCTCTACCTGGTGCATTTTTTATGTATCGAAGAATACGAATGACCGCATTCCAATGGCTATCACAAGGAGCATTCAGAAACTGGCTTACAATACTCACTGCAAAGGTGATATCAGGTCTGGTGACCGTGAGATAATTGAGTCGGCCTACAAGACGTCGGTATCTTCCCGGGTCTTTCAATGGCTCCCCCTGACCCGGAAGAAGCCTGACATTGGGATCCATAGGAATATCAGCTGGGCGGCAATCAAGCATACCAGTTTCAGTAAGAATATCCGAGCATACTTCTGTTGGTTAATTGCAATGCCTGAAGAGGACTGGGCAACTTTAATCCCTAAGAAGTATTTGAGAGAACCCAAGTCTTTTGTCTGAAAGTGTTTGAAGAGATGGGCTTTGAGCCGCTGGATACCGTCTGTGTCATCACCAGTAATGACGATGACATCAACATATACTACTAGAAAGATGCGCCGACCTGTAGGATAATGTATGGAGAAAACAGAATGATCCGATTCACACCTGGTCATGCCAAATTGTATTAAGGCAAAGCTAAACCGACCAAACCAAGCACGAGGGGACTGTTTCAATCCATAAAGAGAACGGCGAAGCCGACAAATAAGGCGAGAATCACCAGGAATACTGAAACTTGGGGGTTGGTCCATATAGACTTCCTCCTGCAACTCTCCATGCAAAAAGGCATTTTTAATGTCTAGTTGATGAAGTGGCCAATGATCAATGGCAGCCATAGCAAGAAATAGACGAACAGAAGTTATTTTGGCCACTGGAGAAAAGGTGTCTCCATAGTCGAGACCAAAAATCTGTGTGTAACCTTTAGCCACCAAACGAGCTTTGAAACGATCAATCTGACCATCTAGCCCAACTTTCACTGTATAAACCCATCGACAGCCTACTGTAGTTTTATCTGGAGGTAGCGGAACAATCTCCCAAGTGTTATTTGAGTGCAATGCTGCCATCTCTTCCAACATCGCCTGGCGCCATTTTGGGTCAGTCATGGCTTCACCTGTAGACTTAGGAATAGACACAGAATCCAAAGCAAAAACAAAGGAAACATAGGATGTAGACAAACGATCATAGTTTAAAACATAAGCATATTTAGGATTAGGGTTGCGAGAGGACCGAATACCTTTCCTTAAAGCTATAGGAAGTTCAGGTGCAGGCGACGTAGATGGAGGGGCAGTTGGAGCAGGAGATGAGACTGGTGGATCAAGAGGTACCGCTGGAGGCTGTGTTCGCCGCTGGTAGACACGCAGAGGAGGTGTAGTAGAAGCTACAATAGGTACCGGAACAACAGGTGGGATATCCCGAAAGTCTTCAGTGAAGTTATTATCAGGTACCGCAGAAGAGAAGAATGGGCAAGTCTCAAAAAATGTGACATCAGCAGAAACAATGTATCGTTGTAGTTGAGGGCAAAAACAGCGATAACCTTTTTGTACACGTGAGTAGCCCAGAAAAATACATTTGAGAGACTTAGCTGAGAGTTTATTTTTACCTGGAGTGAGGTCATGGACAAAACATGTGCAACCAAAGACACGAAGAGGAATGGGATAGAGATCCTGTTGTGGGTACACAAGAGAGTACGAAATTTGATCTTGAAGAACAGAGGAAGGCATGCTGTTGATAAGGTAACAGGTCGTGAGGAGCGCATCACCCCAAAAACAAAGAGGAACATTATGATGAAGGAGAAGGGTACGTGTTGTTTCAACCAAATGACGATTCTTTCGTTCGGCCACACCGTTCTGTTGTGGTGTGTGGGCACATGATGTTTGGTGAATAATTCCCTAGGAAGACAAAAACGATTGAAATTGGGCAGATAAATATTCACGAGCATTATCAGTGCGTAACATTTTAATGGAAGTACCAAACTGGTTTTGAACTTCTGCACAAAATCCTTGAAAAATATTAAAAACATCAGAACGATTTTTCACTAAAAATAACCAAGTACACCGAGAAAAGTCGTCAATGAAAGTGACAAAGTAATAAAAGCCTAGAGTTGAAATGTATACCGACTAGGGCCCCAAATATCGTAATGAACTAAAGCAAAGGTGACATAGCACTTTTATTGACTCGTGATTATAAGTTTGTGAGTATGCTTTCCTAACTGACACGACTGACACTCAAATGATAAAATCTTAGAAAAACTAGGAACCATAAGATGCATTTTATTGAGGCTAGGGTGACCCAGACGTTGATGCGTAAGGGTTTGAGAAGCAGCAGAGACACAAGCCACCGTGATGAAAGGTGATATAATCCTCTGCACTCATGTCCTGCTCCAATCGTCAGTCCGTCGTCGTTCCTGCACATAAACAGAGTTATCAACAAAGAGGACCGAGTAATCAAGGGTATGAGTGAGTTTGTTAATGGATATTAAATTAAAAGGACAACCAGGAACATAAAGTACAGAGTGTAAGGAAAGGTTGGGAAGGGGTTGGGCTTGACCAATGCCTTGAACTTTGATTTTAGAGCCATTTGCCATGGTGACAGATGGCAAACAATCAGAGTAAGACAGATGAGAGAAAAGGGATTTGTTACCAGTCATATGGTCAGAAGCACCGGAGTCAAGTACCCATGGTCCAAGAGGAGGATTGAGAGACAAAGGCTACGGGATTACCAGGTGGCGAGCGGCAGAAGGTGTTGGCTGATGGGCTGCTTTGAACTGAAGGAACTCATTGTAATCAGCGGCCGAAATAGTAACATCTTCAGTGAATGCAGTATGAGCAACATTGGCAACCTTAGACTGTTGTTGTCTCGCTTTGGTGCGACATTCCGCTTCAATATGGCCATAGCGATTGCAATAGTTACAGCGAGTACCACGACGTTGGCCACTACGTCCTCCATTTCGTCCACCACGACCAGGATAGTTGGAGACAAGTGCGGAGGAATCAGCAGGACTGGATGAGTGACCAAAAGCATGAGGAGTAGCAAGACACAACAGTTATTCACTAACTGTGTCATAGGAAGGAACAGTGGAGCCTGATAAAATCTGGTTGCGTACCGAATCAAGTTCTGGCGGTAGGCCGGCCAGTGCAAGAATCATGAAAAACTTGCTGCGTTGCTCGACATGAGCTGCTCCATCACTAGTAAAGGGCATGAGAGATTGAAAATCAGCAATCAAATGATCAAGCTTACCAAGGTAAGTCTGCACATCCATGTTTTCAAGCTTCAGAGAGATGAGGTTGAGAACGACACTATAAAGGCGATGAACGTCATTGGAGTAGCCTTTCTTGGTTTTTTCCCAAACATCGTAGCAAGTGGTGAATGCTTGATATTGCGGCTGGAGCTTGGACGCAATGGAAAACCATAGGACAGTACATAGGGAGGCATCAACTTGCTTCCATTTTGATCGATCTTTGGTAGGAATATCCTTGGCTTGTTTGGTCAAGTGGTCTTCACGTGCTTGACCTTGAAACCAAAGCTTGACAGCAGCAGCCCAGATGCTGTAGTTGGTTGTCCCGGTCAGTTTTTCACACGGGATAAGCGGAACCTTGGTGAATGTCACGGTGTCGGAATCAGAGTCATCACCCATGAGTGTATGAAGGTGAGGAACTGCTGGATAGGGGCGCCTGGTGGTGGGGAAGACGGCGGAAGAGGCGGCAGACGGTGGGCCGCGCCAGAGACTGGCCGCGCGTGGAGGCGCGTGCGGCGGCGGTTGGGGACGCGCTTCCGGCGGCTGGGTCGACTCGGGGCGGCGGTTCAACCGGTATTGGCAGACCGGAGAGATGAGTCACGGTTGCGGAGAAAAAGGTCTTCTCAGTGGCGGCGTGCACTATTCACGCAGTAGAGAAAAGGCACTAAGGCATGGAACTAAAGGAAAGTTGGATCAAAACCTAAACTAGGCTCTGATACCATGATAAAAATAAAGAAGAATATTTGAATGTTGTGTGTCTTATGTGACCACACAGACTGTATTTATAATCAAAGAATACAATCGTATAATAATTACAAAAGATCAAATCAAATCCTTGATTTGTATGACTATATCCCTAATTATCAGCACGTATTAATTACATAATAAGCACATGTTAAATATGCTTTCTAACAGTCGGCAAATGGCCCACAACGCCTAAACTCTATTTGATTCTATTCCACTACAGCCACCTACTTAGGTTTTGGTTTGTTGACTATTTAGCCCCTAATATGGCTTAGGTCATCCTACGCATACGATGAATCCTATTCTACTCTAGCAATCTCGATGAAAGTGCATCCTAACCCCCCACCTGGATTCCAACGCAACTCTTATGAACCACGAACTCTCGAACAGCCTTGACCACCAGCTTACGAACGAATGGTAGGGCAAAAATTCCACCGAGCACACCAATACGACCCATATTTTTCCAGGAACACAAAAACACAGTAAAACTGGAATTAGGGCAAACAATGGTGCACGTAAAATTCAAAGAAGAAGCGAGATTAGATCTGTCCCTATCATTTCAGAGCATACCAGCTTAGAATTTCGAGTTCCCGAAATGATTTCTTGTTCGTACAACACATAACTTGCACCAAAACCCTAAAACACGAAGAATACCAAATGAGGTCCAAAATCATAACAAACAGAGACCAAGAGTCACAAAACACCTTGGGAAAGAAGCTATACCCTTCTGTTTTGTGGTGTTCATAAGCAACATCAAAGCTCATGGAAAAACCCTAGCTCGTTTGGCAGCCGTAAAGTCGTACAAGGACCTAAAACAATATCAATTTGAAGTCAGGAATAGTATAAGGAGAAGAACAAATCAAAAGGCTTAACAATATGGTTACCAGCATCAGTAGAGTACCATTTTACCTCGCCATATCAACGATAAGGAGCAAGCACGAACACAAGACTGAAGCCACAAACACAACAATATAGTCGAATAAAAACCATGACACTTGCAATTTGGGTTTCGAAGCTTCTGAGCCTCAACTATGGCTTTTTGAGATGCTTGGCTTTTCTCTGGTCGTGAACGGTAAAAAGAAGAAGGTTAAAGTGTTAAAATGAATTTATAAAAAAATAATTAGTCACGATGCTTAACCGCGGGGATCTCCACGCTTAAGCGTTCCAACACTTTGGCATTGAGCTGCCCACGCTTCAGCGTCCTGGCGAGACATGTCCTTCTCTGTGAAGTTTCCTCTATTGAAGTGGTCCAATCAGCGTGCAGTACGTGGCTCCTCCTCATGGGTCTATTTGGCATCCTTGCTCAAGCGCTCCCTATCCCCATGCTTAAGTGCTCTAGCGCTTCAGCGTCAAGATCTACATGCTCAAGCGTGCTGGTCTGTGCACAAATTTTTCTTTCTTTTGTTTTTCTTCCAAAACCTAGTCATTATCCTATCTTAAGCACTTAATTAAACGTATAATCAAACACATAATCAAGTATGAATCAAGGCTTAGAAAATGAGGATCTTACATTACCGCCCCATTAAAAGAGATTTTGTCCCCGAAATCAACATACCTGGAAATAGATATGGATATTGTTAACGCATCTCCACCTCGTGCTCCCAAGTCATATCATGTGTAACCTCATCCCATACAACCTTAACCAAAGTAATATGTTTACCGCAAAGTTCCTTTATCATGTTATCCATAATCCATACAGGCAATGCTCCATACTTTAAGTTCTCTCTTAGTTGTATCGACTCAGGCTCTAAAACATTGGATAGATCGGGATAATAATTACGAAGCTGAGAAACATGAAAGATATCATGGAGATTAGAAAGGTTAGGTGGTAAAGCAATGTAGTAGGCTATCACGCCTATCCGATGGATAATTTAGAAAGGTCTAATGAAGCTAAAAGTTAAATTACTAGATTTAATGGCTCTTTAAATTTCAGTCCTAGGAGTCGCTCTCAGAAAAACATGACCCCTTCCTGAAATTCCTAAGGGTCTTTTCCTTTTTCCCTAATCTTCTTCACATGTTTTATAGTTTGTTGAACAATGTCAGGTCCTAATATTTGGCTATCCCCTGTCTCATACAAACACAATGGAGTCTTACACTTTCTACCATACAATGCCTCTAATGGTGCCATACCTATGCTTGAGTGGAAACTATTGTTATCAGTAAACTCAACAAACGGTAAAAGTTCATCCCAATTTCCTACATGCTCTAACACACAAGCTACCAACAAATTCTCTAGTGATTGGATTGTCCATTCAGACAGACCATCTATCCGAGGATGATAAGAAACTAAGTGACAACTTGGTTCCCAAAGCATTGTGTAATTGCTTCCAAAACATAGAGGTAAATCTAGGATCTTTGTCATTGATAATGCTAGAGGATACACTGTGCAATCTTACGACCTCCTTAATATAGAACTGAGTTAATCTTTCCAAGGTATAACTTTCACCAACAAGAATAAAATGAGCATATTTAGTCAATCTATCTATAACGACCCAAATTGTGTCAAAATTTTTATAGGTCCTGGGGAAACCTACAACAAAATCCATTACTATATCGTCCAACTTCCATTTTGGGATATCTGATAATTGTAATATACCAGTTGGTTTCTAGTGATCTATCTTATCTTTTTGACACACCAAACAAGACAAAACATACTCTACTATCTACTTCTTCATTTCGGGCCACCGAAACATTTTCTCTGTATCTTGATATATTTTAGTAGTACCTGAATGAAAACTAAGTTTACTCTTATGTTTTTCTTACAAGATCATCTTCTTAACTTCTAGGTCAATAGGTATGCAAATCCTATCATTAAACCTCAAGATATCATCATATCCTATCTTAAACTCTGGAGCCTTACCACTATCCATCAACTCTACCCTCTTTATCAGATGTTCGTCTACGCCTTGTTTATCCTTCGCCACTTGTAAGAAATCACTAGTCACCGTGATATTACTTAAACTTACTCTATCCTTGTAGAGTCATACTCCTGAACTAAGGTCTCTAAATTGCTCCACTAGCTCCAACTCTTTCATCATCATGGTTGACACATCCAAGGACTTCTTGCTTAATGCTTTAGCTACTACATTAGCCTTACCTAGATGGTATTGTAATTCAAACTCATAGTCTTTAATAAACTTCATCTATCTCCTTTGTCTCATATTCAGTTCTTTCTGATCAAATAGATACTTTACGTTCTTATGGTCACTGAATATAATAAACTTAGCACCATAAAGGTAATGTCTCCATATCTTCAAGGCAAACACTATGACAACTAATTCCAAATCGTGGTAGGGCAGTTCCTTTTATGAATCCTTAATTGTCTGTAAGCATAGGTCACTAGTATACCTCCTTGCATCAAAGCACATCCTAAACACTAATAGGAAGCATCACAATATACTTCAAGTTCTCCAAAAGGATCAGGTAAACCTAATATTGGTGATGTGGTCAATCTCTTCTTCCATTCTTGGAAACTCTCTTCACAATTTTCTGACCTCGCAAAAGGATTACCTTTTCTAGTTAGCTGGGTCATAGGTAATGCAATCTTAGAGAATTCTTCTATAAATCTCTTATAGTACCCCTACTAACCCAAGAAAACTTCTAATCTCACTCACTATTTTAGGTCTCTCCCACTGAATTACAACTTTTACCTTAGAAGGATCTACAACTATCCTCTCTCTATTTATTATATGACCTAGGAATTGTACCTCGTCAAGCCAGATTTCACACTTAGATAAGTTAGCATACAACTGCCTATCCTTTAGCACTTGAAGTACAATTCTAAGGTGTTCCTCATGTTCTTCTTTATTAGGAGAACATGGATACCATTTCCATGAATATTATAGGACCATTAGTCACACTAAACGGCATAACCAAATATGCATAATGTCCATATCAAGACCTGAAAGTAGTCTTAGGTATATCTTCCTTCTTCACTCGAATCTGATGATAACCAGAATTTAGATCTATCTTGGAGAATATTGTTGCTCCCTTCAATTGATCCATTAGGTCATCAATCCTAGGCAAATGATATCTATTATTTATAGTCACTCAGTTCAACTGCCTATAGTTTATACACAACCTAGAAATCTCGTCTTTCTTCTTAACAAATAACATAGGAGCTCCCCAAGGTGAAATGCTAGGTCTAATGAATTCCTTCTTAATCATATCATCTAATTGTTTCTTTAGTTCAAATACTTTTGCTGGGGACATTTTATTGGGAGTTATGAATATAAGTCCAATACCAGGAATAAGGTCTACAGTAAATTCTATCTGTCTCTCTGGGGTAAACCTGGAACATCATTAGGGAATACTTCTGGAAATTCTCACACTACATGCAAAAATTCTATACTAAGAGTATCCTTAACTTCTAGGGAAAACAACATCAGATATTCCTAGGAGTTACTACTGGGATTAATGTTATTATCACTAGTATATACCATACTAAATTGTTCGGAAAGGAAAGTCTTATGAGCACAGTCTAACAATACATGACTTGCAACAAGTTAGTCCATACCTAGTATAGTGTCTAATTCTTCTAAAGGAAGACATACAAGATCCACAAGAAAATTTATATTTTCTATAATAACAGGACATTTCAGACATACAGAAGTAGTAGTCAAAGGACCACTAGTAGTGGTAGAAACTACCAATTTACAATGTAAAGAAGAAATAGGAAATTTCAAATGATGCACACACTCATGTCATGTAAAATAGCCTTTCAATATATCCTATAGGTTCATATTTAAAACTATATATTGTCTAACAATTTAATATACTGTATATATATTTTTTTTAAAATGAAAATATCCAATACTAATATTTTAATTAAACATTACACATAAAAATAATATATTCTCCACCCTAAATAGTATAATCCGGCACGGAAGCGGAACCTCGCATGCGGAACAACTGTAGCGATTATTGATTTTCCTCGGACCAATCCGTTGTGCCATCTGTCCCCAAACAGTGGAGTGCAGGCGCTTGGCGATCATCCGGTAATACTAAACGGATGACCGCATCTACCACACTATGTCAAAACCCCCCCTTCATATAAATAAGCTACCATCTACCAGATAATGTGGAAAGTCTTTTGAGCTCCCTGTTCACGATATCTGGTACCCAAGGGCAGAAAAGTCATAAAGTAAACAGTTTAAAGCAAACAGTATGTAACGAACAGTATAAAGCAGCCGACATAATGATTACTAAATAGTTAACAAATAGTAAAAGTAACTTCAGTTTGGGTACCGGATAATAGGCAAAGTCTTTTTGCCACGTGGCTGAATAGTTCTGGTACCCAGGGGTAAAATAGTCAAATTCCACTCAAAATACTATTTGTCCAAGGCTTAATTTTAACAAACAGTTAATTTCCCTAGGGATATAATTGTCCTTCCACTGCTGAGATAGGGATTTGGGTACCGGATAGCAAACAATGACAACAGTTGTAATTTCCCGACACATGGGACCCACTGCATAGTGATTACCAAATATTATATTATTAAACTGATACAGCGACACTATTAACTGTTTCAATTACACTGTTTTAATACGATCATCACCGTCCATTACTCTTTTCATTTTAATTTAATTTTAACCCGTTAATTAAATCATAACCGTCTATTATTCTTTTTAATTTAACTTATGAGTCGCTGCGCGAACAATTATAATAATAGTAGAATATTAATTCATTATAATTTCTTGGAGCAATGGCACCTTATTAATCATAATTTCTTGGAGCAATGCCACCGTATTAATTTTAATTACTTTTCATTTTATGACTCCAAATAAAATATATTTATATTTAAATACAACACTGCACATTACCCGTCCGATAAGCAGATGAAAAATATTCATCATCAATTACAACACTGACAAATATATATTTAATTATTTATAAATAATTACACACCTGTAAAGGATAATACACTTAATTTTTATTTTATTACAACTCGTTCCGAAAAACCCGTAAATATCCAATTACATCGCTGCCTCGACTCACAAGACTAATTAACAAGGCTTTCCCAACACGAATATAAATTATTTATCCAAAAGAATATTCATATTCCTTCCCCAAAATAATCAAAAGGCCTTCGACAATATTATTATATTACAAAATGACAATCAGATTGTCAGTCAAGCAACCAAAACAACAATTTGTCCATTTTTCTTGCAGTTCATATTAATAAACTAGTCCAACCTAATAATACCAAAGGCCCGTAATATCACCAAAGGCCGTAATATCAACATAATTATAAACATATTACCAAAGGAACAACGTAGCAACGACCCAATATCTATAGTGTCGGACCATATTACAATAGGCCCAATAAAACCAAAGGCCCAAATATTAGGCCCAATATCAACAAAGAATGACTGTGGTGTGGGGCCCACCTTCTTCCTCGCACTCCCTACTTCCCTGCACACACATATAGCTTTGATAATATAGGACACATGTTTTAAATTTTTAATTAATTTGTGGGGACCACAAAAACCATTCCCACATCATGTATTATACCAATTTTTAAAAACCGAGATGTACATAATATATCCAATGCGAAGCAAAATACCTTATCATTTCAACTCAGTATAAATCAAATCAACACTAACACATAAACGAGAAATGTTTATTTAATACTGATTAAACAAACGTATTAGAACGAATATAACAATTTTAATTATTTAATAATTATAAATAATAACATATTGACATTTCCATCCTTCAATTTCCAATAGAATACTCTCACTTAACGTTCAAATAAATACTCGTTTTAAACTAATACTTTCCCCAATATACGTATTTAATATCGATGTCCCTTCACAATAATAATAACCAAATAAATTTCCCAGTCTTCTTATATATTATATATGACAATATAATTGTCAGTCCAGCAAACAAGAATAAAAAAACAATTTGTCCATTTTTCTTGCTGTTCATATTAATAAACTAGTCCAGCCCAATATAACCAAAGGCCCAGAATAAAGGCCCAATATCAACAGCAATAACTGTGGTGTAGGACCCACATAATAGTTCATAATATTTCCCAAATAAATTGTTTTTAAATAACAATTTAATATACTGTATATATATTTTTTTTAAAATGAAAATATCCAATACTAATATTTTAATTAAACATTACACATAAAAATAATATATTCTCCACCCTAAATAGTATAATCCGGCACGAAAGCGGAACCTCGCATGCGGAACAATACTTGCGAACAATTATTCGATTTTCCTCGGACCAATCCGTTGTGCCATCTGTCCCCAAGCTTGATGGAGCGGCGCGCGGTCATCCGGTAATATTAAACGGATGACCGCATCTACCACACTATGTCAAAACCCCCCCTTCATATAAATAAGCTACCATCTACCAGATAATGTGGAAAGTCTTTTGAGCTCCCTGTTCACGATATCTGGTACCCAAGGGCAGAAAAGTCATAAAGTAAACAGTTTAAAGCAAACAGTATGTAACGAACAGTATAAAGCAGCCGACATAATGATTACTAAATAGTTAACAAATAGTAAAAGTAACTTCAGTTTGGGTACCGGATAATAGGCAAAGTCTTTTTGCCACGTGGCTGAATAGTTCTGGTACCCAGGGGTAAAATAGTCAAATTCCACTCAAAATACTATTTGTCCAAGGCTTAATTTTAACAAACAGTTAATTTTCTCAGGGATATAATTGTCCTTCCACTGCTGAGATAGGGATTTGGGTACCGGATAGCAAACAATGACAACAGTTGTAATTTCCCGACACATGGGACCCACTGCATAGTGATTACCAAATATTATATTATTAAACTGATACAGCGACACTATTAACTGTTTCAATTACACTGTTTTAATACGATCATCACCGTCCATTACTCTTTTCATTTTAATTTAATTTTAACCCGATAATTAAATCCTAACCGTCTATTATTCTTTTTAATTTAATTTATGAGTCGCTGCGCGAACAATTATAATAATAGTAGAATATTAATTCATTATAATTTCTTGGAGCAATGGCACCTTATTAATCATAATTTCTTGGAGCAATGGCACCTTATTAATCATAATTTCTTGGAGCAATGCCACCGTATTAATTTTAATTACTTTTCATTTTATGACTCCAAATAAAATATATTTATATTTAAATACAACACTGCACATTACCCGTCCGATAAGCAGATGAAAAATATTCATCATCAATTACAACACTGACAAATATATATTTAATTATTTATAAATAATTACACACCAGTAAGGATAATACACTTAATTTTTATTTTATTACAACTCGTTCGAAAAACCCGTAAATATCCAATTACATCATTTGCCTCGACTCACAAGACTAATTAACAAGGCTTTCCCAACACGAATATAAATTATTTATCCAAAAGAATATTCATATTCCTTCCCCAAAATAATCAAAAGGCCTTCCACAATATTATTATATTACAAAATGACAATCAGTTGTCGATCCAAAGAAACAAAAAATCAATTTGTCCATTTTTCTTGCAGTTCATATTAATAAACTAGTCCAACCCAATAATACCAAAGGCCCAGAATATCACCAAAGGCCCAGAATATCAACATAATTATAAACATATTACCAAAGGAACAACGTAGCAACGACCCAATATCTATAGTGTCCAGACCATATTACAATAGGCCCAATAATACCAAAGGCCCAAATATTAGGCCCAATATCAACAGCAATGACTGTGGTGTGGGGCCCAGTATCAACAGCAACAACTGTGGTGTGGGACCCACCTTCTTCCTGCACCCCTACTTCCTGCACACACATATAGCTTTGATAATATAGGACACATGTTTTAAATTTTTAATTAATTTGTGGGGACCACAAAAACCATTCCCACATCATGTATTATACCAATTTTTAAAAACCGAGATGTACATAATATATCCAATGCAGAAGCAAAATACCTTATCATTTCAACCTGTATAAATCAAACTGAACACTAACACATAAACGAGAAATGTTTATTTAATACTGATTAAACAAACGTATTAGAACGAATATAACAATTTTAATTATTTAATAATTATAAATAATAACATATTGACATTTCCATCCTTCAATTTCCAATAGAATACTCTCACTTAACGTTCAAATAAATACTCGTTTTAAACTAATACTTTCCCCAATATACGTATTTAATATCGATGTCCCTTCACAATAATAATAACCAAATAAATTTCCCAGTCTTCTTATATATTATATATGACAATATAATTGTCGATCCAAAGAAACAAGAATAAAAACAATTTGTTCATTTTTCTTCTTTGTTCATATTAATAAACTAGTCCAAATTTAATATAACCAAAGGCCCGAATAAAGGCCCAATATCAACAAGCAATAAGCGTGGTGAAGGACCCACATAATAGTTCATAATATTTCCCAAATAAATTGTTTTTAAATAACAATTTAATATCACATATATATTTTTTTAAAATGAAAATATCCAATACTAATATTTTAATTAAACATTACACATAAAAATAATATATTCTCCACCCTAAATAGTATAATCCGCACGCGCGGAACCTCGCATGCGGAACATTACTGCGAACAATTATTCGATTTTCCTCAGGACCAATCCGTTGTGCCATCATCCCCAAGCAGTGGAGTGCAGGCGTGATCATCCGGTAATATTAAACGGATGACCGCATCTACCACACTATGTCAGAGCCCCCCCTTCATATAAATAAGCTACCATCTACCAGATAATGTGGAAAGTCTTTTGAGCTCCCTGTTCACGATATCCGTACCCAAAGCGTAAAAGTCATAAAGTAAGCAGTTTAAAGCAAGCGGTATGTAACGAACGATATAAAGCGGTAGACATAATGATTACTAAATAGTTAACAAATAGTAAAAGTAACTTCAGTTTGAGTGCAGGATAATAGGCAAAGTCTTTTTGCCACGTGGCTGAATAATTCTGGTACCCAGGGGTAAAATAGTCAAATTCCACTCAAAATACTATTTGTCCAAGGCTTAATTTTAACAAACAGTTAATTTCCCCAGGGATATAATTGTCCTTCCACTGCTGAGATAGGGATTTGGGTACCGGATAGCAAACAATGACAACAGTTGTAATTTCCCGACACATGGGACCCACTGCATAGTGATTACCAAATATTATATTATTAAACTGATACAGCGACACTATTAACTGTTTCAATTACACTGTTTTAATACGATCATCACCGTCCATTACTCTTTTCATTTTAATTTAATTTTAACCCGATAATTAAATCCTAACCGTCTATTATTCTTTTTAATTTAATTTATGAGGCATTGGGCGAACAATTATAATAATAGTAGAATATTAATTCATTATAATTTCTTGGAGCAATGGCACCTTATTAATCATAATTTCTTGGAGCAATGGCACCTTATTAATCATAATTTCTTGGAGCAATGCCACCGTATTAATTTTAATTACTTTTCATTTTATGACTCCAAATAAAATATATTTATATTTAAATACAACACTGCACATTACCCGTCCGATAAGCAGATGAAAAATATTCATCATCAATTACAACACTGACAAATATATATTTAATTATTTATAAATAATTACACACCTGTAAAGGATAATACACTTAATTTTTATTTTATTACAACTCGTTCCGAAAAACCCGTAAATATCCAATTACATCGCTGCCTCGACTCACAAGACTAATTAACAAGGCTTTCCCAACACGAATATAAATTATTTATCCAAAAGAATATTCATATTCCTTCCCCAAAATAATCAAAAGGCCTTCGACAATATTATTATATTACAAAATGACAATCAGTTGTCGATCCGACAAACAAAAAACAATTTGTCCATTTTCTTGCAGTTCATATTAATAAACTAGTCAACCCAATAATACCAAAGGCCCGTAATATCACCAAAGGCCCGAATATCAACATAATTATAAACATATTACCAAAGGAACAACGTAGCAACGGCCAGAATATCTATAGTGTCCAGACCATATTACAATAGGCCCAATAATACCAAAGGCCCAAATATTAGGCCCAATATCAACAGCAATAACTGTGGTGTGGGGCCCAGTATCAACAGCAACAACTGTGGTGTGGGACCCACCTTCTTCCTGCACCCCTACTTCCTGCACACACATATAGCTTTGATAATATAGGACACATGTTTTAAATTTTTATTTAATTTGTGGGGACCACAAAAACCATTCCCACATCATGTATTATACCAATTTTTAAAAACCGAGATGTACATAATATATCCAATGCGAAATAAAATACCTTATCATTTCAACTCAGTATAAATCAAATCAACACTAACACATAAGCGAGAAATGTTTATTTAATACTGATTAAACAAACGTATTAGAACGAATATAACAATTTTAATTATTTAATAATTATAAATAATAACATATTGACATTTCCATCCTTCAATTTCCAATAGAATACTCTCGCTTAACGTTCAAATAAATACTCGTTTTAAACTAATACTTTCCCCAATATACGTATTTAATATCGATGTCCCTTCACAATAATAATAACCAAATAAATTTCCCAGTCTTCTTATATATTATATATGACAATATAATTGTCAGTCCAGCAAACAAGAATAAAAAAACAATTTGTCCATTTTTCTTGCTGTTCATATTAATAAACTAGTCCAATTAATATAACCAAAGGCCCGAATAAAGGCCCAATATCAACAGAATAAGCGTGGTGAAGGACCCACATAATAGTTCATAATATTTCCCAAATAAATTGTTTTTAAATAACAATTTAATATCTTTGTATATATATTTTTTTAAAATGAAAATATCCAATACTAATATTTTAATTAAACATTACACATAAAAATAATATATTCTCCACCCTAAATAGTATAATCCGGCACGGAAGCGGAACCTCGCATGCGGAACAACGCTGCGCGAACAATTATTCAGTTTTCCTCCGGACCAATCCCGTTGTGCCATCTGTCCCCAAACAAAGTGGAGTGCAGGCCTTGGCGGTCATCCGGTAATATTAAACGGATGACCGCATCTACCACACTATGTCAAAACCCCCCCTTCATATAAATAAGCTACCATCTACCAGATAATGTGGAAAGTCTTTTGAGCTCCCTGTTCACGATATCTGGTACCCAAGGGCAGAAAAGTCATAAAGTAAACAGTTTAAAGCAAACAGTATGTAACGAACAGTATAAAGCAGCCGACATAATGATTACTAAATAGTTAACAAATAGTAAAAGTAACTTCAGTTTGGGTACCGGATAATAGGCAAAGTCTTTTTGCCACGTGGCTGAATAATTCTGGTACCCAGGGGTAAAATAGTCAAATTCCACTCAAAATACTATTTGTCCAAGGCTTAATTTTAACAAACAGTTAATTTCCCCAGGGATATAATTGTCCTTCCACTGCTGAGATAGGGATTTGGGTACCGGATAGCAAACAATGACAACAGTTGTAATTTCCCGACACATGGGACCCACTGCATAGTGATTACCAAATATTATATTATTAAACTGATACAGCGACACTATTAACTGTTTCAATTACACTGTTTTAATACGATCATCACCGTCCATTACTCTTTTCATTTTAATTTAATTTTAACCCGATAATTAAATCCTAACCGTCTATTATTCTTTTTAATTTAATTCATGAGTCATTTGTCTAACAATTTATAATAATAGTAGAATATTAATTCATTATAATTTCTTGGAGCAATGGCACCTTATTAATCATAATTTCTTGGAGCAATGGCACCTTATTAATCATAATTTCTTGGAGCAATGCCACCGTATTAATTTTAATTACTTTTCATTTTATGACTCCAAATAAAATATATTTATATTTAAATACAACACTGCACATTACCCGTCCGATAAGCAGATGAAAAATATTCATCATCAATTACAACACTGACAAATATATATTTAATTATTTATAAATAATTACACACCTGTAAAGGATAATACACTTAATTTTTATTTTATTACAACTCGTTCCGAAAAACCCGTAAATATCCAATTACATCGCTGCCTCGACTCACAAGACTAATTAACAAGGCTTTCCCAACACGAATATAAATTATTTATCCAAAAGAATATTCATATTCCTTCCCCAAAATAATCAAAAGGCCTTCGACAATATTATTATATTACAAAATGACAATCAGATTGTCAGTCCAGCAAACAAAAAAACAATTTGTCCATTTTTCTTGCAGTTCATATTAATAAACTAGTCCAACCCAATAATACCAAAGGCCCAGAATATCACCAAAGGCCCAGAATATCAACATAATTATAAACATATTACCAAAGGAACAACGTAGCAACGACCGAATATCTATAGTGTCCAGACCATATTACAATAGGCCCAATAATACCAAAGGCCCAAATATTAGGCCCAATATCAACAGCAATAACTGTGGTGTGGGGCCCAGTATCAACAGCAACAACTGTGGTGTGGGACCCACCTTCTTCCTGCACCCCTACTTCCTGCACACACATATAGCTTTGATAATATAGGACACATGTTTTAAATTTTTATTTAATTTGTGGGGACCACAAAAACCATTCCCACATCATGTATTATACCAATTTTTAAAAACCGAGATGTACATAATATATCCAATGCAGAAGCAAAATACCTTATCATTTCAACCTGTATAAATCAAACTGAACACTAACACATAAACGAGAAATGTTTATTTAATACTGATTAAACAAACGTATTAGAACGAATATAACAATTTTAATTATTTAATAATTATAAATAATAACATATTGACATTTCCATCCTTCAATTTCCAATAGAATACTCTCGCTTAACGTTCAAATAAATACTCGTTTTAAACTAATACTTTCCCCAATATACGTATTTAATATCGATGTCCCTTCACAATAATAATAACCAAATAAATTTCCCAGTCTTCTTATATATTATATATGACAATATAATTGTCAGTCCAGCAAACAAGAATAAAAAAACAATTTGTCCATTTTTCTTGCTGTTCATATTAATAAACTAGTCCAGCCCAATATAACCAAAGGCCCAGAATAAAGGCCCAATATCAACAGCAATAACTGTGGTGTAGGACCCACATAATAGTTCATAATATTTCCCAAATAAATTGTTTTTAAATAACAATTTAATATACTGTATATATATTTTTTTTAAAATGAAAATATCCAATACTAATATTTTAATTAAACATTACACATAAAAATAATATATTCTCCACCCTAAATAGTATAATCCGGCACGGAAGCGGAACCTCGCATGCGGAACAACGCTGCGCGAACAATTATTCAGTTTTCCTCCGGACCAATCCCGTTGTGCCATCTGTCCCAAACAGTGGGTACCGGGCGCGGCGGTCATCCGGTAATATTAAACGGATGACCGCATCTACCACACTATGTCAAAACCCCCCCTTCATATAAATAAGCTACCATCTACCAGATAATGTGGAAAGTCTTTTGAGCTCCCTGTTCACGATATCTGGTACCCAAGGGCAGAAAAGTCATAAAGTAAACAGTTTAAAGCAAACAGTATGTAACGAACAGTATAAAGCAGCCGACATAATGATTACTAAATAGTTAACAAATAGTAAAAGTAACTTCAGTTTGGGTGGGATAATAGGCAAAGTCTTTTTGCCACGTGGCTGAATAGTTCTGGTACCCAGGGGTAAAATAGTCAAATTCCACTCAAAATACTATTTGTCCAAGGCTTAATTTTAACAAACAGTTAATTTCCCTAGGGATATAATTGTCCTTCCACTGCTGAGATAGGGATTTGGGTACCGGATAGCAAACAATGACAACAGTTGTAATTTCCCGACACATGGGACCCACTGCATAGTGATTACCAAATATTATATTATTAAAGCGATCTGGCTGACACTATTAACTGTTTCAATTACACTGTTTTAATACGATCATCACCGTCCATTACTCTTTTCATTTTAATTTAATTTTAACCCGTTAATTAAATCATAACCGTCTATTATTCTTTTTAATTTAACTTATGAGTCGCTGCGCGAACAATTATAATAATAGTAGAATATTAATTCATTATAATTTCTTGGAGCAATGGCACCTTATTAATCATAATTTCTTGGAGCAATGCCACCGTATTAATTTTAATTACTTTTCATTTTATGACTCCAAATAAAATATATTTATATTTAAATACAACACTGCACATTACCCGTCCGATAAGCAGATGAAAAATATTCATCATCAATTACAACACTGACAAATATATATTTAATTATTTATAAATAATTACACACCTGTAAAGGATAATACACTTAATTTTTATTTTATTACAACTCGTTCCGAAAAACCCGTAAATATCCAATTACATCGCTGCCTCGACTCACAAGACTAATTAACAAGGCTTTCCCAACACGAATATAAATTATTTATCCAAAAGAATATTCATATTCCTTCCCCAAAATAATCAAAAGGCCTTCGACAATATTATTATATTACAAAATGACAATCAGATTGTCAGTCCAGCAAACAAAAAAACAATTTGTCCATTTTTCTTGCAGTTCATATTAATAAACTAGTCCAACCCAATAATACCAAAGGCCCAGAATATCACCAAAGGCCCAGAATATCAACATAATTATAAACATATTACCAAAGGAACAACGTAGCAACGACCCAATATCTATAGTGTCCAGACCATATTACAATAGGCCCAATAAAACCAAAGGCCCAAATATTAGGCCCAATATCAACAGCAATGACTGTGGTGTGGGGCCCACCTTCTTCCTGCACCCCTACTTCCTGCACACACATATAGCTTTGATAATATAGGACACATGTTTTAAATTTTTAATTAATTTGTGGGGACCACAAAAACCATTCCCACATCATGTATTATACCAATTTTTAAAAACCGAGATGTACATAATATATCCAATGCAGAAGCAAAATACCTTATCATTTCAACCTGTATAAATCAAACTGAACACTAACACATAAACGAGAAATGTTTATTTAATACTGATTAAACAAACGTATTAGAACGAATATAACAATTTTAATTATTTAATAATTATAAATAATAACATATTGACATTTCCATCCTTCAATTTCCAATAGAATACTCTCGCTTAACGTTCAAATAAATACTCGTTTTAAACTAATACTTTCCCCAATATACGTATTTAATATCGATGTCCCTTCACAATAATAATAACCAAATAAATTTCCCAGTCTTCTTATATATTATATATGACAATATAATTGTCAGTCCAGCAAACAAGAATAAAAAAACAATTTGTCCATTTTCTTCTTTGTTCATATTAATAAACTAGTCCAAATTTAATATAACCAAAGGCCGTAATAAAGGCCCAATATCAACATCAATAAGCGTGGTGTAGGACCCACATAATAGTTCATAATATTTCCCAAATAAATTGTTTTTAAATAACAATTTAATATATCAGATATATATTTTTTTAAAATGAAAATATCCAATACTAATATTTTAATTAAACATTACACATAAAAATAATATATTCTCCACCCTAAATAGTATAATCCGCGCAGGCGGAACCTCGCATGCGGAACAACGCTGCGCGAACAATTATTCAGTTTTCCTCCGGACCAATCCCGTTGTGCCATCTGTCCCAAACAGTGGGTACCGGGCGCGGCGGTCATCCGGTAATATTAAACGGATGACCGCATCTACCACACTATGTCAAAACCCCCCCTTCATATAAATAAGCTACCATCTACCAGATAATGTGGAAAGTCTTTTGAGCTCCCTGTTCACGATATCTGGTACCCAAGGGCAGAAAAGTCATAAAGTAAACAGTTTAAAGCAAACAGTATGTAACGAACAGTATAAAGCAGCCGACATAATGATTACTAAATAGTTAACAAATAGTAAAAGTAACTTCAGTTTGGGTACCGGATAATAGGCAAAGTCTTTTTGCCACGTGGCTGAATAATTCTGGTACCCAGGGGTAAAATAGTCAAATTCCACTCAAAATACTATTTGTCCAAGGCTTAATTTTAACAAACAGTTAATTTCCCCAGGGATATAATTGTCCTTCCACTGCTGAGATAGGGATTTGGGTACCGGATAGCAAACAATGACAACAGTTGTAATTTCCCGACACATGGGACCCACTGCATAGTGATTACCAAATATTATATTATTAAAGCGATCTGGCTGACACTATTAATCGTTTCAATTACCTTTGTTTTAATACGATCATCACCGTCCATTACTCTTTTCATTTTAATTTAATTTTAACCCGATAATTAAATCCTAACCGTCTATTATTCTTTTTAATTTAATTCATGAGTCGCTGTGCGAACAATTATAATAATAGTAGAATATTAATTCATTATAATTTCTTGGAGCAATGGCACCTTATTAATCATAATTTCTTGGAGCAATGGCACCTTATTAATCATAATTTCTTGGAGCAATGCCACCGTATTAATTTTAATTACTTTTCATTTTATGACTCCAAATAAAATATATTTATATTTAAATACAACACTGCACATTACCCGTCCGATAAGCAGATGAAAAATATTCATCATCAATTACAACATCGACAAATATATATTTAATTATTTATAAATAATTACACACTGTAAAGGATAATACACTTAATTTTTATTTTATTACAACTCGTTCAAAAACCCGTAAATATCCAATTACATCATTGCCTCGACTCACAAGACTAATTAACAAGGCTTTCCCAACACGAATATAAATTATTTATCCAAAAGAATATTCATATTCCTTCCCCAAAATAATCAAAAGGCCTTCGACAATATTATTATATTACAAAATGACAATCGATTGTCGATCCGACAAACAAAAAACAATTTTTCCATTTTTCTTGCAGTTCATATTAATAAACTAGTCCAACCCAATAATACCAAAGGCCCGTAATATCACCAAAGGCCCGTAATATCAACATAATTATAAACATATTACCAAAGGAACAACGTATAGCAACGACCAATATCTATAGTGTCCGCACCATATTACAATAGGCCCAATAATACCAAAGGCCCAAATATTAGGCCCAATATCAACAGCAATAACTGTGGTGTGGGGCCCAGTATCAACAGCAACAACTGTGGTGTGGGACCCACCTTCTTCCTGCACCCCTACTTCCTGCACACACATATAGCTTTGATAATATAGGACACATGTTTTAAATTTTTATTTAATTTGTGGGGACCACAAAAACCATTCCCACATCATGTATTATACCAATTTTTAAAAACCGAGATGTACATAATATATCCAATGCAGGCAAAATACCTTATCATTTCAACTCGTATAAATCAAATCGAACACTAACACATAAACGAGAAATGTTTATTTAATCTTGATTAAACAAACGTATTAGAACGAATATAACAATTTTAATTATTTAATAATTATAAATAATAACATATTGACATTTCCATCCTTCAATTTCCAATAGAATACTCTCGCTTAACGTTCAAATAAATACTCGTTTTAAACTAATACTTTCCCCAATATAGGTATTTAATATCGATGGCCCTTCACAATAATAATAACCAAATAAATTTCCAGTCTTCTTATATATTATATATGACAATATAATTGTCGATCCAAAGAAACAAGAATAAAAACAATTTGTCCATTTTTCTTGTGCTCATATTAATAAACTAGTCCAAATTTAATATAACCAAAGGCCCAGAATAAAGGCCCAATATCAACAGCAATAACTGTGGTGTAGGACCCACATAATAGTTCATAATATTTCCCAAATAAATTGTTTTTAAATAACAATTTAATATACTGTATATATATTTTTTTAAAAATGAAAATATCCAATACTAATATTTTAATTAAACATTACACATAAAAATAATATATTCTCCACCCTAAATAGTATAATCCGGCACGAAAGCGGAACCTCGCATGCGGAACAACGCTGCGCGAACAATTATTCAGTTTTCCTCCCACCAATCCCGTTGTGCCATCATCCCAAACAAGGTGGAGTGCGCGCGGCGATCATCCGTAATATTAAGCGGATGACCGCATCTACCACACTATGTCAAAACCCCCTTCATATAAATAAGCTACCATCTACCGTGATAATGTGGAAAGTCTTTTGAGCTCCCTGTTCACGATATCCGTACCCAAGTGCGTAAAAGTCATAAAGTAAATGCTTAAAGCAAACAAGATGTAATGTAACAAGATAAAGCAATGACATAATGATTACTAAATAGTTAACAAATAGTAAAAGTAACTTGGTTTGGGTACCGGATAATAGGCAAAGTCTTTTTGCCACGTGGTGAATAATTACGGTACCAGGGTAAAATAGTCAAATTCCACTCAAAATACTATTTGTCCAAGGCTTAATTTTAACAAGCAGTTAATTTCTCAGGGATATAATTGTCCTTCCACTTCTTTGAGATAGGGATTTGGGTGCGGATAGCAAACAATGACAACAGCTTGTAATTTCGACACATGGGACCCTTGCATAGTGATTACCAAATATTATATTATTAAAGCGTCTGGCTGACACTATTAACTGTTTCAATTACACTGTTTTAATACGATCATCACCGTCCATTACTCTTTTCATTTTAATTTAATTTTAACCCGATAATTAAATCCTAACCGTCTATTATTCTTTTTAATTTAATTCATGAGTCATTTGTGCGAACAATTATAATAATAGTAGAATATTAATTCATTATAATTTCTTGGAGCAATGGCACCTTATTAATCATAATTTCTTGGAGCAATGGCACCTTATTAATCATAATTTCTTGGAGCAATGCCACCCGATTAATTTTAATTACTTTTCATTTTATGACTCCAAATAAAATATATTTATATTTAAATACAACATCGCACATTACCGTCCGATAAGCAGATGAAAAATATTCATCATCAATTACAACACTGACAAATATATATTTAATTATTTATAAATAATTACACACCTGTAAAGGATAATACACTTAATTTTTATTTTATTACAACTCGTTCCGAAAAACCCGTAAATATCCAATTACATCGCTGCCTCGACTCACAAGACTAATTAACAAGGCTTTCCCAACACGAATATAAATTATTTATCCAAAAGAATATTCATATTCCTTCCCCAAAATAATCAAAAGGCCTTCGACAATATTATTATATTACAAAATGACAATCAGATTGTCGATCCAAAGAAACAAAAAATCAATTTGTCCATTTTTCTTGCAGTTCATATTAATAAACTAGTCCAACCCAATAATACCAAAGGCCCAGAATATCACCAAAGGCCCAGAATATCAACATAATTATAAACATATTACCAAAGGAACAACGTAGCAACGACCGAATATCTATAGTGTCAGAACTATATTACAATAGGCCCAATAATACCAAAGGCCCAAATATTAGGCCCAATATCAACAGCAATAACTGTGGTGTGGGGCCCAGTATCAACAGCAACAACTGTGGTGTGGGACCCACCTTCTTCCTGCACCCCTACTTCCTGCACACACATATAGCTTTGATAATATAGGACACATGTTTTAAATTTTTATTTAATTTGTGGGGACCACAAAAACCATTCCCACATCATGTATTATACCAATTTTTAAAAACCGAGATGTACATAATATATCCAATGCAGCAAAATACCTTATCATTTCAACTCGTATAAATCAAATCAACACTAACACATAAACGAGAAATGTTTATTTAATACTGATTAAACAAACGTATTAGAACGAATATAACAATTTTAATTATTTAATAATTATAAATAATAACATATTGACATTTCCATCCTTCAATTTCCAATAGAATACTCTCGCTTAACGTTCAAATAAATACTCGTTTTAAACTAATACTTTCCCCAATATACGTATTTAATATCGATGTCCCTTCACAATAATAATAACCAAATAAATTTCCCAGTCTTCTTATATATTATATATGACAATATAATTGTCGATCCAAAGAAACAAGAATAAAAACAATTTGTCCATTTTCTTCTTTGTTCATATTAATAAACTAGTCCAGCCCAATATAACCAAAGGCCCAGAATAAAGGCCCAATATCAACAGCAATAACTGTGGTGAAGGACCCACATAATAGTTCATAATATTTCCCAAATAAATTGTTTTTAAATAACAATTTAATATACTGTATATATATTTTTTTTAAAATGAAAATATCCAATACTAATATTTTAATTAAACATTACACATAAAAATAATATATTCTCCACCCTAAATAGTATAATCCGGCACGGAAGCGGAACCTCGCATGCGGAACAATACGAACAATTATTCGATTTTCCTCCCACCAATCCCGCAGCCATCATCCCCAAACAGTGGGTACCGGGCGCGGCGGTCATCCGGTAATATTAAACGGATGACCGCATCTACCACACTATGTCAAAACCCCCCTTCATATAAATAAGCTACCATCTACCAGATAATGTGGAAAGTCTTTTGAGCTCCCTGTTCACGATATCTGGTACCCAAGGGCAGAAAAGTCATAAAGTAAACAGTTTAAAGCAAACAGTATGTAACGAACAGTATAAAGCAGCCGACATAATGATTACTAAATAGTTAACAAATAGTAAAAGTAACTTCAGTTTGGGTACCGGATAATAGGCAAAGTCTTTTTGCCACGTGGCTGAATAATTCTGGTACCCAGGGGTAAAATAGTCAAATTCCACTCAAAATACTATTTGTCCAAGGCTTAATTTTAACAAACAGTTAATTTCTCCAGGGATATAATTGTCCTTCCACTGCTGAGATAGGGATTTGGGTACCGGATAGCAAACAATGACAACAGTTGTAATTTCCCGACACATGGGACCCACTGCATAGTGATTACCAAATATTATATTATTAAACTGATACAGCGACACTATTAACTGTTTCAATTACACTGTTTTAATACGATCATCACCGTCCATTACTCTTTTCATTTTAATTTAATTTTAACCCGATAATTAAATCCTAACCGTCTATTATTCTTTTTAATTTAATTCATGAGTCGCTGTGCGAACAATTATAATAATAGTAGAATATTAATTCATTATAATTTCTTGGAGCAATGGCACCTTATTAATCATAATTTCTTGGAGCAATGGCACCTTATTAATCATAATTTCTTGGAGCAATGCCACCGTATTAATTTTAATTACTTTTCATTTTATGACTCCAAATAAAATATATTTATATTTAAATACAACACTGCACATTACACGTCCGATAAGCAGATGAAAAATATTCATCATCAATTACAACACTGACAAATATATATTTAATTATTTATAAATAATTACACACCTGTAAAGGATAATACACTTAATTTTTATTTTATTACAACTCGTTCCGAAAAACCCGTAAATATCCAATTACATCGCTGCCTCGACTCACAAGACTAATTAACAAGGCTTTCCCAACACGAATATAAATTATTTATCCAAAAGAATATTCATATTCCTTCCCCAAAATAATCAAAAGGCCTTCGACAATATTATTATATTACAAAATGACAATCAGATTGTCAGTCCAGCAAACAAAAAAACAATTTGTCCATTTTTCTTGCAGTTCATATTAATAAACTAGTCCAACCCAATAATACCAAAGGCCCGTAATATCACCAAAGGCCCGTAATATCAACATAATTATAAACATATTACCAAAGGAACAACGTAGCAACGACCAATATCTATAGTGTCCAGACTATATTACAATAGGCCCAATAATACCAAAGGCCCAAATATTAGGCCCAATATCAACAAAGAATAAGCGTGGTGTGGGGCCCGGTATCAACAAAGAACAAGCGTGGTGTGGGACCCACCTTCTTCCCGCACCCTACTTCCTGCACACACATATAGCTTTGATAATATAGGACACATGTTTTAAATTTTTATTTAATTTGTGGGGACCACAAAAACCATTCCCACATCATGTATTATACCAATTTTTAAAAACCGAGATGTACATAATATATCCAATGCAGAAGCAAAATACCTTAACATTTCAACTCGTATAAATCAAATCAACACTAACACATAAACGAGAAATGTTTATTTAATACTGATTAAACAAACGTATTAGAACGAATATAACAATTTTAATTATTTAATAATTATAAATAATAACATATTGACATTTCCATCCTTCAATTTCCAATAGAATACTCTCGCTTAACGTTCAAATAAATACTCGTTTTAAACTAATACTTTCCCCAATATACGTATTTAATATCGATGTCCCTTCACAATAATAATAACCAAATAAATTTCCCAGTCTTCTTATATATTATATATGACAATATAATTGTCAGTCCAGCAAACAAGAATAAAAAAACAATTTGTCCATTTTTCTTGCTGTTCATATTAATAAACTAGTCCAGCCCAATATAACCAAAGGCCCAGAATAAAGGCCCAATATCAACAGCAATAACTGTGGTGAAGGACCCACATAATAGTTCATAATATTTCCCAAATAAATTGTTTTTAAATAACAATTTAATATACTGTATATATATTTTTTTTAAAATGAAAATATCCAATACTAATATTTTAATTAAACATTACACATAAAAATAATATATTCTCCACCCTAAATAGTATAATCCGGCACGGAAGCGGAACCCCGGATGCGGAACAACGCTGCGCGAACAATTATTCATTTTTCCTTCGGGCCAATCCCATTGTGCCATCTGTCCCCAAAGGTGGAGTGCCGAGCGTGATCATCCGTAATATTAAACGGATGACCACATCTACCACACTATGTCAAAACCCCCTTCATATAAATAAGCTACCATCTACCGATAATGTGGAAAGTCTTTTGAGCTCCTGCTCACGATATCCGTACCCAAGCGTAAAAGTCATAAAGTAAACAGTTTAAAGCAAACAGTATGTAACGAACAGTATAAAGCAGCCGACATAATGATTACTAAATAGTTAACAAATAGTAAAAGTAACTTCAGTTTGGGTACCGGATAATAGGCAAAGTCTTTTTGCCACGTGGCTGAATAATTCTGGTACCCAGGGGTAAAATAGTCAAATTCCACTCAAAATACTATTTGTCCAAGGCTTAATTTTAACAAACAGTTAATTTCCCCAGGGATATAATTGTCCTTCCACTGCTGAGATAGGGATTTGGGTACCGGATAGCAAACAATGACAACAGTTGTAATTTCCCGACACATGGGACCCACTGCATAGTGATTACCAAATATTATATTATTAAAGCGATACTGGCTGACACTATTAATCTGTTTCAATTACACTGTTTTAATACGATCATCACCGTCCATTACTCTTTTCATTTTAATTTAATTTTAACCCGATAATTAAATCCTAACCGTCTATTATTCTTTTTAATTTAATTCATGAGTCGCTGTGCGAACAATTATAATAATAGTAGAATATTAATTCATTATAATTTCTTGGAGCAATGGCACCTTATTAATCATAATTTCTTGGAGCAATGGCACCTTATTAATCATAATTTCTTGGAGCAATGCCACCGTATTAATTTTAATTACTTTTCATTTTATGACTCCAAATAAAATATATTTATATTTAAATACAACACTGCACATTACCCGTCCGATAAGCAGATGAAAAATATTCATCATCAATTACAACACTGACAAATATATATTTAATTATTTATAAATAATTACACACCTGTAAAGGATAATACACTTAATTTTTATTTTATTACAACTCGTTCCGAAAAACCCGTAAATATCCAATTACATCGCTGCCTCGACTCACAAGACTAATTAACAAGGCTTTCCCAACACGAATATAAATTATTTATCCAAAAGAATATTCATATTCCTTCCCCAAAATAATCAAAAGGCCTTCGACAATATTATTATATTACAAAATGACAATCAGATTGTCAGTCCAGCAAACAAAAAAACAATTTGTCCATTTTTCTTGCAGTTCATATTAATAAACTAGTCCAACCTAATAATACCAAAGGCCCGTAATATCACCAAAGGCCCGTAATATCAACATAATTATAAACATATTACCAAAGGAACAACGTAGCAACGACTCAATATCTATAGTGTCCGCACTATATTACAATAGGCCCAATAATACCAAAGGCCCAAATATTAGCCCAATATCAACAAAGAATAAGCGTGGTGTGGGGCCCAGTATCAACAAAGAATAACCGTGGTGTGGGACCCACCTTCTTCCTGCACCCTACTTCCTGCACACACATATAGCTTTGATAATATAGGACACATGTTTTAAATTTTTATTTAATTTGTGGGGACCACAAAACCATTCCCACATCATGTATTATACCAATTTTTAAAACCGAGATGTACATAATATATCCAATGCAGAAGCAAAATACCTTATCATTTCAACCTCAGTATAAATCAAATCAACACTAACACATAAACGAGAAATGTTTATTTAATCTTGATTAAACAAACGTATTAGAACGAATATAACAATTTTAATTATTTAATAATTATAAATAATAACATATTGACATTTCCATCCTTCAATTTCCAATAGAATACTCTCGCTTAACGCTCAAATAAATACTGCTTTAAACTAATACTTTCCCCAATATACGTATTTAATATCGATGTCCCTTCACAATAATAATAACCAAATAAATTTCCCAGTCTTCTTATATATTATATATGACAATATAATTGTCGATCCAAAGAAACAAGAATAAAAACAATTTGTCCATTTTTCTTCTTTGTTCATATTAATAAACTAGTCCAAATTTAATATAACCAAAGGCCCGAATAAAGGCCCAATATCAACAAAGAATAAGCGTGGTGTAGGACCCACATAATAGTTCATAATATTTCCCAAATAAATTGTTTTTAAATAACAATTTAATATATCAGATATATATTTTTTTAAAAATGAAAATATCCAATACTAATATTTTAATTAAACATTACACATAAAAATAATATATTATCCACCCTAAATAGTATAATCCGACGCAGCGGAACCTCGTGATGCGGAACAATGGCGAACAATTATTCGATTTTCCTCCTGACCAATCCCGTTGTGCCATCCGTCCCAAACAAGGTAAGTGCCAAGCGCCATCCGGTAATATTAAACGGATGACCGCATCTACCACACTATGTCAAAACCCCTTCATATAAATAAGCTACCATCTACCGATAATGTGGAAAGTCTTTTGAGCTCCCTGCTCACGATATCCGTACCCAAGCGTAAAAGTCATAAAGTAAGCAGTTTAAAGCAAGCGGTATGTAACGAACAAAGATAAAGCAAATACATAATGATTACTAAATAGTTAACAAATAGTAAAAGTAACTTCAGTTTGGGTACCGGATAATAGGCAAAGTCTTTTGCCACGTGGTGAATAATTACGGTACCAGGGTAAAATAGTCAAATTCCACTCAAAATACTATTTGTCCAAGGCTTAATTTTAACAAAGCAGTTAATTTCCCCAGGATATAATTGTCCTTCCACCTTTGAGATAGGGATTTGGGTACCGGATAGCAAACAATGACAATAGCTTGTAATTTCGACACATGGGACCCACTGCATAGTGATTACCAAATATTATATTATTAAACTGATACAAATGACACTATTAATCGCTTCAATTACACTGCTTTAATACGATCATCACCGCTCCATTACTCTTTTCATTTTAATTTAATTTTAACCCGATAATTAAATCCTAACCGTCTATTATTCTTTTTAATTTAATTCATGAGTCATTGTATGTAACAATTATAATAATAGTAGAATATTAATTCATTATAATTTCTTGGAGCAATGGCACCTTATTAATCATAATTTCTTGGAGCAATGGCACCTTATTAATCATAATTTCTTGGAGCAATGCCACCGTATTAATTTTAATTACTTTTCATTTTATGACTCCAAATAAAATATATTTATATTTAAATACAACACTGCACATTACCCGTCCGATAAGCAGATGAAAAATATTCATCATCAATTACAACATCGACAAATATATATTTAATTATTTATAAATAATTACACACTGTAAAGGATAATACACTTAATTTTTATTTTATTACAACTCGTTCAAAAACCCGTAAATATCCAATTACATCGCTTCGACTCACAAGACTAATTAACAAGGCTTTCCTAACACGAATATAAATTATTTATCCAAAAGAATATTCATATTCCTTCCCCAAAAAAATCAAAAGGCCTTCGACAATATTATTATATTACAAAATGACAATCAGTTGTCGATCCGAGAAACAAAAAAACAATTTGTCCATTTTTCTTGCAGCTCATATTAATAAACTAGTCCAACCCAATAATACCAAAGGCCCGTAATATCACCAAAGGCCCGTAATATCAACATAATTATAAACATATTACCAAAGGAACAACGTAGCAACGACCGAATATCTATAGTGTCCAGACTATATTACAATAGGCCCAATAATACCAAAGGCCCAAATATTAGGCCCAATATCAACAAAGAATAAGCGTGGTGTGGGGCCAAGATCAACAAAGAATAAGCGTGGTGTGGGACCCACCTTCTTCCTGCACTCCCTACTTCCTCGCACACACATATAGCTTTGATAATATAGGACACATGTTTTAAATTTTTATTTAATTTGTGGGGACCACAAAAACCATTCCCACATCATGTATTATACCAATTTTTAAAAACCGAGATGTACATAATATATCCAATGCAGTAAGCAAAATACCTTATCATTTCAACTCGTATAAATCAAATCAACACTAACACATAAACGAGAAATGTTTATTTAATACCTGATTAAACAAACGTATTAGAACGAATATAACAATTTTAATTATTTAATAATTATAAATAATAACATATTGACATTTCCATCCTTCAATTTCCAATAGAATACTCTCGCTAACGCTCAAATAAATACTGCTTTAAACTAATACTTTCCCCAATATAATGATTTAATATCGATGTCCCTTCACAATAATAATAACCAAATAAATTTCCCAGTCTTCTTATATATTATATATGACAATATAATTGTCGACCCAAAGAAACAAGAATAAAAAAACAATTTGTCCATTTTCTTCATTGCTCATATTAATAAACTAGTCCAAATTTAATATAACCAAAGGCCCGTAATAAAGGCCCAATATCAACAAAGAATAATCGTGGTGAAGGACCCACTTAATAGTTCATTATTTTCCCAAAATAAATTGTTTTTAAATAACAATTTAATATACTGTATATATATTTTTTTAAAAATGAAAATATCCAATACTAATATTTTAATTAAACATTACACATAAAAATAATATATTATCCACCCTAAATAGTATAATCCGGCACGGAAGCGGAACCCCGGATGCGGAACAACGCTGCGCGAACAATTATTCATTTTTCCTTCGGGCCAATCCCATTGTGCCACGTGTCCTAACAGTGGGTACCGGGCGCGGCGGTCATCCGGTAATATTAAACGGATGACCGCATCTACCACACTATGTCAGAACCCCCCCTTCATATAAATAAGCTACCATCTACCAGATAATGTGAAACATCTTTTGAGCTCCCTGTTCACGATATCTGGTACCCAAGGCGTAAAAGTCATAAAGTAAATAGCTTTAAAGCAAACAAGATGTAACGAACAAAGATAAAGCAAAATGACATAATGATTACTAAATAGTTAACAAATAGTAAAAGTAACTTCAGTTTGGGTACCGGATAATAGGCAAAGTCTTTTTGCCACGTGGTCAATAATTCGTACCCAGGGTAAAATAGTCAAATTCCACTCAAAATACTATTTGTCCAAGGCTTAATTTTAACAAATGCTAATTTCTCCAGGGATATAATTGTCCTTCCACTTCGAGATAGGGATTTGGGTACCGGATAGCAAACAATGACAACAGCTTGTAATTTCCGACACATGGGACCCACGATAGTGATTACCAAATATTATATTATTAAACCGATACAAATGACACTATTAATCGCTTTCAATTACACTGCTTTTAATACGATCATCACCGCCCATTACTCTTTTCATTTTAATTTAATTTTAACCCGATAATTAAATCCTAACCGTCTATTATTCTTTTTAATTTAATTCATGAGTCATTGTATGCGAACAATTATAATAATAGTAGAATATTAATTCATTATAATTTCTTGGAGCAATGGCACCTTATTAATCATAATTTCTTGGAGCAATGGCACCTTATTAATCATAATTTCTTGGAGCAATGCCACCGTATTAATTTTAATTACTTTTCATTTTATGACTCCAAATAAAATATATTTATATTTAAATACAACACTGCACATTACCCGTCCGATAAGCAGATGAAAAATATTCATCATCAATTACAACACTGACAAATATATATTTAATTATTTATAAATAATTACACACCTGTAAAGGATAATACACTTAATTTTTATTTTATTACAACTCGTTCCGAAAAACCCGTAAATATCCAATTACATCGCGCTTCGACTCACAAGACTAATTAACAAGGCTTTCCCAACACGAATATAAATTATTTATCCAAAAGAATATTCATATTCCTTCCCCAAAATAATCAAAAGGTTTTCGACAATATTATTAGATTACAAAATGACAATCGATTGTCACCCAAAGAAACAAAAAACAATTTGTCCATTTTTCTTGCAGCTCATATTAATAAACTAGTCCAACCTAATAATACCAAAGGCCCAGAATATCACCAAAGGCCCAGAATATCAACATAATTATAAACATATTACCAAAGGAACAACGTAG
Organism: Calophaca sinica; assembly: GCA_037113605.1. Classification (NCBI taxonomy): domain Eukaryota; kingdom Viridiplantae; phylum Streptophyta; class Magnoliopsida; order Fabales; family Fabaceae; genus Calophaca; species Calophaca sinica. Next base: position 88,238,782 of record CM073732.1, on the reverse strand, counting down.
CAACGACCGAATATCTATAGTGTCCAGACCATATTACAATAGGCCCAATAATACCAAAGGCCCAAATATTAGGCCCAATATCAACAGCAATAACTGTGGTGTGGGGCCCAGTATCAACAGCAACAACTGTGGTGTGGGACCCACCTTCTTCCTGCACCCCTACTTCCTGCACACACATATAGCTTTGATAATATAGGACACATGTTTTAAATTTTTATTTAATTTGTGGGGACCACAAAAACCATTCCCACATCATGTATTATACCAATTTTTAAAAACCGAGATGTACATAATATATCCAATGCAGAAGCAAAATACCTTATCATTTCAACCTGTATAAATCAAACTGAACACTAACACATAAACGAGAAATGTTTATTTAATACTGATTAAACAAACGTATTAGAACGAATATAACAATTTTAATTATTTAATAATTATAAATAATAACATATTGACATTTCCATCCTTCAATTTCCAATAGAATACTCTCACTTAACGTTCAAATAAATACTGCTTTAAACTAATACTTTCCCCAATATACGTATTTAATATCGATGTCCCTTCACAATAATAATAACCAAATAAATTTCCCAGTCTTCTTATATATTATATATGACAATATAATTGTCACCCAAAGAAACAAGAATAAAAACAATTTGTCCATTTTTTCTTCATTGCTCATATTAATAAACTAGTCCAAATTTCAATATAACCAAAGGCCCGTAATAAAGGCCCAATATCAACAAAGAATAATCGTGGTGTAGGACCCACATAATAGTTCATAATATTTCCCAAATAAATTGTTTTTAAATAACAATTTAATATCAGATATATATTTTTTTAAAATGAAAATATCCAATACTAATATTTTAATTAAACATTACACATAAAAATAATATATTCTCCACCCTAAATAGTATAATCCGCACGAAAGCGGAACCTCGTGATGCGGAACAATAGGCGAACAATTATTCGATTTTCCTCCCACTAATCCCGTTGTGCCATCTGTCCCCAAACAAGGAGTGCAGAGCGGCGGTCATCCGGTAATATTAAACGGATGACCGCATCTACCACACTATGTCAAACCCCCCTTCATATAAATAAGCTACCATCTACCAGATAATGTGGAAAGTCTTTTGAGCTCCCTGTTCACGATATCTGGTACCCAAGGGCAGAAAAGTCATAAAGTAAACAGCTTTAAAGCAAACAAGATGTAACTAACAAAGATAAAGCAAATGACATAATGATTACTAAATAGTTAACAAATAGTAAAAGTAACTTCGCTTGGGTACCGGATAATAGGCAAAGTCTTTTTGCCACGTGGGTCAATAATTCGTACCAGGGTAAAATAGTCAAATTCCACTCAAAATACTATTTGTCCAAGGCTTAATTTTAACAAACAGTTAATTTCCCAGGATATAATTGTCCTTCCACTTTGAGATAGGGATTTGGGTACCGGATAGCAAACAATGACAACAGCTTGTAATTTCGACACATGGGACCCACTGCATAGTGATTACCAAATATTATATTATTAAACCGATACAAATGACACTATTAATCTGCTTCAATTACACTGCTTTTAATACGATCATCACCGCCCATTACTCTTTTCATTTTAATTTAATTTTAACCCGATAATTAAATCCTAACCGTCTATTATTCTTTTTAATTTAATTCATGAGTCATTGTATAACAATTATAATAATAGTAGAATATTAATTCTTTATATTTTCTTGGAGCAATGGCACCTTATTAATCATAATTTCTTGGAGCAATGGCACCTTATTAATCATAATTTCTTGGAGCAATGCCACCGTATTAATTTTAATTACTTTTCATTTTATGACTCCAAATAAAATATATTTATATTTAAATACAACACTGCACATTACCCGTCCGATAAGCAGATGAAAAATATTCATCATCAATTACAACATCGACAAATATATATTTAATTATTTATAAATAATTACACACACTGTAAAGGATAATACACTTAATTTTTATTTTATTACAACTCGTTCGAAAAACCCGTAAATATCCAATTACATCGCTTCGACTCACAAGACTAATTAACAAGGCTTTCCCAACACGAATATAAATTATTTATCCAAAAGAATATTCATATTCCTTCCCCAAAATAATCAAAAGGCCTTCGACAATATTATTATATTACAAAATGACAATCGATTGTCACCCAAAGAAACAAAAAACAATTTGTCCATTTTTCTTGCAGCTCATATTAATAAACTAGTCCAACCCAATAATACCAAAGGCCCGTAATATCACCAAAGGCCCGTAATATCAACATAATTATAAACATATTACCAAAGGAACAACGTAGAACGACTCAATATCTATAGTGTCCGCACTATATTACAATAGGCCCAATAATACCAAAGGCCCAAATATTAGGCCCAATATCAACAAAGAATAATCGTGGTGTGGGGCCCGATATCAACAAAGAATAACCGTGGTGTGGGACCCACCTTCTTCCTGCACCCTACTTCCTCGCACACACATATAGCTTTGATAATATAGGACACATGTTTTAAATTTTTATTTAATTTGTGGGGACCACAAAACCATTCCCACATCATGTATTATACCAATTTTTAAAAACCGAGATGTACATAATATATCCAATGCAGTACAAAATACCTTATCATTTCAACTCAGTATAAATCAAATCAACACTAACACATAAACGAGAAATGTTTATTTAATATCGATTAAACAAACGTATTAGAACGAATATAACAATTTTAATTATTTAATAATTATAAATAATAACATATTGACATTTCCATCCTTCAATTTCCAATAGAATACTCTCGCTTAACGCTCAAATAAATACTGCTTTAAACTAATACTTTCCCCAATATACGTATTTAATATCGATGTCCCTTCACAATAATAATAACCAAATAAATTTCCCAGTCTTCTTATATATTATATATGACAATATAATTGTCAGTCCAGCAAACAAGAATAAAAAAACAATTTGTCCATTTTTCTTGCTGTTCATATTAATAAACTAGTCCAGCCCAATATAACCAAAGGCCCAGAATAAAGGCCCAATATCAACAGCAATAACTGTGGTGTAGGACCCACATAATAGTTCATAATATTTCCCAAATAAATTGTTTTTAAATAACAATTTAATATACTGTATATATATTTTTTTAAAAATGAAAATATCCAATACTAATATTTTAATTAAACATTACACATAAAAATAATATATTCTCCACCCTAAATAGTATAATCCGGCACGAAGCTAACCTCGTGATGCGGAACACAGGCGAACAATTATTCAGCTTTCCTCCTGACCAATCCCGTTGTGCCATCTGGTCCCAAACAAGGTACGCGCGCGATCATCCGTAATATTAAACGGATGACCGCATCTACCACACTATGTCAAAACCCCCCCTTGATATAAATAAGCTACCATCTACCAGATAATGTGGAAAGTCTTTTGAGCTCCCTGCTCACGATATCCGTACCCAAGCGTAAAAGTCATAAAGTAAATGGGCTTTAAAGCAAACAGATGTAAATCTAACAAAGATAAAGCAAAATTGACATAATGATTACTAAATAGTTAACAAATAGTAAAAGTAACTTCAGTTTGGGTACGGATAATAGGCAAAGTCTTTTTGCCACGTGGTCAATAATTCGTACCAGGGGTAAAATAGTCAAATTCCACTCAAAATACTATTTGTCCAAGGCTTAATTTTAACAAACAGTTAATTTCCCCAGGGATATAATTGTCCTTCCACTGCTGAGATAGGGATTTGGGTACCGGATAGCAAACAATGACAACAGTTGTAATTTCCCGACACATGGGACCCACTGCATAGTGATTACCAAATATTATATTATTAAACTGATACAGCGACACTATTAACTGTTTCAATTACACTGTTTTAATACGATCATCACCGTCCATTACTCTTTTCATTTTAATTTAATTTTAACCCGATAATTAAATCCTAACCGTCTATTATTCTTTTTAATTTAATTCATGAGTCGCTGTGCGAACAATTATAATAATAGTAGAATATTAATTCATTATAATTTCTTGGAGCAATGGCACCTTATTAATCATAATTTCTTGGAGCAATGGCACCTTATTAATCATAATTTCTTGGAGCAATGCCACCGTATTAATTTTAATTACTTTTCATTTTATGACTCCAAATAAAATATATTTATATTTAAATACAACACTGCACATTACCCGTCCGATAAGCAGATGAAAAATATTCATCATCAATTACAACATCGACAAATATATATTTAATTATTTATAAATAATTACACACCAGTAAAGGATAATACACTTAATTTTTATTTTATTACAACTCGTTCCAAAACCCGTAAATATCCAATTACATCGGCCTCGACTCACAAGACTAATTAACAAGGCTTTCCCAACACGAATATAAATTATTTATCCAAAAGAATATTCATATTCCTTCCCCAAAATAATCAAAAGGCCTTCGACAATATTATTATATTACAAAATGACAATCGATTGTCACCCGAGAAACAAAAAACAATTTGTCCATTTTTCTTGCAGCTCATATTAATAAACTAGTCCAACCTAATAATACCAAAGGCCCAGAATATCACCAAAGGCCCAGAATATCAACATAATTATAAACATATTACCAAAGGAACAACGTAGCAACGACCGAATATCTATAGTGTCCAGACCATATTACAATAGGCCCAATAATACCAAAGGCCCAAATATTAGGCCCAATATCAACAAAGAATAAGCGTGGTGTGGGGCCCAAAGATCAACAAAGAATAACCGTGGTGTGGGACCCACCTTCTTCCTGCACTCTACTTCCTGCACACACATATAGCTTTGATAATATAGGACACATGTTTTAAATTTTTATTTAATTTGTGGGGACCACAAAACCATTCCCACATCATGTATTATACCAATTTTTAAAACCGAGATGTACATAATATATCCAATGCAGAAGCAAAATACCTTATCATTTCAACTCGTATAAATCAAATCAACACTAACACATAAACGAGAAATGTTTATTTAATATCGATTAAACAAACGTATTAGAACGAATATAACAATTTTAATTATTTAATAATTATAAATAATAACATATTGACATTTCCATCCTTCAATTTCCAATAGAATACTCTCGCTTAACGCTCAAATAAATACTGCTTTAAACTAATACTTTCCCCAATATACGTATTTAATATCGATGTCCCTTCACAATAATAATAACCAAATAAATTTCCCAGTCTTCTTATATATTATATATGACAATATAATTGTCACCCAAAGAAACAAGAATAAAAACAATTTGTCCATTTTTCTTGCTCATATTAATAAACTAGTCCAAATTTAATATAACCAAAGGCCCGTAATAAAGGCCCAATATCAACAAAGAATAATCGTGGTGTAGGACCCACATAATAGTTCATAATATTTCCCAAATAAATTGTTTTTAAATAACAATTTAATATATCAGATATATATTTTTTAAAATGAAAATATCCAATACTAATATTTTAATTAAACATTACACATAAAAATAATATATTCTCCACCCTAAATAGTATAATCCGCACGAAGCTTAACCTCGTGATGCGGAACAATGCGCGAACAATTATTCGCTTTTCCTCCTGACCAATCCCACAGCCATCTGTCCCAAATAGTAGATGCAAGCGCGCGGTCATCCGGTAATATTAAACGGATGACCGCATCTACCACACTATGTCAAAACCCCCCCTTCATATAAATAAGCTACCATCTACCAGATAATGTGGAAAATCTTTTGAGCTCCCTGGTCACGATATCCGTACCCAAGCGTAAAAGTCATAAAGTAAAGTTTAAAGCAAACAAGATGTAACGAATCAGATAAAACAAATTGACATAATGATTACTAAATAGTTAACAACTAGTAAAAGTAACTTCAGTTTGGGTACTGATAATAGGCAAAGTCTTTTTGCCACGTGGTCAATAGTTACGGTACCAGGGTAAAATAGTCAAATTCCACTCAAAATACTATTTGTCCAAGGCTTAATTTTAACAAATGTTAATTTCCCAGGGATATAATTGTCCTTCCACCGCCGAGATAGGGATTTGGGTACCGGATAGCAAACAATGACAACAGCTTGTAATTTCAGACACATGGGACCCATCGCATAGTGATTACCAAATATTATATTATTAAACCTGATACAAATGACACTATTAATCGCTTTCAATTACACTGCTTTTAATACGATCATCACCGCCCATTACTCTTTTCATTTTAATTTAATTTTAACCCGATAATTAAATCCTAACCGCCTATTATTCTTTTTAATTTAATTTATGAGTCATTTGCTTAACAATTATAATAATAGTAGAATATTAATTCATTATAATTTCTTGGAGCAATGGCACCTTATTAATCATAATTTCTTGGAGCAATGGCACCTTATTAATCATAATTTCTTGGAGCAATGCCACCGTATTAATTTTAATTACTTTTCATTTTATGACTCCAAATAAAATATATTTATATTTAAATACAACACTGCACATTACCCGTCCGATAAGCAGATGAAAAATATTCATCATCAATTACAACACTGACAAATATATATTTAATTATTTATAAATAATTACACACCTGTAAAGGATAATACACTTAATTTTTATTTTATTACAACTCGTTCCGAAAAACCCGTAAATATCCAATTACATCGCTGCCTCGACTCACAAGACTAATTAACAAGGCTTTCCCAACACGAATATAAATTATTTATCCAAAAGAATATTCATATTCCTTCCCCAAAATAATCAAAAGGCCTTCGACAATATTATTATATTACAAAATGACAATCAGATTGTTAGTCCAGCAAACGAAAAAACAATTTGTCCATTTTTCTTGCAGTTCATATTAATAAACTAGTCCAACCCAATAATACCAAAGGCCCAGAATATCACCAAAGGCCCAGAATATCAACATAATTATAAACATATTACCAAAGGAACAACGTAGCAACGACCAATATCTATAGTGTCCAGACTATATTACAATAGGCCCAATAATACCAAAGGCCCAAATATTAGGCCCAATATCAACAAAGAATAATCGTGGTGTGGGGCCCAAAGATCAACAAAGAACAACAGTAGTGTGGGACCCACCTTCTTCCGCACTCTACTTCCTCGCACACACATATAGCTTTGATAATATAGGACACATGTTTTAAATTTTTATTTAATTTGTGGGGACCACAAAACCATTCCCACATCATGTATTATACCAATTTTTAAAACCGAGATGTACATAATATATCCAATGCAGAAGAAAATACCTTATCATTTCAACTCGTATAAATCAAATCAACACTAACACATAAACGAGAAATGTTTATTTAATACTGATTAAACAAACGTATTAGAACGAATATAACAATTTTAATTATTTAATAATTATAAATAATAACATATTGACATTTCCATCCTTCAATTTCCAATAGAATACTCTCGCTTAACGTTCAAATAAATACTCGTTTTAAACTAATACTTTCCCCAATATACGTATTTAATATCGATGTCCCTTCACAATAATAATAACCAAATAAATTTCCCAGTCTTCTTATATATTATATATGACAATATAATTGTCAGTCCAGCAAACAAGAATAAAAAAACAATTTGTCCATTTTTCTTGTTTGCTCATATTAATAAACTAGTCAAATTTAATATAACCAAAGGCCGTAATAAAGGCCCAATATCAACAGCAATAATCGTGGTGAAGGACCCACATAATAGTTCATAATATTTCCCAAATAAATTGTTTTTAAATAACAATTTAATATACTGTATATATATTTTTTTTAAAATGAAAATATCCAATACTAATATTTTAATTAAACATTACACATAAAAATAATATATTCTCCACCCTAAATAGTATAATCCGGCACGGAAGCGGAACCTCGCATGCGGAACAACGCTGCGCGAACAATTATTCAGTTTTCCTCCGGACCAATCCCGTTGTGCCATCTGTCCCAAACAGTGGGTACCGGGCGCGGCGGTCATCCGGTAATATTAAACGGATGACCGCATCTACCACACTATGTCAAAACCCCCCCTTCATATAAATAAGCTACCATCTACCAGATAATGTGGAAAGTCTTTTGAGCTCCCCTCATTCACGATATCCGTACCCAAGCGTAAAAGTCATAAAGTAAACAGTTTAAAGCAAACAGTATGTAACGAACTGTATAAAACAGCCGACATAATGATTACTAAATAGTTAACAACTAGTAAAAGTAACTTCAGTTTGGGTACCGGATAATAGGCAAAGTCTTTTTGCCACGTGGCTGAATAGTTCTGGTACCCAGGGGTAAAATAGTCAAATTCCACTCAAAATACTATTTGTCCAAGGCTTAATTTTAACAAACAGTTAATTTCCCCAGGGATATAATTGTCCTTCCACTGCTGAGATAGGGATTTGGGTACCGGATAGCAAACAATGACAACAGTTGTAATTTCCCGACACATGGGACCCACTGCATAGTGATTACCAAATATTATATTATTAAACTGATACAGCGACACTATTAACTGTTTCAATTACATCGCTTTTAATACGATCATCACCGCCCATTACTCTTTTCATTTTAATTTAATTTTAACCCGATAATTAAATCCTAACCGTCTATTATTCTTTTTAATTTAATTTATGAGTCATTCTTGTAACAATTATAATAATAGTAGAATATTAGTTCATTATAATTTCTTGGAGCAATGGCACCTTATTAATCATAATTTCTTGGAGCAATGGCACCTTATTAATCATAATTTCTTGGAGCAATGCCACCGTATTAATTTTAATTACTTTTCATTTTATGACTCCAAATAAAATATATTTATATTTAAATACAACACTGCACATTACCCGTCCGATAAGCGGATGAAAAATATTCATCATCAATTACAACATCGACAAATATATATTTAATTATTTATAAATAATTACACACACCAGAAGGATAATACACTTAATTTTTATTTTATTACAACTCGTTCAGAAAAACCCGTAAATATCCAATTACATCGCCTCGACTCACAAGACTAATTAACAAGGCTTTCCCAACACGAATATAAATTATTTATCCAAAAGAATATTCATATTCCTTCCCCAAAATAATCAAAAGGCCTTCGACAATATTATTATATTACAAAATGACAATCAGATTGTTAGTCCAGCAAACGAAAAAACAATTTGTCCATTTTTCTTGCAGTTCATATTAATAAACTAGTCCAACCCAATAATACCAAAGGCCCAGAATATCACCAAAGGCCCAGAATATCAACATAATTATAAACATATTACCAAAGGAACAACGTAGCAACGACCCAATATCTATAGTGTCCAGACCATATTACATTAGGCCCAATAATACCAAAGGCCCAAATATTAGGCCCAATATCAACAGCAATAACTGTGGTGTGGGGCCCAGTATCAACAGCAACAACTGTAGTGTGGGACCCACCTTCTTCCTGCACCCCTACTTCCTGCACACACATATAGCTTTGATAATATAGGACACATGTTTTAAATTTTTAATTAATTTGTGGGGACCACAAAAACCATTCCCACATCATGTATTATACCAATTTTTAAAAACCGAGATGTACATAATATATCCAATGCAGAAGCAAAATACCTTATCATTTCAACCTGTATAAATCAAACTGAACACTAACACATAAACGAGAAATGTTTATTTAATACTGATTAAACAAACGTATTAGAACGAATATAACAATTTTAATTATTTAATAATTATAAATAATAACATATTGACATTTCCATCCTTCAATTTCCAATAGAATACTCTCGCTTAACGTTCAAATAAATACTCGTTTTAAACTAATACTTTCCCCAATATACGTATTTAATATCGATGTCCCTTCACAATAATAATAACCAAATAAATTTCCCAGTCTTCTTATATATTATATATGACAATATAATTGTCAGTCCAGCAAACAAGAATAAAAAAACAATTTGTCCATTTTTCTTGCTGCTCATATTAATAAACTAGTCCAGCCCAATATAACCAAAGGCCCAGAATAAAGGCCCAATATCAACAGCAATAACTGTGGTGTAGGACCCACATAATAGTTCATAATATTTCCCAATGTGTGATTATGCCAAATGTGTGATTATGAGTTTCCTTTTGCCAAATGTGTGATTATGCCAAATTCACTAACTTGCAATATCAATTTGAATTGTTATGCCAAATGTGTGATTATGAGTTTCCTTTTTAAGTCAAGTGCTACAAATCACAAACAGCAATGAATATGGAAATAGAAGATTAAAGCTGTAAATTGCGCAAAAGAATAAATGACTGGAATAAACAACAGGGAATAAAGAACTGGAATTTAAGGATAGAAAATAAAGGGTAGAAATTAGAGAATGTTGCCAATCCTTTGGGGATGGCGTTGATCAAAGTGATCTGAATGTGTACAAATATGGCACTCAAGCAATTGTGCTTGGTGTTAAAAAGCAATAAGAACAGTACACAATAAAAACAAGAACTTTGTCAATTCTAGGATCCGGGCTCTAGATACCACATGATATGATCCAAACTGGATGCATATAGTTTTTAACGGATCGTCCTCGAATTGACTCTTGTTATAAGGATTAAGACTGAATAAAAATGAGAACTTTAGGAATTAGAGTCCTTAATCCTCAAAACTGGCGCCCACTTCTATTGAAGAAGGAAGAACAAATACAAGCTTTGCTCTTAAATTAATAATGGCGCATACAAACAGGTAAACAAGAAGAATGTAATGCTAAAGGTGCAAGCTTTAAGAATGATGGCGCATAAGCAAAAGAACGCAGCAAACAGAACAAAATAAAAAGATGGAAAATAAGACAGAAAATGGAAGAAGACGCCACACTCTCAAGAGAGTGATAAGTCCGGTGAAGATTCGCCACAAGAGAAAGGAAGCTCTTGATAAGAATCAGAAATGGTTCATCCAAGAACCTAAGAGTAATGTAATATGGTGGATGTTACATCAAACTATGGTCTAACCGTGGTCACAAATAAAAATGTGTAATTTAGATGGCACTCAGAGGAATCTTCCTCTACTGGCTCAGTCAATCTTCAACGCTCCTAGAAAGAATGGAACTACAGCAACAATGGAACTCCATCTGGAAACATCCATGAGAATGTCCAATCCAACAACAGTGCAAGGGTAAATTCTTTGTCCGCAAGTTTATCATAGGCTATGTCACATGCAAACGATATATATATGTATATGTATATGTATATATATATGTATGTATATGTATATATAATACAACAACATGCCTTTAGATACTTATACATACTTAATAGACCACATGCATCATCATGGTATATCAAGCATTTGCATGTTAACAGACAAATCAATCAATAGATCAATAATCAAGTCATCCTATATTACAATGTGGTTAATTATGCATGCCAATACATTATGAACGAGTTTGTGTATACACTTGTAGTCTTAAACAAGGTTATCATTGACGAGGAACTTTATTTCCCAACGTCCGCACGAAATTCTCCTACCAAGGGTATAGCCACGCATTAGGCTTTGCTGTCACACGGGCATGAAGTGACAACTCGTCCTTTTGAAGTCCTTAAGACAATCAAACGCTCAGAGTGTCGTTGTTCAATGGTCAGTATGCATCCAAATAAATTCTTTAATATGGCTCGCTCACCGTAAGGAGCTTCCGAGATATGTTTTAATTAATCAATGCGGATCGACGAATCCTCAACTCACTAAACCTAGTGAATTTCAAATTTCAATTTTTGTGTCACACCTAAGTGTTGTTGTACTAGAAATAACTCTTTAGCTTTAGTTCATTAGAACCCTAGTTATGCTAAATAATGTATTAGGGAAACTCCCAGGAAAGAGAGGCGGTGTGAATACTCTTAATAACCAAGTCTTTCCTAGCCAGAATTTTCCCATACGCATTATCCAACTCAATCGTTTTCGCAATTTATAATGGTTACTCAAGTTCTTTTTCTACTATGGTTCCATTGAAAATTCTTTATCAGCTTTGGTTAGTTATACTAAAACACTCACGCTTACTTTTAAGTCAAAATGCCCTTACATTTTACTTAAGAAATCATAACTCTGTTTGTGATATCGCATCGGATTTACTTTTGTAAATCGTCAAATCAATAACAGCCAATCAATGCATTATTAAGTAATCCATTATCATCAATAATATTTTGCATATTTCAATCAATTCCAAGTCCAATTTAAATCAAACATGATTTAAGGCACATAATACAAATCACTATTGTCACGCAAGGCCAAAAACATGCTACAACATTTCATACCACACATAATAATGCTACAAGTACAACCGCACAATTAATCACACAATCAAGCCACACAATAAACAAGGCAAAAAGCCCAAGCTCATTATGTAAGAATTTTCCTTACCTGGAATGCGTTCCAAAGAGGCTAAATCCAAAATGTCGTCGAGTCGTACGTTGCACGAACCTTAACAATCATAAGTTCAATCAATTAAACTAAAAACTCATGTGGTACACTCCTAGGGCAGCCACGGTTTTGGGTACTCATGGGCCTAGGAATTACTTAACTTAATCCTATCTTGATCACACCTAGTCATATATCATGAAATAAGTCTAACTTATGCAAGTTTTGAAACTATTACAAACACTACAGTCTTAGAAAAATACCAAAACTCAAAATTTACCACTTTGAATAGTATTTTCCCAACTTTGAACAACTCTTTAAAACACTAAAACATGTCATAAAATTGTAGAAACAAATTCTTTATAAGTTTAAGACAAATTCTTAATACATAATCCAAAACTTTTTTCCTAAATCAAATTCTTTTGAAAGCTTTTGTTAGATCCAAGTACTAACCAATTTTTACAACATGTTTAAGCATAAAACAAGTCAAGAACAAGTCAAAAATTTTCCTTGAAGGCCATGGCTTCCATGGTTCAAAACAAATCCAAGTTTTAAAACTTTTAACTTCTAAATCATACAAACTTTGTTAAACATAAATTCTTTTACCATAAACCAACTTCATAAACACTTTGTTACACTTTAGAACAATTTAAAACAACATCAAGAACACATATGTTGCCACAGTTTTCAGCCCCAAGATTCACCAAATAAATTTCTCAAAACCTTGCTTAACATGCATATATGACTAGATCAAGCCCCTAACAGCCCTATAAATTCGGCCAGAACAAGAGTTGGAGTTTTCAGATTTTAAAAACACTAAACAAGCTAAATCATGGAGGAAAAAGATGGATCTAAAGATTAATCAAGTTAATACTTCAAGATCTAACACTTTCTAAGTAAAAATAACTCTAAATCCAATAAATACCCATTTCATAAAACTAAAGAGAGAAAAGAATAGCTATGAGGCTTACCAAGGAGTTTAGGATGGTTGATCAAGGATCAAGAACAAATGAAGAAAGATTGCACTCAAAAACACAAATTTTTTCAAGATTTCTCACACTTTCTCTCTCTAGATTTTTCTCCACCTAGCATCAATGTAAAAATTATGAAGGGGCTGATCACCTATTTATAGAGATCTCAAGGGACAAGGAAGGGAATAAAAATTGTTCATTTAGTTGGATCTTAACCATTTAGTTACAAACAAACTAAGTAAACTAACTACCAATTACACCTAAGCCAATCAAAATATTCCATTTGCCCAAGGTGGGTCCCAAGCATGTGTCTTGGCTCCCATTGGTCTAAAGTGGTCGATATCCCCCTTAAAATATCAAAGGGTTTCGCTTCGGCGCGTTATCAATCAATCGGGTGCACGGCGTTTCGCGTATATTAGGGTTTTTATACCAAAAACTCTAAAAATAAATCTAATAAATTACTCCATAATCAAAAATTATTAATCAACCAAAATGTCCCTAAAATATTAGAAGTATTTCTATGAATGTCTCTTTCTTGATTTACGAGCTAAAACGCTACCGTTGGGCAGTTTCTTGCGTAGACAATACACTAAATTTTTTTTATGCCCAAAAATTCCAAAACAAATTGCAATAAATCAGAAATATTGGAAAATGCTAAGATCTCAAATTTTATAAAATTTGGATCATGTTTGGGCATGTTTCAGTTAGAAACTCACCTAATAGCTTCATAACGGCAGAAGTCAACATAATTTTCGCAATGTAATAAAACCTGTAAATTAGTGAGGATCACTAATTTCAATTTTTATTATCATCTAAATATTGTTCAAACACTAAAATCACCAATACAAAGTCATTAAAATAAAAGTCATATTAAATATGACGTAAAACAGACAATTAATAAAATAACTAAACAATGAAAATTCAAACTGTAATTTAAAAATACCTATTAAGTCCTAAAAATTATTTCTCCTTTAATAAAATAATTTTACTTAATCAAACAATAATTTCTCAGGATTAATTCATATTAAAAATAGTATACGTTTACACTATCTGTTAATCAGAATTAATTATCAAAACAATCTATTGTTTTACAACAATTTTTTTTTGTAGTTCTTCGTACTTTTCATAAATCATTAGGTGATCAATCTCTATGATTTATTTCCAAGTAGTCAAAAATAGTAAAATAATTTTCATAAAAATTAGGGTGTTACATTATTGGAAAAAACCCAAGACCCACATAAAAGATAGGTAAGACCTAAAGAGAGTTTATAAGCAAATGATACCCCTCACCTTACAAGCCGATTTTGAAAGGATGAGTTAGACCAAAAATTCCATTATGTAGTAAGGTAAAAAAAAACTCTAGGTCATTTCTAATATACCGCACTTAAATAGGTGTGGCACGCTACCGCATTCGATTTTTGTGAATTTGAAAAGTTTTTTATTTCTAAATATCACAAGAGAAATAGTATAGAGAGAGTTAGAGAAGAGAGAAAGAGAAGATAAGTGTACAATGTCTCCTGATTGGTTTGGAAAGAATGTGAGAAGAGAGAAAGAATATTGGTGGGTCCACCACTTTTTTCAATCTCTCCTCTCATGAGAAAAAAGAGAGAAGAAAGACTAATTTATTATGTAATTCCCTTTGTACCCTTAACTCGTCAACGTTACTATAGATAGCGCTTTTTTAAAGAAGCGCTGCTAGTAACACCCCGCCGAGACAGAGCGTCACTTTAACTTGATTCGGTAACATTTACATTTTAATTCAACATCAGAGTATGCAACAGAATACACTGGCCGTAATGCAATACTGCTTCCCAGACCCTATGCACTTGATCTTCTATTTTCATCTGTTATTTTTCACCCACATAATATAGAAAACACGTAAACAAATGTGACCGACCCTGGCTATCACTACTAACAACAGGGCACCGTTGGTAATACTAGCTATCACCATCTAGGGATTCACAAACCTCTAATTAGAGGGTGTCACCTTTGATTCTAGGACCACACATCAATCATCATACTCACAGATATTATATGCAATCAACATATAAATATCAGGCATAAAATAAAATATCATAAAACATCATTTATCATAATTAACAGCTTATTAATTATTCCCTATGTCGCATAAGCGACTGTCTACTAATCTCATAATCATAACCTATGTTGGTTGATAGGTCTACGATAACTATCCTTGGCCACCATACACACGCAACCCCTCTCCTGAGGTGTTGCTACTACTAACCCCTAGTAGGGCTAAGGAACCCTACACATGCTAACAGACTGCTCTACTACCTATTTTCCCTAGAGATTAAGATATATTCCCCCTTACCTAGCTTAGAAGGCTGTTGTCGCTCGCATTCGTCGCTCTTTCCTCTCCCGCGCTCCTTCACGCCCTCCACGCTCTCCCAAAAGCCCATGCAAGAACTTGGGCTGAATGGAGGGGGTGAAGGCCTATTTATAGGCATAAATTGGCCCATCGCATCGCGACCAAATTACACATATCCGTCGCGTCGTGAGCTAGGACACGTGTCAGGAAACTAACGATTAAGATCACCGACTTTCGACCGACATGTCCATCACATCGTGATGGACTTCTTTGTTTATTTTCGTCACATCGCGACCGTCAGATGATTCTGGTTTCTTCCAGAATTTGATACCATCGCGTCGCGATGGGTTATGTGCATTTCTGGTCGCATCGCGACCATGTAAGGGCAGAAATGTCCCGTTTCTTCCTTTTTAGATGTTTCTAAGTGTTTCTATGCCTTTCTAGGGTATTTTAGACCCTTCTTAAACCCATTTTGTCCTTAATTAAGGTTTCTAACTCCCATTATCACTTAATTTCTAACTCCCATTATCAACGATAGACAGCGCTCTTTCAAAGAAGTGTTGTCTATTTCCAAAAACCCCAGCGCTTGCCAAACGCTGTCTTTTCGAATCACAATCCCCAGCGGGCGATTAGGCAGCGATTTTAAGCTACCGCGATGGCAAAACTAAGCTACTGTTTATATTGTTTATGTTGCAGTGTAAATGGACTTTGAGCAAGAATATGATGACACACAGAGCGACGGCGTGGAATCTGAGAGCTCACAGTTGGTGGATTGTACTGTTGCATTCACCACTAAAGAGGTATTAAATCTGAGAAGTAAAACATTTATGATTT
The DNA here is from genome assembly GCA_037113605.1 of Calophaca sinica. Taxonomy (NCBI): domain Eukaryota; kingdom Viridiplantae; phylum Streptophyta; class Magnoliopsida; order Fabales; family Fabaceae; genus Calophaca; species Calophaca sinica. The sequence goes on along the minus strand of CM073732.1, from coordinate 88,222,149 downwards.
GTTAACATATAATTTTTTACAGCTTTGTCGTTTGTGTGTTTTCTATTTGTTTGCCACTCAAAATGATCTATTGAGATGGGCCAGAGAAGTTAGCAGGTAACATGGTATTGTTGTTGTTATATTTAGGTCTGAAATAAGCACAGGACGTCCAGGAACCAAGAAAAAATTAATTCTTGGTTGTTAGAGAAGCGGGAAATTTTGACCTTGGAAGAACCCGCAGCCTGTGAGGGTTGTCGGCAACAAGAAATGTGACTGTCCTTTTAGATTGAGAGGCAGACCCGTGATTGACGGTCAAGGTTGGACAATTCACGTAGCATGTGGTATTCGCAACCACGAGTTAGTCGAGACATTAACCGGTCATTCTTATATTGGCAGGCTGTCCAGTGAATGGGCGTGTTCAATATTTCGGGATGAAACTTCTAAATGCTAGTGACATAGCAATAATGTTTGCCGCATTTGTTGCAATGGTCCTATAGAGCTGTATGCTGTCTTGGCTAGATCGACAGACGAGATTCTTGCCAACTTGTGTGGACCTAGATTCGTTGACGAGATCCTTGCCAACTTGCATCAAGGAATAAACTCAACGCACTGATTCGATGGCTCGAGCATGTAACGCTTATTTTTAAGTCTCCCCCTGTTATGTTATTGAATAAGTTTGTTTGTTTTTAAGTCCCCCGTGTAATCTATTGCGATGTTTGAATAATATTGTTCATTTGTGGTACAACAACATAACACATGACAAAAAACAATACTAATAATAATTAAGGGCATAAGTTTGTCCATAATAAGCACAATAAATACAATAACAACAATCACTCCAGTCAAAAAAAAATTCACTGAGTCGGACGAGATCTCTTCCTCCTCGGGTATTTATGGCGAACCGACCCACCACCACGTGTACCCTCCACAGTCGCTCTAGGCTCTACCTTAGCAAGCGTGTTGTGCTCTACCTCAACAGATGCACCCTGCATCCTGGCCATCAACTCCTTCGCTAGTGGGATCCCATTGGGCACAATGAACTAATGATCCATGAGCGTCTGCATGATCTCTAACATGCGCGAATCTATCACCTACAAACAATAAACAAGTTAATATTTATACAAGTATATGTAAATTTATTAGAAAGTTATGAAAGTTACCCTCGGTGCTGGGCCTGGTGCTGGAGCTGGAGCTAGAGCTACGTGTTGCTGGGTCACGAGGTATGATGTATGGATGGGAGATCGTACGGAGCCAATCCATGTATCCATCAGCGCAGTCATATGGGTGCACCATCGGTGAACCGGGCTCAACCGACATGATGTCCATCTCATATGGAGTGGTCGTCACACCCGTCACATCGCGTGGTGATGAAGGAATGGTCTGAACGTATCCGAACTGGTGTAGGACCTTATTCAAAAGATGTGCATACATCTTTGGACCCCACCGGATCCATCCCCTAAATAGTGATGCCTCCTCAAACAGTCGATCCGCTCTGCGCTCACCATAGCGTGTCCAGTACACCAGCTCCTCTGTCAGCGCATCCAGGCCTTCCCTAAAACGACCCACCAGATGTTTATCCCTCCTAGTTTTCCACCTAAGAGCCCGGGGTTAGTTCTCTTCATATGACTCTCATAAATACACGTAGCCGGTGCATAAAGAGGGGAAATGCTCGTAAACCCATGCCTTTTAAGATAATAACAAGACATTAGTTTATAATTAATTATAGTTCACAAAAAAAAATTAATATCAAAATATGATACCTGTATAAGTGTCAGATAACCATCAATCGTCTTAGTGCGATAGAGACTGGACTTGCGGAGGTTACCATACATGTGTGCAAAGGCAGCAGCACTCCATGAATATGCTCCACAGCTCTGGAGGTCTCTCAAGCACTCCAAGTAAGCAACACTGGCTGCAAATGCACTCTTGTCGCTAAAGAGTGTTCAGCCAACCAAGAAGAGCAACAGGACCCTCATAGCCTCATCCCAGCGCTCCTTCTCACAACGTTCCTCGTATGTCTCAATCAGCTACGAGTAGCGAACCGTCGACGACCGTGTTTTGTTGTTCATCTCCGACTTAGCATCAGCTATAGTAATTCCTAATGGCTAATGTTGCAGCTCGACAGCCTGATCCTTGTCAAACATTGTGATGGTCAGGAATGCCCCCGTGATGGGTATATGCAGCAAGGATGACACATCATCCTGTTTGATGGCTATTTCCCCGATTGGTAGATGAAAACTTCTGGTGTCCCTGTGCCATCTCTCTACAAACGCTGAAACGAGCCCCTTATCAACCAGCTCGTGACTGCAAGTCAACAGTGGTTCCAATCCAGACCTGTGAGCTCTCTCTTTGACCTCGTCATGATGAATGATAATGTCATTCACCTTCTTTTCGTGGCTGAATAGCCCCAACTACCCACGATCCTGCATAACAAAAATGGATTTGTTAAATTACATTTTGACAAGAAATAAATGTAGCGGTAAAGAAGTAGATACATTACCACTCCAGCCCACAGTCTAGTGGCCACGTGGTCCCTATAAGTCCGCAGGACAGAGGTATCAGTAGGACCACAAGGGAATTCCTCTGTCACTGCATCATCGGCAGCCGGGATATCCTGCTCTAAAGGCTGCGACTGCGGCTCCTGCTGCGGTTGCTCCTCCTCCGGTTGGAGCACATGCTCCTCCTCCTACTGGGCCTCCGGTTCACCGAGAAGTCTACTACCATGTCTGACTGCTCGGTTGGAAGCTGCCGATAGAACACGACGATCGTCTTGACCAGTGTGCATAGTTTTTGCCATGGTTGCACACAATTCAAGTAATAATGACATTGCTGAAGCAAAATAATAAAAAAAGTCATTTTAACATACGTGAATTGAATTCACGCAAACATACGTGAAATGAAATCACGTATGCATACGTGATTTCAATTCACGTATGTTTGCGTGAATTCAGTTCACGATGTTAACATGACTTCTGAGGGGATGTACGTGATTTCAAATCACGTATGTTCACGTGAACTGAATTCACGCAAACATACGTGAATTGAAATTGTAACACCCCGTTTTCGGAGAGCTACAATGTCTAATATAACTCTTTTTAAAGACTGCTTACATGGTTTTCAAAATTATGGATCTAAATAAATTTTTCTCTTTTTTCGAAATCTATTTTCAAGACAACAATAAGAGTATAACAGCGTTTTCAAAGCATGATGCTCAATTAACAATACAATACAATATAAACAACCATGCAACTGAAATATTTATAAAAGTCACTCGAAGCGATCAATGTATTTTAAAAAAAATATGAATACAACTCAATGAAATACAGTGAATACAAAATCTCTCCTACAGCTGGTCAGCACACTACGACACTTACTGAACTCGCTAGTAAGTTTAACATATATGGCAAAAAGAAATACACAGAGAAATACTCGACTAGAGTCCTCCTCAACAATGCTCCTCTGTAGTCTCGACTGCTCTATAATCTTCACCATCTGGGTTGTATCCATTGAAATTGGAGAACCACGGGCAAGGGTTATCTTTCGAAAATAATCATATAATAGAAATAGCATAGACACAAATCATATTGTACTAACAAGTTATATCTAAACACATATAAGATCATGGTATATCAAACAGTCATTCATATGGTCAAACATTAATTCACGTACTAGGCTCAGTCTTGGATTAGAACTTAGGGCACGTCATTATGAATACTAGGCTCTTTCTCAGATTCGAGACTATGCACGCGAATGCGAAACACACATTGGCACTGGTTCCAAAATCCAGAATCTAGGCCAAAATCCTTGCACGCAATGCGGAACATTAGATTGGACCTTTGATCGAGACACTAGGAGCGTAATGCTGAACACTAGTCTAACCTTTGATTGAGACACTAGGTACGCTAAATAGTACACCAGGTAAGTTCCCAGGAAAGAGAGGTGGTGATGAACACGCTTAAATACCAAGTCTTTCCTTGCCAGAATTTTCCTAGACATGCACTATTCTATTTAATTTCAAAAACTTTTCTAAAGCTTTTCCATAATAATAGAAGACACTGGAAAAATCCTCCAGATCAATAACCCAAAATCCAAATCCAAAATCAATCAAGTAGTAAGATCAATATAATCCAAACAGGTTGTCATATAAGGCTAATCAATACGATCCACACAAGTAATAATACTACAAGAATTATGTAACCAATCAATTCAATCAATCACACAACAAAAAAGGCGAAAAGCCCAAACTCATTATGTAAGAATTTCCCTTACAATCCCCACAAAACATAGACACATATAAAGCAATAAATTGGAAGATGCTCTCACCTTAGGCTCTTTAACTATCACAGTCAAATAGTCTATTCCCTTGACGCCAGAACCTCACCAAGGATGGCGCACTAAAAGAGGAGGAAATGAGAAGAAAGAAGAAATTGCAAACTTTTCTCTCACTTTCTCTCTCTAGGATCCTGCTTTCTCTCTCTGGATTTCTCTCACAAATCCAACTTATGAAAATGGCCAAAGCCTTGGCCTTGTATTTATAGGCATATTTCAAGGACACGTGTTGCTTTCTTATGGTTCCGTTTGTCTCAAAATTGTGGTGCCACGTGTCAAATCCCTATGGTGCCACTTGTCAAAATTCTAATGGTCCGATGGCTACTATCCACGTGTCACAATCTTATTGGTCCAAAGGAGATGAATTCATTTGTTCTTAATCCTAATCTTAGTCAGCACTTAGTCATCGATTCTATCCTTAATTAAATATCTCCGATATTTTCTTACCGACCAATCACGTCGCGCGATAGGTTTTTCACACATATAACTAATCTAAAAGTAAAAAATATACTATTATATTTTCTTTTACCCAAAAATTATTATCACATATTAAGAATCCTCTCTACCATGTCATCATTCCTGTGAATGTCATTTTTCGGAGTGCGTCCAATTTCTCCGTCGTTTAGCGATTTAAACGCTAGAAAATATTCTATAATATCTTCTTTCACCTAAAAATTACCAAGTAAATTCTAAAAACTCCTAAATAATGGAAAACACTAACATCCATAATTTCATCGAAATCGAGTCATGTTAGGGTGTAATTTCGGGTAAAAACTCACCCGATAGTAAAATTTGTGACGAATCTACGTCAAAATTTTTCGTAAACCTTTCAACAATTTTTCTAAAAATTGGGATGTTACATTACTCCCCAACAAATAAAAATTTTCGTCCTTCAATGGTCAACCTTATAGTCCGTATCAACCATTTCTGACCACGGTTAGACCATAGTTTGATGAGTGCCATCTAAATTACACATTTTTATTTGTTAAATGATGAACAGGATCGCATTAGCATTAAAATAAAACACCACAATGTAATTTTTTTTAACAAATCAAAAGTATGATCATTTTGTTAAATAAAATGTAAAAACCCAACATCTACGAGGCCATGACATACCAAAAATCAAAGACTAAAACACTAACTTTTAACCACTGTCACTACACTACAAAGCTTGAAGATATTTAATATGGCCCTAGTGTTTGGCACTCTAGCTTTTTCATTTTTTTCCTTTGTTAACTCCAAAGACATTCAAGTTTTTTACGCAAATGTTTCACCATTTACAACGCCAGAAAGTTTAGGTTAGATTAAGAGTCCACCTAAAGCTGCTGCCTCCAAGGAAATGTAGTATTTCAGGCAAACAAATAAAGTTTAATAAACAGATTCTATAAAAAAACCTGAAAATTTTAATACCAATAAGAGAAAAAAAGAATAGCAAACTACTTATTTAATAGAATTCAATTCGAGCAATAGCAGTCGAAGTAGATAACAAGCAGCAAAGCTTGACAGAGAGTTAGCAAATTATACCTTGAGTATTCGAAGAATGCGAGAAAGTTGTCAGGGTGCCTTTCTATTGACTTGCGGAGGAGAAACAGGGCTGTGCCTGGCCGAGTGGGTGCGACGGATGAGCCTCTTGGAGAACCGGGGCTGTTGCTAAAATTCAACGCCGGTGGTGAACCGAAAAAGGAATGAACGACGAGGAAGGAGGAGAGGGAGGAGTGTCACGGTGGAGAAATGAAGAAGGAAGTAATGACGAGGAAGGAGGAGAGGGAGGAGTATCGCGGTCGCGGTGGTGGGAGTTTCAGAAATAGTGTCGCGGACGAAGGAGGAAGGAATAGCGCGATTGTAATGAATGAGACAGAGGGTGAGCAGAGTATTAGGTATAAGGGAGGGAAATTAATTTTAATCTGCGACCGTGATTTTTCACAAAAACCGGTGCCATAAGTTGACATACGACTGCGGTTTAACAAAAATCGGCGTCAGAGGTATAGAAACGACCGCGGTTTTTAGTAAAACCGACGCCATATCTTTTGGCCAGATTCACATTTTGACAATATTTTATTTAAGACACACGACCCGGTTTATACGAAAACCGACGCCATATCTTTTGACCAGATTTCTCCTTTTTATAATATTTTTAATATATAACTCCGGTTTTTTAAAAAACCGGCGCCAAAGCTTTTAACCGCGGTTGTTTTAAAAAATCGGAGCCGTAAGTTAAACATTTAACCGCGGTTTTTTAAAAAACCGGCGTCGTAACATGACTCTCCTTTAGGCCATATTTATCTTTTCACTTATAATGCCAGTTTTTTAAAAAACCGGCGTTAAAAGTTACGCGTTAATTTAAAAAATGCCACTGCGTTATATTTTACGTCGGTTATCTCCAAAACTGGCATTATAAGTCTATTTTTTAGGTGTATTTTGCACTAGTGTATAGAGAGGTACAGACTCGACTAGTAACTAAAGGCTACAATCAAATATAGGGGCTATACTATTTGGATATTTTTTACCTGTTACTAAACTTACTACAGTGAAAGTCTTACTTGTATTATCATCTATTAAGAAGTGGCTCATTCACTTGCTAGATAATAACAATGTTGTTTTACATGGTGACCTCAAAAAGGACGTCCACTGGTTCTGCCCCTTGGTGTTTCGACCTACTCACTGATTCAAGATTCCAATGTTGCAAATCTTCCTCTATGCCATTTGATCCCTCCTACAGACTACCCTAATACATTCACTACAACAGATTGTTTTAAAAATGGCGCCACTTTAAACAGCGCTTTACACTAAAGCGCTGGCTATAAAAAATTCTGAACAAGAATAGCCAGCGCTTCCTTGATTAAGCGCTGCTAATTATGCGTTTCGAGAATAGACAGCGCTTGCTACAATAAGCGTTGTCTTTTAGTCAATCTTTACTAGCGTTTTCATGAGAAATCGCTGTCTTTTATCCAAATTCACTAGTGCTTTCCTATTAAAGCGCTGTCTATTCCCAAAATTTTAATTTAATATATCTGCGCCCTGGTAGTATACCTTTACTCATATCTCGCGTTCATCTCTTTCTCTCGCTCTCCTGCGTTAATTCTCGCTGTTTCTGCTCATCATCCTCTTTGCCGCACCATTTCTGCTCGCCATCGTTGCGTCCAAGTTTCTGCTCACCGTTGCGTCTTCTTGGTCACGCCGTCATCTCATCCTCTTGCTCGCCGTCCTGTTTCACGTCTTCTCACCGCCGACCTGTTTCGCCTTCTCGCCGTCGTCGCGTCCATTCACTGCCCACCTCCTTGAGTTAGGTGAGGCTATTGGAATCTCTATTGCAGGAACTACTTGATTTAGGTGAGGCTACTGGAACTCAAACCCATTATATTGGAAAGTGGAAATTATTGAGAATACAAATAGGTCATGTCAAAATTTTGAGAAAATATGTATAAAGTTTTGAAAAGAAGTTTTGAATATGTTTTGTTGTGATGTTGTATTACTTAACAAGAATAACTAATATGATGTTATATTACTCAAGGACTAACATAGTTTTTTTAAAGGTTGAAGTTAGAATGGATAGGAAGTGGATGTCTGCAAATCGTTTGTCAAAGGAGTATAAGGGTGGAGTGCAAGATTTTATTACGTTTGCAGTTAGGCATACAACAATGTATCATTGTAGTTGAGGGCAAAAACAGCGATAACCTTTTTGTACACGTGAGTAGCCCAGAAAAATACATTTGAGAGACTTAGCTGAGAGTTTATTTTTACCTGGAGTGAGGTCATGGACAAAACATGTGCAACCAAAGACACGAAGAGGAATGGGATAGAGATCCTGTTGTGGGTACACAAGAGAGTACAGAATTTGATCTTGAAGAACAGAGGAAGGCATGCTGTTGATAAGGTAACAGGCCGTGAGGAGCGCATCACCCCAAAAAACGAAGAGGAACATTATGATGAAGGAGAAGGGTACATGTTGTTTCAACCAAATGACGATTCTTTCGTTCGGCCACACCATTCTGTTGTGGTGTGTGGGCACATGATGTTTGGTGAATAATTCCCTAGGAAGACAAAAACGATTGAAATTGGGCAGATAAATATTCACGAGCATTATCAGTGCGTAACATTTTAATGGAAGTACCAAACTGGTTTTGAACTTCTGCACAAAATCCTTGAAAAATATTAAAAACATCAGAACGATTTTTCACTAAAAATAACCAAGTACACCGAGAAAAATCGTCAATAAAAGTGACAAAGTAATAAAAGCCTAGAGTTGAACAGACACGACTAGGGCCCCAAATATCAGAATGAACTAAAGCAAAAGGTGACATAGCACTTTATTGACTCGCTGATTATAAGTTTGACGAGTATGCTTTCCAAACTGACACGACTGACACTCAAATGATAAAATCTTAGAAAAACTAGGCACCATAAGATGCATTTTATTGAGGCTAGGGTGACCCAGACGTTGATGCGTAAGGGTTTGAGAAGCAGCAGAGACACAAGCCACCGGCAGTGAAAGGTGATATAATCCTCTAGACTCATGTCCTGTTCCAATCGTCCGTCCCGTACGTCGTTCCTGAACATAAACAGAGTTATCAACAAAGAGGACCGAGTAATCAAGGTATGAGTGAGTTTGTTAATGGATATTAAATTAAAAGGACAACCAGGAACATAAAGTACAGAATGTAAGGAAAGGTTGGGAAGGGGTTGGGCTTGACCAATGCCTTGAACTTTGATTTTAGAGCCATTTGCCATGGTGACAGATGGCAAACAATCAGAGTAAGACAGATGAGAGAAAAGGGATTTGTTACCAGTCATATGGTCAGAAGCACCGGAGTCAAGTACCCATGGTCCAAGAGAGGAGGATTGAGAGACAAAGGCTACAGATTACCAGGTGGCGAGCGGCGGCGAAGGTGTTGGCTGATGGGCTGCTTTGAACTGAAGGAACTCATTGTAATCAGCGGCCAAAATAGTAACATCTTCAGTGAATGCAGTATGAGCAACATTGGCAACCTTAGACTGTTGTTGTCTCGCTTTGGTGCGACATTCCTCTTCAATATGGCCATAGCGATTGCAATAGTTGCAGCGAGTACCACGACGTTGGCCACTACGTCCTCCATTTCGTCCACCACGACCAGGATAGTTGGAGACAAGTGCAGAGGAATCAGCAGGACTGGATGAGTGACCAAAAGCATGAGGAGTAGCAAGACGCAACAGTTGTTCACTAACTGTGTCATAGGAAGGAACAGTGGAGCCTGATAAAATGCAGTTGCGTCTGAATCAAGTTACGGCGGTAGCGGCGATTAAGAATCATGAAAAACTTGCTGCGTTGCTCGGCATGAGCTGCTGCATCACTAGTAAAGGGCATGAGAGATTGAAAATCAGCAATCAAATGATCAAGCTTACCAAGGTAAGTCTGCACATCCATGTTTTCCAGCTTCAGAGAGATGAGGTTGAGAACGACACTATAAAGGCGATGAACGTCATTGGAGTAGACTTTCTTGGCTTTTTCCCAAACATCGTAGCAAGTGGTGAATGCTTGATATTGCGGCTGGAGCTTGGGCGCAATGGAAAACCATAGGACAGTACATAGGGAGGCATCAACTTGCTTCCATTTTGATCGATCTTTGGTAGGAATATCCTTGGCTTGTTTGGTCAAGTGGTCTTCACGTCCTTGACCTTGAAACCAAAGCTTGACAGCAGCAGCCCAGATGCTGTAGTTGGCTGTCCCGGTCAGTTTTTCACACGGGATAAACGGAACCTTGGTGAATGTCACGGTGTCAGAATCAGAGTCGTCACCCGTGAGTGTATGAAGGTGAGGAACTGCTGGATAGGGGCGCCTGGTGGTGGGGAAGGCGGCGGAAGAGGCGACGGACGGTGGGCCGCGCCAGAGACTGGCCAGCGTGGAAGCGCGTCTTGGCGGCGGTTGAGATGCGCTTCCGTACCGGGTCGACTTCGGCGGCGGTTCAACCGGTATTGGCAGACCGGAGAGATGAGTCACGGTTGCGGAGAAAAAGGTCTTCTCAGTGGCGGCGTGCACTATTCACGCAGTAGAGAAAAGGCACTAAGGCATGGAACTAAAGGAAAGTTGGATCAAAACCTAAACTAGGCTCTGATACCATGATAAAAATAAAGAAGAATATTTGAATGTTGTGTGTCTTATGTGACCACACAGACTGTATTTATAATCAAAGAATACAATCGTATAATAATTACAAAAGATCAAATCAAATCCTTGATTTGTTCATCTATATCCCTAATTATCAGCACGTATTAATTACATAATAAGCACATGTTAAATATGCTTTCTAACAGTCGGCAAATGGGCCACAACGCCTAAACTCTATTTGATTCTATTCCACTACAGCCACCTACTTAGGTTTTGGTTTGTTGACTATTTAGCCCCTAATATGGCTTAGGTCATCCTACGCATACGATGAATCCTATTCTACTCTAGCAATCTCAATGAAAGTGCATCCTAACCCCCCACCTGGATTCCAACGCAACTCTTATGAACCACGAACTCTCGAACAGCCTTGACCACCAGCTTACGAACGAATGGTAGGGCAAAAATTCCACCGAGCACACCAATACGACCCATATTTTTCCAGGAACACAAAAACACAGTAAAACTGGAATTAGGGCAAACAATGGTGCACGTAAAATTCAAAGAAGAAGCGAGATTAGATCTGTCCCTATCATTTCAGAGCATACCAGCTTAGAATTTCGAGTTCCCGAAATGATTTCTTGTTCGTACAACACATAACTTGCACCAAAACCCTAAAACACGAAGAATACCAAATGAGGTCCAAAATCATAACAAACAGAGACCAAGAGTCACAAAACACCTTGGGAAAGAAGCTATACCCTTCTGTTTTGTGGTGTTCATAAGCAACATCAAAGCTCATGGAAAAACCCTAGCTCGTTTGGCAGCCGTAAAGTCGTACAAGGACCTAAAACAATATCAATTTGAAGTCAGGAATAGTATAAGGAGAAGAACAAATCAAAAGGCTTAACAATATGGTTACCAGCATCAGTAGAGTACCATTTTACCTCGCCATATCAACGATAAGGAGCAAGCACGAACACAAGACTGAAGCCACAAACACAACAATATAGTCGAATAAAAACCATGACACTTGCAATTTGGGTTTCGAAGCTTCTGAGCCTCAACTATGGCTTTTTGAGATGCTTGGCTTTTCTCTGGTCGTGAACGGTAAAAAGAAGAAGGTTAAAGTGTTAAAATGAATTTATAAAAAAATAATTAGTCACGATGCTTAACCGCGGGGATCTCCACGCTTAAGCGTTCCAACACTTTGGCATTGAGCTGCCCACGCTTCAGCGTCCTGGCGAGACATGTCCTTCTCTGTGAAGTTTCCTCTATTGAAGTGGTCCAATCAGCGTGCAGTACGTGGCTCCTCCTCATGGGTCTGTTTGGCATCCTTGCTCAAGCGCTCCCTATCCCCATGCTTAAGTGCTCTAACGCTTCAGCGTCAAGATCTACATGCTCAAGCGTGCTGGTCTGTGCACAAATTTTTCTTTCTTTTGTTTTTCTTCCAAAACCTAGTCATTATCCTATCTTAAGCACTTAATTAAACGTATAATCAAACACATAATCAAGTATGAATCAAGGCTTAGAAAATGAGGATCTTACATTACCGCCCCATTAAAAGAGATTTTGTCCCCGAAATCAACATACCTGGAAATAGATATGGATATTGTTAACGCATCTCCACCTCGTGCTCCCAAGTCATATCATGTGTAACCTCATCCCATACAACCTTAACCAAAGTAATATGTTTACCGCAAAGTTCCTTTATCATGTTATCCATAATCCATACAGGCAATGCTCCATACTTTAAGTTCTCTCTTAGTTGTATCGACTCAGGCTCTAAAACATTGGATAGATCGGGATAATAATTACGAAGCTGAGAAACATGAAAGATATCATGGAGATTAGAAAGGTTAGGTGGTAAAGCAATGTAGTAGGCTATCACGCCTATCCGATGGATAATTTAGAAAGGTCTAATGAAGCTAAAAGTTAAATTACTAGATTTAATGGCTCTTTAAATTTCAGTCCTAGGAGTCGCTCTCAGAAAAACATGACCCCTTCCTGAAATTCCTAAGGGTCTTTTCCTTTTTCCCTAATCTTCTTCACATGTTTTATAGTTTGTTGAACAATGTCAGGTCCTAATATTTGGCTATCCCTGGAGTCTTACACTTTCTACCATACAATGCCTCTAATGGTGCCATACCTATGCTTGAGTGGAAACTATTGTTATCAGTAAACTCAACAAACGGTAAAAGTTCATCCCAATTTCCTACATGCTCTAACACACAAGCTACCAACAAATTCTCTAGTGATTGGATTGTCCATTCAGACAGACCATCTATCCGAGGATGATAAGAAACTAAGTGACAACTTGGTTCCCAAAGCATTGTGTAATTGCTTCCAAAACATAGAGGTAAATCTAGGATCTTTGTCATTGATAATGCTAGAGGATACACTGTGCAATCTTACGACCTCCTTAATATAGAACTGAGTTAATCTTTCCAAGGTATAACTTTCACCAACAAGAATAAAATGAGCATATTTAGTCAATCTATCTATAACGACCCAAATTGTGTCAAAATTTTTATAGGTCCTGGGGAAACCTACAACAAAATCCATTACTATATCGTCCAACTTCCATTTTGGGATATCTGATAATTGTAATATACCGGTTGGTTTCTAGTGATCTATCTTATCTTTTGACACACCAAACAAGACAAAACATACTCTACTATCTACTTCTTCATTTCGCCACCAAACATTTTCTCTCATATCTTGATATATTTTAGTAGTACTGAATGAAAACTAAGTTTACTCTTATGTTTTTCTTACAAGATCATCTTCTTAACTTCTAGGTCAATAGGTATGCAAATCCTATCATTAAACCTCAAGATATCATCATATCCTATCTTAAACTCTGGAGCCTTACCACTATCCATCAACTCTACCCTCTTTATCAGATGTTCGTCTACGCCTTGTTTATCCTTCGCCACTTGTAAGAAATCACTAGTCATCGTGATATTACTTAAACTTACTCTATCCTTGTAGAGTCATACTCCTGAACTAAGGTCTCTAAATTGCTCCACTAGCTCCAACTCTTTCATCATCATGGTTGACACATCCAAGGACTTCTTGCTTAATGCTTTAGCTACTACATTAGCCTTACCTAGATGGTATTGTAATTCAAACTCATAGTCTTTAATAAACTTCATCTATCTCCTTTGTCTCATATTCAGTTCTTTCTGATCAAATAGATACTTTACGTTCTTATGGTCACTGAATATAATAAACTTAGCACCATAAAGGTAATGTCTCCATATCTTCAAGGCAAACACTATGACAACTAATTCCAAATCGTGGTAGGGCAGTTCCTTTTATGAATCCTTAATTGTCTGTAAGCATAGGTGACTAGTATACCTCCTTGCATCAAAGCACATCCTAAACACTGATAGGAAGCATCACAATATACTTCAAGTTCTCCAAAAGGATCAGGTAAACCTAATATTGGTGATGTGGTCAATCTCTTCTTCCATTCTTGGAAACTCTCTTCACAATTTTCTGACCTCGCAAAAGGATTACCTTTTCTAGTTAGCTGGGTCATAGGTAATGCAATCTTAGAGAATTCTTCTATAAATCTCTTATAGTACCCCTACTAACCCAAGAAAACTTCTAATCTCACTCACTATTTTAGGTCTCTCCCACTGAATTACAACTTTTACCTTAGAAGGATCTACAACTATCCTCTCTCTATTTATTATATGACCTAGGAATTGTTTCTCGTCAAGGAAGTGTTCTCACTTAGATAAGTTAGCATACAACTGCCTATCCTTTAGCACTTGAAGTACAATTCTAAGGTGTTCCTCATGTTCTTCTTTATTAGGAGAACATGGATACCATTTCCATGAATATTATAGGACCATTAGTCACACTAAACGGCATAACCAAATATGCATAATGTCCATATCAAGACCTGAAAGTAGTCTTAGGTATATCTTCCTTCTTCACTCGAATCTGATGATAACCAGAATTTAGATCTATCTTGGAGAATATTGTTGCTCCCTTCAATTGATCCATTAGGTCATCAATCCTAGGCAAATGATATCTATTATTTATAGTCACTCAGTTCAACTGCCTATAGTTTATACACAACCTAGAAATCTCGTCTTTCTTCTTAACAAATAACATAGGAGCTCCCCAAGGTGAAATGCTAGGTCTAATGAATTCCTTCTTAATCATATCATCTAATTGTTTCTTTAGTTCAAATACTTTTGCTGGGGACATTTTATTGGGCGTTATGAATATAAGTCCAATACCAGGAATAAGGTCTACAGTAAATTCTATCTGTCTCTCTGGGGTAAACCTGGAACATCATTAGGGAATACTTCTGGAAATTCTCACACTACATGCAAAAATTCTATACTAAGAGTATCCTTAACTTCTAGGGAAAACAACATCAGATATTCCTAGGAGTTACTATTGGGATTAATGTTATTATCACTAGTATATACCATACTAAATTGTTCGGAAAGGAAAGTCTTATGAGCACAGTCTAACAATACATGACTTGCAACAAGTTAGTCCATACCTAGTATAGTGTCTAATTCTTCTAAAGGAAGACATACAAGATCCACAAGAAAATTTATATTTTCTATAATAACAGGACATTTCAGACATACAGAAGTAGTAGTCAAAGGACCACTAGTAGTGGTAGAAACTACCAATTTACAATGTAAAGAAGAAATAGGAAATTTCAAATGATGCACACACTCATGTCATGTAAAAGAATTCTTAGCTCCTGAGTCAAATAAAACATATTAGAGTTTACCAGAGACTATACACTACCTTGTATCAGATCAGGCGATCAACAGGATTTAGTTCCCATCACGGTAAACACTCTCCCAGTGGTCTGAGGTCTAACAATCTGAGATCCTGCTCTAGTGCCTACCCCACGTCCTACACCATCTCCAACTCCTCTACCTGCTCCTTTACCGGCTCCCATATCTTGTCCTCTAATCATAGGTCTACTAGTAGCTCCCTATCGCTGCCAACAATCTCTAGCTATGTGTCTAACTTTAGCGCACTTATAACAGTGTTTAGCTCATCCTCCTCTTAGTCCTACTCCACCAGCTGGGTAATCCCTTTGCATATAAGGACCAATACACTTAAAACATTCTTGCACTCTCATAACCTCTCCTTCTCCACCAGTAGCAGTAGTGTGTTGTACCAGTCTACCATATGGACCTGTTCTCTAATGGTGACGCCTACCACCTCTACCCCGAGCTCCTCCTTTCTGTTCATCACCTCTACCAGCCCTACCACTCCTAATGGGTCTGCCACTCCTCTGTTGTTCCCGACCACTGTCCAAACTCTCCACCTCCATACATTTCTCTACCAACTCAGCAAATTTCACCAAACCCAAAGGCATCATAACTTTCTAAATCTCATATCTCAGCTCGTCCTGAAACCTACGACACATCTAATCCTTACTCGGCTACAACTTGTAAAACTCAGAATATTTTAGCAATGCCTCATAGTGCAGTTACGGTCAAGGTTGAAGCCATGCAGTTCTCTAGTTCAAATGATAAAAACCCCGTTATGGTATCCATATCTTACTTTGTAGTCATTGATGTGATTTTGGGAGGTCGATTATATTAACCTAGAGTTTTTGTTTTTAAATGTAAGTGGGTTAACATAACATTGGTGTATAAACTGAGGAATTGGGATTTAAATTGGTGGACCTTAACAAGCTTATATGGAAGAGCCTTTCATCATGGCATCCCATGAAAAACAAGTGTTTTATGTCAATGATCCTCTCCCACCAAAAGTTGGTCAGTGGTTCTCTCGGGAAGAAACATGCATGGTAGTGATGAAACTGGAGATTCAACTCTAGATATTCCTAAGACTCATTCTTTCTCAACACAAATGCCTATTTTCTTTGAGGATAATGAAGTGGACGATGTACATGTTATTCGTGATGATCATAATGAATGGATGTGGGATAACTTGAAAATAAGGTATGTTTATCTTATTGTTTCATGGTGTTTATGTTATGTTTGTTATCTTGACATTCCTACGGACATTTATTATTTTTCTTGTCTAAACAAGCATGTGGATGATATATCGAGCATCCCTCCTTCACAAAGTGGGTCAGATGCTTTAGATTGTGACATTGTATATATGTACTTTAGATTAATTTAAATGTTAAATTCAAATTCCTTTATTTGTATTTGTTGTATTGGTGTTGGTTTTAAGTTAGGTGGCATTGTGTGTATTTAGATTTAATATAAATGTTAACTTCGATTCCTTTATTTGTATTTGTTGTATTGGCATTGGTCTTACATTCGGTGACTTTGTTGAGATATAGGTTACTTTGTTCCTAGGTTTGTTGTATTGGATGTTGTATCAACAGCTTGTTGCAAAGTTGTATAGAGAAGGAATGAAAAACAAACCCAGCATTACCAAAAAAAAAAATCAAACATTTTAGACCAGTTGTGACCATAATCGATGAAAAAAGTAGCTTTTTCTAGAATAGTTATGGTTACAATCGATCTAAAACATTTGATTTTTTACATCGATTATGTGATCAAAACCGATGTAAAAAGACTGTTTACATCGGTTAGTCACTCATTTTAAGAAGTTCCCACTTTCAACAGTGATTGGTTCTATAACGGCCGCGGAACCGATGTAAAATGTAACATCCCAAATTTTTAAGCCTCAAAACCCTAAACTGAGATCCTAAGCACGTAACCTCAAGTCATAGAGTGTTATAGACCTTATATAGGTGTTTAAGATCTCAATCTATGGATTGGAAGAGGTTTAGGAGTGATAAGGAAGCTAAATAGCAAAGCAATTTTAATCGCTATGCGACAGGTTATATCACAAAGTGAGAGCTACGTATACGTGTTAGTCTGCATGCGTCTCATTCTAGACCCACGTCAAGGATTGGCCCTTTCGCAAAGTGAGCAGGTCCTTTTTGCAAAGCGAGAAGGTTGATTCCCAACCTTAAATAGGTTGAATCACTTCATGCTTTGCTGGCCCAAATGCTCCTTTGAGCTCTCTCTCTTTCTCTAAACTTCTCATAGTCATTTTAGATCGCTTCGTGTCCTATAGTGAGATTTTGGCCTTGAAACTTTCTGCCTTGGCTACCTCACTGCTTAGTGAGCTTATAGTGGTAAAACACTAGCTGTCTAGGTTCTCGCTCAAAATTTTTGTTATTATGAGTTCGGTTCTGATAGTGTTCATGGTCCCCAGTCGAGGTGTTACACAAGTGGGGATTCCTTCTAGAGTTTGGAGTCAACTTCTTGTCCTTCTGAATTTGAAGTATAACTCTAAATTTTCTATCTTTGATATTCCTTATGTCTGGGTATTCCTTTATTTTACTTTCTTACTTAGGTGATCCTTAGGTTCATTTTAGTCTTTAGAGTAATATATGTTTGTTCTTTTCAGCTATAATCCTAGGTCATTGGTATACTCAATGTATAGTTGGGAAATAGCTATAGACTAAAGGATTAACAATATAGCAATAACAAATGGTGAATCCCAAGATATGCTTGGGATGGCATTCAACAATCATTGGGGTGTAAACAATAGGGATTCTCATCCAAAGTTACTCGTTTAAGAGACTGGTGCCAGTGGGGGAACGAAACCCTACTCATCAGGATTGTTAGGTGAGAGTATTAGTATAGATATGCGTAGGATGACTTAAGCCCTACTAGCGGTTGATATTAGCAACACCTTAGGAAGGGGTTACGGGATGCGATAGTTAAGGATAGTTGACATAGACTTATCAACCAATATAGGAATTATTTATGATAGGTGGGAATGATTGATAACCCGAGGTTAGACGACTTATTGACATGTGTTTATTTGACTCTCTTATATTTGCTTGATTGATTACATGTTGATTGTAGATCACCTTATGCGAAACTAGGATTGATCTTTATAGTGTTAAGAAAATGATTACGTATACCTAGTTATTCTAATAGGATAGTTGGGAGGTATATCATAGTGTAATAAGTGTATTTATTTGGAAAGCTGGGTTTTTACGATGTTGGAAAAAGATAGTATTAATGGTTTACACAGTACTCAACCCTTACTCATTATACATAAAATGATTATGATATGACTATGGAATACAAGATGAATAAGTTAAAGGGTTGAGGAGGATTCTTTAGGGTTTGGTCTAGGGTGGGCGGTGAGGTTCATTCACATAAAGCCACTGTCATGCGCATAAGCTGACGTATGAGGTAAGGTACTCAAGTGTGGGTACAAAACGTTCAGTACAAAACATGTTGTTGCCTTGGGGATAGATTGAGTTCGATATAGAGCCATAAGAGGCTAGTGGCTCGTGACTATCATGTCGTGGTCTTCGAAGTGTTTGGTCATCCTAATGGAGTACTGTCCTTTCATAATTTGTACGATCCAGAGTGCATCCCCAACACCAGTTCCTACCGCTATAATTGGGGAGCAGGTATACACTCTTCAGGGTACAATGAGCTCGATATGTTGGATGGACGAACGACTTGTTCTCCCTTCAACTCCTGTTGGGGAACAGATTTATGGTTTGATATCATTTGGCATGGGGCTCAGTTTGATGATTAACGATATGAAATTATTGGTGAGACCACTTTAGGCATATATAATCTCTTAGGAATCACACGACTATGGGAATGGGGAAAAGATATGCATTTTGGTTTGGAGAGATTCATAGGACCTAATCTTAGATGTAGGCTATGATCCTTGAGATAATCATTTAGGAGACAGATGCTTTGTTTGTCTACAATCTATGCTTTTGTTCTATACCTTCTTTCCCAATCTTATGGTGATTAGTGTATTTCTTATCTTCCATTCTTTCTCTCTTTCTATGTTGTATGTACTTGTTCGTGATAAGAGCAACTAGGAGATGACTTCATCAGTACACGGGTACTATAGTGGAGTGATTTGCTTTTATAGTTAGTTCTGATAGCTAATGAGTGAGTCAATGACATGTCTTCCGCTATATGTTGATCGAATGTATATTGACACCGCACACATTGTTGTGTATATAGTGGGCCCTATGGACAAACATTTTGCGTATACAAGGATCACTAATGCATGTGACTAATATTTTAAAGTAATAACGTATATTCATTTATCTTCTAGCGCTTAAGTATGCGATTAAGATTAAGTACTTAGACAATTGGGAAAAAGAGACAGGGTCGTCCCATAAAAGGTCTTTTTTAACCGATGTAAAAAGTCTTTTATGTAGTAATGATCACTTATTCATATTAGGTCAAATTCAATTTTATGACACAATTTCGAAGACCTAATAATGTCTAGAACAAGTGTGTAGCAAAAGGAATCAAAGATCCAACCACCAAAAATTGTACAAATAGCAAATCACCAAAAACACGTAGTCTTGAAAAATATGAAATATTAAAAATCTCTAATCAATATGCATAAAAATTATGATCACAATACCAATACCATAACAAAAGTCCAGAGGCATACAAATTAGGTTTCAACCACCAAATTTGATTTTAAGAGCAAATCAAGATATATAACAATTATAGTTAGGTGATATAATGGAATTTAAGAGATGATGAGATTTTTATATAGGAAAACCTGTATTTGACTTTTAGTTTTAGTTACTTTAAGATTAGAGGAACTTCTGTTAGTATTAGCCTGTACACACCTATGACTTTTTATTATTAATATGAACGTCATTAATTTTGAGTAATTTTTAATTTTTGAGCATTTATATGTATGTACTATGATTTTTAGCATTAATAATATAAATTTTTCAATTTTTGAGATATGTTAAATTTTAGTATATCCATCATTCCCCTTTAACATTTTTGGAGTCAACCACTACACACGGCTCTCTTGGATTAAAAATTGTTGAAAAAGAGAAAAATAAAGATAAGAGATGTTGAAAACGTGCTTCTTGACTACACAACGAAGTCTATTTTATATAGCCTTAATGCAATAAATACAAATAAATATAGGATATTCTATTCTTATTTACATAATACAACATGTCATACAAAGATCCTAATTAAATAAAGAACAAATCATAAAATATAAAATCCTAACAATTTATCTGGGATACTCTAAAATAATCTAAAATATAAAAAAAGATATTATCAAATATTTCTCAGATTTTCTAACACTTCTCTCAAACTAAAGCTTACTAAGCTTTCAGCTTGTTAGAACAGAACAATGCATTTTTCGCAAACAAAAATAAATAGATAATATATGAAAACTGAGCTCCACCAAAACAATGGTTGGGAAGACAACTTAGAGATGATGGAGAAGACAGAGAGAATTGCTAGAAAGATAGTTTAGACAGATAGCTAGAATGATCATCAATCTAAGAGAAATTTTTTGGCAAGCAAAGAAACAAAACAAGGTCTGACCTTCTCAAAACCATATTTAGAAGCTTCAAACTAATAATATCGGAAACCCAAAATATTTAAACTTAAAACTAAATCTAACTGCTTTTGGGACAGAGACGAGGCCAATGCATCAGGGACGAAGATGAGGCCAAGCTAGAGCACCTGGGACGAAGACGGGGCCTTTGCACTTGGGAAAAAGGCTGAGGCCAGAGCATCTAGGACAGAGAGTTGGGCTAGTGTGAGTCATTACCAACATAAGTCACCATCGAAATGATTGTCAAAAGGAAAATAAGTCACTACTAATATGATTCATCTGTGTGAAGAGTCACCGCCGTAATGATCGACAGTGGGTATACAAGCCATTAATATGATCCATTAATGAGAAAAAAATTGCATGACAAACATTGAAGAAGCAGACAATAGATTACAACCAAAATAGTATCAAATTTGAGCTTCGATCATTGCAAAACATAACCCAAGAGAGCCAAACAACCTCGTTGAGTAGGTCAATAGAGGTGACAAAGGCCGAGTCTCACTTGTGTGTGATGTTGGACAAGGAGATGATAAATCTGAGTAGAAGGGAGGATGGTGTGTAATGTGCTGCAAGGTGGTTGCAATGATGGCAGGAGAAAATAGAGGTGACTAATTGGAGGATGATAGTGGCAGGACATGTCACAAAGGATGATAGTGACAGGACACGTCACGGGAGATGATACCACTCTGATACCATGTTGAAAGAGAGACAAATATAGCAAGAGATGCTGAAACCGTGTGTCAAACACAACGTAGTCTATTTTATATAAGCTTAATGCAATAAATACAAATAAATATAGGATAATTTATTCCTATTTACATGATACGGTAGGCCTAATAATTACAAAGATTATAATTAAATAAAAAAAACAAATTATAAAATATAAAATCCTAACGAATCATCTAGGATACACTAAAATAGTCTAAGATATAAAAAAAAATTATTAGATATTTCTCAGATTTTCTAACAATAACTATGATACATAATACGTACAAATGAGGAGTTTCAAACACCTTCCAAACATTTTAGATAAGTCTAATCCTGTTTTAGGCTTGCTCTTAAGGGATGAGATAGGATGATCTCAGAGGAGCCTGTTCCTGCTGAGAGTGTCGGCTGCTTGTTTGAACCAGTTTCAACCAACAAAAAAAATAGAATGTCAATGAATTACTATGTTAATATGGTCGCACTCAATCAAGATTATTTAAAGGGAGAAACTGAAGTACACTGAAAAGTTTCCTTTATTATTGCAAAAACAATCCACAAAAAATGTGAATATCCTTTTCATTTCTCAAAAAAATGGATAGTTGCATTACTAAGGTTTTGGATATATAAATAATATAAAATCACACATTTTTAGAATTGGTGGCATTTATTGGGCATTTATTCACCCCAAAACCATAGTAATGGAGTCATCCATTTCTTTTGAGAAATAAAGAAGACCTCTGCTCCAAAAATGGACTCTTGAATAAGAACAAAATATTCTAAAATGATTTTGTCTTTAAAGTAAATAAATAAGCTCAACCATCTTTAATTTGATTTAAAGTGCCTGTTGATCTTAATAAAATTTAGAAGTGGATACCTTATTCACTTACTTCGAAGAAAAATTTTGTTTTCCTAAATAGACTTCAGAATAGCCAGCACATTCCTTAAAGTACTAGTTCTCTGCATCTAGAATACCCTGTAAGGACAAGATTTTAGGTTACCAAAAAAAAAAAAAAAATTGGAAATGCAATTATACACTGAAATTCATGAGGTTCAATTAAGTCACCACCTTGATGATCATAATGGCTGCATCCTTGTGTAAAACCTCGTTATACTCATGGCAAGCAAAGCTCTGCAAAATGTAAAAGCTTTATGAAAACTGAATGCCAAAATTGGATGCAAGTTATAAAAATAAAAATAAAAAATAAAAAATAAAAAATATGACTTCTCAGTCTACTAATTTTGTTGAAAGAGAGAAAAGAGAGACATAATATGGTAAAACCATGTGTCTTAACTACACAGCGGAGTCGCTTTATACAGACTTAAAGTCAATTAATACAAATAAATACAGGATTTCCTACTCTTAATTGAATGCTATTCTACTCCTAATTATACGATCCTAAACAATAAATACACGATCATACTTTATTTTCAACACTCCCCCTCAAGCTGAGGCATATAAATCATATGCACCGAGCTTGTTACATATATAACTGATTCGAGAACCTCTTAGAAATTTAGTGAAGACATCCGCCAATTGATCGTTGGAATTAACAAAGCTAGTGGCGATGTCTCCTGATTCGATTTTCTCTCTGGTATAATGACAGTCCACCACAATATGCTTAGTCCTCTCATGAAAAAGGGGATTGGAGGCAATACGCAATGCCGCTTGATTATCACATATTATTGACATTGGCATAGCCTATCCAAACTTAAGTTCTTTGAGAAGTGATTGCAACCACATGAGCTCTTGAATCACTAATGTCATTGCTCTGTATTCAGCCTCAGCACTAGATCTTGCTACTACATTTTGCTTCTTGCTTTTCCAAGATATCAAGTTTCCATCAACTAGTACACAATTCTTAGTAGTGGATCGCCTATCAATGGGTGAGCCTGCCCAATCGGCATCTAAGTAACCAACTACTCGAGTATGACCTCTATCCTCATAAATGAGACCATTTCCTGGAGTACTTTTAATATACTTCAGGATCCGTATCACAGCATCCCAATACAAGGAGAAGTTTGACATTTGGGTCCATAGGAGTATCAACTGGCTTGGTATTCAATAACCTGTTTCCTCAAGAATATCCATAGCATATTTCCTCTATGAAATCACTAGACCATCCTTGCATTGGGCTACCTCGATACCCAAAAAATAACGGAGTTTACCAAGGTCCTTAGTCTGAAACTTGTGAGAGAGATACTGCTTCAACTAGATTATGCCCTGCTGATCACTTCCAGTTATCACAATATCATCCACATACACAACCAGAAAAACACATCCTCGAGCTAAATAGCGATAGAAAACAGCGTTACTACGAATCATACCAAGCAGCTGCACTATAGAACTGAATTTGCCAAACCAAGCTCGTGGAGACTGTTTGAGACCATAGAGAGACCTGTGGAGCCTGCAAACCATGTTAGAGGACTCCCCCTGAGCAACAAACCCAGGTGGTTGCTCCATATAGACTTCCTCTTTAAGATCACCGTGCATAAAAGCATTTTTAATATCAAGTTAGTAAAGAGGCCAATGACGGATGGCTGCAATAGAGAGGAGCCTAACAGACGCCATTTTGGCCACGGGTGAAAAAGTGTCACTATAATCCAGCCCAAATATCTGAGTGTATCATTTGGCCACCAAACGGGCCTTAAATCGATCGATCTTACCATCAAGCTCAATCTTGACTGTATAAAGCCAACGAGAACCAACTAAAGACTTTCCAGGAGGTAGAGGAACCAGTTCCTAGGTACCACTGCTTTGAAGACCACACATCTCAACAATCATTGCTTGCCGCCATTCAGGGTGGGATAAAGCTTCACCTGGAGTGTTAGGAATAGAGACAGAAGACAAACAAGTGTAATGCGAAGGAGAAAAACGATGATAACTCAAAGCAATGTCATGAGAGGATGGGTTACAAGTAGAGCGTATACCTTTACGAAGGGCAATGGGAAGATCAGGCTCAGGTGGCAAGGTCGGTTCCGGTAAAGGAGATGGCGCCGGTGGTGTGTCTGGCATGGCCTCAGAAGCAGGAGCAGGAACAGGGATATGCACCGCGGATGGTGGCTGGCGACAGTGATATGTCTGTAGTGGCCAAACAGCTGGTGGGTCCAAGGGGGGTCCACAGGTGGGGTCTCTAGTGTGACAGACTCATGAGGAACAATTGCAAGAAGTATAGGGATGACTGCAGAAGGAGGCTCAGGAGACAAGTGGGTCGTTTCATAGTAAGGGACTGACTAGAAAAAGGTAACGTCAGCCGATATAAGGTAGCATTGAAGGGTAGGAGAAAAACAACAATAGCCTTTTTGGGACCGATGATAACCAAGAAAGACACACTTGAGTGAACGAGCTGAGAGTTTGTAAAGACCAGGAGAGAGGTTGTGGACAAAACATGTGGACCCGAAGACACGTGATGGAAGTAAGTGAAGAGGGGTATGGGGAAAAAAGACTGAGTGGGGTACTCAGTCATCAAGGACAGAAGAGGGCATGCGATTTATAAGATAGCACGCCGTTAAAACAGCATCCCCCCAAAACCGATATGAGACATTACCATGAAGAAGAAGGGTCCAAGTGGTTTCAATAAGGTGCCGATTCTTGCGTTTGGTGACCCCATTCAGTTGAGGTGTATAGGTTTGGTGAAATACAGCCACGTAAAACGTGAGAAATCATCAATAAAGGTAACAAAATATTCAGACCCAAAAGTAGAAGTGATACGAGAAGGACCCCAAACATCGGAGTGAACTAAAGCAAAAAGGGGCGAAGTTCGTTTATTGACTCGATTGGGGAACTGACTACGAGTGTGCTTCCCTAGTTGACACGACTCACAATGTAAACTAAATAGCTTAGAAAGGCTAAGTACCAACTTTTGAAGTTTTGGAAGACTGGGATGACCCAACTGAGCATGTATGGTAAGGGGGAATCCGTGGTAGAGCACACTCGAGGTGCGTGGCAAAGATAGTAAAGGCCATGAGACTCGCAACCGTCGCCAATCGTCCCACCCGAACTCCGGTCCTGCAAGATAAAACTGCCTTTAGTAAAGGAAACAACACAATCATGAGAACAAGTCAAACAACTAATAGAGAGTAAATTAAATGGACACCCAGGAACATAAAGGACAGAATCAACCGACAGGAAAGGAAGAATGGGAGCAGTACCAATCCCTTAAGACTGTGTTTGGGAACCATTGGCTGAAGTTACACTGGGTAAATAACCAGATGTAGAAAGAGAGGAGAAAAGAGTCTTATTACCAGAGATGTGGTCAGATGCACCTGAATCGAGAACCCAAGGACCAAGGGAGGGTGACTCGGTTATGCAAGCAGATGAATTACCAGTGTGTGCAACCAAAGCAGTAGAGCCAAAAATTTGGCGATGCTCAAACCATCGGAGAAAATCTTCATAATTAGCTGAAGAGGGCCAAGCAGGAACCACGGTCATAGGAGGATCTGTAGAACTAGAGAAAGCCATAGGTCAGTATCGAAGGAACCAAAAACAGCAATGAAACAGTACCTCAAAGTACGCACACACAGTGCGTCAGTATCAATAGTGATCAGATCAGCCTGGGAGTCACGGGAGAGAAAACGCGTCCAAACAGGAAAGAAACGGGACTGTTTGTACTGGAACTCAAGCACCCGTGTACTGAAACAAAAAACTAACACCAAATCGAGAACCACGGTGGAAGGGCGGCGTCGGAGCTGAAACAGCGGCCAGAAAAACCGTAGGATGCGCTGCCACGCGCGGCGGCGACGACCAAAAAAAATTTGAAAACGTTGCAGAGAGCGCGCGCGTGAGAGCGCGTGGGTGGGCCGCCGGAGGTGAGCTTCAGGGGGTTGGCCGGTCTGGTTGCGGCAGTTCTGATGGTTGGTGGTTGGCCGGAACCGTCGCAGTGGCGGCTGACAATGGCAGGGGCAAAATCGACCGAAAAAGTGTCGAAAAGTGTTCACGACAAGGAAGAAAGGGCAAACCGGAGTTGAAACACGGTTTGCCGAAAAAAATTTCTCACCAGAGGGCAGTGGGTCCATCGGGTAAACATGGTTTAGGGTTGTCTCTCTTTAGGCTCTAGATACCATCTTGAATTTTGGCTTTAGACCTAACTCAACTCCACAAAATCGGCTTGTAAGGTGAGGATTGCCTAAACCTTATAAACACCACTCAGGCTATATCTCTAGCCGATGTGGGACTTTTAACACACACCCTCACGCTCAGGACTGGACATCTGAAGCATAGACTAATATGGGTGGAATAATAGGGATCTTAACACACCCCCTCACGCCCAGGACCGGACATCTGTAGCGTGGACAAATACGGATGGAATAACAGAGATCATGGCCCAATAACATATCTAGGATAGGCTCTGATATCATGTTGAAAGAGAGAAAAGAGAGAGGCATAATATGGTGAAACCGTGTGTCTCAACTACACAGCGGAGTCGCTTTGTATAGACTTAAAGTCAATTAATACAAATAAATACAGGATATCCTACTCTTAATTGAACGATACTCTACTCCTAATTATACGATCCTATACAATAAATACACGATCATACTTTATTTTCAACGAAGTTTAACTAAAAATAGCATAGAAGTTTAAAGTGAAAAAGAAGATTAAATAAATTGTCACAAAAATGTTTGATCCAGACCTGAACACAATTAGGGCAACCTACTTCCGCGGAACAGCGGCAGCATGTGAGCACTTCTAGAGCAGCTGCCAGAAATTTAGTGAAATAGGGTTGAGCCTATCAAAGAATAAAAAATATTATGAAGCAAAAATCTTGCCATCGATTGGCAACTAGGAAGATTGTTAAACCAAAGACAACCTGTCTAATATACCAGGTTAATGATATCCAAAAACACAAGCATCAGAAAATTATTACAACAACAAACAGCAACAAGTCTATTTCCACTATGGAAGATTGGCAACATGAATCAAGTTATGCCATAATACCTTGTCATGCATTAAACTAAAGATAAATCATTTATCTCTAAATCTCTCTTAACAGTTTATCCTATAGTTTTTATTTGTCTCCCTGTATCTCTAACAATGGACTATCCTCCATATGTCAACCCTCTTTATCAGTGATTCTGCAGTTTCGCTCCATGCATGCCAAAACCATCTAAGATGAAACTTAATACACACTCCAACTCGTACAATCGTACAGTCCTACATGTTTTGCCCTAAAAAATGTTCTGCCCTCCCATCAAAAAGCACTCCATGGCTGATTCATGTAGGATCACTACTCCAAGTCGTGGAATTGTAGGATTTTCGCTATCCTAATTTTCCTCTTATGATTGTATATCTAATCCTATCTCGTCTTGTGTAACCATTCATCTATTATAACATTCTCATTTCTTTGACAGTTTATTTTCTTGTTGAATCTTTAACTCCCAACATTTAGTGCCATACTACAGCATCAAATAGGTATTAATGAAAATAATGAGAAAGGAATGAAAATATCAATTGATTGCAAGACTTTTCATGTTATCTACCTGTACTGAAATTCCAGACCCTCCAGGATGTTGATCATATATTAGGATTCTTTCAGGGTAATATCGGCTATCATGAGGATTTGGACACTCAGGAGCCAAATCAGACAAGTTGCACATTATATGTCTGCAAGCATAGACGTCATAAATACATAAACATAAAATCAATAGGAATACTACATGATAAATAAGAACAACAGTTTCGTGAATTAGAAAGAGGAACAGGTTTTAATTTCTTACTCAGTCAAAATGCCAAACCATTTAGCCACAGATAGAATAGAACGTAATAGAGACAGCTCAATAACAAAATTTGTAACTTTGACCAATACAAGGTTCAGAGTGCAGAAAAAGTTCAATGTATTAAGTTCACTGACATCCTAAAGAGGAGAAATTCGCATTCGCGCTCCTTCCCCTAAACATATGCATAAATACACAATAAAGGAAAGCAACTGAAAACACAAACACACTGACAACCAATTACACAATTATTATCAACAAAAATGCCACACGTAGTTCATTTCTGAAGGCACCAACCGACAATTAATGAACAACCAAACCATCTTGCTTGGACAAAAGTAACATTGTTAGGATATAGGTAAAGGGAAAGTTAGTTAAAGTTAGTTAATTAGTTAGAGGGGCCTCTTTGTATAAATAGAGGGTTGTAGGCTTAGAGGAAGGATATTGAGTATTGTAATCATTTGTAAACCTTGAGTAGTGACTCAATGGTGTGAAGGGGAAACCCTTGGGGAGATTATTCTCCTAGTGGAATACAATTCTTTCTCTTTTCTTTCTCATTCTTCTTCTTTTTCCCTTATATTTTCTATATCCATTTCTGGTTCTTAACAAAATGGTCCGACCTACCGGATTCTCGAGGGAGGCCAGCACGCCGGAGATGGAGGATAGGTGGGTAGAGCTGCCGGAATTCACGGGGACCGATCCCATTGGGCGGGTCACGAAGGCTGAAAAATTGAATGAGATTCTTGAAATTCCTTCTTTCAATAAGCTGCAGTGGGCCTTCATGAAGATGGAGGATGGTGTGGCTTTGCATTGGTTCATCTCTTGGTGCCAAGAATACCCAGATTCAAACTGGGAATCTTTTTCCATCGCATTGATCAGGAATTTTGGAGAAAGAGAGTGACAGTGTAGTTGAGGTGGAACCATTGATCGACTTCTTTGAGCAGTCGGGTGAGAAGATACAAGAACAGAGGACGAGCGCAGAGAAGAAAGCGAGCAGCCACCAAAATTTGGGTGAAATGGTAAAGAGCGACGAGAAGTGGAAATGGGGTGGTGACGCGACCAGTTCTTGGTCGCAAAAGAGCACGACCCGCAGTGTGCCGTTGCTGGAACCGCCAGACACCGGTCTCCTCGCGGCGATCCCCCCACAATTAGAATCACCAGCCACCGGTCAACTTGCGACAGCCAATAGGTCGCGACGATCCCCATCGATATTGGCGTATGAAGTTCGCGATTTGCTGAAGGAGGAAGACACAGAAGCAAAACTGGCATCGGGTGAGTTGGGTCCAATTTTTTATCTAATGGGCCTGGCCCAATTTGGTGATATCCTCTGGCTTAAACAAAAAAAGGGATTCGATAGCCAACTACATGCACAAGAGGTGTCATACGCTTCCAGTAACCAAGAACCTGGGTGCTCCTACACCACCGCCAGACATCGGTCCACTTGCGGTGGCTGCCCCACAGTCAGAGCCGCCGACCTCCAGCCTACGGGCGACAGCCATTGGGCCAACTGTTGACGGATTCACATGGGTGCACACTTGTGAAGAACCGCCATGGGAACCGAAGGAAGCACCATAGCTGTGGATTTTCGAAGAGCTGACGCTGAAGGACACAGATGGAGGAGTCGAACGGGTAAGAGGGGATTTGGGAATTTTCCTAAACCTAATGGGCCAAGCCCAATCTCTTTGTATAAATGGTTTTGTTCGGTCACCCCTGAAGCAGTATCTTGGGCAGTAATAAAAACTGAATATTTTGCCCAAAATGTTCAAGGTATTTGTTCTAATCAGAGTATTTGTTCCAAGCTTGGATGCACCCAAGGATGGGGTTTTTCCCCTTTATTCCATCTTGTTTCCAGGAACATAGCCCAACCCGCAAAAGTAAAATTTTTGAGAAGACATGGTCAATGGCAAGACCTATACGTCCTTTCCAGTATCCGATCAAATGTATGTCCTAACTTGGCTAGTTTTTTTTTGGTGGATGGAAGCCATGGGGTACACCGAACAGCATGAAGCAACGTGAAAGAGATTTAACACCTCTATATGTGGATGATGGTCTTATAGAGGTTTTGTTCTGCTTGTTCCAAATGGACATGGAACTTATAGCCATATTTGCGATAATGATAGCAGTTTTTTTTCCAGTTGTTTCAGCAGTGTTTCTTATGTTTCTATTTCCAACCTTGAGGACAAGGTTGTTTTGGGGTGGGGTGTATTTTTAGGATATAGGTAAAGGGAAAGTTAGTTAAAGTTAGTTAATTAGTTAGAGGGTTAGTTAGAGGGGCCTCTTTGTATAAATAGAGGGTTGTAAGCTTAGAGGAAGGATATTGAGTATTGTAATCATTTGTAAACCTTGAGCAGTGGCTCAATGGTGTGAAGGAGAAACCCTTAGAGAGATTATTCTCCTAGTGGAATACAATTCTTTCTCTTTTCTTTCTCATTCTTCTTCTTTTTCCCTTATATTTTCTATATCCATTTTCCGGTTCCTAACAAACATTCTTATAAAAAATATTCCTAATGCTAACAGTAGTGTATTACTTACATGCAGATCCCCAAACAATAGCTCTGAGGAAAGCTTTACCAATACTTATATGCCTTCTGCTGGAAGAATATACTATTAATACTGAAAACAATGACAACATCCTTGAAAAATTACACTAATCTCCCCTTTGTCACAAATATATTCAACGCGTAAATGCCCTCTACAGCCGTACATATAGGTGAAAAATCAAAGACAAGGGAAATCAGTGTTATTCGTGAAAAAGTGATGAGCTCAGTGTAAATTAGGGGGGAAACCCAGGAGAGTTGGGCATAAATTACTCTAAGAATGATAGTAATGTTACGAATAATTAATGTGAATGGGTATGAAGGAAAGTGACAAAACGCTAAATGTATGATATTCCAAGAAAAAAAAGAACCACAAAAGAGCGTAGCGTATAACTGACACATAATGGGATATATAACCAACAATCTACAGAACATGGATGGAAGGAATAAGGCTTTCGTATATCATGCTGCCGAAACTTTATGATTAACATTTATAAGAAACTTACAAAGGCACTACGTGTAAAACAGCATGAGAAGCGGCATGCAAACCTCCACGGAAATCATAATTTTGCTTGACTACTGCTTCTTTTATTGACTGTGGCACGGGAACCCAAGCTGCCTATTTAGAGGCAAAGAACATAAAGGACATTAAAACAAACACATGCCATATAAGGATAATAAAAAGAAAGTCATTAGAAAAAAAATTCCAACAGTGCTCAAGTTCACCTGTGAATCGTATGAGTATTGAGGAAGTGCTAGATCAACTGCATCAAAGATTTGATTGCTTCCTCTCCAAATACGATAAAATCCAAACCAGGTAGTTGTCACTTTGCATACATGAGCACAGGCATTTGTTTTTGGAAACATGGTGGAAACCATTACTGGATAAGCCTGAGAATAGCATGGACATAAGCTTTTAAAGACCTGAACATCACTAAAATTGTCATGTATAAGGTAGAAGCATCAGTTTCAAACACCGTGCAAATGGAGGCCTTTCGCCGAATTTAAGGATGATATACCTGAAGACTTTATAGGAGATTTCAGTTATACAACCAAGCCTTAATCGGCTTGATTGTCATTGATATTATTTTTAGCAGTTATTGTGACAGATACTTGCGTAAGTATATGATAGGCATGAGCCCTATAATAACGAGAATAAGGTTTGGAGAGAGAATATTCCCAAAGGAGCAATCATTAGGTGGCTATTTAGACAAGCTGGCTTGGACAGGAATTACAGAGTAGCAGTTAGGAGGTTAGGTTAGGTGGTTAATAAATAGGGAACGTACCTATTGAGATCCCACGACGACTAGAGATATGGCCAAAGTAGTCCTTATAAGGTTTAGAGAATCCTCACCTCTTGAGCTAGCTTTAGGGTTGAATTAGGCATAAACCACCGAACAAATTCTATAACTATGTTGCTGCTAAAGTGCTAACCCGATAACTTCCTAACTTCCAGGGTACTATTAGATTGTTTGCCTTTCTTTTATCAGCTATGCAAATATATAAACAAACCTGATTTTGTGGTACCAGGTTTTACTCCTGAAATCATAAACAAACTTGTATGTTATCTTATCAATCTTTTGCAATATGATACAAAGAATTTCATTCTCTGGACCATTAATAGATGTTCACCATTCATAGTTTCTTGAATTATGTAAAGCACAATTTATTCCTCCTTATTTCTGCAGTACGTTAGCCATGTATTTTCCACTTCACTTACACTCAGACTTGAGCCCTTAGTGAACAGTAATTCACGTTGAGATACACTCCAAATGTCTTTTCTAGGTCTAAGGGGGGTGTTGAGATCTCACATCAACTACAAATATGAACAAATTAGACCTTATAAGTATTCCCAAAATAAAAAATAAAAAATAAAAGTCCTTATAAGGCTTAGTCAATCCTCACCCCTTGAACTAGCTATCCTGATGGGCCCACTGGCAATTGGTGCAAATATTTTCAGAAACTATATTCATTTTCCTTTTTCCTCTTTCCACCGCCATGTTACCCTTTTTCTAGCGTGTTCCTTGCACTTTTTGGCTGCCGCTGCCGAGGACCTTTCCAGCTAATAGCCCCACCAATTATTGCGCCTTAAACCGATATATTTACTCCCAAAAGCCCAACCTCAGGTGCACAAGGCTCACACACACCATTCCCAACCATTTCTTATTTTTCATGTGCGACCACTGTAGGGGACGCATGACGGTGCACTAGACAACCTCTTAGGCTGATTCTACTTTTCCCCAAGTTACCTCTCTCACCTCTACACAAACCTGCCCTCAATTGGTACTGTTGTGACTCAGAGATACACCTTCCAGTTGTTACAGCCATTGTTTGGTGCTCGTATCTCTCTCTTCTCTACTCAAACGTAGCTTACAGGACCTCACATGCCCCATCTACCAGGACTATTGCAACACCAGCCACCTTTGATGATTTTTTGATGTTGCTTGAGGAATGTCAGCCCTAGAGTCACATTGCCCCACAGGCCCGCCTATTTTGATTTCATGAAATAGTAACAAAGCCAATCCTAGAACTCTTATTGGGCCACTTGCGTTTGTCCACGCTCTAGATGTTCAATCTTGGGTGTGAGAGGGTGTATTGAGATCTGCCACCCGCATTTATCCTCACCCAAATGTCCAGTCCTAAGCGCGAGGCAGTGTGTTGAGATTTCACATCGACTAGAGAAATGACCACACTAGTCCTTATAAAGCTTGGGCAATCCTCACCCGTTCAACTAGCTTTCGGGGTTGATTTAGGCCTTGTCCAGATTCCGAGTTCACAATTAATTTTCCAAGGGATATGTGCACACGTGTTTTCACAAGTCTAAAGAACAAGAACCAATAATGGCCATATATTAACCATAGTTACATGCTATAAGTTAAAAAGATAATCCAAAGGATCTCTCCAAAACTGAAGATTACATACAATATTACCCCCAATGACATGAATATCAGTGTAATCTCGAGTCTTTGTATAATACTTCAGATCAGCCTCTTTGCAGAAAGCAGTTTTGTTCGATAGATCTAATTTTTCAACCAAATAGGTTTTCCCCTGGCGCATATACACCGCACCTTCATATACCTGAATCGAGTAAAACATAAATACACTTTATGAGGTAAAGATAACAAACAAAAGACAAATTACCCTTTTCATCCAGAAAGTTGGTAAAGACCTTTTTCCACATGTATCAGTAGGTAGAAGTCAATACCTGAAAGAAAGCCTTGCTTTCCTCTATCTCTTCAAGGACTTCATTCTTTTTCTGATCTATGACAGTGTATCTAACAGTTTCTATTGCTCGGATATTGACTGCTTGTGAAGGTAATTTCTGGAACAGATATGGTACCATGAAGGGGAAAAAAAATTTGTCACTGTACAACATCCAAATATTTCTAAGAGCTTAATAATAAAGAACATCCAAATATTTCTAAGAGCTTAATAATAAAGAAGTCAACTAGACCAGACAGTCATTAAAACTAATTTGTTTAAGAATCTCATATACCTCGGGACCAATGTAGTTCCATATTCTAGAAGAATCAGACAGATCAGAACTTAAGTAACCTCTATCTTTTAGAGAATTCAAAACACTCTCTAAGCAAGCACCAAAATACTGCTCATCATACTTCACACTCAGAGGGTGTTCATGAGCTGCACAGACCAAATGCTGTTCTAGAACCTGAACAGAGACTGTCATAATCAGCACAAACCGTTCCATTTGATAAAACTCTATAAATAATCTTGAAAAGAGTAGGTCTAAAAATTAAAAACCTGCTTGTTTTGGGAATCAATATGACAGCATTCAATTGGTCTTCCAAAAAGTTTCTCAGGATTTTTCATGAAGTATTGATCAAGTGGTCCGCCAAATGCAACATAGACGGCAAGAGATGGTCTATCTCTCCTCCCACCCCTACCAGCTTGTTGCCACAAGCTAAAAGTATAAACTATTTATTGGCAAATAAAAAGGAAATTAGACAACCAATTAGATGAGGATATCAAAGCATAAAGGAAAATACCTTGCAATACTACCAGGAAATCCTAGATGCAGAGTCACATCAATTTCTCCAACGTCAATGCCCAACTCAAGAGCATTAGTTGCAGCAACACCACAAATTTTACCACCAAAAAATGCACTCTCTATCTTTCTTCTTTCCTGTCAACGTGAAGAAGCCAGTATTGAGTCTCAGAAAACCATATAATCACCAAAACTGAACATCCAGTTAACAAAACTAAACAAAAAATTGAGCACACCCATTGGATTGAAATGAGAAACAGTCAAAACAACAATCTAACTTAAATGGAGGTTGATTTCGTTTCTTCCATGATTCTTTACTAACAAAAAAATAGATTGAACTAAGGGTAAACATAGAATCTGGTCACCAATGGCAAGTTCCACAAATAAAGAAACTTTAAAAATAAATGGCATGCTCCAAGAAAGAATTATTACGACAATATGCTTGTAGAGTAAAACAGTATAAAACCTACTCAACAAAAACCATATTTTGGTGAAACCGATTATAGGAAGGTTTTCTTCAACGGCTTCTCCTAATGTTTTTCTAGTCCATCTATTCTACTTTTAAGTGGACTTTCTTCTATTTTAAGCTTACTAGTTTTCTATTCATCTTAGGAAATTTGTTGTCATCTTCTCCTTACAGGGTTCTATTCCAACTTTCTCTCAAAAATTATTTGTTCCTAATCGTGTATGTTCCTATATGTTGTAAATATAGCATACATTTTGTAATTTGTAGTGTTTTTCTATAAGGCCCATTAGTCAGGCCCATTAGGTTTCTTCTAGTCTATTTAAGTGTATTAGTGTTTATAAATAATATACGATTAAAATAATATTCAGTACATTCAATTTTACATGTTATCACGAGCTCTCGTTCTTGAGGGCCTCGCTTCCGCATAAACCCTAGCCGCCACCTTCGTCGTGGTTGTTTTTTTTTCCCTTGCTGCCTTCATTGCAGTTGCTGCCTTCATTGCAGCTTGTCTCAAAATTTGTGTTAACCAAACGCACCACCACCACTGCCCATTGTTACTGTTTGCACCCAAACACCATCATTTATTGCCGATCTCGTCTCACCACCCACACCATCAGCCTCGCATTGGAAATCCGAGCCAGACCCCACAAACCTCGCCGCCATTCGACTCTGAACCCGCCGCCACACGCCGCCACCATCCAGTCACCTCTCGGGCGCGTGTGGGTCATGCGTCGCCCTCCAGGCCTCCGTTCGACGCCGTATTTCAACAGTAGCTTCCCCAGCACCTCCTCTTTCTATTTTGGGGGTCCACTCTCCGATCCGAGCACCTTTATCGTGGGTCATTTGAAAGCCACACGTTTTTTGCTACATTTTTTCGTTTTTCAGCAACTGTGACTGACTTCTAGGTTCAGTGGGTTCAGTTTCTGGTCATTTGGCTTCGTTATTGCTGTGTTCCCTCTTGGTTGTTCGTCAGAACGCCTTGGTTTGTTTTTTAGACACTTACAGTTTGTGGGTCCCACATTTGAGGATCACCATTACTGCGTTCGATCCTTGTCTGAGTCCTCTTGGGGGTCATCTCGCCCAATATTGACTGATTTGTGCATTGTTTGAAGTCATCTCAGGTTAGGAGCTATTGTTGTCATTCTACCACAATGTTGGACGATAAATTTGTGGCTATTTCATCTTTTTGTTCTCTTAATGTTACTGGTGTTATGCCTGAGAATATTTGGATACTTGATTCCGGTGCTACCGATCATATGACTCCGTGTTCCTCATATTTCTCATCCTACTCTACACTACCCGGAAAGCAACAAGTTACCGTTGCTAATGGATCTTGTACTCCTGTTATTGGATGCGACAATATTCAACTGCGCCCTTCATTGCACCTGAATAATGTCCTTCATGTTCCCAGGCTCTCTAATAATCTTGTTTCTATACACAAATTTACACAGGACTTGAAGTGTTCAATAACATTTTTTCACTCTCATTGTGCTTTTCAGGATCTTGCCACGGGAAAGACGATTGCAGTTGCTAAGGAACGGGGAGTGTTGTACTACCTTGTTGGTAAAAGCAGTGATGAACCTCCTGGTCCGAAGGTACTATCTTCCTGTCTTCAGTCCGAGTCCAACTCTCCTACCTCTCAGGTTTGGCTTCAACACAAACATCTTGGTCATCCCCCATTTTCATTAATGAAGTCTATGTTTCCATCCTTGTTTTTGCAACAGTCTGTTGAGTCATTTAAGTGTGACATTTGTCAGTTTGCTAAGCACCATCGTGCTTCTTTCCCTTCTAGTTTTACTAAAAGTGTCAAACCATTTGATCTTATTCATTCTGATGTTTGGGGGTCTGCCCCTATTTCTAATATTTCTGGTGCAAGATGGTTTGTCTCTTTTATCGATGATTGTACTCGAGTAACTTGGTTGTTCTTGATGAAAGATAAATCCGAGGTATCTCAATTGTTTGTTCAATTTTATAATATGATACAGACTCAATTTGGAAGAAGCATTAAAAGAATTCGTTCTGACAATGGAAAAGAATATGTCAATCATAACCTTTCTAGTTTTCTCATTAAACAGGGCATCATTCATGAACTTACTTATGTTGACACGCCACAACAAAATGGGGTTGTTGAAAGGAAAAATCGTCACCTTCTTGAAGTTGCACGCGCCCT
Organism: Calophaca sinica; assembly: GCA_037113605.1. Lineage (NCBI taxonomy): Eukaryota > Viridiplantae > Streptophyta > Magnoliopsida > Fabales > Fabaceae > Calophaca > Calophaca sinica. Next base: position 88,184,811 of record CM073732.1, on the reverse strand, counting down.
TCTCTTCCAAATGAATGTTCCAAAATCATACTGGGGAGAAGCAGTTTTGGCTGTTGTCTATCTGATTAATCGGATACCTTCGCGTGTTCTAGGTAATGTTAGTCCTGTTCAGATTATGGTCACAGTTTCCTTCTGTTCCTATCATGCAGAATCTTGAGTCTTGGGTATTTGGTTGTGTGGTTTTTGCCCATATTCATCCACAACATCGAAATAAGTTGGATTCTCGTGCCGTCTGGTGTGTCTTTCTAGGCTATGCCCCAAACAAAAGGGGGTACAAGTGTTATCATCCACCGAGTCGTAAGTTTTTTGTTTCTATGGATGTCATGTTCCACGAGCATGTCTCCTATTTCACTCGTCCTCAGCTTCAGGGGGAGAGTAGTGATTCTAATTCTAATTTGGAATCAGAGTCCAAGCTCGAGTTTCTCTTCCTTGGTCCTTGGCTGGGTGAGTCACCTCCTGTTTCACCTTCTGTTTCAGACTCTCTGTCTCTAGGTCATGATCCTCCTGTTTCAAACTCTTTGTCTCCAGGTCCTGATCCTCCTGGTCCTGTTCCTGGTACTTCTGTTCCTCGTGTGTCCCCTTTGTCTTCTGTTTTGCAGGAATCAGCACCTTCGGTACCAGTGAAGAATAAGGCAAGTGAGCTTACATTGACTTACCAAAGGAGAGAAAAACCCGACCTGGTTCAGAAACAACTTCAACCGTCTGAACCAGAGGTAAGTACTGGAAATGATCCCTCCACTTCTGATTCTCAGATTTCTGATACTCTTGACCCTGATCCAAATGGCTTACCTATTGCTTTGAGAAAAGGGAAAAAGTCTTGTGCCAAATACCCTATTTCTCAATTTGTTTCATCTAAACATATTTTATTACAGCTGTTGACTCTGTGAAGGATGTAAATTGGGTCAAAGCAATGGCTGAGGAGATGAATGCACTTGAAAAGAATAGAACTTGGGAGGTTGTTGAGAGGCCAAGAGGCAAGAAACCTGTTGGTTGCAGGTGGATCTATAGAGTCAAGCACAAATCAGATGGTACTCTTGATCGGTACAAGGCAAGATTAGTGACCAAGGGATATACTCGGACTTATGGCATTGATTATGAGGAGACATTTGCTCCTGTGGCAAAGATGAACACTGTCCGGATTTTACTCTCTCTTGCCGCCCACTCTGGGTGGGAACTACAGCAATTTGATGTCAAAAATGCATTCTTGCATGGAAACTTAGAAGAGGAAGTGTATATGGAGATTCCTCTTGGATTTGGACCCACTAGTGGAACAAACAAAGTGTGCAGACTGAGAAAAGCTTTGTATGAAATTTGAAAGCAGTCTCCCCAGAGCACAGTTTGGAAGATTCACAAAGGCTATGGTTTGCCTGGGCTACAAGCAAAGCCAAGGCGATCACACACTATTCTTCAAATATTCACAGGGAGGAAAGCTGACAGTACTTCTTGTTTATGTTGATAATATTATTGTTACAGGAGATGATCCAGTTGAGAGATAACTACTCAAAAGAGAAATTATCTGCTGATTTTGAGATGAAGGACCTTGGAAAACTCAAGTACTTCTTGGGAATTGAAGTGGCCTACTCTAAGCAAGGCATTTTCATTTCTCAAAGGAAGTATGTGCTTGATCTTTTACAAGAAACAGGCAAACTTGGATGTAAACCTGCAAGTGTTCCCATGTTCCCATCGAACAAAATCACAAAATGGGCATTGAAGAGGAGAGTGCTAAAGTTGACAAGGTCTAATATCAGAGACTAGTGGGGAAGTTGATTTACTTGGCACACACTAGACCAAACTTAGCATATGCAGTCAATGTGGTTAGCCAATTTATGCATGATCCAAGGGTGAGACACTTACAGGCTGTGGACCGTATTCTGCAATATCTCAAGGCCACTCCAGGGAGAGGCCTCTTGTTCAAAAAAGGTGAAAGATTGACTTTGGAGGCTTATACCGATGCAGACTATGCCGGTTCAGTGAGTGATAGAAGGTCTACTACAGGTTATTGCACATTCCTATGTGGGAACCTTGTTACTTGGAGAAATAAGAAGCAAAATGTAGTGGCACGATCAAGTACTGAGGCAGAGTTCAGAGCTATGGCACATGGGATTTGTGAGCTACTATGGATGAAGATTGTTCTTGATGACTTGAAGATAAAATATGAGGGTCCTATGAAATTGTTTTGTGACAACAAATCAGCCATCAGCATTGCTCATAATCCTGTTCAGCATGACAGGACAAAACATATTGAGATAGACCGACACTTTATCAAGGAGAAGTTAGATAATGGTGTGATAACAACGGCCTACATTCCCTCTGGGAACCAGCTAGCAGATGTGTTAACAAAGGGTCTGCCAACAGAACGATTCGGCCAACTTACTTGCAAGCTGGGAATGATAGATATCCATTCACCAGCTTGAGGGAGAGTGTTGTAAATATAGCATACATTTTGTAATTAGTAGTGTTTTTCTATAAAGTCCATTAGTCAGGCCCATTAGGTTTCTTCTAGTCTATTTAAGTGTATTAGTGTTTGTAAATAATATACGATTGAAATAATATTCAGTACATTCAATTTTACACTATATGTCCTCTTCATCATTATAATCTCCACCACATTTACGTTTTGCTATAGTTGGCATTTCGCTGTCCAACATTGACTACTATAGAGCGTTGTTGGTCAAGCAATTGTATGGTAGGATTTTTTTGATCAAAAGCTCTTTGATTCCATTTTACAAGTTCGAAACAAACTTAAAACAATATTTAGTCAGCACTCACTCTAGCAGCTGAAACTCTAATTGTAATGGATGATGGTGGCACAACTTCAACCCAAACAGAATACGCAGCGGTTTCTGGAACGCAGTAACAGTGACTAACAAACAAAATGCCAATAGTGCAAAAATGGCAGGCCGCAGAAAACAGAGCCTGGGTTGCAGAAACAGGGACCAAAAAACATAGCAGTAGCAAACAAGCCTTGGAACACACCTCAACAAAGTGACCCACGAGTTGTAACTTTAGTAGATAAATCAAAACGAGATGCTTCAGATGGTGGAGTTCTTCACCAGAAAACTCGCTGGAAAAATTTTTCAGCGGCAGCGTTACCACGGGTCAGACTCGTAGTGACAAGGCGAGTTCAATGGTGGTGAAAGTGACAACACACGAGCGCCGAAAAAAGGTTCACCTAAAAAGATATGTGTCGCCGGAAAAGGAAGGCAGACTCTGGACAGCATTTAATGATGGTTGAAGGCCTAAAACAATAAAACTCCTTGAAACAAAGAAGAAGAAGGAAGGTTTCAAAGACTGGCTAAAAAGCATGAAGGCAAAACACTGCATAAGATAACTTTTAATATGACAAAAAAGGAATAATTTTTTAGTGTGGCTAACAAAATTATTTGAGTTCCTTTGTACTTAGGGGAACTCGGCAACGAAACAGTGACGGGACAACATGGAGGATGGTACCGCTCTGATACCATGTTGAAGTTATGGGGATTTAGATAAAATAAGGAAAAGGGAAAATAAAGACTCTTGAAATATGTATTATAACTACTTGATAGAAGCTTAATACAAAAGACTAAACACTAATCCCTATTTATAGGGATACAAGACTCTTAATCCTAATTAAATAGGGAAACTAGGAAACAAACCATGGAAATAAACAAGTAATATGGACCTAGGAGATAATCTAAGATACTATAAGATTATAAACTAATCTTACAAAATAAACTACAATAATATCAAGATATTCTAAGATATTTTTTTATCAGAAATGATTTTTGAACACACAATGTGACACAGACACAATACGCATACGGTCCGTACTGTACGGACATATGGTCCGTACAGTACGGACAATTTTTTTTTCAATTTTTTTTTTTTAGATTTTTTATAACTGGTTACAAAAATATTTGTTATTAACCAAATAATAAACTGCATTAACCAGATAAATGAACTTCGTTAACCAGATAAATAAATGGAACGTGAGTTATAAAAAAAATGGAACGTGAGTTTGACATTCACCAGATAATATGAACCATTAACCAGATAAGTGAACTTCGTTAACCAGATAAATAAATGGAATGTGTTAAGTTTCAGGGTTGGCATTCACCAGATAATGAGAACCATTAACCAGATAAATGAACTTCGTTAACCAGATAAAAAAAAATTTGAAAAATTATTTTTTGTAAAAAAAAAAAAAAAAAATTGGTGTCCGTACAGTACGGACGCGTATTGTGCCCAACGGTGTGTTCAATTAACAGCGTTGTTTTTTTATATTCTAACAGATTCCAAAACTTCTTTCGACAACTAGGACTATATAATCTACAAAAAGCAGCATTAACGCATTAGCTTATGGATGAGAACAATAAGCATATCCAATCCCCAGATACAGAGGTATGTAATCAAATTCAACTACTGGTGACACCTATTGTCATTAATAAACTGTTTATTACACTTATACGAGTTTTAGCACTAGATTTTGCACTGATACCAGTTGTACTGATTGGTCTTTACACAAGTATAAGAGAAGAAAAAGGAGAGTGGGTTGGAAAAGTTGGGCCAATGGAAATTTAATTATATGTATTTATATTTATAAGAGGAGAATACAAACGCTGTAAGAGTAAGGAGGCATGACAGAATTTTGGAGAGAATAGGTGGCGTTAGCCAGGGAGGGCAGAGTTCATGTATTAGCTTTGATTGGTATGTCTTATTTCTGCACTTTCTGCATTTCTTTTGTTCCAATGTCTTTTTGTTTGTTAAGAAGTATTATTCTATGTAAAAGATATTTCCTCCTTTAGTTCTCTTAGAATTTGGGCTAGGCCCCACTACTTTGGTCATATCTCTAGTTCTAGGATAGACTCTGATACTATCATAAAATTTGGGCAAGGCCTAACTCAAACCCAAAAGCTATCTCAAGAGATGAGGATTTTTCAAGTGTTAGAAGGACTACTTTGGTCATATCTCTAATCGATATGGGATATCAACACACCCCCCTCACTCCCAAAACTGGAGATATAGAGCATGAACAAATGTGGGTGACCCAATAAAAAATCTAGAATAAGCTATGATACTATCTTAAAATTTGAGTTAGGTCTGACTCAATCTCAAAAGCTAATCCAAGGGGTGAGGATTGCCCAAGCGTTATAAGGACTATTTTGGCCATATCTCTAGTCAATGTGGGATCTTCTCAACACACCCCCTCAGACCCAACACAACGAAGATGTTGGAGGGTGCAATGAAGCCAGCCCAAAATGGCCACAATGAACGTGGCTAGGGTTTCCAACAAGCTCTACCCTATTTATAGTATTAATACCAATTCCTACTAAGTTGGTATAAAAGCTCTCAATCCCTTGCCAGATCTAGTGAACTACGTGATCCATCATCAGAGTCATTCAAAACTTGATCCTTGTGCTATCAAATGTGCTTCCTTGGATTATACTCCTAAAAAAGGGATATAAGTATTATCACCCTTGGAGTTGTTGATACTTTGTCACAATGGAAGTCACATTTAATGAAGATATGCCTTTATCATCCTTAGCTTCAAGGGAAGAGCATTCCAAGTCCTATTTTGAAGTTCAGTACTCCTTTTCTTTGTCGTCTAACTAAATTCATGCACAAAAATTAGAACATTCCACCGGCGACTCACTTGAATCATCTCTTGATCCTACTAAACCAAAGGTAGGCACACACAACACAATTGATGTATGAGAGGAAGACAAAATCTTAGTCCGACAACAACTCCAGTCCTCAAAACCTATGGTAAGGTACGGTATCTAGATCATCCTACCCTTGAATCGAATACCCTACATATCCCTTTTAGTATTTGAAATCATAACCAGATGACTTACCATTGCCATGAGGAAAGGGGGGAAAAACTTGTACCTGACACCCTGTATCTTGCTTTGGCCAAAGATACAAAATCATTGCAATCATTTGGTCCTAATTCCTAAGAGCCTTTTGCTCTTGAATCCTACAAAGTTAGTGGAAAACAAATTGTTTGGGGGGAAAAAGAGCTAGAGAATTGGAATTTGTGATAATGTGAGCAAGAGACTTCAAGTACTATTTTCTGTATTGCGATGTGAGAGGAAAAGTAGGGAAACAAAAAATATCAACAATTACAGCATTTAATCCTTTGTGAATATAAAATGAATTATATCCAAGGGAGTCGGTCAACATAGAGGGATAATGATAATTTACAGAACTACAAAAGCATTATATTTTTCACATTTATATATAATTCTGTGGCAAATAAGGTACAACACATAAGATGCACAGCAACAGAAACAGTAAATTTCTAGGCCCTAGAGCCCATGAAAACTCTGTACGTCATATTGTTACATTGGACGGATAAAGAATCTCTTTAAAGAGAATTTATACCAAGTCCCTAACTTTTTTTTACAATTCACATTATATATGTTTCTATTTATCCCAGCTTACCAGTAGATAAATATTAAAGCTAGGTATAGATTATGAAATGAGTAAACTATCATTGTTGTCCTCCAAAAATTTGGATGTTGCCACATTAGTCCTCTTAAGATTTGTCACCAAATTAGTCCTCCAAAATTGTTTAAACCAAATTAGTCCCACAAAGGTACACAATTGTCACCAAATTTGTTTATGCAAAGGACTAAAGTGGTGACAAAGAATTAATGTTATTACAATTTTATATCTTTGAGGGACTAATTTGATGAAAAATTCTTTGGAGGACTAATATAGTAACACTTTAATCTTTGAGCAACTAAGTTGGCAATAAAAAACTTAAGAGGGCTATTGTAAATAATTAGAGTAAATAGTAAATATTAACTTATTTGTATTGTAACCTATTTTATTTATCTGGCCTATTACTCAGGCCCATTAGGTTTAAGTCTAGCATAGTCTATATAACATCGATTAGTGTGTTATACTTCTTGAAGTCAATAATATATTATTCAGATATATTTTCTACATGGTATCACGAGCTCTCGTTCTTGAGGGCCTCGCTTCCACATAAACCCTAGCCGCCACCTTCGTCGTGGTTGTTTTTTTTTCCTTGCTGCCTTCATTGCAGCTGCTGCCTTCATTGCAGCCAAACACACCACCACCACTGCCCGTTATTGTTTGCCAAACGCACCACCACCACTGCCTGTTACTGTTTGCATCCAAACACCATCATTTACTGCCGGTCTGGTCTCACCACCCACACCATCAGCCTCGCATTGGAATTCCGAGCCAGACCCCACAAACCGCGCCGCCAACATTCGGTCCCCTCTCGGGCGCGTGTGGGTCACGCGCCACCCTCCAGGCCACCGTTCGACGCCGTTTTTCAACAGTAGCTTCCCCGACACCTCCTCTTTCCGTTTTGGGGGTCCACTCTCCGATCCAAAAACTTTTATTTTCGTGGGTCCCTTGACGTTCGTTCGTTCGTCGTTTTTTTTTTCAGATTAAGACATCTGATCTGTTGTTATGGAAGACGATGGAGTTGTTCAGAATCCTGCATAGAATCCTCCACACAATCTTCAACCGCCTCCTCCTCCTCCACTTGTGGAGTTGTCAAACTTGATGAACTCTAATGCTTTGCCAACGCTGCACCCCAGTTATCGTCTCAATGGGAAGAATTACTTCAATTGGGCTCAATTCATGCGCACGAATCTGAAGGGTCGTGGCAAATTGAACCATATTGAAAGGACTCCTCTTCCTACCACTGATCCTGGATTCCCTACTTGGGACATGAAGACTCTCTCATTATGTCATTGATGTGGAACAGTATGATTCCAGAGATCAGTGGGAATTATATGTTTCTTGCTACTGCCAGGGAGATTTGGGATAGTCTCAGCAAGACTTACTCCAAGAAAAATGATCTCTCTGCCCGCTTTGATTTGAAGAGCAGGATCTTCAACACTAAACAGGGAAGTATGTCTGTCTCTGATTACTTTGCCATTATGAAAGGGTTCTGGATTGAGTTGGATCAATATCATACTCTTAAGATGGAGACCCCCAATGACACGCTTGCTTTGCATACTTGTATTGAAACTGATCGGATTTTTGAGTTCTTGGCTGGGTTGAACAGTGAGTTTGACCCTATACGACTGCAGATTTTGGGCAAGGACTGTCTTCCTTCTCTTGATGAAGTGTTCTACATTGTGCGGGGTGAAGAGAGTCGTCGGAGTGTCATGCTAGGTACCAAACATTCTGAAGGATCTGCATTAACTGCCAGCAGGACAGGCAGACAAGGATCATCCAAGCCTGGGAAGGAGGATCGCTACTGCGAACATTGCAAGAAGTCAGGGCACACAAAGGACAGATGTTTTAAACTTCATGGGAAAGACAATGTCCTTACCCGCATTGGAGGTTTCAAAGGTACTCAAGCACATGTGGTAGCATCTACTCCCACACCTGCAGCTTCTCCATCCGGTCCAACTGCGCCTTCTCCCTTGGGCGCTGAAGACTTAGACCACTTGCAGAACCTCCTCGACTCCTTGCGTAAGCCTTCTAGTTCTAGTTCCCTGACAATGACTGGTAAGGTTCTATGTTCTCGATCGTTTACTGCCTCTGGTAGTATTCCTAAAGATGCATGGATTCTAGACTCTGGTGCTACTGACCATATGACCTTCGACTCTAAATTGTTTTCCACCTATAGCCATCATTCAAGCATTCCCTATATTACTGTTGCAGATGGTTCTCACACTCCTGTTGTAGGTTTTGGAGATATTAATCTCCACACCCCTTTCTATTTGCGAAGTGTGCTTCATGCTCCTAGACTCTCAAATAACTTAATTTCTATTCGCAAACTTACTCAGGATCTGAACTGCACAGTAACCTTTTTTCCTACTCATTGTTTTTTTCAGGATCTTGCCACGGGGAGGACGATTGGAGTTGCTAAGGAACAGGGAGGGTTATACTTTCTATCTGCTGAAGAAAATGGTCTGAAGGTGCTGTCTTCCTCCGTCCAGTCTCAACATACTTCCTCTCTAGTCTGGCTTCAGCATAAGCGTCTAGGACATCCTCCATTTTCCTTACTTAAAACTACGTTTCCTGCTTTGTTTTTGCAAGAGTCTGTTGAGTCGTTTAAGTGTGATGTTTGTCAATTTTCCAAACACAAATGAGTGTCTTTTCCTTCTAGTTGTAATACTAGTGTTGAACCTTTTGATCTTATTCATTCTGATGTTTGGGGGCCTGCCCCTATTTTTAATATTTCGGGTGCGTGATGGTTTGTTACTTTTATTGATGATTGTACTCGCGTTAGTTGGCTATTCTTGATGAAAGATAAATCTAAAGTATCTCAGTTGTTTATTCAATTTTATCATATGATAAAAACTCAATTTGGCAAGTGCATTAAAAGACTACGGTCTGATAATGGTTGAGAATATGTTAATCAATGTCTTTCTTCATTTATTAGTCAAAATGGTATCCTTCATGAACTAACGTGTGTTGATACTCCACAACAAAATGGAGTTGCAGAAAGAAAAAATCGTCACTTACTTGAGGTTGCTCGCGCCCTTCTCTTCCAAACATCAGTTCCAAACTCATATTGGGGAGAAGCAGTTTTGACTGCTGCCTATCTCATCAATCGGATTCCATCCCGAGTTCTAGGTAATTTCAGTCCTGTTCAATCTATATGCAGAGTCTAGAGTCTCGTATATTCGGCTGTGTTGCATTTGTTCATGTCCACAAGCAGCACCGCAATAAGTTGGATTCTCGTGCTGTCAGATGCATCTTCTTGGGTTATGTCCCTAATAAACGGGGGTACCAGTGTTATCATCCTTCAAGTCGCAAACATTATGTCTATGGATGTCACCTTTCATGAACAGGTCCCTTTCTTCACTCGTCCTCAGCTTCAGGGGGAGAATAGTAGTTGTTGAAAATAAGATAGGATCTATGTATTTATTGTATAGGCAAATCATATCATGTAATTAGGAATAGGATATCTTGTAATTAATTGTTTTGAGTTCTCTTTAAGCCTATATAAAGAACCTCCGTTGTGTAGTTGAAACACACGGTATTCAGCATATGTCTCTCACTTTCTCTCTATTTCAACATGGTATCTAGAGCCTAAAGAGAGACAATCCTAAAACTGTGTTTACCCGGTGGACCCACTGTCCTCCGGTGACAAAATTTTTTGGCAAACCGTGTTTCAACTCCGGTTTGCCCCTTCTCCACTGCCGTGACCCATTCTGGCACCCTTTTCCGGCCTAAAACCGCCACTGCCGCCGTCAGCCGCCCTCATCTCCGGCGACCTTTCCGGCAACCGACCCCACCACCGTACTCGCCTCCGTGAGACCGGCCCATCCTTGAAATCTCAGCTCCAGACGCCGTCCCACGCGCCGTCACGCACCGCCGTCGCCGCCGCGCGTGGAAGCGTGTGCGGCCTCCCCTCCGGCCGCGCTTTCATCTCCGGCGTCGCCCCACCACCCCGGTCCTCGATCTGCTATTAGTTTTTCGTTTCGGTACACGGTTGACCACGTTCCAGTGCAAACAGCCCTGTTTTCTCTCTCCTGGACGTGTTTTTCTCTCTCCTGTGACTGAAAAAAATGGGGTCCTCTGCTGCCGATGCTTCCAAGTCTGCGTTCACCAACTTTGTCACTTCTCCCCTCTCTACAGAGAAGTTGGACGGTTCCAACTATGAAACTTGGGCTTCAGACATTCAGTTATGGCTTATTGGTCAGGGGTATAAAGACCATCTCACCAAAAAGGCCGAATCTGTGCTTGACCCGGCTGAACGTACGAAATGGGATAAGATTGATGCTCAGTTGTGCAGTCTCATCAAGTCCACACTTCATCCCACTATCAAATCGATTTTCTATCCTCATCTCACGTGTGAATCGGTTTGGAGTCAGGCTAAGGCACTCTACACCAATGATATTCAGCGTCTCTATAGTGTGGTGCATGATGTGGGAACCCTCATTGGACCAAAGAAGTTGGATGGCCCTATGTCTGCCTATCTCTGGCCGTGGTTCATGCCGTGACTCCATCAATTTAATGAGCTCCTACCTCCGGCTGCATCTGCCGCAGATGAGAAGAAGAAGGAACTTGAGCAGCGAAGCACATTCTTTATGCTCTTACCTCAGGAGTACACTGCCATCCGTGATCAGATTTTGGGATCTACTGTTATTCCCACCATGTCTGCCGCTTCTTCTGCCCTTCTTCGGGTCCCTTTGAAGTCTACCTCTGAGCTTCCTGTTGCTCCTGGCGCTGGTGACACTGCTGCCCTTGCATCTCAAAGACAATGGTCGGCGTGCGCGAGGTTCCACATCCAACAATAAGAATCGTCCCAAATGTGATCATTGCAACCGTATGGGACACACTATCGATCGATGCTGGAAGCTACATGGGCGCCCTCCACGTCCAGAATTCACTCGGACCACTATGCCCGACACACATCGTAACTTCGGCTCCGCTAAGCCAACTCCACCCGACTATGAAGAATTTCTCCAATGGTTTGAGAATTGCCGTAACTCGATCCACCGCCTTGGCTGCACACACCGTAATTCATTTGCTTGCATCTCTCAACCCAATTCCCTTGGCCCCTGGGTCCTTGACTCTGGTGCATCCGACCACATCACTGGTAATAAAGCTCTTTTATCATCTCTTTCAACATCTGATTACTTACCTAGTATGACTTGACCGATGGTATCAAACCAAATCCCGAGGATTAGTGCATCGCCAAACTCCTCCGCTTCCCTGTCGGTTAATTCCGTACTTTACGTTCCTGAGTGCCCATTTAATTTGCTTTCAATCAGTCGTTTGACCCGTTCTCATAACTGTGATGTTACCTTTACTAATAACAATGTTACCTTGCAGGACCGAAGTACGGGACGGACGATTGGAATCGGATGTGAGTCTAATGGCCTCTACTATCTATCCTCATCCAGGGTGTGCTCTGCCACAGATTCTCCTCTTACTATCCATGCTCAGTTGGGTCATCCAAGTCTTCACAAGCTTCAGAAGTTGGTGCCTAGTCTCTCCAAGTTATCTAGTTTAAATTGTGAGTCGTGTCAGTTAGGGAAACACATTTGTAGTCACTTTCCTGATAGAGTCAATAAACGGGCTTCGTCCCCTTTTGCTTTAGTTCACTCCGATGTTTGGGGTCCGTCTCGCACTAGTACTACTTTTGGGTCCAAATATTTTGTTACTTTCATTAATGATTTCTCGCGTTGTACTTGGTTATTTTTAATGAAAAACAGGTCTGAGTTGTTCTCTATTTTTGAGCAATTTTATCAAGAAATTAAAACTTCGATTTGGTGTTTCGTTAAGCTCTTTGCGTAGTGACAATTCCCGTGAATACTTGTCCCAACAATTTCAAAATTTTATGGCATCTAACGGCGTTCTTCACCAAACATCCTGTGCTCACACACCTCAACAAAATGGGGTAGCTGAACGCAAAAATCGGCACCTCATTGAAACCACTCGGACTCTGCTTCTTCATAGTAATGTCCCAACTCGTTTTTGGGGGGATGTTGTTCTAACAGCTTGTTATCTCACAAACCGCATGCCTTCTTCTGTGCTTGATGATCGAGTGCCACACTCGGTACTCTTTCCACATATCCCTCTCCATTTAGTTTCGCCTCGTGTCTTCGGGTCCACATGTTTTGTCCACAATCCCACTCCTGCTCTTGACAAACTCTCACCTCGTTCACTCAAATGTGTCTTTCTTGGTTACCATCGGTCCCAAAAAGGTTATCGTTGTTATTCACCTACTCTTCAACGTTATCTTATATCGGCCGATGTTACCTTTTTCGAGTCTGTGCCTTACTTTGAGTCGACTCACTTGTTTCCCGAGCCTCTTTCTGCAGTCCTCCCCGTTCCTCCTGCGATTGAGCTTCCTGAGATTGTCACTCCAGATACTCCATCTGTGGACCCGCCAGCTGTGCAACCACTACAGACTTATCATCGTCGCCAACCGACTCCACCGAGGTACATATCCCCTGCTCCTCGCCTCGCTTCCCCGACATCGAGGCCATGCCAAACTCACCACCGACGCCATCTCCTTTACCGGAACCGGCCCTGCCACCTGAGTCTGACCTTCCCATTGCCCTTCGGAAAGGTATACGCTGTACTCGTAACCCATCCCCTCATTACATTGCTTTGAGTTATCATCGTCTTTCTCCTCCACATTACACTTGTTTGTCTTCTTTGTCTTCTGTCTCTATTCCTAACACTCCAGGTGAAGCTTTATCCCACCCGGAATGGCGGCAAGCAATGATTTACGAGATGTGTGCTCTTCAAAGCAGTGGTACCTGGGAATTGGTCTCTCTACCTCCTGGAAAGTCTGTGGTTGGTTGTCGTTGGCTTTACACTGTCAAGGTTGGGCCTGATGGTAAGATTGATCGATATAAGGCCCGGTTGGTGGCCAAAGGTTACACTCAAATATTTGGGCAGGATTACAGTGACACTTTTTCACCTGTGGCTAAAATGGCGTCCGTTAGGCTCCTCCTCTCCATTGCCGCCATCCGTCGTTGGCCACTTCACCAACTTGATATTAAAAATGCTTTCCTGCATGGTGATCTCAAAGAGGAAGTCTATATGGAGCAACCACTGGTTTGTTGCTCGGGGAGTCCTCTAACATGGTTTGCAGCTCCACAGTCTCTATGGTCTTAAACGATCTCCACGAGCTTGGTTTGGTAGATTCAGTTCTATAGTGCGGCGGATTTGGTATGATTCGTTGTAACAATAATACTCTGCTTATCGCCATTCAAAGACAAGGATGTGTTTATCCGTTGTGTATGTGGGCGATATTGTGATAACCGTAGTGATCGGCAGGTATAATCGGTTGAAGCGATGTCTCTCTCATAAGTTTCGGACTAAGGACCTTGGTAAACTACGTTATTTTTTGGGTATCGAGGTAGCGCAATCCAAGGATGGTCCGTGATTTCACGGAGGAAATATGCTATGGATATTCTTGAGGAAACAGTTTATTGAATGCCAAGCGATTGATACTCCTATGGACCCAAATGTCAAACTTACGCTGTCGGGAGCCCTCTCAGATCCAGGGAGGTACAGGAGATTGGTTGGTAAATTAAACTACCTCACAGTCACCCGTCCAGATATTTCCTTTGCAGTTAGTGTGATAAGCCAATTCTTAAATTCCCCTTGCCAGGATCATTGGGATGCTGTAATACACATCCTGAAGTATATTAAAAGTACTCTAGGAAAAGGTCTTATTTATGAGGATAAAGGTCATACTCGAGTAGTTGGTTACTCAGATGCCGATCGGGCAGGCTCACCCATTGATAGGCGATCCACTACCGGGTATTGTGTACTAGTTGGAGGAAACTTGATATCCTGGAAAAGCAAGAAGCAGAATGTTGTAGCAAGATCTAGTGCTGAGGCTGAATACAGAGCCATGGCATTAGTGACTCAAGAGCTCATGTGGTTGCAATCACTTCTCAAAGAACTCAAGTTTGGAGAGGATATGCGATAGCGGTGATATGTGATAATCAAGCGGCATTGCATATTGCCTCCAATCCGTATTTCATGAGAGGACTAAGCATATTGAGGTGGATTGTCATTATACCGGAGAGAAGATCGAATCGGGGACATCACCACTAGCTTCGTCAATTCCAATGACCAATCGCGGATGTCTTCACTAAATCTCTAAGAGGTCCTCGAATCAGTTATATATGTAACAAGCTTGGTGCATACGATTTATATGCTCCAGCTTGAGGGGGAGTGTTGAAAATAAAATAGGATCTATGTATTTATTGTATAGGCAAATCATATCATGTAATTAGGAATAGGATATCTTGTAATTAATTGTTTTGATTTCTCTTTAAGCCTATATAAAGAACCTCCGTTGTGTAGTTGAAACACACGGTATTCAGCATATGTCTCTCGCTTTCTCTCTATTTCAACAGTAGTGATTTGGAATCTGATTCCGAGTTTCTTCTCCTTAGTCCTTGGCCTCCTGAGTCTCCTGTTCCTCGGCCTCCTGAGTCTCCTGTTCCTCCTAAGTCTCATGATCCTCCTGAGTCTCCTGTTGTTTCTGAGTCACCCGTTATTGTTCCTCCTTTACCTTCTAACTTGCAGGAAACAGCAGCACCTTCAGCACCAGCAAAGACAAAGGCTAGTGAGCCAACCTTGACATATCAGAGAAAAGGAAAACCCGACCTGAAACAACCTCAACCGTCTGAGCCGGAGGTAAGTACTGAAATTAACCATTTTGCTTCTGATTCTTCTATTCCCGATACACTTGATCTTGATCCAGTTGACCTACCTATTGCCTTGAGAAAAGGGAAAAGGTCTTGTGCCAAATACCCTATTTCTCAATTTGTTTCATCTAATCATGTTTCCCCGCAGCATAAGGTTTTTATGACAGCAGTTGACTCTGTAAGAATCTCTGCATCTGTTAAGGAAGCACTTAAAGATGAAAATTGGATCAAAGCCATGAATGAAGAAATGAAAGCTCTCGAAAAAAATAGAACTTGGGAGATAGTTGAGATGCCAAGAGGCAAGAAGCTAGTTAGTTGCAGGTGGATTTATACTGTCAAGTACAAATCAGATGGCACTCTTGATCGATATAAGGCCAAACTAGTAGCAAAGGAGTACACCCAGACTTATGGCATTGATTATGAGGAGACATTTGCACCGGTAGCAAAGATGAACACTGTTCGTATCTTACTTTCTCTTGCTGCTCATTCTGGGTGGGAGCTTAATCAATTTGATGTTAAAAATGCATTCTTGCATGGAAATTTAGAAGAGGAGGTGTATATGGAGATCCCACCGGGATTTGATCCAACCAATGGGAGAAATAAGGTGTGTAGATTGAAAAAGGCCTTGTATGGGCTAAAGCAGTCTCCCCGAGCATGGTTTGGAAGATTTACAAAGGCTATGTTGGCTCTTGGTTACAAGCAGAGTCAAGGAAATCATATCCTCTTCTTCAAACATTCACAGGGAGGAAAACTAACAGTACTTCTTGTTTATGTTGATGATATTATTATTACAGGAAATGACTTGGTTGAGAGACAACTCCTCAAGAATAAATTGTCTGCAGAATTCGAAATGAAAGATCTGGGAACTCTCAAGTATTTCCTTGGGATTGAGGTAGCTTACTCAAAACAAGGAATCTTTATCTCTCAGAGAAAACATGTTCTTGACCTTCTGCAGGAAACTGGCAAGCTTGGGTGTAAACCTGCAGGTGTTCCCATAGAGCAAAATCATAAAATGAGAACTGAAGATGAGAGTGCTAGAGATTGACAAGTCTCAATATCAGAGACTAGTGGGGAAGCTAATTTACTTGGCACACACTAGACCTGACTTAGCTTATGCAGTAAGCGTAGTCAGTCAGTTTATGCATGATCCGAGGATGAGGCACTTGCAGGCGGTAGAGCGAATTTTGCAATACCTTAAAGCTACTCCAGGAAGAGGTCTCTTGTTCAAAAGAGGTCGAAGACTGACGTTGGAAGCCTATACTGATGCAGATTATGCAGGCTCAGTAAGTAATAGAAGGTCCACTTCTGGCTACTGCACATTCTTTTGTAGTAATCTTGTTACATGGAGGAGCAAAAAGTAAAATGCAGGGGCCAGATCAAGTGCAGAGGCAGAATTCAGAGCAGTGGCACATGGAATTTGTGAGCTATTGTGGATGAAGATTATACTTGATGATTAGGTGAACTATGAAGGCTCAATGAAGTTGTTTTGTGACAATAAATTAGCAATCAGCATTGCTCATAATCCTGTACAACATGACAGGACCAAACACATTGAGATAGACAGACACTTTATAAAGGAGAAGTTGGATTGTGGACTGATAACAACGTCCTACATTCCTACTGGACATCAACTGGCAGATGTGCTTACAAAAGGGTTATCTACAGAACGATTCCGCCAACTTACTTGCAAGCTAGGAATGATTGATATCCACTCACCAGCTTGAGCGGGAGTATTGTAAATAATTAGAGTAAATAGTAAATATTAACTTATTTGTATTGTAACCTAGTTTATTTATCTGGCCTATTACTCAGGCCCATTAGGTTTAAGTCTAGCATAGTCTATATAACATCGATTAGTGTGTGTATACTTCTTGAAGTCAATAATATATTATTCAGATATATTTTCTACAAGGGCTAATTTGGTGACACCCTAATCTTTGGAGGATCAAATTGAGGGTATATTCTATATGAAATAGAATAATAATAATAAATATTAACAAATGATAAACAGAAGGCAAAAGACCAAAAAGCAGACAACATAAGAACTTCACTAGAGATGAAATCAGTGCGTCTTAGACACTTGTTCCTAGGGGGCAATAAAATTTTACTTCTGCAGTTTGGAGTACGAGTTACATGAACATGACATTGCACATAACATTGTATATAGATAGACATGAAGACAGATTGTATGTGCGCACACAAGCATGCAATTGCGCACACACGTTAAATGTCGATTTCTGTAACCAAAAAAGATAAAGAGAAAAGTAAAATTGACCTCTGCAATGTAGCCACCACGATATGCACATATGGAATCGACTAGATGCGGGGCTGTCTCATGAAGAATCTCACGTCTGTGTCATTTTAAATCAATTCAATTGCAAGAGAATCTTCTTTTTTTAACAACTAAACAACCATAAACTTGAATGCCAAAATGGATATCAGATAACAAACAGAATTTAGGAAAAGCAAACAATTATGTCCCAACATCAATTCTACCAAACTACACAAGTACATGAAATTGATTTTTACTTACGTATAGGATAAAACAAGCTCACAAAGTTTCCGTGATTTACAAAATGCAATGCAGCGAAGACCATGCTGAACCATTTCTGCAAAAAGGCGTGAAACATCCATGATTGGGCTGCAAAAATAACAACAGGGCACAAGGCATTCAAACTCAGATACTTAATAATACTACAAATCATGAGGATAAATGTTTACAATTTTTAAACTTATTCAATATCAACAACTTTTTCAATTTTACACATGCAAAGTTGATTTGATTGTAAGCATTACATCTAATATTGAGGACATCATAAAATATACAGACTTAAAAGACCTTATTTTACAAAACTTCAACTTGGAACAAAGTTGTTTTGGCCATATGAACTTGCATGTATTAAAAGTCATAGCTCAATATTCTATCTCTGCATTTGATCTATTATCGAAGATTTTGCTTCTTGCTTTTACATGCAACGAGATTACCTCTGACAAGAGGTAATTGCGAAATTCCCAAAATACCCCAACCAAAAAACCATAATGTTTAAATTTGAAGGGTTTTCGTTTGAATTTTCAATCCCATTCTAATGTGCGGCGCTATCTCACTGTGGCAGCCGCGATCTCGGCAACTAGACCTAACCGCTCTGCTACGGCATGTCCTGTAGCGACCAGGGGCCGCTACGCCGGTATAACGCACTATTGACTACACTGTCCAATATTAGCTTATGCTTTAAGAGAAGTTGTCAGTAACACACATAAGCGAAAACTGCATTTTCATTGATCAAAATAAGCACTTCCATCTGCCAACTCATCATTATCACCTTGAACGAACAAAATTAGCACTTCCATCAGCCAACTCATCATTATCCATAGCAAACCGAGCTTTCTTTAAGATCTGCAGTTGAGTAGCAACAACATTCAGTTTGTTAAAATATGTTTGATTAGCACTATAAGAGCTTCATCACTTTACAAAAACAATAGAACTTAAACTCACAGCTTTTGGACGCAAAGCAGGATTCCAAAGGATGAAAAGTTTTCTTGCAGATGGACTTCCATCATTCTGAAATAACTCCACTGTTGGTAAATTTGCAAGTTCCTGGGACATAGAAATTAATGGCTAGTGCAGCAGTATAGCAATTTTGAGAAGATTACCAAACAAACTTATAATCACACAAAAGACAACATAAAACATACATGCTGATAGGACCCCGAGAATAACAAAAGTGTAAGGAGTCAAAGGGATTGCAACATAGGGAATCATAGCCAGGAGAGAGAAAATGCAATATCGCCGTATATGTTAACCAACTGCTGAGTTGGCAAAGGGTGGGGAGAGTGAAAGGATTCTATTGTCTTTTGGTATATGATCTGATAGTGGGGGTAGCACAAAATAGGATGGGATTAGCCTAGAACCTTTGGGAGAGACTAGGCACTCTCTAACATTTGGGCTATTTTTCTTTCTCTGCGTTGTATTCCTTTTCTTTCCATTTTCCAGATTCAGATCCTGTTATCACCTTAATACAGATCTAGAATCTGCATTAATATAATGAATTTTTATTTCTATTATAGCTATTTCTCTAGTACCTATCATTTGGTATCAAATATCCCAATTCAGGAGGGTTTGGATGTTATTAGATTCAGAAATTTGAATAATGTGAATCAGTTTTTGATTGATTTGAAATGGAGCATGATGCTCTATTTATACAATAATAGCTGGCCATCCAAATTCTATAGAGTTAAGGTTGGCCTTTCTTATTCTATAAAATTAAAGCTGGCCTTTCATATCTTGAGTTAGTGCTGGCCTTTCATATCCTAAGATACAACTGAAAATTAATGTGAATTAGGAGTAGAACTCATCATATTCTCTATTACTCCCCCCACAAACTCAGTGGTGTTTGACACTCTGAGTTTGTCTCTAAGGAAACAAAACTGAGGACGAGCCAGAGATTTAGTGAGAATATCTGCAATTTGAAACTGTGCAGGAACATGTTCCACTATCAGCGATTTGTTGAGTACTTTTTCCCTGACAAAGAATATGTCTAACTCCATATGTTTCGTCTTTGAATGCAACACGTGGTCAGGCTAAGTGCAATCAGACTGATTATCACAAAGAGATAACAGGAGTAGGAATAGACAAACACAATTCTTGAAGCAAGGATTGAACCCACAAAATTTCGTAGCAGCAAGAACAAGGCTGCGATATTCTGCTTCAGCAGAAGATTTGGCAACAAGAGTTTGCTTTTTAGACCACCAAGAGATGAGCTTAGGCCCCAAAAATACACAAGCACCAGAAGTTGAGCGTCTGTCATCCATATCTGATGCCCAATCAGCATCACAGTAGGCCCTGAGATGAATAGGAGCAGCAGAACTAGCTGGTTTAAACACCAAACCATAGTCACTTGTACCTTTAAGATACCTTAGAATCCTCTTTACTGCGGACCAATGGGAAACCAGAGGGTGAGACATAAATTGACACACCTTATTCACAGAGTAACCTAGCTCAGTCCGTGATTGTAACATATTGTAGAGCACCCACAATGCTCCTATAAAGTGCTGGATCTTCAAAGAAATCAGCACCAGCTTTAGAGAGTTTAACTGCAGCAGGTAGGGGTGTAGTAATACTTTTGCAGCCATCCATCTCTGCTCTCTGCAGGAGATCTCTCACATATTTTCCTTGAGACAACAGTAAATTACCATTGAAAGTGCGCTTAACCTCAATTCCAAGAAAATAGTCTAGATCACCCAGCTGTTTGAGAGAGAAAACACTGTCCAGTTTGGTAATGAGATGCTGAATCATAGTAGATGAGGAACCCGTGAGTATAATATCATCGACATAGATAAGCATGTAGAGGCAGCAGCCATTTTTGTTTAATATGAGCAAAGAAGGATCACACTTGCACTGCTGAAAACCAAAACTAATCAACGTTTTGGTGAGCCGATCGTACCATGCCCTTGGGGCTTGTTTTAACCCATAAATTGCCTTGTTAAGTTTACAAACCAGAGAGGAATCACTGGAGATAAAACCAGGAGGCTGTGTCATGTATACATCCTCATCAAGATAGCCATTAAGAAAAGCATTGTTCACATCAACTTGCCTAAGATGCCAATTGTGTGTGAGAGCAATGGTTAGAATAATCCGCACAGTGATGGGCTTGACAACTGGTGAGAAAGTTTCTGTGTAGTCACACCCATATTTTTGAAGGTAACCCTTAGCTACAAGCCTTGCTTTGTATTTGTTCACAGAGCCATCGGGGTTCTCTTTGACACGAAAAACCCATTTACACCCCACATCAGTCTTTCCAGTGGGTAGAGAAGTTAGAGTCCAAGTGTTGTTTGCCATAAGAGCATTATACTCAGTTTCCATTGCTTGAGTCCATTGAGGTGAGGTAAGGGCTTGTTTGACAGTGGTAGGTTCTGTGGTGGTTAAAAGCAGGGTAGGAAACTGACGGGGTCTAGGATTTCCTGTTTTGGAACGGGTCATCATAGGATGGTGATTAATAGGAGCAGGTGGTGAGGGGCTTGGAGTAGGGGAATTGGGGTCAATTGTGCTGGAGGCTGTAGATGGTAGAGAGGTGGAGCTGTGACTATCAGTGAGGTGAGTAGGATGTTGGTGAGATGGAACAGGTGAGTATAGTTGAGGTGTGGTAGCAGGGATTGGGCTTGGGATTGGACTAGTGGATTGTGTAGATGACATAGGAGCAGAAGACACAACTCCAAGAGAAGAGGTGGAGGGTGTGGAGGAGGGTACAGGGTTGGACTGTGAAGATAGTTTGGGATAGTTAAAGGGAAATACAGACTCATTGAACAATACATCCTTAGAGATGAATAGCCTGCCAGATGAATCAAGGCATTTGTAGCCTTTATGCGAGGGTGAATAGCCAAGAAAAGTACACTCTGAGGACCTGAAGTGCAATTTATGATTGTTGTAGGGTCTAAGTAATGGAAAACAGGCACAACCAAACACTTTGAGAAAAGCATAGTTTGGTGGTGTTTTAAACAAAACTTGGACAGGAATTAGATTAGTGTGTGAGGCAGGCAACCTATTAATTAGATAAACTGCAGTATGGAATGCATGATCCCAAAAATGATAGGGAAGGGAAGCTTGAGACAACAAGGACAGACCCTTTTCAACAATATCTCGATGTTTCCTTTCAACAACCCCGTTCTGATGGTGAGTGTGAGGGCAAATAAGTCTGTGTACAATGCCTAGATCAGCTAGGAACTGTTTGAAAGGTCTAAACTCACCCCCCCAATCTGTTTGTATGGCCTTTAGCTTAGTGTTTAATTGAAGCTCAACCAGACTCTTAAACTCCTTAAATTTAGACAATGTTTCATCCTTTGATTTTAGAAAATATATCCATGTATGACGACAGAGGCATCAATAAAGGACACAAGATTTATATCCCATAGAAGACACCATTGGTGTGGACCCCACAAATCACAATATACAAGTTGAAGAGGCTCAAGATAAACAGTCTTAGAAGGTTGAAGGTAACCTATGAGACTTTCCCATGCAACAAGCAACACAAAAGTCAGTATTATTTCGTGGAATAGCAGTGAGATTACACAACTTCAAAACAGAATTTAGAGTAACAGAACTAGGATGTCCTAGTCGATTATGCCAGAGAGATTGTAGAGTGAGTGTGTGAGGTGATACAGTGTAATTCACTTGGGGAGGGGAAACATTATTCAGGGATGAAACAGACTTGAAACTGGTACTGTCTAGAGGATATAGACCATTGACAGCTACTGGACCTTGAAGGAGAGGAGCATTATCAGCCTGTGATTTTACAACATAGTGGAATGGGTGAATTTGAAAATAACAGTTATTATCATAAGCAAATTTGTGAACACTAATGAGGTCCTTAGTGATTGAAGGAACATGTAGAATATCTTTGAGATGCAATTGAATTTTAGGATTAATAGGAGATGGAAATGACTTAGAGCTAATGGAATGAACACGCAAACCTTGGCCATTTCCTAGAAAGACATTTTCTAGGTGAGGAGGGGGCGGCACTCCAGTATTGTTAGGTGCTGGCTGGGAACTCACATTGTGTGTGGCACCTGTATCAAAGAAAGGAACAGGTCCAGATGGGCTAGTAGCATTGGTAAACATAGCTTGAGGAACCAAGGCAGGAGGACCTAAAGGCACAGGCATGGTCCAAGCAACAAAGTCATTGTGGTTGAGATGTAGCATTAGCAATGTAATTTGCAGCAGCAGCAGGTCTCACATACTGATAAGGATTGCCATAGGGATTACCAGAGTTACCATAAGCAGGAGCAGCAGGATACTGACCTTGTGGAGTGTATTGAGTATTGAAGCGATGGCAACAAATGGATGCATTATGGCCATACCTGTAGCAGACTTGGCACTGAACAGTTCCACGGCCAAATCCACGACCACGACCACGGCCAAAACGGCCACCGCCACGGCCACCACGTCCACCGTAAAAACTACGACCAGAACCAGCATGCTCAGACTTAGAGTTGTCATTTGACTGAGTTTCAGCAGTGTAGTTTGCTTGAGGAGTAACATTCTGCTTGCTTGAAGACGCTGCATGAGTTACATTTAGCGAAGAAACTTCTTCAACAATTTTCTGTTTGTTGACTCATTGTTCATGCTAGCAATAATGCTTTGATCTCATCAAGATCGAACCAATCAACCTTACTGTTAATGAGAGTAACTAGAGATTCGTATTCTGAAGGTAATCCTTCGAGAATAACATCCAATTGCTCAGTCGTAGTAACCAATTCACCGATTGACATTAGAGAATCAGAGATTGCCTTGATTTTGTTGAGAAATTCAGCAACAGTGTTCGTACCTTTCTTGAGCGTTCGCAACTCAGTTCTCAGATGTCATGCTTGCGCCTTGACTTTAGAGTGAAAATTCTGGTGAATCTGATCCCAAAGCTGCCACGTGTGTCAAATTGATGACACTAGGGAGAAGCGATGCGGAAAGCGACGATTGAAGCCACGAGAGGAGCAATTGATCTTGCACCTCCCACGCAGTGAATGCAGGATTCACGTTAGCGTGCGAGACGATCTTCTTCGCACAAGCATCGGGCAGAATTTGAGGAGCAACGCAATAATGGTGAAGACGGTGCGCTCGAGCACCTGCTCTACTTGTTGCGACCACACTAGATAGTTCTTATCATCTAGTTTTTCAAGAATTTGTAGTTGAAAGTAGCGAAAGGAATATTGGATGCCGTAGACGAGAGCGCCGGTGATGACGGACTCGCCATCTCGAAGCGGAAGACGAAGATGCAAGATCTAGGAAGCCACGGTGGTGGCAAAAAATGCTCTGAATACCATATTAGATTCAGAAATTTGAATAATGTGAATCAGTTTTTGATTGATTTGAAATGGAGCATGATGCTCTATTTATACAATAATAGCTGGCCATCCAAATTCTATAGAGTTAAGGTTGACCTTTCTTATTCTATAAAATTAAAGCTGGCCTTTCATATCTTGAGTTAGTGCTGGCCTTTCATATCCTAAGATACAACTGAAAATTAATGTGAATTAGGAGTAGAACTCATCATATTCTCTATTAGATGTTCACTACACGAGCTGCAATGTAGTCACAAGTGGATAGTTTGGAGAAGAGTATGGTTGAATGGAGAATTGAAAGTCAAAAGCAGATGAAAGAGATTAAGAAACTGCTAAAAGAGGACCACAGAGGATACACCCGAGGTAGATCTCAACATCAACAATCGTCGGACAGGCGGGGTGAGAATGGGGGACGAAGGGAGGAGAAAAGCAACAACGTGGTTTCAGTTCTGAATCACATTATAAAACCTATGTATCACCGGCCAGATGTGGAAGGGGTTCGTCAAGGGGGAAGTCACCGTCTAACATGTGTGGCAATGAAGGAAGCCGAGGGCCCCGATTTTCTATAGGGACGACGCATATGGGTGGATTAACAAAGTTGAGCAATACTTCAAAGTAAATGCAGTAGAAAACTCTGAAAAGTTAGGTGTTGTGTTGGTGGCTTTAGAGGATAGTGTGTTAAATTGGTACCAGTGATGGGAGGAACAAACACACTCTCCAAGTTAGAAACAGTTCAAGGTTGTTGTATTTCCGTGTTTCCCAGTGTTATCAATCCCGGAGAGCGGCGCGTAGAGGCCGACCCCAAAAAACGCTATAGCGGGTTAGCGGATAGTGGGATGGCCACTATTCTGAATTTTTTTTATATAGATTATATAAACCTTATACTTATAGGTCACCGGAGATGGTGTGACACTCGAGGCTAACAAGGGAGGAAAATATCATCGGTGCATGAGATACGGACAAGGAGCAACTCCTGGCAGGCTTCCAGCAAAAGGACACATGAATGATCTGAATACACATTGCACTGAGAGGGATCCAGATATTGTGGAGGTATGGGATTTTATTGTCAAAGATGGCTTAAAAGAATTGATTATCACAACCTATTCCAACATGAAGCATCTTCTTTGTAGAAGCCCATAACTTAAGAACTCCATAGTGAGGCGTGGTTGACTTAGAGCATGGGTGACCTCCTGGTAAGTTTCCTAGGAAGCGTGTGAGTGAGAGGACAAAACACATTGAAAAAACATGTGTTGATTTGTGGCAACACTCGTCGATCCTGAAAGTTGCCTAAGATGTTGCACTGGAAGCAATGGTTTAGCAGAGAAGAGAGAGGAACGAGGAAGAAGCAACAAATGGTGGTTGTATAGGCAAGATGATGAATAACAAAGCCTTAAAATACAAAGTAAGGATAGATCGAGGACTAGGGCAGTCTAGTGACCCTGGAGATGTAAGCAGCTACTGGAGAAGGTCCTTCATACACCACCATGTGGCGAAGGTGGCTTGCTAGTTCAAAGTGCGCATTGGAAATAAGAGGCAATGTGGAGGTGTACGGTATCAGTTTGAGCTGAGGTTTTGGGTCATGGTAGATCGACGGACGACACTTCGAACGATGGTGGTTTTGATGGAAACATTGCCCAAATTTTGACGGTTGTGGCAGCTGACAAAGAACACGTCGAGAAAAGATCACATAGTGGAGGAGAGATTATGAAGATGCCAGAAAGATCAAACAGTGAAGGAAATAATCTGAACATGCCAAAAAGATGGCACGGTGGAAGAAAGATTCTGAACATGTTGAAAAATGGCATGGGGGAGGAGATTTTGAATATGTCAAAAATATGACACAGCAAAAGCAAAATTATAAATGAAAACAAAGAGAAATGTTGGGACAGAAAAAAGGTCAAAATTTGTGTATGACTGACAAGAAGAATAGAGTTACAAATTTTAGTAGTTTCAAATTTTGGCGAACTCAGCAGCGAAATGGTGATTGAACAGATCATAGAGAATGGTAATGCTCTGATCCGTTGGCAATCTGAAGTTGTTAACAGACAAATTGAGGACTTGGCCTAAAAATGGTGAATCATAAGTTGAGTCCTAGGTATTATGGACCTTATGAAATCGTGAAGAAAATCAGTCCATTTACTTAAAAGCTGAAATTATACAAGAGCAGCCAGGTGCAGCCAGTTTTCAATATTTCTTTGTTGAAGAAATCTGTATCCATAGAGGTTATCAGTCAACCCTTTCCTGATCCTCCATTCTTGGCAGACGATTAGGAGCCAAAGGTGCAGCTAGTTGCAGCACCTGCAATTCAAACTAATGCCAATGGGGTAAAGAAGTTCTTATCAAGTGGGAAAAACTGCCAGACTTTGAAAATTCTTGGGAGAACTTGTTTACATTACAAGATCATTTTCCTAATTTCCACCTTCAGGACAAGGTGTGTCTTTTTTGTTTTTGTTTTTTTTTGGGGGGGGGGGGGGGAATGGGCTGAGATTTGGCTGGAACCTTTGGAAGAGACTAGGCACTCTCTAACTGCTTGGGCTATTTTTCTTTCTCTGCATTGTAGTCCTTTAGTTTCCATTTTCCAGATTCAGACCCTGTTATCACCTTGATACATGTCTGGGACATGCATTTATACATTCAATTTTCGTTTCTATTATCACTATTTCTCTGGTACCTAGCATATGCATTAAATATCAGATACACAAGTGACTAACAGCATGTATACTAAGTGTATATAATAGTTACTATTTCAGAGAAATATTTACCATAGAATGCTCATGAGGATTCGCAGAAGTTGCAGTAGAGAAAATAAAAGAAGGAACAGCTCCGTATACTGCAAGTGGATTTCCATTTAAAATTTAAATAGAACAGTATATATGAAGACATTTCCTGAAATGCCACAAACCATGTGAGCAGAGTCGCTTGAGCCTCCTTAAAATAAGGGCAGTATGACATCCAAATGCTCCCTTGTAAGTATGAGTTTCATCAACTACCACAAACCTAATTGGTTAAGACAGAGTAAACCTCTCCGCAATAACAATCCATTAAGTAATATTCCATATAAATACCAAACCAATATGGTTTTGATAATTTGATAAAATATTCCATATAAATACCTTAGATTCAATAAAATCCGACTAAATTGCCGATGGTGGGGCAAGATTGATATGTGTAACATATCTGGATTTGTGATCAACTGCAATATAATATAAAATGTGATCAGCTGCAGTATAATATAAAATGAAACAAGTTTCACCATAATCTGTAAGGCCTAAAGCAGAAATTAGTTATTAGATTACCAGTCTAGAAATATCACGAAGCCATATCCTCTCACTATGAGAAGTGTCACCATCATATATACCAATATTTAAGTCAACATCAAATCCTTTCGTCATGTGTAACAAAGATCTTAGTTGATCTTGAGCTAATGCCTGCCAGCATGAAATAATTTAGTTATCTAATTACAACAACCCCACGAGAAAAAAGTGGGGGAGGGGGATAGAGGGAGAGAGTATGATTACCTCCAAGCACTTAGAATTCAGAATGAGATATTAAATGACAGACAGAAACAAACCTTTGTGGGAAATATGTACAAAGCACATGATGACGAATTCTTGCACAACTCTTCTAGAACTGGCAGGTTATAGCAAAGAGATTTGCCACTGGATGTCATTGTAGCCACAACAACATTTTTCCCGAGAAGGGAGGCTTGTATAGACTCTGCCTATGTAAACCACGCAGCAGAAAATATTTTATTCTGAGAGTGAGAAACTAGTAGCTACAAAGAAACCATTTACACATATTCAACTCATACCTGGTGACTGTACAATTTGGAAACTCCAATACACTTCAGTGCAGATCTCATTTTCTCTGATAGTTCAATTGGGACCTCACTGTAAATGGCTTTTCTGGCACATATGTCTTTGATATGCACAATCTGCATTAACCACACATTCATAATGTAGAACTAAGCAAAGTCATGCCTTGATACATCTTCATGAGTGGGGGGAAAAAAAAGAACATCGAGTTCGATTATAAACATTATTGGCTGTGTCTATTTTTACAGTACACAACCGGCAACAGATCCAGCAAATCATGGTAAATTAAGGATTTTGTGTGTCGTAGTTACAAAAGCACAAAATGCTGATTACAGTAAAATAGAAAACCTGTCCTTCAGATCCAATTCCTTTCTTAAGATGTTCAACCATGTCCACAGCCATTAATGACTTTGTGCCCTGCCAAGCCAAGAACAAGTGATATGAAGTAATACTGTACAGTCTATCGTAACAGTATAATTTAAACATCCGTGTGTTGCAGCAAAAAATTATGTGCAGGTTGAGCAGCACAACAAGAAGCTAAAAAGAAAAGCCGATTTAATTTTCTCATAATCCATATACTAGTTTCCCAGCAATATATTTTGACATGCAATAATTGCTCACAACCATCTCTTTAAACAGAAACAAAATATCTGTCAGAAATTTCACTAATATATAAAACACATGTGAACAGAAGAATTATGAATTCTTACCCCAGCCATATTATTTTGTTTTGTAATCGTTATGACATAAAATCCATTAACAATAAAGAAAAAGGATAAAAAATGCAATATCATAGCATTGAACGCAAATTGACAAAAAAAAATTGCAATCAAACCTTTGAATTAGTAAAGATTGCTTTAGAATATAAAAACCAACATTTTATTTTCCTCTAATGCTTTCTATTTTTATGTTCTAGAATATGATAAATTTTCATAATTTGATTCTATACCAAAGACTAAAAATTGAGAATGAATATGTCACAAGATAAATACACACATGACACCCAATGTGGTTCATGTCAGGTCTTGAGGTGGTTGAGCTTCTCTTTACACATTTTGATTTGTTTTCTTTTCCAGTAAAATGATGGTCTTTGACTGCTGCAAGCAGTTCTTCCAAGGAAATTTCCACGTTCATCTCATCCCCAATTTCGAACTGCAAATAAGATCAATGCACATAATTCAACATCACAAATATTACTGACACAAGCAGTTTATTTAATGTTCTGTTTTTATGGTTTTTATTTTAGTCCGTTATATTTGACTTTAACGTGTTTTTCTATGATAAAGTGGTCACACTCACACGACTAGCATGCGAATTTTTATTAAGGTTTGACATAAGATTTTTCGAGCCTTGAAATATTGGGCTAGGTTTAGTAAATGCTTATAAACCTAATATAAATAATCCTAGGGACTTGTATTTAGCATCTTTTAGCTGTCATGTTACAATTTCAGATTCAAGAGGTTATAAACCCAAGAACCTCTCCCTATTTATCAATCCACTTCAATCTATCCTACTTCTTCCCAATTTCTATCGCTTAGTTGCTGTTTACCAATCTTTTATTGCATCAGTTCCTCCAGCAAAAATGTTGTATGTTCACCCAATAACTGGAGTTATATGAATCAACCACCATACTGACGCAATCCTAATGCCTAATTATACAAAGCCAATCCTTTGCTAGTGAAAATTGTAAATTTATAATGATATAAGTTGAAAAATACTTGGCTTGACTTTCTCTGGGATTTGAAACTTGTTTAATTAGAACAAAATGAAAGACTCATTCTTTTACCATGTTGCATGAGAAAGATGACCAACTTCTTGTCAATTGTTTTTGCTGACCAATTGCTACTCCCAAAATAATTGTAATGGTCATAGTTGTTAGTTAAGAACTTGTCAACATATTTTTTGTTTAAATATATTATTATTTCAGTGGCACTAATGGCCATATTACAACTGTCCCCTATGGGATTTGAACTCTGTCCCTTGAGGTTACAAGGCCAAGCTCCTACCACTGAGTTGGCACCTCATGGACATATAAAGTGCATAAAAAAACAACTTTGCAGTTCACACTATTAAGTGAAATATCAGTCAAAGTTCAGGCATATAGATGAATTAGCTATAATTCAAATTCTATCAAACTTAATTGTACACTCAAAATTCAGTTCAGGAGTAATTAAGTATATACTACGAAAAGGTCAAATGCAAACTTGCAGTCAATATAAATGAGTCCACAATGGATCATGCATGCTGGTTAATGTTAAAAAGAGTACCGGGAGCTGCTCAAAAGCCCATCCCAGATTTTTTCGGAAAGAACTGTCCCTTCTCTTCAATGTACTGACAACCTTTGAAACATGCAACCACTTGCGAGCTATTAAACAAGACATGTCAAGCAAAATAGAAAAAAACTGTCCTCATGGAGAAGA
The DNA here is from genome assembly GCA_037113605.1 of Calophaca sinica. NCBI lineage: Eukaryota > Viridiplantae > Streptophyta > Magnoliopsida > Fabales > Fabaceae > Calophaca > Calophaca sinica. The sequence continues at coordinate 88,154,640 of CM073732.1, read as the reverse complement.
ACATCACTAAACGTTGCAAAACAACAGTACACATCTTCAATATACCTCTTTTACAATTATCTTCAATTTGATCTTTATTGCTAGTTGAATGATTAACAACAACAATGACATCACCAAAACCCGCCTTCTCTATGTCATCCACAAAACATACTAGCTGCAAAGGATTCAATCCGCATATTAGAGCAGAAAATGCAATCCTCCAAAAATGTTTCACCATTTCAGACTTGACGACAACAATAAAGAAACAGGGAATGACAACTATTTCAAAGAACAAGCGTCAGTACTCCTACAGCCTTACCTTTAGTTCATAATAGGCATACCACACATCACAACACGAACCATAAGGTGAATAGGCACGTACAAAATACTATTACATATTAAATGAAAGAAATAAACATTCACAAACAAAAATTAAATGAAAAAAATAAAATAAAATCAATCAATTTACATGAGGACAAAGAAGGGAAAGATGCTTCATGTCATGTAGGCCAAGCTTGACTCCAAACTTGGCAAGCTGATCAAGTGCTTCTTCAAGTAAACACTTGGTTAAGTTCCTATGCTGCAAATGAAGAAACGCGGAAAAAATGTTTACGAAAACAAACGATTTTACAACTATCTTCAACCACGGCGGACACAAGCACATAACACCAGCAGCAGTAGCACAAGTTCCCTTCAAACATGCTCTCTTGAACAACTTGCAGTGTCCAAGAGGCAGATCAGATAAACAATTCACTGACTCTAAAACCTTCGAAAAAACCTCACAATTATGCTCTCCAAGAACACCCTCGCTGTTATGATCCAATGTGTTCAATATTTGATGATACGGAAGCTCTAACTGTTTCTCCGAACCCGAACCCTTATTAGTTTCGACCTCCACAGCTTTCTCTTTTCTTGGTTCGAAATTAGATGCATTATCGCCACTTTCTTCAGTTTTGTCGCGTAAATGTGACAAATCTCCCATTATGTTGGACCATGTTGTATCCGCGAGATTAGAGGTTGAAGCATTGGGAGCAACATTTGAAGAAGAGTGAGACGAGTCCGGTTTCTCCGATTCCTTCTTCTTGGCAAAGGGAACCAGGACGAGAAACTCGCCGAGTTGGATGGGATACGAACCAATTTGAGCCTGCAATTTCAATTTGTTACCCTGAAACAAGAAATGCGTGAGTGCCTCGCATTATTATCGCATTCATAGTGAAATGCCATTGCTTCTACAAGACTTTTGAGTTGCAAACTTTAGAAGTTGCAGAAGAGTGAAGTTACGTAGAAGAGTAAAGGAACAAAAATTGAAGAGAGAGAGAGAGAGAGAGTGCCTTGAAAAAGAGGTGGAAATTGGGGGAGTTGGTGGCGAGAGGGAATGAGTGGTTGAGTAAAAGCTTGAGGTCTTGGACGGTTGCGGAGGGAGGGATGTGAAGAGTGATGGATTCACCAGTTAGGGCTCGGATTTGGATTTCCTTCTGGCTGCTCTCTGCCATTGCTGTCCTTGCAAGTTGCAACTACATGGGAAATAAATGGTTATGCCCTCGTTCGCCTTCCATGCCGTTTTCTTTTCCGTGGGAAACAAAACCTTTTGTAGTATGAACCGGGCTGCGAAATTGATTATGGTTTTTAAGGGACTACTGGGTATACCCGTGTCCGTGCGATGCACGAGACATGTACTATGTCTTATAATATATTTTTTTTAATGAATAAATTTACGTCATTTCATTAATAATCAATGCCTCAAGGCATGCTAATACATCAAGATAAAAATTGAGGGCTAGCACTGTATATGGGCACCTTAGTTAGATTATGAACAACCATATTAGTATCTCTCCTAACGAACTCCATATGAGAGTTTTGACAAAAAAAAAAAAGATATTCCTGACATTCTTTCACCACGACACCAAACTCAGTATTGTCTGGTCCGCTGGACTTAAAACGATCTACCATTATTTTTGAGTCCATTTCGAAAATTATATATTTGAAGCCCAAATCTCTGACCCAATCAATTGCCACTTTCAGGCCCAAGGCCTCTCCCATCTTCACCTCCACTATGGGCTGGAAGCTCTGTGTTATGGCACCCACAAAACGACCAACATCATCTCTTAAACAGACTCCAATTCCTACCCGATTGAGATGGTTAGAGAAAGAGGTGTCAATATTGCACTTCATGAAACCGTCTGGCGGCCTGCTCCACATCTCCTCTTCACTATTTCTCTGGCACTGTCGGGGTTGCTGGTGTTGTTCACGCACCCTCTGCCATTCCTCCAAAAACGATTTACCCCGGTAAATAATGGCTGATACCCTTTCATCAGCTCCTTCCCAGACCCTCTGGTTCCGGGACCTCCACAAACTCCAGAGTGTCATTGCCCAGGCTGTCTTCTCGCCCTGGGATAGCCCTTGCAAAACCTGGAAAAAGACCTCACCAAAATCTTCATTGCTAAACAACGTGGCCTCAATTATCAGCCACAGTTGAAGCTTTTCCCAAGTCTTCACACTCTTCGGGCAGGTGAGCAAGATATGGCACTTCGATTCAGGCGTCACTCCACACCACGGGCACAACTCAGGAACCACTATTCCACGCCGCAAGAGATTGTTTCTCGTGGGAAGGCACCCACGACACACCCTCCACAAGAAGCTCTTAACCTTAGGAGGAATTTCTAACTTCCACAGTTGTTTCCAGTTTCCTCTAGCTTTGAGGTGCGAGGTGTCCAAAATTGACTCCATAATTAGCCAATACGCCAAACACACTGAGTAAATGTCGTTGGCTTCCGGCCACCACGCTAGCCTATCGTTGCGGATCGTCGTGTACAGGGTAGTAGACAGAGTTGCATTCACCAACCTCTCATCAAGCCAGAGGCAAACTTTACTTTCGTCCCACTCTTTCCTATCTGGGCTTAATAAATCACGCACGCACAGGTTAGGATTTGGGCCAGTGGTCGCTAATAGGCCAACGACTTCACCATCAGCAGCCCACACACTCCCAAAGACTCTAATATGCCACCCATCCCCTATGCTCCACCTGTTACCCGTTTTAAGAACCACTCTTGCTTCATACAGACTGCACCACACATAGCTCGAATTGCTTCCTTTGTTTGCTTCCAAGAAGTCACAATTTGGGTAGTACTTTGCCTTAAAGATTCTAGCAACAAGTGTCTCCGGTTCCGTCATAAGTCTCCAACCTTGTTTGCCTAGTAAGGCTATGTTGAAAACATGAAGGTTGCGAAAACCCATACCACCATCTCCTTTACACATAGACAACTTGTCCCACGCCATCCACTTGTTGCCACGACTTCCCGCACTACCGCCACCCCACCAAAACGAATTCATAATCTTTTGGATCTCATCTGCTAGAGAGTCGGGGATTAGGAAGATACTCATAAAGTAAGCTGGAATCGCCTGAAGGACAGATTTTATCATGCCTTCCCTGCCTGCTTTTGAGAGAGACCGTCATCCCCAAGAGTGGACTTTCCTCCACACACGATCTTTTATGAACTTGAACAACTCTTTCTTGCTCCGGCCAATCTTGGAAGGTAGCCCCAAGTATTTTTCGGTACCCAAGCACACTTGAACATCCAGAGTAGATGCTATGTTATTTTTGAGATCCTCCCCCACATTTTTGCTAAAGAATATCTCCGACTTTTGGAAGTTAGTCTGTTGGCCCGAAGCTTCTTCATATGTTGCCAAAATGTTCTTCATGGCATTTGCTTCTCTGTCATTGGCTCTAAAAAATAAAAAACAATCATCAGCAAACAATAAGTGGGAAACTGTAGGGGCCCCCTACAAATGCGGATACCATGGAGTTCTCCTCTACTTTCAGCTTGGTTTATTAGAGCCGTCAGGCCTTCAGAGCACAGAATAAAGAGATATGGTGATAACGGATCTCCCTGACGAAGACCCCGACCTCGTTGGATAGGGCCCACCTGCTCCCTGTTGACCAAAACTGAATAATTCACCGACTCCACACACATCATGACCCAATCCACCCACTTATCTCCAAAATCCATCTTTCTCATCAGCTCCCTAAGGTACCCCCAATCCACCCTATCATAGGCCTTACTCATGTCAATTTTAAGAGCAACCCCCCTCCTTACCTTTCGATTTATTCTTTAAATAATGGATGACTTCGAAAGCAATCATCGCTTTATCTAGGATAGATCGACCCGACACAAAGGCTGATTGAACCAAAGAGTTGCACTTATGAAGGACTAGCTTCAGGCGATTTGCTAGGACCTTTGAAATCAACTTATAAACAACATTACACAGCGAGATAGGTCGCCAATCCTTCATTGCCAATGGGTTGTCATTATTTGGGATTAAACAAATATTTGTATCATTGATTGCAGGGGGGGAAAAACCACGGTTAAGCCAAGAGCAACAAGCACTAAATATTTCTTCCCCATACTAGCTCCACAGCTCCTTATAAAAAGCCAGGTTAAACCCATCCGGACCCGGGGCTTTATCCGAGTCCATCTGCTGAAGAGTACCCAAGAACTCATCACGCATTAAAGGCCTAGTCAACTGCTCATTATCAACCAAACTGACCCGATGTCTTATAATATTTAAATATTGTTGTTGTTTGACTTTTATATAAATTATAACTTATCTTAATTAGATACTCGCGATTACAGTAAAATTAAGTAATTATTGTTATCATTATTATTCATATATATATATATATATATATATATATATATATATATATATATATATATATATATATATATAAGAGAATCCTATATATTGATTATTAAAGGGTTGTTCTATATGTGGCAAGAAGAACATGAAGTATGGGACTTTTTTAGTGTTTCCTCAAAGGTGTGCATCTGCCCGATGTTTCTTATCATGGTTTGATGTTCATTCCGAATGCATGAAATGGAATCAAACCATGGGTTCACATGATGAGAGATATATTTCATTCCAGAGGGCTTACAACATTAGCACTGAGAAATTTTGTCCCAATCTATTCTCTATTCGTTAGTCACAATCTAGCTGCCTAACATTTATTTACAAAGGTCCCGACTAAATAGCCACCTTTCAATTCAAGCATCAAGAATTCCTCTCAAAGGCAGATAGAGATACATTGAACTATGTCGTGATATTACAACTATACCGACGTAATTTTTTGTTCCAACTTTACAACATCATATGCATGGCTTAACACATCTAGGTGTGCAGAGTGCTTGAGTGCTCTAAGCATTTCATTAACAGCGTGCTTGAGTGCTCCACCATTTTTTTGGCCTTCCAAATTCGCTAGTGCAGAGTAGTGCCAAAATTTCTCCTTTTAACTGCAAAAGATTACTTCCACAAGTGTCCATAGAACACCCACAAAGGTATAATTAAGCACCTTTGAGACAACAATACTGCTTAATCTATGTCTCTTAAAAATAATTTAAGCTGCCAACATAGAAGAATAGCTAGCCAACTCCTGGACACCATTTAAGTATTCCCATATCAGAGATGTTACCATCTTGTTCTAGAAGACCACCATTGCCAAAATCTCCATCCAAGCTCATCTGTTGAACTTCTGGAGGAGAAAGTATCTTAATGCAGCGGACACAATTAACAAAGTGCCTGAAACATCCATAACTAACAATTAACAGATGAAGACATTAGTAACCCATCCCCAACAATTTCAAAAGGACACACTGATGTTTGATAATTGTTAAGCAAGGAATGTTAGAGACAGAGAAGAGTCAATCAAGAGATGAGAAAATGTCAAGATTAAATAGACATATATGATTTACATATGAATTTAGCGAATAAGTCTATCCAGAAAAGCTGTTTTCAAAATTTTGGGGATTTGAAGGAAAACTAATACTCACATCTGAGACACTCCTATAGCTTGTCATGTATTCTTAGTAAAGTCACCCTCAAAACTTGTTTTAATAAATCAAGATAACCAAATGATATTAAAAAAATTCAAAGATTGAGATTAGTTGCAGGAGTCACAATAAGCTTGCAAAATCTCTATAACTGACCATGGGACAACCGCAGGATGGTAGATAAATGTCAACTGTCAAGCAATGACCTCAATGTGTAATTATCAGTAATCTTCACATTGACGTGTGCTTCAATTATAGTTTGCCACTATAGTACCAATGACCTTAACCTTTCAGTAGTGACATTCATTCCCTATAGATTAAAGGAAAAAAAATTCAAATTAGACCAGAAATTTGACACAATTCCTCCCTTGATCATCTTGAAAGAATATATAAGATTGTCTTGCAAGAATATCAAAGTGAAAGAGGAATTACTTCCGTAAGAAAGTATAAAAATAATTATTAAAAATATGGTTTAAGCATGAAACAGTGTAATACATAAACAGTGTAAAACCACAACAACTTCTTCAACCACCAGCTTCAAGCATTAAAAATCTGTATCACCAACCATTAAGCATGCTCATCCATAGCCATTTTAAATTAGTATCATAGAACCAGTCTTGAATCCGGGAAAAAAGATAGTTTAGCTCTAAGTTTTAAAGCTTCGATTAGGTGACAATTGCAGCTAATAACAAAATCATAAAAAGAGGGACACGTTCAAGCATCATTTGCAATGAACACCTTTTCCTTTGAAAAATTCAAAGTTGAGCATGATATACGCAATAGCAAAATATAATTTATTGGTTATTATTCTTAAGACACGTTTTATAAATGCAAAACCAACATATTCTAAATAAATACAAAATATCTGCAATAAAAGGAGCAGTAGAACTGTACAATTACCTACCCATGATGCATATAGCTAAGCCTGCTATAAAAAATGTTTAAATGAAGAAAATGAGTCGGGATCCGTTGACACCAGGTGTAAGTCATTTGACTTACACCAAATCTAAACCGTTAAATCAAATTAATCCCACGGCTCATACAATTTGAATTAACAGAATAAACAAATTAAAAACAGGGTCACGTGATCCCCCAAATTTCGTGATTATTTTTTCCGTCATTCCCGGTTGCTTCTGCGCCGGTGTCTTTCTTCTTCTGTGATCATCAAACCAGAGGCTCACACAGTCGCATTGAGGCAGGAAAGGCAGTGCTGGACCTATTTTGTTTCACCAAAGTCGTCGGCAACTTCAATACCCTCGACTATCTATTTTCGTCGCAATCACCGGCGTGTTCGTCACCGTCAGCTACCTCTCCAGTGAGCATCCCCTCTCTCTCTCTCCCCCCACTCTATCTTCCATTTTCCCACTTCCCCTGTTACATTAAATCGAATATAAATGAATTGGGAATTTTGTTTTTTAATGATTAAGCTTGGAATCAGGGACCTTTCGTGGTGATTGGTGATCTAATCAATCTCATGGGGGTCTTCATGTATCCTTCACTGTGGCAGCAAATGGCTGATAGGATGACACTGTCAAATTCGGAAACTAGCATACGGTAATTACTTTTTGTTTAGTCTTGCCCATTTGAAATTTTCAGTCTATATTTCATATAGCATAGTTATTTAGTCCATGGCTATTGGCGGTTCAGTTGTAGCTTGTTTTTTCGGCTCAATATAAACAGAAAAGGAAAATGCTATTATAGGACTATATCGTTGTGATTTGTTAGTATGATTTATTGTTGCTTCTCATTTCATTCGATTGCCTATTCCTAACTCAAAATGCTGAAGAATGAAAATGATGTATTTGTTCTGATTAATTCACCATTGTCAGTCATTATTACTTACAAAACTATTATTAGTTAGATTGTTCTCTTTCTTTGTAAATCTCCTATAGCTTCCCTTTCTTCATAAACTTTTTCTTCACATATTTATTTACTTTGCATCTTACATTGATTGAATGCTTTATAGCTGCAGAGTTATCTAACCTTTTTATTTGCTTTGAGTTTGTAGCATTAATTATTCAAGTTATCTTACAATTCAGGTCATTCCATTTAATGTTTAGGCAAACTCATCAAGTTGTCTAATTGACTATTGTGTGTATGTACATTCTGCATTCTTTTCCAAAAACTAACATAGTTCATAATGCAATTGAGGCTTTGTTTTCAGTACTGTGGTTGTAATGATATTGAAGCTAGGAACAGGTCTATTTGATCATGTGTTTATCCATATTAAAAGATACCAAACAGGTTTATATTGCTTTCAACAGATATATTTAAACCACTATCATGTTACAGTAATACCTTGTTTTCTGATGAAGTGGAGCCTTGTTACATTATTATCCTTGAATCTTGAAATCAATACCATTTTAACTATATCTGTGCCACCACGAGGCAGTTTATTAATGTTTAGTTCTTTGCTCTTGTTAAGCTTTAGAGTATCATTTATTTTTGTTTATTAAATGTACAATGTTCATTCCTGAGACAGCTTTTTATGTGAGCATATCAAAATAATGGCTTCCTAAATATGATTTTGTTCCACTTACTTATCACACGTGATAAATTGTCTCTAACCCACATGCAGCCATACATCAGAAAACGATATAGATACACGTTTGTTTTCAACTCCAACAACACTCTTGATTATAAATCTGCTCTACTGTTTGTGATCATTCTCAGACTTGGGTCTCTTGTTTCCTAGAACAACATAATTGACTATTATGTCTATTCTTGTAGTACTTTACCAATAAGGAATGAGTTAGTTTATTTGGGTTACTTCTGACTGCATTATGGAAACTGACTGCATTATGACTCTTACATGTAAAGATTCTCTTTACTGTTTCAGTTTGACTTCAGTTTTGTAGTGTTAATTTTGAAATTGCCCCTTCATCCATTGTGTTTAACTCTAATAGGTAATGACTCATGCTGAGAAGAAGCTTGAAAACTCAGAAGTGGCAACAACAGCACAAAGAACTACAGGAAATCCAGGGATGTAGACATGAAAGAAGGAAAAGCTTGAAAACTTCGTAGTGGCAACAACAAAGACAAAGAACTACAGGAAATCCAGGGATGTAGACATGAAAGGAGGCCAAGGAAAAGGCTGAGATGACATTAGTAGCTAACAAGAAGCTGATTACATATTATGGAAACTTAAAACTGACTACATTGTTCCCTGAAAATGGTTCCTGTATAAATGGATGCTACATGCTCCTCATCAAATTTGAGAGAATTGTAATTTTTAGTTAGATAGCTAGTTTCGTACTATCATCAAATCAATTGTACTACTCAATTACATTGGCAATGGGAAGAGATAATTTCTTTTGATATGTAATCCATCCTTATTGTTGAATACAAATATTGTTGTTTTACTCAATTATACATGCAATGAGAATAAATAAGTTTTGCAATTCTTTTAATATGTTATCAATTAGTATTCTGAATTGAAACTGATAAAGAAAAATGAGGAAAGTTTTGCAATCCACTGCCTCTAATTGTATATTAAATGTAGAAAAGAATTGAAATTGGTCTGAGAAAGTATAAAAGTAAACAAATAAAAGCAAAAAACTGTTGCTGAATCAGTTGCTGTTGCAAATATTTTCTCATCAACATTAGCCTCATGTGTTGCTTCCAGGAAATTGTTGCTTGCTGCTGCAGGAGTTTCCATTGCATTGTTCAACCAAACTTTAAGTATTACCATTGAAAAAATCAGTATCATATATTTAGTACCTGAGTATGTACCTGCAAGTAAAAGTGAAGCACAAAATTATTACTCCAAGGTTCTTCACGAACCCAAATTAACTAAACATGTAAATACACATTGAACATAATTTGAATCATCAAAATAATATCAAACCCATACATTCATTGATCAATAGAGTCATCATTTATCTTTTGCTTACAACTTCGCCTATTGTGACCATGCTGTCCGCATACTTGGCAAGATCTCCTTTTTGATCGATTTACTGACAACTCTAGACTACTTTTGATTCTTCCATGTTGGGTCTCTTTCGTTGCATCCTTTTTTCTTCCTTTAGTTTGAGATATTAGTGGATCTCCAATATTTGATTCAGGGGATACACTTGCTTGCTCACGTATCAAATTCTGATAACTTGCCTCTAGCGAAATCATGTCATTTTCAGTGTGCATTTCATGATCCGTTTTTAAAGCTCTTTTGTATGTTTGCTCCAAATCAGAAGATATCAGCATGTATAACTTCTCAGATTTTGCTGCAAGATCAGACAATAAACTGGCTTGATTGTGCACATGTATACTTCGTAAAGTTGCTGAGTTGTTGTTCTCACGGGACAAATCCTTTCCATATTCATTAAATCCAATGCCCTTGTTAGCATCTTTTGTCCAACGTTGTAAAATGTAATTACTTGGAATTTCTACAACATTTTTTGCTTGAAAAATCACCAATATATGCCTACACAATATTCCCATAAATTCAAAAAGCTGACAAGCACAATTTGCCACCTTTGTATCAAGATCTACATAGACAGTGAATGTGTCTCGAGAGTCAAAACAATTGGATACCTTGTATGTATATTGAGACCCATTCTTTTCAATTTTCTCCTTTGTAAATTGATTGATCTTTGCGAGCTCATCATGAAACTTTCCAAAAATTGCTCTTGTATATACTGATGCAGCATGCTCCTCAATTTTTGACTTAATATCTAATAGACGTAATCGATGCCTCGAATCAAAATCTTCTCTTCTTTCTTTTTCGTAGCGACTATCCATTGCCTTGTCAAACTTGTCTACGAAATCCCGGAGTGTTGTTGAAGAATTAACAAAAGCATCAAAAAAAGCATTAATACTCTCGCTCCTCTGTGTAGTGTTCATCCCAGCAAAAAATGTGCTTTTATTATAAATAGGTACCCATGACTCTCTTATATTATATAAACCTCGAAGCCGTTCATTCTCCTTCAAATCATACTCAACCATTATACGATCCCAATCTTCTTCAAAGTCTTTTATAGATGGCGAATCACGAATGCACAATTTCAATACACGCTTGAAAGCCGAATTTTTGTGGTATATATGTGAAAGCTTCTCGGGAAATTTTTTTCTGATGTGCCATAAGCATAATCGATGGCGAGTATGTGGAAATACCTTGGCTATGGCAGCTTTCATTGCCAAATCTTGATCGGTTATTATCGACACAGGACTTTTTCCACTCATTGCCTCAAGCCAAGTTTGAAATAGCCATTCAAAAGACTTCTCTGTCTCATCTTGTAATAAAGCACAACCAAATAAGATAGATTGACAATGATGGTTCAAACCAGTAAAAGGAGCAAACGGCATGCTGTACTTGTTAGTTTTATATGTTGTGTCAAATGTAACAACATCTCCAAAATTTCTATAAGCTAATCTCGATCTTGCATCTACCCAAAAGAAATTTACCATTCTAGCTTCATCATCACATTGTATTGCGTAAAAAAAATTTGGATTCTCAGCTTGCTTTAACTTGCAGAAATTGAAGACAGCTTGAGCATCTCCAATATCGAGATTCTTTCTTCTAAGATTTCTAAGATGATTCCAACAATCCCTGTTAGAAAACGATGTATCTCCACCACCAAACATTGATGCAACCTTTCCCGTAGGTACCCCCTCTTTATCAAACTTCTCAACAAGGGTCTTAGCTGCCTTGCTCATTTTCCTATGACACCGAAAATAACTCACACTCTTAGGACTAGCCATGTCATGATTATGATCATTACTAAAGCTTTTGATAACCCATTTACATCTCTTCCATGCTTTTGAAACAATAAGCAATGCCTTACAATCAGTTCTGGAAGTTGAGCATTTTTTCTTAGTTTTTCCTGGGCAACTATTGCATTCTTCTTCACTGCCACTCTTGACTGTATGCTTGCCTTCCTTAGAACATACGAGCCAGCAGAAATTTTCCTTAGTTGAACGAATACGAACTCCAAAACCCGATTTCTTAGCAAATGATATGTAGAATTCTTCAATATCCTTAAGGGATTCGAATTCCAATACAACGCAAGGAAGAAGATTTTGATGCTTATCAGGATTACCCTCATGTGACTTGGATTTTTCTAAAGTGCTTTCAAAATCATTAGACCCAAGATCAACAATCTCATGATCGTCTATACTCTTCACAGTAGAGTTTTCTGTGCAATCCATATCCATGGAACAATGTAAAAGACACAAATTAATATTATATACACCTAAAGGCAAAAACAAAAAATAAGAAAAATAAACTAGGATCAGAATTAAGAAAAATAAGACACTATCCACTACTGACGGTGCTCTGTTATCTTAGAATAAAACCAAATAAATTGTAAAAGTATAAAACCACCTGTAATCACAAAAAGAAAGAAGAAGAGTTTACCAGAGAAGAAGGAAGAAGAACGAAAGCAAAGGCGACAATCCAAACCCTCTCCTTGACGGCTGTGTGGGTGCTTTGTTTAGAAAAAAATGATCTCTTATATTCCAAAGGAAACTCGCCAATTGTATATGCGTTCTCTGTGTAGTGTTGATCGCCAGAAAGAACGCCGCTCTCGTCATGGTGTATGCGTCATCTGTGAAAGGTCGCTATGAATGAAATCCTCTCCTGGTTTACGCTACCGCTCGCTTATGGAAAGAACGTTGCTCGCGTGAAACAAGGACTTGCAGCCCGCAAGAATGCTCATGAAAGAATGCTCGCTTATGGAAAGAACGCCGATATGTGAAACAGGGACTTGGCAAACGCGGGAAGACCTTTGTCAACAAAAATAGGTGTTTGCGGGAAGGAGATCTGTCACATCTTTTTTTTTTTTTGATAAAGATCTGTCATATCTTTTTTAATAATTGTTTTCAAATTTTGAATAAAAACAAAAATCACTAAATCAGGGGATCACGTGCCCTCTTTTAAATCAGGGGATCACTAAATCAGTAGAGGAACCATGTTAAATTCCCTAAAACAACAAAAATTGCAATTCTTTGTATCCATTATCTAGATTGTAATATCTCAAAGCATTAGCATCATGCCTAGAAGCCCACTTCCAGAACATCAATCGCACCGCAGGAGGAAAATGATTTATGTATTTGGAAAGATGAACACACACCAAATCTCTCGTCTCTGCAAATCCCGTGTTTTGATTTTGTTGGCGAAGAAATAGCCGTAAGAGTAGAAAAAAATTTAGGTGACTAAAAAAAGGAATCACTAAATTTGGGGGATCACTCGATAAACTTTAATTATTTTTTTATTCTGTTAATTCAAATTGTATGAGCCGTGGGATTAATTTGATTTAACGGTTGAGATTTGGTGTAAGTCAAATGACTTACACCTGGTGTCAACGGATCCCGACTCGAAGAAAATATAAAACATAGAAAGCAAGTTATTAGTCTTGTAATTAGGAAATACAAAGAAAATTATAACCTTTGATCATGAATATTTGCAGTGTATCCGCTGAGGAAGAAGAGAAAATAACATGTGAAGCAACCTACAACCTTGCCCATCCGAGAAATGTGCGACAGGCTTTAAAGATGAACGTTACAACAAAACCCCAAACTTCCAATGTTCTTTGGATTGTAGTGTAAATCTTGAATAAATCTTGAATCTGCCTTAACAGCCTCCAGGTGCAACTGCTACCTGAGAAAAATCACATTTTCATGCTTCATTTAAACTTGTACAATCTGGAAGCGTAATAAAAAAGACAAACCAACAACGATATATCTCAACATGTCTTTATCAATTTGTTTATGATTCGTTTGGTTGGGGGGGTTTTGGAAGGCAGGGAAGGGGAGGAATTATTTTAAATTATATTTGTTTGATTTAATTTTTTTTAGAGGAAAGGAGGGGAAGAGAGATTAAATAATTTAAAATAAAATTACTTAAATATCCTTATATATAATATGATATAAAAGGCTTTAAGAATATACAAGTAAATTAATCATTCTGTTCCATTAAAATCCCTCCCCTCCCCTCCTGAACCAAACATGCAAAGGCTTCCCTCCTCTCAACCAAACACAAAACCAAATTAAATCTCTCCCCTCCATTAAAATCTCTCTCCTCTCCTCGTTTGAACCAAACAGACCCTTAGGCTTTTTCTACCAGCACCCCCATTGGACTAGTGTCAGGATAAAAAGACTAAACTACCCTCACCCTTGTTTCAAATTTTCCAGATCTACCACTCTTTTTTTTTTTGGGTACAAATCTACCACTCTTTCTCACTCTTCTCTCAGCGTCTCCCATCTCTGTCTCTCCCCCCATTTTTGTTCTTCCCATCTCAGTCTCTCCCCCCATTTTCGTTCTTCCCATCCCTCCCTCTTCTGTTTTTTTTTTTGCGTTTTTTCTCTGAGAACGATCGTAACTAGATAATTGAGCATGTCTCCGACATGAACAGACTCCCTTCACTACAACTCTTCTTCTTGCGAAAGAACCAAAATGTGCAAAACAATGAAATTGCACGAAAAAGTTTTCCACTTGGTAAAGAAAACAGGAAGCAAAATCAAAGCAGTTTTACTGGTTTCACGTAACTGTACGTGATTTAAGTTAACGTAGGTTACGTGAACTGAAATCACGTACAGTTACGTGAATTAAGTTCACGTAATTAGAGATTTTTATTTTAATTTTAACAAAAAAAAAATTTAACTACGTGAATTTAATTCACGTAACAGTACATGAATTAAGTTTACGTTTGTGACGTGAACTTAAATCACGTACTGTTACGTCAATTAAGTTCACGTAATAGGAATTTTTTTTTTAATTTTATCAAAAAAAAATTTAACTACATGAACTGAAATCACGTACAGTTACGTGAAGTAAGTTCACGTTACAGAAATTTTTTATAATTGGGTCCTTGAACTTATCAACATTTTGTCATTAGGTCCTTGCATGTTAAAATGTTTTAAAAAAATTGTCAGGTTCCTAAACTTTTAAATAATTAGGTCCTTAAAAGAGATCCAATTATAATTTTTTTAGTTCAGGGACCTACTTAGAAAGTGAACTGCGATCACGTAATTTACGTGGACTAAGATCACGTAATGTACGTGATTTAAGTTCACGTACGTCTCAAAATTTTTAACCCTTACGTAAACTAAATATGTGTGTGCGTATGTGAAGTTAATTTACATGTATGTACGTGATTTTAATTCACATACAGATCAAAAGCGCAGCAAAAAAAAAGAGCGCAAAAAGTGAAGGGTATAATTGTCCAAGTGTTATGTGGCAGCTTTTCAGGGGGTGGAACTAGTCCAATGGGGGGTGCTGGTAGAAAAAGTCATTTGTTTAAACCACACACCTTCTTTTCCGAACTCTTTCAACCTTATCTTCCACCCATCCTCGCTTTCCTTGGAGGCTTCAACTTCCACCGCCTCCACGGTAGCTACATCGTTTCCATAACCATACTTCACCAAGCTTCATTTGACGGCGTTGTTTACGTATCCCCTTGCGGCACCATTTGTAACGCCTGCACCTCAACGTAAATTGAAAGCACGACAAATTACATTAAAGCGCAGGAGTTACTAGAAATTTAAAACTTGTTACAGTTATCCAAGTCGTAAATTTCAAACCTAAGTCATAAATCTAATAATTAGTTTACAACTTTTTTCCAAATGATACATAACTAGGAATATCAAATTACAATCAAATCTTACATGACTACAAGGTTGTAGATAAAACTACCACTTCAAACTAAATCCTAAACTAAGGGTACTAGTCCTTGAGCTTCGCCTAATCTACCTTCGGTACCTGCTTATCTGAAAAGCAACATGAAAAGGGTGAAATAAAATCTCAGTGAGTCCTTCACGGACTCCTCACTAACTCTCATCGGATCATACTATCATCATAAACATAATTGAGGCATTTAAAGCCAAAACACTTTTCATATACAAAGCTTAAAATCTTTCTTTTGAAAACTTAATACTTGATAGGCACCCTAAGTGTGAACGCTCTAGGATACACTAACCTGAGTCTAAATTGATATATTGTCGGACGTGTTTATCTGGTCCAATATACACTTAGACAACTTAGTATATTGTCGGGCGTGTTTATCTGGTCCAATATACCCTTAGACAACTTAGTATATTGCCGGACGTATTTATCCGGTCCAATATACGCTTTAGGAGACTTCGTATATTGTCGGGCGTATTTATCCGGTCCAATATACACTTAGACAACTTAGTATATTGTCGGGCATGTTTATCCGGTCCAATATACTATTTATATCATTTAGGATAAAACTTCACATAAGAATGGAAGACATTAGTCCTATACTTATGCTATGACATAAAGTGTGCAAATACAACATCTTTTTTTATAGGCAAATGTTAGTTGTTAGTAATTGTTAGAAATGTTAGTTTCCTGGGTTTGAACCCGAGACCTCTAGCTTACACTCCTTCAGCATCCCTTAGCTCACTAACTGAGCTACCTACTTGGGACGTGCAAATACAATATCTATCCATAAGCAACATAAGTCATTAGCATAACTCAAACCAGTATCAAACTTGGACTTTTGACAAAGTGTCGTTACTTTGGACTCGGGCGTGGGCTCGGTAGTTTGGACATATCTGGAGTTATACTAACCCATTCAAGCTAAACTTAGTCTCGTTAGAAACATAAGAATGTTATCTACAACTTTCGTGTTGGCTCAAAGGTCTAGTTTGGCCATCTAGGATGTGCTAATTTACGACGAAGCCAAAATTGTATTTTAATTTTAGTTGCTGACATATGCTTAGTATTCTAGGCATAACTAGAGCTAGAAAACTCCTTTTGAGTTTACACTAAAGCCATTGGTTAGCTAACATCTAGGGCTACAACTCTTATGAGGACACGAAATCCTAATTCTATCGTTTTCTTGGTCGTTCAGTCAAAATTCTGTAGAAAACAGCTGTGAATTGATTCACAGGTCATCAATTCAATTCACAAAACTAAAATGAGGGCCTGGGCGCATTGTGTGAATCGATTCATAACCCTATGAATCGATTCATGACAGTAAAAAATGCAGAAAAACAGGTTTTTGACAGCATAATTAGCATTCCAACCCCAACAACCACTCAATCAACTCATACTTATCATTCCCAATCATTAGAAATCAAACACCACCAATAATACTCAAGAAATATCAATTCATCTCACATATTAAATCATGAACAAACACTTCTAAAAATCTCAAACATTCATCAAAACTTATCAAACTATCATCAACTCATTCAACCAAATTCCTTCCCATCATATAATTCCCTTCAATCATCAAATCAACATCATTTACTTTGAAATCTAGACACCGAATCAAGTACCAAACATAATAACACCAAATCACTTAACATGCAAGGTCATGAACAAGCTTATTTCACATGTCACAACTTATCATCAAAATCAATAACATTTCATACAATCGCATTTTCATGACTTCTTTCCAATCCACAACATTTCCAATCAATTGAAAGTTCAACATCAAGGATGACAACATAATGCATTGAATAACAATTCATTTAGCATTTGAAACATAAACATATTCATGATAAAAATCACAAAAACTCATTCAAATCATGAACAACTAACTCCAAAACACCTTCCTATCATATGCTCATTATCAATCCCCAACTTAACATCATATAAACATACAAAATGTAGGAAAATAAATGCCCTAATGGGGTCTTATGGGTGCCCACCAACTAGAGGAAGAAGAAACTCACAATCAACTCCAAGGACTTGAGCTAGGTGATGAATCTTTTGTCCTCTTCTTCTTCTCCTCTTCAATTTCGTTTTTTCCTTTCTCTTCAACTTAGGGCAACCCTAAACTTCCACCAAATGCCAATCTCCATACTTAATCTCCTTTTTCAAGCAATGATTGGAAGGATTCCACCAATTTCCCTATTCTTTTTCCCCAAAACTCATGAACCCTAACTCCATTCTCTTATTTTCCTTTCTTTCTTTTCTTTTTCTGAAACAAAACAAGAGAAGGAAAGAAATGAGAGAAGCTGGGCGTGGGAGGGAAATGAAGGAGGGAGTGGTTCTCACCCAATTTCTTGAACCCTAGCTTTCCTCCTTTTTCTTCTTCTTCTTCCTTCCTTCTTCTTCTTTTTCTTCTTTTTCTTTCTTCTTCCTTTAACTAAATAAACGTGAGGGAGGGGGAAAAAATGAGGGAGAGGGAGCTGGACATGGGGGGATAAGGAAGGGAGGGGAAAATGTGTGTTTTCAAAATTTTGGGACTATAATACCCTCTCTTAGTCTAGGTAAAATACTAGTTTACCCTTCCTTTTCCTCTAATCTCCCATTTGCCATCACTACCTACACCCCTTTCCTTAATAATCACACCTCATATTTAATAAATGCTCCCTTAATTTAATTATTCACCATCAATTTAAAACTTAATAAAGTCTGAATTAATTGAGCTAAATAATTAAATTAGGCGGGGTGTTACACCATTCCCACTGATGTCAGCGCGGTCGCTTGGGGGTAATTTGTGCAGACATATAATTGAGTTCGGGTTAGCGTAGTAGAAAAGATGTAGCCATGAATCAGAAGTTTCTAGAGAGAGATTAATCAATGGAGTCCAAAGGAAAAAACAATGTTAAAATCGGGGAGAAAATAGAATTTTGAATCTCCACAACCACCAACTCACCATTCCATAACCTTTTTTTTCTGAGCACCCGTCGACTGAAGATAGTGTACCAAACCAAACTAACGGAAGCATTTGAGCGTTTCTAGTAAATAACTCTTCCAAGTTGCAATACCAAAGCGGCGCTTACAATAAATATGGCACATAGGTGCAATGGAAGATGAAACAACAACAGAGAAAGGGAAATTGAGAAACGTAATTACCATGAAAGGGCTAAACCATTAATCACAATCGATGCAACACCACAAACGAAGAGGCCAATCCATCGAGAAATTGAGAATGCACAATTACTAGTTGGACAATCTTACCCTCATCTTGGGTAGACAAAAGAGGCAGGACTAAATGTGACCAAATTACCCCAATTTTTGGCCGATTTTTTTCCTTCCAAAAGAGTGGGCATCCTTCCCATTGTTTTTTTACTTTAAGTAATAAAAGATTTTTACCAATAATTTATTTTATTGCATTTTAGTATTCCTTTCAAATGTTATTAAATTCGGATGGGTCACCGACTCGGTCCGAGCACTAGGTTAGCGAGTCAATAGTTGACGCATGGCCCAGTCGCTATTAAAAAATTCCATAAAACTCATGACATATAAATTACATACTTCAAAAAATTATAAAAAATTCATACCATACCTTCAAAATCTCCAAAAAGAAATTCACAACACAAATTAACATAATTCATAAACTCATTCCTCAAATTCAAAAGTTCAAATCCACATAACCATAACATAAGTACCTAATTAAACAAATAACTATTAAGGTTCTCACATAACAAAAGCACACAAATAAGTTCTAAACACAATCAAAAACTAAGTTTTATAATTTGATTACAACATAAGCTCAAAGATAACAAAACAACTATAGTAATTCAGAATTCATGGTATTGTCTCAAACTCGGGCACTCCTCCCTCTTCATTAAAGACATTAGAAGCTTCTCCACCATTGCTTTCATTTTGATTCTCATTGTACATGGTATTGTCTTATGCGTCATCATCCCCGTCCTCATCCAAATTCAATTGATCTATGACAACATCATTATAGTTATAGTTATAGTTATAAGTTATCTTCACTATCAACAATACAGAACACACGTACAAGTGGTTCGGTAAGTCTCACAACATCAATACATTTTTTCCAAAACCCTAAAAGACTAATTCCACAAACATTTTTGATTTGGCTTCTTTGGCATAAGTTGAACTTGTCCATTCCTTACATGTTACCATGGCTCTTAGTGCATCTTTTTGTGCCAAAATACTCTGCAATGCAATGAAATTAGTGGCAACGCGGGTTGGAGCAAGACACAGTATTTCTTTTCCACCTGTGTGCTTCCTCGTCAAATACAATGCATCACAATGGTTATATATGTATTTGGTAATTTTTGAGGCGTGTGACACAACCTCACTTACTTCCTCTATGTAACATCCGTAGGTTACTATATTTTATTAACGTTATTGTACTGTATTTTATTGTATTATGCAGTTTATATGCACTTTTTCTTGTTAATAAAGTGAATAAAATTCATCGAGATGAAATTATATTTGAGAATTATATTTATTATTAATTCAAGGTTCAATTCTAGTCAAAAAATTCTTAAAAAGTTGCATCGCATTTTGAGTCGCCGGCTAGTTTTTACTCGAGAGAAAATTCTAATGAATTCCGATTTCGACGAAAATCGAATCGTAGCTTGATGTGATAGTATATGATTGTTTAATGATTTATTGGTAAAAAAATTATTCGCAGATAATTTCTTAGTCACGAGTTGAATTAATTTCTCGGTAAATTAATTTATGCGATTAATCGGCGAGTGAACTATTGGTAACGCGATCACCTGACGCCGTGATTTTTCGACGCCAAGACACATTTGACCGAGAATCAAAAAGGTGGATTTGGAGGGGTTGGAGGTGGCATGGTGAGGTGATGATGTGTTAAGTCTAAGTCATGGCTTAAAATGGTGATTCATGGTTTAGGTTAGGTGATTCACCTAAACTAAGTAGCCTTGTCATCTAAGCTAGAATTTGACCAAAAATCTTCTTCTCCCTCCCACTAAACCGCCGGCCTCCCTCCCTTAAAACACACACTTATCCATTTCATTTTCTTTTGAAGAAAGCTTGGTGTTAGTCTTGAGAAATTGTAAAAAAATTTCCTTCATCTTCTTCTCCTAAAACCGTGAGCTCACCTCCCATTTTGGCTAATTTTCTTTGATTGAATCTTGAGTAAATATTGTGCTTAAGTGTGTGTGAGTGCTTGAGTATTAGAGCAAGAGTTTGAGAAGTTTTTCTCCTCCAATTTCTTGAGCAAAACCGTGACCTCCCTTTGGTTTTGTGGGTGAGATTTCAACTCATTTTGCTTCTATTTCTTGTTGTTGATTGTTGATGGTTAGCTTGATCAAAGAGTTAATCTTTCCCTCTCCTCAAGAGCTCTAAGAGCCGTGACCATAGAGAGAGTTTGGGGGAAGATTCTCTTTGCTTTTCTTGGTTATTTGTTGTTGTTG
The DNA here is from genome assembly GCA_037113605.1 of Calophaca sinica. Taxonomy (NCBI): domain Eukaryota; kingdom Viridiplantae; phylum Streptophyta; class Magnoliopsida; order Fabales; family Fabaceae; genus Calophaca; species Calophaca sinica. Next base: position 88,133,776 of record CM073732.1, on the reverse strand, counting down.
TTGTCGTTGTTAAGGAGTTAAGGATGGAAAACTATTTTGAATCTAGGGTTTGTTTTACAAAAAGAAGTGGAAAAGATTTTGGATTCTTGAAGTTTTTTTTTCAAAGAAGTGATTTTGGGGTTGATTTAGTTTTAATCTTTGATTCAAGATGTGTTTTGATGTTTTAAGACAATGAACACCTAGATCTTGAAGAAATCTTTGTATTTCTAGAGAAGGTGGAGTCTTAAGAAATTTTGTGATCAAATCTTTAGATTTGTCTTACTTTTGTTGTTGGAAAGGTTTGAAAGATGAGAAAAATTTAGGGTTTAATGTTTTGGTTGAAAATCGTGAGGTGTTAGGGTTTTTGGTGATGATTTTACAACTTTTATTTGATCAAAATGTTAGTAGTTTAAGAACTAAGTGTTTTGAAGGTTAGATCCATGAATTAGTTTGAAAAGGGGATGATTTTGGTTGATTAAAAATTCAAAGTTTTCTTGAGTAAAGTTGTGAAGATTTTTGAGAAAGGTATTGAGTTTTAAAACCTTGTTTTAACCTTGATTTAGTAGTTAGAGTGTGGGTAGTAAAACTAGAAATTTTAGACTAGTATTACGCTAAATTTTAAGCTTAGAGCCGAGGCCTAAGTGAGGGATAAAAGTTTAGAAGTTGTTTCTAAAACCCTAGTGTTTATTATTCAAGGTTGTAGAGATCGTGCTAGTAGTCGAGTTCGAGTTCGAGATCGAGATCGTGTTTAAGGGCATCTTCCACTATATTAATTTAAGTGTGTTGTGTTTGGTGAATGTTTGAGCTGATGATGTGGTGTTTTGATTTGGTGATGATGTATGCTTGAAATATTTGAGATAGATGATGATTATTCATGTTTTGTTATGATTTTAATGGAGTCGTTAATGGTGGTTGATATGTTGTAAATATCAAATATCATATGCGTATGTATGTCAATAAAGATGTGGATGATGGAATACGTTGTCGAGATGGTTAAGCGTTTTTTTTTGTGAATAAAACCTAAAGAGATTTTTAGTTAAAATCAATGAGACACTTAATGTGGATTTTTTAAAAAACCTAAATGAGTTATGGATAGGGGTGGCAAAACGATCCATTTATCCATCATCCATCCAATCCATCCATAAAGAAATCCATCCAATCCATCCATTAAAAACAAAAAAACTAAATGGATTGGATCCAATCCATCCATTTAATTTAATGGATGGTTAGTCATCCATCCACTATTTTTCTAAATCCATTGGATTACATTAGGGGTGGCAAATGGATGGAATGGATAATTTTTTGAATTGTTCATAAAAAATATTTTTAATCATAAAAAATATTTTCAATACAAAAAATATTTTTAATTATAAAAAATATTTTAATAAAAAATAATTTTAATCATAAAAAATATTTTAATTAAAAATATTTTTCTCTCTCCATTCTCTCTCCAATCTTTCCCCTCTCTCTCATCTCTCTCTCCCACCTCTCTCTCCCCTCTCTCCCTCTCTCTCATCTCTCCCCTCTCTTGTCTCTCTCTCCCCTTTCTCTCATCTCTCTCCCCTATCTCCCTCTCTCTCATCTCTCATCTCTCTCACATCTCACTCCCCTCACTCCCTCTCTCTCATCTCTCCCCTTTCCCCCTCTCTTGTCTCTCTCTCCCCTGTCTCTCATCTCTCTCCCCTATCTCCAACTCCCTCTCTCATATCTCTCTCCTCTCTCTCTCTCTCTCTCCATCTCTCTCCCTCTCCCTCTCATCTTTCCTCTCTCTCTATCTCACTCCCTCCCCTCTATCTCTCCTCTCTCCCTCCCCTCTCTCTTATCTCTCCCATATCTCCCTCTCTCATCTCTCATTTCTCTCTCCTCCCCTCTATCTCTCATGTCTCTCCCTCTCTCTCCCTCTCTCTCTCTCTCTCATCTCTCTCCCTATCTCCCTCTCTCTCTCATCTCTCATATCTCTCTCTCATCTCACTCCCTCACTCCTCTCTCTCATCTCTCCCCTTTCCCCTCTCTTGTCTCTTTTTCCCCTTCCTCTCATCTCTCTCCCCTATCTCCCTCTCTCTCATCTATCTCTCCCTCTCTTCTCTCCCTCCCCTCTATCTCTCATCTCTTTCCCTCTCTCTCATCTCTCTCCCTCTCTCTCATTTTTCCTCTCTCTCTCTCCCCTCTCTCTCATCTCACTCCCCCTCCCCTCTATCTCTCCCTCTCTCTTATCTCTCCCCTCTCTCCCCTCTCTTGTCTCTCTCTCCCCTTTTTCTCATCTCTCCCATATCTCCCTCTCTCTCATCTCTCATTTCTCTCTCCCTCCCCTCTATCTCTCATCTGTCTCCCTCTCTCTCATCTCTCCCCCTCTCCCCCTCTCTCATCTCACTCCCCCTCCCCTCTATCTCTCATCTCTCACCTCTCTCCCTCTCTCTCATCTCTCCCCTCTCTTGTCTCTTTCTCCCCTTCCTCTCATCTCTCTCCCCTATCTCCCTCTCTCTCATCTCTCTCTCCTCCTCCCTCTATCTCTCATCTCTCTCTCTCCTTCTCTCTCATCTCTCTCTCTCTCCCTCTCTCTCATCTCATCGCTCTCCTCTATCTATCATCTATTTCTCCTTCCCCTTCTCTCCTTCTCTCCTCTCCTCGATCTCTCTCTTCTTTCTTCCTTCCTCTCCCCTCTCTCTCCCTTCTCCCCTTCGTCTCACCCAGTCCCCGCCGTACATTTATTTTCATGTTTCCCACTCAAACTCACGCTTGAACACCCAATTTGCATCCGACAATCAAACGCCAAGCTTGCTTTAACTAATTCATGTCTAATCAATATTCGCCTTCTAAAAAAGAAGGCAATGCTTAATATTCATTTTATTCGCTTACGTAAAATTCTAAAGACGAGAATTGAAAACATATTAATCATACAAAAGATGTACCATTCGTTTAGCTTAATATTTTTTTTGTGTGAATATATAGCTTAATATTGAATACGCGTTTGAATATTGCGTAATATTCGTTTAGCTTAAAATTCTAAAAACGAATTTATTAATATTCGTATTCGAAAAAAGAAGGCAATTCTAACTAGTTTTTTTATAAATAAACTGATTCAGTTTAATATAGCTATTTATTTTTTTGCCACTTTTTTATTAGTCCAGTCTTTGATAAGGGTACTAAAAAACTCCCAGCTTTTTTTTTCCAATTGGGAATAAAAATTGATTATTATTATTATTATTATTATTATGCTAAGATATAGTCAGCAGCAACACATTATTCTTCCGTAAAAAAGGCAACACATTATTCAATTACAAATTTTAAAAATTCCAGTTTGTAATTAATTTTCTTGATGGGGCTATACCGACGACCGACATGGGAGAGCAGTCAGTGGTAATGGAAAACGTGATTGAATCCACGAAAATGTGACCGGGACCAGTTTTGATTGGTTTAACGTGATTGAATCCATCTAGTAAAATATTTTTTATGATTAAAAATATATTTTTATGATTAAAAATATTTTTTTGTAATTAAAAATATATTTTATGATTAAAAATATTTTTGTGATTAAAAATAACTTTTATGGATGGATTGGATATCTATCCATAAAAAATTGTTACTAGATGGATTGGATGGTTTTTTTTTAAATGGATGATGGATGGATTGGATTTTCTTGGTGAAATTTTAGTGGATGGTAAATGGATTTTTCCAATCCATCTATTAGGAAAGTTTTGTAGTTTTGAAGCCATTTTATGACATTACGACTCTATTCTCAGGCAGCACTAATCCAACGACAAACCTGTATAAGAGAGAAAGGAGAGGGGGAGGGAGGAGAGAGAGGAGAGAGAAAAAGATAGGAGAGAGAGAGATAGGGGAGAGGAGGGGGAGAGAGAGATGAGAGAGAGAGATGAAAAAGAGGGAGGAGAGAGGGGAGAGAGATAGGAGAGAGAGATGAGAGAGAGAGAGATGAAAGAGAGGGAGAGAGATGAGAAAGATAAGAGAGAGGGGAGAGATAGGGAGAGATGAAAGAGAGAGAGAGAGGGAGAGAGAGAGAGAGAGAGAGAGAGAGAGAGAGAGAGTGAAAGAGAGAGAGAGAGAGAGATAAGAGAGAGGGAGAGATGAAAGAGAGAGGAGAGAGACTGAGAGAGAGATGAGAGAGAGGGAGAGAGATAAGAGAGAGGGAGAGATAGGGAGAGATGAAAGAGAGAGGAGAGAGGGGGAGAGAGAGAGAGAGATGAGGAGAGAGAAGAGAAGGGAGAGAGGAGAGAGGGGAGGGAGATAGGGGAGAGAAAGGAGGGAGAGAGATATGGGGAGAGAGAGATATATGTGTGTATATATATATATATTTTTAATAGTTAAAAATATTTTTTTGTAATTAAAATATTTTTTATGATTAAAAATATTTTTTTTGTAATTAAAATAATTTTTTTGTAATTAAAATATTTTTTATGATTAAAAATATATTTTATGATTAAAAATAATTTTTTGTGATTAAAAATAATTTTTTGTGGATGGATTGGATATCCATCCATAAAAAATTGTTAATGGATGGATTGGATGGTTTTTTTTTAATGGATGATGGATGGATTGGATTTTTTTGATGAAATTTTAGTGGATAGTAAATGGATAAATGGATTTTTCCCATCCATCCATTAGAATCCATGGATGGATTTATCCAATCCATCCATTTTGCCACCCCTAGTTATGGATTAACCACCTTTTCTTAGAAAGAATGAAGTGAATGTTAGATTAATTAAAAGTAATTATTTTCGAACTAATAGTAGAATTTTCGATACCGATGTTTTACAACTAATAGGAGTTTTAAAAAGAATGAGGATTTTAGGGATACCAATTGAGGTTTCGAGACGATAAGGCGGAGTTTCTAGACTAGGCGAGTCTAAAGTAGGAGTTGAATATCTCGGACACTCGGTGGGAGTGATCCTGTTTTAGTGAACTAACTGTAGTGGTGCATTTTCATGCATACAGGGAGATGCCAACCTGTAGCAATCCTGAGGGGACCAGTGTCGATGATCCCTGCAGGAAAAGTTAAGGAGATGCTGGCCTAAATTAAGCAATCCTGTGGGGACCAGTGCCGATGATACCCTTGCGAGGGTGGTGTGTCAATATTCCGGAATCATGTGCATTGACATATAGACTAATCAATAGGGATTTGTGGTGCAACCTTATTGTGCTTATTGTTGAATGTTTAATACCATGATACTGTTGTGTGTTAATATTATACTGTGTTAGTATGATATGTTTTGCATATATATGTTGTTACTGTTATATGTTTGTTTAGGAAGATGACTCTTTCTATTCGGGCATTCTCATGGATGTTGTAACACCCTCCGAAAATAAAGGTGTCACTTGGAAATAAAAATATTTAAACTAAAAATAGCGGAAGACTTTAAAAACACGCAACACACAAAATTTTATTTCACCAGAGTAATGCAGAAGAAAATACAAGTTTAGTTATTACAAAATGAAATCCACTGGCCGTGGTACTAAGAACAAAATCCAATAAGACTGAACCATAACCTAAGAACTCCTGACTGAGAACCCACTCCTCACATCCCATTTACAGCTGTCCATAAATAAAAAAAGGACAACAACAAAACAATGCAAGGGTGAAAATCTCACTTAACGAGTTTTATCACGATACTCGCTTAAGTAAAATAAAAATAAAAATAAATATTATACACATACATAATAATTATAATATCATGTAAAGAAACAAGTCAAACCGATAATCATCTCCAAATATGTTTACGTCAATCCTAACTACAGGTAATCTTTCTTGCAACTGTACCATCCCATACCGGCACAGTCTCATGATTTCTAAATGCAGGTTGTCTATTCTATTCTGATCAGTTTACCTCTTCGTAACAATGGCTACACTCGACCCTTAGTCGGCTTACCACTTTGTCACGACAGGCTATACGCGATTTTTACTCAGTTTACCACTTCAAAATGACAGGCTACGTGTGACATTCAGTCAACTTACCACTTCGTCATGATAGGATATACTTAACCACTTAATCAGCTTACCGCTTCATAACGACAGGCTACGCTTAACCTCCTTTCAGCTTACCGCTTAGTCATGACAGGCTATGCTTAACCTTCAGTCAGCTTACCACTTCATTATGACTGTCTATGCTTGACCACATTTCGTTATGCAACATACCATGGAATTCCTTTCTAGCTGGGGCTATGTTTTAATCTAAGAGCATGATAACTCAAACCCGCCTCCCCAAAATAGTGAGAAGTATACTCTTTCAGATATAACCCGACTGTCATCACGATTTGAGTATCAGCACTCATCGACTAGTCAAGCCCGTCATAATTCAGTATTCACACATAATCAACACATTAGGTCATAGTCTAACTATGTCGTCAAACCAACTAGCAGTTCGGTACAATAATTTCAAGTACATATTCATACGCCAAGTAAAACACACATAACCAAACATACACCAAATCCAATCCCAAAATAATTATATATCAATGTTTAACACCCATTTCCAAAACAACAAGTGATAAAACTCTCAAGGAGTTTTCATCCCAACATCATTCCATAACAAGCAAACATACAAAAACACAAACACACAACAACTTATGCTTTCTCAAAACTCCAAGAGAAATTCCCCTTACCTTAGATCTTTAGAACTCCAAAAATTCCTTCTAGCCAAAATCACCACAAGTCCATACATCACCTTGAGGATGAAGATGGTGTAATTGGATTTGAGATTAGATGAAAAAATCACATGAAACCACTACTTTCTCTCTCTAAAATCCCTCTTTTTCTCACTTTCTCTTTCATAAAAAAACTTGAAATGAATGAAAATGGGGGAGGGGAGCTGCTGCACGAAATGTTGGAGAGGAAGGGGAAAAAATGACACAAAGATGATTAATTTGCTATTTATAAGCATTTTTGGATTTCAAATATTAATTAAATTAAGTTATGTAATCCAAATTTTATAAAATTTTATTATGTAACCCAAAATTATAAAATATAGTTATATAATTGAAAAATCATTAAATTTGATTCATAAGACTTTTGACCATCATAAAATAATATTTTTAGCTAGAGTTTTTATTCTATACCGATCAGAAATTCAATTGCGCGACTAAAATGTTACATGAACGTCTATAAAAACAACAAGGCAGTAATAAAATTAATACCTTCTCACAGATCGTCATCTATTGATGGGCAGAAAAAATTTCAAAATATGAATGCTTTGGGGTCAAAATAGACTTTTTCGACAGTAAAACGTCATTCGAGTAGTCAAAATGACTTCCAATTTCTGTCAGAATTAAAATCTAAAAATATCACCACTAGCTCAATAAAATATTTGAAATTCAACCATGAAGTCCGCTTCCCAAAATTAGGCAATTTTAAAAATTTACAAAAATTCCGTTGTAGCGTATATTACAAACAGCACACAATTGCAAGCAGACAAGCGACGAAAATTAGGGCAATTATAACCACCAACTAAACAAAATATTTCGAACGCAACGATAAAATCCATTTTTCGAAATACGCACTTTTCAAAATATCCAAAGTACCCCTGTATATAAAAATATACAGAAAACTTGTTTTTGAAAAACTGAAAAATCAGGGATGTTACAGATATCACCCCGACTGATGACGATGATGGAGCTGCCAGCGATCAGGTTGTTGTCAGAGACGACGTTTGATTTTCTGGACTCGGATATACCCCATGTTTAGGTGGTTGATCACACCACCGGCAGGGTTATATATAGAGGAGATGTGCTCGAGACGATTAGTGTGGATGGATAGGCGACTCGGGTTGAGGTGACGTGCAAGGTGATGGACTTCCCTGTACCTTTTGGACGTATTGTAGACGCTTGGCTGGGAGCCCAGCCTGATGGAGACACTGCTGCTACCTCGAATGATTCATCTGATGTCTCGCGACAGATGACCTTTCGGGACGAGCCTTGGGTCGAAGGCTCTTTGTTGCGCAGGACCGCTCGCAAGAGCATGGGGTCCAAAGGTTTGGATGTAGGAGCATTTACCTCTCGCACAGTTGTAGACACACTGGGTCCTACAGTTGAGCCAGAGCCTGTACCGGAGTATTTTTCTTCTTCTTCGATTCATGTTCGCGAGCCTTTCCCTCAGGTAGATCCTCCAGCCTGTAGGTTCTGTGGCAGTATAGGCTGCAGTTCCGGTGGATGGATATGGTATTTTTTGTTGAGGAGGTCAGGGTCGAGGCGGTAACTCTAGCCATCCCAGTCATTGACCTCACCGGTGATGATGAGGATGATGTGGAGGTGGTGATGATGGACGAGGAGGTGGAGGAGAAGGATCCTTCTGAGGATCTTAGCAGTGGGTCGTGGAGGTGGTAGAGTGTGTTTGACCACTTTGACTTTTGTGGTGTAGGTATTTTGGGTGACCAGCTTAGTGTTTTGGTGTCGTTTTGTTGGAGTCTGACTGATGCTTGACTTTTGGAGCAGCCCTCTGCGCAGGTGTCTTCCGGGAATACCTCAAGGGTATGAGTGTTCTTTGTTTAAGGTATTCATATTCCAGGTGCATTCCTAGTTTGGTATTGTATTTTTATTTTCCTTGTACATAAACTTGAAAAGTTGTAACCGCCTTTCGCTTTTGTATATATATGCATATTCAGTTGTAACCTCTTTTGCATTATAGTTGTGCTTCATGTTTCAAAAATACTGTAATACTCTAACTTGTGGTTTTGTAAAAGAGTTTCAAGAGGCAAAAAAATTTACCCGTGTTTTTGCAAAGACAAGGTGAGTATTATATTTATAAATTATTCCTCATTTAGAGGTTGAGTTTAGATTAGTAGCGCTTTGAAAATCGGGGTGTTAACTTTCCAATGTCATGCAACATCAAATTGATACAATGTACCGCACAAGAAGACGAATATAACTTTGGAAACCTAGCTTCCAATGACCTGCCAGCAACAACATAATTTGCAGCATTATTTGTCACTACATGAACAGTATTTGTCACTACTTGAATAGTATTTTCAGAACCAATATATAACACCACTTCCCCAAAAAAGCTTATACAACATATCAACAGTTTTAGAAGCATCAACAAACTTTATAAAAATAGTTCATTTAGGACAATAAACTAAAAAGTTGATGAGAGTTCGCCTACACTGATCAGTCCACCCACTTGCCATAAGAGTAGAACCGGTTTTCTTCCAAATATCACGATAAGTCTCTACAAGCTTCTTTGCATCCTCAACCCACTTGTTTAATAAATAACCACGAATACTATAAAAATTTGATGCTTTATACCCTAGACCCATACTATAAAGTATATCAATCATAGGCTAGAAATATGGAGAGTTAACAACATTGAATGGAACAGAAGCATCAATCATCCGTTTTGAAATAGCAAGGTCACATTTCCTTGCTTTGCAACACACTTTTTAAGGTAGGTTGCGTGACATCCACTACCCCGTGAAATGAAATAATCGTAAACATGTGGAAATATCATTGAAAAATAGTAGTTTATTTAAACCGTTTCAAAAGGTGTGAATATCACTTCAACGAATATCAAATTACAGAATAATAAAGGAAATGCAAAACCAAATAGACGAATCAAAAGTAAAACCCCAAAGTCTCGATGTCACATATCTCAAAGCTTTACCTTATGTTTATTACATCAAAACAAACCAATAACCAATAACTATCCACTAATAGGAAATAAACTCTTAAGCTAAGCAAAAACATGTAGCCTACTCCTCAGCATTCACATCAATATCATGACTTTCAAACTCATCATCTACCTATACATCATGGTGCACAAGTAGCCACAAAGGAAAGAAAGGGTGAGAAATCACATTCATATAGGACACACAAGGTAGGGGAAATAATAAACATGATGCGCATAACTAATCATCATAAAGTATTACCATGTCATCTATTAACAAACATACGCATAACACGACATGCTACTACTTGTCAACATTCAAATGCAAGACTCGAGATATCTTCTACTTCATCAATGCATGTGGATCCATCTAACTCCGGGTGAGCGAATAGGAGTGCCCTTGTTATTCATAGAGACAAGCAGAGTTTTGTCAAGGTTATCTAGTATATCTATGGGACGCCCCAACAATGCCCCGCCTTTATATAAGACCCCTACTAGTTTTCTACCTGCAAGGTCGAGCTAAGTTCAACGTGGCCATCACCGCATTGTTCCAACGTTTGTTCAACACCTCGACAACACGACATCAATGATGTGTGGCATACTGGCCTGAGTGTCGTATAACAACTCGTGGTTAACTCTCGATCACATTTGTAACACCCCGCTAGCTGTTCTATTTATGATTTTACCTTGAATTTTTATTCCCACGGGCTCCTGACTAACTAACACTGAATAATTTACCGACTCCGTGTGGAGCATCACCCAACACACCCATTTATCATCAAAGCCTATCTTCTTCATAATAGCTCTTAAGTAACCCCAATCCACCCTATCATATGCCTTGCTCATATAAATTTTGAGAGCCACATCCCCCATCTTACCACTCGTCTTTCCGGACTTCGACAACGGGATCCTCTAACCCCATATTTGTTTATTTTGTGTTTTGAGGGCTTGTCGGCTCTTATAAACCAAGCTGAGCGAAGAGACAACCTTCATGGAGTCAAGATATGTCGTGGAACGACCATCATATCTCACCTCTTATTTGCAGATGACTGTTTTATATTTTTCAGAGCCACAAAAGGAGAAGCAGGAGTTATGAAGAATATTCTCAAAACTCATGAGGAAGCTTTGGGCCAGCAAATTAACTATCAAAAGTCTGAGGTTGCATTTGGCCCAGCTTTTTTTGTGTTTAAAAGCTAGTTTTAAGTAAAATTAAAAAAAAAGAGCTTTAAATGTAAAGGTAAAGTTGTTTGATAATCTTATTCTTTTTAGCTTAAAAACGACTTTTAAGATAAAAGTTGTTTGGTAAAATATTTTTTAAGAACTAATTTTATTTAAAATTATCATAAAGCACATCTAATTACAAACATATATTACTAATAATCAAATATTTATTAAAAATGAAAATTAAATTCTTTAAAAATAATTCAGCAATAATTCTTGTGAGATAATGTTCAAAATAGATTTAATGAAAAATTTTGATTTAAAAAGTATCTTAATAATATACTTTTTTTGTCAAAAAAATAATCACATATTTTTCAAAACAATATTTAAAAAAACTAAAAAGCTAAAAAGATGAAATTACAAAAGTATGTACTCTAAAGTAACTTTTGAAAATTTCTTTTAAAAAAAAAAAACAAATGTATCTGATGAATCTGGTGATGTTAATCGATAAGTTAATGTTAGAACTCACGTAATAGTGACATCATGGAAGACAAACAACCAACCCATCACGTATTCACGTTCACGTCAGATAAAAAAGGGTCCGTTATTTGGACACACAAAATGGACACTAAATACGGGACACCAAGTCCGTACTGTACGAACTGTATGTCCGTATATGTATGGATAAATGTTTTTTTTTTCAAAAAAATATTTTTTTTTAATTTTTTTTTAAATATTACAGATTTTTTTAACTGTTTAATCAAGTTCACATATCTGGTTAATATTATTCATTATCTGGTTAATGCCAAATCCTGGAACTTTTGGACATCCCATTTTCTTATCTGGTTTATCACGTTCACATATCTGGTTAATGCTATTCATTATCTGGTTAATGCCAAATCTTGAAACTTGACTTCCCATTTTCTTATGTGGTTAATCAAGTTCACATACTTGGTTAATGATATTCATTATCTGGTTAATGTCAAATCCTGAAACTTTTGGATATTTCGTTTTCTTATCTGGTTAATCAAGTTCACATATCTGGTTAATGCTATTCATTATCTGGTTAATGCCAAATCCTGTAACTTTTTCTTATCTGGTTAATCAAGTTCAAATATCTGGTTAATGCTATTCATTATCTGGTTAATGCTAAATCTGTATTAACCAGTTAAAAAAATCTAAAAAAAAAGCAAAAAAAAAAAAGTCCGTACGGATTCCGTACGGTTTGTACATGTCCATACGATTTTGTGTTCAATTAACATTTTTCTAAAAAAAAAGAGAGTGTTGCGAAGAAAAAAAATAAAAAAAATAGGAAAAAACAGTATCACAGATACAAAGTAGGTGTTTATTGAGTAGCTCCGGATAAGCTTAGGAAATGCTCCGGATAGCAGCTTTCGTTAAAGCTCATTGTTTCTCAATTTTGAACTTAAAAAAAAAGCTACTTATTTTGAACTTAAAAAAAAAGCTACTTATTTTTACAAGACCTTATTTTAAAATGTGTTTGGCCTAGCTTCTCCTTTTAAGGAGAAAAGAAGCAAAAAAAAGCCAGGCCAAACATAGCCTGAGATAATTTTTAGCAGGAAGGTACAGGAGGAGGCTCGTATGGCTAGCATCTCTATTAGAGTTCAAGTGTGTTTGGGAACAGGAAAGTATCTGAGTTTACCTTCTATGATAGGCAGGAGTAAAAAGACGATGTTAAAATTCATTAAAGATAGAGTCTAGTGGAAAATCAATTCTTGGGGAGGTCGTTCATTGTCTAAGGTAGGAAAGGAGGTAATGATAAAGGTTGTCCTTTCGGCTATACCCACGTATTTTATGAGTATTTTTTTGATCCCCCTTCCTTAGGAGATGAGATTGAAAAAATTATGAATTCTTTTATGTGGGGTAGTGGTGGTGAGAGGAACAAAGGAATTAAATAGATGTCATGGAATAAGCTTTCTATGAGAAAGAGTGAGGGTGGTATGGGCTTTAGAAACCTTTATGTCTTCAATGTGACACTTCTTGGTAAACAAGGTTGGAGGATTATGACTCAGCAGGATACACTTGTTTTCAAATTATACAAAAATATTTTCTAAAATGCAACTTTCTTGAAGCAAAAAGAGGGAATAATGCCAGTTATGTATGGCGCAGCTTATGGGAGGCTAGAGCAATTATTACGGCTAGAAGTAGATGGAGAATTGGTACAGGAGAATCAATTCGAGTGCCCCATGATACTTGGACTCATGATCGTAAAACATTAACATTGAGCACCAAAAGTGGGGTAGAGGATTTACGGGTCAGTGACTTGTTTGCGCCAGGTGCGAAGATGTGGAACGTGGAATTGATTGCGTCATTGCTGCCAGAGAACGAGGTGAGTTCGGTCATTAATACTCCTCTATTTGATGATGTCCATGATGATCTTTGTCTTTGGTGGTCGGACAACAAGGGAATATACACAGTTCAATCAGCTTATCGTCTATGTAGAGACACTATTCTTGACACAACTCACTTGAAAGTTGAAGGGAACTAGACTAGACTTTGGAATATTTAGGTGCCACCCAAAGTAATTTTTTTTTATGGAGGGCTTGCAGGTTGTGTATTCCAACGCGATACATGCTTCTTTCATGTGGGATTCAGTGTACGCAAGTGTGCCCATGGTGTGAGGTAGCTGAGGAGAGTATTTTTCATATTTTACTCAAGTGTGAGAAAAGAAAAAGTTGTTGGAATAAGGTACAATTATGGGACATTATTAAGCAACAACCGCAGATTGCGATAAATTTCAAAGATATATTTTTTTCTAGTGCTTGATAAATTGTTTATGCAGGAGCAACAAGTATGGGACATGACTTTGTGGAGCATTTGGAGAGGGAAAAATTAGAAGATTTGGGAGTGGTGGATGAAAGTGCGACCGTAATTACATCCCGTGGTAATTCAGTGTTAACTGAATGGTTCCTTACCCGCGAGAAAAATGCCACGCAACAGGGGAGGAGTGAGACAGATATAGCTAGTGGGTGGAAGAGACCTCCTATGGGGTATTGGCTTGTGCTTAAGGGATGAGTTTGACGTTTTTATGGGTGCCAAGACGCATTGGCTTCAACCAATTCTTGATGTCAAGCTTGGTGAAGCACATGGGTTGTTGTTGGCTATCAGTTAGATGAGAGAACTTGACATGGAGAATGTTATCTTTGAGTTGGATTTCAAACTAGTAGTAGATGAGTTGAAATCTAGGAGTCACGATATAATTGAGTTTGGGGTCACTATTCAGGAATATGGGAGGTTACTTTCTTATTATTTTTCAACTTTAATGTAGAGGTTACTAAGAGACAAGTTAATATGGTGACTCATAATTTAGTAAAGGCGGCCATATATAATGTTGGCTGGCGCTAACCACACCCCCCATTATGCTAGTTATACCACCTGACACATTTAAATTTTTTAAAATACCAAAAATACTCTTACGTGATTTGAATTCACACAAGTGAAACCAGTTTTTGGGTACTACGTGATCTCAAATCACGTACCCTTACGTGATTTTAATTCATGTACGTAAAAAACAATTTTTTGGGTGCTACGTGAACTCAAATCACGTACCCTTACGTGATTTTAATTCAGGTAAGTACACTTACGTGATTTTAATTCACGTACCCTTTATCCATCTACTTGGCCCATTCCTCTCTTCTTCTCTGCGGTCCCTTTCATCTTCCTCATTCAATTACTCTCTCAAACTAAAAAAAAAAAAAGAGCTGGTGGTGGTCCAGGGCTATTGGCGCTGCTAAGTGCTAAGGCAACGATCCCTCACTCTCCCATCTTAATTTCCCATTATTCTAATTCTTCTTTTTTTATTGTTAAATTGTTAATAATATTCTACTTCTATGCAGAAGAAATTGGAGGAAGAAGCGCCGCGAAGCTTCCAGAGCGTGGGTTTGGTGATTGACGTGACAGGCATCGTTGGCAGAGAGAAGAAGATGGAAACCAGAAGGGGAAAGGAGAATCCGTCTGAGGGGGAGAGATTCATAAGAAAGGAAGTGAGTTTTTGGTTGATTTGGAAAATTTGAAATGTGGGGAAGGGTAATTTGGTCTATTTCTATTTTTTGAATTATGACAAGGGGTGTAAATAGGAAATAGGGGGTGTGGTTAGCGCCAGCCTATAATGTTTGTTCTCGGTCTTTCTTTGATACTCCCGCATGCATTGACTCTTTGACTTTTAATGAAATGCAGTAGATTTATTCCGTAAAAAACATATTTACACATGCAACTAAAATAAAACAGAAACTTGCCTAGATAACTCAAGAACGCGCTAGTTTTCTTCTCTGCATGAGAAGTATCGTTTTTTCTCCTTTCTAAGTGAGACGAGCCAAGGCTGTGTGGGTGCAAATCATGGAGGATAATCTGATAGGTCTCTCCCTTGAGAATGATGAGGAAGAGGGTTTGTCATTCAACGTGGTAGAAGAAGTGGCTACAGTGAACGATCCACAGTTATGTCTTGTAGGCCGTTTCCTTACTGATCGGCCTATCAGATCACAAGTGATGAAGGAAAGAATGGCAGGCGTCTGGGGACCGGTGAAGGGCGTAGCAATCAGAGAGGCAATGCCAGGGGTGTTCTTATTCCAATTCTTCCATATCCGGGATGTAGAAGGCATCTTAAAAGGAGGGCCCTAGACCTTTGACAATCACCTACTAATCCTAGCTAAGGTGAGGGTGGGTGTACCGATAGAGAACATCCCCTTACACCATGTAGACTTCTGGGTGCGAGCCCATAATCTACCCATTGGATTTATGTCAGAAGTAGTTGGGAAACATCTGGCAAGTAGCATTGGAGAGTTTATAGAGTATGATAAATCCAACAGTGGAAGCTTTTAGAGGTCCTATATGCGGCTTCGTGTGCACATTGACGTTCGCAAACCACTTCGTATAGATAGGAAGGTTCGTAAGACTGGTGAGGACTGGTGCATGGTCAAATTCAAATATGAGAAGCTCCCAACGTTTTTCTTTCTGTGCGGGTTACTGGGACACATTGAGCAAAAGTGTGAACTCCTTTTTGATCTTGAGAACGATGATGGTGTTCGTGCTTGGGGGCCAGAGCTGAGGGCGGAACCTCAGAGACAAGGGGTGGCAGCTTCTTCCCGGTGGCTGAGGGAAGGTCGTGAAGGGCGTGGTAACCCTAGGGAGCGTGGCGGCGGGCTCTCACACCCTAATTCGAACTCAAATCCGGATGAGATTGCAGGCGTAAATCACGGGATTCTGAGCGCAACGAATATGACAAGCACGAGGAATCCGGGTGGACTAACGAATGGAAAGGAGATTGTTACTTTGGAGAGTCAGCGGAATTCGAAAATAATAAGGGGTGGACCTAGTAACGTTGACCAAGATAGTGCATTGGTGGTTAAAGCTCGTGAAATGCATGGGAACAGATCCCCGTGCTAGCTTATGATAATAAACCCTATTTTTGAGCAAAGTACTGATATGGAAACCGAAACCTATGTGGATGAAAAGAGAAGGAGAGATGAACAATATGGGCCATCCTCAACACACGTGGCCCACAGTCATGATTACACAGCTAGCAGCACCAGAAGGAGACAAGAGTGGGGAAACAGTCATTCATTTTTTAACCGCAGGTCCTGGCAGGCCTGAATGATCGTCATCAGCTAGAACTGCCGAGGATTGGGTAGCCTGAGAGCAGTTCCAACTCTGAGAGACCTTACTCGAACACATAGGCTTGATATTCTATTCCTATGTGAAACGTTAGCGTATGCCAGAAAAGTAGAGGAGGTTAGAGTTCATCTTGATTTTGATAATTGTTTTGTGGTTGATAGAGAAGGGCTGAGTGGCGGCTTAACCTTGTTGTGGAAGAGGTCTGTGCACGTTCGAGTTAACTACTATTCTAAACACTTCATTGATGCTACGGTGGAGGATCACAGTAAAGGGAATTGGCGATTGACAGGTTTTTATGGCTGTCCGGTATCTACTAGGAGGAATGAATCTTGGAGGCTTCTTAGATCTATTGTGGGCTTCTCAACGCTCCTGTGGTGTATAATTGGAGATTTCAATGATCTCCTATCAGCTGAGGATAAAAGAGGCCATGCAGCTAGACCCTAAAGCTTAATTAATGGCTTCCGAGAGGCTATTTTGGATTGCAATCTGATTGATATCCCTCTCAAAGGGGGTACCCTTTCACATGGGTTCGCCACAGAGGGATAGCCTCTATTGTTGAGGAGCGGCTAGACCGAGCCTTTGGAAACCCGTTATGGTTGCACCACTTTCTGGTGGCCACTCTCACGAATATTATTGAGCCCATCTCGGATCATAGTCCAATCCTTTTAGCTACTGATGTCCATCGCCGCCAGCATGTGGTTAAGAGGTTTCGGTTTGAGAATCATTGGCTGCAGGAGGAAAGCATTCGTGAAATTGTTACAGGTAGCTGGTCTAGAGTGCCTCGTGAAACAATATGTAACGACCCGTTTCCGGACCGCTACTAAACTAGATCTAACCTAAATGTGACGTGTTTTTAAAAACGGTACTCTTGTGTCCTTCCAAAAAAATGTGGTATATTTTTTTTTTAAACAAAGGTGCCCGTAAAGCACACACAGAGTACTTACAGCGTTTCGAAACATGGTGCAACTAGGACACAAGTTACGTACTGGAAATACATACATGCATAAACATATACAATCAACATACACAGTACGTACAAAATAAAACAGAGTAGTAATGTAAGAGAAAATACACCTAAGATATGAATACCCTCGAGAGAGTGATCATACCCTGGGGGTACTCCCGGTAGACACCCGTGCAGGGGGCTGCTCCAAAAGTAGAACCACCAGTCTACCCTGCATCAACAAACACCACTAGCCCAACTGGTCACCTACAAACTATACATAAAAGACATATACTACAGTTATCCCAAAATGACACAAACAGCCAAACAGTCAACACGAAATTAGGACAAATAAAAGTTGTTGCCCGAATCCTCGAAGGGGCCCTCCTCGTCATCGTCCGCCAACTGGTCCTCTGCGTCTTCGACATCGCCTGAGTAACCATCATGGATCGAAGGTACCACGGGAAAGGGTCAACTTCTCAACGAATCAAGATATAACAATTCATAAAGCAATAAGCAAACAACATTGTATACAGTTCATAAGGCTCAACTCAAAACTCTCGCTCAAGACTCGACTCACGACTCATTTTCTCTCGACACTTCGACACTTTTTCCGGAAAGCAGACGCCGCACTATCCACTGAATACCAGCCGTAGCTTTGGGATCTTCGCTCTCCCTAGGACATTCAGCTCCAGTTACATAACGTTGCGATGCCTAGCTAATTCACCATAAACGAAGGGGACCTAGCACCCTCAGTTGTCTGGCTCACAGCTCAAAAACATCTCGACGACTCAACGACTTGACTAAGCTTTCACACTCGATGATATGATGAAACACTTGAGAGCAATTCAACAAACATAAGCAGTTCACATTGTGAAACACAATTCAATACATAAGTAATTCACGGCAGTTATTCAATCACATATTAAATAAATGCATAACTCAACAACATTGTCATTCACATCATGGAATCCATCCCTCTGCAACTTGATGGAGTTGACAGAGAGGTACAACAAGTGTGGGGGGTTGGGGCCAGGAGACCAACCACAATATTTTTCACCTACGAACGACTCGGAATATAGGCGACCACACGACAATGATCACGAAGGGGTTCGAAAACCCTAACTTCGAACCCGGAGGGTTCTCAGACTTCTTCGTATTCAATAAAAGCAATTAAATAGATGGAAGCCTAAAAATATCTAAAGTTGCCCTTACACAAGGACATACAAAAATAAAAGCCTACAAATATCTAGAAGTGCCCTTATCACAAGCTGTCGCTAACGTAACTCCGAAGTCCTCAGGTCCGCGTCGCTCGGTCTCCGGTATTAAGATTCCTATCACCACGACAATTTAGTACGCTTCTAAGTAAAACTAAAACTTAGCTCTCACTTAGCCCTTTCCTAACCAAAACTCAACAAGCATTAAAAACAATACTAGCCCTTAGAAAAGAAATAAAATCTTAAATTGCAAGGTTTTCTTGTATTACAAGTAACACAAAAAATAACTCTTTTTTCATAAGTTCAAAACTTTATCACAAAATCTACAAGCATTTAATCAAGTTTAACAACCAAATTTTTTCTAAAAACCCTCCTAAGCCTCACGGCCTCTACTCCCTTTTTCTCCCAAAAATATTTGCTAAAACTCTTTTTAATCATTACAAGCATTTTCAAATCAAGACATCAAGCAACATAATTCATAGTTAAAACACATACAAAAATATGTTTCCAAATCCTTTTCCAATCAAATAGCTAGTGCCATTTTCAATCTTTCCAATCAAATCTTACATGTTAATCTATCCTTTAAGAATCCATTTTGCACCAAAGGATAAACTAACACCTAATTTAATTCATGCAAATCTATCTCAAAAACCTTAAAATTAACCAAGACATTTAATTAAACACTTGAACACAAGATTATGCTTCACAACCCAATTTTTCTATAGTTCAAGAATAGGAAAAATTCCAAAAATGACAAGTTTAAGCATACAATTCAAAACTAACCTTCCAACAAGCATCAAGCAACTTTAACTAACCCAATTAAATAATAAATTACATGATTGAACCACTCACACCCACTTTTCCCCAAATTTAAGAAGGAACATAGACCCTAGAAATCAAGTTTCACATGCTCATCGAAAATTATAGCCCAATCAAACATCATACAACTTCCAATAACACATATAAACCATCAATTAGTTGATTCAAGTAGGATCACATCATTTTTCCCTCTTTCACCACTTAGGGTTTCGCCCTAAGGCTTAAAGGAGAGGATTGATGATGTCTCATCTCCTCTTGATCATCATCAACTATCAAACAACACATAAACATCAATTAATTAAAACTAGAACAAGCAAAATCAAGTAATAAAAAAAAAGGGGTGTATGGCACTGATTATGGGGCTGTTTTGGGGCCAAGAAAAATTGATTTTCTACTACTCAAATGGTTGGATACATAGGTGATAGAGTATAGAAGAAAACCTAGCAAGAAAACTAAGTATGGAAGCAAAATCACAAGAGGTGAAATGGGGGTGAAAATCGCGATTTTAAACAGAAAATGGGAGGAAGAAAATCTGTTTTTTTCCTTACTTTAAATAGTGAAGTTGATGAGGGACTAGGTGGAGATGAAGGATTGAAGCAAGTTTGATGAAGACTTCAAGTTGTAAAGCTCAAAGAAAATGGAGAAATCAACCATGGAAGCTTGGAACTCTTGTCTTGCTCAAGAAGGAAGAAAAGAAGAAGAGATAGATGAGGATGAGGGAGTATCACGAGGGGTGGGTGCTGTTTAGGGCTCACCCTCTCATTTTATTCCACTTAAAAATTAATTAAACACATAATTAATAAAAGAAATCAATTAAAAGGTAATTTTTTTGAAATTAAACCACACTCAAAGTGACACTTAGCAACTTTAGAAGATGCTAATCACATCACTCACTCTATCCCATCTAATCTCACCTCACTCAAGATTACCCTCTAAATCTAGCGTCTTAAGGTTTAAAAACACGGCGACGAGAAACCGCAAAACCGATATATTTCTTGCTGGAAAAATCCCGAAAAATTATTTCGCGAGAAATTAATTCATCGCGTGATAATATTATTTTATAAATAATAAAAACAACCTCAATCACTTAAAAATAATTAAAACAAGATACGATTCGATTTTCATCGAAATCGGGGCTCATTTTAAATTTTATCTCATAAGTAAATCGCCTACGATTTGAAACGCGATTTAAACTTCGTTTAGAATTTTTCGACGATATCCGAATCATGAACTAATATAAAATATTAATTCTCAATTATATTTAGCTCTTGATTTATTTAAATCACTTACTTGGAGACAAGCAACTGCTTATTATAGCATAAATACGACAGTTAATACTATAATAGCACTAATAATCGTATCGTAAAAATACGGGTGTTACATAATAGCTGAGAAGATAGTGCAGTGTGCTCAAGCAATCGAGCAGTGGAGCAAACACATTCACCCGACCTTCCAGAAGGAGATTCAAAGATGCAAGAACCAGATGGAGAAACTGCACCATGCTCCTGATGATAGAACAGCTCAACAGTTCAATCTGTTAGAGAGCAATGTGCGAAGCTTTTGGTCCAAGAAGAAACATATTGGAGGCAAAGAGCCAAAGCTCATTGGCTAAAGGGCGGAGATATGAATACTAAGTACTTCCACGCTGCTGCTACATCGTGGAGAGCTATCAATCGCATTGAGAATCTGCATGACGAGGCTGGTAATCTTATTGATTCTCAAGATGGTTTGTGCTAATTAGCCCATGACTATTTCTCAGATCTGTATGCAGGATCGAATCAGGCAGTCTCTCAGGTCCTTGAGGTGGTCTCGGCTAAACTATCAAGAGAAGATAATGATGCCCTTCTGCTGCCCTTCACAGATGATGAGTTTTGCTGTGCTCTATTCCAGATGAGTTCTGATAAGTCACCGGGGCCAGATGGAATGAATGCAGCGTTTTCTGGGAGCATTGCGGCCCTGATGTTGTTTCAGCATGCGGGTGTTGGTTGGAGAGAGGTGAACTACCAGCAGGGATTAACGCTACTAGTGTTGTGCTTATCCCCAAAAGTGACAACCCCTCTAGCAAGCGTGACCTCCGACCCATATCATTATGTAACGTTGTTTACAAGATTTTATATAAAACCCTTGCTATAAGACTTAGTAGGGTGATACCTAAATGCATATCAGAGGAGCAGTCAGCGTTTGTTAAAGGGCGTTCGATTGTGGACAATGCCCTCATAGCCTCAGAGGTGGTCCATTACATGCGTTGCAAACGGACGGGGAAAAAAGGAGACATTGCAGTGAAGCTAGATGTCAGCAAAGCATACGACAGGGTCTCATGGGAATATGTCAAGGCAATCATGCTCAAGTTGGGTTTCCACCCCCAGTGGGTCTAGTGGATTATGATGTGTGTCTTATCAGTTAGATACTCAGTGATGATGAATAATTCTGATGTGGGGCCGATTGAGCCTAGTAGAGGGCTCCGCCAAGGAGACCCCTTGTCCCCTTACCTTTACATCCTGTGTGCGGTGGGTTTCTCCAGTCTCCTGAAGGATGCTGAAGTCAAAGGTCTCATTCATGGTGTTAAGGTTTGTCCCCGGGCTCCTATAATTACCCACTTATTATTTGCTGATGATTCGTTTATTTTTGTGAGGGCCCTTGATAGTGAAGCTACAATGCTAAAGAGAATCCTTGAAAAATATGAGCTTGCTTCTTCTGGCCAATCCATCAATCTCCTTAAGTCCAAGATTCTTTTCTCCCGTAATGTCCCCGAGGCAGCTAGGTTGACTATTTCTAATATTTTAGGAGTTAGGGGAAGTCTTGGGATGGGCAAGTACCTAGGCCTTCTCTCAATGGTTGGGAGGAACAAGAAGGATACCTTCCATTTTGTGAAAGATAGGATCTAGAAGAGAATTAGCTCTTGGAAGGGTCGATCTCTCTCTATGGTAGGAAGAGAAATTTTTATTAAATCAGTGGCCTAAGCGATTCCCTCGTATTGCATGTCTATGTACCTAATCCCCCTGTCACTAGGAGATGAAATTCAGAGGATGCTCAATTCCTTTTGGTGGGGCTCTAACCAAACGGACTCCAAAGGTATAAAATGGTTGGAGTGGGATAAGCCCTGTATTCCGAAAACATATGGAGGGATGGGCTTTCGAAATCTCTACGCTTTTAACTTGGCAATGCTCGAAAAGCAAGCGTGGAAGTTCATAGATGAGCCCCATGCTTTGGTCTCACGGGTCTACAAAGCAAAGTACTTTCCACATAGTGATTTTGTGGATGCGGAGATTGGGCATAACCCCTCTTATACTTGGAGTAGTATATGGTCCTCTAAAGCTATAGTCAGAGCAGGAATTCAGTGGAGAATAGGAGACAGTTCCAAAGTGTCGGTTTGGGGTGCACCGTGGCTGAGAAATGGTCACACACTGCAGTGCTCGCCTCAATATCCTAATCTTTATATCAAGGATCTTTGGTTACCAAATACTAAGGCCTGGAACGTGGACTTGATCAGAAGTATGTTTCCATCTACTCTTGCTAATTATATTATTGATACCCCTCTGTTTGAGTCAGTGAGGATCAACCAGATAGTGTGGCACCCCTGTGTGAATGGCATCTACTCTGTCAAGTCAGCTTATAGACTTTCTATGACACAACTAATAGACCCAACTTACCTCCATGTTGCAGGTGATTGGAGCCTCATTTGGCAGCTCAATGTTCCCCCCGAGTTAAAATGATGGTGTGGAGAGCTTGTAGAAGGTGTCTCCCTACTCGAGATCAACTTCAGCGGCGGGGAATCAATTGTGACGATCAGTGTGTGATGTGTGAGGCGGCCAGTGAAACTACTTTGCATACGTTTATTGATTGCCCAGAAGCACGAGCATGTTGGATGGCCCAACAACTCTGGAATGATATTGTGTCAAGCAGGCCTGGTGTCACCTCTTTTGCGGATCTTTGTTTTCAGCTCCTTGCCAAGTGGAGCCAACATCAACGAGCTAAATTTGCTGACCATGTGGAGTATTTGGCGCATGAGAAATGACAAATTCTGGGAAGGTGCGACAACCACGACTTAGCATGCAACTCACCGAGCAAACCACTACCTTGCTGACTAGATGAACACACGCACGACCCCTCCTCATTCTACACATTAGCAGGAACCTGCATCAGTTACCGTTTGGAGACCACCTCCTGCGAACTTCTTGAAGATCAATGTCGATGCCAGTTTCTCGGAGGCAATGAATCGAACTGGTATTCGTGCGTGTTGCCGTGACTACACGGGTGAATTTCAAATGGCCATGATAGACAACTTGCCCCACCGCCTCCTGACAACTGAAGGAGAAGTCACTGGCCTGTTGAAGGCTCTTCGCTGGGCAGTTGAACTTGATATGGATTATGTTATTTTTGAGGTGGATAGTCAAGTGGTTGCTAATAGTGTTAATTACCCGAAACTTGACAACTCTGAATTTGGGATGGTTATCAAGGAATGCCTTGAGATCCTCTCTTGTTTTCCAAACTTTTGCGTAAGTTCTGTTAGGCGTCAAGCGAACAGTGTAGCCCATTCTCTAGCTAGGGAGGCGTTGTTCATAGCTAGTCGCCAAAGTTTTAAACATGTTCCGCATTGTGTTGCTTCCCTGATTATTAATGAAATGCCATGAATTGTTTTGCTAAAAAAAAAAAACCCTCAAGAACGCGCATTTCCGCCAGATTTACTTCTCGAATTTGTTTCATTACGCAAATCTTTCCACATGCTCTCAAAGTTTTCAGGAACATGAGTATCACACATACACACATATTGATTCACACACACTGTCATTTTTTTAAAGGAATTCAAACGGGTACGTAATGATACGTTAGTTAGCCATAATTATACAATATGAATACGATAAGATTATTATGTTTTTGATAATTTTTTTGACACAAATTTTTTGATAAATTATATAAGATAAGATTATTTTAAATACAGCTACAACTTTTAATTTATTAAATTAATGAATCGAATCACCTCAGCCTCACAAGTTGGACCCGATTCATTGTAATTTGTAAACCCTCCCTCTTCCCAATTGAAAAAATTCAGCTATCACGCCCCCTTTATACGTGAACAAAATTCTAGAATATAATTATGTAGTATGTACCGTTGTCGCGTCAAAAAAGAAAATTATGTACCGTTGGCAAATTAAATCCCCACTGATTTCTCATCCTTTTTAACAGAATTACAATTGACTCGATGTTCATTAAGGTCGTAACTCCTGACCTTAAATGCACTATTTCAAATTCAAATCCTAAATTCCCTCTTATGATCTAATCTTGCTCTCTAACACACCATTTCTCTACCACAATATTCTCTTCTATAGAGAGCCAACAAATAAACAAAGAACAAAACCATGTGCACACCATGGACAATGACATGGAATATCAGCTGGAGAGTTAGGGACTGGACTTCGTGTTTCACACCATGCAGGTTGCCTTTAGGTATAAACATATACAAATTTGATTTCTTTGTCTGTTTGTTTATTTTATTGAACAATATTTTGGTTTATTATTTTAGATTTCAAAAACGTTAAGTCCTTACAATTATGCAGGTGATCATGAATTGGCATCAACCACACAAGTGCAAGTGAGAAAAAAAATGGCATTTGACAAGAAAAAAAGCAATAGTGTTAAACCCATACATAACAATTTGTCACCGCGGAGCGAAAAATGCAACAAAAATAGACATATAAACAAGGAAAAAGAAGGGTTTCCAATTGGAAGCAGGGTTGATGATGATGATTCAATTAGGACACTCTCAGCAGATGAAGGTTATATAGTGTTTAGCTTTAGAGAGGATGGAGCATTTGATGTTATTCAAGATTGCAAGGGTGTTAAGTCTGAGGCAGATGGAAAGCATAAAAATTCAAGGCCTGTGAATCGAAAGGTACACATTCATTGCTACAATCCTCAAATCTTCATCTTCATCCTGATGGCTTGGTTAGTTACCATGCTAGAGATAATTAAATATAATACAGAGATTTAACGATCTAAATATGAATTATGCAGCTTGATTATGGTGAGGGTGCAGAACAAGTTAGTGACCATCACATAAAGGAGAATATATCAAATGCAAACCAGAGGGATACTGATCAACATGATCAAGAGGTGCATGCATTCCCACCACCTTAACCTTTTTCTTTGTTTGATGCATTAGTAATTTAGTACCACCATACTGTTTCTTTTTTTTCTATTTATTTATGATTTCTTATTTCAATTTCTTTATAGGATGAGGAAAAAGAGATCATAAACTTGAGTCAAAATCAACACAGGGACAACATCAAAAGAACATGCCAGACTGAGGAGATTGAAGAGCATGGGGTGGTGTCTACTGATTCGAGAGACTCTAATCTATCCGAAGGCAGTACGGGTTCTTTTGCATTTCCTGTGTAAGTTAATTGTGTTAGTGTCTTGTAATAATGTTGTCAGGCCTAAGGTCTATTATTAGTAGTAGTCGCGGATAAAAATTAGCTAGTGTTCAAAGATGGATTTGGATTCCTTGTGGTTGGAAAATCCGAAGTCAAACAATCTAGACCACCCGATGAAGATCGGACGGTTCACGACATGCAAATTTTGAATTTGCTTTTCTGAATCTGATTTTCTGAGCTTAAAATTTGAGTTGTCCGATTTTGATCGAATGGTCCCGATTTGTATGACTATATGACTGACTGTTAATTTAGGAATCAAAAATATTTTTTTTATTTAAAAATTTAAAATTACACCATGACTTTTAATAAAATTTTTCTATTCTTGTGTTCTTAGAATACTGTTTAACAAGACCCTTGTTGTTGTTGTTGTTGTTGTTGTTGTTATTGTGTGTGAATGACACAGGTTAGGTTGGGAATGGATTGAAAGCCCTGTCAAAATGCCAAAATCAGAAGATATGCGTCAAAAGAAGCAGAAGGTTCGATGCGTGCGATTTCAGTGTTGTAGATTCTGATGGCTACATATTCTCATTTTTATATTTTTAACTTTCCCAAGAATGAATTCTTCTGTGCAGAGTAGTCCATTAGAAAATGCCATTTACCATTTGTCAGTATATATCTAACCAAGTAAACTGACTTGATTGATCTGATAACATTAGTTTGAATTTTTAAGAACAGTTTTTTTTTTTAATTGGATTTTTCGTTATAAAATTATTGAACTAGATATATCTCAATCAAGTGTGTCCACAGTCTGATTTGTCCAGCCAAACCAAGCAATTATATGGTTCTATTCTAAGTTTTGATGGCACCAACAGTTAAGAATTATCATCAATCACCCATCCCCCTTACTGATTCAATTCTAATGGTTTATCCGGTTTCAAATGCTATTATTATAGATGTAAAAGTAAAATCAACGTTTCAATTTATATTTAAATTAATTTATTTTGTATTTAAAACAGTTTATAATAAAAGATTTATCCAAAGAGTTTATTAAAAAAAAAAATTCCTAAATATTAATCCAAGAGTAAACAGCCAAAATAACAAAAGGAATGCAAATTGTATCAAAGAAAACAAAAGGAATGCAAAATGGTGTATGCAGGATCCGGGTACCTAAGAATATTAAATGGCAATTTTATCACCATGGTTTGCATGTTAGGTAACTATCTCAAACAAGCATATAGTCACAAATAACTCTTTCGCTAAGAGGATAAGCGTTATGTGATTCGTGGCTAAAGGGCCCAGCGCGTAAACACTTGAAATAAAACTAGGAAAATTATAAATTGAAAATTTAGAGTTTTGAAAAGAATTGATTGAAGATGCAACCTAGCATTGGCAGCAGTAGCAATAGATTCTTCATTTCGTTTTTCCTTTGCAGCTGCAACAGCATCCTTATAGGTTTTTGTTGCTTCTTCCATTTTCTGCATTTCCATCTCGTCCAAATCATCCTGTTCAACCAAACAAAGATGTTTAGCATTTGAAAAATAGACATAAGCATTTCGTAGTTCTTGATAGTTGATACTTATACAAATCTGTTTTTATAAATAATGCTACTCACAGAAATCATCCAAATATGTTGTCTCATAAATTGCCCTGTACCACTTTTAACTAGATAAACTAAGTGGTAACTTTGCACCCATCCCACCCTTCTCAGAAAGAAAGTTAGAGGAAATATCATGAAGAAAATCTCATAATGTTCCATCACTTTAATTGAATTCATGTTCGTGTGAGTGCAAGCTGTGCATACAAATCAGTGCAAAAATTATGCAGCACATACTTGTTAGGGGGAAAAAAAAATGTATTAATAAACTCACTATTGCAGGAAGGTGATTGAAGTCATAAGGCTTAATATCATAATCATTAGTGTATTCAACAGAGTCTGTTTTTGTCAAGCCTTCAAGCAGCATTGTAATTGACGAAACATCTCCTTGCATGGAATCTATCTCTTCTCGAAGTTTCTCTACTTTCTTGTCGGATGTCATTGTCTGCCACTGTATCTTTTCAAGAGCAGCTTGTTTGTCAGCAAGCTTAATCTGTGGAAAATGATAGCCAGGGAGAAATTACAAAACTTTACTCCAAAATAAATGAGCATTTGGCTCCTTATATTATCCATAAGATGCCTAAACTGGACAAAGCAGTATAAGATATGACCACAAATTTGAATTTTGATGCATTTTGAATGTTTGATTTTCATTGTAGGATTAAAGCTTCATAATGTCCAAAATGAACCTACGGTAACAATTTCAGCGGTAACACTTCTCTTAAACATGCTTTTATAAGAATATTAGTATTAGAATTTTAGGTAGCATTTAGTAGGGAAGTTATAATAGGACAGGAGAGAACATATGAATTCTATTTTATGTTTGGTGCATATATAAAATAAAACAGAACGGGACACATGACAATACAGATGATACATTTTGATTCCAATTTAAAAGGTGGAACAAAGTTTTAAGACTTATCACCAGTCATGGTTGTCATGTTCCAAAGACGCGAACATAATGTATCAAGTACAATAGGATCATGAATAGTGTAAGTGATGAAGCCTGATCACAGTTTACAGAACTTTGCAACTAATCATGCCAAATGATAGATAACACAATATAAGCAAACCAGTACCTTCACGTCAAGGAGTTGTCGTTTTGTAGACTTCAATAAAGAGTCCTTTTCTGAAGCCTGGATTTTCAGTTCGTTGAGTTTTTCATTAAGAGCTTTCATCTGGTTTCTTGAGTTTTCTGCTGACGCTAAAAGTTTATCTTTCTCCAATAATTTATTTTGCAGTTCCTCCGCCTTCTCCTTCATCAAGACAAACTCTCCTCTGTCCTTTTCTGAGGTTGAATCTCTTAAAGAAAGAAAGCCATCAGTGTTGGAAGGAAGAGATTGACCAACCCTCCTGCCTTTTAAATCTGTGATCTGCTCGAGGATGAAAAATATTTAGTATGATGATGATGATGATGATGAAGGAATAACAGTCTTTTTTCTCTAATCACAGCAACTTTAACAATCACATGAGAAATTATGCTTTTCAAAAAGTAACTCTAGATTGTCATATGAGCAGGTGAAAGAAGTAAAACCAACATAATAAGAAATTAACAATAACAATAAGATAGTTAATATAGTTAACTATATTAACAGTAACACATTTTCATCACCAGAATAATCACAGGAGAAATATACAACACAAGAATGTTAATATCGTTATAATAATAGAGACAGTAAATTAGATTTGGGTGCCTTCAGTATTCTATCTCCAATCATACATTCAAAATTGACATTTGATCTGTCCAACTAGAGGTCAAAGAGAAAGTTGTAATAGTAGCAAAATGATGAACTTAACTCGACTAATGTTAAGGGTGTGTTTGGACGACGAAAATTTAAAATTCTTGGGAATTTAAAATTTTAAAAGTCAAATCCCAAATTGATTCCACATGTGGAGAATGTAATTTATCTATAATCTATAAACTATAATCTATAAATTATATCAAATCATATATATATATATATATATATATATATATATATATATATATATATATATATATAAGGAGGGAAAAATCGTTGTTGTCTTACTCTTTTCGATAACCACTCTCTTGAAGGTGTCTTGGTGTAGATCATGGAACCCTGACGGGAGAACGAACTTCTTGCTTTGCGATCCTAATCAAATTTCATCTTCAGTGTTCAAAAAATTGAAACAATAAATCAAGTGTGAAACACTCTTTTTTTTTTTTTGTTTGCTTGATGACAGTTTAATCCACCAGAAAATAAAAAAGAAGGAAAACTTACTCCAATTTTTTCATTTAATTATGCAATCAGCATTTTTGCATCACACAAACCAGTTGAGTATATCACAGATTAATTGCAATCTTTCTTTGTTCCAGTTTCTTAACCAAATGAAACGCAATAATCCTTTCACTTGACCAAAATAAATATTTACAAACTTTAATATGATTTTACTTATTTGAATTCTATAATCTCAAGCATTTTTTAAAAGAAAATTAATTCCGTAGGGGAAAGAGAAAGAGAGTTTACGATGAGGGACTGAACAAGAGGAACAATCTGAACGAGGTCGTTGAAGAGGATACGATCCAAATTGGAGTCAGCGAGGAGCGAGGACTGAGACTGAGTCGGGCGCTGAGTCAAGGACGAGTTGTCTCCCTCACAGAGCAAACGATTTGGGTTGCTCGAATTCGGCTTTTCTTCCGAATCCACCAAACGCTGCCTCTCGTGCATTTTCTTTCCTTATTCCAATTTCAAACGAAAAAGATTGCATGGAAAACAAGACAGTTTTCTTTGGCGGAGAAATAAGCATAAGAAGGAGGGAGACTGTAAACTGAAACTGAAAACCGAAGCATGATAGTTTTTTGAAAAAATGGCTCTTCCTTATTTCCTACGGTCAATATTGGGCAATGTTATTAGCACCTCTTTTTAATTTTGGCACCTCCCATTTTAATAGTAAATGGTCAAAAATGCCTATAAGATTTGTGAAAAACAAAATTACCCCTCTTGGTTCCTCTCACCTCCCCCACCTCCCTCCCCACTCTTTTCTTCATTTTCTCTTATCTGCACCCTCTTTCTCTAACCCACTCTCACTCTTACCCATACCCACTCACTCCTCCACCACCATTTGGTGCTCCGGTGACCTAAAAGGGAAGATCGGGTACCATTGTCGTCGTCTGCAACCTTGAGAGTGCATCGTGTCGAGATTTTTTTTTTCCTGCGGTTTCAAACTTTCCGGAAGTTAGTTTTTGGAATCGTCCAATATTTTATTTTCGGATGTTATGTGTGTGCACCCTAGCATATATATCATTCAGAAATAAATTTCTGGCATATTCGAGATTTTAGTTTCCGGACAGTTTGCAAATTCTGTATTTAATTCGTGCACCCCATTTTCCTGGAATCTAGTTCTCGGGAGTTTCTAGATGCTAGTTTTCGAGCTTTATAACAACTTCTATGGCAAATTATACTATCTCTGTTCCTTTTTACTTGTCTTTTAAGGTTGTTTTACACAAATCAAGAGACCAATAAATTTTGTTATTTTGGATAAAATTATTAGTCTTTTTTCTATGATACCCTTGATTGTTTATTTTTATCACACTTATTTCTCTCTATACAATAAATAATTATGGGTGTAATTGAGAAGCAACTAATTAATATAACCGTAAACTATCAAAATGATAAATTAAAAGGAACAAATTTCTTTTTAAAAATCGACAAGTAAAAAGGAACGGAGGGGGTATTTTATAACGGGTGGCTTCTAGGGTGAGCCATTAAGGATCTGAAACAACCAACAGAAAGAGGTAAACACAGGGTATGCATCAAAATATGCAGCTTTTATAAGGGCTGATTTATAAAGTTTTTAAATTGCTGGAAAGTCTCAAAAAATAAAACAAAAATGATAAATGAACACCCAAATTGGGACACTCATTCGGGACACCGTATGGACTACGTACGGATTTTTTTTTTTTTGCAATTTTTTTAATCACTTTTTACGAAATTATTACCAAAGTGGTTAATGCAGTTCATGTAAGTGATTAATGCAATTCACTAACTGGTTAATGTACTACTCTGATGCTAATTTGTCAAACTGCACTCATTAACCACTTTCAATACCGTATTAACCACTAATATCAATTCTGTTAACCACTTATATCAACGAGTGCACTTGCACCCATTAACCACTTCCAATATTGTATTAACCACTTTCAATACTACATTAACCACTAATATCAACCTTGTTAACTAATTGCGAAAGTGGTTAATGCTGTGCAAGTAAGTGGTTAATGCAGTTCGCTAATTGGTTAACGACTACTTTGTGTCTGTATTAACCACAAGTGGTTAATAGGTGTAAGTGCAACTTGTGGCATCAACCAGTTAATGAACTGTATTAACCATTTATTTCACAGCATTAACCACTTTTAGTTAATGGATGCAAGTGAAATTTGACATCAGAGTAGCCTATTAACTAGTTAGTGAACTGTATTAACCACTTATTTGTATCGCATTAACTATTTTTATAATAATTATTTTTTAAAAAAATATTTTTTTTGAAAAAAAAAAATCTTGTCCGTACATATACGGACATACGGTGTCCGTATGGTGTCCCCTAAAAGGGGTGTTCAAATAGCGCGACCCAATATAAAATGATCATCTTAATCAGAGTGCTTTCTCCCACCCACACCGAGCCAAAACGTTTGCAAAACGATGTTGCAGCAGTGCCTGTAATGCCCGTACTCCAATAATAATTGAAATAAGACAATTTATATTAAAGCACATATATTATTAAAATTTAAAACTTGATTAATAAATACAAGTCTAAACTTTAGTCATAGTCATAAGTTTAAAATTAGAATTACTAATTCTTCCAAGTACAAAGCTTGGGAATACAAAATACAAGACAAATCTTTGTCATAAACAACAACAACAACAAAAAAGTCAAGTTACATCCTTAAAATAACCCTAAACTATAATAATAAGCCTCTGGCATCGCCTAGTTCGTCTCTGGTACATGCTCATCTGAAAACAATAGAGGAAAATGGTGAGATTATAAAATCTCAATGAGTCCTTCACGGACCCCTCACCAACTCTAGCCAAAATTACAATAACATTCATCCATAGACATTATCAGCAACTATGACACTTACTACTCTATCGGTTATACATACCCTACATACAATATTGTAACACCCCAACTTCCTTTGGACTAAGCGTGATGACTTAACTTGTAAATCTTATGTAGCACCTCAGCTTCCTTTGGGCTGAACATGCTTACTTACACCTCAGCTTTCTTAGGGCTAAGTGTGAACTCTTACATCTCAGCTTCCTTTGGGCTAAGTATGCTTACTGACACCTTAACTTCCTTTGGGCTAAGTGTGAACTTTGACACCTCAACTTCCTTTGGGCTGAGTGTGTTTACTTATAGGTATCTATTACCAACTATAAACTTAATCTCATGACTTCAATACATCAATAAAAAAAACATATTTAAATGATGTTTACTAGGGATTCCTATGATACCCCTCTTTGTCCTATAGGGCTTAGAACACTAAGAATCAAGTATTCTTAGAACTGGGAGCATTTTGAAATAGAAATTCAAAATGCTCTGCAGCATCCTTGCCTAGTGGGCATGTGCAGAATTTTCTGCGTAAGTACATATTTATCACTTTCAAGTCATCCATTCTTAAGCAACAATGATCATACATAGCAAACATTAATTCTACAGGGTTTAGGAAATCAAAGGTCAAGTATTCTAAGCCCTAAAAGCACTTAAAAAAAGATGCTCATTCATAAGCAAACATTAATCCTTAGCATGACTCAAACATACATCTAGTTCTAGCATCATTACTATCATGAACTCGCATTCAAAAATAGGAAAAGGTATGAAGAAGCCGCATTGGATACTCATCTAAGTCATGACGGACTCAAAAAACATACCATGGAGTTTCCAAGCATCAAACTTGGATTTTTGACATGGTGTCGTTACCTTGCACTTTGACGCGGGCTCGATAATTTGGACATATCTAGAGTTATACTAACCCATTCAAGCTAAACTTAGTCTCTTTAGAAACATAAGAATGTTATCTACAACCTTTGTGTTGGCCTAAAAATCTAGTTTGGCCATCTAGGATGTGCTAACTTACGACGAATACAAAGCTGTATTTTAACCGTGGTGGCTGACATGTGTTCATTTTGGACATAACTAGAGCTAGAAAACTCCTTTTGAGTTGAAACAAAAGCTAATTGGTAGCTAACATCTAGGTCTACAACTCTTATGAAGACATTTAATCCTAATTCTATTGTTTTCTTGGTTGATCAGGCATATTTGCGCTCCAAGCGCTTCCAGTGTTGACCCAAGCGCTTTCAGCGCTACTAGGAGCGCTTCCAGCGCATTTCTGGTTGTCTTCTCGATGAATCCAGCGCTTCCAGCGCTCCTTCTGCAGATTTCTGCATAAATTGTGCAATTCACTACCCAACTTGTTCAACCATGGTTCCCACTCATTTCAAGCCAAATTCCAATGAAATCAAAGCTTAAACTCAAGTTCAAGCATTTAGGCATGACAAATGGAAGAAAAACACATTTAATACATGAATTTCAAATAAACACATGATTAAAACATTACAAAACTCATAAGAAAATCACCAACACTCATAATACCCAAAACCCATTCTCATGATTCACACAACCCCCAAATTTGAAACC
Source organism: Calophaca sinica (assembly GCA_037113605.1). Lineage (NCBI taxonomy): Eukaryota > Viridiplantae > Streptophyta > Magnoliopsida > Fabales > Fabaceae > Calophaca > Calophaca sinica. Next base: position 88,099,797 of record CM073732.1, on the reverse strand, counting down.
AAGGAATCTTGCAACATAGAAGAAAAGGAAACCTAATGTGGGACTTATGGGTGCCCAACACTTAAAGAAAAAGAACTCACAAATTACTACCAAGAACTTGAGCTATGAAGTGGAAGCTTTGATTATTTTCTTTCTTCTCTTCCACATCTTCACGTTTTCCCTTCTTCCTTCTCTTAGGGCACTTCAAATCTTCCCCAAAATACTAAATCACAACTTTCAATCTTCCTCTCTGTCTAAGAATGAAGGAATCTTACTACTTGCTCTCCTTTCTTCCCCAAAATCCCTTGAAACCCTAACTTTCTCCCCTATTTTTCTCTTGTGTGCAGGAAAGAAAGAAAAAGAAAGATGAAGAGAATGAGGGAGGGAGGGCTGGTCGTGGAGAACAAAAGGTAAAGGAAAGAAAATGAGTGTTTCTCACTTGGACCCTTTTGTCCCTCACTATAATAAATAAAGTACCTAATTGTCCTTCCTTCTATCCAAAACTCTCATAATGCCATTCTTTTCACACCTCTTTTCTTTATAATTACACCTCAGTCTAATTATTCAACCATTAATTTAAAACATACCAATACCTAAATTAATAAAGCTAAATAATTAATTTTTTTGGGGTGTTACGGTGTCGATCAGGATCATTGATATTTTTTCCCTTATTTTTTTTTTCATTTTGCCACCCACACTCATTAGTATCATGCTAATTAACTTCTAGTCATTATTTAAAAACCCAAAAAGTGATACGTTTTAGAGATCACAAAGGAAAATCCATGGCGAAGAGATTCTTAGCTTTTTTTTCACGTTATGTAATTGATTTCACTGACAAAGGTTTTCAGTAACAATCACCCGTGGTATTTCACTGAGAAAGGTTTTCAATAACAACCAGTAATGGTAGCGATGAAGCGGTTGCGTTAAGGATTTCGTGATTTCGGTTGTTGCGATACAGATTGCAGTTGTCGCGGTGTGAATTGATCACAACATTACACAAATTATATTGAATTTTTTTATAATGTATAATAACTTAAATTAATTTTTTCATTATTATAAGATGTCTAAAAAAAAAATTAAAATATGAATAATTTAGTAGCTACTAATATATTTAACGAAAATCATACATGTATGACTGATTCAACATAAATTTTAATATTGATTAGTGAGTCTGGAAAGCAATATTTTAAAACTCGGACCGGCGATCGATTCGTTGGGGATATCGGTAGGTCAGTAATTGAACCGCATAAACCACTCTATATAAAATTTATAATATTTTAGTAAGGATATATATAATTTTTTGCAACAGATTTACAGAACATCATATCTGATGAAGTGGCACAAGGTGCTTTTACTATCCAAATTGCCAGAAAGTGACGGGTAATAGCATATATGACAGTATAAAAAAAAATTGGATATAATCTATGCCACATTATTCTCGTTACCTATTGGGCTTGGCGGAATATAAACTAACCCTAAATCTTAAAACTAACCCTGATCTTACATTTCTGTTCTCCTTATAACAGCGGCCGCCACACTTTTTCTCCTGTCTTCATTATCTCCAGTTACTGCATGTTTCTTCTTCTTCATTTTTTTTATCCTTCTTCTCCTTCCTATCATGCGTCCTCTGCCTCCTGTTTTGCTTCTTGTTGATTTATTCTTCTTTTCTCCTCTCATACTGTTAATGCACAAAATGGCAGGGCTCTCTTTCTCCTCGGAGCATCGTCCACTCTCCTCTAGTACGGCTGGGGGTACCTGCAAAAGGCACTCTGATGCCTAAGTCAGATAGGGCTTTTAGAGAAGAGAAGGTGAGCTTAAGTGTTTAGGGTTTCAGAGTATGAAGAGAGTATGCAAACCTGGGGGTCAAGCCCCCTTTATATAGTGGAGTCTCGCATAAGGATGATAACCAACGATCCGGATCCTGCGCCTGGTAACTCCTCCCCCAAGCTTCAGGGATCAGCTCATCCCTTCCTAATATCTCGCACCTGCCAGGTTCATCACGTACTGGCTACGTGCTCCTCAATCTTCGGAGTGGCAACGGCCCCAAGCGTCGTCTCCAGGCGCATCCTCTTCTAGAAGGTTCGAGGGTCACCGGTCGGCTCTCCCTGATCTACTCGGTGCTAACCCCGGGGCGACTATACTCGGAGGGCGGGCTTGGTATGTCCCGGGTCGGACGTAGCTCGTCGGAGGTCGGAGCCGGTCGGATAGGGGCCGGATTGGCTTGGTTTGGTGGGCAGACGGGAGCTCGGCTAGGAGATCGGTCCGTAACACAAGCCCCCTAGACTCTTTGCACGAAAGGGCATAGGGTCTACCTATTGCTCTTGGATCAGTATCCGAGCTGAGCGTTATCGAGGTCGGGGGCGTATCCTGGAAGCTTACTTGCTTAGGGCGCTACGCCCTACGTGTCGTACCTTTACTCGGCGTTCTGCCACACGATGGGACTCGGATGGGACACCTACTCAGCCGTTCCTCTTCCCACCATCGATCACCTGATACGGCCTGGACCGTTAGATTTGCGTCTGGTTTTGAAGATGGAGGGCTCGGATTGGTTCGCCCTTTGGTCTCCCTTCAGCAGGGGTTATAAAGCCACCCCCTTCTCCTCCCTTCTCCTTTCTTCTTCGTTCTATTGCCTCTGCGACGCTTCTTCTGTCCCCTTTCTCTGCATTTGTGTCCCAAGCGGTCACTTTTATTCCATTCCTTCGCATTTCCTGGTAAGTTTCTCTACTAATCTTCACTAATGGCTTCTTCATCTTCTTCTCGTCGTCCCCCCTCCCCCATACCTTTGAGTTCCGGGGGTGGCTCGTCCTTTGAAACGACGAGCACATCTTTTGATCTTTCCACGCCACCATACATCGGAGGCTCTAGCCAAAAGGAATTCCCCTCCGGTAGTGGCCACGGTGGCCGCGACCCGGTGCCCCTCCAGGTGGTTCCCCCCGTTTCCTGGGTTCCAGTTTCTCCCTCCGTTACTTCTGTTCCCTCGTATTCACTTCACAAGGGGGGCGAGCGCCGAATGGGAGACGATAGGTCTCCTTACGCTTGGGTGCATCCAGATGTGCTCAGGGTGGCCTCGAATATCTTTTCGGACGCTGGCGTGGCTGCTCTTCGGTCTAGCGTATCTTTTACGCGGAACCGGGATCGAGACGAGGAGGTAACTTGCCTTCCTTGCTCTCCCGAGGACCGAGTGTGTTTTAACAAGGGTGAGTCGAGTTCTTCCGACTTCTGTTTTTTCTATAAAACTTTCTTTACCCGAGTTGGCCTCCGGTTTCCCCTCGGTGGGTTTGAGTGCGAGGTCCCCCAGTGGTTGGATGCGACCCCTTTGCAACTTCACCCCAATAGCTGGGCTTTTATCTGAGCTTTCAAGCTCGTGTCCGAGTACTTTGGGGTTACCCCCTCTGCTGCTCTCTTCTTCAGTTTCTTCCAACTTAGGCTTGGCAAACAACTTAAGTGGTGTTCGCTTAACAAAATACCTGGCTTCTATATTCCTGAGCTTTTCGACCAATCCTATAAGAACTGGAAATATGATTTCTTCAAAATCCGGGTACGGAGGGGGGATCCCTTTTTCTTTTCTACTCAAAACGAGCCTTTGTTTCCTTTCTACTAGAATCCCAATCCTCGCCCCATAAAAGAGGTGGACCTCAATTCATTGTCGATCACTGACCAGACGATAGTGAACTTCCTCGCCCGTTTGCCCACATTGCACTGTGGTCCTCTCCTTACCCGAGCTCTAAAGGACCCACCACAGTGGAGGGATTACTTGAGTAAGTTTTGTTATCATCCTCTAGTATGGTTCTCGGCCCGAACGCGGGTACTAGTTTTTACTTTCTTTTCAGGTACGATAGCTCCGAAGATGAGCAAGAAGGAGATGGCCGAGCTTCTTAAGAAAGCTCAAAGAGAGAAGGTCGCCCAGGCTCCTGGGCCGGTACCCTCCGAAGCTGCTGTCTCCCCTTCTCCTACCAAGGCTAAAAGCGGCCTTGCGCTTCTCAGACCCTGGCTCACGTCGGCCCCTGCGAAGGCGTCGAGGGGGCCTCATGGAGGGATTCCTTTGAATATCCTTGATGGTTCCGAGTGGTTTCTCCACCTTGGAGAATTTGCTGATCGAAGTGAGAACGCCGAGGATTCCCTTTGGAACGTCGGGATCGACCGCTCCGATCAGATCGACCAGATCATGCGTCGAGCCGATGATAGGTGCATGGCCGAGGCGGGCGAGCTGGCTTTATGCAAGGCCTTGGGCATTTATGGGCTTCGCGGCCTCTCGCTATGGCCCGGCCTTTCTCGATCGGATAAGGCGCGGCCACCAGGCCGAAAGCCGGGCGAGGAGGAAGTACCAAAATAAGGCTCGCACTTGGTGAGCTCGAGGAGAAGATGGGTAAGTGGAGGAGGACTATGCTTGCCTCTCGTGAGGCGCGGATGCTCAACAAGAGCAACGCCTCTCTCTTTGGCCTTGGGGAGGAACTCCAGGCCAAGAATGACCTTCATTGGGTCACCGCGGGAAGAGAAGGAGAAGTCTTCGTCCGAAGCTGCCCGGGTCGAGGAGTATCGTGAGTACAGTGCCCTTCAGTACAAGGAAGGGTTCGATAATGCCGTTGCGCAGCTGAAGGTGATCGCCCCCGACCTTGACATCTCCGAGCTCGACTTCACCAAGGTGGTGAAAGAGGGGAAGATCGTGGAAGAAGAAGAGGAGGACAAGGAAGAAGGCTATGCCGATCAGGAGAAGGAGCCTGGGGGCGAGGTTGGGCCCGATATGGAGGCTGCCGGTCAGAGTGTTGCGGTCGAGGAGGTCGTTGAGGCCTGAGTTGAGGACCAAGGGGATGCCCTTGTGTAATTTGTTTTTTGTTTTGCTTTCATTCTGCCTTGATGATGTACTCGCGTAAATTTGCTTTGTTTTCACTTAGTAATTGTTGGTTACCGTACTCGGATGGGGTGGTCCTCGGGTAGCTGCTACTCGGCTAGGGTAGTCCCCGGGTGGCTTCCCCCGAAAAAAAACTTGTTTCAACTGAGTTTGGAACATTTTCTCCGCGCACCGATACAGGCCGAGTACTAGTTTCCCTACGAAACCTTTAGGTCGGGTACGACTTTCTGAGCTGCCGGCGAGTTCGCTAAGTTTTTATGCTAACTTGGATTAGGGACCACAGGGGTCATTTAGGTCGAGTAAGACCTTCCGAGCCACGAGTAAGCTCGCCAAGTTTTTATGCTAACTTGGGTTTGGGACCACAGGGGTCATTTAGGTCGAGTAAGACCTTCCGAGCCGCGAGTGAGCTCGCCAAGTTTTTATGCTAACTTGGGTTTGGGAGCACAGGGGTCATTTAGGTCGAGTAAGACCTTCCGAGCCGTGAGTGAGCTCGCCAAGTTTTTATGCTAACTTGGGTTTGGGACCACAGGGGTCATTTATGTCGAGTAAGACCTTCCGAGCCGCGAGTGAGCTCGTTGACGTACATGAATGATGTTATGAATGCAATGGGGAATGAATTTTATTGAATGTGGAAAAGGGAAATAAGGATGTGCCTCGTTAAAACCTTCACAAACTAAAAACCCAGTGGGAAAAAAGGTTTGCAAAGGAAAAAGAGTACGCCATCCGTTTACATATGTTGTTAACTGAAGTAAAGCTTGAGGTGCGTGGCATTCCACGTCCTCGGTATCTCCTTTCCGGACAGTTCTTCCAGCTTGTAAGCTCCGTGGCGATGTTCCGATCTAATACGGTATGGTCCTTCCCAAGTTAGTCCGAGCTTTCCTTGCCTTGCATCTTTTCGTGCCAATTCAATTCAATCTTTCGGAGGACTAAGTCCCCTCCCTACCCTGAATCCTTTTAGTCGGATCTTAGAGTTGTAGTGTTTGGTAACGCGCTGTTTAGTTGCAAAGTCTTGTATCCGGGCGAGCTCTCGAGTTTCTTCTAGCAGGTCGAGTTCTACTCTAGCTTCTTCTTTCTGTGCCAGCGACTGCATGTGCTCTCTCCTGGTTGAGGTCAAACCGAGCTCCACTGGTGCCATAGCATCCATCCCGTATGTTAATCGGAAAGGTGTTTCGTTTGTTGCTGATTGTGGGGTGGTGTGGTATGCCCATAGCACACCGCAGAGCTCTTCTGCCCAGTTTCCCTTAGCTTGGTCTAGGCGTTTGCGCAGGCATCTTAGGATGACTTTGTTTGCAGCTTCAACCTGACCGTTGGTTTGCGGATGTTCCACCGAGGCATAGGTGAGCCGGATGCCGAGGCCTTTGCAGAATCTTTGAATACTGAGCTGGTGAACTGCGTGCCATTATCCGTAATGATGGTGTGGGGTAGACCGTGGCGGCAGACTATGTTTTTCCAGACAAATTTCTTGACCCTCTCGGATGTGATAGTTGCTAGTGGATCTGCTTCTATCCACTTGGAGAAGTAGTCTATGGCGACCACAATGAACTTGAGTTGGCCTGGTGCAAGGGGAAAGGGGCCAAGTATGTCGAGCCCCCAGGTATTAAAGGGCCAAGGGGCGATGACTTCGTGAAGGACTTCAGGGGGGAGGTGGTCTCGCTTTGCATACCGTTGGCAGTTGTCGCACTTTTTTACGAATTCCATGCAGTCCGATCTGATTGTTGGCCAGTAATATCCAGCTCGGAGGACCTTCGCAGCTAACGTCCGAGTTCCACAATGGTTTCCACATATGCCTTCATGTAGCTCCCTCATGATATACTCGGAGTCTGACTTATCCACGCATGCGAGCAGCGGCTGCGAGAAGCCCCTTCGGTAGAGTGTGTTCCCGACCAGAGTGTAATGTGTGGACCGCCTTTGGACCCTGCATGCTTCTACAGGGTCATTGGGTAGCCTTCCCTGCTGCAAGTACTCTATGATATCTGCCATCCATGATTCTGACCGATTCACCAAGTTGGTGTCTGCTGTTTCTACGCTTGGTGATGTCAAGGTTTGAACAACGATTGTGTGCAACTGTCCCTCGGTCTTCATACTGGCTAGTTTTGCTAGCAGGTCGGCTTTGTTGTTTTGCTCTCAAGGGATGTGTTCGAGCTGGACTTCTTGGAAATTTTGAATCATGGCAGCCACTTTCTGGGCGTACCGAGCTAGGATATCGTCTCGGCACTGATACTCGCCTTTAACTTGGTTGACCATAAGTTGGGAGTCTCTTTTGACTCGGAGTGTTTGGGCGCCTAGCTCCTATGCGAGCTTGAGACCGATCAACAATGCCTCGTATTCGGCTTGGTTGTTACTGGCTTTGAACAGAAACCTGAGTGCTTGTTCAACACAAATTCCTGCAGGGCTTTCCACAATGATACCTGCTCCGCTGCCTTTGGAGTTGGAGGAACCGTCCACGTAGAGTGTCCAGTATTCGACCTCGGGGGTCGGTGTTAGTTCTGCAATAAAGTCAGCTAAAATTTGTGACTTAATGGGTCCTCTAGGCTCGTACCTGATTTGGAACTCGGAAAGCTCTACTGACCAGGCCACCATCCGACCAGACAGCTCGGGCTTCTGCAGGATTCTCCTAATGGGGTAGTCGGTTTTGACTATCATCGGATGGGCGTGAAAGTAGGGCCTTAGTCTTCTCGCAGAGACCACTATCGAGAGTGCCAGTTTCTCCACCTTTTGGTACCTGAGTTCTGCCCCGTGAAGGACTTTGCTCACGAAGTACACAGGGTGCTGTTCTGAATTTCTTTCTTCGACCATGGCCGAGCTGATCGAGCTGTCAGTGGCTGCCAGGTAAAGGAGCAAGGAGGCTCCTTTGGTGGGGCGAGTGAGGACTGGTGGCGATGCCAAGAATTCTTTAAGCCGTTGAAAGGCCGTTTCGCATTCTTCGGTCCACTTGAATCGAGCTGGCTTCCTGAGTACCTGGTAGAAAGGAAAAGATTTGTCGGCAGCCCGGGTTACGAACCGAGAAAGGGCTGTTATCCGACCAGCCAGTCGTTGCACTTCCTTGACAGAGCTTGGGCTCTGCATCTCCATCACAGCTCGGCACTTATCATGGTTGGCCTCGATGCCTCTGTGGGTGATCATGAACCCCAGGAACTTTCCTCCGAGTACCCCGAAGGAGCACTTCTCGGGGTTGAGCCTGATGTTATACGCCCTCGCGATGTCGAATATCTCTTGAAGGTCCCTATGGTGTGCGTCGAAACTGGGGGTTTTTACGACCATGTCGTCCATGTAAACCTCGATCGTCTTCCCGATCTGGTCGGCGAAGACTTCATCCATCATCCTCTGGTAGGTTGAGCCTGCGTTCTTCAGCCCAAAGGGCATGATGATATTGTAGAAGTTGGAGGTTTCTGTGATGAAGGCTGTCTTCGGAGCGTCGAGTGGGTGCATTCTTATCTGATTGTATCCAGAGTATGCATCCATGAAACTCCGCACTTGGTACCCTGACGTGCCGTCCACCAGGGCGTCTATGCTCAGAAGTGGATAAGGGTCCTTAGGGCCGACCTTGTTTAGGTCGGTAAAGTCAGTGCACGTCAGTGCACATCCTCCATTTACCATTGCTTTTCTTCACTAGTACCACGTTAGAAAGCCAAGTAGGGTATTTGATTTCCTTTATGAATCCTGCTCTCAGGAGTTTGGAGGTTTCTTCCCGGACTGCTTGCTTCTTTTTCCTGCAATCTTCCTTTTACGCTGGGCGACGGGGCGAGCCCCTGGCTCGATGGCGAGTTTATGGCAGGCCATTTTTCGATCTATCCCAGGCATGTCTTTTGGGCCCCATGCGAATAGGTCAGCGTTAGCGCGCAGGATCTTTGTTAGGGATTGCTCGCTTTGCTGTGGCAGTTGGGTTCCGATTCGTACGCTCTTCCCTGGTCCCCTCACTTCAACGCTCTTGATATCGTCCACTGGCACTGGTCTAAAGTCACTCTCACCCCTGGGGTCCAGCTCGATCATGTAGCCCGATTTAGGGCGATCCCTGCTCTGGCTATCTCTGAGACTGTTGACATAGCACTTCCTGGCTTCCTTCTGGTTGGCATGTACTGTGGCTATCTATCCATCGGACAATGGAAACTTCATTGCCAAATGGGGGGTGGATACTATGGCTTCGATCCCGTTGATGACGGTTCTTCCGATTATCATATTGTAGGCAGTGTCAGCGGCCGACTCGGCCTCTACTACCAGTAGGTGCGCTTCGATCGTTTTGACCCCTATGTCTGCTTTGAAGGTGATCAGGACATCAAAGTACCCTGTCACCTGGGCTTTATCACCTGAAAAACCAACCAACGTACCTCGATAGGGTCTGATTATAGAGCTTGGCAGCTTAAGCCTATCAAAGGCTTCCTTGTAGATGATGTTTGCCGAGCTACCTTGGTCGATAAGCACTCTCCTGACGTTGAACCCAGCGAGGTGAACAGTGATTACCATGGGGTCGTCTTGGTGTCGATCTATCCCTTGGTAATCCTTTTCTGAGAAGGAAATGGTCGGCAGGACAGCGGGAGGAGCGGTCGTTGAGCTCGAGCTATTGACGGACCTCAAGTGTCTTCTTCGGCTGCTGCTCGACTCGCCTCCGCCTGCAAAACCACCTGCAATCAAGTTAAGTGAAGGAGTACCTCCGTCGTGCCCTTGCCTGCGTTGCCGAGTAGGTGAACGCCTCTCTCTCCCTCCTCGGGCCGGCGATCTGTCGCGCCTGCGCTCGGGCGTACGGGATCTCCTGCGGTTTCCGTTGCTTCCCTTAGGGGTTGCTGCCGACCCTTTGTCCACGTATTTTGTCAGATGTCCAGCTTGTATGAGCTTCTCGATTTTTACCTTTAGTGCCTGGCATTCGTTGGTGGTGTGTCCGTAGACTCAGTGGTACTTGCAGTACCTTTGGCGGTCCGCGTCCGGCGGGGAGTCTCTCCGAGGAGGCAGTGTAATGAGGTTACCTGTGTACGCTTCCTTCAGCACTCGGTCCCTTTCTACCGCTGGGGTGAAGCGTCCTCTATAGTCCGCCATCCTCGGCCGTGATCGTTCATACATGCTTTGATCTCTGGCTGGTTCTCTGCTTTTGTCTTGTCGACCTTGAGTCTCCTTTTTGGCGGCGGCGACTTCCTCCATGTTGATGTATCCCACAGCACGGCGCCTCAACTCGTCCAGGGACTCGGTGGGGCGGCGAGCGAGGGAATCCGACAAAGGTCCAGGCTTTAGCGCTGACACTATGGCATGGAGCACCACATCGGTGCTGAGGTTCCTCACTTGGGCCGTTTCGTTGTTGAAATGCTCTATGAATGACTTGAGGGTCTCGTCCGATCTCTGCTTGAGCCCGACCAGACATGTTGAATTTTTCCTAAATGCTCGGCTCGTGGTGAACCTGGCCACGAACTGTTCGGCGAGCTGGCTAAAGGAATGGATCGAGTGCTGGGGGAGGTTGGAAAACCACATCATGGCGGATCTCTTCAAGGTGAATGGGAAAGTTCTGCATTTTAAACCTTCTGAGGCCCCCACTAGCAACATCCGAGCATTAAACGCGATGAGGTGTTCTTCGGGGTCAGTTTTACCCTCGTAAGCATCCATGTTGGGGATTTGGAAATGCTTGGGGATTGGATCGGACATGATCTCCTCGCTGAAGGGGAGTAGCGTTAGCTCGACCTCCGAGGGTCGGTCTTTGTGGTGGTGGGCGTGCTGGCGCTTTGGGCTTTCTGTTCGGCTCGACCGATCCGTTCTTGATGAGTCTCCCTCATCGTCGCGCCTTGTCTCCTGGCGCGTTCTGGAAGGTGTTTCGTGGCCCATCCTCCTCTCCCGATCGAGAGCCTCCTCAATCTTGTGCCTTAATTCTTCGTTCTCAACCCTAAGAAGCTCCACGACCGGGTCTGGAGGCGGGCGTTCGTCCTGACTGATTGAGTTGTGGCTTGGTGGTGGTGACTTACGATTCACCGTGCTTCTAGTGTGTACCATCCTTGCTCGGTGGTATCCTTGAGGCCCAGGCTAGTTTTACCTGGCCCCACGGTGGGCACCAATGTTAATGCACAAAATGGCAGGGCTCTCTTTCTCCTCGGAGCAACGTCCTCTCTCCTCTGGTACGGCTGGGGGTACCTGCAAAAGGCACTCCGATGCCTAAGTCGGATAGGGTTTTTAGAGAAGAGAAGGTGAGCTTAAGTGTTCAGGGTTTCAGAGTATGAAGAGAGTATGCAAACCTGGGGGGTCAAGCCCCCTTTATATAGTGGAGTCTCGCATAAGGATGATAACCAACGATCCGGATCCTGCACCTGGTAACTCCTCCCCCAAGCTTCAGGGATCAGCTCATCCCTTCCTAATATCTCGCACCTGCCAGGTTCAACACGTACTGGCTACGTGCTCCTCAATCTTCGGAGTGGCAACGGCCCCAAGCGTCGTCTCCAGGCGCATCCTCTTCTAGAAGGTTCGAGGGTCACCGGTCGGCTCGCCCTGATCTGCTCGGTGATAACCCCGGGGTGACTATACTCGGAGGGCAGGCTTGGTATGTCCCGGGTCGGACGTAGCTCGTCGGAGGTCGGAGCCGGTCGGATAGGGGCCGGATTGGCTTGGTTTGGTGGGTAGAAGGGAGCTTGGCTCGGACACCGGTCCGTAACACAAACGTTTTCTTATATTTTGTAAACCCACTCAGGGGGTTTGGACGGGTTGCGAGTTGGCCGGTTGAATCCGGTTTCTTGCCCATTTTTTGACGTCATCACCGAGCCAATGGCATTCCCGATTGTGAAGAAGATTTCCTTCTTAAACTTGGCTGGGTTTAGATGATGACAAGATTACTGATCAAAAAGAAGAAAAGCCTCCGTTAGATCAAGTCAAAGAAATCATTCTACAGAGACTTTAATTATGTATTGTCAATTCTCTGTAAGTATGGTTTGTATCTTTGACATATTACAAGCTGTGATTATATAACTTAGATGTGCTCAAACAAATCATTCCTTAAGTTTAAAACTTAATCTAAGTTATTTTCAAAGTTAAGTGTTGAAGCAATCCTTTTGAAATCTCAAGAAAACACTTTTTCATTGCGATGTCGATTACCCCAAATCATGTCGATTACCTAAAGTCTCGGTGATGTGGATGTAATCGATTGCCTAAAATGTGTAATCGATTACATCAACTAAATTTTTGAATATCTGATTTTCAACGTACACATGTAATCGATTACCACAACGACGTAATCGATTACCACTGTTTCAAAATCAAATTTTCTGAAACGTTATGATTTCAAATGGTGTGTTTTGGCCCCTGGAAAGTTGCCAAACGATCACCTTGCTTCAGATATGATCTGATGGTTATATATATACCTTTCTTTTACATCAGAATAGATAGAACTTTCATTCTTTCAATCATAAGAGTTCAATATCATTTTACAAGTTCTAAACCTTCAAAACTTTCTTGCCTAGAACTTAGATACTATTTTCATATTCTGAAAAAGTTCTTGAGCACTAAGTTGTATAGTTACAAAGTGATATTGATCTGATACAACCATATGCTTTACCATTCTTCACAATTATGAAACTCATCCTTGTGTTGGGTTTTGGTTTGAAAAGATAGTGGGTGGCTATCTTGTTGTATAGTGATTGTTAGGGAGCCTTGGGGCGGTGCGTGCTTGTAACAGGAATTTCTGTCATAGTGAATTGCTCTGCAGTGTCGGAAAGAACTGGATGTACCCAAGTGGTTAGGGGAACCAGTATAAATTCTTGTGTCTCAATCTTCTTCCTTATCTTTTTACTTTTGTTTATCAATCAAACTCCATCTATCTATCCATAAAACAAAAGAACCAAAAATCTCTAAAAGTCACTCGAAAATCGTTCAACCTAATCACCCCCCTCCTAGGATGTATACCGGACTTACATTTGGTATCGAGCGAGGTTAAGGTAACTGCTCCTTCGATCCATGGCTTCCGTAAGCAACAATCCTACTTTTAGAGATGGTGGCAGTAACAACAAGCCTCCATGTTTCGTTGGAGAACACTATGACTTCTGGAAGATTCGCATGCAATCCTATCTTGAAGCACAAGGAGAAGAAATATGGGATGCTGTAGAGAATGGTCCTTATGTGCCTACAACAGTCATCAACAATGAAGTGCAAGACAAAGTCAAAACATCATGGACGGATGATGACAAGAAGAGAGTACTCACGACAAAAAGGCCAAGAACATTCTACAACGGCATTAGGTATGGATGAATTCTTTACGTATCTCACATTGTAAAGCTTGCTAAAGAGATTTGGGATACTCTAGAAGTAACCCATGAAGGAACAGTAGAAATAAAGAGATCTAAACTGAATACTTTATCACAAGAGTATGAAATGTTTAGAATGCAGCCCGGTGAATCAATACTTGATTTGCAAAAGAGATTCTCTCATTTGACAAATCACTTAATGGCTCTTGGAAAGACCTTTACCAATGATGAGTTGAATCTTAAAATTCTTCGATCATTGACTCGACAATGGCAACCAAAGGTTACAGCAATTTCTGAGAAGAAAAGTCTGCAAAAATGACTTCGGCATTATTTGGAAAACTCCAAGAACATGAATTGGAACTTGGAAGATTGGAAGAGACTGAAGTCAAAGAGAAGAAGAACAAAAGCATTGCCTTAAAGTTTGAAACCAGAAAACAACATGAAGAAGAAAGCACTGATGAAGATGAGAACATCACCCTCCTGGTAAAAAGGTTTGGAAAATTTCTTAAGAAAGACCAAAATATTAAATTTGATAACAAAAAGAAATTTTTCAAGAAAAGGGATACAACCACATCAAATCGAACTTCACATGTTTTGAATGCGGTAAGGAAGGACATATGAAAGCGTAATGCCCTAATCGACAAAGAAGAAGTACTTCAAAGGGAAAAAGGAATTCAAATCCAAAAAGGCCTACATTGCATGGAATGACAATGAAGTAAGTACATCCTCCGATTCAGAAAGTGGAGAATCTGAAGTCAAAGCACTAATGGCATCACATCACTCAGATGATGAACAAGAGGTTAGTTCTTCTATGTCTAATGAAAAACCATCTTATATAGAATTACTGAGCATGCATTTCATGAGTTCCATGAAGACTGTTTGATCCTTTCTAGAACAATTTCGAAACAAAAGAAATTAATTTTAGAACTAGAAAGAAGTTCTAATGACACATGTGTGGAGTCAGAAAATGTCAAAAATTCTCAGATGTAATAAATGTTTAAGATATGAATCTAAGATTGTTGGTCTAAACCAAGTGATCAAAAGATATGAAAAAGGTAAAATTGGTTTAGAAGAAGTGCTTAGTAGACAAAGGTATTCAAACAACAAACATGGTCTTGGTTTTTCAAATTTTCAAACACCAAGTCCTAACAAAACTATATTTGTCAAAGCAAGCACAACTACCAACAACTCAGAATCATCTAAATTGCGTATTGGAAACTCTTCTAAAGCAAACTCTAGAAATGAGGTTAAGAATGGAAATCATTCAATTTCTAGAAATGTAAAAAGAGACAAGCCTAGTAGTTCTATCACTAGTCATATTTATAAGAATTGTGATTACTGTATGTCAAAAGGCCATACCCCCAATGCTTGCTACATAAGAAACTTTGGAGTTCCTTATGGAGAATTCATATGGGTAAGGAAAGGCATTAACCCATCAGGACCCAAATCACTTTGGGTACCTAACGTACATTAAATCTGTTTTGTAGAAATGCCTGAACAGCACCAGCAACACATGGTATCTTGATAGTGGTACGTTTCTAGGCACATATTTGATGATCGTACAAAGTTTACATCTCTGAAGCTGAAATCTAAAGGATATGTCACATATGGAGATAACAATAGAGGAAAGATTCTTGGGTTTGGAAAGATTGGAGCTTCTCCCTTCACAACTATTGATGATGTCCTATATGTTGAAGGTTTGAAGCACAATTTGATTAGCATAAGTCAACTCTGCGATAAAGGATTCAGAGTAAACTTTATCAAGGAAAAATCTATCATTGAAAATGAAGCTTCTCCTGAAGAGAAGTTAGTGGGAAATAGAATCGACAATTCCTATAAGGTATGTCTAGATGATTTATCTTTGAAGATTAAATGTCTAGTGGTAAACAATAATGATGCATGGCTTTGGCACAAAAGAATAGCACATATTCACATGGAACATTTGAATAAGCTTGTCAAACATGATCTTGTTATTGGATTACCCAAAATGAAATTTGTCAAAGATAGATTATGTGACGCATGCCAAAAGGGGAAACAAACAAAATCCTCTTTCAAAACAAAGAATGTGGTATCAACTACAAGACCACTTCAGTTGATTCACATGGATCTTTTTGGTCCCTCAAGAACTAGAAGCTTTGGAGGTAATGTTTATGCTTTAGTTATTGTTGATGATTTCTCTAGATATTCTTGGACTCTATTTTTAGCACAAAAAGGTGATGCATTTAAGGCGTTCAAGAAATATGCAAAACAAGTGCAAAATGAAAAATCTATGAAGATTGTGTCAATTAGAAGTGATCATGGTGGGGAGTTCCAAAATGCTCTTTTTGAGGAATTCTGTGAAGAACTTGGTATCACTCACTACTTCTCAGCACCAAGGACTCCTCAACAAAATGGCATGGCATAAAGAAAGAATCGATCTCTAATTGAACTGGCTAGAACAATGCTCAGTGATTCAAGTCTACCAAAGTACTTCTGGGCAGATGCAGTAAGTACAGCTTGCTATGTTACAAATCGAGTCAATATAAGGCCGATCTTGAAAAAGACTCCTTATGAACTATATAAAGGAAGAAAGCCAAACATCTCACATCTTCATGTCTTTGGATGCAAATGCTTTGTACTCAACAATGACAAAGACAACCTAGGTAAGTTCGATGAGAAATCTGACGAAGGTATATTTCTTGGCTATTCTCTTTCAAGTAAAGCCTATAGAATTTCTAATAAAAGAACCTTAGTTATAGAAGAATCTATGCATGTTTCCTTTGATGAAACTAACCCAACTGTAGAGAAAGTTTCTTGTGACGATGACGATGATATAATGGAAGCATCTACAAAAGACACTACTAAGGATGCTGAGTCAGAATTGCCTAAGGAAGACTCTGACAAAGAAAAACAAATTAATTCAATCAATCACCAAGACGACAATCTTCAACAAGAGCAGAATCATCCTGATCTACCTCGTGAATGGAGAATTCATCTGATCATCCTCTTGACAAAGTATTTGGTGATATTGAATCAGAGTAAAAACAAGATTAAATCTGAAGGAAGCTTGCCAATACATGGCTTTTGTCTCTCAAATAGAACCTTCAAAGATAAATGAAGCTCTTGAAGACGATCAATGGATTCTTGCCATGCAAGAAGAGTTAAACCAATTTGAAAGGAATCAAGTTTGGGAACTTGTCCCTAGACCACAAGACAAACACATCATTGGTACAAAATGGGTGTTTAAGAACAAACTTGATGAAAATGGGATAATTATTCGAAACAAGGCAAGGTTGGTTGCTCAAGGCTATAATCAAGAGGAAGGAATTGATTTTGAAGAGACATTCGCTCTGTTTCAAGGTTAGAAGCTATACGTTTATTACTTGGTTATGCTTGCTCTTTAGATTTTTAATTATTTCAAATGGATGTCAAAAGTGCTTTCTTGAATGGATACATAAATGAGGAAGTTTATGTCAAACAACCTCCTGGGTTTGAAGATTTCAAAAATCCCTCACATGTATTCAAATTGAAGAAAGCTCTTTATGGATTAAAACAAGCCCCTAGGGCTTGGTATGACAGACTTAGTCAATTCTTAAGTGAAAAAGGTTTTGAAAAGGGTAAGGTAGATACTACTCTGTTCATCAAGAGAATTAAGGATCACACTCTCTTGGTCCAAATTTATGTTGATGACATCATTTTCGGATCAACCAATAAAGATTTGTGTGAAGAGTTCTCAATGGTAATGCAAGGCGAATTTGAAATGTCCATGATGGGAAAGCTGAATTACTTTCTTGGACTTCAAATCCAGCAAACTAAGAATGGTATATTCCTAAATCAATCAAAATATCAGAAAGAACTGTTAAAAAGGTTTGACATGGATAACTGCAAAGAGATTGCAACTCCTATGGGATCTGGTACTTATATTGATCAAGATGAGTCAGGTTTATCAGTAGACATCAAGAAATATCGAGGTATGATTGGTTCATTATTATACTTAACTGCCAGTCGTCCTGACATTATGTTTAGTGTATGTCTCTGTGCTCGATTTCAAGTCAATCCAAAAGAATCTCATCTTTTTCTGTAAAGAGGATCATGAAGTATCTAAAAGGGACAACAAATGTTGGCCTATGGTATCCCAAAGGTAGTATCTGTTCTTTAGTTGGCTACTCAGATTCTGATTATGCAGGATGCAAAACTGATCGAAAAAGTACTAGTGGCACATGCCATATCCTTGGAAATGCCTTGATATCCTGGTCTTGCAAGAAACAAGCAAGCGTTGTTTCAAGACCGCCAAGGTAATATATTGCGGTGGGAGTTGTTGTGCTCAAAGTCTTTGGCTAAAACAACAACTATGTGATTATGGAATCAATCATGGATGGATTCCTATAAGGTGTGACAAAACAAGTGCTATAAATATTTCAAAGAATCCTGTTATGCACTCGTACCAAGCATATAGACATTCGACATCATTTTCTACGAGATCATGTTCTAAAAGGAGACGTGGAGATTACATTTGTTGATACTCATGCTCAATTAGCGACATCTTCACAAAACCATTAGCCAAAGAACCCTTCTTCAAAATAAGAAGAGAACTTGGCATTTTGGATGAAAAGGATATATGAGACCAACACATTTGGTGACAGGTTCTTTCATTTAACCTATATGTTTTTATTGTGCCATTCTAGTGTATGTATGTGTTTTTAATCATAAATCTATGTGATATGTATGTTAAACATAGAATAGATACTCATACATTGCATGTTTTATCAATAATTTACCATGTGTAATCGACATGATCGTGGTAATCGATTACATGTTCAAAAAGTTCAGTTTTCGCACCACTGATCCGTCGTGTAATCGGTTACCACTTAGGTGTAATCGATTACATCCGCGAAAACTTACGAAAACTGACAGTTTTTCTGCATAAAATCAGTTTCTAAAACATTTCTTTCACTCTTGCAATCGGTTACCTCTCATCCTCTTTCAACCACCCACCTTCCAATCCTCATTTCTACCATTGTTGCTCAAATCCTTCACTTCTAATCCCTAATCATATTCCCATTGGTGGCCCTCTTACGGTTTTCTCCCAAAATTTGAACCCTAACTCTCTTTCCACACTATCATCACCATGGAACATTCAAGGAAGTTCGAAGCAAGAATCCTTCATGGTAGATGCAAGGAGAGCGAATCCCAATCCTCTGGACTTATTAAGGTCATTGGCTAACACTCGATCAAAGAACTCGCTTCCAACAGTTCATTGGTTGGAAACTCATCACTCCAAAGTATGTGAGTCTTCTTGCCTTTGCTAGATTCAATTTTCCTTCATTGCTTGAAAGTCGTGAAGTGACACCACTTGCTATTGATTTTGGAACCTATTACCCGATCTTGTTAGAGTGTTCTATTGCAATTTAGAGGCTAAGGGTAGTGGTGCAGTTTCTTGGGTGAAAGGGGTCCCTATTAAATTATCCTTGAAGCAAGTTGGAGAGTTTCTTGATATTCCATTTGAGGGAGAAAGGATTCATACTGATTTCTTATGTGATTGGGAGGAGTATGACAAGAGAGAATTCTATTTATCCATGTGTCGATATGATGAGACTGAAATTGCCAACAAAAGACAACGGTCTGGTGCAGCCTCCTCTGCTAGAAATATTCTCTCTGTAGGACACTTGAACGTTGATGATAGACTTCTTCATTATGTTCTCTGCTATGTCTTAGTACCTAAGGCCTCCAACTACTCTCAAATCAATGATTTTGAAATGCAAATCATGTATGCTATCAAGAATAATAAACCTATCAACTGGGCCTATTTGGTTGTGAATCACATGTTGTCACTGAAGCAGCGAACTACAAGTTTGCCTTATGCTAGACAAATCTCCCGATTGTTGGAGTGCTGCAATGTAGACACCAACAATGAGGTTTCTCTGGAAATGACACCTGCTGAAAATGAAATCCATATGGATATCTTACCAAAGATGGGTATAAACTGGGATGCTGCTGCACGAGTCTACAGGCATCGAAGCGATCTGCTACACCCTCCTGCACAAGAAGATGAAGAACCTCAAGATGGTGAGGTCACAAATCAAATGATTTTGGATGAGCTTAGGAGTGTCCGTGGCTACATGGCTGAGAGGTTTGATCAATTGTCTGCTCGCATGGACCGCCTTGAAGCTTTTAGAAATGACAATGAGGAGGATGAAGAGTAGCCTGATTTGCTTCATCATGCATGCATCATATTATCATTATGTCATACTTGTTTATGTTGGATTTCCAAATCTAGTTATGTATTATTTCTTTAATTTTACTTTGATCTTTTTTTATTTGGACTTTACTAAGTAGGACCTTTGCAAAGTTTGTATGGATGTTTAATATTAAGTATTTAGGTTGTGTTTGAATGAGCTTGGTAAATATATGCGCTATATTGTATTTATGCTACTTTTTCTTCTTTTTGATGATGTCAAAAGGGGGAGAAAGGAGATATTAATCAATATCTTGTATTTTACTAACTTTTCAGGTTTCCTAACTCCAATACAAACGGGGAGATATACAAGTCAGGGGGAGCTTTTCCGTTCGCAAACCGTTAACAAGATTGGTGTTTGTCATCATCAAAAAGGGGGAGATTGTGAAGAAGATTTCCTTCTTAAACTTGGCTGGGTTTAGATGATGACAAGATTACTGATCAAAAAGAAGAAAAGCCTCCGTTAGATCAAGTCAAAGAAATCATTCTACAAAGACTTTAATTATGTATTGTCAATTCTCTGTAAGTATGGTTTGTATCTTTGACATATTACAAGCTGTGATTATATAACTTAGATGTGCTCAAACAAATCATTCCTTAAGTTTAAAACTTAATCTAAGTTATTTTCAAAGTTAAGTGTTGAAGCAATCCTTTTGAAATCTCAAGAAAACACTTTTTTATTGCGAATCGATTACCCCAAATCAGAATCGATTACCTAAAGTCTCGGTGATGTGGATGTAATCGATTGCCTAAAATGTGTAATCGATTACATCAACTAAATTTTGAATATCCGATTTTCAACGTACACATGTAATCGATTACCACAACGACGTAATCGATTACCACTGCTTTCAAAATCAAATTTTCCAAACGTTATGATTTCAAATGGTGTGTTTTGGCCCTGGAAAGTTGCCAAACGATCACCTTGCTTCAGATATGATCTGATGGTTATATATATACCTTTCTTTTACATCAGAATAGATATAACTTTCATTCTTTCAATCATAAGAGTTCAATATCATTTTACAAGTTCTAAACCTTCAAAACTTTCTTGCCTAGAACTTAGATACTATTTTCATATTCTGAAAAAGTTTTTGAGCACTAAGTTGTATAGTTACAAAGTGATATTGATCTGATACAGCCATATGCTTTACCATTCTTCACAATTATTAAACTCATCCTTGTGTTGGGTTTTGGTTTGAAAAGATAGTGGGGTGCTATCTTGTTGTATAGAGATTGTTAGGGAGCCTTGGGGTGAGGCTTGCTTGTAACAAGAATTTCTATCATAGTGAATTGCTCTGCAGTGTCGAAGAACTGGATGTACCCAAGTGGTTAGGGAACCAAAGATAAATTCTTGTGTCTCAATCTTCTTCCTTATCTTTTTACTTTTGTTTATCAATCAAACTCCATCTATCTATCCATAAAACAAAAGAACGAAAAATCTCTAAAAGTCACTCGAAAATCGTTCAACCTAATTCACCCCCCTCTTAGGTTGTATACCAGACTTACACCGATCTGATTGCCTGAGAGCTGAGAGCATGAGATGAGGTAGGGTTAGATTAGATCTGAAAAGTTTGTCCTTTTATCCACTGTGTTTGAAAAAATGAAATTCTGCTTCCCTCTCGCGATTTTTTTTAAATAACGACGTTTTCTCACAGTCGTAACGGTGTTGCGGTCGTATCGGCGTTATGTCGTATTCGTTTCCTGTGATTTCGATTCACTCCGTTATCACGGTGGAAAACGGTAACAGTCGTTGCCTATACCATTTTGTTGTGTCCGCAACACATGTAACAGGTCGTTTTTTAGAACCTTAGTAGCGACAGAAAAGAACATGGTTACAGTTGCATATTCCCGGGCTCCAATCAATCTTTGTTAGCTACGGTGGCTGGGCTTGCGACAATGGTGGCTAGAGGCTTGGAGCGACAGGCAGAGATGTTACTGGGTTTAGGGGTCGCTGCGCACTGGATGGTGGAGATGGACTGTTTGTGGGGTACTCCGTGCGGTTCAGCGGGTCGCAATGGCAGGGAAGAGAGGGAGTGAAACCTTCATCTGGAACCAAACGTGAAGGTTGAAGGTTGTCGGAGAGGTTTTTGCAAGTTGCGACTCGAGAAATGACTCTTCCATGGATTGGTTCTGTGTTTTTGTTCTATCAATTCCTACTTTTCAAATAAACATTAAGATTGTCTGATCTTACTTACATAATTTTTTGTTTTTTCGCCACGTTTTCTGTTTGGTTGAGGGGTTTTTGGAGGGGAGTGGTGAGGAGGAGTTTAGTGTAAATTGTGTTTGTTTGGTTCAATTTTTTTTAGGGAAAGGGAGAGGAGAGGAGCAAAACCCCTTTGAAGCTAATTTTGGCTTCCTTTCAAAAGTGGGGGGTTTTGGAGGGGAGAGAAAGGGAGATCAAATCATTTAAAATATAATTACTTAAATATTCTTATATATAATATCATATAAAAGGCTATATAGATATACAAATAAATTAATACATCTCCTCTATTAAAATCTGTCTCCTCCCCTATACTCCTGAACCAAACATGCAAATACTTCTCTCTCATCCCCTCCCTTCCTCTCAACTAAACACAAAATCAAATTAAATCTCTCCCTTCCCTTCTCCTCCCCTCCATTAAAATCTCTCATCGCGTTTGAACCAAACAAACCTTTAAGGTGGAGACTGTGTTACTGGATTGGAACTTCAAAAGTTAGGCGATTTTGAATCTCGACTGATGAACAAAACACCAGGAGCCCGAAAACACCAAGATGACAAGATCATGGAAACTACAATATGCAAAATTTTATGGGACCAAATTATAATTTTTATTATTGTAGCACCCTAATTTTGTCCGGCCTTTTTATTTTATTTTATTTTATTTTATTTTTTATTTATTTTTAACTTTTTGTTTTTGGTTTCATAATAAAAAAGGAAAAGAAAAAATGAATAAAGAAAAGAAGAAAAAGAAAGAGAAATGAAAACAAAGAAGGGTGCATGAAACAAAATAGAGGGGTGCTAATAATAGCCCAAAAAACTGGCCAAGCCCAGCGCACCACTCCCCTCTCTATTTTTTTTACTCGTGCACCCCCTTTTTTCTTTTGTTCAACACCCCAGGAGCCTCATTTTCTCCCATGCAGCGTCTCTCACTACCCGCACCTCCCATCCTTGCTCGAACACCCCAGCCCAGCACCCACGCAAGCCCAGCGCCCACGCAAGTCCAGCCCATTTTACATAACCCTAAAAACTAACAACCCTAATTCCCAATTTCATTTCCTCCCTCACGCGGCGCCGTGCCCCTCCCACGCAGCGCCTCTCTCACCTCTCTTTCAACCTCATCTTTTCATCATCCTCCTTCTCCTCCATCATTCACGCCTTCTCCTCCGCCATTCACGCTCTCTCTTCCACCATTCTCTCATCCCTTCCTCTAAACCCTAATCCCATATCTTTTCTCCACCTTCAAACCCTAAAGGGCCAAACGGCGCCCCCATCCCTCGTTCTCCAAGAACCATAGCCGCAGCACCAACCCCATCCCCACGATCTCTCTTCATCCTTTCTTTTTCACCCTCACCAAAACCCTAATACTCTCTGTCGGTCCTTCTACGCCGCGGCGCCCCAACCTCAGTTCCTTCCATCCTCTCTTCTCTTCTTCCTTCCTTCACTCCCTCAAACCTAACCCTAATACGGCCGCCAACATCTTTTTCCCCCTTCCTCTTCCTCTAAACTGAACCCTAAACCGTCCCCCTTTCTCTCCCCTAATCTCGGCCTCATTTATTCTCAATCCCCCTTAAATCTCTATGATCTTGTGGATGCCATTCAAGGAAAGGAAGATTTGATCTCCAATCATGACAAAAGGGAAGATTTCCTCCCTATCCCTATTTTGAAAAGTTCCCGTCTTTCCCCATTTACTGACTTGATTTCTTTCTCTTTTTTGCAGGATGTGGGAGAAACAAAGGCATGGCTATAAAAGCCCCTCACATTCGAACCCAGAAAAAAAAACTCGAGAGAAAGAGAGAACAAGAAGAAGACAGAGAGCCAACTCGAGTCCAGAGATAGTGTAAGGAGCAGGGCAAGCAGAGTAGAGAAAAAACCGTGAGTCCATCCAAATAAAAAAAAACTTGAACGCTCTCTATTTCTAGTTTTTTTTTCCTTCCATCTCTTGGTTGTAAATTTTTTGGGAAGCCATAAACCCAGGTTCTTCATCCTCTTCATCTTTCTATTTCTCTGTTTTGTTTCTTTTTCCTTTTTTTTGCCATTGCTATGTAACCTATATTTTGGATTGGATGTTGTTGTCTGGATCAAATTACATATGGTGTTGCCTTTCTTTGTATTTCTTTCATTGTTAGCAGTTGTTGTTGTTTCTTAATTTGCTGAGATTCGACTAAATTGAGCTAAGGCTAGGGTTTGGCCTTCCAATGGAGCCAAACTCTAGATGAAGGACTGAATTGCAAATATATGATAAAAGGGACCTGAAAGCAAAAAAGAATTAAAAAGTTTTCTTTTTAATTTTCTGTTCATACACGTTTTAAGATTTGGTCTTCCAATGGGGCCAAACCCTAAATAGGGACCAATTTGCAGTTATCATATTAAAATAGGACTTGAAAGCAAAATTGAAATTTTTGGGTTTGGTTTGGTCTTTCAATGGGGCCAAATCCAAACCAGGGACTTATTTGCAATTTACTTCTTTTTATTTCATAAATAGTCAGAATTGAATAAAGAATTGATGAAGGGCATAAAAGCAAATAAAAAAGAATTTTCCCTTCTTGTCTATTTTTTTATTAACATAATTATTTTTTTACTTTTTTAGGTTTTTTCTTACATCTACTATTTCTGTTACATAAGAAAAGAATAAATAATAATTTGTATATAATGGTTGAATTGTCCTTTTACTAAGTCTCTTTTTATAACCTTTATAATATGATTAATAAACTTGTATTTTTTTTAGAAAATTCATTAGGGAATAATTTATTTAATGGTAAGCAAGTATTTTTTTAAAACAATAAAAAGGGTACCATTCTTTATGGGCGTCTTAGGGGTGCTAACACCTTCCCTATACGTAACCAACTCCCGAACTCAAAATTTGGTTCAAAAAACTTTTTTCTTTATTAAAATCAAAAAATAGGTTTTCCAATGTTTCCTATAAAAATAAAATATTGGTGGCGGCTCTATTTAATTTTTAGGGTGGTTGTCACAGCTGGCGACTCCACTGGGGACACTTTAGAGAGTTAGGCTCTATGATTGTTTATATGATTTGTTTGCTTTATTAAATGAATTATTCCCTTTTGTTTTTATTCATCTGTATATATGTTTGTATACGTGAATCCTAGGATAGAAAACATGTATTAAAAATACATTTTTCTATTTTTATTTTTGTTTGTGGTTCATTCTCTTTCATTTGTTTTTTTTCTTGTAAATGTTATGTGTGTTTATGCATTTGAAACCTTAGGGTAGAAGACATGTATATATATTATATTTTTATTTATTTTGCAGCGGGTAGTTTTAAGTTTGCTCCTTCACACACTTCACTTTATACACTTTGTTTACACACACTACGAGTGGGTGCCCTATCCCCGGGCCCAAGTGAACCTTAAGTTAGGAGAGGTTGTGTAATGGGTGCTCTGCTGGACGTACGGCCAGTGGGTTCCTATGAAGGCCTCACCTAGAGTTTGGCTCCGTTTGAAAAAAAACCATCCTTTAATAATATACTTATTATTGGTGGTAACATTTTCAAATGGGACCCTTGGCTCTGGGGACCTTTTAGATCTTCATTGGAGATCGGTTTGTTGATGGCAGCAAGGGAATCGGCAATGGATTTGGCATGACGGAGATATTCATCAACAGTTTTAGAGCCTTTGGAAAGACCGAGTAAGTGAAACTTGAGAGTGGTTGAGTTGGCAATAGATTTCTGGGCAAAGTGTCGGGTAAGACAGTCCCAAATATCCTTGGCAGTGTCATAACCGATAGTGATAGAGGAGATGGGTTCGGTGAGGGTGGTGGTGATGAGACTGACGGTGAGTTGATCAAGTTGAAACCAGGGAGCATATGCGGGGTTTGGAACAATGGGAAGTGGCGGGAGAGTCAGTGGGGTTTTGGGCTCGGCAGATTGGGATGCAATGGTGAGTGAAGGAGCAGGATGGGAACCATCAATAAATTTCCAGAGGCCCTGACCAATGAGGTATGGTTTCATTTGACGTAACCAGGTAAGGTAATTGGTGTCGGTTAGTTTGTCAAAATGAGCCGTACTGGGGGTGGGAAGATGAGAAGAGGGAGAGACGGTGGAGGAGTTGGAAGCCATGATCCCAGAAAGAGAAGAAGGAAGGATATACTAGACCCGCTCTGATACCATGTAGAAATGTTTTCCCCTTATTTGATATCACAAATAATACAATATTATATAGTGTACATCAGATGCAGTTTATGGCAAGTATTGATCCTATCAGATAGCTAATAATAACAATTGATGCTAATTGATCCTATCATTAAGCCGTGAGTGAAGGGTGATCAGATGAGATTTGCGTTGACCCAAGAGTATCTCTAACATCAAATGTTATATTTTTATTATTATTTTTATATACAAATTTAAAACCCATGTTTTGCTTTTTTCTTTCATATCTGAAAAAAATACATGTTTTGCTTTTAATATCATATATAGTTACTTACCAAAAAAAACATGGGACAACTTACCAAAAAAATAGAAATATATAAAAAATATCATAAATCTATATTATGCAATTATATATCGTTTATTACAAAGATATGTTTGGTTATCTTATCAATTAAAATGATATGTTTGGTTATATAAAATTTTATATATTTAATTTTTATATAAATATATAAAAAATTATATATTTATAAAAATAATATTATTTACGTAAAAATAATGATATATTATGTATGTAAATACATAGACTAATTTATCAATGTACTATTATATAATTTGATTAACACGAATTTCATTTAAATATCCAAAAATATGTTACATCAAACATATAATAATTTTGATAATCTTTTAAAATGTGAATGTATACCCGTGCAATGCACGGGTTGCACACACTAGTATTAACTATACTTTAAACAAATAATAATTGAAGTATTAACTATACATAAAGTATTAAGCCATAAAATAAATATGAGAGAGACATTTATATTTTTTAAGGAAGATTTAAATGCACCTTTTATCTCTCAAGTATCGCGATTTGACAATTGTGATCCCCAGTTTTAAAATTAGGTAATTGAGTCCCTAATGTCTATCCCCAATTGCAAATTTGTGGTCCTACCTCAATTTTGACCAATTCAACGCCTACGTGTTCTCACTTATCCTACGTGGACACCCGTTAATGCCACTTAGGCATGTGTGACATGGAAACACAAGCAATAACAATTTAAAAAAAAAAAACCATTTGGTTTAATTGCACATAACCCTTTCTTCTTCCCCGTTCCACAATCTTCCTCTTTAAAAACCCTAGCCACAATCCATGAAACCCAGAAATTCACCACTATAAAAAAAAAAAAAAAACTCAACAAGAATGCTACAACCCAGAAAGATGATCACTTAAATTCCTACAATACATTCCCAATCAATTCCTGAAGTGCGTAGAATGTAAAGATACAATAAAAAATAAAAATACAAAAATACAAAAACCACCAATAACTGTTCAACCCCAATGATACAAGACAATAGCCATAGATGAAACCCCATGAGTAACCACTCAACCCCACAAAATTACTCATCACCAGTACTAAACTCGTAACCTTTTCACGTAGAAGAGGAAAAGGTAGACTCAACAATCTCTACTTTGAGTTGAGCTTACAACAATCATTCTGTAGAAGCAAAAAATCCAAACCAAATCTTCACAATAACACCTTGTAATGAACAGAGCACCCCCTGTAAAAAAACCACCACCACCACAACCTCTTCTCCTTTTCATGCCTCTCGATCTTTATCAACCTTGACATTGGTAAGTTGGATCTGTGCAAAAAAGTGAAGAAAAGCTTCAAACTTTTTAACAAACAACCGACAAGAAAAAGACTCAATCTTTATGAACCTTAACAAGGCATCCCTTTTATTGCAAAAATATCGGTTCTAGAGAAGGAAAAAAAAAAAATCAATCTTTATGGAACAATTGAAGAGAAGAAAAGGTACTCATTAAAGCTTCAATGTGGCGGCAACGGTCAATGGGTTTCTGGTGGTTTATGGGTTTCAGATTGCAATTCCACAAAACCACCACAGCCCAAACCACAAAGCCACATAGGCTCGCACCTGAAGCTGTGATACCACTTCCCCGTGAAATGAAATAATCGTAAATCATGTGGAAATATCAGTGAAAAATAGAAATTTGTTTAAATCAAATCCAAAGGGTCTAATATCACTTCATCGAATAACAATTACCAAGTTGCAGCATAATAAAGGAAATAAAAAACCAGACAGGCGAATCAAAGGTAAAACCCCAAATCCCAACGTCACATATTTTAGAGCTTTACCTTATGTTTCTTACATCAAAATAAACCATTAACCAATAACTATCCAATAATAGAAAATAAACTCCTAAGCTAAGCAGTAGCATATAGCCTACTCCTCTGCATCCACATCAACATCGTCACTTGCAGACTCAAAGGAAAGAAAAGGTGAGGAATCGCATTCATCTACTAACACAACATATGCATACGCGACATGCTACTAACTCGTCAACATCTATATGCAAGACTCGGGCTACCATATACTCCGTCAATGCATGTGGATTCATCTAACTTCAGATGAGTGAATAGGAGTGCCCTCACATTTCATAGAGACAAGCAGGGTCTAGTCAGGGTGATCCAATATATCTATAGGACGTCTCAACAGTGCCCCGCCTTTTTATAAGACCCTTTACTGGTTTTCTACCCGCAAGGCCGAGCTAAGCTCATCATGGTCATTACCACATTGTTCCGACGTTTGCTTACCACCCTATCGACACAACATCAATGATGCATGGCATACTAGTCTAAGTGTCAATGAACGACTCATGGTTAACTCATGAACACATTTGGACACATTATTGTGACTTAAAATAACAAGGTACTTCTTGCCCATATTGCTACAAGATCTTGCCCATACTGCGATAAGTTTTCACCCAAAACACGGACGAATCTGCTTAACATTTTGTAACTAGCATAAACACTAATTACTAGCAACCTGATGGTCATTAACGTGGCTAATCATCAACAATAATCCTATTATGGGATTACAAGTCAGCGACTCTGACGTGGTTTAATTATCTGCTAATTAATGTGGTATCAAAACTTTCATTCTTACTATCATAGAATACTCAAGGGTTCTAACTAATGGAAATCATTCCTAAGACAATCCACTAATCCATATCATTTCATCATTTAGGAACCTATGGATTACTAAACCATCGCATATCATTCAGTCTGGAGCCCTAATGAGTCGACTACGCGAAAAACAGACGAAAAATGGCTGCTCAGTAGGCACCAGGCGCTGCCCCAGAGCGCCCTGTGCCCCATGACAGCAGACCTTAGGCGCTATGCGCCCACACTGTGTGGCGCCTTGTGCCCCAATTCTATCCCTAACTGTATAAAATTCAACCTGGTGGGTCTCAGGTCTTGGCGGACACGTCCTACACTCCTAAATTAATGTAGTTCAAGATTCAAAAGCCTTTTTATCATTATGTTACTCCTATAAATTATTTAATTTGAAAAACTAAGTTTTTAACTTTATGTTTCTAAACCATTGAGTTTCCAAAATAGAATTTTCTGCACTCTTCAATTCTAACCACTTCCAATCCTAGAGAACTTCACCAATTGTTACCTAATCATAGACCTATTTGTTAGTGTAAGCCCTAGAGGCCAATGTAGTTCATTTTGAACTTATAATTTGTATCATGTTATTTATCTATTATATGAGGCATTTCAGTTATTATGTTTGTTTCAACGTAATAAAGTCCTCGAGTAAAAGTTCAATTTTAATAGAACATCGAGTAGATGACTCGGTTGTAAGATACTATAGAACTTACTCTTAAATATCCGTAGTCAAGTATTATTATCAATAAGGGCAATAATAATACATTAAAACTATTATGTGGGTGGACTGATAACCTTATCTCACAGGTTTTAGATATGAGATATCAAGTCACCCATAGGTACACATTAGGGTAATTGTGTACTGGATTGACCCGCCATGAGAATACTACATAGTGCGTTATGTAAGTGTCATAAGTTGTTCTCATAGTGATAGTGGTGTATTCCACCCTTTGACCTGAAACCACTATGGTCTCTACATTAGGAGTTGAGTGTTTTGTTGCCGTCAAACATTGTCTGTAACAAGACAATTATAAAGTCGGTTAACTAGGCACTCCACGAGTCATACAGAGGGACATGAATGACCTAGATGTGATTTGCCCCTCCTACATAGCAGGAGTAATATCTGTGGGCCCCTTGATAGAGTATGACTGTAAAATGCATGACCATGCTGAAATAAGTCAATATGAGATATTGATCTTATTTGTTGTTACTTAGTCTACTTGGGTATCAAGGAATATAACGTTGAACTATACAAGGGTGACACACACTATGACTTGTGTTCAATATAGATATAAGGACAAAAGGGTAATTATACACATGATCATTATCACAGAAATGTTACGTCATAACACTGACATTCTCGTTACTTGGGTAGCAGTGATGTGTTGCTAGACACCGCTCTCTGTTTATAATATTAAATAGTGATTTAATATTATTGTCAACGTTACGGGAACCTACAGGGTCACACACATAAGAACAGATTAATGAGAGATTAAATATAAATGAGTAAAACTCGTTTTATTCAGTGGTGCGCTCTTATGACGCACCATCGTAAGTCAAGAGCAACACAACACATGATAAGCTACGGTGCGCCGCTAGGTCAGTCTTAAGTGGTTCTATAAATAGAACACTTAAGCTGAAAGTTCATTCAAGGAATTAACCCTAGCCGTACTGAGAGACCTTGTGTGCGTCGCGGATCGCCGCTGCTCGTCACCTAGCACAGATGACTGGTGGCCGCTCCCATTCGAAATCTGTTCGTGTGATCACGTAGAGGCGTTGTCATCGACGACGCCGCCGTGCTCGATTCCAGCTTCGTCTGCAACGGGCACGCTACAAGAGGTAACCAACGTAATCCCTGAATCATGACCATTCGCAAGGATCCATGGAAGGGAAATTTTTTTTTTTCGCTGCGTTTTATCTCTGTTTGTTGCGCGATTTCCCTACACTATTGAAATCAACCATAGAACTATCCCTCAACGTGAGTCTCGACCACCAATTTTAAACTCAAGCTTAAAAACTTAACCAAGAAGATTTTTTTTTTCCTTCATAATTCCTCCTCAACCATCCTTAGTCTAGTCCAAAGTCCACTAACCAATAGTCCAATTGTTGTCCTAATTCCTTAAGAGTCAACTTGGTCTATCTCAAGAAATATAATTAAGGTGATAACTAGGCAAATTTAGGGACAAACACACATCGCAAGTTCTGCACAAGAGCAGAATAGCCAATTCAAGGTTTACAACATCATCCATTAATAATATCAATTTAGAACTGCATCATACAATAAGTATATGCATCAATTTAACATACCAACATATTCAAAACCGTAATGAACTCAGAGAAAAAAGTCCAATGCATATCACAACAAGTATAATGAGGTAATCATAGAATCGAATCGAAAAGCACTTATCATGCAGAATTTATTCAAAATTGATGCCATTAGCATCGTAATCACATAACCTATTGCACCT
This sequence comes from Calophaca sinica, assembly GCA_037113605.1. Classification (NCBI taxonomy): domain Eukaryota; kingdom Viridiplantae; phylum Streptophyta; class Magnoliopsida; order Fabales; family Fabaceae; genus Calophaca; species Calophaca sinica. The sequence continues at coordinate 88,068,800 of CM073732.1, read as the reverse complement.
ACAAGGATCTTAACATCATAATGCACATTCAAATAGATTTTCCCACTGCTTTCGCAAAGGTACTTCAATAATTACATGTAGCGCGAGATGTAGGGCTCATGGGATACCTCAATCACGTCATTAGATCCCTAACTACTCGCTTCCTATATGAATCATCCACCCTATTCTTACCTCAGTCCAACTTGAGAATTCCAAAGGTTAGAATGATGAAACAAAAATTCCTTGGCCGGTTCCCACCGTCTCAAAACACCATAGAAATCAAACAAGGGAAATAGGGAAAAGCTTACCTAAAGGTTTTCCTCTTTAGAAACATAAAGAGAAGGGGTTATCCAATAGAGGTTCGTTCTCTGGTCACAACCTTTCTGACGGAATCGAATTAGAATAAGAAACGAGTGAGAACGATGAAAAAACAACACCAATAGAGGCTAAGAATCTCTCTAGAGCTTAGAGAGTGATTAGGGAATGTTTTTCTGAGTGTTTAGGCTTAGGTTTAGGTATTCTAACCTTGCGCCTTGTGAAACAGAACCCAGGTGCCAGGCGCCACAGTTTGAGCATAGGTGGAAACGCCCCCCGAGTCCGTTTCACATCTCGGTTCGCCTAATTAAGGTTCACGACATCCTAACTAAGATCCTATTCATCCAAAAACATTTTCAAACATACAATGACATGTAGCAAACATACACATACATGCACACATGTCCTAAGTTCTAGAAAGCGAATTCGAGGGTGTTATAGAAGCTGCCTCACAGCCAAATGCCCTCTATCTCCAGCCATGATGCGAATTGATAAACCCCAATTTTGTCTATTTTTATGGGAACTTTTGAGTACTGAATTGTTCTATTTTGTGCTATTTGAAGTATAAAAGTTCTTAATTATGTCTCATTTTGCAGAAATATCACAAAGACAACCCTTGAGTGGAAACGGCGTAAATGCAGCTAAAACTGGCAAGACTTGAAGAGTTTTTGTGATTCTGGACACTCAGTACGACTTACACATATCCAGTATGGACGTACCTGAACGTGACAAAAACACAAGAAATAGGGGGTTTGAATTGAGTTTTAGAAATCTTTTCGAAATACTTAAGTGTTTTTGAAAACCTTTTTCAAAACAACTCTTTAACAAAAATAACATTAAGGGGAAGTAAAGAGAAGAGAAAGAATATGACACAGTGATTTATACTAGTTCACTATCACCTGATAGCTATGTCTAGTCCCTTCACACAGAGAAGGATTTCTCCACTATAATCAACATGATTACACTTGAGAGTATACTACTGCCAATTTGGCTATACTCGCAATTTCTTAGAACGACTTAGTGCAGTCAAGCCTCTAAGGAATATAACCACTACTAGGCTAAATACAATATTTCAAAAATACTTTGAAACAATAACAATAACTCTCAGCAGAGAGGATTTGCAATGAAAAGCTTAAGCACAAAGAATAACTTTCTAACAGAAAGAGTAAAACGATTAAGTGCTTGTTCACTTGGTCTCAGAGACTTGGAATAATTTCTTGGTTGCTCTCTGTTTCGCAAGAATGATTCAGTTTCATTAACCTACTTCAGTGAATGAAGTAAGGTATATATATCTAGGGTTCCAAATAGTGCCGTTGTGACCTAACAACTCTTTCACCGATGGATAAAACTTGAGATACGCTTTTTGTGGCTTTTAGCGAGTCCTGTCACTTTCAACTCTGCTCCTGTACACTGACATAGCAGACAAATGCAGGATTTTGTCCCTTGTGATCCTTTTTGAATTGAGACACTTCCTGAGCAAGTCATTTCTGATGATTATATACATTGATATTCTTTTTGGCCTTTGATTCCTCGTACATTAAAATACTCATCAATGAGGATCCTTTAATACTTGAAGTAGCCTTTAATGTTTCATTCAGGCTGAAAAGGTAATGTATCAAAGCATACCAAATATAATATATCAGAGCATACATTCCAATATAATGTATTAGAGCAAATAATGAAAAATATAATGCAATGCATGGTGTTCATTTTCTTTTAACACTTGGTTGATACATTAGGTTCATCAATTACTCTATATTTCTTTATTTTCTTCTCCTCCTTTTGTCATCAGACAAAAAGGTTAAGACTATAAAGAATATCATTGTCAAAACAGAGTAGATAAAAAGATAAAGTTTAAAACAGAATAAGTACCAAAAAGTAAATATTTCATTCATAAAAGGAGTACCAAATTACAAAAGTTTGAAGAAAACACGTATAAGGCTAAAATAGCAAAAGGGGAAAAAAATCCTAAAGACTATCTAAGGCTTGTTAAGCTTGTCCAAAATTGTCTTCAACATGTCCGCAACTACATCATGTTTTTGATTTGAAATGGCCATGAATTGTTGAGAAGAAACCATGAATTCCCTGAATTCTCTGTTTTCTTCAATCAATCTATCCAAGACAACCCTTGGAACAACAACACTGTCAAATTGACTGCAAGAAGCAGAGGTAGAGGCCTGAGCAACCATAGCAGTAGATGCAAGAGGAGGAGTTGTGGATTCTGGTGCAGGTGGAGGTGTAGGTTCTGGTTCCCAAACTGCTGGAGTTTCCTTTTGAGGCTTTTTCCAAGCAGGTGCAGTCAGAATTCTCCTTGTTAGCTGAAGTTGTTTCTCCTTGTGACTCTCAAACCAGCTAGTCACATTATACCATTCAGTAAAGAATGCTTCCTGAGCAAGCCAGATTCTAACAGCTAAGGCACGGTCTTCTTCAATGCCTTGGTCTATTTCAAGCTATTCTGTTGTGGGGCCATACACCTCTCAAAGGTAGGAAAACTTTGATGGTTGGGTAGAGGTAAGTCTAAGTTTGGGCCACGGTATAGAGAGATAACTGGAGATTGGCTTGAAGAAGCAATGGATTGGGTTTAGATGAGGATAGCAGATGGTGGTTGGATTTGTGTTTCAGAGGGTGGAGAAATAATGACAATATCATCGTTTGAATCTGGAGTAGGGGGTTCAGATTCAAGGTCTTGAACCACCTCAGAGGCAATCTTAGAGGTGATGAGGATTTCATCTTCTAAGATTGGTTCTGTTGTAAGTTCAGTTTCAATGTTGTGTGGTGATGGTGGAGATGTAGAAATTTGTGGGGTAGAAGGTGGTGGAGTAGGTTTAAAAGTAGCTAAGGGCTGAGCTAGGTTCAACAGATTCAGTTTCATGGGTGATAGGTTCTGTTACATTTAGAATGGGGAGGTTAAGGTCAGGATGCGTTTCTGGTTGAGGTGGAGGAGTGGGCTTAGGTTGTGGTTGAGGTTGAGATGGAGTGGTTGGTTTAGGTTGTGGTGGAGGAACAACAGCAAGAGGTTCTATATAAGGAATTAAGACATTAGTTCTTTGTCTCTGTCTCTATCTTAAGGGCACTTCATCATCATCATCATCAGATGATGAGTCAGAGGGTAATGGGGGTAGAGAAGAAGTGGTTGGTTTAGAAGGTGTAATAGGGTTAGAAGGTTTAAGTTGATCTACCCTAGAAGATTCAGCAGGACCAGCACTATAGATAGATTCATATAAATGTACAACATTGTCTAATACCTTTGTCTTCTTGGCAGTTACTTCACCAAGCTTGACTATCCTCTTCCTCTTAGGCGGAGGGGCAGCAGCAGCAGATGCAACAGCAGCAGAGGGAACAGCACTACCAGAGATAACCTATTGAGGTGCAGTTGCAGATGCTTGCCCTTGAAGCCTTTGTGCATTAAGTTCAGCATGGTATCTGGCATATTCTTCCTGAGTTTTTGCCAAAAACTCTGTCATGTCTTCCTTCTTTTCTTCTTGTTCCTTAGTCAACAAAAAAGGCATGAAAGAAGATCTCACTGGTGGAGCCAGTGGAGGTGCCTGTGAAGAGATGGAGATTTCAGCACTCCAAGTGATTCTCTTTGTAGGCATAGAGGGGCCATCACCAGTGGTCTTCACCCTTTTTCCTTTTCGGTCAGGTTTATTTGCAGCTTCATTTTCCTTGATAGCTTCAACAATCACCTCAGAAGATAACAGCTTCATCTTCTTTAGGTTGTCGCTGTTAAAGATAAGGGCAGAACACGTTTGAAGCATGACTCCAGTTTCTTGAGTGTTTAGAGCTTGTAGATGCTTGATGACACCTTGTTCTTCCATAATCGTAGAAATAACCCTTCCATAGGGTATATTTCTTTTTTGCCCTTTCCTGGAGAAGCTAATGGCTCTTCTTAAGAAGTTGAAGATTATGCTTGGCAGGTTTATGGTAGTCTTGAAGTCGTAATGCCACATTTCGAACTTGTGGTCTATGCTCATAGAGTCCACGGAGCCAACCTTGGGCATAATGTTGCTCTTGATGATCTTGAAGAGCACTCGGAACCGATTCTTCATATCTACTGGCTTCGTAGCATTTAGCTTCTCATAGATGTATTCGTTGATCACAGACATTCCACCATAGGCGCTCACCCAGTTTTCAGTGATTTCTGTTCCAGAGTTAGGGCACTTGATAACTTCAGAATCAAATCCCTTGTAATCACAATTTGCCTTCCTTGAACAAGGCTATAGATGGTGTTGTTTTTAGACCATGCAAACCTCCAGAATTCTTTGACCAGTTCAGGGTAGATAGGTCTGGATTCAATATAGAAGTAGTCGATCCAACCTATATCTGTGAAGTGGATTATGAAGTCGTAGTCATTCTTAGCCAGTTCTTGAAGATTAACACAAGATTCGCAGAGAACAGTGATATCATTTGTTTGTTTCCCTTTTTGACATGTTTCACAAAGAGCATCAAACTGATACTTAAGATTTGGTAAGCCTTTAACAAATTCCTTCTTGTTAAGCTTTGAGATTAACCTCAAGCTGGCATGATCTAATCTCTTGTGCCAAGTCCATTGTTCTTCATCAAGTGACAAAAAACACTTGACATTTACATTGGCCAACTCAGAGAGCCTAATTTTATAAATATTGTTTTTCCTCTTTGCTATAAAGAAAATAGAGCCATTTTTCTTACTTTTGATTAAACATGCATTGTCACTAAAGCTAACATCATAACCACTATCACATAATTGACTTACGCTTAGTAGATTATGCTTAAGACCATCAACGAGTAAAACATTATCAATAGAAGGTAGAAATTCTCACCAACCCTGCCAATGCCATTGGTTTTACCTTTCTGGTTTCCACCGAAACTAACTATTCCGCTCTCTTATATTGAAGCTCTTGGAACATACGCCTTTCTCCCGTCATGTGACGTGTGAATGTGAACACAAGAAGGGAGGTTGAATTGTGTTGAAAACTTTTCGCTAACTTTATGCTAAAAACACTTTGTTTTGAAAACTTTTTGTTATCGGATGCTGGAATTGAACCGGACGCTGGAATGGAGTTTATGAAAATTGGTTTTTCTTTACAAGACAAAATTAAATGTAAAGCAGTAAAGCAAGAGACACGGAGATTTATACTAGTTCACCACCAAACTGGTAGCTACGTCTAGTCCCTTCGTTCCTGAAGGATTTGCACTATAATCAACCCGATTACAAATTCCTTAAGAGTATTCTACTGTCACAAACTTGACAATACTCTTAACTTCTCAAAATGACTCAGTACGATCGAGCCTTTGAGGAATCAATCCTGTTACTAGGCAATACAACTTTCACAGAGTAGTTTTCAATACAATCAAACAACTCTCAAAGAGAGGATGAAAAGATTAAGCTCAAAACAATAGCTTTCTAAAAGAAAGAATATAAGACGCTGAAGTTCAGTGTTGGTTCTCAGAAAATTGGCACAGAAACTTGGCTGTTCACTGAGTAATAGCTTTCGTAGTATGTAGTTTCTAGCAACATTCTTCAATGAGGAGCTTGAGGTATTTATAGAAGACCTTGAGGATAATACCGTTGCAGATATTTTCAGCTCCAAATCATTGAGTGAGATAATTTGAAATTACGTCCTTTTCTTCCTTTTCAGAGAATATCAGAATAGTACACTTTACCGTTTTTTGTACTATCTGCTTTTCATACAATTGCCTTGTACAAATTTGTCTTATTCTAAAGGTGTCACCTTTGATACCTCGTTCATCAAATTTAGCGCTTAAAATCAAATTTGAATTTTGTTCCTGAAAGCTGAGGGCAGAGAGAATAAACGTGACCATCACATGATTCATTAAAAGACCAGTTGCTCGCTCAGAAATCAATATGATGCTCGCAGAAATTGAGTATACCACGTATCTCAAGATTACATAACTGGACGCTCGCTAAGAGAGTTAAGGAAGGACGCTGGAGTGAACCGGATGCAGACATACATGAATGTATTCATCTTCTTGTGAATTTCTTCTTCTTGCTTGAATGAGTCATAAACATGAATGATTTTAATACCTACACACTTCAAGACTTATTAGAAGTTAAATTGTTCTCTTGTAAAGCTGAGGGCAGAGAGAATAAACGTGACCATCACATGATTCATTAAAAGACCAGTTGCTCGCTCAGAAATCAATATGATGCTCGCAAAAATTGAGTATACCACGTATCTCAAGATTACATAACTGGACGCTCGCTAAGAGAGTTAAGGAAGGACGCTGGAGTGAACCGGATGCAGACACACATGAATGTATTCATCTTCTTGTGAATTTCTTCTTCTTGCTTGAATGAGTCATAAACATGAATGATTTTAATACCTACACACTTCAAGACTTATTAGAAGTTAAATTGTTCTCTTGTAAATACTTTGTTATCATCAAAATTAATGAGGGTCTAAACTTCTCAATCGTTTAGGTTCTAACAATCTCCCCCTTTTTGATGATGACAAATATCCAAGGTTGATGAACAATTTAGTTTCAAAAATAATCTCAAGGGGTCTCCCCCAGAGTTCAACAATCAATTATATCATCAAATATTTTCAAGTGTCATAGCATTTGTATGATAGCATAATACATACATGTATCAGAGCATATATTTAAATAACCATTGAGGACCAGATGCTGAGATCATTGTATCAGTATTAGACAAAATTATACTAATGGATATCAGAGCAACTAAAAAATATACTATGTATAATGAATGATGCATGATATGTGTTACTTAAGCGTGTTCATCAGACCTTATTTTTACTCCCCCTTTTGTCATCAGACAAAAAGAGTGTAAAACACATCATAGTCAAAAACATAAGTAAGCAATAAGAGAAAAATTTGAAGTTAAAAGATTTGATATCATTCAAAAGATAACAAAAAGATAATTGTAGCAAATTCAAACATAATACAGAACATTTGAAATAAAGGAAAAAAGTTTAAGGTGGAGGAGGAATAAGTTGATTGAGGCGCTCCAAGAGGAATTGAACTGTATTCTCTAGGCTTGCCACTGATTGAGTTGTAGCCATGAAGGTCTCATACTGAGCTCTTGAAATCATGACAGGTTCATCATCATCAACAAGAGGAGCAGGATCTGGAATCCTTTCAGCATGTTCAATGATGTCCCTTTGCCATCTCCTAGAAGTCAACTTCTGATGTTCCATAAGAACTCTCTGTGACAGTCTCAGTCTTTTTTCCTTACTTTCCTTAGCCTTAAGGAAGAAATAATCATTTGGTAGGGACCATATGATTAATCTTTCAAACTTTTGTCTCTTAAACTCCAAATTTTCTTTCCATCTAACCTTCAATTCTTCTGGGTAAACCATACTTAGAAGCACAGTTTCTCTATGCTTAAACAACTCATCAACATATTCATCAAATCTGGCAAGCTCAATGTCTGATAAATCTCTTCTCAAAGCTTCTTCTGTTTCTGCAAGGCAGGTGTTGAGGACATCATTCTCAGACAAATAAATTCTTCTCAAATTCTCTTTATCTTCCTCGTCTTGAGTAACAGGCTTCAAACGAGGTAGAAGAGTTTTGTCTTTCCAAGACATTGCCATTTGTTTCCAATTAAAAGCAATTCAAGTTGTTCACTAATTGCTCCCCATTGTTGTTGTAGTTTGAAAACACTTGGAGGCCTAATTACAAAACACTGCAGCATATCACCAAAATGCAGAATGGCAAGATTTGTTTCATAGACTCTGTTGATAGAACCACCGGTTGGAACTTCGACTTTCTCTTCCTGACTCATTTCAGAAGCACCAGTAAGTCTGGAATCCCTTGAGATTCGAGTGTGATACACTTGCATGGCATGGTTCTCAGATAGCTTTCTAACAGGTGTCTAAGAGAAGGACTTTGTGTTGTATCTTCTAGGAGCTTCTGCAAACTCTTTGAGAGTCATAATCTTTGGAAGTTTTTGAGGTGGTTTGTTTTCCCTCTTCTTAGGAATTAACCACGAAGCCATCTTTTCTTGTCAGGCACAATCTTGATAGTGGCCAAAGAGGGATCTTTGTTCAGAAGAACAAATTCATGCCTCTTCATCTCCAGGCAATGTTTCATGAAGGCCCTTTCTTCGTCAGTAGTCCACCTTCCACACTCTTCCAGAGTGAGAGGTTCATTTTGTGGCAGATTATGAGGGAGTTCAAATGAGAGTGGAATAATTCCATGGTTTGGAGGAGGTCTCAACCTTCCACCAAATGTAATCTTCAGTCTGTTATTGTAGCTGAATGGGGAAATTTCCAGTCTAGCTACCCCTGAAGTAAAAGTCTTCAAATGCCAAAGAGAAGGGTGATCATATACTGAACGATACACTTCTTATCTAATAGGCACTGGTCTATTGACATTCAACATAGACTTAGATGCACCAAAGTGAGTGGTATTTGATGTGGGAGTAGTAGTGGTGGTTGAGGATGAGGAAGTGAGAGTGAGAGTGGAAGTCACTTTGACTTTGTAGGTTTTAGGCTTGTTGGGAGTGACCTTGAACAACTGATTGAAGGGGTAAGAGTGAGATGAGGAAATGTATGATGTGAGAGAAGTGTTTGAGAAGGTAGATGATTGTGGTTTGGGTAATGTAAGAGTTTCTGGTGTGGCTAATGTTTGGGTAGGTTTGGGTAAATGGTTCCCTAAGTACTAGGAAACAGTTCCTGAGGGGGTGATGTAGGGTTTTATGGATCTGTTTTGGTAATATGGAGGAAGAGGTGGTTGTTGAGTGATAAGGGTAATGGCTTGTGATTTGGAATTTGTGGTTTTCTTGGAGGATTGTGGTTTGGTGGATGGAGGTTATGTGGAGTGAGTTTATGGTGATGAAACAGAGAGTGGTGGTGCAATAATAGGATCATTAGAATCAAATGAAGTAATAGAATCATTAACAGTGAAATCCAGTACCTTGGGAGTAGGCTTCTTAGAGAGCCAAAACAATCTCCTTTTCTTGCCTTGAGGGGCATCAGCTGGAGGAGGAGGTGGAGCTTGCTTCCTAGGACCAGATGCTGAGATACGCTTTTCAGCTTCTGCCTTTCTCTTTTTGTTCTCCAAGATGTTTCTGATGGGGACTTTATCCTCATCATCTTATGGTTCATCCTTCCTTCCTAATACAGGAGGCACCTTTTGCTTTTTGCTTCTTGTCTCCTTTGTTGGAGACACATCAATTCTCTTTACACCAGATACTGAGCTTCTGGTGGGTTTCTTCACACCTTCACCAACAGTAGCAACAACTACTTCTTCTTGCTCTTGTTTTACTTGCTTGATCATTTCACCAGTAACAAGATTCATTCTCACCAAACTATTGGCTCTAAAGACATCAGGAAGAACAATAGCACCTAGTCCAAAATATTTTTCCCTTGCTTTTCCTTACAAGGCTCCAAGCTTTCTTGCAATTCCTTCTTTAATCATAATCTTAGTAAGAAGAACTCCGTAAAGAATGCTCTTGTAGGTTTGTTTCACTTCAGCAGAATCCTTCCTCGAATTAATAATAGCATTGACCAGATTGTTGTAGATTAATCTAGGCAGATTTATCCTGTGACCAGCCATGCAGTTTCTCATTATGAACTTTTGCTCATAGTTCACAACGTCACTCGACCTTGCCTTCAGCAAGACACCCTTGGCGATTATCTTTTAAAACACCCTGTAGTGACTCTTCAGATGCTTAGCAGTAGGAGATTCCCCAGATTCCTTCAACTGTCGATAGTTCTCAAACAGAGCCTCATTAACCTTCTCCATTCCATTGAAGGCTTTTTCCCAACTAGTATAGAAACTGAATCCTTCACATGGACACCTAGTAATGCTAGCGATACTGTTTACGGTAAACACCATTTTATAACCTTTCACATGGCCTTCGATGATGCCACCCGGAAACATACGAATGTTTCCCCAGAGTCCGTTGATAGCAGTGACTAGAACTTTAATTGGATCCCAAAAGAAGTAGTTCAACCAGCCCATAGCCTCTAATCCGTCATCGAAATCAAAACCATAAGTCTTAAAACTCTTCAAATCAATCCTATTTTTAATTAGGACTTTTCCTTTAGCCATAGTGTTGTAGATAGCATTGTCTTCCCATATTCTAACATCAGTCATGGTTGTAGTAGAGGAATAGGTGATGGAGGTTTAGGGTTTCACAGAGAGGGTAATCGGAGAGAGAGAGATAGAGAGAAAACAATTTTTCAGAGAAAACAGAGTGTACGAAGGAAGTGTGAGGGATAGTGGAGTAATGGGCAAGTTTTGAAAGAATGGTACAGTTACTTTTTCAAAAACTGCTTCACATTTCCCTCAAAAAAAATTAAATAAAAAAATAAAGATTCGCTTCGCATTAAATGCGGTTTCCAAAATAAAGTAAATCAAGAAAAAGATTTTATTGAAAACACAAATTTAATTATGACTCAGTAGGTGTGATGAGACGCTTCTGTCCCACGCGCATGCGACACGTGTGTACCCGGATGCACGCAAAGAGTTCACCAGATGTTGAGTTATGCAATGTGAATGACATATTATATGTTTATATGTGTGAATGCTTATGTCATTCCAGATGCAGAATAATACATTTCACAAGATGCTGAGATTAGTCATTCTTCTATAAGATGAAATTTAGATTTCTTCTTATAAAATTGAATGTATCTTCAGAAAGGGGTTTTGTGAAAATGTCAGCCCAATGATGATCAGTGTCTACAAATTTATTTTTAAGTACACCCTTCTGAACATAGTCTCTTATGAAGTGATGCTTAATCTCAATGTGCTTTGCTCTTGAATGCAATATTGGATTCTTAGTAAGACATATTGCAGATGTATTATCACAAAAGATAGGAATGTTACTCTCTTTTATCAAGTAGTCTTCAAGTTGATATTTCATCCATAGAAGTTGAGAACCGCAACTTGCTGCTGAGTTGTATTCAGCTTCTACTGTTGAGAGTGCAATGGTGCTTTGTCTTTTGCTTAACCAAGACACAAGATTTGCTCCAAGGAATTGGCAGCCTCCACTTGTGCTCTTTCTTTCAATTCGGTCTCCAGCAAAGTCGGTATCACAGAATCATACTAACTTGTAGTCTTTTGATTTCTTATAAAGCAAACCAAGATTAGTAGATCCTTGTAGATATCTAAATATTCATTTAACAACACTCAAGTGTGATTATCTAGGATTAGATTGAAATCTAGCGCACTGGCAGACGCTGAACATAATATCAGGTCTTGAAGCAGTAAGATAAAGTAGAGATCCAATCATACTTCTGTACATTTTTTGATCTACCTTCTTACCAGTTTCATCTTTACTAAGAATACAAGTAGGATGCATAGGTGTGCACATTGGTTTGCAATCAACCATCTTGAATTTCTTGAGTAATTCCTTGATATATTTGCTTTGATGTATATAAATACCATCATTGCATTGCTTGATTTGAATTCCAAGGAAGAACTTCAATTCTCCTATCATGCTCATTTCAAATTCAGCCTGCATTAACTTAGAAAATTCTTTGCAACGACTTTCATTACTAGCTCCAAAAATAATATCATCAACATAAATTTGAACAAGTGTAAAATGCTTGTTTGATGTTTTTCTAAATAGAGTAGTGTCTACTTGACCTCTGGTAAAACCATTTTCCATTAAAAGGAACTTAGTCTATCATACCAAGCTCTAGGAGCTTGCTTAAGACCATACAGAGCCTTTTTAAGCTGAAAGACATATTCATGAAATTCAATGTCTTCAAATCCTGGAGGTTGTTTCACATAGACTTCCTCAGTTACAAAACCATTCAAGAAAGCACTTTTCACATCCATTTGATAAAGAATTATCTCATGGTGTGCAACAAATGAAAGTAAAATGCGAATTGCTTCTAACCTTGCAACAGGTGCAAAGGTTTCAGTAAAATCTATACCTTCTTCTTGTGAGTAGCCTTGAGCAACCAACCTTGCTTTGTTTCTTACTACCTTTCCATCTTCATCAAACTTGTTTCTAAATACCCATTTAGTCCCAATAGCTTGTTTATCTTCTGGTAGAGTGACTAACTTCCAAACATCATTTCTTTTGAAAGGCACATTCATAGTCATTTGATTTACACTTAGGATTGCCTTTAGCTTCAGAGCTTTCAGCTTGAGAGCTCTCAGCTTCTAGTTGCTTGCTAGCGGCCAGACGCTGGTGATCCACCAGAAGCTGATTTTCAAGTTTTAGCTTCTGGTTCTCTTCATTGAGCTTTGAGTTTTCATTGTTCAAAATTTGAAATTCTTGTGATAATTTTGAAAATTTCTTTTTCAAAGCTTTATACTCAATGGAGAGAGTGGCGGAATTCTTAAGGAGATCATCAAATGCAATTTGAAGTTCAGAGTAAGAATCACATATTATTATCTCTTCAACTTCTTCTTCAGAGTCTGAGTCAGTGTTTGCCATGAGGGCAACATTAGCTACTTCTTCATTATCATCATCCTTAGAGGGGGATAAATCCATATCTTCCCATGTAGCCATGAGACTCTTCTTCTTTCCCTTGAAAGAACTCCTTGTGGATTTTACTTAAGATTAGGACTTTCAGACTTGAAGTGTCCTGGCTTTTTGCATTCATAGCAAATGACTTGTCTCTTGTCTTTGCTTTCCTTCTTGTCCTTGACATCTTTCTTCTGGAGTTTCCTTTTGAAGTTTCTTTTCTTCCATATTCTTTGGATCTTCCTAGATATGAACGCGAGCTCATCATCTGTCCCATCATTGCCTTTTGAAGCTTCATATTCTGATTCTTCTTCATCCTAAAGGGCTTTAGAAGAACTGGCTTTATGCTTGTTGACTTTTAAAGCAATAGACTTGCTTTTCTTCACTGGTTCTTCCTCATTCAGCTCAAGTTCATGAGCTTTCAGTGAACTCAAAAGATCTTCAAGTTGTAAGACGTTTAAATCTTTTGCTTCCTGTATAATAGTGACTTTGAGTCTCCACTACTTGGTCAAACTTCTCAGCATCTTTCTCACATGGTCAGGAGTGATGTAGCTTTTTCCAAGGGCTTATAACCCATGAACAAGTGTTTGGAACCTTCCAAACATAGATTCAATATTTTCACCATCTTCCATTTTAAATAACTCATATTGGCGAACTAATATGCTAGCTTTAGTTTCTCTTACTTGGGCAGAACCCTCATAAGACAAAACAAGAGAATCCCAAATTTCTTTGGCAGTATCAGATTTACCATATTTATTATATTCTTTTTCTGACATAGCACAAATAAGAATGAATCTAGCTTTTTGATTGAGCTGATATATTTTTTTCTGCTCATCATTCCAATTTTCTCTGGCTATAGCAACACCAATAGCGTCAGTGGGGAATAATGTATCCACTTTCAACCATATCCCACAACTCAAGTTATTGTGTCTCAAAGAAAGCTTTTATCTTATCTTTCCAGTAATCAAATTTTTCTCCAGTAAATAGAGGAGGAAGGTTCACGTGACCACCTTCTGCAGACATGTTCACAAGTATAGGATATTTTCTCTTAACACTGTTAAGTGCTCAACCAAGAGGTCGTGCTCTGGTACCAACTGAATGTGAACACAAGAAGGGGGTTGAATTGTGTTGAAAACTTTTCGCAAACTTTATGCTAAAAACACTTTGTTTTGAAAACTTTTTGTTATCAGATGCTGGAATTGAACCGGACGCTGGAATGAAGTTTTTGAAAACTGGTTTTTCTTTGCAAGACAAAATTAAATGTAAAGCAGTAAAGCAAGAGACACCGAGATTTATACTAGTTCACCACCAAATTGGTAGCTACGTCTAGTCCCTTCATTCCTGCAGGATTTTCACTAGAATCAATCTGATTACAAATTCCTTAAAAGTATTCTACTGTCACAAACTTGACAATACTCTTAACTTCTTAAAACAACTCAGTACGATCGGGCCTTTGAGGAATCAAGCCTGTTACTAGGCAATACAACTTTCACAAATATATTTTGAATACAATCAAATAGCTCTCACAGAAAGGATGAAAAACTTAAGCTTAAAACAATAGCTTTCTAAAAGAAAGAATATAAGACGCTGAAGTTCAGTGTTGGTTCTCAGAAACTTGGTTGTTCACTGAGTAATAGCTTTCGAAGTATGTAGTTTCTAGCAACACTCTTTAATGAGGAGCTTGAGGTATTTATAGAGCACCTTGAGGATAATACCGTTGCAGATATTTTCAGCTCCAAATCATCAAGTGAGGTAATTTGAAATTACGTCCATTACTTCATTTTCAGAGGATATCAGAATAGTACACTTTGCCATTTTTGTACTATGTGCTTTTCACACAATTGCCTTGTACCAATTTGTCTTATTCTAAAGGTGTCACTTTTGATATCTCGTTCATCAAATTTAGCGCATAAAATCAAATTCAAATTTCATTCCTGAAAGCTGAGGGCAGAGAGAATAAACGTGACCATCACGTGATTCATTAAAAGACCAGATGCTCGCTCAGAAATCAATAGGACGCTCGAAGCAATTGAGTATACCACGTGTCTCAATATTACATAACCGGACACTCGCTAAGAGAGTTAAGGCAGACGTTGGAGTGAACCGGATGCAGACACACATGAATGTATTCATCTTCTTGTGAATTTCTTCTTCTTGCTTGAGTGAGTCATAAACATGAATGATTTTAATACCTACACACTTCAAGACTTATTAGAAGTTAAATTGTTCTCTTGTAAATACTTTTTTATCATCAAAATTAATGAGAGTCTAAACTTCAAAATCGTTTAGTTTCTAACAACGTGAGCACCCTCTGTCCAAGTACCAGGACTGGTATTTCAACTATGTTGCTAAGCAAATCTGCAACATAGATAATCTTATCCTTAGGTACCCAAATCTTTTTGGGTCCTCTTTTGTTAGTTCTAGAAGGAAACTTGTCCTTCTTATTTTTCAAGGCATAGCAAGTACCTGTTATGTGACCTTTCTCATTGCAGTAGGTACATAGTAGACAGTCACTATGATCGTTAGTCTCCTTAGACTTTAAATTGGTGTTTTGAAAAGTGGGTTCCTCTGGTTTGTAACCAAGATTCTTTTTGCCATTTTGGCTGACACCCCAAATCAAGGATGCCTGTTTGCTGCGAGTCACACACTCAGCAAGAAACCTTTGAAATCCTTCTTCATATTTTGAAGAGTTGTATTTTGGCTTTTCTTCATTCTTAGAGCTGGCATTCACCAGACGGTGATTATCAGCTTTGAGCTTTTTATTCTCTTCATTGAGCGTTAAAACTTCTTTTGAATGTTTTTGAAAATTTTCTTTTCAATGCTTTATACTCAGTGGAGAGCTTAGAAGACTCATGTAAGAGTTCATCAAAGGCTTTTTGAACATCAGAGGATGAGTTAGAATTTACCTCTTCTTCTTCTTCTTCTTCTTCATTGTCTGATCCAATAGTGGCTATCAGAGCCATGTTTGCATGTTCCTCATCATCATCAGACAATGAAGAATCAGAGCCATCCCATGTTGCCATGAGACTCTTCTTCTTTCCTTTGAAACTACTTCTCCTTGGTTTCTCTTTCTCGAGTTGTGGACATTCAGACTTGAAATGTCCTGGCTTTTTGCACTCGTAGCAGACCACTTGGCATTTTCTTTGTAATCCTTCCTTTCCTTGAGTCTTTCTTCTGGAATTGCTTCCTGAACCTTCCCTTCTTCTTCCACATGCGTTGAATCTTCCTTGAAATAAAGGAAAGTTCATCGTCTGTTCCATCACTACTCTCGCCAGACGATCATTCTTCTGTTTCTTATTCAGCTTGTAGAGCCTTGGAAGTGGAAGCTTTGTTACTTGCTTTCAATGCTATAGACCTTGATTTCTTTGGAGGTTCTTCTTCATTTAGCTCAAGCTCATGAGCTCTCAAGGAACTAGGAAGATCTTCTAGACGCAGTCTGTTTATGTCCTTGGCTTGTTGAATAGCCATGACCTTAGGTCTCCATTGTCTGGGCAGGCTTCTTAAAATCTTCTTCACGTGATCAACAGTAGTGTAGCTCTTATTAAGAACTTTTAGACCGTGAAAAAATGTTTGAAATCTTCCAAACATGGTTTCAATATCTTCTCCCTCTTCCATCTTGAAGAGTTCGTACTGTCTAACAAGAATGTTAGCCTTTGTTTCTCTTACTTGGGCAGTACCCTCATAGGACAAAGCCAATGAGTCCCAAATATCTTTAGCAGTGGCATTCTTGCCACACTTCTCATACTCTTTCTCAGAAATAGCACAGATAAGAAAGTATCTTGCTTTCTGGTTCAGTTGATACGCTTTCTTTTGCTCAGGTTCCCACTTATCCCTAGGAATGGGGTTTTTCTTGGAATCAACTGGTTCGGTATATTGTTTTTTTACCATATCCCAAAGTTCAAGTTGTTGTGACTCAAAAAAGGTTTTAACTTCTTCTTTCCAGTAGTCATAGTTTGTTCCAGTGAGCAAATGAGGACGGTTAACATGACCACCAGCTTCGTTGCTTGCCATAGATAAAGTATAGGATCTTTTCCTCTCACACTAGTTAAGTGCTCAACCAAGAGGTCGAGCTATGGTACCAATTGAATGTGACAAAAACACAAGAAAAGGGGGTTTGAATTGGGTTTTAGAAATCTTTTCGAAATACTTAAGTGTTTTTGAAAACCTTTTTCAAAATAACTCTTTAACAAAAACAAGAATAAGGGGGAGTAAAGAGAAGAGAAAGAATATGACACAGTGATTTACACTAGTTCACTATCACCTGATAGCTACGTCCAGTCCCTTCACCCACAAAAAGATTTCTCTACTATAATCAACCTGATTACACTTGAGAGTATACTACTGCCAATCTGGCTATACTCATAAATTCTTAGAATGACTTAGTACAGTCAAGCCTCTAAGGAATACGACTACTACTGGGCTAAATACAATAGTTCAAAAATACTTTGAAACAATAACAATAACTCTCAGCAGAGAGGATTTGCAATGAAGAGCTTAAGCACAAAGAATAACTTTCTAACATAAAGAGTAAAACGATTAAGTGCTTGTTCACTTGGTCTCAGAGACTTGGAATAATTTCTTGGTTGCTCACTGTCTCGCAAGAATGATTCAGTTTCGTTAACCTGCTTCAGTGAATGAAGTAACGTATATATAGCTAGGGTTTCAAATAGTGTCGTTGTGACCTAACAGCTCTTTCACCAATGGACAAAACTTGAGATACACTTTTTGTGGCTTTTAGCGAGTCCTGTCACTTTCAACTCTGCTTCTGTACACTGACATAGCAGGCAAATGCAGGATCTTATCCCTTGTGGTCCTTTTTGAATTTAGACACTTCCAGGGCAAGTCATTTTTGATGATTATATACGTTGACATTCTCTTTGGCCTTTGATTCCTCGTACATTAAAATATTCATCAATGAGGATCCTTTAATACTTGAAGTAGCCTTTAATGTTTCACTCAGTCTGATCTCCAATTAAAGGCATCTTCCTACCAGATGATGCTTGTTATTGAGATACTCTGCTTACTACAGTAAGCTTGGACCGGAGGCAGTTCTTCAGAATAGTTTCTTTTTGGCCTTTCGTATAATAGAATCTTGTAGTACCGGACGAATGGTTCCAACAGTGTAGTCTTATAAGAGCATGGTCTATCAGAGCGTTGACTATCACCAGAGCGTTGACTACCAGAGCATGATCATCAGAGTGAGGCTATAAGACGGTGATGTCATCAGCACTTATCGGACGATCAATGCCAGACTCAGAGTAATGGATCGGAGGGTGAAATGCGTACAAAGACACAGCTCTTGGGACAGTTCCATATGATGAATAGTGACTTAATCACTAAGTTCTGCACACTAACAAACACATTAGAGGATAAATTATTCTTTTCATTATTTGTTATCATCAAAACAATTAAAGGTCATTGTTTCTGAATCCACTTGATTCCAACAGTACCTAGCTGCATACAATAGTAGGAGTGTATAGAGCAGTCAGAAAGGGCCAGCGCTGAAGTTTTCCAGTTGTACGGCTGCACATCCCTTCAGTATGGCCGTACATAGTGACGAATTCAGCTTCTACGTAGTTGCGGTGTTTTGACCATAACGTGAGCTAGGAATGTCCAATTGAGCTGATCTTTATGGCATTCGAAAGCTCTGGAAAAGATCTACAAGGTAGCATAGGTATGGATAGATATGTACAACCCTTCATATGTGCGGTATGACCGTACATATGTGTGTGGTATAACCCAGTGCCGAGGAAATGCGAAGTACGGTCGTACAAAAAAACAGCCATACCGAAGCCCAGAACGCACAGATTTGAAGCCAGTTGACCTAGTGCGCTCCAGGGCCTATAAATAGGCATTCTAAACCCTTTTTGGGGGCTTTTTGCCACTTTGCTTATCCGGTTACACTATTTTTTTTCCGGAGCTCTAAATAAGAGGAGAAGGACCGCTGCCATATCGAAAGGGTGTCTCACGAATTAGTTAACAGAACTCTAGGAATAATTGAACTCACGAATTATGCCAGATCTAGATTAACTGCTTGTTTCTAATCGGTTATTAGATTAACAATCTCACTGTTGTTTGATACTCTTTTTGCTAATTGCCTCGCATGATCATTGTGGGTAATAGTTAGGAAGAAGACTATTAATATTGCATGATCATTGGGTATTAATAATAATAGAGTGGGAGATTAGCTTTTGAATAGGGAATATAGCTTGTGATAGTTAATTGATAAATTCAAGGACTAAGTATTTGTCAACCTAGTTCCCTTAGGCTTTCCATAGCTGATCTATATTCCGTTCTTGCGTATTTGCTTTGTTATTATTGTTTAATTGTTTCGTTCTCGTAATTGCTATCTTCGTTCGTCTAAATAATAAAGGATCTCTATTAATTTAGTACTCGCGCATTTCATGTGGATTCGACATTCAGAGTCTTAAATATATTCCACTTTATTACGAGTTACGATTAGGTACACTTGCTTGAGACGCAACACGAATCAAGGATTGTCAACATTGACAAGAAGAACCACGCAAATTATGGAAAAAGAAGAACCAAATTGAATTTTGTTCAAAGATCTATTCTCATTGGTGGCGACCTCTCTTGAGTGTTTTGGTTGTATCTTGAGCTTTAGATATCCGATTGAGGTTTTCTTTAATGCGTTATAAGTCTAAACAAATTATCTACAAGTTTATTTCACGTCGAAAAACCATATTTGGCTTCTATCATGGATAAAAAAGGGCTTGAAGTTTAATACAAATTTCTACAAGGGATTTTCTTTTCTTTTGGGCTTCCTTTTGTGGTTTTTTTACAATTGTCTTGTATTGGGTCTGGTTTATGCACTAGGTGTAGCCTTCTTATGCTGATAGGTGCTACCTAAGATTTGAGTTAGGGCCAGTCATCACCTCCTTAGTCTATAAATAGGAATGTACTTCCTATCATTTGCAGTTTTCAAATAATATTGAAAGTTTGCTCCTTTGTGAGTTTAAAGAGTCTTGTCTCTTTGTGGGTTCTTGGGTGAACCTTCTTGGTTCTTATCAAAGGTATCTTTACCTTTGTGGCGAATCCTCGCTTGACTTATTACTCTCAAGAGTGTGGCGTCTTCATTTTTGTCTTCTTCCATTTTTTCTCCTTTTTATTCTTTATTTGGTTTATGTTCTTATATTTACGCCATTGTTAAAAGGTTCTATCATTTGCGCAAGTTCTTCTTCTTCTTCTTCTTCTTCTTCTTCCTTATATGCATACCAACTCTTTATAAAACTTAAAGCTTGAATTTTTATCCATTCATCTATCAATAGAAGTGTGCACCTTATAACATGGATTAAAGAATCTCGCATAAAGTTTCCATCTTTTCTTCTTTAATTCATTATACAAGAAATCAACTCAAAAACGATCCGTAAAAACTATATGCATCCAACTTGGATCATATCATGTAGTATATATCAGAGCTAGGTTCCTAGAGTTGACATGTTCTTGTATACTTGTGTACTTGTTCTTTATTGATTTCCAACAACAAGCACCATTGCTTCGTCAATTGCATTCTAAGAATTGACAACATTCTCTACCTCCCATTTTCTTTTACTTTCTGCTATTTATTCTACTGTTCTTTAAATTTTTGTCATTTACTTTCTTTCCTTTCAATTTCTTGTCATTTATTATCTTTCCCTTTATTTTCTTGTCCTTTAAATTCCTACCTTTTATTCTTTTGCCATTTATTTCTGCAAAATTATTACAATTTGATTCTTTCTTTAGATATCTATTGTAGTAATTACGTTTTTTTTGTCCTTAATACATATGGTCAGGGGGCGGGGGATGGGGAGGGGAGAAATGAAGCGTTGTGAGTTCGAACCCGTGCTCTCAATGTCTTGCAGCACTTTACCACTCGACTGCCTACTCTAGGACATTGTTGTAATTATGGTTTATAGCTCCTTTATTTTACAAGGAATTTCCCTTAATACACAATTGGACATAACAACTTGAAAAATAAAATAAAATCCAAGAACCAATTTTTCAAGTGTAAAAAGAGATTAGGAGCACGAAATAATATCTAAAAAAAGTCTAATAAAAAAGAAAAGAGACATTGTAACACACCACCTAGTCTATTATTTACATGTTTATAAGTGTTACTTTAAAGTACAGAAGGAATGCTTGTTTAAATATTTAAATATAGAACTCTTATCATATTTTATGAAAATTCATAAGAAGAATGATATGCTAGACTCTGTTTGCATTCTATTATGCTTCTGCATCTGGTAATTAGAGATCGTCTAGCTAATAGCTACCCTCTGGTCGATAGTAGATCATCTGGTTGATAGCTACCCTCTGGTCGATAGTAGATCATCTGGCAAGGGGACGATAGAGATCCTCTATTGAGGTGACGACAACGATCGTCTGGTGAGGCAACGATAGTGATCCTCCAGTGAGGAATCAATAGCGACAGTTTGGCGATAGCGATCGTCTGGTAATAGCGAGCCTCTGGACAACAGCAATCGTTGGTGCCTCTGGCAGATCAATAGATATAGCTCCTGGATAGAAGAGTAAATATCAGAACCATTAAGGGCAAGGAAGTAAACTCCTTATTAGGTGAGGGGTAATATGTCTATTTGGAAAAGAAAGTACATCTCCTTTCTTTTATTAGATGGTTAAGTCGACCACCCCCTTTCTCATTTTCATCTTCTGTATTTTTTTATGTAAACCCAAGAGGAGGAAAGGGAAAGTGAGAGAGAGTGAGAGAGCATACGGGATCGAGAGATCAAAGTGAGTTTTTAGTGAGGAAACTGGAGGAAACCCAAAGGAAAGTCAGAGTAGGAGCTGAGCATTGAAGATCGAGGAAGGATTGGGGAATATTTGAAGTGGAGGAAAGACGAAGAAGGGTAAATCGGATTCAGGGAAGAAGGAGGAGTTTTCTGTTTTCCTTCTAAGTTTTAAGCTTAAAGACTTCATCTGAGGTGAGTTCCTTCTTCTTGTTGTGTGGGCATTCATAAGTCCCATGTGTGGGTGAGTTAGGGTTTTTGATATTGTGAATGAAGGTTTTCTGGGTACTAAACTGTGTTGTTCAAAAGCTCTATCTTTTCACTATTTCTTGGTTCTAAGTTAATATGTTCAGAACTTGGAATTTTTAGATATTACACGTTTTTATCATATGAAAAATGTATTTTTCATATTATAAGATGTTGTGTTAAATCCACTGAAATGATTTTTATTTGTTATATGTGGATATGCTTGTTTGCTTTATTTATGATTTACTGTAATACAAGATAGTTTAGAAGTTTATGATCAAGAAAAGTATAATACTTAATGTAAGATTCCTCGTAAGAAAAGATTACGGTATGGTTAGGCATGTGGGATGTCACTTGCGGGTTATAGACGTCTAACCATCCATACCGTAGTTACGTTGATCAGGGTCTATGATTTAATCATCTGACTGAATCTGATAACGTAGATTCCTGATCTAATAACGATTGGACCCTATGGGAATATGACAGTCATGTTAAATACACCTAAATGGATGAATAAGTTCTCTTATGTGAAGTTGTATGATACGGTTAGAGATGGTGAGTAGTCCGTGAAGGACTCACTGAGATTTTATCTCACTCTTTTATCTTTATTGTTTCAGACAAGCAGGTTGCAAAGGAAGATTGTAGAGGCTTGGAGGCTAAATCTTCTTTGCTTTTGTATTTAAATATGTACTAGTTCTGAGTAATTTAGTACAAAATACAAGTATTTTGTATTGGATCTCTTAGAAGGTTATGTAATTATTTAGACATGTTGTTCTTCCTTGTGCGGAATTATGACTCTTGTGGAAATTGGGTGCCACGCTCTTTCTTAATTAGTTCTTTTTGCGAAAAAAATAATGTTTAGGTCAAAAAATTAATGCAGAAAGCGGTGCTTAAAAAATATTGCTGGTTTGCTTTTGGAAAAATAATAATCTTTACAAACACACCTACAACATAGCTGGTTGACTCATAGGGCCATTCATTGAGCATTCTCAAGAACTCCCTATTTCCCACGATGTCGGAGGATTTAACATTCTCCTTAGACACAACAAACTTGAAGAACTCCAACTGCTTAGCTCTACTCGTTAATAACGCTGCAATCAACATTCTCATACAGCTCCATCTGATGGCGACATCCATTGGAATGCAAAATTCAGCAATGCAAGGGTAAATTCCTTGTGCACGATTTTATCACAGGCTAGTCGCACGCAAACAATATATATACATAATATAACAACATGCTTTAAATATGTATATAGCTTAATAAACCGCATACATCAACATGGTATATAAAACAGTCATTCATATGATCAAACATAAATTCACGTACTAGGCTCAGTCTTGGATTAGAACTTAGGGCACGTCATTATGAACAATAGGCTCGTTTTTAGATTCGAGACTATGCACGCCAATGCGGAATAGACACTGGCACTGGCTCCATAATGCAGAATCTAGGCCAAAACCCTTGCATGCAATGCGGAACACTAAACTGAACCTTTAATCGAGACACTAGGTACGTAATGTTGAACACTAGTCTAAGCTTTGATTGACATACTAGGCACATTATATATTTAACTTAATAAAATCCAATTTCTAAAACTTTTCCATAATAATGGAAGACACTGGAAAAATTCTCCAGGTCAATAACCCAAATTCCAAAATCCAAATCCAAATCCACATCCAAATCCAAAACCAAAATCAATCAAGCAGTAAGATCAATATAATCCAAACAGGTTGCCAGATAGGCTAATCAATACAATCCACAAAAGTAATAATACTATAAGCATTACTACAACCAATCAAATCAATTAATCACACAACAAACAAGGTAAACTCATTATTTAGAAATTTTCCTTACCTTGGGCGCTTTAACAATCCAAGCTAAACTACTAAATCGTTGATTCCTTTGACGCCAAAACCTCACCTAGGTGGCGCACTGAAAGAGAAGAGGAAAGGAGAAAAAATTCAAGCTTTTCTCTCCCTAAGATTCCTAAGCTTCTCACATTAGATTTCCTTCCATTATCAACTTATTGAAAAAAACAAAGCTTTGCCTTGTATTTATAGGCATGTTCATGCCACATGTCGCTTTCCTATGGTGCCACTTGTCACAAATCTAATGGTCCGACGGCTCCATATTTCCTATGGTGCCACTTGTCAAGATCCTAATGGTCCGACGGCTACTATCCACGTGTCACAATCCTATTGATCCAAAGGAGATGAATCCATTTGTTCTTATCCAAATCCTAGTCTGCACTTAGTCATCGATCCCATCCTTAATCCAAATGTTGAAATCTTGGCCACACATCACACCAAACACACATGCTCAATCCCTATTGGTCCAATACATTAATGAAATCTTGCCTTGCAAGTTTCTCTTGCGAGAATATCTTAGATCTTTTCTTATCGACTAATCACGTCGCACGATAGGTTTTTCACACCTATAACTAATCTAACAGTAGAAAATATACTATTATATTTTCTTTTACCCAAAAATTATTATGACATTTTAAGAATCCTCTCTGCCTTGTTGTCATTCCTGTGAATGTCATTTTTCGGAGCGCGTCCAATTTTTCCGTCGTTTAGCGATTTAAACGCTAGAAAATATTATATACTATTTTATTTCACCTAAAAATTACCAAATAAATTTTAAAAACTCCCAAATAATAGAAAACACTAATATCCCGGATTTCATCGAAATCTGGTGACGTTAGGGTTTTATTTCGGGTAAAAACTTACCCGGTAGTGAAATTTGCGACGAAACTATGTCAAAGCTTTTCGTAAACCTTTAAATATTTTTTCTAAAATTTGGGGTGTTACAGTATGGGTGTTGCATTATGGTATCAGAGCAGTTCAATCTTTTGGATCGCGGTTAGTTAGACTAATAGATTAAGGTCATTGATGATTAACTTGCTAGACTTTCTAATTACTTTGCTATAAAATATTGAGCCTGATCAACTCAATGTTTTGTGCATTGTATGCAGAATTATGGCCAGTGGATCTCAAGGCGGAGGAAGGGGAAGATGGCCCAGACTGCCACGACCCGAGGATGCTCCCTGTAATGTCATGGAAGACGCACTATGGGAACAAGCCCAAGCTACAAATGCTATGAAGGAACAAGCTCAGGCAACGAACACCTTACTCAATCAAATTCTCGAAGGAGGAATGGGGCCTCTAGGAGGTGGCGGTCCCACCAATAATGCAGCCCAACCGGAGAACCCCAACCTCCAATTCATTGAGTTCCGAAAGAATAGTCCTCCCTCCTTTAAAGGTGGATAAGATCTAGCTGAAGCACAATACTGGTTGCAAGAGATGGATATGATTTTCTCTCTTGTTACTTGCACTGAGGAACAAAAAGTAATCTTTGCCTCACACTACTTGAAGGAAAAGGCGGAAGTATGGTGGAGAGGAGCTAGGGGTCATATGATTGCACTTAAAACCCCCTTGGATTGGACAACCTTCCAAAGGGCGCTTTTAGAAAAATACTTTCCAAGGAGTATGAGGAGACAGAAGGAGCAGGAGTTTGGTCGCTTGTCATAGGGAGATATGTCCGTAGGAGAATATGTGGCCAAGTTCGAGAATTGGCCAAATATTCTACCTATCTTCAACATGTACAAGATGATAAGTGGAAGGCTCACCGGTTTGGGTAGGGCCTAAAACCAAAGCTGAGGAACGTCGTGTGTCAACTAGAGGAGAATGATTAAGCAAAGCTTATAGGCAAGTGCAGAATTGCCGAGGAGGTACAGGCTACTTTGGAAGCTGAACGTCGTGATAGGATCCAAAAGAAGAATGTAACACCCCGCCTCGACAGGGCGTCACCTTATTTTCACACAAGTATAAGGAAACAACACATATTATTTATTATCAGAGTACGCAAAGCATGGCACATACACACATATAGATATGTACACCACACCCACAAGGGTTGACAAAAGGACACACTGGTCGTGGTAATACTGTATTCATTGCCTCTAGGCTGCTTTATTATAGCAATCACCTCCACTAGGTCTCACTCCCCAGGTTCTAAGCACATGCTGCTCCTGTCCATCTGCTGTTCATCACCACATAATATGGAAATACACAAGAAACGAAGGGATAAGAAACCCATCAATCACTAATAAGCAGTAAAACAGAATAGCAGAGTAACTGTCACCATGCACAACACAAAGATAACAATCACCAACATAACTGATGCATACTGACTGAAGCATACTGATACCACAAACACCACAGACTCCAAAACACATGGTCACAGACCACATCACATCCTGATACCACGTACTGACATAGACCCCTGACATTGCGGGCTGATCAATGGCCCTACCCACTATAGACCGATCACCAATCTCAGGGCACAAGAGGAATGACACATAAGTTGGTTTGTCCTGGAGACATATCCTGATATGCTACCATCTCTGATTACCGGAGTAAGGTACCATCCCTATGCACTGGGACGACATTCCCCATACCAGGAATGGCCAAGATTACCCACTCATCAGACGAGGAGTCCTGAAGCCTCGTCGGGATGACCGAGCCCATTCCCCAAGGTGAAAGACCTGCTCCAAACTACTCCGTACCTTTGGTCCCATTCACCTCAGGTACACCAACCTCGGGTACATCGACCCGACTATCACCATTGACAAACAGAGTATCGACAGTAATACTTGCTATAACCGTCTAGAGATTCGCAATCCTCTAACAAGAGGGCGTCACCCTTGACACTAGAACCATACATCAATCATCACACTCACAAGTATCATATTTATTCAGCACGTTATAGATATCAACACATTAATTAGAATATCAAAAGTCACAAGTAATCAACATATAGACTATTCCTAGCATCGCGAAGGCGACTGTCAACTAATCATGTTATCAATCAAGTAAACACGTAAGTCAAGCAAACACACAAATCATTCCAAACAAAACCTACGTTGGTTAATAGGTCTACGGTGACTATCCTTAGCCACTGCATACCGCAACCCCTCTCCTAAGGTGTTGCTGATATCAACCCCTAGTAGGGTTTGAAGTCCCCTACGCATGCTAACAATACTATTCTACTACATGTTTTCCTTAGTAATTGAGGTATCTTCCCCTTCACCTGACACTCCTAGCTAAGCTCCTATGCTTTGACCCTCGACCACTATCCGTGCTTCTGCCTTGGCTACCCATCTGAGCCTTACTCTTCTCTCAGACTTAGGAATTTTCAACTAAGAGTTTTCTGATGCACAGGATCCTCACTTAAGGCAAGTGCAGAGCATACTTACTCCTTGGAGGAACTTACAAGAGAGAGAACACCTATTTATTGGCAATTTTGGGGTCTACCGCGTCGCGATCAATCCTTCACAAATACTGTCGCATCACGACGGTCCTTCTAGAGTTCTCCATTTTTTTACGTGTCAAGATTGGACTAGAAGTGTGCATTGCGTCGCGAGGGTTTCTTCACAAACACCATCACGTCGCGAGAGATGCATGAAGGAAATATCTAGTTTTCGTCCTTTTAGAAGATTCTAGGGAATTCTATACTCTTCCAGGGATTTCTAGGCCTTTCCTAAGGTTTCTACATATTTCCTAAAATTTATGGGTCTCACTTAAGCCTATTTTATCCCGTTTATTACCTAATTACTGATCTGATTTTACCTCTAATATTATTCCTGATTATTTAAAAAATCGGGATGTCACAAAGAAGGATAAAAAAAATTCTTGACACATGAGACCTAAGGGGAATTTGAACAAAGGAAAACAAGTGGAATCTTTTGAAGCTCAACAATTTCATGCTTGCACCAACTGTGGTAAGACACATAGGGGAGCGTGTTTGATGGGGAAGGATGTTTGTTATATTTGCCGTCAACCTGGGCATATGTAAAGGGATTGCCCTCAATTCAAGAGAGGAAATGTATCTAAACCCAATGATCCCACCAAGGAAGAGTCTTTACTTTGAGTGCTAAGAAAGCTAAAGGTGCAGAAAATCTGATCAAAGGTACATATTTTCTTCGAAATGAACCCTTGCAACTCATTCCTTTATTTCTTGTAAATGTGCACAAAGGTTAGAGTTATACCTTTCATCTTTACTAATTTCGTTGCATGTGCACACACCGGTGGAAGGTAGTTTTTCTACTTCCTTGATATGCGAGAATTGTCCTCTCGTGGTTCAAGGAAGAATGTTTTTGGTAGACCTGATATGTTTACCCTTAGTGGGGATAGACATAATTCTAGGTATGGATTGGCTTTCGGCCAACCAAGTCGTTCTGAACTGTTATTGTAAAACTATAGAGTTTCCAAAAGTGCATCCATCTCTTGAAAAGTCAAACTTTAATGTGTTGGCTAGTGTTTCCCAGTAAAATCAATGTCTAGTTGAGGGACATGCATGATACATCTTATTACTCTCTTCAACCTTAGAGGTTATCCTAGATTTGACTACTATCCCTGTAGTGAATGAATTTTTAGATTTATTTCCTAATGAGGTAATTACCTTGCCTCTAGAAAGAGAAGTTGAGTTCTCCATAGAATTGGTTCCAGGTGCGGGACCAATCTCTATAGCCCCGTACAGGATGTCACCTCTAGAATTGAGAGAGCTTAAGACATAGTTGGAAGATTTAATTGCTATGTAATTCATTAAGCCTAGTGTTTCACCTTAGGGCACGCATGTTCTCTTAGTGAAGAAGAGAAATGGAAGCATGTGATTATGCATAGATTATAGGAAACTCAATAAGATTACTATTAAGAACAAGTATCCACTGCCCCGGATAGATGATTTGTTGGATCAACTTAGAGTAGCTTCGGTTTTCTCTAAGATTCATTTGAGATCTGGTTACCACCAAATTAGGATCAAGGGCGAAGATGTGCCAAAGACTGCCTTTAGGACTAGATACGATCATTATGACTATTTGGTTATGCCCTTTGGCTTGACCAATGCTCCGGTTGTATTTATGAACTACCTAAATAGGATTTTTAGGCCTTTTCTTGATAGATTTGTCGTGGTCTTCATAGACGACATCCTAGTCTACTCCAAGGATCCTCAAGAGCTTGAGGAACACCTTAGAATTGTGCTAGGTACTCTTAGAGAAAAGAGCTTGTTTGCAAAGCCTGAGAATTGTGAGTTTTGGCTTAGTGAAGTTAAATTTTTAGGATATGCTTGTCATCTTTTAAGCTGGAGTGTCGGTTGATCCCAATAAAGTGGAAGCAGTTCTTAACTGGGAATGACCGACCACTATCACAGAAGTTAGGAGTTTCCTAGGGCTAGCCGGTTACTACTGTAGGTTTATACAGGGATTTTTTCAATTGGTACTTCCCCTAACACGGATAACCCGAAAGGAGCAACCTTTTGTTTGGGATAAACGCTATGAGAACAGTTTCTTAGAGCTTAAGATTCAGTTGACTACAGCACCGGTTCTGGTTATCCCTAACCCAGCCTTAGGATTTAAAGTCTATAGTGATGCCTCTAAGAAGGGGTTAGGTTGTGTTATAATGCAGAACAGATGGTAGTGGCCTATGCATCTAGGCAGTTAAGGCCCCATGAAGAGAATTACAACACTCATGACTTAGAACTTACAGCAATAGTTTTTGCCTTAAAATTTTGGAGGCACTATTTATATGGTGCCCAATTTGAAATATTCAGTGATCATAAGAGTCTGAGATACCTCTTTGATCAAATGGAACTGAATACGAGGCAAAGGAGATGGGTAGAGTTCCTTAAGGATTATGATTTTGAATTGAAGCACCACCCTGGCAAGGCAAATGTTGCCACCGATGCATTAAGTAGGAAATCTCTTCACATTTCCTCAATGATGATTAAAGAGATGGAGTTATTGTAATCCTTTAGGGACTTAAACGTGGGAATATTTTCAAAAGGAAATAGTATCTTGTTGTGTCACCTAGAGATTTCTTTTGATTTTAGGGGCCAAATCAGACAGGCCCAAAGTCTAGATGAGGAGTTGCAATCTAGGAAACACCAAACTAGCTTCTTTAAAGCTAGTGATGGCACTATTCTTTTTCACCAAAGAATATGTGTTCCTAGAGATTTGACCATTAAGAGACAGATTCTAGAAGAAGCCCACAAAAGTAGTTTCTCAG
This sequence comes from Calophaca sinica, assembly GCA_037113605.1. Lineage (NCBI taxonomy): Eukaryota > Viridiplantae > Streptophyta > Magnoliopsida > Fabales > Fabaceae > Calophaca > Calophaca sinica. Next base: position 88,039,061 of record CM073732.1, on the reverse strand, counting down.
TACATCCTGGTTCCACCAGGATGTATCATGAACTTAGGCAGAGGTACTGGTGGCTGGGTATGAGAAATGATGTAGCAAAGATCGTAGCTCAGTTTTTGGTTTGCCAAAAAGCCAAAATAGAACACCAAAGGCCCTCTGGTCTTCTTTAACCCTTAGAAATTCCTGAATGGAAGTGGGAAGGAATAGCGATGTACTTTGTGGGAGGTTTGCCTCGCACTCAGTCCAAGTACAACTCCATTTGGGTCATAGTAGATAGACTGACCAAATCTGCCCACTTTCTTCCAATCAAGTCTTCATACAATACCGCTAGGTTAGCTAAGATCTATATTAGAGAAATTGTTAGACTACACAGAGTACGCACTAGCATTGTCTCTGACAGGGATCCTAAGTTCACCTCCTTATTTTGGAAATCTCTCCACCAAGCCTTAGGAACCAGACTGAACCTTAGTACCACCTATTATCCCCAGACGGATAGTCAGACGAAGAAAACCATACAAACTATGGAAGATATGCTTAGAGCCTGTGTTTTAGAATATGGTGGTAGTTGGGATGAGCATTTGTCACAAATGGAATTTGCTTATAACAACAGCTGTCATTCTAGCATAGGTATGGCACCGTATGAAGCTCTTTACGGTCGCAAGTGTAGAGCTCCTTTATGTTGGTTTGAAGTAGGAGAAAGGAGATTATTAGATCCCGACCTTGTTTAGGAAACTACTGATAAGATTCGCATGATCAGGGATAAGTTAAGGACAGCTCAAAGTAGGCAGAAAAGTTATGCAGACCGAAGGCTTAAGCCTCTTAAGTTTAAGGAAGGTGAACATGTGTTCCTGAAAGTCACTCCTACCATATATGTTGGTAAATCCCTTAAAACTAAAAAGTTAAATCCTTAATTCATAGGTCCTTTCCAAATTCTCAGTCAAGTCGGTCCTGTTGCTTACCAAATTGCTTTGTCTCCATCCTTTTCAAATCTACACAGTGTCTTTCATGTGTCTTAGTTCAAGAAGTACATTCCTGATCCATTTTAGCCTTTGGATCATGAATCTGTGCAACTTAGATCAGATTTGACGTATCAGCCTACACCAGTTAAAGCACTATCAAGACACTCAGGAATAAGATCGTTCCTCTGGTTAAGATCATCTGGGAATGATCTACTCCTAAAGAAGCCACCTGGCACTAGAAGAGGAAATGCATGACCAGTATCCCAACTTGTTTGAATAGGTAAGTGTTATGCCTAATTTTTTAGGACAAATTTTTTTAAAAGGTGGGGAGTAATGTAACACCCCACCTAGTCTATTATATACATGTTTGTAAGTGTTACTTTAAAGTATCGAAGGAATGCTTGTTTAAATATTTAAATATAGAACTCTTATCATATTTTATGAAAAGTCATAAGAAAAATAATATGCTAGACTTTGTTTGTATTCTATTATGCTTCTGCATCTGGTAATTAGAGATTGTCTGGTTGATAGCTACCCTCTGGTTGATAGTAGATCGTCTGGCGAGGGGATGATATCGATCCTATGGTGAGGGATCGATAGCGACCATCTGGCGATAACGATCGTTTGGTAATAGCGAGCCTCTGGACAACAGCGATCGTTGGTGCCTCTGGTAGATCAATCGATATATCTCCTGCATAGAAGAGTAAATATCAGAACCATTAAGGGCAATGAAGTAAACTCCTTTGTTAGGTGAGGGGTATTATGTCCATTTAGAAAGAAAGTACATATTCTTTCTTTTATTAGATGGTCAGATCGACCACCCCCTTTCTCATTTTCATCTCCTGCATTTTTTTATGAAAACCCCAGAGGAGGAAAGAGAAAGTGAGAGAGAATGAGAGAGCATAAGGGATCGAGAAAGTGAGTTTTTAGTGCGGAAACTAGAGGAAACCCAAAGGAAAGTCAGAGTAGGAGCTGAGCATTGAAAATCGAGGAAAGATTGAGGAATATTTGAAGTGGAAGAAAAAAGAAGAGGGGAAAATCAGATTTAGGGAAGAAGGAGGAGTTTTTTGTGTTCCTTCTAAGTTTTGAGCTTAAAGACTTCATTTGAGGTGAGTTCCTTCTTCTTGTTGTGTGGGCATTCATAAGTCCCATGTGTGGGTGAGTTAGGGTTTTTGATATTGTGAATGATGGTTTTCTGGGTACTAAAATGTGTTGTTCAAAAGCTCTATCTTTTCAGTATTTCTTGGTTCTAAGATAATATGTTCGGAACTTGGAATTTTTAGATATTACATGTTTTTATCATATGAAAAATGTATTTTTCATGTGTGGATATGCTTTTTTGCTTTATTTATGATTTACTGTAGGCTAAAACACACTTTTGGTCCCTTAACTTTATTTTAATTTTCATTTTGGTCCCCTAATTAATTAAACTTTTATTTTGGTCCCTTAAGTTACGAAATTATGCCAAGTTCATCCCTTCTATCTGTAATCCCTTTATTGTGTCTGTATGAGTCATTGATACTCTTTTTTTTGCTCCATTACCTTTTATCATGTTACTTCATCAATAAGAACAATGATAGGAGCATGATTTTGACTTTATTGTTTAAAGGGATTACAGACGGAAGGGACGAATATGGCGTAATTTTCGTAACTTAAGGGACGAACGTGGCGTAACTTCGTAACTTAAGGGACGTAAATGAAAAATAAAATTGTTAAGGGACGAAAGTGGCATAATTTTCGTAACTTAAGGGACCAAAATGAAAGTTTAATTAATTAGGGGACCGAAATGAAAACTAAAATAAAGTTAAGGGACCAAAAGTGTATTTTAGCCTTTACTGTAATACAAGATAGCTTAGAAGTTTATAATCAAGAAAACTATAAGACTTAATATAAGATTCCTCATAAGAGGAGATTACGGTATGGTTAGGCATGTGGGATGCCACTTGCGGGTTATAGACTTCTAACTATCCATACCATAGTTACGTTGATCGGGGTCTATGATTTAATCATCTGTCCGAATCCGGTAACGTAGATTCCCAGTCTAATAACGATTGGACCCTATGGGAATATGACAGCCGTGTTAATTTCACCTGAATGGATGAATAAGTTCTCTTATATGAAGTTGTATCATATGGTTAGAGATGGTGAGGAGTCCGTGAAGGACTCACTGAGATTTTATCTCACTCTTTTATCTTTATTGTTTCAAACAAGCAGGTGCAAAGGAAGATTGAAGAGGCTTGGAGGCTAAATCTTCTTTGCTTTTGTGTATTTAAATATGTACCAGTTCTAAGTAATTTAGTACAAAAGTCAAGTATTTTGTATTGGATCTCTTAGAAGGTTATGTAATTATTTAGGCACATTGTTCTTCCCTGTGCGGAATTATGACTCTTGCAGATTTATGACTTGATGTTATATCTAAGTTTTAAATTCTCCAACTTTTTCTCTATCAAAATGCTTAATATCTTACTTTCAAGTAAATTGAACATATGGGTGTTACAGACATCCCCTTCCAGTTAAAGAAAATCAAGTTTATTTGCCTTGTGAGAATTAATTTAAGGTGGTGAAATTTTTCATATTCAATTCAAGCATTCTTTTTTTTGTTGATCATTTTCAATTCAAGCATTCTTTTCTTTTCTTTTAGCTCTTTCTTTCCTTTTGTCTTCTTTGTATTCGTTTGAGTTTTACATTTATAATTAGTTTTTCTTGCTTGTCTTTTAAATTCCTTTTTAAGTGTTGTCTAGAGTTTCCTTCCTTCTTCAACTTCTGAGTGTTTAAATCTTGTGACGACTACCACTTTTGTAAAGAGCTTTTGGTAATTAAAACACCAGAAAGTTTATTTACAAACTTCTAAAGAGGACTTGAGTTGAAAACAGAAAGAGTGCACATCGTTGTAAAAACCTATTTGAGTGAAACACAAGTGCAAATCCAAAAAGAGTAAACACTCAGTGGAGTGGAGAGGTCCTTTGTACTTACCTTTTGTTTTAACTTGTTTTTCTTTGCGACATGATGTAATTTGGAACTAGAGATTTGGGCTATAAATGTGAATGTGTTGCAAAACCACTTGAGAAGTATAAGGTTGGTGTTGAACCCAAAAAATGCATGAGAGGTATGAAAGGAAGTTGAGAGGAAAAGATAAAATAGGTGATGAAGAAGAGAGGCATAGAGACAAGGAAAAAAGACATATGCATTATGATGAGGAGGATAGGAGGTATGAAAAACAGAGAAGACATAGATATTATGAGAGGGTGGATAAGGAATATGAGAGAAGAAGTAGAAAATATGAGAAAATAGATAGATAATATGATGAAAAGGCAAGTAGGAATAAGCAAAAGGAGGATTCTCTTCACCTTTTAAAGCGGCCGAAAGTGCTTTTGAGAAGTCATTAATTAAGGAGATTAAAAGGGAGTTAAAAATCATGAGCATAAAGATAAAAACCTTGAGAGGAAGGAATAGTGTGGAACAAAAGAGTTCCAATTTTGAAGACAAGATTTAAAGGAAAGAGGGAGAAAAAGAAAAACAAGATAATGAGATCAAAGTTGAGAAAAGAAAAGAGGGTCGGGAAAATGCAAAAGAAAGTAATGCTAATCCTAACATTTTTCCAAGTTGTGTTGAATCTATGGTGAAAGAAGTCGATGATGAAACTCCAAATGAAGAATGCAAAGCATTAAATAGAGATGAATTGCAAGAAGAAGAAAAGGAGGGAATCTTATTGCTGAAAATGGGTCTTCAAATTCACTTGGGAAATCAGGGAATCCTATTTCTCTAATACCTTCTTCTAAATTGGTTTGTGAATTCAACTATTAGGATTCTTCTAATTCAGCTACTTTGTCTAACTTTCTTTCCCAAGGAGAGGTTGCCTATCATGAGCTTGAAAAAGATTATTATGCCTTGGAAATCAAAAGAAAAGAGGGGCAAGCCATTACTTTCAATTAACTTGAAAATTTAATGCTCTATACTTCTCATATTTCTTTAGAGTTTTCTTGTGAATCTAATCTTCTAACTTTTTTTTTTGAAGCCCAAGGCCGAGTTGAACATGAAATTTCAAATTGTAAAGAAGCTTGATGGGGTGGTGGACCCATTTGCAAAGCAAGGAAACAATAGGGAGGAGAAATCCTTGACTCACAGTACTCCTAGATTTTATGATTTGGGATTGCATGAACATGATTTGATGCATAATTTTCTGCATGTGCATGATCTTATTTTAAATATTTGTGAAAAATATTTGAGACTTGAGTGTGTTGCTTACCTTGACAAAATTGAAGAATTATGTATGCATGATGAAAATGTCTCTAATATGGAAGTTACGTGTGATGAGTTCTTTAGACTTGTTTTTGACCCTCAAAGAGGATTTATAGGAACAAGAAGAATAAGAGACTTTCCAATTAAAGGAAATCAAGTCTCCATTGAAATAATTTTTTCTTTGTGCAACTTTCAATAAAAAGACATGTTTTTTTTTGTAGGAATTTGAGCTATAAATTCGAGGACGCATTCTCTTGAAGAGGGAGGGAATGATGTTATAAGAAGAAGTAAGCCAATTATGGAACAAGAAGAACTAAACTGGATTTTGTTCAAACATCTATTTTCATTGGCAGTGACATCTCTTTAGTGTTTTGGCTGTTTCTTGAGCTTTGTATATCCGATTATAGTGTCCTTTGATGTGTTGGAAAGCTAAAACAATTATCTACGAGTTGTATTTCACATTGGAAGACTAGATTCAGCCTCTATCATAATAAAAATGAGATGAAATTTCAGTGCAAATTTCTACACGAGATTCTCTTTTATTTTGGGCAATCTTTTTTGCTTTTTTTTAAACAACCTTGTATTGGCCTTGGGTTTTGCACTAGTTTTAGCCTCTTTATGCTGATAGGTGCTACCTAGGATTACAATTAGGGTTGTCCATCACCTCTTTAGTCTATAAATAGGAATGTACTTCCTATCATTTTCTCATTTTTCAATATTATTGAAAGTTTACTCCTTTGTGAGTTTTGAAGAGTTGTGCCTCTTTGTGGATTTTTGAGTGAACATTCTTGATTCTTATCAAATGTATCCTTACCTTTGTGGCGAATTCTCGCTTGACTTATCACTCTCCAAGAGTATGCCGTTTTCTCTTCATATCTGTCCTCTTCCATGTTTTCCTTTTTATTGCGCAAATTTATTTTCTTCTTTCTTATATGTGCGCCATCTCTTTGTAAAGTTTAAAGCTTGAATTTTTATTCATTCATCTATCAGTAGAAGTGTGTGCCATATAACAATGATTAAAGAATCTCACATAAAAGTTTCTATCTTTTCTTCTTTAATTCATTAAAAAAGAAATCAACTCAAGGACGATCCGTAAAAACTATATGCATCCAACTTGGGTCATATCAGGCCATGAGCTTCGTCACGAAGCAACCCACAGGCTCAGCCTTCTCCAAGATCACAACAACAGCTCAACATTTTACTCCTTTCACCTCTCAGCTTTCTCTCTCACTTCCCTTGATTTTCTCCTTCTCACCCACATCCCTCTTTTCTTCTCGGCTGAAATGATGGACCAGAGCCACCTATCCCATCTGTTTCATGAGGCCACACATATGGGGAAAGTGCGCCCTTTTTCCCTTATTTTTTAAATTAGGGCCCAGAATAATCACCAAACCCTCCACTTCTTTTTTCCCTTTCTCCCATTTATTCTCTCACTTTCCCACAGAAGTTTCGTGGCTTTTGAGAATGGATATTGGGGATAGAGTTTTCAAAAGAGGAATAAGGCTAGGGTTTCCAGTTAAGAATGGAGTTAGGGGTGATTTGTAATCAAATTAAAATGGAGTGGAGCTTTTAATTTATTTTTTTTTTAACTTTTTTCCATGTCACCCATGTCTAAGTGGCATTAGGCTATACTAGGTAGGATAAAAAAGGTCCATATAGGCGTTGAAATGGTCAATATTAAGGGAGGACCATGAAATTTCAATTGGGGATAGACATTAGCGACCCAATTAGCTCATTTTAAAAATGGAGGATCAAAATCGCTAAATTGCAATACTTGGTGGACTAAAAGTGCATTTAAACCTTTAAGGAATCACAATTAATTAACTATACAACATTAATTGAAAAATTGGGTATTTAATAAGTCTTAACACGTGCTGAGATGACCCCATCCCATTATTATCTTTTATACCACTAAATTGCACAATTAAACGAGTATAATGATAATAACATAAGAAATCAGAGTGCAAGCAGTGAAGTGTGGAAATACGATACATACAACTAAAAATAAGAGTTTATATACAACCTATTGTTCACTCTAAGGAACCTCCAAAAATAATGAACAAATAATACACATGTTCTAAAGTATACAAAAATGTGGGAGTTCTCAAATACGTTACCCACATAATCAAAAATCTAGTGAGAGCCCTCCTCCACTAGACAACAAAAGACTATAACAGCACAACTGGCCATATAATGACGTCAAGGAATAACGCATGATCAAAGCGGTAGATGAGAATCACCTGAGGTGGGGTGTCGCTGGCATCGAGGGTCAAAAACCCGCTAGGGCTGAACCACAGGTATCACAAGAGGAGCAGGCCTGAAGGTCTCTCCTGATTGGCACCGGAACTCCCAACTTCCTCTACTACCCCTATCTACGGGGAATGATGATCTAACGGATGAAGAAGCACCGCGGTGATAGGTGGAGTAGTAGTCGTGATACCTATGCCTTGACTCTCTCCACATGCGGCAGAAAGGTAACCGTTGTGCTATCCTAAAGTCTGGTACGAAGAAGGCTCTCCATAAACCCATAAGAAGAAAGTACACACTAACATATCTAGTGTAGGTCATGACATGGCATCCATGGTCGATCTTCCAACACTCCCCATCCATATCATGGTAGGACACCTCAAAATCACCCCATACCGGGATGCTCGGCTCCTGTAGAATCGATGGGTGAAAGTAGTGGGTAATAGTCCTCAGTAGTTGTACCTGTCTCTCCTGTTTAACCTGCCTCATCGGTGTCTATAACATGAATCATAAAACAATACAGGAAACAAAAAAGAGATAAGAACACACTATACACACTATATCATATGGGAAAGTAGGAAATCAGAACTCATGCATAAATAGGTCACATACAAGTCAATCACATTCATCTTTAAATAACCTGATCATCTTTGCCCAATTACCCCAGCTTCCTTATAACACCCTCGTTTTCGCTTTCTAGAGCTTAGGACTTGTATGCATATGTGTGTCCATGTGATATGTGTATTTAAGTGTTTATGTGCTAGGTACTATGTGTTTTGAATCATCTTAAGTGATTACGGGTGCTATGAAGGGTATGAGAGCCTTAGAGAGGTCTTTCCTAAGGAAACAGACAAATTAATCCATTAGGATATGCTATTAGTCGATTAATTGGGATATGTTTGTGACAAAATACAACATCTAATCGATTAGCACATGTTTCTAATCGATTAGGACAAGTTTAGGAGCCTAGTATGCAATCCAGGAAGACCCTAATCGATTAGGATATGACTTCTAATCGATTAGAGCATGATTATGCGCTCAGTACAAGAACCATAAAGGTATTAATCAATTAGAAGGGAGTGCTAATCGATTACAATAGGCAAAAACCACACAGTATCACTTTCAGCAAGTGTCTAATCGATTAAGCCTTCGGGATAATCGATTAAAACACAGCATAAAACCCATTTTTAATTGTTTTGAGCCTCTATATCCGACCCGGTTCGTACCCTAATCATCGTAACTTGCATTTATAAGAGTTTAAACCCTAGAGGAGAAATATAAACACTTTCTAAACATTGCTAAGAGCACTCTCAAACACCCCAAGAGAGATTATAAAGTTCTCTACCGTTTTTGCTCGTTCTCCCTCGAATCTTCATTGAATTCAATCTCATCTTCAAGGTTATGGCCAGGAAACAATCCTCTATGTTTCCAACCAAGTTCTATTCTAATCTAAGGAGGAGAAATTTGTGTTAAATCATCTTCTCACTGTTTTGAATCTCACCTCTCGAATTAAAGGATCAAAACACTATTTTTGACCGTTCTTTCTCTTTCGTTGTCAGAATTCATCCCCGTTTGAAGCTATGCAACCAGAAAGACGTTTCCTTCACTATAATTACCAGTCTTCATTGTTATAGGGAAGAATTCTCGTAGGTAAGCCCAAAATCCCTCTCTATTTGTATGCTACCTTAGTTATGATGATACCCTAACACTATTATCTTGACGTTTGGTGATCATGACGCTTGGAACCAAAGGAGAATAACCTAGCTCACCTTCTCTCGCATATGGAATGCTTGGAATCATACTTCTTGACTAGAAGTAAGAAGAGGGTGGATGATCATGCGAGAATTTGGTAGATAGGATGTAAAGGACATAATTGGGGTGTCCCATGACCCCTATGCCTCGTGTGATGTATGAGTATGTGATTCTACACCATTGTAGGAGCAATGGCATCTAGCTTGTTGTTGTTTGATGATATAAGACCTTGTGGGAGCAAGGAGCCATATATGTGATGAAATATGCTATGTTATTTTAGATGATGTATGCTCTATATGTTAATTCAATAAGATTATGTGTTGTACCTAAATTGTAATGAAACATGCTATGCTAATGTTATAGATGATGTATGCTCTATGTGCTCATTCAATATGATTATGTGTTATACCTAAGTGTTGAATGAATTACCAAGATTGAATGTTTAGTTGTTGTTATTGTCGGCCTTCTTGGATTTCTTAGGGAATTGGTTGATGATGATTAGTGTCGATAGTTGATAATAACTAATAGATGTTAGTTACGATACATTTTACGGACATGTCTGTGGTTGACGATGATTAGCAGGCTTGCTCGTGCTTAAGGAACCTTGTCGCAGTATAGGCAAGGACTCGTCGCAGTATATATAGACGAGTCTTACCTCAAAGAATACGAAAATGTGTTCGATTTTGCCCGAGAGTTTGCCATAGGTTGATGTTTACGATAGGCTAGATTTCCATGCATCATCGGAGATGATAGGTGGGGTGGTGAGCAAACGATTATGGGAATAAGTAGAGATAGCCACAACGAGTTTAGCTCGGCTTGGCGAGTAGTTACCAGTAGAGGGTCTTACATAAAGGCGGGGCACTGCTGGGGCGTCACATAGATATACTGAATCTCCCTGACTAGAATCGACTATGTCTCGGGATGTTGAAGGCACTCTCATCCAGATCACCCAGAGTAGTAGTTGGTACCACATGCATAGACAGAGTAGTTGTAGCTCGAGTCTTGCATTTCGTCATTGACAATGTAGTCGCATGATTGTGCATTAGTATAACATATGCTGCTAGATAATTGGTAAGGATCTATATTGATTTATATGCGCACTATGTTTGTTACCTCCCCTACCATATGATTTCTGTATGATATGATTCCTCACTCTTCTTTCCCATTGTGGCTATTTGTACGCCCTCGTGTATGTCTAGGTGAAGACCTTACAGATGATGATGCTCATGTTGACATGGACGCTGAGGAGTAGCTCTCGTACGACTGATGATTAGTTTAGATTCAGTTATTATTCTAGCTATTGATTAAAGTTGTAATAAAAGGGTAACGCTCTGAATAATGTGACATTGAGACTATTGGGTTTAATCCTTACACTTTATTTGATTTCGAACTTAATTTTGCAATTGTTACTTGAATGTTTGTTTGACGTGATGTTCGCTACTTTGAAAGATTTCAGTAAACTCGCATTTTCTTTTTAGAAGCGACATTTCTTTACACCTTACTTATTATTTCACCGTACGGGGGAGTGGGTGTCACATTCCTCACTCATGCACCTAGTGTACTATATGCCTACGGTGGCCACATTTCCTAGTCAGCCCCACTTAGCCATCTACAGTGACTCCCCATTAGCCGGTGAAGGGTGAGTAAGTCAGTTGTCCATCCACATATCTCGCTCATTGTACCCTAAGAGTGCATCCTTGTTCCCAACTTCAGCGATAGGAACAAGTGTCAGGGTGACACTTGGGATCGTCATAATGGACAGTGAGACTACATTACCCCGTCAGGATGACCAGGCGCTTCGACGCCACGACACAATAGCGGCAACACTATCGGACAACTATGGAACATGTCGAACCCAGACTATCCTCAAGGACTAGCATGTCCTACACTGTCAGTGCCCATACTCGCACGACAACGGTATGATGCTTATATGATCCTCACCATGCAATCCAAGATCACAACCTAATAATGCATCCCACAGGGTATTCAGCTCAGCTCAGTTCAGGATAACAACATCCTATTTATATTTATCTCATCCACTTTACCACCAATCAAGATCCTTCTCCAATCAACATCTCAGCCAACAATCAACCAATAGTATCCAGATGTCAACCATAGCAATCGGTCTATGTATATATAGTCACAGTCATGTAATCTAATACACTTACATGTAATCATAGGTATCCTCAATCGTGTATAGATCGGTCCTAGCGTCGCAACAGGCGACCGTTATCTAGTCATGTGGTCAAACACACTTTTTAGAAATACATTCAATTTATAAGTCGTCTATCCTAAGGTTATCAAGCATCTCGAGCACCAACAGATCAATCCCTAAGGTTAGTAGACTTGCGACAACTGTCCTCAGCCATCATAGGTCGCAATCCCTCTCCTGAGGTGTCGCTATTTACTTACCACTAGTAGGGCTTAGGTCACCCTACACATATTCATACACTTAGGGTTCGGATCTCCCTACCTGATTCGGATCACCGAATTGAGCAACCAGAGACGAATTTGCTACCTGCACCCCCTTGTTACTATTCACACCCCCTGCTCCACTTGATGGGAAACTCCCCTAGACCTCGCCCTCGACCCTCAGCGCTTGGGTCCCCGAAATGGAGACTCTTGACTTTTAGAGAGAGAAAGTGTTTAGAGAGAGAAGTGAAAGAATGGTGCAATTAGAAATGAGGGGTGAGCACCTATTTATAGTGTTTTCGACGCCATCGCGTCGCAACGGTTCCCCGTGTAAACTCCTTCACATCGCGGTGGTACTTTACCTTTTACACGCGTCACAGCACGAATGGTGACTGTGTCGGTGCACCATCCCATCGCGATATACCCGATGCATTTCTCATCGCGTTGCGATCTATGCTAAAATGGAAACCCTAATTTTGCGTTATGGTATGTTCTAACGTCGTTTCGATCCCAAATTCAGGGCCCTAAGTGCCTGTTTTGCATACTCGTCTTCTAATCACAGTTTTTATGCCTAGACACATTTGGTGGAATGTTACACGTACAAAGTTGCACACATTAGAAAATCTGTTACTATTAAGGAAAATCAATTAATAATCACATCAGATCATCTATCGATCAAAATATAAACAAATAAGACAACATCAATCAATAAAAGAATCAGTTAGTAATGGTAAAAATTCAATGTGTGACTGATTTGAAATGTTTCAGCAAAGCACAAAGAGCGTAAGGATCCATTTGTCGACGAGATTCTCTTCACCACTGCACACATCTCCGTCTACGACTACAACATTGAAACCAACCAGTGGGTTCGTTCTTTCCTCCCAGTCTTCTCTTTCTTTTCAATTCCACTCCCTTAATTATCTCTCATCTTCTCAACCATTTTATAGAGTTGCAAGGATGTTGAAGGATATCTCTTTGTCGTCAAGAGGTAACCACCACACACATTCTCTCTATTTATTTATTTTCTCTATGATGTCCCTTGCATTTATATACATGTAGATCTTTAATCGCTTAATCCATTTTTTGTTCAAGAATGCACAACCACGATTTCAATTTTATCGTAATGAATCAACGATATGCATATTCAGATTTATATTTTGTTATTAAAATTTTAGTATTCTTCGTAGATGTTTATTAAGTTATTAAAATCATAGTCTTCTTCATATTTTCTTAAGTCTCCCTATAGTTTAAATAAATAGGTTTTTCTCTGAAAAACTTATTATTGTTGTTTTGTTGCTGTGCAGCCAGGCCAAACAATCATGATAACTTTTGGTACCATTCCAATGCAAATTTTACATCTGGAACTAACTCCTCAATTATTTCTACTCCCTCCGTCTCAAATTGTTTGTCGTTTAAGGTTATGTACATTTCTTAAGAAAATGATTGATTGCATTAATTTCTTTGGTAAAATAATCTCCCTTGACTAAACTACTTTTATTAATTTGAGTGGTTAGTAGTAGTGGATAAGGGTATTATTAAAAAATAAGTAATAAATACTTCTTGATATTTTAAAGTGACAAATAATTTGAGACAATAAAATATTCAAAACATGACAAATAATATGAGAGGGAGGGAGTAATTAATATTCACTTTGAATGCCAGATAAATAGATTTTTTATGATTATGCCAGATATTTAGATGAAAGCACATCAACTACTTCTAAAATGTATATATCCATCAAACAATTTGTCTCTGATGTTATTTTTTGCAGTGGAGGTGCCTCACTTCTAGATTCAAATAAGTCTAATGGGTAGTTTTGTAATTTGCATTTGTTTGGACCTAACTGTCGATGTAACCTATGCCCTTTTATTTAAAAATAAAAAAAAGTAACCTATGCCCTTTTTGGCTGTGCTAAATTAATAATTTCCACGTTGAAAACAAATTTACATTATGATGAAACAGGAAGCACTCTGTTTCCAATGTTGGTTGCTTTTGTAATTTCAGCAATATAAGAATGTCAGGATTGGGGTTCGAATCCGAGTGTTGTCGTTTAGACGCATGTGTGTATTTGTTGTTTACTATTTCTACTAACCGACCAAAAAAAAAAAGAAACAAGAAGCACTCATGCTCTGATCTTTTATAAACGGTGTTTTTAACGTGTGTAACGTTTCACATCACTTTTTTCTTTATTAATTATCAACTTTTTTATTTAGTTTATAAACTGACATTTATGTAATCTCTCTATCCACAAAATAGGAAATTATAATTAATAAGAAATAAAACGTGGGCAACTAATAATCTTTATTGTGTACAAGATTGCACATGTTAAAAAAACTCATTTATAAATCTTTGATATTTTTGTTTCCTACTTTGCAACTTTATGATGTCCGAATCTTGGCAATTCCTCACATAATAAGTTTTTGAATTTTATTATTCTATAGAAACCATGTTTAGTCGTTCTTTTTTATTTCTTTAACAATTTTTGTTTATATTTTTTTATTCTTTTCTATATTTCTTCCATTATTGTTTCATTCATATCTCTCTCTTAGTTCATGGTGCTTAGTACAACTGGCAAAGTATTTGTCGCTTAGACGCTTGGGTGCGGATTCGAACCCGCTACGCCCCCTTTCAGCGCTCTTAGGAATGCGTTGTAGGTCGCTGGGCCATCAGACCAAAAAATATCTCTCTCTTTGAATTTTTTATATTAATTAAACTCATGAAAAAACAAAATTATAATTGAATAATAATGACTTAAATCAAATAAAATTTGAATTAAAATGATTTATACCCAAAATTTTACAATTCAATTACAAAACTTATATACATATAAGGTAATAAAGTAGTCAACTAATGAACAAAAAATAGTAAATACATTATAAGTTAACCATCCTATAATTTAAAATTAATACTTATCCTTTTTATTGTAACTCAAATTTGAATTCAAATTCAAATCTAACTTTTATTCGAATAATACAAAAATTTAAAAAATAAAATAAAACTGTTATTAAATTAATCAATTGTACAATTTGATAACATATTATGATATAGAAAGGTTACAATTTTTGACATAAAGTTATCTCTTTCATAGTTAAATTTGAATTTGCCTATATATAATTACAAAATAAAAAATAAAAAATAGTTTTTTTTTCAATTTATTGATTAGTTAATTAAATTTATTCATATTTCTTTTGAAGTATAATCTTTCCTCAAAAAAAAATTACATCTAATAATAATAAATTCAAAACATTATTTTTTATTTAAAAATTTAAAAGATTCATATCATCATATGAATATTTATAACATCCCATGCAAGGCACAAGTTATATAGCTAGTTGCGATTTTAAAAAATGTCAAAAATACTAAATATTGATTGAAAAGTATTGGTTAAGAAATTTAAAAATAAAAGTTATTATAAAAAATTATAATTTTTAAAATTAATGATACATTGAATATTGTAATTTTTAATTAAAAAATTCAAAACTTATTCTTTGACCAAAGTTTTTGGCAGGATTCTTAAAAAGTGAACTGTTAACTTTGGGGGGAAAGTGGGTAATTCTAGTCGTTGATTCGAAAATCAACTATTGATATTACGTGCACATATATAACAAATCATGAATGCTTTAAAATATTAACTATTGATTTATTCATCAACGGTTGAGATTACTAATTTTATCCTCTAAAATGAATTGCTCACATTAAAGGAGTCAAATCTAAAAAAAAAATTATTATTTTTACCTATTTTGATAACCATAAAACTTGCAATTTAGGAAATGTGTATTTTTCAAATAAGTAGCCATTTAAGGTATTTGGTTAAGAAATACTTCATAAGCTTAATTATTTAAAAAGATAGAATTGTTTTTTTTTCGAAGGAGATAGAATAAATTTAAAACAATATATAGTTTCTATATTTATTTTTTTATTTTTTATTTTATTCTTTAATTGGTACTTTTAGATTATTAGGTAACAATATTAAAATTTTAAATTATCTTATCACATTTATTTTGAATTTTCATTCAATGATATTAATTTTTAATTTAATAAATAGCTTTCCAGCCACAGGATTCAAATACCTCATTTAAAACTGAACATTTTAGGTTAGGAAAAAAAAAACTAAGCATTTTAGATTTTAGGCTAAATTATACTTTTAGTCCTTTATATTTATTTTAGGTTTTCAGTTTGATCCCTTATGTATTATTTGTTCTGAATTGGTCCCTTATGTGTAAAGGTATGTGGTCGTCCCTCTGTTTTGAAATGGTCCTTTATATTACAAAAATTATATAAATGCGTCTATTTTTTTTTTTGCAAAATAAGGGCAAAAAATGGACCACATTTGTATAATTTTTGTAACATAAGGGATCATTTCGAAACAAAAAAACAAGAGGGGTTATATTGATATAACGTCTACACATAAAAGACAAATTCAAAACGTTTAACACATGAGAGACCAAACTAAAACCTAAAATAAACATAAGGACCAAAACTATAATTTAACCTAGATTTTATCATCAATCATATTTGAGAAAAGAGGTTCAGCTCCTCCAATTAAATTAGAAAAAACGTATAAAAAATTAAATTAGAAATTGGAAGTGGATACGGAAAAAAATTGTATTGGGTCCCAATTTAAAATAAAAACCTTTTTATTTTTCTTCCTAAATAAGAAATCATGATAACAACCCATATGCCTTGATGATGGTATAGAGACAGAGGCATGCAGCTTTTGAATGAAACCTTCCATCTTGGACACCAATCTTCTTACAGAAGGTCAATTAATGCTTTAAATTAAATTCAAACTACATAATTTTCTAATAAATCTACTAATATATTATTTTCCTTCACGTCATAAATAATAGGATAAACAACCATTTTAGTCCTGAATGTATGATGCAATTGTCAGTATAGTCTCCAAATGTATCGAAATTACAAAAACATTACTAAATATGTCTTCTGTCTATTTGATTCTTGAATGTGTCTTTAGTTAGTTAGTTTAGTCTTCAAATATGTCTTTTCTTAATTAGTTTGGTCTGTAAAATTATTAACATAATAGATACTCGAGGATATTTGTGTAATTTCGATATATTCACAGAGTACCGTGATAATGACTCACATATTCAGGGACACTGTTTGCCCTGCATATAATAAGTGTCGTTTTTGTTGTTGTCATGCAAATTTCTTTGTCACCAAACAGAAAGAGTGTGTTTCAGAGGAATGAATACATACAGAACCATTAAAAGACAGTGTATGGCATGTATCGGACATGATAGAGGATATACAAGCAACATTTGCGTTGTTTGGTATTTGTTTTAAGGAGATTAATTAGATTGAACCGTCCATTTATTGCTGTACAATTTTTTATTTTTTTTTGACTAACCGTTCCTCTCTTGCACTCTTTCGAAACTAAAATGGTCTTTTAATTCTGCGTTTCTTTCTTGCAGGTAGTAACTGGAGCGAGAGTTGCAAGTGATCCATAAATTAAACAGAGCTAGTTTTTACTTTTGGATTGCACTGGGAGTCATAGGTAAATTGGAGTTGGGAATATATATCTTTTTATGACTGTTCTATTTGTTTTTGAAAATATTTTGCTTTGTCATTTTGGGTTTTTTTTATGATTCAATATCTTATAAATCTATTTATTTCATTGTTGGGGAAAACAATATTGCAAAAGGTGTAAGTTGCAATTCTGATTCCTCTTTCATAAGTTATATGATATCTGGGATTTTTTTTTTTTTTTTACCTGGTAAATCTGGGTTGTTTAAGCTTATTTTGATTTATGTTATGTTATAGGCATCCATTATCAAGATAATTCACTTTTTTTTTGGATAGATATTTAGATAATTCTCTTTATCATTCAGTTTGTAAACTCACTTAATATTCTCTTCCTTTGTTTTACTCAAATGTTTAGTTTTCAGAGATAGGGTCACTCTGTTTATCACTCTCTGTATTCTACTTGGATTTACTCTAATTATGTTACTGCCCTAAAATAATTGCCCTATTTTTGGCCCAAAAAAGAATTAATATGATTTCGCTGTGGCCTGAAAGTGATTGCCAATCCTTTGGCCCTTGACTTGGACAATTACAAAGGTGCGTGGTCATTTTCCTCCGGAGTTGGTATCCCCTTAAAAATATAGATAAAAGATTTTAGAATTTACTTCTTAAAACATTTTTCATACAAATCTATTCCTGAATTTTCCGCCTGCATTTTCAAAGGAAGTGTAAACTAACCATAGGTCAAGTTTCCACCTAGAATGAAGTAATTTTCTTCTTTCCTCTCTTTTCTATGTGATTGACATCAATAGAAAGAAACGGTTACATAAGCCATTGGGATTGGACTAGTGATGAGGGGTTTGGATTATTTGCATCAGTTTATAGGTTCAAAACTCTAATGGCTTACTTTCAAGTGTCATGACAATTTTGTAGGTTCTTGTTCGGAAAAAAATTAGTTGTTGTTCAGGTACTGTTCACCAATTATAACATGTCACATGAATTAAATTTTTTATTTAAAATCAAATTCAATTTGATCATATTTTTATTATTGGATAGTTAATATATGTGTTGAACTATGATTTAAGAACAGTAAAAATTGTATATGAGAAACTGGAACTAAGTTTTGTCCTTCTTGTTATATAAAAATCTTTTGATCAATATATAGCCAAGATTTTGTTTTTTCTCTTACTTAGCATTGAAGTTGCCTGTTTGTACCTGCTATTATTTCCTATCTCATTCTAGCTTACAAACCTGACACCACTCTTTCCAATCCAGTGACAAGTGATAGTTCTGATCCAAGATGAGAAATTCAAAAGGATGCAGCATGAAACAGACACATTTATTCCATTGTGAAGATCAAAGAAGTCAAGATCTTAAGAAAATTTTCCGGGACAGACCGAAGAATAATAGTTTTGTGATAAGGGAGATTCCAATAAAACGTTTGTTCAATGTACAGCATCATACTAATGCTTCCGAAGACTTGTCTGGTTTTACCAAAGGAAAGAATTTTTCTGCAGGCATGAATGTCATGGACTTTGATATGCCTGAGCTGGTTGTTTTTATTCAAGAGGATCATCAGCAGTTTGTCAAGGACATTTGCATTAATAGGGGAATGTCACCAGAAGGCAAGTGTCTGTTTGACCCCGAAATGAATAGCATTGTGGAGGCAATGCCAATCAATTCAACTGCGTCGGAATGTGCCTCTCTACACCCTTCCATTAAGGATGCAATGAAAATACATGATTTTAGAAACTTGATGATGAATGGTGAAGTGGAGCTTGATTTAGGAGACAAGATTTCAATTGATATTCCAACAAAGAAGATAACATCAGAGACACTTAGAGAGGTAAGGCATTTTAACCCTGAGCTTTTTTTCATTTTCTCTCTTTGGACACAGGGATTGATTGATTATTAGAATATTGGCACCAAACCAATAAAAAAATGTCTTGTGAAGTATTGTCTTCTATTTTAGCATGGCTAGTTGAACCACATATGTCAATGTATGTCTTCACTTATATTTCATATGCTTGGCTGTATGATTTATAATTTATAAAAGATATAAACTAAATACCCATGTATACTTGGAAACAGCCTCTCCGCTTGCAGGGGTAAGGCTGTGTATATCTACCCTCCCTAAACCCCACCTGGTAGAAGCCTAGTGCACTGGGCTGCCTTTTTACCTATGTATACTTGGCAAAGGAGCTAGCCATCTACACTGTCACTGAAGGTGAAGGACATAGAAAACTAGGTGCAGTACTTGCACTTAGACTTTAAGGCTTCCATGTCAAGTGTTTTATACTATTAAGATCCATGAGGATGTAAGGTAACTGGAAATTCCATTTGTTTGTGAATTCCACTAATAGACAAAAGTATTACTGTAATCTAAGTCGCTGGCCCAAGATTGCCAACCATAAAATCTAAATTAAGTGCTAATCTTTTATAGCAATCCCGGAATAAAGCCCCTGATGGATTGGTGTGTAAGTCAATCTAATTTGTTAGCAACACACTCTTTTTGACATACTTTTGATCATGCCCTTGTTGATCGGTGCATCTTTTAAAAAGAGAACACACTTTTTTAAAATTGATCAATTTACGAGACAAGTGTGTTAAAAAGAGTGTGTTACTAGCGTTCATTGTGGTTCATGCTATTGTCACAATCACAACCACATGAAGATGAAATTAATCTTGAATGTAGGATGTAAACCTAGAGCAACTGTTTCCTATTTTATATTTCAGAATGACAATCATTTCAAAAGCTCATTCCAAAAACCATATAGATGTTACATTTTACTGTTTGGCTTTTGGGATGGGCAGTTTCTGTGTATTTTTTTCTGTATATTTAAGTGCTGGAAGTTAAGGAAATGAGTGAAAAAAATATATTGGTAGCTCCAGGGAAAACATTTAAAATTGAAATGAAGTATGCAGTTGCTTTGGCATTACAATTTGGTGAATAAGATGAACCAAATATTGATATTCTTTGTCATTATATTTGTTCCATTTTTTAGCTTCAGGTACAATACACAAGCAGAGTACTATCACTGATAAATTATTTCCTCTCAACTCAAGCTTTTTTACCTTTGAATGAAAATGTGGTGACTGTCCTCCTGAGGATAAGTTAATTGTCACCTTTGAATCGAAATGTTACCTCCAAATTTGTTGATCCATTTTGTCTTTTACAATTCTCAGGCTTTCAGAAAGGAAAGAGAATTTTCTAGATCCTTCAAGAATTTGCAAATAAATTCCTTTTTAAGAACAAGTGGCAGCAGGGTGGAGTTTCCACATTGTGCAGAGTGTCTACAAGTGACTGACACAAACATGTATATACCTGAGATGAGTTACTCACAAAGTCTAACAGCTTCAGACAAAAGACAAGTTGATTATCCTCAAGAGACACCTAGCAGTACTGGTCATGCAAAGACCTCTAGCTGTGCCTCTCATCAATCTAATGATAGCATAAGCAGCACACATTCATTTGCTTTTCCCATGTAAACTTCCTGTTTATTTATATAGGGTTAATAATTTTTCTCCCCTATAAAATTGGTAAATTTTAATGTTGGTCCCTATAAAAATTTTATTCGTTTTTAGTCCTTGTCTTTAATAAAAATAAGGTGTTTTTAGTTCCTCATGTGTCCTATACTAGGGACCAAAAGCATACAATTTTTATATATTTTTTAAGGACTAAAAATGTATAAAATTTATAGAGACTAAAATCAATATTTACCGAAATTTTATAGAGATCGAAAACATATTTAACTAGTTTATATATTAAGTTCTCTCTCTCTTTGACATTTCAAAAGGCATGGTTATAAGTAACAAAGCTTGTGAACAAATTACAGATTACCTGTAGAATGGAGTGGAAGCCCGGTGAGAATGATGGAAGCTGATAAAAGTCAATCAAGAAAGCACAGATGGAAGAAGATATGGTTTCCCTGCTGCAATTGTAATGATTCCTAAAATTTTGCAGTTTAGCAGACACTGAGATCTTGGAGGTTTCTTTTTGTTGATCAGTGTGTGATATGCACAAAATTTACTATACCATGTTTACTTCCATGGTGTTATAGGTTACATGTTATTAAAGATTCCATGCCTTGGTTTATACTTGAGATGATCATTTCTCTCCGAAATGTGATTATAGTTTGGAAGATATTTTGTACTTTGAAACAGGACAAACTCTATCCCCACATCCACTGAATTTTGTTGGAAAAATAGGTAGTTTGAGAGATTTTACAGATGCTGTTCTCGTGAATTTATTTGCTTGAAGTGACAAACCCTTGGATTTAACTTGTTCTTGCAAGAATAATCTCGTGTATACATAGAACTGTAAAAGATATATTGATACAGATACATTGGCCTGCATCTAGAAGCCAGGCATGCACCACCACCAACCCCTCCATGTGAAGACTCATCATTTTCAACTCAAAGCCACTATTGTTGACAACTTGCATTTTTATACAACTAGCATTCACATGTATTTTCTTTTGTATTACAACTTTATCCATCTACCTAAGGCCTCTAGGATTAGTATAAAAGGCCACTCTCCTCCATGTATTGGATATCTTGAAGTTTATGAGAAATTGAGTATTTTGAGTTAGAGAGTTTTTCTCTCTTGTTCCTGAGCCATTTTGGCATCAGAGCAAGTTCTTAGATCCCGGAGTTGAGTTTGAGTGAGAAAATCAACGGAAAGTTAAGTGTTTTAGGTGAGCAAGAGAGTTGTCCGCCCAGAAACTCCACTTTACGGCCATTTTTTCGCAAAACTAACGCCGCCATCGCGTCCGGAAGGGCCGAAAACCTTAGGAACCCAAGTTTCGAGGCCAACGGAGCCTCCACGCGCCTCCACGAGCGTCGCCGGAAAGTTCGCCGAAGCTGCCGCCACGGTGTTTCAGAACCACCGCGCTGGAGTTGCAGACCATTGCCGGAAAATCTGAGGTTGAAGACGACCACGTCAGCGTGCCACATCACAGACACGTGTCACCTTGAGCCACTCTCTTCACGCCACGTGTCAAGGGAGCCACATCACCAGTCAAAGTCTACCTTTGACTCAACAGCCACCTCACCAGCCACGTCATTCTGCCAGCCAACCAGAAATCGCCACGCGTCACGTTGACCAGTCAACCTCCACGCTGTCCAAAGTTACTGAAATTATAGATAAGCCCATATACTTTGCAGTATTTACATTTTTGCCCCTAATCTTTTGAAAATTGCAATTTAGCCCCTAAACTTTTGAAAAATCACAATTTGGCCCCTAAATTTTTGATGAATTGTAATTTGACCCCTAAACTTTTGTAAATTGCAATTTGACCCCTAAACTTTCCAAATTTATAAAATTGCCCCTCTGTATTTTTCCCACACAAAGTACCAAATTGTTCTTTGTTATTGGAAAAGAAATTGTAGAATTATAAAAAGTGCATTTCAAGAAAGGTCTGGCTAAGGAAAGACAAGGTTATTAAGTACGCTTAGCGACACCTCTCTTTCCTGAGAACTTCCTTGGTGTTCTAGTTATAAAACTACAATCTCAATCACTGTAACCCTGTATTTCACCAATTTTATTCTACTTCCAAAATGCCTCCCCGAAGACAACCTCTACGAGACCTTGAAATGGCGTAAATGCGAAGACAAATTCAGAATTACAAGACGCTAATGTGCACATCGAGTCCTATTAGAGGAACGCCACCAAATTCTCGTAAGAGGAAGAATATTCCAGTGATTCCTCATCAACCCGACGTCCCAGAGACCACCGTCGGACATGATGACATCAAAGTTGATATTCCGGACTTTGAAGGAAAACTTCACCCAGATGACCGTTGATTGGCTTCAAACAGTTGAAAGAGTGTTTGAATACAAGGAGATTCTAGAAGAAAAGAAGGTGAAGATTATTGTGTGAAATTAAAGAGATATGCTTCCACTTGGTGGGAAAACCTTAAAAAGAGACGAGCGTGATGGGAAAAGCAAGATCAAGACATGGAAAAAATGCGTGAGCTAACTGAATGTTCTTACCTCCTCAATATTATCAAGACAAATTCATCCAACTGCAGAACCTTCGTCAGAAGAATTTGTCAGCAGAAGAATACACTAGAGAATTTGAGAAGCTGATGATGCAATGTGATGTACAAGAGAAAGAGGAGCAAACAATCGCCCGTTACCTTGGAGGATTAAACACTGATATTGCCGATCGTGTTGAACTTCAGCAATATTGGTCGTTAGAAGATGTTATTCGCCTTGCTACGCGAATAGAGAAGCAGTTGCCCAGGAGATCCACCTACAGAAACTTCTCCTCCAATAATCCACCTTACACTCGTAAACCACCCACCGACCAACCTAGTTCATCTAGTAAACCTCCTGCCAAACCTACCACCACTGAAAACAAAACCAAGGCCGTCAAATGTTTCAAATGCCAAGGCTTTGGTCATATAGCCTCCAACTGCCCGACAAGGAGAACCATTACCATCATCAAAGGAGAAGCTTATGAAATTTCTGAAGAAGAGGAGGCTCGAGT
This sequence comes from Calophaca sinica, assembly GCA_037113605.1. NCBI lineage: Eukaryota > Viridiplantae > Streptophyta > Magnoliopsida > Fabales > Fabaceae > Calophaca > Calophaca sinica. The sequence goes on along the minus strand of CM073732.1, from coordinate 88,015,499 downwards.
AGAACCTGAAGGAGAAGAAGAGTTAGATCCAATATACGATGAAGAACTCACTGTTGCTGACCATGGTGAATCCTTAGTAATCAGACGAAGCTTGCATACAGTATCAGCAAAGGAAGAACCTTGGTTGAGGCACAATATTTTCCACACTCGTTGCACTTCTGTCGAAAAAGTTTGTGACGTTATTGTAGACAGTGGAAGTTGTGAAAATGTTGTTTCCAACTATATGGTGGAAAAATTGGATCTACCAACCCAGATACATCCACACCCTTACAAGTTGCATTGGCTCAGCAAAGGAAGTGAAGTGGAAGTTGACAGGCGATGCCTCGTGACCTTTTCCATTGGCCAAATATCGGGATCAAGTGCCGTGTGATGTTGTCCCTATGCATGCCTGTCATCTCCTCCTTGGAAGACCTTGGCAATATGATCGTCATGCACTATATGATGGTTATACCAACACCTACTCCTTTGTCAAAGATGGAGTAAAGATCAAGCTAACTCCTTTACCGCCGAATGAGCTTGATAAAGGCAAGAAAGAAGCCAAACCATTGGTGTCCTTAGTCACAAAGGAACAACTCAAAGAAGCTGCAAAGGAAGTTCAAACCATGAGCTTTATTCTACTGTTCGAGTCAAATAACGAGACTATCATTCAAGTGGAAATTAAACAATACTTGAAGAGTTTCCAGATGTTATACCAGAAGAAGTCCCAGTTGGACTACCGCCAATGCGAGACATCCAGCACGCCATTGACTTCATTCCCAGAGCAGTCATTCCCAATAGACCGACTACGAATGAGTCCCCAGGAGCATCTTTGAAATCCAGCGCCAAGTTGAAGGATTGTTAAAAAAGGATTGATCAGAAAGTATTATCCCTCAGGCGTTCCTGCAATCCTAGTGCCCAAGAAAGATAGAAGTCGAGAATGTGTGTTGATAGTCGAGTCATCAACAAGATTACCATCAAGTACCGGTTTCCCATACCCGGACTTGATGATTTATTGGATCGATTACATGGTGCCACTATCTTTTCAAAGATTGATCTTCGTAGTGGATACCATCGATCGTGCTAAGGCCCGAGATGAATGGAAGATCGCCTTCAAAACCAGAGATGGCCTTTATGAATGGATCTTATGCCTTTTGGGTTGTCCAATGCCCCAAGTACATTCATGCGCTGATGAATCAAGTCCTTCGACCGCTTTATTGGTAAATTTGTCGCCGTCTATTTTGATGACATTCTCGATTTTTAGCAAGGACAAAGAAGAACACTTGGAGCACCTTCGGCAAGTGCTACAGGACTCTTCGTGAACGTAAACTCTATGCCAACTTGAAAAATGTTCTTTCTTAACCAACGGTTACTTTTCTTGGTTATATCATCACATCCGAAGGCATACGAGTTGATCCAGAAAAGATAGAAGCGATCAATAGCTGGCCTGTCCCACAATCAATCCGTGAGGTGAGAAGTTTCCATGGATTATCCTCCTTTTACAGAAGATTCATCAAGAACTTCAGCTCAATTGCCGCTCCACTCACATATTGCATAAAAGGAGACAAGTTTCAATGGATAGAGGTCGCACGTAAAAGTTTTGACGAATCAAGAAACATTTGATCAAGCACCGGTGTTAGCCCTTCCCAATTTTGATCAAGTGTTCGGTTAGTCAGACGCTTCCAATACCGAATTGGTGTCGTTTCTAAATCAAGAAGGTCATCCCATAGCCTTCTTCGCGAGAAGCTCAACAATGCTAAACAATCGATATTCTACATATGATAAAGAGTTCTATGCAATTGTTCGTGCTTTGCAACATTGGAGCCACTACTTGTTGAATAAGGAATTCATTCTTTATTACGATCATGAAGCCTTAAAGCATTTGAACTCTCAACAAGATTAGTCGCAGACATGCCGCTTGAGTGAGTATTCTGACCTTTTCCCTTTCTCGATCAAGCATAAGGCTAGAGTTCAAAATATTGTAGCAGATGCCCTCGAGGGCGTCATACTCTACTTTCCACCCTACAAACAAAAGTAGTTGGCTTTGAAACAATTAAAGAGTTGTATCAGGATGATCGACCTCCGTAAAATTTGGAATGCCACCGAAGTTTCATTCTTCACAAGACTACTATAGGCATGAGGATTTTTATTCAAAGGAAAGACCTTGTGTATTCCTCAATGCTCGCTACGAGAAGCTATTATTTGGGAAACACATGATGGAGGATTAGCGGTCATTTTGGACGAGATAAAGCGTGGCTTTAGTAAAAGAGAATTTCTATTGGCCAAGATCGAAAGAGATGTCAACCGACATATACAAAGATGTAGAATCATCATTTGGCCAAGTCTAAAGGCCAAAACACTGGATTATATATGCCACTTCCAGTTCCAGAAGCACCATGGGAAGATGTTAGCATGGATTTCATTCTAGGACTCCCACGAACTCAACGTCAGAAAGATTCCATCATGGTTGTAGACAGATTTTCAAAGATGACCCATTTCATTCCTTGCCAGAAGACCAATGATGCTGTTCAAGTTGCTGATCTGTATTTCAAAGAAATTGTTCGTCTTCATGGAATTCCAAAAACCATCACTTCCGACCGAGATGTAAAGTTCTTAAGCCACTTTTGGAGAACCTTGTGGAAAAAAATGGGAACTAAACTTGATTCAATGGTGCGATCATCCCAGACAGATGGACAAACAGAGGCCGTCAACAGGCTTTTGGGAAATCTACTTCGAAGTTTTGTTGGTAAAAATCTGAAACAGTGGGATCTTATTCTTGCACAAGTTGAATTTGCTTACAACAATTCAACTAATCAAGCCACTGGAAAATGTCCTTTTGAAGTAGTCTATGGCACTCGTCCGTTGAGTCCACTTGATTTAACTCCTTCAACAGACAAGCAACAGCTTTAGTTCAGATCTGTATAACCGAGCAAAGGAGATCAAGAAACTGCATGAACAAGTTCGAGAGCGGATTCGCAAACAGAATTCAAGGTACAAATCTCAGCGTGACAAACATCGAAAGCGACAAATTTTTAAAATTGGAGATTTGGTATGGATTCACCTACGGAAGGAACGGTTTCCAAATCAACCAAATGCTAAGTTGTCCCCAAGAGCTGATGGACCATTCCGAGTCATGCAGAAAATCAATGACAATGCTTATAAGATAGAACTACCAGGATCATATGGTGTTTCTGCAACTTTCAATGTCGCTGATCTTTCACCATATTTAGATAATGAAGCGGATCTAAACTCGAGGACGAGTTCTATCCAACCCGGGAGTATGATCTGAGATACATTGGCTGCATCTAGAAGCCAGGCATGCACCACCACCAACCCCTCCATGTGAAGACTCATCATTTTCAACTCAAAACCACTATTGTTGACAACTTGCATTTTTATACAACTAGCATTCACATGTATTTTCTTTTGTATTACAACTTTATCCATCTACCTAAGGCCTCTAGGATTAGTATAAAAGGCCACTCTCCTCCATGTATTGGATATCTTGAAGTTTATGAGAAATTGAGTATTTTGAGTTAGAGAGTTTTTCTCTCTTGTTCCTGAGCCATATATTAGTTCCCACAATGAAAAATAGATTAAAAAAATGTGGTTATGTGATTAGACAAGTAATGTTAGCGAAGTTAGACTAGGCCAAGAAAAACAAAAAGGTTAAAGTAAAGATAAGGTTGAACTAAAAAAAAAAAAGGTTAGACTAACTTATCACAAATAAAAGTTTTAGGTTGAGAATTAATTTTATCTAATTTAAGTGTATGACCCCATTTCACATTCATATATGTGAGGCTTCATGTGCATTTGTATACCACTGCCGTATGAGTAGGTTGTCGTACAAGGTTAGGTACTCGAGTGCGAGTACGAGAGATTCAATACAGGACATGTTGTTGCCTTGGGATAGATTTAGTATGACAAAGTTCCATATGTGGCCAGTAATTTGTCTGCTATTATGTTGTGGTAGTTAGAGTAACTTAGTCATCCTGACAGGGTACCGTTCTCTCATAGTCCTTAGTGAACTATCCCAATGATAGTTCCGATACCTGTCTCTAGTGTTATAATTGGGGGATAGGAAGGCACTTTTAGGGACATAGTGAGCGAGATATGTTGTTTGGATGGCTAGCTAGTTTGCCCTTCAGAGCTTCTTGGGGAACACTAATATTGGTTTAGCGAGGCCGAATTGTGATGTTTGGCTGTTGTGGCCACTATAGACATATAGAGTTACAGGTGCATGAGTGTGAGAGTGAGACGTAGTAAAGAGGTATCATAAGATGGTTCGACTCGAGAGATGGATGGTATGTTCGATTATGCTTGTGCTATTTATGTATATTATTTTATTCTTGCTTTCTCATGTTATGGTGTTTAGTGAGTTTCTTAACTCCCTATTGTTTTCTGTGTTGTTATATTATGTGCAACTTAGACCCTAAGGAGGCCGATGTTGGCAAGGGCTTCACTGCTAATCCCAAAGGCGCATCATCTATATCTTTCCATGTTGCAAGCCCCGAGGATACCCGTTTAGGGTGACTTTGAGGTCCCCTAGCATGATATGGGCGATGATTGCTGGATGATCGACTATGACTGCCACACTGCTATGTACACCAAATTAGTTAGTATATATTTTAGGCTGTTAGGATCCCACAAAGATTCTTTTGTCGGGAATTTTAGGATAACATCGAGGCTACCATTTTGGCGTATATAGGCAAATCCACAAAATTACCATCACAACTACAACTCTTCCTGGCATGCTTATGGTTGATCTGACAGAGGACCTTTGATAAACCAATATTTTTGAGGGATTTATATGGGGTATTTACTTGCTAAATAACCATCTTTTATGGTTTTGATCCATGGTTCTCATCCATTTTCCTTTATATTTGCATAATCAGCTTGGAGAAGAGAAAAATTGCAAAACAATACAAAATGGCGAGAATTTGATGCAAAAGGACCAAGTTTGAAGTCCCTCACATATGCAAAGGCTCTACACAGTCCATGCACAACATGTCAAGGCTCTACATACGAATCTGCAAAGCCCTGAATAAAGAAAAGCTCATTCCAGTCAAGCTTGAGGCTGCACGACATTGCATAATCATGCAGCATGGTCGTGCAGGAGAGCGCATGGATGTAGAGGTTGTGCTGAATTGCACAACCTTGGATGATAATGAAGATTCTCGCTGTAAAGACAAGCACGACCGTACAGGATGTGCAATACGGCCGTGTTGGAGCATGTTGGTGCCTATAATGGCCTATTTTTAATATGTAGGGTCGTGCAAGCCTATGTAGAGGCTGTGCAAGTGCATGGGTCTGACCTATTTTGACAATTTTCTATAAATAGGGAGTTGCCATCATCAGAAAGAGAACTTCAGAATATTTACTGACTATGGAGAGCTGTTCTTGAGCACCAGAGGGGGTTCTCGGAGGATTTCTTGAAGACTCGATTGTGGATCAACAAGTGTAACCGTCTCCGGGTTTTTGATTTATTTACTGCTTTTCATGGGATTTGTAGAACTTTTCTATTCTATGTTTACCACGACTATGAGTAACTAAATTTTATCTTAGGTTTTGGTGGATCCTATGAATTACGCTTTAAATACTTATTGAGGGTTGGATTGATCAGAACCTAATTCCGTTATTTCAATCAGTAGTTAAATCAACAGGCTTGTTGTGTCTTAATGCTTTTCTTAACGGTTGCCTTGCATGATAATTAAGGCAGTTGATTAAGGGGAAGAATATTACTATTGCGTTGACCATAACAAGTTGTAATAACATTAGAGTAATTGATTGATAATCAATAAATTGTTGATTAATTGGTAATATTTAGAGTATTGACGGAGGTAAAATCGGTGACCCTAAATTTCCCATTAATTGAATCTTTCTCTCGTGTTACTCGTTTAGTGCTCTTTAAATTTGCGAATTGATATCGAGCTCACAACTGTTTTCAAACCTTGTTGTCTAAATAACATAAGGATATTAATTGAACCAGTAGTTACCGGTAGTCCTTGTGGGTACGATACTCGAAGTCCTAAATACTCCTTTATTACTTTTGCAATAGTGTGCACTTGCCCTTAATTAAGTGCCAAATGCGCAATAACTTTCTCATTCTTACTCAGGCAATAGTTACAGTAGTAATGGTAGTTCTGGTATAATGACTAGTCGTAGGTATGGAGAGTTAGCAAGTCGTCCCACCCTTCCTGCAGTTCCTGCCCCACCATTACAAGTTTATCAACGTAGGCGCCAGGGACTTCATGTTGGGGACTCTCGTCGTCCTCGTTAGTCTTGTGATATCGTAAAGCCCCTTCTTGTATATGACCAATGAGTCTTCTAAGAGCATTTTGATGTATTTTGTGAGGAGAGCCTTTTCTGATGTATTTCTTTTGGATGGCTGTATCTATCTTGGCTACTATGGATAACTGTACATGTTTTCTTTACACTACTGTACATACTTTAAGATCCTACTGATGGGTTCTAAACTATGTATATATTTTACTTCCACGCTTTGAATTTGTACTCTACTTTTTAATCCACTTCAAATTTATCCATATTTTTTTATGCGCATTACCGTTTTATTATTCACTTAAGGTTAGATATCTAGGTTTGTTTATAGGGACGATGGGATGTCTCATTTAGTGGTATCATAGCAGTTTAATCTTAACCAAAGTGTGTGGTCTTAGGGTGTTGTTACTGGTTGTGTCTAGTTGGACCCCCATAGGGTAATTACTATGCTTAGATGTTGGGTACAGTATCCGACAAGCGAGTTATCTGTATTTGTGTTGATCGAGATGACTGTTTTTTCTTATTCATGAGATGTATGACATATATTTATATGTTTTCTTATGTCTTATTGAAAATACAAAATACTAACAACTAAATATTTTTTATAATTGAAGCGTAAAACAATTAAATCCTATACATTTTTATATTCAACAATGTAAATTATTTGATAATGGTTGTTAATAAAATACCTAAAGTATAATGACTCGTGCTACGCACGATATAAAATTATATATTAAAGAATATTTACTTTTAAAAGACCTTACACAGTAATATGTCTATAGTAGGGTGGCACGTGCTATACACAATATACACTAAAAGTTTGCATCTGAATAGGAAAAGGCAAAAAAATAAATTTTTTTTTGAACATCAACTAACAATTTAAAACATGAAATGCAAATAAAATATATAAATTTAAATATTTTGTAAAGTTAAGCAAAAAATTTTGAAAATAAAAAACTAAAAATAAATAATATTTAATAGTATATATTTTAAAACAAATTATATCAACACAAACACTATCATATGATGCAAAAAACATTATTTTTAATAAAACATTTTTAAATTTAGTTATCACTAACTTTTTGGAAAAGTTAAAGTTTTAAAATGTTATGCAATATTCATCTACTCCAAATACATTTAGCAAGACATATAGCAAGACTCAAAACAACCCAATACAAACATTTTTTGTGGGAATTACTTTTTTTTTTCCGAGTTGGGTTGCAAGCATCTTATCTTTATCTGATTTTTTTTTTTCATTTTCACAATTTTTTAACAAACTATAAAACAAAAGTTATATTATTATAATCAAAACTAACGTGGACAGCCTAACGTTATATTATTATATTATTATTTAAAAAGTTATATATTAATTTGATTACATTTAATGTGAAATTTATAAACAAATACATTTATTCTGATTAATTCAAAACTAATTTAAATTTTTTAATTGATTAGAATGTCAATAAATGTCAATTGTATTATAATTAAGTACGAAATCATAAAAAAGAAATCTGAATGATACAAATAGGAAATTTAAAATTGGTATAAACTTGTTTACCAAAATAAAAAGAATTAGTAAAAATTACATGACACCCTTATATCTAGCAAATCGCAAATAATTTTTGATAAAGGATTCAGAATATAAAAAGTCATGGCTTGCGCTAATTACACCCCCACCTTCCTAGTTACATCCCCTGTCAGATTTTAAAAGACCAAAATTGACCAAAATACCCTTTCGTTCATTTCAATTTTTCCAAATACACCAAAAACTCTCTCTCACACATTTACGGTCTCTCAACTTCTCACCCCCACCGTTAACTACTCTCTCCGTCTCTGCTCTGCTCTTCCTCTTCATCTCTCAAATTTTCATTTCTGCTCTACTCAATTTCTCACCCCCACCGTGACTCCCTCTCTCTCTGTCCTTGTTCTCCCTCTCTGATACCTAAGGTAAGCAAACTTCTCCCTCTCTCGTTTTTCTGCTCTAAATGTATGTTTAATTTTTTATTTTATTTTATCTCTAGCATCACATTTTGATTTTCGGGGCTTTAAGTTTGGGTTGCTTTCGTTTTTAGTGATTTAGTTTAATTTCTTTTTGTTTGAACTGTGTATTTCAAGCTTTGTTTCTGTTCTTCGTCACCGTATTTTTTTCTGGGAGAAAGGGATATACATGAACTCAATTTACGTACACTTACATGAATTCAGATCACGTACGTGTAATTCAATTTTTTTGGTATTACGTGATCTCAGTTCAAGTACATGTACGTGAATTGAGTTCATGTATAACCTAAAAGTTGAATTACACGTACGTGATCTGAACTGAGTTCACGTAGGGTTACGTGATTTCAGTTCACGTAAACATACGTGAATTGAAATCACGTATTGATGACTTTGTTTTATTTTTGCATTGGTGATTTGGCAATGTCATTAACTATTGAATTGTGTGCAACCATGGCTCGTACTATGTTCACTGATCAAGACAATCGTCGTGTTTGATCGACAGCTTCTAAACGAGCCAATAGATATGCTAGAGTGCTTACTGATGAGGAGCCACAGGAGGAGGATGAGCCTGTGCTCCAGCAGTAGGAGGATGAGCGACCCTAGCATGGGCCGCAATCGCAGCCTTTGGAGTAGGAAATCCCAGTTGCCGACGATGAAGCGGCGGAGGGATTCCCTGGTGGTCCTACTGACACCTCCGTCCTAAGGACTTATGGGGACCACATGGCCACTAGACTATGGGCTAGAGTGGTAATGTATCTAAGTTTTTTCCGCTGCATTTCTTTCTTGTGAAAATGTAATTTAACAAATCCTTTTTATTATACAGGATCGTAAGGAGTCGAGGTGCTTCAGCCATGGAAAGAAGGTGAATGACATTGTCATTCGACATGATGAGGTTAGAGATTTAGTGCTCTGGTCTGAAAGTCACGAGCTAGTTGATAAGGGGCTCGTTTCAGCTTTTGTAGAGAAATGGCACCAGGACACCAGCAGCTTTCACCTACCAGATGGGGAGATGACCATCACACTGGATGATGTGTGGTCCTTGCTGCATATACCCATCACGGGGGCATTCCTTACCATCAACGTGTATGACAAGGATCAGGTTACCGGCTGCTATCTGAGCTATTAGGAGTCACTGTAGCTAGCGCTAAGTCAGAGATGAACACTTATACACGGTCGTCGACAGTTCGCTACTCATGGCTCATTGAGAGATACAAGGAGCGTTGAGAGCAGGGGCACTGGGATGAGGATGTGAGGGCCTTGTTGCTCTTCTTGGTTGGCTGCACTTCATGGTTGGCTTCACACTCTTTAGTGACAAGAGTGCACATGCAGTCAGCGCTGCATACCTGGGGTGTTGCTGCCCTTGCACACCTGTATGATAACCTCCGCGAATCCAATCTCTATCGCACTAGGACGATTGCTGGTTATCTGACACTTCTACATGTATCGTATTTTTTTATCATTTTTTGTGTGAACTATGATTGATTATAAACTAATGTGTTATTATCATCTTGAAAGGCATGGGCCTATGAGCATTTTCCCTCTTTATGCATCGACTGCACGAAGTTACGAGACACATATGAAGAGAACCAACCCCGAGCTCTTAGGTGGAAACCTAAGAGGGATAGAGGCCTGGTGGGTCCTTTTAGGGAGGGCCTAGATGCGCTAACAAAGGAGCAAGAGTGCTGGACACCGTATGATGAGCACAGAGTAGATCGACCGTTTCAGGAGGCATCACTATTTAGGGGATGGATCCGGTGGGGCCCAAAGATGTATGCACATCTTTTGGATAGGGTCTTGTGCCAGTTCGGATACGTTCAGGCCATTCCTTCATCACCATGCGATGTGACGGGTGTGACGACCACTCCAGATGAGATGGACATCATGTTCATACAGTATGCCATTCATTTGGTTGATCCCAGTTAACTGGTGGTGCACCCATCAGACTACGCTGACAGATATATGGATTAGTTCCATAGGATCTCCCATCCATACATCATACCTACTGGCCCAACAGCAGCAGCTCCAGCTCTAGCACCAAGCCCAGCAGTTCCAGCTTCGAGGTTAACTTTATTAACTTTTTATTGAGGATTCATAACTTTTTATTAACTTTATGTATACTTGTAAAAATGTTAACTTGTTTATTGTTTGTAGGTGATAGATTTGAGGATGATAGAGATCGTGCAGACGCTCCTGGATTGACAGTTACTTGCGCCTGATGGGATCCCACTTGTGATGGAGTTGACGGTGAGGATGCAGGGTGCCCTTCCTGAGGGAGAGCCTAACGCGACTGTGAAGCGTACGCGTGGTGGTGGGGCGGTTGGCCAGAAATATGTGAGGAAGAAGAGATCTCATCCGACTCAGTGATTATTGTCATTGTGCTTATTATGGACTAATTGTATAAACTTATGCCCCTTATTATTAATCTCATTATTGTTGTGTGCTATGTTGTTGTACCAAAAAAAAATGCAAATACGTAAAACATAGGGAAAACAACATATACTTATTCAACAATGACAAAATTAAACGAGCATATGTTATGTTTTTCAACAACACAACAGATTACATAGGGGACTTCAAAACAAACAATATTATTCAACAACACCAGGACGGGGGAGACTTAAAAATAAGCATTAGATGGTTGAGCCATCGGATCCAGTCAATGAGTCTGGTTGACACAAGTTGGCAATGATCTCGTCAACGGTTCTAGGTTGATGCAAGTTGTCAAGAATATCGTTAGTCGTCTAACCAACACAACATATAGCTCTATAGGACCATAGCTAGCATGTTCATCGAATGCGACGAACATCCTTTCTATGTCACCACCATTTAGAAGTTTCATTTCGAAATATTGAACACGCCCGTATGCAACAGACATAGGGCATCGATAATAGATCCCGCCCACCCTTCGTGACCTAATCTTTCGATGAATCTTCTGCTTCAATTCATCAATGGTGATGTCTTCCTTTATCCTCATATTTTTTGGATCATGGCCATGGTCGACTCCATAGAGAACTGGATTGACTGAGTAAAACATATTGACAATTAAATAGACAATTAAATTTCAAACGTGAATTACCCGAACAAAGTGACATTCTTTAGCATATACAATCACAATGATACGATCATTATATGACATAGATGATGGCAGAGCACCTCTAAGAGGAAGAAAAGTCATCGGCTGCCTTAACGATAAACACACCAGGACCACGTTATACCTCGAAGAAATCACATGTCCCATTTCTGAGGGTCATCCAGTTAGCAACTGTTGCCTTTTTATCAATATATAATGACTGAATAAAATGGTGAACCCAACCATCACCACCAAATAACCTCCCATAGTTAGTGCTCCATGTTGAAGTTCTAATGTCAACTCCTGACGGATTATATACCAAGAGTCCTCACCCCTACCAAGCAAAGCACCAACTGCACGATACCCACAATTCCCATCGTCACCGACATCCAGAACGTCATGAATGAAAGGGTGGATCCCCAAAGGAAATCGATTAATATAGGGCAAAACTCTAGGTCACGGGATCAAGGGTCGCAAAATCTTGTTGACCTTAGGTCGATCAACCTTATGGATCGATGATTGAGTATTACACGCATTAGTGCCACTACATCTAAGAGATGCATCCACACGTTCTCACCATGATGGATCACGCTTTGTTGAATTTTCTTTCTTGGATACCTTACTTTTCCCTTTCTTTGGTGCACCCTTTGTTTTTACCTTATCAGGAGGTGGACACATAGAGATGATGGCTGAGTATGCTACCTCGCGCAATTTGCTCTTGAGTGCAACTTTGCCAGGTACGTTAAGCTCATCAAATCTTTTGAGTAAGACATCTATCTCGGGTTTCAAAGATAACTCTAAAGACTTCCTGAAATTTTGATCTGTAAAATTTAACTTCCTCGAAAAAATATGAATGGGGTCCAATGGAATGGCAGTAGGTCTCATACTGTACCTGGCAAGTTCACAAGCACAAGGTAGGCCATGTGTTGTCCTAATAGTGCAATCACAAAATGGACTTATCAATACTAACATTCTTAACACGCTCAGGCTCATCGGCAATGTGAATCAATGCACTCCTAGACACAAATCCGCGTAATGATTTGTATAATGCACTACTGTGTCGATGTTCTTTCACATTAATGCTTTTCTGAAGTGACGCCTTACCTCGTTGTGCTGTAGTATGATCATACTAGAAACAGCATCCCAAACACTACAAATGTCTCGTATTGCAAAATCCTCTTCAGGTTCCAATGCACAGACTTGACTCTATTGCCAAACACAATAATACAAAATTAGGAGCAATGCATAGATTTAAGAATTAGTATTCATTACAAATATATCATACCTGTTTGTCGTCTTGTTTCCTAAGTGCATCACCCGATTTGTCCATGCCTCAATAAATCTTTCCTTGTGAGGAATCAACCACTGCTCATGTGCATATGTTTGAAAATAAGAACAATCAATGTGAATGGATTGAAACACACCCAACCGCTACTCATACTCAGCTTCATCAGCTGACCTCACAAGACCATCCCATGCTTGCATGACCAGCTCGTGTTTCTCCTTCGGAAACACAGCCATTTTGCATTTTGCCTTCACATTCTTCCATACATGAAACAAACACAACAAATTCACCGCACTCAGAAATACATGTTGAACCGCGTTCATCAAAGCAAGGTCTCTATCGGCACGCTCATACTATAGATAGGTGAATACCACATAAAATGTCATTCCGGTTGAGGTAACATCGACAATCTCAGGTAATGGCAATCGATACTTGCAATTCTTGTACATGCTATCAATAATCAACACTAGGTGGAAAGTATTCACAAGGGTGATGACATCTGGATGTGTCCAGAATATGTCCCCAGCTCATCAGAATCATCTACCTTCCTATATTGATACATGTATTGATCGTGTTCCATCAAGGTGATTAGTTGTTGCATTTCAGTTCTATTACCTCTAATGGATGACCGGTATGCTTGTCGTGCATTGTAAACCTACTTAATTGTAGTTAGACTCTCCACATTATGATTCAGTGTCAACAATATGTTTCTTGGTTTAACCATATTCTTTGTCATGTCACCGAGTAAGGACTTCTCTTCACAGCATAGTCGACTAAGATAAGGATGACCAGTTAATGTCTCCGTTAACTCGTGGTTGTGAAGACCACATGCTACGTGAATATTCCAACCTTAATTGTAAATCACGGGTCTCCTTCTCAATCTAAAAGGACAATCACATTTCCTAGTGTCGGTACCCCTCACAGGTAAATGGTTCTTCCAAGGTCTGTATTTTCCACTTCCTTCACAACCAAGAATTAACTTTGTCTTCATTCCTGGACGTCTTGTGCCTGTTTCAGACCAAAATATGACAACAATATCATATTCCTTGCCAACTTTTCTGGCCCATCTCAATAGATCGTTACTTAGAAAAACACAAATGACAAACTTGTGAAAAATTATATGCTAACAACTCATAAATGTTTTATTTCTCAAATTTATTACGTCGTCAGTGGTAAATGCATTAGTACAATCCACCAACTGTATGCTTTTAGATTCCAAGTCGTCGTTCAGTGCGTCACCATAATCTTGCTCAAAGTCTATTTACTGTGAGTTAAACGTTGACAAAATTGCATCAGTAAAAATTAGCAAACCCCTTGTGTAAAACTGTTTTCCAGTGCAGTACGTGAATTCAAATCACGTATGTGCAGGTGAACTGAGTTTACATACGTTTACGTGAAATCAATTCATGTACATTTGCGTGAACTAAAATCACGTATATGTACGTACGTGAACTTAGTTCATGTACCGCCTATAAATCTGTATTTTAATACACCGTACGTGAATTGAATTCACATAACAGTGCGTGAACTGAATTCACGTAAGGTTCTTTGACTTGCAGATTTACAGGTGATACGTGAACTGAGTTCACATACGTACTGAAACCAAAAAAATAACGTACAGCTTCTTTTGATGTTGTTTTCCCTTCTGGTTCTGATCATTCTGTCTGGTTGGCCCTCCAGAGTTGTTGCCTCCATGATTGAGCCTCCGATTTTTCATAGTCTCCACCTCCCTACACTTTTCAACCAGTGGTTGGAATTGCCGAATTCCCAGTGGCAGCACTGAATCCTGAATGTCATAGAGGAGTCCCTCCATAAACCAATGACACATATACCCTTCATCCACAATCTTTCGGAAGCAAAGGAAATATCGAGACAGTGACTCGAATTTTGCAGCGTACTCGCCGATCGTCATGTTGTCTTGTCGTACCTTTAGAAAGTCGTCTCCTAACTTGGTCCTTGCACTGATTGGAAAGTACTTATCCAGAAATTTCTCCCGGAAAGCTTCCCAAGTGATTGTCTGCTGGTTTGCCTCCATAATCATTCTAGTACTTCTCCACCAGTATTCTGCATCCCCCAAGAGCAGATAAGTCGCATAGTTCACCTTTACTTCAACTGGACAACATAGCACCTCAAAAATTTTCTCCACTTCTTGCAGCCATAGATCTGCCTTCTCCAGGTCGACTTCTCCACAAAACTTTGGAGGATCATGTCGACAAAAGTCAACCAATCCCCTTGATTCAGCAGCTCGTGCTTCCCTCTCTTGTTTCTGTAAGTCACATTGATTCTTGGCAGTAGTTTGCAGAGCAACGACAGTTGCCATCTCAACCATGGCTTGGGCCATCTGAGCCATTTGTGCCATCTCCAGATTGTCTACTCCTTCAGCTGGGATTTCATGTCTTGGTGGCATTGGGTTCCTATAAGGTTCAAAGCCGGTCAGAACCCCATAGCAAATAGGTGTGTTAGCACACATTGCTTTAATTAAAAAACAATTCAAACAATTATAAGCATATATGCTTCACTCAGCAAACAAGTACAACTCAGACACAACTTGACACCCGACAAACAAAACTCGACAACTTGATTAGCTTAGGTTACCCAACTCACAGTTCGGTGAGGGCCAAACTGCTCTGATACCATAATGTAACACCCCGATTTTCGGGCGCTACTTAACGAAGCAAAACCTCAAATGTAGAATAATTTTCACAGTTATAATACTCTTCTTGCTTCAAAAAAAACACGGGTAAATTTTTTTTCTTTCCCTTTAAAATTTTTTCGCAAACCACAAGTGAGAGTATTACAACGTTGTTTGTAACATGATGTAAACTAAAATGCAAAAGAGAATATAACTGGAAATGCGTCTGAAAATATATAAATATAAAATCCCTGAGACAGTACAACTTTTCGAAGTTTTTAATACAAGAAAAATCAAAATACAACATCAAAATGGGAATACACCTGGCATATGAATTTTCTATAAGAATACTCATACCCTTGAGGTACTCCCGGCAGACACCTGCACAGAGGGCTGCTCCAAAATTTATGCCTCAATCAGACTCCAAAATGCAAGCAAAATACAGACAGACTCCAAAATAAGAGACACTAAGCTGATCGACACATTAGCTCACAGCAAGAGCGGCTGACCAATTGTGCACATCCTCGAACTAGGCAAGTGTATCCTCACAGGACATCATGATGTGGAAGGTACCACACCGCTCGCACCTCTGTGACTCTAAGCCAACCTCCTTAGAGGGGTCCTCCTCGTCCTCCTCGTCCTCCATCATTGACTCCTCCACGAAATCATCTGCCACTGGTATAGCATCGACGGTAGGAATAGTGAAAGATGCATCCCCAGTACTGGCCTCCTCATTGGATGAATTTATGATCCAACCTCCGGATATGCACCTTACATCGCCACAGTAGGGGCAAATAGAAGGATCCGCCAAATGAGTAGGCTCGGGGATGGGAATAGGAGACAAAGGAGTATATATTACGGGAGATGCTGGTCCCATAGGTGAAATTGATGAGTCTACAGCGGCATGAGAAGTGGATGCTCCAACATCCATCCTCTTGGGCCGCACACGTCGCAATGTCCTAAGAGGAATCGCGCATGTAAAGGAACCAATGACTGGTGGCTCGCTGCGAAAAGTGGTCCAGCGTGGGATCTCGAACATGCTCTCTGTCGCTGAGGTGTCTCTATCTAAATGTGCCTCTAGCCACGCGTCTACTATGTGCACAAAGGGCATCGGGAACCGCATCACCCGACGCGTGATCACTATCTGTGTAGCTGGTCCGTCTGTCTCTGTCGTCGCGACCAAGTTCCCTGTATACGTCACCTGGCCGGAGGCATGGTCTACCTCCCAAGCGTGCGGAGCTCCCGAGTTTGGGAACTCAAACGTCGTCACCGACGACATGCTTAGCGGGTGCAGCTCTAAGGTCGTCATTGTCTGGGTTACATTCATTAATTGAAGAACCACGGGCAAGGGTTATCTTCTCAAACAAACATATATAACAGCAATATGTACATGCAAAACATAACATAATATCATAGCAATGAATCAACACAATAAAAATGACTACAAACCTCTATTGGTTAGTCTATATGTCATTGCACATGATTCTGGAATATCACCCTCGCAGGGTATTAAGAGCTCTGGAGTCTGCAACCAGGCCCAATCACTATTCCCCGCAGGGATTATGTCCAGAACGTTACATCTGATGACACACACCCATTTTTTCGCTTGATTGTCAGTACATACTCGTGCCTAGGTCTAGGCAACTCTGCGACACCTCGCTTTTGGCATCGATGTATGCATGAAATGCTTCACTTATCATCACAGTTAGTTTCAATACGACGGGATCACTCACACAGAGTTTCCGAGATAATCTACTCTTGTTCTAACTCCCTTAGCTAGAATCCCACATTTTCGTCTCGAGATCTCACTTTACAACCCTAAGTTCTTTTTCTTAGAAAATTTCCTATTTTTTACAAAATGATCCCTGCTGAGAAATTCCACTAGTAGTTCAAAATAATTATTTTAATTATTGTAACTCTCACTTAATTCTTGTTAAAGAAAAGGTGATTAATCCATTACTAATTAAGGTTTTTAGAAAAATCCTATTTTAAGTGCCTCTTTGATTTTAATAAAATACCTCTTAATTTTCATTATCGTTAATTATTTAACGTCATTATGACGGATACCCCAACTCACGTGCTCTCGGCACTTCGCAATCATCACAGTCTTAACAACATATTCACAAATATAGTTAATGATCAATAATATAACGATTATAATAACAAAATATCATCATTCACATGAGAATTATAATCATGCATTATTTAAAACAATCTCATAACATAAGCATGTTTATCACTTCAACATCATCAACAAATACCACATAATTAATTTATGCATTCACACACCAATAATATATATTTTTGGAAGATACCCTTACCGTAACCGCTTTCCTTCCGAGATAAGATCTTTGCTCTACGAGTCTACTCACTTACACCTTCATCCAACCAATTTATTTAGCCAAGTTAGGAACACAAACTAGTTCTCTAATCCCTACCCTATAACCGCGACTCTACAAGGAAAAATGCAAGGAGAGTTTTTTTTTTCATTCTTCTTTTGCAAACCTCAAATCCACTTGTAAAAAGGTGTAGGATCACTTAACTACTTAAAAAAAACATTATTCTGTATCATCAAGAAAACAAGGAATCAAATGAAGAATTTATCTCCTTCTCTAAATGAAGCTCACGGCCTCAAGGCCATAAAATGCCTAGATCATTCTTCTTATTTTAAATATTCATTCCCTTTATCAACAAAATATGATAAGAGAACGAAAGTGAAAAAAAGCTTGTCATGGTTTACATCTTTTCATCAAGTGGATGTTTCACCCATTTAAGCAAGGCTCTCTTTTAGATCAACACCCATTCATCTACTCATGATCTTCAAGAAAATAAGGAGAATTTTTTTGATTCCTCACCCATAAAAATGGAGAAAAGGCGGCCAACAAGAAGTAAAAGGAAACATTTTGTTGTTTCAAAAACATTTCTACTACTATATTAAAAAGGGTTAATATCCCTTTTGGTCCCTGTAATTTGAGCGAAATTCGGTTTTAGACCCTGTAAAAAATTTTGTTTCGATTTAGTCCATGTAATTTAAGATTCTTCCACTTTTAGTCTCTGCCGTCAAATCACGATTAAATTACAGGGACTGAAAGTGGAATAATCTTAAACTTACAGGGACCAAAAGGGGTATTAACCCTATTAAAAGTGATGAAGTAAAGTTCTCTTCTTTAAGGTTTTTGATTCCATCAACCCTTCAACAAGGAAGAGTGGAAAAATGGAGGCTTCCTCCATTCCCTTGATTGGTCTCATGAACACTTATCAAAGAGGGAAAATGAATGAAAAGAACTTGAAGAAGAATGCAAGAATCTTTGTAAGGATGAGAGGTATTAGTCTTTGCTTTTCTTTTGAAACTTGAACACATGGCATCATAAAATACCAAAGCAACACAAGAAGAAAATAAAAGGCAAGTTTTGAGAATTTTTCTCACCCAAATGGGCTGCTGTCCAGCGCTTGAATGGGAGGGGAAAAAGAGTTTCTTTTCTTGCTCTTAAACTCACTAACACTCTCACACTTTCTCTCTAACTCTCTCACCTTCTTTCTCTATTTTTTTTTTCTCTCTATCCTTGGCACTACACACAATAATAATTCAGCTGAAATGAGGTATCCTCCCACCTCTTTATGCCTCGGCCAGAATTGGTGCTGGAAGGGAGATTAATAAAATTATTTCCTTTGCCAAGTACAACAATACAAGACCAAGAGTTAATAACCTATGTGTCCATCCAATACCTTGTAAATGAAAATCAAAAAAATGATTTGGTCACCTAATGGAGCTGATTCTCGGCCAGGAGCGCAAAGGAGGGAGATTTTTGTGTTAAAGTTGTCTTAGGAAAAGCTAGGGAAAAGGCTACTAACTTTTACTATGAATGGGACTAAACTTTAACAATCAAGGCAAGTTAATCTAATCAACTTTTCATTTATGTCAAATTAAAATCTAACATAATCCCATCAGATTTTTTTCTGATCCTACTCGTCCCTATTTGAGCCTCTCGGCTCTAAGCTGCGTCGCGCATTCGGTTTTACGCGTCTCGCGTTTTAGTCGCGTAGAAAATACATTATTATAAAACTTCATCTAAAAATTACCAAGCCAATTTCAATAAATCAAAAATAATATAAAACATCAAATTCCCAAATATTTTAATATTCGGGTCGAATTAGAGTTTTCTGTCGGGTAAAATCTTGCCCGGGTAGTTCAAAGCACGACCGAAAAACGGTGGAATTTTGAACTGAAATTTTAACTATGACATAATAAAATATAGACAAAATTACTTTGTAGGTCCCTTAACTTATTTTTTGGTAACAAATCAGTCCTTTATCCTTTTTTTCCCGAATAGGTCCTTTATGTTTTAAGATATTTTCGAATCAGTCATTTATCTTTCTTTTTTCCCGAATATGTCATTTAGGTTTGAAAAACATACTAAAAACAGTCCTACGTATCTATTCAATGAATGACCTTTTTGAAATATACTAAAAACTTGAAGGACCTTTTTGAAACATATTAAAAACTTGAAGGACCTTTTCAGGAAAAAAAAGATAAAGGACCTATTTGGGAAAACAAAGATAAATGACTGATTCGTTAACAAAAAATAAGTTAAGGGACCTACAGAGTAATTTTGCCTAAAATATATTAAGTCCCAAATATAATTTTATTTTTGTTAAATTCACTCACTTGATTAATAGTACAAAAATATGCATATTAATGCGTAATACAGGGAAATTACAATACAGTAACGTTAAATAAACTATAGTAAGACTACGAGTATTATAGAATACTAAAAAGATATTTCATTAATCAATCAGAAGAACCAAGTTACAAAAGTTTTAACCGAAAGAAATAAAAAAACAAGTACAAGGCTAAACAGCAAAAAAAAAAAGGTGAAAAACCTAAAAGCTATCTAGGGTTTCTTCAATTGCTCCAAAATAGACTGCAGTATATCAGCAATATTATCATGTTTCCTGTTCAAGGCTTCCATGAATTACTGAGTAGAAGCCATGAATTCCTTGAAATTCCCGTTGTCTTCAACCAAGTTATCCAAGACATTCCTTGGAACAAGAACACTCTTAGAGTGACTAGTAGAAGCAGAGGAAGAAGGCTGAGCAACCATGGCAGTTGATGCAAGAGGAGTGACTGGTTCAGGTGCAGATACAGGTACAGGTGCAGGTTCTGGTTCCCAAACTGCAGGAGTTTCTTCCCTTTGGGGTTGTTTCCAGGCAGAGGGAATCAGAAATCTTCTGTTGCACTTGAGCTACTCTTCTTTGTGACTCTCAAACCAATGATTCACAAAGTACCAGTTTGCATAGAACTCTTGATGAGCTAGCCAAGTGCCAACATCATTCATGAGATCCTCTTCAATAAACTTCTCTATATCAAGGTCATATTGGACTTGATCTGCAAACCTCTCATAGGTATAGAAAAGGTGAAGGTTTGGTTGTGGCAAAATTATAGGGCCACGGTATATGGGTGGAGGTTCTGTTTCGTCTGAAGAGGCCAGGGTTACTGTTGTAGGAGGTGGTTGGGTTGGTGGTTTAATGATGACTAGACCATCATCTTGTTCAAGGTTTTGAACTACCTCAGAGGCAATTGTAGCAGCAATGACAATGTCATCATCTACAATTAGTTCTGTTGTGAGTTCAGGTTCAGTGTGGATTGGTGAAGGTGGTGGAGATAAAAGTTGTTGGGTGAAGGGAGGTGAAATTGGTTTGAAAGTGGAAATGGGTTGAACCTCAGAATCATATCAGAGCCAAGTATAGAAGTTTGGGCTTCCTAGATGATAGGTTCAGTTTTTGTTTCAGGTTGTGAAGAGAGGGTTAAGTCAGGTTGAACTTGTGGTGGTGATTTAGGTCTAGGTTGAGTGGTAGGTTTAGTTTGTGGTGGAGGAGTTGCTGTAGTTTGTGGTTGTGGTGGTCGAATAGGTTCAGAAGTAGTTGGGAGAACAACGGAAAGAGGCTCAATGTATGGAATTGAGACTTTTGGTATAGGTCTCTGTCTTTGTCTCAGAGGTACACGGTCTTCTTCATCATCATCAGATGAAGAGGAGTCAGAGGGTAGTGGAGGTAGGTTAGAAGAGGTTGGTTTAGAAGGTTTAGGAGGGGGAATAGGTGTAGAGGGTAAAGGTTGTGAAGATTGAGAGGGTTGGGTTGCAGCAGAACTAATACCATAAACAGAATCATATAATCTAACAGCATCATCCAGTACCTTGGTTTTCTTGATAGGCATGTCACCAAGCTTTGTGATCCTCTTCCTCTTAGGTGCAGTTTCAGCAGCAGTACTGCCGGAGGCAACAACAGAGGGAGCAGTGGAGGGAACAGGTGCAGAGGTTGTCTGTTGAGGAGCAGTGGTGGATGCTTGTTCCTAAAGCCTTTCGAGTCTTAGTTCCTCATGGAACTAAAAAGTTTCTTCCATGGTCTTGGCAATGAATTCAGCCATGACTTCCTTCTTATCTTCTTCTTCCTCTGTTAACAAAGAGGGCATGCAAGCAGGTCGTACTGGTGGAACCAGAGAAGGTGCCTGAGACGAAATGGTAATTCCAGCACTCCTTGTAATTCTCCTTATAGGCTGAGAAGGACCATCACCAGTGGTTCTAGCTCTTTTTCCCTTTCTTTCAGGTTTGTTCACAGCT
The DNA here is from genome assembly GCA_037113605.1 of Calophaca sinica. NCBI lineage: Eukaryota > Viridiplantae > Streptophyta > Magnoliopsida > Fabales > Fabaceae > Calophaca > Calophaca sinica. The sequence goes on along the minus strand of CM073732.1, from coordinate 87,993,642 downwards.
TCTTCTTCTTTTTGGATTTCAGCAATTACATCAGAAGATAAAACCTTCATCTTCTTCAAATTATCACTGTTGAAGATTGGTGCACTGCAGGTTTGGAGTGCAACTCTAGCTTCTTCAGTGTTCAAGGTTTGAAGGTGCTTAATCAAACCTTGTTGAGCCAGAATAGCAGAAATCACCCTTCCATAGGTTATGTTGAGGTTTTTCCCTTTTCTGGAGAATGCCACGGCTCTTCGCAAGTGGTTGTAGATGATACTGGGCAGGTTGATCTTTGACTTGAGTTCGTTATGCCACATTACAAATTTGTGGTCTGTGCTCACAGAATCCACTGACCCAGACTTAGGCATGATGTAGTTCTTGATAATCTTGAAGAGCACCCGAAAGCGATTGTGCATGTCCACAGCCTTTACAGAATCAGTCTTTTCAAAAATAGATGCATTGATGTCAGACAAACCACCAAACTCATTCTCCCAGTTATTCGTGATTTCTCTTCCAGAGTTTGGACACTTGATAACCTCAGAAATCAAATCCTGGGTTATCACTATGTGCCTTCCTTGCACATAACTGTAGATGGTGTTATTTTGAGGCTTAGAAAACCTCCAGAATTCCTTGACCAGTTCTGGGTAGACTGGTTTATCCTCTATGTAGAAGAAATCAATGATACCCATCTCAGCAAAAGTTGTTCTGAAGTCATACTCTTTATCAGCCAAATCTTTGAAATCAACATATGATTCACACATCACATTCAGAAGATGTTGCTCGATAATTAGAGTAGGTTCAAGAGCATTCTGGGGACCAAACACTTGTTGCTGTTGAGCGGCCATTGATGAAGAACGTAGAGAGAAGATAGTAACAGAGAGCAAGGAGCGATGGGGGTTTAGGGTTCAAAAGTGAGACTTCTCAGAGAGATAGAGTGGGTAGTGGGTGAGTGAAGTGAGTGAGTGGGGTTTAAAAACGTGTTATAGAAGGTAAACAACCTTTAACAGTTTTCAAAATAAATGAAATAATAACCTGTCATTTCATAAATGAAACGTGTCAAGCTTAGTCCTAAATAGGCACAGTAAAACTATCCTCGGGCAGTAAAATAATTATGACTCAACGAGAGCAATTCTCATCCACTAACGCATCAACCAGTCTCAGAGAGCATGTGTAAACAAAGATTCCCAGAGGGAACTTGTGATGAATGCATCAGACTCACATGAATATGAACAGTTAACATAAACATGCAACAACAGATGATATAAATAATGAATATAATATAAATAGAGGCAACCTAAACACAGAGGCATACATGCTATCATCAGACGCAGTACCAAAAGCAGAGGCACATGTGAATAACAGACAATCACATGATATCAGACACCTATATACTATCAGACGCCGGCATTTCAGAGGCACACAAATCAGAGACAAATATCTTCAAACTAAACACTCATTCCTTTATAAGATGAAAATTCAAGTTCTTTCGTATAAATTTGAATCTATCTTCAGCAAAGGGTTTTGTAAAGATATCTGGCCATTAATAGTCAGGATCGATAAATGTAATTTAAAGTATCCCTTTCTGAACATAGTCTCTAATGAAGTGATGTTTAATTTCAATATGTTTAGCACGTGAATGCAAAATAGGATTCTTAGTCAAACATATTGCAGAGGTATTATCACAGTATATAGGAATGTTACTCTCTTTAATATGATAGTCCTCAAGATGATACTTCATCCATAGAAGTTGTGAGCTACAGCTTGCTGTAGATATATACTCAGCTTCTGCTGTTGATAGTGCAATTGTGCTTTGCCTTTTGCCGGACCAAGAAATAAGGTTTGCTCCAAGAAATTGGCAGCCACCACTTGTGCTCTTTCTTTCAATTCCATCTCCAGCAAAGTCCGCATCACATAAACCTACTAACTCGTAATTATCTGCTTTCTTATAAAGCAAACCAAGGTTAGTAGTTCCTTTGAGATACCTAAAGATTCTTTTAACAACAGTTAAGTGGGATTCTCTAGGATCCGATTGGAATCTTGCATATAAACATACACTAAACATAATATCTGGCCTTGAGGCAGTAAGATAAAGGAGTGAGCTAATCATATCTCTATATACCTTTTGGTCTACCTTTTTACTAGATTCATCTTTGCTTATAGCACATGTTGGATGCATTGGTGTGCTCATTGGTTTGGTTTCCTCAAGCTTGAACTTCTTTAAAAGTTCTTTTACATATTTAGTCTGATGGATATAGGTTCCATCTTGTCATTGCTTGATTTGAATACCAAGGAAGAATTTCAATTCTCTCATCATACGCATTTCAAACTCATTCTGTATAAGCTTAGAGAATTCCTCATAAAAAGATTCATTAGTAGCTCCAAAGATAATATCATCAACATATATTTGAACTACTATAAAATGCTTTTTAGATGATTTTCTAAAGAGTGTAGTACCTGTCCTCTTTCAAAACCATTTGACATTAAAAAGGAACTCAGTCTGTCATACCAATCTCTTGGGGCTTGTTTAAGACCATAGAGATCCTTTTTAAGTTTGAAGGCATGCTCTAGGTAAGCAATATCTTCAAAACCAGGTGATTGTTTTACAAACACTTCCTCACTTATAAAACCATTTAAAAATGCACTCTAATTGCCGTGATGTGCAGAAAAAGATAATAGAATTCTAATTGCTTCAAGTCTAGCTACAGGAGCAAAGGTTTCAGTATAATCTATACCTTCCTCTTGCGAATACCCTTGAGTAACTAGTCTTTCTTTATTTCTTACCACTTTACTATCTTCATCAAGTTTGTTTATGAAAACCCACTTGGTTCCAATGACTTGTTTATCCTCTGGTGGAGGCACAAGTTTCCAAACATCGTTCTTCTGGAATTGATTAAGCTCTTCTTGCATAGCAAGTATCCATCCATCGTCTGTTAATGCTTCATTGATCGTCTTAGGTTCTATTTCTGACAACAAATTCTATTTCTGACAACAGCGCAAAGTCAGAGTGTTCCTTAAGAAATGATCTTGTTCTAACTCTATCACTTGGTTCACCAATGATCTGGTCCTTTGGGTGATTAGTTTTGAACTTCCAGTCTCTTATACTCTCTTCTTGAGTCTTGTCACCAGACGCAGAATCAGAGGTAGCACCTGTGTCACCATCATCTGTTCTTTTGCTTATCAGCATATCTACAAAGATCTCATCTAGCTCTTTGACGTTTCATTGTCAGGCTTCTTATCATCAAATCTCACATGCATTGATTCATCAACAGTTAATGTTTCTTTGTTGTACTCTGTAGGCTTTAGAGCGTTCAGAATATCTCAAAAAGATACCTTTTTGTGCTTTTGAATCAAACTTACCAAGACTGTCCTTTGTATTGAGAACAAAGCAGTCACACCCAAATTGGTGAAAGTAAGAAATGTTGGATTTTCTTCCTTTCCACAATTCATATGGAGTCTTATTCAAGATAGGTCTAATGTAGATTCTATTTTGAATATAACAAGCAGTGTTTACTGCTTCTTCCTAAAAGTATTTTGCAATATTAGTTTCATGAATCATGGTTCTGGCCATCTCTTGAAGATACCTATTTTTCCTTTCTACAACACCATTTTGTTGTGGTGTTCTAGGAGAAGAAAAATTGTGAGAAATGCCATGTTCTTCACAAAAGTTTTGAAATAATTCATTTTCAAATTCTCCACCATGATCACGTCTAATTGTTGTAATACAAAAACCTTTTTCATTTTGCACTTGTTTGCAGAAAACAGAAAACATCTTGAATGACTCATCCTTGTGTGTAAGGAATTTTACCCATGTCCATCTAGTATAATCATCAACAATAACAAGACCATATTTCTTTCCAGATAAAGAAGCAGTTCTGGTTGGACCAAACAAATCTAAATGTAAAAGTTCAAGTGGCCTTGAAGTGGAAACAACATTTTTAGATTCAAATGAAGATTTTGTTTGTTTCCCTTTTTGGCATGCTTCACAAAGAGCATCAGACTGATACTTAAGATTTTGTAGGCCTCTAACAAGTTCCTTTTTGTTAAGCTTTGAGATTAACCTCAAGCTGGCATGACCCAATCTCTTGTGCGAAGTCTTTGTTCTTCATCAAGTGACAAAAAGCACTTAACATTTTGATTTGCCAACTCATAAAGTTTTATTTTATAATTATTGTTCTTTCTCTTTGCTGTAAAGAAAATTGATCCATTTTTCTTGCTTTAGACTATACAGGCATTATCACTGAAGCCAACATCATAACCACTATCACATAATTGACTTATGCTTAGTAGATTATGCTTAAGGCCATCAACTAGTAAAACATTATAAATAGAAGGTAGAAATTTTTCACCAACTCTTCCACTGCCAATGATTTTACCTTTCTGGTTTCCACCAAAACCAACTGTTCCACTTTCTTTAAGTTGAAGCTCTTGGAACATATGCCTTTCTCCCGTCATGTGACTTGAGCACTCACTGTCCAAGTACCAGGACTGGTGTTTCAACTCTGTTGCTAAGCAGATCTGCAACATAGATAATCTTACCCTTAGGTACCCAAATCTTTTTAGGTCCTCTTTTGTTAGTCCTAGAAGGAAACTTGTCCTTCTTATTTTTCAATTCATAACAGGTACTCCTTATGTGACCTTTCTTATTACAGAAAGTAGATAGCAGATAGTCACTATGATCATTGGTATCTTTGGGTTTCAAATTTGTGTTTTAAAAAGTGGGTTCCTCTGGTTTGTAACCAAAACCCTTTTTGCCATTTTGGTTGACACCCCAAATTATAGATGCTTGCTTGCTTCGTGTCACACACTCAGCAAGAAATCTTTGAAATCCCTCTTCATATTTTGAAAATTTGCATTCAATCTTTTCTTCAGTCTTAGAGCTGTCACTCACTAGACGGTGATTCTCAGCTTTAAGTTTCTCATTCTCCTCATTGAGTGTTAAAAATTCTTTTGAAAGTTTTGAGAATTTCTTTTTCAAAGCTTTATACCCAATGGAGAGCTTAAAAGACTCATCTAAGAGTTCATCAAATGTCTTTTGAACGTCAAAGGATGGGTTAGAATTTACCTCTTCTTCCTCATCTTTACTGTCTGATCCTATGGTAGCCATCAGAGCCATGTTTACTTGTTCCTCATCATCATCAGACGATGATGAATCAGAATCATCCCATGTTGATATGAGACCCTTCTTCTTCTTGCCTTTGAAACCATTTCCCTTTGGTTTCTCTTTCTCGATTTGTGGACATTCAGACTTGAAATGTCCTGGCTTCTTGCACTCGTAGCATCCTACTTGGCTTTTGTCGTTGTAGTCCTTCTTTTCCCTTGAGTCCTTCTTGTGAAATTGCTTCCTGAACCTTCCTTTGTTTTTCCACATACATTGAATCTTCCTTGAAATAAAGGAAATTTCTTCGTCTTTGTCTTCATTGCTCTCATTAGACGATCCTTCATCTGCTTCTTATTCAGTTTGTAGAGCCTTAGAGGAAGACACTTTGTTTGTAGATTTCAAAGCTATATACTTTGATTTCTTAGGAGGTTCTTCTTCATTTAGCTCAAGCTCATGAGCGCTCAAAGAACTAAGAAGATCTTCAAGTCGTAAGGCATTTAGGTCCTTGGCTTCTGAAATAGCCGTGACCTTAGGTCTCCTTTGCCTTGTAAGCTTCTTAAGATTTTCTTCACGTGATCAGCAGTAGTGTAGCTTTCTTAAGAACTTTTAGACCTTGAACTAATGTTTGAAATCTTTCAAGCATAGTTTCTGTAACAACCCATTTCCGGAGCGCTACTAAACTGATATTCTGACAACGTTGACATATTTCTGAAGGGCGAAATACTCTGCATTTCACGTTTTCCAAAAATGTGGTTCTATATTTTTTTTTAAAGAAATAGTCAGAGCATCACAGCGACTTTTAGAAACATGGCGGAAAATAATTTAAGACACCACATAGACCACATTCATTTATTCTGTCAAATCATATATAACGAACGTGTCATGAAACATAACAGAGATTTATTACAACACTAAATTAAAAGACAAATATCCTATAGCTGGTCGACAAGCTATACTCTTTGATAGCCTACTAGAAAGTTCTACAACATAACACAGGTAGAATGCTGGACAACTATCTTCAGCTGTTCCCTTCTGCAGTTCCAAATCCTCCGCTTGCTCTGTCATCTGGGTTACATTCATCAATTGAAAGAACCACTGGCAAGGGTCAACTTCTTAAAATACACCAGATAATCCAAAAATAGCATGATATAATATAACGCAGCATAACAGAACACACCATTCCGTAAGAATACATCAATGCCTGCAAATGCAACTACACACCACTATAGAACAAGAGATAACAAGGTACATAAACGCCCCATAATGCAACTCACGACACTCTCCCATCACACTTTACAATTCCGGAAATAACTCCGAACAAGTCAGCTGAATACCGGTAGTAGCTTTGGGGACCCTATCACCCAAACCGTAGCTTTAGGGACCCTATCACCCTTGGTTATTCAGTCGAGTTAAAAACAACATGACAAAGGAACTAAGCAGTTGAACACCCGCCGTAGCTTTGGGGACCCTATCACCCAAGCCGTAGCTTTAGGGGACCCTATCACCCTAGGTGGTTCGGTTCCGACACCGGCCATAGCTTTGGGGACCCTATCACCCAAGTCATAGCTTCAGGGGACCCTATCACCCTTGGTTATTCGAGTTGAAGTTAAAAAATGTCAAGACGACTTCAACGACTTCGACAACACCTTAACCACCCCAATGAATCAACCAACGCATACGATAATTCAAGAAGCAAATTCGAATAAGTATTTAACCGCGTATCAAATAATATTCATGCCAAGCTTAAAATAGTGCGAACAGTTCAGCAATATAAGATATTCATCTCAATAATCATAACTCAGCAAACAACGACAGTCTAACAACTCAGTTCATCCCTCTGCAACTCAATGGAGTTGGCAGAGAGGCAATCAAACAAGTGTGGGGGTTGGGGACAGCTGCCAACCACTTGCAGACAAGCCCACTAAATAAGTATAATACCACAAGGCAGTAAAACGAAGGGGTACAAAACCCTCACTTCGAACCCTGGGGTTCTCAGACTTCTTCGCATAAATACTTGAATTTAAATTCCTATTAATATCTAAAGTTGCCCTTACGCATAGATACATAAACAATAACACTTAGAATGTGAAGCGCCCTTACCGAACTCCAAGCTGCGCGTATTCCCGTATTCCACACCGCACGGTCTCGAATTTACTCAAAGCCTAACACAACAAACAAACTTAGCACAATTCTAAGGCCTAGTTCTATAACCCCTAGTCTCTCAACCTTAACCCTTTTCTAACCAAGGATTCATTCAAGCATTTAAATACTAGCCTGCTAGAAAAGAAATAAGGTTTTTGAAATAAAACACTTCTTAAAAAAAGTAACACATAACACTTACTTTAGAAAATGCTAACTTATTTGAAAAGAGTGAAGTTTTGAAACTAAAATCTTTTCTGGAGACTTCAAAATAAACAATCATGCAATTAGCCACTTTCATAAATTTCAAGGCCCAAAACACATACTAATGCAAGCATTTAGACAAGTTTACAAACAAAATTCCCCTTCCAATACCTCCTAGGGCCTCTCGGCCACAACCTCTTTTCTTTCAAAAAGAATTTGCAAAGCTTCCTTTCATGATCTACAAACCATAAATCACTTCCAAGTCATTTTCAATTATACTACAAGGCGATAAACATCAAGTTAACACAAGACATGACTCAAGCACATTCAAAGATATGTGTCTAAAACCTTTTCCAAAAACAAGAGTTTCAAGAGTTCTTTCAATCAACCAAACACTTTTTACTTAAAAACTAGTTTGAAATATTAAGTCACATACTTGAAGTATTTGTGTAAAGAATCATCTCTTGAGAACTAAAACACAACACACAATTTAAAGGCTAGCTTTTGAAGAATTATTTTTCTACATTTCTAAAATCCTAATTATCACACCTCTAAGCAAATGGTTCCCACAAATCAATTACCAACTCAAGCTTACAATAAAATGCACAATTTCCTTTCAATTGGCAAGTCATGTTTAAAACCAAAATTACTAAGTTTCATACTCTTTCACCAAAAATAATTTCAAAGTAAAATTTCCAAAGCATTTTTCCAAACAACAAGCTAGTGCCATTTTCCATAGCATTTTTCCTTTTAAAGATAAGTCATGATCAAATCCAATTTCATAAAGTTTCATGATTCACTTACCAAAACATTCCCAAATTCTTTTGCTTTCCAAAACATTTTCATCATGGCCATAGAAATGCTAAAAATTAGAGAATCACTTAATCAAGTTCACACGCCATATTAGTCCCTCAAGAGTCAATTTTTCATGAATCATACACTAACTCTTCTACTTAATCATGCATAGCTATTCCAATAACAATAAAACTACCCAAAACATATCATTTAACAATTAAACACATGGTTCAACAACATAAACCCACTTATCCCCAAATTAAAGAATAGGTCTAAACCCTTAAACAACAAGTTTAACATGCCAAATCAAAAACTATCTCTCAAACAACTTCAAATAGCTCAAATAAACAATTTAATTGCTACATTGAAGCTCAAGGTCACATTACCCCTCTTTTCCCTCTTGACTTGCGCCTAGGGTTCCAAGAATTTGGGGAAAATTTGGTTCATCTCATTCATGATCCTAACAACCAAAATACAGTGCATAAATACAAGTATAAAAGCAAGAAAACTCATCCTAGTACCTATTAGGAGGCCACGGTTTTCAGCAGCAAAGTGGGGAGGAAAAATTGATTTCCAAGCTCACTTACAATGTTGTGAAGATGAAGACAAGAAGAAGGAGAAATTGGAAGTGATGGAGGTTGAAGAAGGGAGGTGGGATCACGCCTAAAGAAAGAAGATGATGGCCATGGAAGCTTGAGCTTGCTTGTCTTCTCCACTTTGAACAAGAAGAAGTGAAAAGAACGAGGGTGAGAAATAAAAAGGGGGTCGTGGCCTGTTTAGGCATATAAGGAGATGAGACCAAAAATTAAAGTGGGCACAATTAAAAGGGAGTGCTGCGGCCAAGTGAGGAAAATAAAAACAGGGAGAGGAAAATTAATTTACTAAGCCTTTTGCTCTTGCTTAGATAAACTAGTAGGAAATGAAATAAATAAAAATGAATGAAAGAAGGGAAGAAAGTGACGCTGAATAAGGGAAGAAAGAGAACAGAGGAAAGGAAAAAAAAAACTTAAATGAACAGGCATAATACTTGGTCAAGAATAACTTAGGATAAGATTAAAATAATTAGTCACAAAAAATGTGACACCTATCCTTTAAAAAGTAAGATGCTAATACTATCTAGTCTAACCCATCAAATCTCTCTTCTCTTATGATTATCCTCTAATTCTAGAGTCTAGGAGTACTAAAACACGGCATTGAAATATTGTCATAAATTATAAAAACAATATAAAACACTAAAAAATATTCACAACAAGTTACGATTCGATTTTCATCGAAATCAGAGTTCGTTTTAAATTTTAATGCGGATAAAATTTAACCAGCGATTCGAAACGCGACAAACTTCCTTAGAGTTTTCCAATGATTTTCGAACCATGAATTAATATTAAATATTAATTCTTAAATTTAATTTCATCTTGATTTAATTCAATCAATTTCTTAGTCAACAAAAATACGCGTTACCGCGTCACGCAGAAAACTTATTATAAGTATAATTGATGAATTCTCTTTTAAAAACCGCATACGTCTACGCTGTCTATTAATTTGAAGAGGAATGCTACGGACACTCTCTCTAACACTCTCTCTTAAACATTCTCTCAATGATTGGACCACTTCCCACCTTTTTTTAAAAAAATTAACCATTGGATTGAAAGTTACTATCATATAGATCTTATCTGTAAATTTTAACATTAATCTATGATCATTTGCTATGTCATCAAGATACGTCAAGATTAACGTCAACGGTGTAATTACAAATAACGTTAATCTTGACGCATCTTGATGACATAGCAAATGATCATAGATTAATGTTAAAATTTACAGATATGATCTGTATGATAGTAACTTTCAATCCAATGGTTGATTTTGGAAAAAAAGTGTGACGTGGCCCAATCATTGAGAGAGTGTTTAAGAGAAAGTGTTAGAGAGAGTATATGTAGCATTCCTCTAATTTGAATTGACATCATGAATAATAATTATTTATAATAAATAAATTATCCAAAATATCTCAAAATAACTTCCCGTACTCTCAGTAAATCATTGAGATGATCAATCTCTATGACTTATTTTTCGAGTATTCAGGATTTCATCGCTAAAATCACTTTTCTTAAAATTTGAGATGTTACAGTACCACCCCCTTAAAATAGTTTCGTCCTCGAAACTACACGGATAGCAAAATACGGAAATTACTTTACTCAAAGCCATAAAATATCTTGCACACATGCCATACTTATTATTGTACATAATACTATAATATTCATAGTTAGATAATATAGCATGCAATAATAATAACCACCAGCATATACAATAGCACACCGTAAAGTAAGCGCAGTTAGTAAATGAAGAATTCCTTGCGGCTGACTGATGCTTCTTTCCAGAGCCACGATCTCTGCCCATTCACGATTACGAACACGAACTCGAGCACGAACACGAGAACGACTACGGCTTCACGCCATTACTATGGAAATAGTACTAACCTATTCGCAGGCAATCATGGTTACACATACCAATAATACAAAAACCTTTTAAAACTTCAGAAGGTTGAACTTCGCTTTTCCAATTCAAACATTTTTTTTAAGGAGAACATCACTTTCATTTTGTAAAGACTCAACCGTTCTCGTGGACACTAAAGTTCCTTTTGAGATTAGGTCCTCATTGTCTCAAAATCATTACATAAACTTCAGTTCAAAGATTTAAAACAAAATTACTAACTCTTTCTGATTCTTAAAATCTTTTTAAACCAAAGCCTTTCCTAGAAAAAACTTTTCACACACCAATAACTAAGTACTTAAAACTTGAAGTCCTTTTTCTTCCAAAATCAAAGCACTTACTAAACTTCTAAAATGCCTAATTAACAAACGCTATCAATTAATCAAGCAAAATTTTTAAAAATACTACCAAGATATCAAGTACTCCCTAGGATTTTAACATAAGAAAATAGTACCCAAGAATTTTCTTCTTTACAAAGTTTTTGAAATCATGAAACTCGTACTACGAATCAAGAATTTTAAACTCTTAATAATTTTTTTTTTAAGATTCCTAAACTATGAAGTTACAAGTTTGAAATCACAAAACTTCAAGGATTTTAAAATCTTTTCTCAAATTATTTCTTTAACAACACAAACCAAAAACTCGGTTCTTCCAAAAGAAAATAAGATCAGGAACATTTCCCAACAAGACAAGATAAAAACAATGAACATTCTTGAACCCAAGATTGATTAGATATTTTGAAATTATCTTTTACAACAAGAGAAAATAAAATCATTTTCAAGCTTTCAATCCAAAATCAGAATTTAACAGAAATCATAAAAGAAACTTAGAACTATTGTCAACCAGATCATTAACAAGGGTACAAGCATTGAAAACAAGGAACTAAGGAACTCACCTAAAATCTTCCAGGAACTCACGGTTTGAAGATAGGAAGAGACAAAAGGATTGCTATGATCACCAACCACGAGATCGCCCATAACATCACCCAAGGGTATAAAGGATACAAAGAACAATCCTCACCTGACATCTCTCAAAGTTTCAGCTTACCAAAAGAATGGAAGGAAATGATTTCCAGGTTTCCCACACACTTCAAATGCCCCAAGGTCTAGCACTACTTAAGGGAAGATTGAATAAAATAGGGGCCCTTGGAATTGGATTTATCCGCGGTGGACAAGAGAAAAGAAGGAATAAACTAAGCTCTCTCTATCTTTCCATGCCCACACTAAAACCCATAATGCAACTAATTATTCTCTCCCACTTTCCCTGAGCTTAGTGTTACCTAAGAAAGGAATTGGAAAATGGTGGGGGTCCTCTAAACTTGTTCGTGGCATACAATAGGTGGAAAGGAAGGGAATCTACGTCCGACACTAAGACAAATAATGCAAATTGAATTATTCTCCCCTTTTTTTTAAAACGATCGGTGCGAATTCAAAAGAAAGGAGGGGAAAGATTCACAAAATTTTGGTCCAATGTCTTCATCACTCACTAGCACTATAACTAAAACATAATATTTCCTTCTGCGCCCTTTTATAAGTGCGTGGTCGGCCAAGTAAGTAAAAGAAAGGATGACGATAATTATTCTACTTTGCTTGGCTCTCCTTTTAAAGGAAAAATTCCGTGATCTAAAATTCCGGAGAAGGTTTGGTAAAAGAATTGTGGGTACTAATGCTAGCTAGGCAACTTGTCACGTGCTAAACTACTACCCGCAACTCTCACAAATTTTTCAGCTCCCATTCAACTGAGTCAAATGGTTTCCGCGTAAATTAAGTTATCACAAGACAATTAATCTGCGCTTGCTGGAAAGTAGTCGTGTTTAATATTTTTGTTGGAAAATATTAATACGCTCGCACAAATGGCAGACACACAATCAATTACATACATTCACAGTAGTACTAAAGGTAGACCACTGTGAAACACAGATGTTAGTGGTAAACATGTCACACTCACAAAATCATAAAAATATTTTTGATTTTCAAATAGAATACATATCAAAATACTTCAAACATCAATCACTTACGTGATCTATATCTAGGATCACTAATATTTCAACGATCACACTGAGTAATAATATTATTAATAACAATAATACTCGCGCCTCTTGCAAATAATTTCGGAACCTCATCTCTTATTTCCCTTAAGGACTTAAGAGTTTCATGGTGACAATAGATCAACCAATCCTTTAGTTTCTGCAACTTGCTCTTCACCCTGCTGTCCTAGCAGTTCCCATTGATTCTCCGTAGTAGTATGTTGAGCAACATCAGCTACTGTCCCTGCTACAGCTTGGCCATCTGAATCCTTTAATCCATATCTGAATTACCAGTTCTCACAAAAAGAATCTCTCACTTCTGAGGTATTGGATTCTCACAAGGTCTCACAACCTAGTCAGAATCCCACAACAATTTTGTGTGACAGCACACATTGTTTCAATTAAGAAACAATCCAAACAATTACAAGTAGAGTTACTCTACTTAAGGATCAATCACACAAACATAGTCTGACTCACAACAAAACACACCTTGACTCCTAACAGTCTAATTCCTATCATCCTGACACTTGACCAGCTATAGTTACCCATCTCACAGTCCAGTTAGAACCGAACCGCTCTGATACCACTATTGTAACAACCCGTTTTCGGAGCGCTACTAAACTGATATTCTGACAACGTTGACATATTTCTGAAGGGCGAAATACTCTGCATTTCACGTTTTCCAAAAATGTGGTTCTATATTTTTTTTAAAGAAGTAGTCAGAGCATCACAGCGACTTTTAGAAACATGGCGGAAAATAATTTAAGACACCACATAGACCACATTCATTTATTCTGTCAAATCATATATAACGAACGTGTCATGAAACATAACAGAGATTTATTACAACACTAAATTAAAAGACAAATATCCTATAGCTGGTCGACAAGCTATACTCTTTGCTAGCCTACTAGAAAGTTCTACAACATAACACAGGTAGAATGCTGGACAACTATCTTCAGCTGTTCCCTTCTGTAGTTCCAAATCCTCCGCTTGCTCTATCATCTGGGTTACATTCATCAATTGAAAGAACCACTGGCAAGGGTCAACTTCTTAAAATACACCAGATAATCCAAAAATAGCATGATATAATATAACGCAGCATAACAGAACACACCATTCTGTAAGAATACATCAATGCCTGCAAATGCAACTACACACCACTATAGAACAAGAGATAACAAGGTACATAAATGCCCCATAATGCAACTCACGACACTCTCCCATCACACTTTACAATTCCGGAAATAACGCCGAACAAGCTGCTGAATACCAGCCGTAGCTTTGGGGACCCTATCACCCAAACCGTAGCTTTAGGGGACCCTATCACCCTTGGTTATTCAGGTCGAGTTAAAAAAACAACATGACAGTGAACTAAGCAGTTGAACACCCGCCGTAGCTTTGGGGACCCTATCACCCAAGCCGTAGCTTTAGGGGACCCTATCACCCTAGGTGGTTCGGTTCCGACACCGGCCATAGCTTTGGGGACCCTATCACCCAAGTCATAGCTTCAGGGGACCCTATCACCCTTGGTTATTCGAGTTGAAGTTCAAAAACGTCAAGACGACTTCAACGACTTCGACAACACCTTAACCACCCCAATGAATCAACCAACGCATACGATAATTCAAGAAGCAAATTCGAATAAGTATTTAACCGCGTATCAAATAATATTCATGCCAAGCTTAAAATAGTGCGAACAGTTCAGCAATATAAGCTATTCATCTCAATAATCATAACTCAGCAAACAACGACAGTCAAATAACTCAGTTCATCCCTCTGCAACTCAATAGAGTTGGCAGAGAGGCAATCAAACAAGTGTGGGGGTTGGGGACAGCTGCCAACCACTTGCAGACAAGCCCACTAAATAAGTATAATACCACAAGGCAGTAAAACGAAGGGGTACAAAACCCTCACTTCGAACCCTGGGGTTCTCAGACTTCTTCGCATAAATACTTGAATTTAAATTTGTAACACCCGCACCTCAACATAATTGAAAGTACGACAAATTACATTAAAGCACAGGAGTTACTAATAACTTACAGACTTGATTACAGTAATCCAAGTCATAAATTAAACTTAATTCATAAATCTAATGAATAGATTAAATTATACATAACTTGGAATATAAAATTCCCACTGCTATATCAAACTAGCCTAGGAGTTCCGAGCTTGGAGCTTCGGCTTACCGTCTTCAGTACTTGCTTATCTGAAAAACAACAAAAGGAAAATGGTGAGATTATAAAATCTCAGTGAGCCCTTCACGGACTCCTCACCGTACTCTCATCCGTCCTTACTAGCCTGAAAAGACTAATCCAAATACTACTTCTCTAGCTATAACTAGCACAACTAACCCAATGCTACGTAAGTGCCAACTTCCTTAACTAAGAACATTTGTTCCTCTTTACTTACTTACTCTATACTTAACCCTTCATTGCTTTTCTTTATATCATTGAAATCAATCTTATCACATCTCTTTCTACTTCTAGGCACCATTACTAAATAATAATCAAGCGACTAGGGGTGTGCTATCCAAGATTCCATACAACTAACTAAGCTAATTCCGAACACATACATATACACATACCAGGAATTCATTAACATTCATAAACTTAACATCACTTCACATATTATACCGTTTATAAGGAGATATATAATATGAGGCTATGCAATGTAATGCATCTTCTTACTATGAATTTCTAATTCATCTTTGGCTCGTATTCATGGGTAGCGTTGTATGCTTACGTCCATACAACCCCATAAATACGCTTTCGATATGGTGGTTAGACGCCTTAACCGTCCGAGGGCGTCCCACACGGCTAACCATATCGATCACCCCCTTTTTGAGGCATCTTAGTGTCTTTTAGGGAATTTAATTCACAAACTATGTCATGAAATGCATGTCTTATTCAAAAAATTGAGAATACAATTAGGTGTTCCTCTAATTTCACATGCAACTGAACATATTTATGCAAAAAGATACATTTTTATATTCAAATGGAAACATATATCATGAACACAAATTCACACCTTCTCCCTATCACATACTTTTCCTAGGGTCCTTTATTTAACCTCTATGACTTAAGCTTATGGCTCTTAGACAAGCCTCACAATTCACCAAATTCATGGACAACAACATACATTAACTCATCCCTTGAAACTCTATGGAGTTCTCAAGAGAAAAACATCAACATAAATTCAACTGTGGGGGGTTGGGGGCAGTCGCCAACCACTTTTAAACAAGCCCACTACACAATCATAACAATCAAAACAATCATAACAATAACAACTCAATCTATTATAGGTATTTAAGACCTAACTTGAACCTAGGGTTCACATATTACTAAAGGAAGAGAAATTCCTATATGTGGGACTTATGGGTGCCCATCACCTAAGGGTTGAAGAACTCACCTCAATTCTTCAAGACATTGAGCTAGGAAGGTTGAACTTTGGACTCTTTGCTCCTCTTCAAGCTTTTCCCTCTTTGCTCAACTTGGGGCTCCTCCAAATACTTCTCCAATCTTGATCTTCAACCTTCAATCTTCCTTCTCAATCCAAGAACTTGAGCCATCCTTGCTGGAGCTTGATCTTCTCCCCTTATTCTTCTCCAAATTCGTGCTTCTCCTTCTCCTCTCTAGGGTTCAAACCCAAATCTTCCAAAATACCCACATCTCAACTCTCAAACTCCCCATTTAGGCAAAGTGATTGAAGAAATCTAGCATAAATCTCTTCAATCCTTCTCAAAGGGTGAAACCCTAGCTCTCCTATCCTCTTTCTCCTTTCCCTTTCTCTTCTTTTCCTTTTTCTTTTTTTCTGCGTTCTGCTCGTTGAAACAGCGTTTTTAAACAATTTTGCAGCTGTGAATCGATTCAGAGCATAGTGTGAATCGATTCCCACAGTGTAAAAAGTGCCTGAATCGCGATCTTAATGAGTGAATCGATTCCTCAGATGCGAGTCCCAAAGGGTTCGCCTTATGTGAATCGATTCGACTTCGTGAATCGATTCCCCTTTGCTAGAATTCGATGCCAATGGAGTTTTAATCTTTGTGAATCGATTCCTAGGCTATGTGAATCGATTCACACTGCAGAAAAACCAGGAAATCTTAGTTCTAACACCAAACCTTGAGACTTTCTTCTCAAATTAACTTCCATAACTACAAATCAACACCTTAAACCATCTTAGGATTAATTCCAACTTATTCCTCAACTTAACTTAGAAATTTGGGGTGTTACACTACTACCCACCTTTTAAAAATTTTCGTCCTCGAAAATTACTGCATCTTTCATTGGAACTTCAACTACAACTTCCTTTCATAGTCCACTCCATCCATTGGGAAAAACCTTGAAACGATTAACTCTTACAAAGCATTAATCGATTAGCTTAGTTGCGATAGCGTTAACCAGTCACATACTAAGCTCTAACTGATGAATATAATTCAATCGGTTGAAATGGTGTGTGTAACTGGTTAAGTGAAATCACTCTAAGCACTAATCGATAGAATACTTACAATCGTGAATGACTCTAGGTATCCTCCGATTTGGTGGTAATTTCACCTCCTTTCTAACTTCAAATCTTTCTCCCATGAGATAGGTTCTTACTTCCAGACTTCTTATGTGGAGTTAAGGGTGTAGGAACTTCTTAGCATTGGTAAGATGGGATGCGAACAGAGATTTACCTCCATGGAATCTCGTCCCCAAACCACGCCTTTCTTTCTTACTTCATCCTCCTGTATAATCAATTGGCTTTTGGTGCTTCCGTTGCGCAACTCTGATCTTACGTCTTTTCAAATGAATGAACTCCTTTCGTCTTATCTCCATCAGATGGAATACTTTTCTTGCAGTCTGAGAGTTTAACTCTGGTGCTGTTCTATCTTTCGGTTGCTCTTGACTGTTAGAAATTGTTACACTTGCTTTTCATCGTCTGCTACTCGCTTAGACATTCTGCCATAAGATAACCGGTGCTTCCTTTGTAATTTCCGTAGTAACCCACAGTCTCGCATAGCCATCCTCATGAAATTACCCCACGACATTCTTAACTCGGTTCGGGTTTTCAACCCAACTGACGAGTCGCTTACTTATCATCCTACACATGTTGAAGGTAGGTTAAGAATGTGGAGAATTCTTTGAATTCATCTACACAATCCCCTGCAGATGTGCCTTTTGGTGTCAAGCGAGTGAATCTTTGCTCCTTCTATCTCTTCAGGCTCCTTGGAAGGTACCCTCCCAAAACAGCATCCAATACCATCGTCGGTGGTTTCATAACCCTTCATTGGGCAACTATCCTATCAAAATAGAATTGTCACCTAGAGGTAACTAATACATACCTTGAACAAACTTTTCCCATCCGCAACTACGGAGCTGATACCCATATTTAGCTCACTATACTTGGTCTTGCAACCGACTTGGCTTAGGAAACTTGAAACTCTAGGGTTGCTCAACTCTTGGGAGGTATCCGTTGGTTAAACTGACTTGATTTTCATTAGCTGATTGCAAACTTTGTCTCACACGAGGTCTAAGCCTCACTTGGTTGGAGACTTAGCTTGCAAGTGGCTAATTACTATCACATCAGACTCAACTTAACGACTTGATTCACCGTAACTTATAGTCTCAGATGTCCACCATCTTTACCCTTAAATAAACTTTACTACTGCTCTCCTTCGTTTGATGGTGTAACTCCCTTTCTTGATGCTACTGATTAAACCAGAACCCACACGGCTTCATCTGATAGAGGTGTAGATCGACGCGTTTAATATCCACTGGACCCAACAAGTATCCAGGAAATAAATCCTTGATATTCTTGGGAACAATCTACCTTATTGATCCTGTCTTATCCTCCTTACTCAATCTGAATCATTAGAAACCCTAGAAGGGATTAATCTCTATAGAGGAACTAATTGCTCAGGAAATTAAGTGATCTCATTACCCAATTACAGACTAAGTCTTATTCTAACTAATATTCTTGCTTAGTTAAGGCAAAGTCTATAATTGGTCAATTGAATTCACTTTACGCACTGAACAATTAGATCGAACGTAGACATCAATAACTTTAGGTTTTCCGCTGACTCAGCTTTTCTTGAAACTTCTATAGTTTGAAGACTACATCTCATCTGATCCTCTGAAGTTGGTTGTTCCACTGAGGACACCGTCCCTTGAAGACTTAGAGTTTTCCTTCTGCTTTACTAGGGCAAGATCACTCTTGAGGACCCATACTACCATTCGGGCGTTGTAACATATCGCCTAACTCCATCTTGTTCCTTACCATTACCATTACCACTCGGAACGCTAAAGTTCTCTCAGGGATTATCATAGGATTTCTATCGACCTAGGATCCACTTATAATTGGCTAGGTTAACCAATCCTGCTGAACTAACAAGTGTTGAGACCCTCACCGATTATAACCGACCATCCTACTCGATTGAAATCCTACAATTAAGAGCACTTACTGTTTACCACGAAGGGCACTTGAATTAACTTGGGAATCATCATAAGATCTCGATCATTCTAGGATCCATTTACAATGGATTAGGCGAAACAACTTGATAGCATAACCAGTGTTGTAACCCTAACCGATTACAAATGCCCATCCTAAGTTGATTTGAAACCTCACAATTTAGACCCCTTACTTGCTCATCATTTCCAATCACTTCCAAAGCATCTCGGTTGACGGTACATGAATTACACGCTTGCCTAGCCGAACTCTCACCACTATGGTTACGACCACTCTTGAAATATTCCTTAACTCTTGGTTCCGGAAAGGTGGGAACTTGTTTCCCTTTTTCCGTATTCCGAAAGTCCTCACTTAATGAGAGCTCTTGCATCCTCTCCTTCCTTGTCTGCACCATCCTAATCCATCAAACTTCATCAGAGCTCGCACTCCTATTCGGTCTCCTCCCTCATCCGCCAGCTCCATCTACTACATTCTTCGTACACGGTATGGACTATTAAGTTGATCAGGCTTAATATTCCATACTAAGCATAAGAATATGTAGAGAAGTTCTCGGACAAAGGAAAATTCCGGCTAGCTGGTAACAGTCCAACAAGGACTAAACTGACACTTCCTAAACCAAGTTTTTTTCTAAACTAGTAACTCACAGTCCGATAAGATCGAACTGCTCTGATACCATAATGTAACACCCGCACCTCAACATAAGTGAAAGTACGACAAATTACATTAAAGCACAGGAGTTACTAATAACTTACAGACTTGATTACAGTAATCCAAGTCATAAATTAAACTTAATTCATAAATCTAATGAATAGATTACAAATTATACATAACTTGGAATATAAAATTCCCACTGCTATATCAAACTAGCCTAGGAGTTCCGAGCTTGGAGCTTCGGCTTACCGTCTTCAGTACCTGCTTATCTGAAAAACAACAAAAGGAAAAGGGTGAGATTATAAAATCTCAGTGAGCCCTTCACAGACTCTTCACCGTACTCTCATCCGTCCTTACTAGCCTGAAAAGACTAATCCAAATACTACTTCTCTAGCTATAACCAGCACAACTAACCCAATGCTACGTAAGTGCCAACTTCCTTAACTAAGAACATTTGTTCCTCTTTACTTACTTACTCTATACTTAACCCTTCATTGCTTTTCTTTATATCATTGAAATCAATCTTATCACATCTCTTTCTACTTCTAGGCACCATTACTAAATAATAATCAAGCGACTAGGGGTGTGCTATCCAAGATTCCATACAACTAACTAAGCTAATTCCGAACACATACATATACACATACCAGGAATTCATTAACATTCATAAACTTAACATCACTTCACATATTATACCGTTTATAAGGAGATATATAATATGAGGCTATGCAATGTAATGCATCTTCTTACTATAAATTTCTAATTCATCTTTCGCTGGTATTCATGGGTAGCGTTGTATGCTTACGTCCATACAACCCCATAAATACGCTTTCGATATGGTGGTTAGACGTCTTAACCGTCCGAGGGCATCCCACACGGCTAACCATATCGATCACCCCCTTTTTGAGGCATCTTAGTGTCTTTTAGGGAATTTAATTCACAAACTATGTCATGAAATGCATGTCTTATTCAAAAAAATGAGAATACAATTAGGTGTTCCTCTAATTTCACATGCAACTGAACATATTTATGCAAAAAGATACATTTTTATATTCAAATGGAAACATATATCATGAACACAAATTCACACCTTCTCCCTATCACATACTTTTCCTAGGGTCTTTTATTTAACCTCTATGACTTAAGCTTATGGCTCTTAGACAAGCCTCACAATTCACCAAATTCATGGACAACAACATACATTAACTCATCCCTTGAAACTCTATGGAGTTCTCAAGAGAAAAACATCAACATACATTCAACTGTGGGGGCTTAGGGGCAGTCGCCAACCACTTTTAAACAAGCCCACTACACAATCATAACAATCATAACAATCATAACAATAACAACTCAATCTCTTATAGGTATTTAAGACCTAACTTGAACCTAGGGTTCACATATTACTAAAGGAAGAGAAATTCCTATATGTGGGACTTATGGGTGCCCATCACCTAAGGGTTGAAGAACTCACCTCTATTCTTCAGGACATTGAGCTAGGAAGGTTGAACTTTGGACTCTTTGCTCCTCTTCAAGCTTTTCCCTCTTTGCTCAACTTGGGGCTCCTCCAAATACTTCTCCAATCTTGATCTTCAACCTTCAATCTTCCTTCTCAATCCAAGAACTTGAGCCATCCTTGCTGGAGCTTGATCTTCTCCCCTTATTCTTCTCCAAATTCGTGCTTCTCCTTCTCCTCTCTAGGGTTCAAACCCAAATCTTCCAAAATACCCACATCTCAACTCTCAAACTCCCCATTTAGGCAAGTGATTGAAGAAATCTAGCATAAATCTCTTCAATCCTTCTCAAAGGGTAAAACCCTAGCTCTCCTCTCCTCTTTCTCCTTTCCCTTTCTCTTCTTTTCCTTTTTCTTTCTTTCTGCGTTCTGCTCGTTGAAACAACGTTTTTAAACAATTTTGCAGCTGTGAATCGATTCACAGCATAGTGTGAATCGATTCCCACAGTGTAAAAAGTGCCTGAATCGCAGTCTTAATGAGTGAATCGATTCCTGTATGCGAGTCCCAGTGGCCTGTCTTATGTGAATCGATTCCTGACTTCTGTGAATGGATTCCCACTGCTAGAATTCGATGCCAATGGAGTTTTAATGCTGTGAATCGATTCCTAGGCTATGTGAATCGATTCACACTGCAGAAAAACCAGGAAATCTTAGTTCTAACACCAAACCTTGAGACTTTCTTCTCAAATTAACTTCCATAACTACAAATCAACACCTTAAACCATCTTAGGATTAATTCCAACTTATTCCTCAACTTAACTTAGAAATTTGGGGTGTTACAAAATTCCTATTAATATCTAAAGTTGCCCTTATGCATAGATACATAAACAATAACACTTAGAATGTGAAGCGCCCTTACCGAACTCCAAGCTGCGCGTATTCCCGTATTCCACACCGCACGGTCTCGAATTTACTCAAAGCCTAACACAACAAACAAACTTAGCACAATTCTAAGGCCTAGTTCTATAACCCCTAGTCTCTCAACCTTAACCCTTTTCTAACCAAGGATTCATTCAAGCATTTAAATACTAGCCTGCTAGAAAAGAAATAAGGTTTTTGAAATAAAACACTTCTTAAAAAAAGTAACACATAACACTTACTTTAGAAAATGCTAACTTATTTGAAAAGAGTGAAGTTTTGAAACTAAAATCTTTTCTGGAGACTTCAAAATAAACAATCATGCAATTAGCCACTTTCATAAATTTCAAGGCCCAAAACACATACTAATGCAAGCATTTAGACAAGTTTACAAACAAAATTCCCCTTCCAATACCTCCTAGGGCCTCTCGGCCACAACCTCTTTTCTTTCAAAAAGAATTTGCAAAGCTTCCTTTCATGATCTACAAACCATAAATCACTTCCAAGTCATTTTCAATTATACTACAAGGCGATAAACATCAAGTTAACACAAGACATGACTCAAGCACATTCAAAGATATGTGTCTAAAACCTTTTCCAAAAACAAGAGTTTCAAGAGTTCTTTCAATCAACCAAACACTTTTTACTTAAAAACTAGTTTGAAATATTAAGTCACATACTTGAAGTATTTGTGTAAAGAATCATCTCTTGAGAACTAAAACACAACACACAATTTAAAGGCTAGCTTTTGAAGAATTATTTTTCTACATTTCTAAAATCCTAATTATCACACCTCTAAGCAAATGGTTCCCACAAATCAATTACCAACTCAAGCTTACAATAAAATGCACAATTTCCTTTCAATTGGCAAGTCATGTTTAAAACCAAAATTACTAAGTTTCATACTCTTTCACCAAAAATAATTTCAAAGTAAAATTTCCAAAGCATTTTTCCGAACAACAAGCTAGTGCCATTTTCCATAGCATTTTTCCTTTTAAAGATAAGTCATGATCAAATCCAATTTCATAAAGTTTCATGATTCACTTACCAAAACATTCCCAAATTCTTTTGCTTTCCAAAACATTTTCATCATGGCCATAGAAATGCTAAAAATTAGAGAATCACTTAATCAAGTTCACACGCCATATTAGTCCCTCAAGAGTCAATTTTTCATGAATCATACACTAACTCTTCTACTTAATCATGCATAGCTATTCCAATAACAATAAAACTACCCAAAACATATCATTTAACAATTAAACACATGGTTCAACAACATAAACCCACTTATCCCCAAATTAAAGAATAGGTCTAAACCCTTAAACAACAAGTTTAACATGTCAAATCAAAAACTATCTCTCAAACAACTTCAAATAGCTCAAATAAACAATTTAATTGCTACATTGAAGCTCAAGGTCACATTACCCCTCTTTTCCCTCTTGACTTGCGCCTAGGGTTCCAAGAATTTGGGGAAAATTTGGTTCATCTCATTCATGATCCTAACAACCAAAATACAGTGCATAAATACAAGTATAAAAGCAAGAAAACTCATCCTAGTACCTATTAGGAGGCCACGGTTTTCAGCAGCAAAGTGGGGAGGAAAAATTGATTTCCAAGCTCACTTACAATGTTGTGAAGATGAAGACAAGAAGAAGGAGAAGTTGGAAGTGATGGAGGTTGAAGAAGGGAGGTGGGATCACGCCTAAAGAAAGAAGATGATGGCCATGGAAGCTTGAGCTTGCTTGTCTTCTCCACTTTGAACAAGAAGAAGTGAAAAGAACGAGGGTGAGAAATAAAAAGGGGGTCGTGGCCTGTTTAGGCATATAAGGAGATGAGACCAAAAATTAAAGTGGGCACA
Organism: Calophaca sinica; assembly: GCA_037113605.1. Lineage (NCBI taxonomy): Eukaryota > Viridiplantae > Streptophyta > Magnoliopsida > Fabales > Fabaceae > Calophaca > Calophaca sinica. Next base: position 87,969,596 of record CM073732.1, on the reverse strand, counting down.
ATTAAAAGGGAGTGCTGCGGCCAAGTGAGGAAAATAAAAACAGGGAGAGGAAAATTAATTTACTAAGCCTTTTGCTCTTGCATAGATAAACTAGTAGGAAATGAAATAAATAAAAATGAATGAAAGAAGGGAAGAAAGTGACGCTGAATAAGGGAAGAAAGAGAACAGAGGAAAGGAAAAAAAAAACTTAAATGAACAGGCATAATACTTGGTCAAGAATAACTTAGGATAAGATTAAAATAATTAGTCACCAAAAGTGTGACACCTATCTTTTAAAAAGTAAGATGCTAATCCTATCTAGTCTAACCCATCAAATCTCTCTTCTCTTATGATTATCCTCTAATTCTAGAGTCTAGGAGTACTAAAACACGACATTGAAAAACCGTGTTACCGATTAATTCTTTCGTCGATAAATTCGCGAAAATAAATTTAACGAGAAATTAATTCACCGCGCGATAAAATATTGTCATAAATAATAAAAACAATATGAAACACTCAAAAATATTCACAACAAGTTACGATTTGATTTTCATCGAAATCGGAGTTCGTTTTAAATTTTAATGCGGATAAAATTTACCCAGCGATTCGAAACGCGACAAACTTCGTTAGAGTTTTCCGACGATTTTCGAACCATGAATTAATATTAAACATTAATTCTTAAATTTAATTTCATCTTGATTTAATTCAATCAATTTCTTAGTCAACAAAAATACGTGTTACCGCGTCACGCAGAAAACTTATTATAAGTATAATTGATGAATTCTCTTTTAAAAACAGCATACGTCTACGCTGTCTATTAATTTGAATTGACATCATGAATAATAATTATTTATAATAAATAAATTATCCAAAATATCTCAAAATAACTTCCCGTACTCTCAGTAAATCATTGAGGTGATCAATCTTTATGACTTATTTTTCGAGTATTCAGGATTTTATCGCTAAAATCACTTTTCTTAAAATTTGGGATGTCACAGTTTCAATGTCTTCTCCCTCTTCCATCTTGAAGAGTTCATACTGTCTAACAAGAATGTTAGCCTTTGTTTCTTACACCTGGGAAGTACCCTCATAGGCCAGGGCCAATCAGTCCCAAATTTCTTTAGCAGTTTAATTCTTCCCACATTTCTCATACTCTTTCTCAGAAATAGCACAGATAAGAAAATATCTTGCTTTCTGGTTCAGTTGATAAGCTTTCTTATGCTCATATTCCCACTTATCCCTAGGAATGGGATTTTTCTTGGAATCAACTAGTTCGGTATATTGTTTTTGAACCATATCCCAGAGTTCGAGTTGTTAAGACTCGAAGAAGGTTTTCACTTTATCTTTCCAGTAGTCATAGTTTGTTCCAATGAACAAAGGAGGACGGTTAATATGACTGCCAGCTTCGTTGCTTGTTATAGATAAAGAATAAGATCTTTTCCTCTCACACGACTAAGTGCTCAACCAAGAGGCCAAGCTTTGGTACCAATTGAAGGTGGCAAAAACACAAGAAAGAGGGTTTGAATTGGGTTTTATAAAATCTTTTCGAAATGCTTATTTTGAAAACCTTTTCAAAACAACTCTTTAACAAAATATCAAAGTAAATAAGTAAAGAGAAGAGAATAGCAGGACATAGTGATTTATACTAGTTCACTATCACCTGATAGCTACGTCTAGTCCCATCATACACTTGAAGGATTTCTCCACTATAATCAACTGATTACACTTGAGAGTATACTGCTGCCAAACTGGCTATACTCACAACTTCTTAGAACGACTTAGTACAGTCAAGCCTCTAAGGAATACTGCCATTACTGGGCTAAATACAATGTTCAAAAATAGTTTTAAACAATAGCAATAACTCTTAGCAGAGAGAATTTATAATGAAATGCTTAAGCACAAAGAATAGCTTTCTAACAGAAAGAATAAATGACTAAGTGCTTTTTCACTTGGTCTCAGAGACTTCGAATAATTTCTTGGCTGCTCACTGTCTCGCAAGTATGATTCAGTTTTGTTAACCTACTTCAGTGAATGAAGTAAGGTATATATAGCTAGGGTTGTGAATAGTATCGTTGTTACCTAACAGCTATTTTCACTAATGGACAAAACTTCAGATCCGCTTATCATGGCTTTTAGCGAGTCCTGTCGCGTTCAACTCTGCTCCTGTACATTGACACAACAGATAATTGCAGGATCTTTGTCCTTTGTGATCTTTTTGAATATGAGACACTTCCAGATCAAGTTATTTCTGATGATTATATCCATTGACATTCTCTTTGGCCTTTGATTCCTCGTACATTAAAATACACATCATTGAGGTCTCTTTAATACTTGAAGTAGCCTTTAATGAAACACTCAGTCTGATTTTCAATCAGAGGCATCTTCCAAACAAATGATGCTTGTTATTGAGGTACACTATTTGTCAGAGCAAGCTTGGATTGGTGGCAAGTTCTTCAGTACAATATTTGTTGGTCTTTCATATAACGGAGTCTTGTAGTATCGGACGAAGGTTTCCATAGTGTAGTCATATCAGAGCATTGACTAACATTAGAGCATTGACTGTCATTAGAGCATGTTTGGAGTGAGGTTATACGACGATGATGTCATCAGTACTTTTAGGACGATCACTGCCAGACTCAAAGAAATGGATCGGAGGGTGAAATTCACACATAGGCATAGTCTTCTGAGACATGTGACACCCTCTACCCCGTCATGGCATTTTAGCAATGTAAGAAGGAAAGAACAAGAAATAAAATTTTGATCCAAGTAAAAGCTTTTCATTTCAAATAAGGTAGGGCTGTCACTCTCAACTTGCGGAAATCAAACATAATACAAGAGGGAAAACATCAAAAGGAGATAAACCCAAGGTTCCCCGATGTCACATTAATTCAGAGCTTCTCCTTAATTAATACAACAAAAAAAAATACAATAACTTGTTCAAAACAAAAATAAGTCTTCTATCTATTCCAACGAGTCATCACGATAACCCATCGGCATTAACACCCTCAACACCTGCAGTCTCATCATCTATACATACCCAATGGGATATGCATAGCCACAAAAGGGGTTAGTCATCATAACCTCAAATAGTACATACAAAGGAAGGAAATCGATGAACAATGCGCAATATAACAACAATTCCAATGACCACATCTAATCACCAAGATTACAACATCAACCACGACATAAAGATGTTACCACAACAATTAAATATCACATGCCACAGCATCAACCACAACATTAAAGTACACCACCAAAAACTAAACAACCAGGCATGTTATCATGTAAAATGATATATTTCTAGGACCATAACTATATGCATGTGGATCCATTTATAACGAGGCCGGGATATCTTGCCCGTTTCGGAATACCATGTCCGTAATGCCCCAATAACGACAGGACCGGGATACCACGCCCGTCACGGGATACCTTGCCCGATTCGCCCCATTAACAGTAGGACCGGGAACCTTGCCCGTCACGGGATACCTTGCCCGATTCACCCTTTTTAACCGTAGGACCGGGAAACCTCGCCCGTCACGGGATACCTTGCCCGATACGCCCTACTAACAACAATAACAACAATGCCGACACCATGATGCATGAACATAACCAAATGCGGTGTCTGACAACAACAACTTCTATCGCAATATCCTCGATAGAACAACAACAACAACTTCAAGACACGGGTCAATACATCAACGAGTGCCTTCAATCAACAAGAGAATAAATCAACACCCTTAGTCAATTCGGCAAGAACGGGAATTAGGCGTCTTAGACAATTCTTAGGCATTCTACATAGGTCTTACAACACTATATAAAGAACGGGAATCTAGGGAAAAGCGACAACACAACTCACACACAGGCTACCACTGGGTGCCTGGCGCTGGCAGAGTGGGCGCCTGGCGCCCTGCCACTGTCTTACAAATAGTAAAATGGTAGTCCCCACTCGTTCGGGGACCAAACGCCGCACCATTATGTCCCATAATACATAATTAAGCATAATCTAGAGTCCTTTGTTCCATACTTAGTCCCTACAAATTTATAAAATTCGAAAGGTGGTTCTTTAACTATTTAAGTTCAACACCTAATAATTTTCGACCAAAAATTCTGCATAATCTACTTAGCCATTACTATTAGTACTCAAACGTCATCTTGACACCACGAAAATTCATTATCAAAACATAACCAACTCATGTATCAATTATTCTAGATGATTAACCCTAACTTAGTCGATTTTAACTCCATTTTTAGCCTCATAAGAATTCTGTTTTTAAAGTATAACATTACCTTCTAATTCCCTACAACAACAACTAGTTGAGTTAGGCAATTCATTAACTTGCACATGATATCAGTGTCAATACCAAGGCACAACAACATAAATCATATAGTATATCTTCAAAGTTTGTAGGATTCATGCCATAGCAATTTACAACAACAACCAAAAACTCATAAATCCATGAACATCAAAGAGGTCATCAAGAGTAACAATCATATAAACAGTCAAGGCTCAATCACCACACAAAAACCATCTATCAAATGAATTTATCACATTACATTACGGTAGGTATCACAAATCGAAGATTATTATCCAAGGGTTCAAGTATTTTCCTATCACGGTGGTGATAGTACTCATTTACTGTTACCGCGCGAGGCGTAGGGGTCTTGGGACACCCCTATTGCTCACTCAAGTTCCATACACTCACTAGATGAGAAACAACTACCCCTTACCTTAAGAGAATTTCGTGCTCTAGATAGGGTATGTGAACTCCAAGCTTTTCCTCTCCCTTCGTGGCTTTCTCCATAAAAAAAAACACAAGGATAGGTGATGAGAAGTGAGAAAACTAATGTTTGGAACCCTAACGGCGATCATAAACTGAAACTTAGATTAGAGGCATTACCTTAAACCCAAGCCCTCCAAGAATGATGAAGGATGTTGGTAGAGCAAAGCCCCAACAATGGTTCTTCAGTCCCAAGATAAGGTTGAAACTCACCAAGTGCAGAAAAATAGAGAGAATGGAGAAGTGAGGTTTGATCTTTGGTGAGAGGTTTCCAAACGTGATTAGGGTTCAAAGCTGAGGCTTAGTGGTTGGTTTGTAACCCTAACATGTAATCTTAGTGAATTGGGTCGAGTTTGGGTCCAATGGGTCGGATTACACGTGCCAAAAACGCAATAAAATGCGCAAAAACGTGCAAAAATCACGTGTCAGCAGGCGCCTGGCGCCTGGAATGGGCACCTGGTGCAGGCTCTCGGTGATCCCGGGCGCCTGTGCTTGAGTCTGGGCGCTCTGCGCCACTGTTTCACTATTTTGACCGTATCTGGAGCTACAGATGTCTGATTGAGGTGTTCTTGGTGTTGTTGGAAAGCTAAGAGAATTTCCTACAATTTTCTATCTAATAGGCCTACCCAAATTCGGACTCTAACAGGATCAAACATGCAGTTAAAATATACTATAATATTCCTAGGTGTTACGCTTGCGTTGTATTGACTCCAAAGAGCATATCTAGAGTTGTAGGTATCGAAATCGAGTCAAACTAAATCCAACTAAAAGATAAAAGATAACGCTACAACTTTATTGAAGGGACTTAAATCCAATTGAGTTGTTAAGAGGTTCGAAAATGGGGAATACGGTGACTGAAATAACTAAACATAGGAATAAAGGTACATCTAGATACTCAATCGGCTGAAGGAATGGTAAAACATATGAAACCCATCCCAAGAAACTATAAGCATGTTCTAATACCCTAAGACATATCCTAATCTTGAAGGATGAAAAAATCTGGGCTGTTACAAGACACTTCCATATGATGAATAGTGACTTACAGAGTTCTGCACACTAACACACACATCAGAGGATAAATTGTTCTATTAGTTATTTGTTATCATCAAAACAATTAAGGGTCAATGTTTCTGAATCCATTTGATTCCAACAAGGCAAAGATTGAAGTGATAGAGAAATTGCCACCTCCAACTACTGTCAAGGGAATCAGAAGTTTCCTTAGTCATGCAGGGTTCTACAGAAGATTTATCAAGGATTTTTCTGAGATATCAAAGCCTTTATGCCAATTCTTGCAGCATGATACTCCCTTTGAATTTGATGATCAGTGCCTCAAAGCTTTTGAGAAGTTGAAGACTGCTCTAGTTACTGCACCAGTCATAGTTGCTCCAAACTAGGAGAAACCATTTGAATTGATGTGTGATGCAAGTGATTATGCCATAAGAGCAGTCCTTCGACAGAGGCACAACAAGGTTTTCCACTCTATTTATTATGCAAGCAAGACCCTTGTGGATGCCAAACTGAACTACACCAATACTGAGAAAGAATTGCTGGTAGTGGTGTTTGCCTTTGACAAGTTCAGATCATACTTAGTGGGAATCAAGGTGATAGTCTACACAGATCACTCAGCAATCAAGTACCTAATTGCTAAGAAGGATGTCAAACCAAGGTTAATTAGATGGGTACTCCTCTTGCAAGAATTTGATCTAGAGATAAAAGATGAAAAAAGGAGTGGAAAACCAAGTAGCAGATCATTTATCCAGAATTGCAGAAGAAAGAATTGAAGCTGCACAACCAGTGGTCACAAAAACTTTCCTTGATGAGCAGTTACTTGCAATAACAGGTGCCAACTCTGATGCTGTGGCACCTTGGTATGCTGACATTATGAATTTCTTGGTTAGCAAGGTGATACCCTCTAAGCTGAACTCTCAACAAAAGAGGAAGTTCTTCAAGGAAGTCAAGGAATACTACTAAGATAAGCCCTTCTTGTACAAAAGGTTCTCTGATCATTTACTTAGAAGGTGTGCAGCAGAAGAGGAAGTTGACAGCATTTTATAGCATTCCCACTCAGCACCTTGTGGAGGACACTTTAGTGGGATGAGAACAGCAGCCAAGGTACTACAAACTGTGTACTATTGGCCTTCATTGTTTGAGGATTCCCATGAATTTGCGAAGCACTGTGACAGATGCCAGAGGGTTGGAAACATTTCAAGTAAACAGGAAATGCCCCTAAACAATATTCTTGAGATTGAGTTATTTGATGTTTGGGGCAAGAACTTCATGGGGCCTTTTCCTCAATCCTTTGGAAATCTCTACATTCTGGTGGCTGTGGACTATATTTCTAAATGGATAGAGGCAGTCACATTGCCTACAAATGAAGCTAAAGCAATTAGCAAGTTTCACCAAAGGAACATTTTTACAAGATTTGGCACTCCAAGAGCAATAATTAGTGATGAGGGTACACATTTTCTGTAACAAGCTGATTGAGAAGCTACTGCTAAAATATGGAGTCAAGCACAAGATAGCCACTGCCTACCATCCACAAACAAGTGGTCAGGCTGAATTGCCCAACAGGGAGATAGAAAGAATCCTAGAAAAAATGGTAAATCCTTCTAGGAAAGATTGGTCCCTCCACCTTGATGATGCACTCTGGCCCTATAGAACAACCTATAAGACACTTTTAGGCATGACTCCCTGCAGAGTAGTGTTAGGAAAAGTCTGCCACTTGCCTGTAAAGCTGCAGCACAAAGCTTTTTGGGTTGTGAAGAAGTTGAATTTTGATTTACAAGCTGCTGGAGCAACTAGAATGTTGCAACTGAATGAACTTGAAGAGCATAGGCATTTTTCCTATAAGAATGCAAAAATGGATAAGGCCAAGACAAAAGTGTGGCATGATAGAAAAATTCAGAAAAGGGAGCTAGTTGAAGGCTCTCAAGTGCTGCTCTACAACTCAAGATTGAAGCTCTTTCTTGGCAAGCTGAAGTCCAGGTGGTCTGGACCTTTCAAGTTGGTAAAGTTGTACATCTATGGAGCAGTGGACCTATTGGATGAGGCCCCTGATTCAAAATTCAAAGTCAATGGCCAAAGAGTGAAGCAGTATTAGGCTGACCCTGTGGCTAGAACAAGGGTCACCACTGATTTACAAGATCTTTAAAGGGAAAAAGAAGTCAGGCTGAGGACTTTTTAAACCAAGCGCTACTGGGAGGTAACCCAGGTTTCTTTAACTTTGTTTGTTTTATTTTCCAGGAATAAAATAAATCCATGGAGCTGAAAGCTGCTATGAAGTGGTAGTGGTTGGTGTTACTTGGCAATTTGGGTGCCCTATTATCAAGTGCTATATTACCACGGGGTGCACCAGTTGAAGGGTTAAAAATTCAAAAAGTAACTGTTAAAGGCTCAGATGCGCAGAAGGTGCCAGAAGCACTCCACCTTAAAATTTAATGAGTTGGCACGTCACAGAATCACTTTCTCTGCGTGGCCCAGTGGCAACTTGCCACCTAGCCCACCCATGTCCTCTCACCCTGAGTCTTGTTGGCACTCTCTCTCGTCTCATTCAATTCTTCAATGGGATAAAAAATAAATGCCCTTAACTCCCTCAGTTTCCAACATTGTTTACCCACCTCCATAACCAACCCACATTCCTGTAACCTCCACCATTTTACCACACTCACCTCTCATTCCACCCAATCGTGCAAAATAGCAACCGCCCCTTCCTCTAATTTTTAACCCCAATCACACTCGCTGTGAAGACCTTGTGAACTCAGAACCATAAACCATAGATCTCCCAGCCTTAGCCCGTTAGAAACAACTGCTAATAGCCATGAGGATCAAGCAAGCTGCTATGAAAAGCAAGTCTCACGTGCTTAATCTGTCACCTGAAGACCGTTTCTTTGATGAAGCTTCAAAGCAGAGGTACGAGGAGTGTATGAAGAATAGGTCCCTACACCCTGAGAGGGGTTTCAATCTGTAAAATATCTCCCCAGAGATTATGATGATGATCGAGCAATACAAATGGAAGAGATTCTGTGCGCACCCTAGGAACTTTGTTACAACAATAGTCAGGGAGTTCAATGCTGGAATCCCTATTCATGAAGAGGGAGAGGTTGAGCCAACCTTCTCCAACCTCAGAAGAGTAAAGGTTCCTTTTGCTACTAAAGACATCAATGAACATTTCTCCTTGCCTTTGAGGGGAGACGCATTTGCTAAGAGAATGAAGGCAGTGAAGGAAAAGCAAATGGATCAAATAAGGGTGCAACTGACTGTGGAAGGAACAAAGTAGGAAAAGAAGAAAAGGGAGGACTACAGAATCAAGAGGAACACATTGATTGCCCTTGCAAAAATTTTGTACAACTTCTCACAACCAGTTTGCTTCCTACCACACACAATCAGACAATAGATATTGAGCGCATTGTGCTCCTTTATCATGTGTTGGAAGGGAAGCCTGTTGATGTAGGAAGGCTAATCCATAGGGAGATTTTGGACTGTGCTAAGAGGGGTAAGGGAAATCTTTTCTTCCCCTATTTGATTACTGAATTATGCAAACAAGAAGGTGTCACAATTTTTGGAGCTGAAGAAACTTGGCCTGTGCCAAAACCTTGGGACTCCACTGGCACCAATGCTCAGGCCAACCTTGCTGAGGAGGACTCCATGACTCAGATGCTGGAGCGCCAGCAAGCCTACTAGAGATTTGCTCAAGAGCAATTTGTGTAGCAGAAAAGGCTTTTTAGCCTTAATTTTCGAAAGAAACTCCTCATTCCAGCTCTTAAGTTTCCAGAGTGGATCCTGGGAACTCAACAGGCTATTCAAGAGCATAATGATGAAGCTAGACCCAGCAAAGTTGTGAAATAAAGAAAAAGAAAGTTGATAAAAGGGCAAAAAGCCAGCGGAGGAGCCTGAAGTAGTTCCTCAAGAAGAGGATGTGACCCAAACTGAAGAGCCCACGTTGAACACTGAAGGTACTGCTGCTGAGCAAGGAGAAATCCCTGGCCCTAATTAGGAGAAGTTTGGTGAAGAAGAAAGAGAGGAGGTGAATGTAGGTAAGGGAGAGGGAGTTGGAAAAGAGAAAGAAGCTGAGAATGGAGAAGGGGAGAGTGAAGAAGAGTGTTTTGAGGCCAAGGATGAGACACCAGCCACCACACCACCAAGAGGGGAGAAAATGACTAAGCTAGAAGCTGCTGATCTTGAGGCAACAGTTGTAGCTAAGCAGGTGCTGGCCTTGCACCTGAAGCAGAACAAGAGGCTGCACCTGGAAACCTAGAGAAGTCAGTGCCTACTGCATCTGAGCAGGCATCACCCAAAAAGACCAAACAGCCTACCAAGAGGCCCAAATTGAAGGAGGGGCCACCACAGCAAGGCAGTGCTGAGGAAGGGACTGATGCTGAAGATAACTGGGTTCCACCACCCCCTTCTGTTGAGACAACACCTACCAAGAAAGCCTCACCAGCTAAGGCAAGCAAGAAAAAAGGAAAGAAAAGGAGTGTTGAAGAGGAGTTGATCACCATCACTGGTGATGAGGAAGATGATGAGCCCATAGCCAATTTAAAGAGGAAGAAGACAGGATCAGGAAGCCAGCTGAGAAGGAAAAGTGCTCAGCTTCAAGCAAGGATTTTCTCACCCTAGCTCTTTTACTGTTTTCAGTAGTAAATATTTAGTATGTTTGTTTGTTTGTGTTTGTTGAATTTTGTATTAGCTGGTTTGTAAGTTGCATAATTAGTATATTTATGTCAACCCTTTCACTAACATAGAGTATTTGAAGTGGGGACACTGTAAGGAATTATGTTGGGGGGGAGGGATAGTTTAGGAGTTTAAGTGTTGCACTTGCAGTAGTGTTTTTCTTTTCTTCTTTGCTATTAAAAAAAATGGCTGACACAATGGCAGAACTTAATGAGAATTATGTGCATGGTGTTTTTTGGAACTTTGTGTTGATTGGTAATTGATTGGAACACTGACTTTTAACACCAACCCTTAGCTTGAGAGAGAAGAATATGTGGCTTATGAACTAGTTGGTGTTGAACCCCTAGAGTGAACTGAACTTTGTTGCCAATTTTGACCAATGAAGGGGGTAGGCAAAAAGATAAGTTTGGGGGTATGTTTATTGTAAATATTCAAAGAATAGGTCAATGCACACATCAGTAATTAGAAAAAGCCAAAAATATAAAAAAAAATAAAAATAGAATAAGTCTCTTTGTTGAGTAACCGGGTAACTCCATTACAAACGTTGTTATTTGCGTCAAAAGACAAAGAGGCAAAACATAGAAAAATGCAAAAGTAAAAAAATTGAATAAGTGTGCATTGAACCTCTGTTACTCCGCTTGTATGTGCAGTTTTATTTGTAATGCAGCCCTTAGTTCTTATTATTGTAAGCCTATTTCCCTTTGTTAGATTAGGAGGTGCAGATTAGGGACATTCTAGGGGGCAAGTTGAGATGAACTTAATGGGTCTATACTAGCTTTTTAATTGAGCATAAGGGGTGCACACACACACACTTGAAGTCAGTGGAACAATTCAAGGAAGCATGAGGCACAAGGGGATTGCTTGGCAAAGTGTTAGTCTGAAAGTGAGGCCATGTGGAAGCTAACCAATAAAATTGAATTCATCATTTGAGAAACTGCTGCATCTGTAACACTGCTCGGCATTGTGTTTTTGTTTGTGTGTCATCACTTGAGGACAAACAATGATTTAAGTTTGGGGGTGTGATAACTCTTAAAAATAAGAGTTATTTATGCTTTTGTGACATTAAATCATGTGAGTCTAAGAGTAATTTAGGGCCCGTTTGGTTTGAGAAAATATTTTCTGTTTTCATTTCCTATTCTCATTTTCTGAAAACAGTTTTCATTTTCAAATTTTCAAGGTTTAGGAAATGTGTTTGTTTTGACTCCTTGTTTCTATTTTCAAGAAACAAAAATAATTATATTAAACAACTTAATATAATTTGAAAATAACAACACTTTATTAAATACTTTTATTAATGAATAATTTATAAATCAACCATTTATTCAAAAGTGTCAATTATCTTCCGTTTCCTTTTTTTCTTACATAATTTGTTCAAAATATTTTAAATTATAAAGGGCAAATATCTTTTACTTATACATATTACTAGGGATAATAGATTTGTGTTGTATAAGTTTGTTTACATTCTATATTGGTAATATTTTATTAGAAATATTTTTTGAATAAATGTTTGAAAACAGTTTCATTTTAAACTAAAGAATATATATGGTGTGTATAAAAAAAGGATATATATGTTGAGAAATTAAAATTTTAAATTATAAATAAATTAGTTTGTTTTTTTTTATTTTTAAGTTTGATGTCCAATCAAACTAATTAATTTGATTATTTTGTATAATTTATATTAATTTAGTAAAAATATTCTGTTACTACCTTTTACTTATTTATCGTTATTCATTTGTAATTATTTTTTTATTAATGTTTTATTTATTGTCACTCATATTATTTAACCGTAAAAGACTTTATAGTTGATTGAGTTAACTTCTTTAATTTTTGCTCACCTTTTTACAGTTAGTCGATTCTCACATCAACCCATATCCCTTATAAATTATTTCTAATTTCAATCAATTATTTTATTATATTTTATTAGATGCTCGAGTGATTGATAAGACCAAAAACAAAATCAATGTTGTTAAAACTACAGGTAATGCCACCGCGTTTTCAACTGAAAATGCCTTTTTTTCGTTTTCAATTTTGGGCTTTTATTTGAAAATGTTTTCTTTGAAAATATTTTTAAAAATTCAAACAAACACATTTTCTCTAGCATTTCCTGTTTTTAGTTGAAATGAAAACAGGAAATGTCCAAAGTAAAGTATTTAGTTAATAGAAATATGTAAATAAGGTGTTTCCTATGCTTGAAGCAATTTTAAAGCACTTTGGTGCCTTTTTGAGCATTTTGATGTGTTTTGAGGCTGTGCAGGAATTTAGTGAAAAAGATCCAGTGCCAAGTTTAGTGCCAAGGCATCGGACCCTGATGATGGCAGCTACTGGAAAGAATGCAGCAGCATGATTTAATGACCCTAGATGAGCTGGCGGTTTGGTCTGTGTCCTTTAGTGTAAGGCAGAGGCGCCCTCAGCTGCTCCCCACTCCAAAGCATGCGCTCTCTCTCTCTCAGCAAAAGGACAAGCATTTATTTTTGGGCCAAAAAGGAATGTCTTTCTTATAGTACAACATTTTCAGCCCATTTGGAGAGAGGCTATAAAAAGCAAAATGACCTAATCAGATAAGGCAGGATGGTACTGTGGGAATCCCTAGGACAGAATCTGTCCCCCAGCTAGGAACAGCCGCAACTCACCTTCTTCTTCCTCAACTCACCATTAACAAGTGCCTAAAGCTATTTTCATGGAGGGAATGTACTCGAGCAACAGTTGATCTATCAGTTTCCAGCAAGACCTTGTTGGAGTAGGAGGATCTCTCATCTTGATAAAGCTGGGAGTGAATTTTACTTACTGTTTTATCAATCCCTCTATAAAAGTTCTAACTCTAGCTGAAGTGTCATGGATTTGGTTTACAGCACCTGTTTCTGTTGTTTTGTTTTCAAGCTCATTATGAGCTAATTTTCTTAAGCTAGGATGAAGTGAAATTGTATTTGAACCTTGTTGGTTTATGTCTATCAGTTTTACCTAAGCACTTTTAACTCATGTGAATTTATTTCCTGCTTGCTTGATTTAAGCTTGATCACCTTAGGTTAAGTACTTGTGCGTGAAGTGCTGAAAGGGTTTAACATGTTGAATTCATGGGTTAATGTGAAAAGAATTAATTAAAAGACACTTTAATTAATCTTGATTAAACTAGGCATAGTAAAATTAGTTTCACAGAGTGTTCTGGGCCATTTTTATTAGGCAAGGCTGAACATAATTGGGGTTTAGACATAAGGTATCCTTTACTTAACCCTGTAGGAAGTGATTGAAAGGCACACACATTAGTGCTCTACACTCAGGTGCCACGGTACTTAATGATAGCACCGAATCAACTTGGTGATAATATGACGGATCAAAATTCCTAGCTGCTTTACTTCAAATTTTCACTCAAATACTTGTTTGTTACTGTTCTGTTTACTTATTACTTGCACAAAAACTTGATATTTAATTTTTGTTTTTATTACTTACTCACTAACTTACTTGTTAATGGAAAAACCTGTGAAAGAACTTAATCAATCCTCGTGGGAACGAACTCGCTTACACTTTATTACTTGTTGACTATGTATACTTGCACACATTGAGTTTTCAACCAACAATATGCCTGAGGAAATCAAGTGTCGTCTCCGAAAACTGCTGCATCGCCGGGATCTCCACAGTCGTCTCCATCAGCTGGGTTGGCATCCATGAGAATACCCATATATAGAAAGGGTCATCTTCCTACAGAAAGCATATAAAAAAGCAGCATATACATTTGCAAAACATGTCATATTCACACAATATAATGTAAACACAAAATCATCAACTCATTTCATCATCATGACATTAAACATTCAACAATAAACACAAATAAGGATGCACACTATTCCCTATTAGTTAAACTACATGCCAATGCACATGATTCCGAAATATTACAAATATTCATACCAATGGGCTCATCGGTTGGTCCGCACGTAAGATACAATAGATTGGCATCTTTTTAATTTTCCCCCGTGGGGATCATCGACACTGAACTCCACACATAAGATCCCTCCACACATAGGATTATTCAGGTCGACATCACTATGTATGCATATCAATGCATCATCACTTTTTTTTATTGAACATACCAACGCATATGATATTTCAATATTAACAATAAATTAATCATCATTGAATTATGACACAACAAGATTCATTCACATATTCACAAATATTCTCAAACAGCATCATCACCAAAACAAACATCATATCATTTCAACAAATTCACACATTTCACAAAACACAACCACACTTAGAATAATTTAGTAAAGTACAATGGAAGATGCCCTTACCACCGAGCTTTTCTTCCTTGCTAACATCAAAAATACAGTCATGAACTCTCCGACGTATGCACGCTCGACCACTACAACCCTAAGACAAAAACATTAGGCTTTTAGAAACAATTTCTAAGTCACTAAATATTTCATCTGGGCCACGATTTTAAACCAAAACCTTAGGGTTCAGCAGGTGTTGCAACAACTGTCCTTGTTGCTGTATCAATAGGGCATTCTGCTGCACCTGCTGCTACATGGCTACCACCAAATTCTCTACGCCTCTAGTTCCATTAGTTTCCACTAATTCCCCATTATCGTCTGGTGGGAGGTTTCTATGTTTCCCATCTCGAGTTCGACGAGCCATGCGTTACCTAAAAATGTAACCATTGGCTCATCTTTCCAAGATATACCACACAATTAGGATTTCCTAAAACTAGTGTCAGACTCTCTACCCAAACCCCAACAAAGTTGTCGTCCGATGTGGAGACAATTAGACTCTAGACACGACCAATGACTCAACCCCACAGTCCGGTTAGAACCAAACTGCTCTGATACCACTTATTTATAGGTGAGCTCCACCCCATCGCGTCGCGATGGTCCCCTATGTAGGTGTCGTCGCGTCGCAATGGTACCCTTGCCTTTACACGTGTTAGAATCCAAACGGAGACAAGTGTCAGACCGTATCGCATTGCGACGGTTCCCTCTCATAAGTACTGTCACGTCGCGATATTACCTTTAAGAAAATATCTGATTTTTCTTCTTCTAGAAGCTTCTAGAGGGTTCCACATCCTTCCAAGGGTATTTTCATCCTTTTTAGGATTTCTAGGCCTTTCCTAAGGTTTCTAGATCTTTCCTAGGATTTTTAGGCTATCCGGGATTTTCCCAAAATCTTATTCTAAGTCCGCACATAAGCAAACACCCAATTAAATGAAAAATCTAGAAATTGGAATGTCACAAAGCTCACGGTTTTGGAGCTAGAGAAAGGAAGGAAAAATGCTTGGTTTCTTTCTTTTTTTCTAACACTCCAACATTTAAGCAAATGGCCAAGTAAAAAATGAGTTTATCTCCTCCCCTTTCCTTTTGGTAGAACCGGCCTAGGGCAAGAAAGAAGGAAGGAAAAAAAAATCTTTTGGTCATTGCTTATGTTAGACCATGACTCGCCATTCTAACTTTTGTTTTTAACCACTAATTTTATGACTTATCACCCTAATCACCTTTTAGGCATAACACCTCACCACTAATCAACTTTTTAGGTCTAGCACCTCATCATGCTAGGTGTCCCTCCTAGAAAATTCCATGTGTCGCGTTACCGCTTCGTCGCGTAAATTAATTTACCGAGAAATTAATTCACCGTGTGAATAAGAAATTATCTACGAATAATTTCTTCACCAATAAATCATAAATCTAATTTAAAACAGTCATATAATGTCACAACAAGTCACGATTTGATTTTCGTCGAAATCAGAATTTATTACAGATTTTATTGAGGATAAAAATTACCCGACAATTCAAAATACGTTGAAACTTCGTTTAGAATTTTTCGACTAGTTTAGAACCATGAATTAATATTAAATATTAATTCTCAAATTTAATTTTATCTCGATTTAATTCAATCACTTTTTAATAGACAAAATTTGCATATTTATTGCATAAATACATCAAATTTACAATACCGTAACGTTAATAACATACGGTAAAAATACAGATGTCACATGTCCATAATATGTCCCTCAGCTCATCAGAATCATCCATCTTCCTATACTGATACACATATTGATCGCGTTCCATCAAGATCATTAGTTGCTGCATTTCAGTTTTGTTACCTTTAATGGATGACCGGTACGCTTGCCGCACATTGTAAACCTGCTTGATAGTAGTTAAACCCTCCATGTTATGATCCTTCAATGTCAACAATATATTTCTTGGTTTAACCATGTTCTTTGTCATGTTACCGAGTAAAGCCTTCTCTTCACAGGATAGCCGGCCAAGATAAGGATGACCAGTCAATGTTTTTGCCAACTCGTGGTTGTGCAGACCATATGCTACATGCAGATTCCATCCTTCATCATATCTCACGGATCTCCCTCTCAACCTAAACGAACACTCACATTTCTTGGTGTGGTACCCTTCGCAGGGAACAGGTTCTTCCAAGGTCTACACTTATCGCTTCTTTCACAACCAAGAATTAACTTTGTCTTCGTTCCTTCACGTCCCGTGGCTGTTTCAGACCTAAAAATCACAACAACGATTCTATTTTTCCTTGCCAACTTTTCTAACCCATCTCAATAAATCATTTCGCGTGGTAAACACCTGCAAAAACAAAATGACAAACTTGTAAAAATGACAGACTAGTGTTTATATGTTCATAACTCAGAATAATTTTATTTCTCAAATTAATTATATCGTCAGTGGTAAATGTATTGGTACTGACTGTGTAATTTCAGATTCCACACCGCTATTCATTACATCAAAATATTCTTACTCGAAGTCCATTTACCGCGGGTTAAACATTGACAACTTTGCATTCAATCACATTATCAAAAAGTATGTCACACGTAACTTTTGCAAAAACTGCGTTCCAGTGCCTTACGTGAACTAAATTCACATATGTCTACTTGAAAGTAGTTCACGTACACCTATGTGAACAGAGTTTGCGTATGGCCATGTAAGTTCAATGTTCATACGCGAACTCAGTTCACGTAAGGTACACGATCTCGCTTTATGTAGACATACACGAATTGAGTTTACGTAAGGCACTGGAACACGGTTTTTATAGGCGATACGTGAACTGAAATCACATATGCGTTGTAGAAAAAAATGCATATATGTGATCTTAGTTCACGTATGATACCCAGATGTAGGAAAAAAAATCATGAATCGGTAAAATGGCCACTTACCTATGGTAATGGAAGATTAATTAATGGTAGATGTTGGATGAGTTTCTTCAACCTTGGATGAGATTTTCTCACACTTTCTACATGGGGTGAGACAGAGAGTGGAGAAGAGAGAGAGTAAATGTTTGGTGTGTCTTGAAAATTAAATATGACCCCAAGGATACTTCGGTCAGTTGAAAATAAAAAATGTGTCGGAGGATATGACTAGGCAAGTGGGAGTTGTAACTAGCCGCAACCTTCCCGTAATGCATACATATCACGAAGATCTCAACATTAACATCAAATCCCTTGTTTGATGGCTAGAGGTGGGAATAGGCCAGACCGTCCGATAGGGGCCTACGGCCTAGCCTACGTCAAGCTCAGGTCAGACCAGGCTTTTTTTAAATAGAAAAGGCCAAGGCTTTTCGAAAAGTCTATTTAGCTAAAAAGGCCATGTTTTGGGCCACCGAAAAAAGCTTTTTAGGCCTAACAAGCCGATCTATTTAAGTAAATATAAATAATAATTTTATATTGCTATTATTATTATAATAGATTTTGTTCATTCTGTTAAATCATATACATGCTGACTTTTACCTGCCGACTTTTTTGATAATTTAAGCATATTAGCTTACATATTTTTTTTTGGAAATATTTAAAGGCCTTATTGCAAAATAGAATTTAAATAGACTATCATATAAGGTTAGATTCTCTAAAAGGTCAGGTTAGACATTAAAAAAGAATTGTATCATATGAATAAATCAGAATGAGACCTTAAAAAATTCAACTCGTCTTATTTATTTCCACTCCTATGTTTCATGTCTCTTAGTAGCAGTGATTTTAATTTTCTTTTTTTTTATAGTTTATAAAAAATAGAACTTAATCTCATTGGCATATCAGCTCGTTAGTATATTTAAAGATCAGACAGATGAATTATTCAAAGATGTTAATATTAAATAGGTTTTTAAGTAGGCTAACAGGGCATACCAAACTTTCAAAAAGGTCAGGCCAGGCCTGACAAAAAAGCCTATGATAGGTAACAGGGCAGGTTTAGGCCTTAAATTTTTTGATCAGGCTAAACTTGGGCCTTGCAAAACTTAGCTCGGCCCAGCCTATTTCCACCCCTATTAATGGCTCTACAATAACAATATTAATTTCGAATTCCCCTACTACGGGAAGGGAAATGATTAGCTGCACGAAAGATGAAAGTAGGAAAATTGCACCAAAACCAGGTATATTATCAGCTTTTTTTTTTTTTTACAGGCAAATATTAGTGGTTAGTTTTGTTAGCGCGGAAGGAGATTTTGTTAGTGGCAAGGATCTGAGCCCTGCACCTCCTACTTGCAAGTCCTACATGTCCCTTGGCTCAACCACTAAGTTGCCCTTTCTCCGCCATCAGCACCACCACAACAGACTTCTACAACCAACACGAAAATCCAAGTACCATCTCAGATAGCACTAGCAGGTACGTAATTGTCTGACAAACATAACATTACAAGCAGAATTGGTGTGCATGATTCTGTGTTTAATAAGGAATTACTCAAATAATTATATGCAACCATTGGTGCTACACGTGAAGGATTGTAATTGCAGTGCTATCTCGCTCGGCTGCTAACTTTTCTAGCATACGAAGCTGTTTAGTTTAGTATTACTTTAATTTTAATGTTTTAGCACATAATAATTTTGCATTAATCGTTATTTTAGATCAACTCCTCTAAAAATTAATTGACTTGCATGCTTATCAATGGTTCTTATATTAAAATCCAATAAAATCCGGAGCTAGTACTTGAGATTTATACATAAAAAGTTCGAGTAGTAAATTAGAACTTGAAAATAAATTAGGACAGATAATGTGATGCAATACTTGAAACATTGAACAAAGTTGAATGCAATTGTTCAAGGCAACCAATGATCTACCATTCTATCTCAACATTGGATGTATTACCTTACCTTAAAACTGCTCAACACAGAGCAAACTAGATACTCAAAATTTTCCATGTAGAGATTATTATGATATGAACAGTACATAAACAAATTTTCACCTCTACTTGGTTCCTTTTCCTATATATGATTCTGTTTCTCTACTTGGAAGCCTCCCTTTTGCCCCTCATTCAACAGTAAAACATTACATTCCTCACATTCTCTTTCAGAGCCGGCAATGGCCGAACAGACCTATCTTTCGATCTTGAACCTCGCGGTTTAGCAATCTCAGGAAGATCAGGTTCCATGTAGAATCGAGCTCTGTAGGCTGCCAGATGAGCATAGTATGCTGGAGGTACTGCACACACAATATACACATTAAATTTGATAAAAATAAAACTAATTTGCTTTGAAACCAGCTAAGAGATAATCCATTCAGGCATACTATATATTAATCATCAAAGTTAGTTGTAAAGAAATTTCTATGTTTACTTTTGTTGTTTAAAAAAGTGTGTAAGGATTTTTGAATGGTTTGTATTTATCTGTAGTATTGCTATACTGATTGGTAGATTATAGTTAATTTATGCTTAGTAAGAGCAAGAAAATTATTACCTACAGAAACAGACCGCGTACATCTTGCATATCTGCAACCAAAATATTAGGAGGGTTATGTCATGTTAACGATAGAGCATATATACAAATTTGAGATGATAAATAGAGAAATTATTTACGTGTAGCATAAGTTGTTAGTTAGAGACTGAATCTCATCTGCAGTGAAATTGTTCTCATCCCAGAGGACATGATAGTGTGCTGGTCTACTTGTACCCTGTAAATTGCCAATCACAACATAAATTGGATGCCACTACACTCAACATAAATTACATTACAACAATTTGAGGTTCATTGCAGAAATTGACTCAACTCAAAATCCGAATCCTATCTAATGTTGCAAATTCAATACCAGTATGGTACCTGAATTCCCGCATGACTGCATAAGTAGAAATCAAATTCCGTAGGATGACAGATCTTAGAGTCCACCACAGTACCTACATTACAGTCAGACAAACCTCTCAACTCCAGGACCAATTATGACATTGATTAATGAAATTGGAGAGTAACACACATATTTTGCAAATATGAGCAGACCCTTAAGTAGAAAATTATGTAGACTTGCACATGGATATTCTTAAATTAGTGACACACAAATTCTAGCAGCAAAAAACTTTTACCAGGTAAGACATTCCCACTCTTATCAGTGCTGTTTCTATCGTCGTGATTGTTTGAGAAGAGTCTAGTGTGATGCCTTTTTTGAACCACAACAAATGTTACTGTAGGTTGGTAACTTGGTTCCAAAGATGCACAAGCCTACATATCAAAAGAATTTAAGCTTTGGAGAATAGCATAGTCAATAATAGATATAACTATCTCGAGCTATTTTGTCTAAGTACCTTACGGATGGCATCAAGCTCGTATAGCAAAACCTGGTAGAACTGTCCATCACTTACGCCATCCCTGAACATAATATTGGATAATGTTATAATTTAGTAACTCCTCATTTGTAATTTCCTCACCAGTCTACATAAAAATGCCAGAAGAGATCATTCCTACCTGTAAAAAATTATTCTCAATGGTTTTTGTCCGGTTGCCTTCTTAAATGAGAGTAAAAGCTCCCTGCAGCGGCTCAAATTAGTATGAGCCAGATAGACACACTGATTTTGGACATCATCAAATAATAATGGGAGTAACTATTGACACCCTTAATTTTTGCTAATACACCCTCTTTTCCGAAAGTTTATTTCCAGACGGCAAAAATTGTCCGGAGATAAACTTCCGAAAGGCTAAATGAGTATAAAAAAATTGCCGTCTGGAAATAAACTTCCAGAGAGTGGCGGGTGGGTAAAATCATGGTTAATGATCGAAGACACACCCAATTTTTACACAAGTGTAAAGCACAATAACCCAGGAATGGTGTAAGTCTTTCCTAGTAGGAAATGGAAACATTGTCAACTAGAGACACCTCAGGCCTTTGAAGTAAATCAAGTCAATACCTAAGGGGAAGCTACAGAACTTAAAAACAAAGAGACAAAGTATAAAATTTAAGAAGTGAACATGAAATTTCACATATGCTTAGAAGAGCTACTAGTTAAGTACCTGATCATACCACCATAAACTACACCCCTCTGTGGATCTTTCCAACATTTGTAAAGGTCTTGGATGAGTTCTTCACGGTGAGGCTGAGCACAAACCAACCCTGCATACTTTGTTACTTCTGGCCAGTCCTGGGAGGCTACAACCTGGATTACAATAATCAGTATATATCAAACTTCAAACATAAGACACTGTGAGTTGTATGAGTTTTGAAATGCTTACAGCAGCAATTGATGGACAAGAATCCTCTGCAGATTCTTGATGAGTTACATCAGCTCCAAATATTATTGTTGGAATATCACTAACCAATGGAATCCTCCAACTTAAAGCATCTAAAAGTACTGTGTTTCTTCCTCCCATCTAAAAGTACAATTCATTTGTTTAAGAAATTAAAATGGGGATTGAGTAAATATTTTAATGTAGCATGTAGCCACCGTATCCCTTTGGATTATAAAGTGTGATAGATCATTTAATAGTAGCAAACCTTGACATTAATCTTTAGTGCCACATTTGCCAGGTACTGTCTATTAATCTTGAATACATGTTTTGTAAGGCAGCATTGAGAAATCAACCCCAGATCTATTTCGCAGATTCTTTTGAGATCACCTGAATAAAGAGTTTGTTTCTTTAATGCAAGCTTGAAATAGTTTTCTTCCAAACAAAAATTGAAATGAAATATGGATAACAAGAGAAATGTTAAGCATCTTTTTCTTGTAAACATGTTGTTTAAGAAACAATTTTCAGGAAACCACAACCTGAAGAATATATGCAAGAGCACAGAGACATTACCAATTTCAAGGACATATGAAAAAAATGAAAGGTGAAAATGAAGAAACATTAAGCTACTATAACCTCTTAACATTTCTATAATTATATACCAATTCCATCCTACTAAGACTAAGAAACAATGCAAATGGAAGAGAGGAGGGTCCTATAATCATACCATACAAAGAGCCATTATTGTCTGGAAGAATGGCAATCAACAACTCTAGCTCTTTACCATCAAGTATGTCTAAAGAAGCAGAATGTACATACTTCAAAGCCTTCTTGACCTGATCTGGTCTTGCTGAATATACAGGAATCACTGGTTCCTGACTGAATTCCTGTTAAAGGGTAAAAGAAAGTATTATACTAAGTGTGAAAACAACAACATTAACAATAATCAAAGCCTTTTCCCACTGGATGGGGAATGTTACATGAATCAGCTGATGTCATTGTATTCCTTCATCAAAATAGATTTAGAGGGCATTTGCAAGGACTTATTTAGAGCTTATTTGTGCTAATCTCGTGACATAAGCACTTGTATTGGTACTTAGATTCGCTTTTAAAAATAACTTACAACATGCATATAGACTCTCTTCAACTTATTTCAATAAGCTTCTCAGAGTAGTTTATGGATAAGTGCTTAATTAAGTTTCCTATAATGGCTTATTGAATAAGCATTTAATTAAACTATTTACCAGACACGCCTTTAGTTTGCATGATGATATGCAATGGAAGATGAGTAAGTATAATTGGAAAGAATTTATATTCAAACAATTTGTCTCTAAAATCAAAATTATGCTAACAAGGGTATAATCAAAATTTGAAACTTTACCATGCCTGAGATTTGACACATCTGAACTAACTGTCGGCAAAATTCACGAGCTGTATTTTCTTGTACACTTCTTGAGAAATTGATGCATGCCCAATATCTTATATTACCTCCATTTATAACTTTCTGCATTGAAATTACTAGAATCACAATTAGTTTGGAAAAATTAATTTCCCTATTTTTGTTTCAATAAAATTTCACAGCTATAATATATTCATGTCTGAACACACCTTGTTCATCATATTCCATTGACCAACTTGTGGCAAGTATTCTTTCTCTTTTCCAGTGTCATGATATTTCAACTACAGGGAAAAAGAAGAGCCAACATATACTTACACTATAATGGCAAAAGCAAACAAGGAAGGTAAACAATTAAATTATAGGAGAATTACCCATGGAGGAGGAAGAACTCGAGCCTCCACTGATGCAAGCCTGTTGTCTATGTTGATGCCAAACTCCTTTGCATAGGGATTATTCTCATAATTGTTTTGTTGAATTGTCTATAATTAAATAGGGAAAGTTTTAGATTAGTAAAGCAAATGAAACACAAATTTTACACGACTATAAAGGATTAAGGATGAAGTTATCATGATTGCAATTTAATACTTAGAAAGGACCTATTATAACTATATTCTATATAATTTCCAGTTGACTCTGAAAATAGAAATAAAACAGAAGGGAGATGATGACCTGCAAAATGTCAGTCTCTTGTTCACGGGGTCTCTGGCATGAGAACTTCAGCAGAGAAGTTATCTGCTTTTCATTTAGCCCTTTTGTATATCTCTGCCCCCCAACTATCTTGCACGCCTGGGACAAGAATCACAAGAATTTTAAACTGAAAAACCAAGGTTTTAAAAAAAGGTTTACGACCTAGGTCGTGACATCAAGGTTTATGATGTCTTCGTGACCACAACACGACAGCGATTAAGGCCGCATCAGTCGCATTTGACCGCGATTATCTGCAATATCAAAGATCGCGACGCGACTGCAACAGTGACTGTGACCACAATTTTAAACCTTGGGAAAAACTAGAATAAAATAAAAACAATGATTTGACTAAATTCAAAGCACAACCTACCTCCATGGGCAAATAGTTCGCCTTCTTTTGGCTTCCTACTTGAAGGCAAGGTAGATGAGAATATTTGATTGTATATCCATACACTTCTTGAAAATAATCAACTACTGATTTCATGTTCATTTGCTCATCAAGAGGGAAACTGTTTAGGGGTAAGTAAACAATCATTTCTTAAGAGCACATGTCACGTCTAACAAAATAGAAGTTCAGTTTGCTAAAAGTTAGAAAAGTTGTACATAAGCTCCCTTGTTGGTTGTGAGGACAATCCTGATATTCTGTACTTCCTTCGAAAATTTCCTCTGTGTGTGACTTCAACTTTCACACCTCTTAGGGCCTTTTTAATCTGCTTGCCAGTGACACCACAAATATTTCATAGTTAGATATTACTTAAATGTTTCTCTGGATTTGGGAGCTAGAGATATTGCTAATTAAATTTTTCAATAGCTGAAAAAGGAACATTATTTCAAACACTGGACTCAATTACAAGCAAAAATACTTACTTTCACACTTATTAAAAATGTTAGTTAAGTGCATTTAATTTTCTTGATTTCAAGTAAAAAGGGAAATACAGTTACTAAACTACCCTTAATCATAATGATCATCTCCTCACAATATTAATGAATTAAATTAACGGTATTTTTTGAATAATAGCATTAAATATGGATAGATTAGTTGATATTTGCTTATATTTGAGTCTACAAAACTTAGACATTTTGTTGCTTATAATTGAATCCGGAGGGAGTATTCAAATCTCAAGTTCGGTTGGTGAACTTGAACAAAGTATGAGCTGAGGCCAATTAGAAGAAAACACTTGTTTAGTTCTTATCAACTATTGATGATTACAGTGTTTTTGAGTTGACAAAAACCGACAAAAATCATACCTTGACACAATCAGCATCTGACAATGGCTTTGAGTGCACATCTTTTCCAAGAATTTGAGCAACAAAGTCAATTACAGGTAGTGGTTCAATAAATGCCATTGATGCCATATCTGAATGTAATCAAACATATAATTTGCAGGTTCTTGTTAGTTGTTGTTGTTGTCAATAGTAATTGATATTAATTAAGGTCTCAATTAATTAATGGACCCAAAACTAACTTAGTTGGAACTCTCACCAATGTTAAGTGACAATCCCATCTGAGTTGGCCTTATACTCTGATAGAATCCACGCCATGATTCCAAGCCACCACCAAGTTGCTGCGGCTTTCTTACATCAGGAGAATAGAGAAATCTCCCAATTGATACGTAACTAAGCATTGACAATAAGTTATAAGAAACAAGATAAATAATTAATCGGAATATCAACAGGGTTCAAAAAGGAGGCAATAACACATAATTTTGAAGAAAAAACAACAACAACAACCACAAATGCTGAAAATTAATTCACCTCTGAGCTGCAACCTCCCTTAACACAATGTCAAAGACACTAAGCGCTTCTTGTGGGGTGTCTACTTGTTTCCCACTAAGAAGATCCTGAAGTTGTTGCATGCTAACACGATTTGCAAACTTGATTCCCACCTTAAATTCTCTTTCCCTGTAACATACAAATCGAAACTCGTTAACCTGTCTGTGAGCAGTAACAAACAAAATTATATTGAAGAGAACATAGTAACCAGACCGTCAAGGTTAAATCGCGGTCGTTGTGATTCTTGATATTGCGAAGAATCGCAGTCAATTGCGGCAATATCAAAATCCATGATGTCGCGACCCAGATCGCGGTCACGGACCTTTATTTAAAACCTTGACAACCGTGATTATGGCTCCAACAACATGAATTTTTAGGTCTATGCGACCGCAACGCGATTGAGATTTGGGCCACATCAACCATATATGACTGCGATTCTCTGAAATATTAAAAATCATGACTGCAACGCGATAACGTGATTGAGATTTGGGCTGCATCAACCATACATAAATATTAAAATATCGCGACTGCAACGCGATTGAGATTTGGGCCGCATCAACCATATATGTCTGTGATTCTCTTTAATATTAAAGATCACGACACGACACCAATTTATGACCTTGCTCGGAACAAAAAAGTACCTGGTACTGCCGGTAACATCATCATCCTCACACAGTATTACACTGAACTCTTTGTATGTAAAAGGAAGCAAACATGCAGTGTAAAGATTTCTTCCTCCATCAAACACAGGGAGCCTCGTGGCCAAGTCAGTGTTCCTGTGAAGCCTCACAAGCTCTGATATAACAGCTTTTCTTGTTTTACTAGAAGTGACTTCAGGTGTTAATTTAACCTTCACAAAAAACAAACATGTTTCCTAGGTGAACCCCTTGAATTTTTTTCATCAAGACATCAACGATAACAGTTCAAAAAAAAAAAAAAAAAACATTAGATTAGACTTACATTGTAGTGGCTTAAGTCAGACACTGATATATCTGCAAGAAAGTGGTTGGCTTTGATCAGACACTTTGTACCAAGCTGGCCATAGCCAGGCCTGCGAGGAAACACAAGGCTCTTGTTGCAAGTAGCAGAAGAAACCAACAGAGAATCAAGTACTGTTTCTTGTAATTTATTATCTGGCTTGCTTTGGCTTCTTCTTTTGCTACCCCTTCTCCTACGTTCTGTGGATTTTTTTAGAGGCTTCATAGATTTCACTTGATGCTCCTCTGGCTCCTTCATTTGCACTTTCAGTGTAAATCTGTGAAAAACATACAAGCCACTTTTACATATATGTTATATATATAAAGAGAGTTTTTAATAATTATATATTAATTATGTAAACATGTTTTGCATAAACATTTAATGATATTTTACCGTTTTATCACATCATAATTTTAATCTCAAGGTTTTAAAAATAGGTCCGCAACCGCGTTCTGCGTCGCGACATCATGGTTCCGCAACGCGACCACGATTGAGGCTGTATCAGTCGCATTTGACTGTGATGTTTCACAATATCAAAAATCGTGGCGTGACCATGACTGTTACTAGGACTGCGATTTAAAACATTGATTAATCTTTAAAACCTGTTTACAATCTAGTAAGATGGCAAGATATAATTCTCATATCTATATATATGAGTCAAGATCCATTGACACCAGGTGTCAAACTTAACTTACTTACATCTTCAATAACTCTTTGTAGAAGGCGAATTTAATCAATTCAACCGTTAAATTGAAAGTTCTTATTAAGTAGATCAAGTCTATATAATTTTATAGAATTTCAAAACTATTTGATATTTCATCACATTATTTTATTTTAACTATAGTAAGCTATTTAAAATATATATAAATATTTATTATTAAAACATATACCAAGGAATGCTTGAATTATTGAAATTTTGTATACATGACTATTATGATAATATAATACGATCCAATGGTTAGATTGATTAAATTCGTCTTCTAAAAAGAGTTATTAAGTGTGTAAGTATGCTAAGTTTGACTGGTGTCAACGAATCCTGACTCATATGTGTGTGTATATATATATATATATATATATGAAAAAGGGAAGGCAGGATGATGACAGAATACAGCTAGGAAAAAACCCGAAATTAGTTTTATATGGCACAACAAGTTCCACGTTTTTACCTAAAAACCATGTCTTAGCTTAAGCACTGGTTTTGAAGGAGGCGTGAAAAGTACAACAGTGGAAAAGAAAGGAAACTTTGTAACGGTTGCAAGGCTGAGAAAAAGGGAAAAGAAGAAGAAAAAAAGAGAAGAGAGGGGGGGGGGGGTGGCATGACATCAAATCTAGACAGTGTTTTCTTCTTCCCCTAGGTACTGTGTATTTTCTGAAAAGATGGGAAGACAAATAAAGTAACGTGTATATATACATGTAAAACGAGGAATGGCCTACACAATTCTATTGACCATTTTTGCCCATTGGAATTATGTGTCAGTTGTATATGATACCTATTTTGACACAAAAGTACCAATATTTCAAAATTTTCCATGTTACATTAGCTCACATGCCACCTTAGGTTGCACAAATAGGCCATGTAGACGTATCAACATAAACGAAAGGACTCTCTTTGCTGCTAAGCTTAATTATTGAACCCAGATTTCCTACAGTAGTCATATCACACAATTATCGCAGTTCAAGATCAGATAGTCTACTTTTTTAATTTCGTTAAATCAAGTCCACAGTAAAAGTTAGAATGCATACCGTCTAATTAAGATCAACGGTTTAGATTGACGTAAATATAGGGAATCTATTTCCGTTGATAATTTGGGAAGTGGGTTGATAGTTGGGATCAAAAGGACCTTTATGTAGTGGTCCCAACCGGTATTGTTTTAAAATTTTACTCTACACCAAGTTCTTGGAAGGACAACTTCTGAGGTATGTGTAAATCCCTTTTGCAGCAACCACTAAAAAAAGCATTTTACTCCCCCCCCCAAAGTTGAATTACAGTAACAGAACAGGAGTACTTAAAAGCAGTTACCACTTAGACAATATAGACACAAACAAAATTTGAAGCTTGTTTGTGCTTGGAATTGGGATATCCGGACAGAGTGATCAGTGGAATGCAATGCATGAAGTTGCCATAATGGCTGGCTGCCAAATACTAATGTCAGTTGTACGTGCACCTATGCTTAAAAACACTGCACACTTTGTCAAAAAAATATAAAAAAAGTTGGCCCTGCTCTCTTTGGTTTTGGGTTGAGGGTGATAGCTGAGAGAAGTAGTATGGAATGAAAAACTCATTAACTATTTAAGATCAATTCAAGGACATGAAGAAAGAACAATCATGTGTCCTGTCCCTTTCAAAGGTTTCACAGAACGGACAGAATATCCCTAGAAAAACATTCACATGAAAAGGTTAAAATGCCAAAATTTGAAAGTTGGTTGTAGGTGACTAGACTACTACTACTACCACCCTCTAATCACCTTTAAAGAAGGGGTTCTAGTTCCTACTCTTATCTACTATCAAATAATTATTTTCACATGCTCGAGTGAACATAACACGGAGTAAAAGGATTTGGATTCCCTACGGTAGAATTTCATGCAGTCACACATTTCAGAATGTCTGTTATTGACGGTCTATGTTTAAACTGCATATTAAAAATTTATTATTTGTTCAAATTTAAATGTGATCTGTCTGATATTGATGACGGTCTGAAATACGTGACAGCGCAAAAATGTGTGAATTTCTACCGCAGCAGGTCTAGAGTAAAAAGTGTTACAAATGGTATAGGTGATGTGACACAAAATGATACGTAGGATTTATTTTTTTTTATATTACGGTAAGTATCTTATGCAATTTATTGTATGAAAATTTTTGTGAAATGTAAAAGAACTAAATTAAATAAAATTTAGGTTAATTAATTTAAATTGATAAAAGATATGTAAAGGATACTACAAAATAAAATATAGTATCAAAATATAAGCATTTGAAACTTTTAATTTTTAAAAATTTCAAATACTAATATAATTTATAAAATATGATTTTAATAATGTATAATATTGTTTACAGAAATTTGAATATTGATTATTATAAAAAAAGAAATTTTAATATTGATAAAAAATTATAGAAAATCGACAAATATCTTAACTTTGAGAAATAATTAAAGGATAGTTTTATATTTGTCTGAAATATTTGATTTAATACAGAAATTAAAATATCCAAAAAGGAAAACACTTATTAAAGTTATTTATTTTTAAGAATAAAAATATTATATTGTTACAAATGATATGAATATTTGATTTGGATTTATGATGTAGAAAAAGATAGAAGAGCCTATAATTTATTAAAATATAAAAAGAGAGGGGATGAATATGAAAAAAAAAAAAAACAGTGATGTGAATTGAGAAGCAAATATTTTTCATTTGTGTATTGATGATGTTGCGGCCAATGCTCTCTGACTGCTTCTTTGGTTGGTGTGTTCTACTTCATTTTGTCACATCTTAATGCAAATTGCAGCATTGCACCATGTGAAAATATTGCAGGCCCCCCTTCCAACAACTATTATTCTCCCATCTGTTGGGTGTTGTTCTTTCTGGTCTTAATCAAGCAGATTTTGGCACCATTTTTTCCTTAGATTTAATTTTTGAAAAGGCAAAACTGCAAATAAAACAACAGGCCCTACTGCACAAGCCGAATTTATATGTACTACAATTTTGTCTCTCTTGAATAAATGGGAGTTCAGATGTGAATATGTCAATGTCAATTGATAATTCGCGCATCACATAATCTAAAATGTTTACCCGATTCAGCTATATCTCTCTACACTAGTCTACCCTAAGGCGACCCTACTAACATCATGACCAACACAGCAACACTACACTGATATTGGATGATGATATTCCTTAAATCCAAGGAAAGGATCATGTTCATACGTACGCAAAGATAAAGGAAAAGAGGTCATAAACCAAATTGACATACGTTTGTTAAAGGCAAAATTACTCTCACGGTAATTTATTATAATTTAAAGTTTTGGATTCGTCCATTATCTTTTTTTCTTTCTTAATTTTGTCTTTTAAGTTTTAAAACGTTAACACTGTCACCATTTTTTTGAATTTCTGTCAAGCTCCATTAAAAAATGCTTACGTGGCCGTTACAATGCTGATGTGTCCACTTATGTGCCCGTTTCGGTGATGTGGCTGTATACACATAGATATGTGATGTGGCGGTGGAAATAAAAGTATTATGTAAAATGAAACCAATGCGAAAATAATTTACATAGCATAAATATCAAGGTATTAAAAACCGGACCGGACCGGCCGGTCAAACCGGTTGAACCGGGAACCGGGCCATGGTCCGGTCCGATTCACCCTCTAAAACTGGCTGCGAAAGAACCGGACGATTCTGTTAAAGAACTGGATAAGAACCGGCCCGGACCGGGTGAAAACCGGTAAAAACCGGGTTTTTTGGGCGACCCGGCCGGTTCGCAAACTGGTTTTTTTTTAAGAGCAAAACGACGTCGTTTTATATTTTAACTGTTTTTTTCTCCTGCGCCATTTTGCTTCTCAAACTCGACTATTTTAACTGTTTTTTTCCCCTGTGCCATTTTTCATATTTTATGTTATTGAACGTAATAGTTATGTCATATTTGAGATGGATGAATGTGTAATTTTTTGTTATATAGCGACTTATTAAGAAAATATTAAGTGAAGTATAATTTTTATGGTGTGAAGTTATGAATATCAGTTTATTTTTTGTTTATTATTTATTTATATATTGTATTAAATATTTAATCGAACCCGGTTCGACCCCGGTGGAACCCAAAAACCCTGAACCCAAGCCCTCTCCGGTTCAATACCTGGTTCGGTTTTTAATACCTTGATAAATATTGATTAAAATGTAAATATTGTACTATAAAATATGTAAAAATGATTATAAAAAGTATAATTTAAAAAAGAAATTATTTAAAAAAATTTTAGAAAACGTAGTTATTATTTGAAAAGTATATTAATTATAAAACTTAAATATGTGTTATAAAATTTAATATTAGACAAATATAACAAAAATTATTAAAGAATGTATTACATAGATATTATTAAAAAGTTTAATAATTAAAAAATTTAAATATGTATTAGAAATTTAATATTAGACAAATATAAAAAAATGAAATTATTAAATTTTTTTAATAATTTGAACATTGTATTACATAAACATTATTAAAAAGTTTAAATATGTATTATAAAAGTTAATATTCTACAAATATAATAAAATTATTAAAATTGTAAAATTATTAAATTCTTTTAATAACTGTATATTAAAGGACGGAATATGGTAAACCCTCAAATTCCTCCGGAAAAATTTAGTACTGAGACAAATTAATATTTGAAAATGTAAAACTTTCATTCTTCGTTTTTTGTGGAAATAAAACCTCCATTCTTAGGCTTTAGAAACCCAAATATTTATCATATTAATTTTTTTTCGGGAGTTAATGTCCCATAATTGGAGAATAATATAGCCACCATTTGATAATTTCAAAAATAAAAATAGAATTTTTGTATTCTCAAATATTAGTGTACAATCATCAAATTTTTAGAGACAAATTTAAAGTTTTCTTTCAAATAAAAAAACAAAAACGGTAGGGGTATGTTTTCTAAAAAAAAATGGTAGGGATATAAATAGGTAGATTTAGTTCGAGTTTTAAATAAAATAAAATTCGAATTAATCATATTTAATTGGATTGATTTGATTTGGATTTTTAAAATTTTTTAGCAAATCCAAACCGAATAAAATTGGGTCTTGGTTTTGTTTGGATCATCGTATTAAAAACAAAACCAGACTAGCCAACTCGACTGGAAAACAGGTGAACCAGCCAAATGTCTTGTTCAATATAACCACATATTAGAGTTCAGCATAACCAAATGAAGATAAGTAGGAGGAGCTCACCCTAGGAAATCTAATTATTAATTAGAACCCGCGATCGAAATGAATTGAAAAAGAAAAGTCTCACGACCAGAAAGAGCGAAAGAATTTTTTTTTTCTATTTCGGGAGAAAGCAAGTTAAAAGAGGAGAAGAAGATGACTATAGAAAGCCGATAGTTTGGTAGGTCCTTGTAAGGCGGGTGAAAAAAAGTGACTTGATTGAGGTTTCGTTTTGATTCTTAAGAGGTATGATAACTGCACCATTCAAGTCCAATGCATGGCCCAACCCAATCCCAAGCCATTCGAGTGTGGGTTTGGCTATGGCCCACACTAAAATAAGGACAAATTATGGTCTCATTTTGTAACTCTGTATTAGGATAGGAAGGATTTTGAGTTAACCTTTGGGTTACCCAACCCGTTGTATGTATGACTTTTAATTCTAAAACTATTTCATACTTACATTTACTTGAAAATAAATTCTATACGTAAATTGATATATTATTATTTTTTAGCAATATCATAAAATTATGATGGAGTGAAAGGAAATGACCTATACGAGGAAAAAAAATTTAATATATATGATATATTTACTCATTCTTAAACTATTTTACTTTTTTTGGTAAAACTATATTACTTTTGTGCATTGATAAATGATCATCTTATAACTATATTTAACATATACTCGAGGTTAACCTGGTCTCGTCCCACTTAGACCTGCTCTTAATTAGACCTTATATCATTCGATTTTAGGGTTGGCAGGGGCGGCTCCTCTTGTAGCCATGAGGCAACCATGGCTACCCCCAAAAAAAAATTATAGATTTAGTATATAAATAAGTTAGTTTAGAACCCAAAAAAATATAATTGAGCACAAATACAAATTTTGGTTAAGGGATAAGTCTCAAGTCACAACATGATCTCTTGATTTGAAAAGTTACAGGTTCTAAAAGCAAGTGATTAGTAAATTGAATTGGGCTGCTAGTTTTGCTAAATTAGGAAGTTTGTTATTTTTTCTTAATTACTATTTGTATATAAAATCCTAACACTTTTGTTGCTCTTTTATTGTAATGAAGTTTATTTCACCTATAAAAAAATTACTCTATATTTGGCCCCCTCATCAAAAGTAGGCTAACTCCGCCCCTGAGGGTTGGTTTCAAGTCTAACAATTTTGCCCAATCAAAATTTAGGGTTGGTAAAGGATAAGTATAACTCGTCCCATGCTAACCCCTACCGCATAATTGGGGTATGTTATAATCATAAAAAAGAGAAAAAGAGAAAGTCACATATAGAAATGGTGAGAAAAAAAAACTAAAAGGGTATAACAAGGGAGGAAAAGAGGAGAAGTAACTTAATTACCAGATCCACATTCTCATTTATGAAATTTTGATCTCTAAGAGGCTTTCCATGTTTGAAGGAGTTGTGGCAGATACGAAATAATGGTTGCATTCATGACTGTAAATAATGGTGTGCAATGGTTAAGAGTGTGGGATGGTGGTGATGCCTCCCATTTTATGGTGGTAGCAAAAGTAAAAGAAGAGAGAAAGTGGGGCAGTGGAATGACAAAAAAGAGAGAAGATTAAGAGACAAAAAGAGTAAGAGAAAATTATTAAAGGGTCTCTAGAGTTTCTGATACACGTGTGAAGAGAGATAATATTATGTGATAATTACAATTAAAGTACATTTCTTTTAGTAGAAATAGGGAAGAAAGAGCTTGAAGAGGGAGAAGTTGGAAAGAAAGAGAGCAAAGATCAGTTGTTTGGTTGAAGAGAAATGTGCAAGAGAGAGACTGAAAAGTAATGGATCCCAAAAAACCTTTCTCTCCATCCTTGTGACGAAATGGAGTGGAGAAGAGGTTTGTATTCTTTAATTCCAATTATGTCGTTACTTTTGCCAAAGACAGCACAATTGTACTTGCATTAATTAATTTACGAAATTTTTTTTTTTTGTGACAGAATTCGCTGAGAATACAAAACTGTACAAATTAATTAGAGGTAGCACAATTGTACTAATTAATTAAATTAATCTTAATAAATTTAATTGAAAATAAAAAACTACATTAAATAAGTAAATAAATAAATAAAATTATAATTAACTAATTAGTTATTGTTTTTTAATTAAGGGCATCATTGTCCTTTCAAAAAATAATAACATTTCAGTCTTCTCACTTAGTTTCTATGCAACCAAACAAATGAGAGAGAGAAAAACACATTTCCCTCTCTTCTATTTCTCATATTTTTCTCTTATACAAAACAATGCATCAAATCTACTTTATTTCTCAATTATTTCTCTCTTCTCACACTATTTTCCACCTCTTTCTCTCTTCTCACTTTCTTCTTAAAACCAAACAAAGCCTTAAAGATTGGTAAGGACAAAGAAAAATATATAAAATGAAAAGTGAAACATAAAAATGAATGCAGCACATATAGTTAAATAAAAATATTATTTTATTTATTATTATAATATTATTATAATTATTTACTGTAAACAAATAATGTTATAGGCATCATAAATTTAATATTAGAATATTACTTAATATTTGTAACGCATAATTTAAAAAATATAAAAATTATTATTTCATTATATATTATTGGTTCGACAATGGTTTAATCATAGTGAAATCATTAAACCTTATGGATTGACCTTCTCCTCTTCAATGACTAGTTCCATTTTAAAATCATTGCATGCTATTTCTTTACAAAACATTACACACTATTAATTAAGATTTTTCTTTAATCATTTTAAATAATAATTAAATTAATGTCAAATATTAATATTATCTTAATTATTTTCATTAATATTTATCTTTTTTATAATGATAAGATTACATATTTCATTAATCTCTTTACCTAATATATGATAAAAAAGTTACATAGTAATTAAATATGATCACAAACACTTGGTCAGAATAAATAAGAATATCAAAATGAAAGAGAGTTCTAAATACAAATATTTAACTTGTCGAAAAATTGGTACAAATTTTTAAAGTATATAAATTTTAAAACAAAAAAAAATTTATCGAATAATCAGATTGTTTGGATTGAAAGAAACATAAATTCGGGAACCGATTCTAAATAATGCACTCGGATTTGAAATGGAGTAAAATGATTAAAATTAATATTAATTTAATTCATTTAAATTGGATATCAGGTAAATTTTCTGCATATTTGACTGAAGTACCCGAGAGTATGGGAGAGCAAGGAGGTACGCCCGGCATGCACAACCTGAATCCGCTGCAAAAGCCGCCGGATGAGGGTGGTGGCAGTAGTGAAAAAGCGAAAGTTTCCTTCAGGGACAAGTTGATTGGAGCACAAGAGCCATTGCCTAGGAGAGAAAAGGTGGACTTGTTGGCTACGAAGTTGTTCAAGATTGAGTGGGATGATGGTGATCGATTGAAACCAAGGTGCTACATTGATCCTGGTCTGTTGGAGGAGTTAAGAAAACCATGGAAGGATGTTGTGATAGTTACGTTGCTGGGTAAGAGCATTGGTTTTTACACTATGCGAGAGAAGCTGAAGAGTGCATGGAGGCCGGTTGGTGGCATGGATATGGTGAATATTGGGCATGGGTTCTTCATGGTCAAATTCGATCTTGAGGTGGATAGAGATAAGGTGGTTAGTGGAGGACCATGGATGATCTTTGACCACTATGTCGTTGTAAGGCCATGGGTCCCAGACTTTGTTCCTTCTGATGTGAAGATTAACAAGACTTTGGTGTGGATTCAGTTCCCAGGATTGGGCATGGAATACTATGACGAGAGTGTGCTGCTAGCGCTTGCCTCGGCTGTGGGCAAGCCAATGAGAGTGGATATTCACACCATTGAAGCATCGCGAGGGAAGTTTGCAAGAGTATGCGTTGAAATCGACCTCGATAAACCAGTGGTGGGAAAGATTTGGTTTCGGAATGCATGGTTTCATGTGGAATATGAGGGTCTCCACTTACTTTGCAAACATTGTGGTTTGTTTGGCCATATTGGAAAGAATTGCACCATGGCAAAGAAGGATCTTCAAGTGATCAAGTTCACGGGGAATGGCGGAGTGTGTGACGGCGCTGGAGGCTTGGCGGCGCAGGGTGGAGTGAACGCAGGTGGCAACCCTAAACCTAGCAAAATTGATGCGAGTTCCGTAGATCATGGGTGGGGAGCGCTTCATGGTGATTGGATTGAGGTGAAAAAAGGCAACAAATCTGGAAGAAATAATAACAGAAATACTGGAGATCTTGGAGGTAAATCTGGTGGTGGCAACGTGGGAAATAAACAGGATAAGTATAATCAATTCCATATTTTGCGGGAGAAGAGCAAGGAAAAGATTTTCGAGGAAGCTGGGCCTTCGGTGATCAAATTTAACCCTGGCTTTAATGATAATCGTGGGGAGAAAATATGGGAAAGGAAGCAGCCACATAGAGATCCATGCGTACTAGAAAATATTCGCTCCAAAAATATCGTGCATTTGACTCAGGAGGAAGATTTAGCAGCAGGTGGTGGGAGGCACACCATGCACCTCATTGAGAGGGTGAGCACTGAATTAAAAGAAGCCAGTAATCTGAAAGAACCGCGGGAGAATAATGAGAGGGAGAATGTGCTTTCTAAGGTGGACCTTGTGAAGATTCAGGAGGACCTACATAAGCATGGCATTCACACAAGCATGCATGTTGGCTTGGGGACTCTTGGTCAACTGGTGATCCTCGTGGAACTAAAACCACCAGATCCTACTGTCAATATTGAGGTGGAAGATGCAGGTTTTGTTGGGTCTGATATGGAGGAAGGGAGTGAAGGAGACTCTGAAGAGGAAGAGATGGTTGATGAAACCCCAGAGTTGCTACAAAGGTAGCTGGGTTATATCATGTTCTTGTTCTTGATTTATTAATGTTATCCATGAATTGCTTCAAAGACTTCTCTGTTTTTGCTTGGAATGTTCGTGGGTTCGCAAGCAAAACACCCACATGCGTGAATTGCTTAGGAGGTTTAGACCTGAGCTAACTTTTGTTTTTGAGACGCATATTCTGTTTGCTCACTCAGCTCGTTTTTGGGATAAGGAGGGGTATTATTGTGTGGCAGTGGAAGAGTGTCATGGGCATGCAGGAGGTATTTGGGCCCTCAGTCTTAAAGGGAGCCCATTTTCCTTCACCATCATTGAATCCATGCATCAGTGTATTACCATTTCTGTGTCCAGAGGCAACGTTTCTTGGGCCTGCTCTGCGGTGTACGCCAGGCCAACATATGCTCTTAGGTGTAATTTTTGGGACTATTTGCAGGAGTTAAGAAGACGTGTGGTGTTGTCTTGGGTTATGATTGGGGATTTTAATGAGGTCCTGATTCCTTCCGAGCTGCGTGGTGGTGACTTTCTTAATATGAGAGCGGACAAGTTTGCTCAGATGTTGAACAATTGTGATATGATTGATCTAGAATTTTTTTGGTTCTAAGTTTACTTGGCAGGGCAAGCGTCATAATAGACTAGTCTCAAAGAGGTTGGATAGGGGGTGTGTGATTATCATTAGAGGATGAAGTTCCCCGAAGCCACGGTTGAGCACTTGGTGAAGAAGCATTCGGATCACAATCCACTCCTCTTACGGTGTAGTAATATTGTGCCTCCTACGCATGGTCATCCTTTTCGTTTTCAAGCAGCTTGGTGCACTCCCAAAGATTATTTGGGTGTGGTGACGGAGGCTTGGAAAAGAAATTCAGGTGATGTGGTTAGTGCGCTAAATACTGTCTCTGTTGACTCTGTGGCCTTTAATAATGATGTCTTTGGAAATATTTTTGAAAAAAGCGGCAACTTGAAGCTAGACTTCGAGGTATCCAACGAGCTTTAGAAGGTGTGGACTCTGCTAGTCTTTTAATTCTGCAGAATGAGCTTCTGAGCGAGTATGAAGCCATTTTATTTCCGGAAGAGACCCTCTGGTTCCAAAAATCTCGTGAGAAGTGGATTAAACTGGGTAGTCGGAACACAACTTGCTTTCATGCTCAAACTGTTATTAGAAGAAAGAGGAATAGAATTCATGGGCTTCATTTACCTTCGGGTGAGTGGTGCACAGACCCGGATGTTCTCCAAGTGGAAGTAGTGGGTTTCTTTAAAAACTTGTTCTGTAATATTGAAGTCTTGTGTGATACGCAATATGGGGTGATCAACAATGGCCTAGGTGTGGAGGAGAGGAATGATCTGACTAAACCAGTAACTAAGGAAGAGGTGCATAAGGCACTGATGAGCATGAAATCTTACAAGGCCCCTGGGCCAGATGGATTTCAACCTATCTTCTTTAAGATGTTTTGGGATGAGGTTGTCAGGGATATGTTTGTTACGAGCAGGTTTGAAGCAAGAGCCGCGGAGACTCTTCTGGTTCTTATTCCTAAAGGTGATAACCCCTCCTCGTTTAAAGAGTTTCGTCCTATTACTCTTTGTAATGTCATCTATAAGTTGATTTCTAAAGTGTTGGTGAATCCTCTGAGGCCCTTCCTATAGAAAATTGTGAGTCCTCTGCAGAGTAATTTTATTCCGGGGAGTAGCACGAAGGACAACGCCATTATCTGCAAGAAATTGTGCATCACCCGAGCAAGAAAAAAAAGCAAGAAGGGAGACCTTATTTTTAAACTGGACCTGGAAAAGGCATATGATAGAGTTGACTGGGTGTTTTTGAGGAGTACTCTGGTAATGTTCGGCTTCCCAGAAGTTATTACTTCCCTTATTATGCATAGGATCTCGACCTCTTCTATTTCATTGCTTTGGAATGGTAGTAAGTCAGAGAGCTTCACTCCCAAGAGAGAGGTCTTCGCCAAGGCGACCCCTTGTCTCCCTATTTATTTGTGCTTTGCATGGAGAAGTTGGGGAAAATGATTGCTCAAGAAGTTAGGGAGGGTAGTTGGGTGCCTCTAAAAATTTCAAGAGGCGGACCTTCTATTTCTCACTTGTTGTTTGCATATGATGTGCTCTTGTTCTCAAAAGCTACCTTATCTCAAGCCAGGCTGATTAAGAAAGTTTTAGATAATTTTGTAGCATGTCAGGGCTAAAAGTTAGTGTGGAGAAGTCGAAATTGTTTGCCTCGGTGGGAGTCTCGAGAGATGTTAAGGAGTAGATTGCTCATGTTACTCAAATGAGCACTAATAATTTGAAGAAGTTTTTGGGGTTCAAGATCTTAACTGGTTGGGTGAAGAAATCGTACTTCTTGGGGGTGTTGGATAGAGTGGCGTCTAAGCTAGCCTCTTGGAATGGTAAGCTGTTGAATAAACCGGGAAGACTAACGTTGGCAATATGAACCGCACAGTCGGGAAATTTATTTGGAAGGGTAATAAAGATAAAGGGATGCATATGGTTAGTTGGAAAACTATCACCAAGCCTAAGAGGTGTGGTGGCCTTGGTGTGAGGATAGCTCGGGATCAGAACACAGCTCTCCATGGGAAGCTGGTTTGGGACCTTATTAATTCGCCGGAGAAACTTTGGATTAATATCCTCAGATCCAATTATATCAAATCTGGGATTTTTTTTGCCTCGAAGAAGTGCAACGGGTCACCCACTTGGAAATCCATTGCTAAGGCCCTTGAGAAGCTTGTGGATGGTTTTCAGATGAAGCTGGGGGATGGGAGCTCGAGCTTTTGGTTTGATCCTTGGGTGATTAAAGATCGTCTCACAAATCATGTTTGGGCTGTGGATATCCATGATACACAGCTTAAAATCCGAGATGTGTTTTATGAAGGAGCGTGGCATTTGGAGACTTTATACACTGTCCTTCTTGCTGAGTTGTGCCAACTGATCCATGACATTTCTCCCAGGCTCGTGGGTGAGCAAACTTTGCCAGCTCCTGGGTCTTCTTGGAGCTGGATTTGGAGGCTCCAAATTCCAGTGAACATTCAGTTCTTTGCCTGGCAGTTCTGTCACGCTTCTATTCCTACCAAAGGGGTTCTTGCTCACAGAGGTATTCCTATTAATCCGCAGTGTCCTTTTTGTGATGATACGGAGGAATCCATTATGCATTGCTTTGTTTGTGTGTATGAGAGCTTAGAGCATTTGGGATGTGATGTTGTCGACTCCTTTAGTTATCCCGCAGGATACTTCTGATATTGCTAACTGGCTGCGTGACAATATCACTACACACGGTATTGTTTTCCTAATTGTCATGTGGAAGGTGTGGTGTAGCCGTAACGCTTTCATTTTTGAGGAAATAGAGGCTCCGGTCATTTCTCTTGTTATGCAGGTGCATGCGCTTCTCAGGGATGTTGTTGCTGCTTACGAGACCCCCATGGTTGGTTGGATTACACCTATTTCCAGAGAGGTTTCTTGGCTTAAGCCGGTGGAGGGATTTGTCACCCTCAATGTGGATGGGAGTGCTATTAATAATCCGGGGTTGGCAAGTTTTGGTGGCCTCATAAGAGATCATTTTGGGTCGTTTCTGAGGGGCTTCTTTGGCTCGGTAGGGATTTCAGATATTCTCCATGTGGAAATGATGGCTCTATTTCATGGTTTATGTTTGTGTTGGGATTGGGGATACAGAAGAGTGATTTGTTACTTGGACTCCCTTAATGTTATCAGCCTGATCCGAACAGGTAATCAGGAGTTCTATAAGTTTGGTAATGAGATTGCTTTGATTAGGAGGATGATGGAGCGAGATTGGGAGTTTAAGCTGTGTCATACTCTCTGTGAAGAGAATTACTGTGCGGATTTCTTAGCAAAGATGGGTGCTCATTGTGATGTGTCGCTGTCGTGTTTGGATACTCCCCCTATGGGTTTAGCTAGTCTTCTCCTGGCTGATGCAATGGGAGTTTCTTTCGTAAGGCCTTAGGCCTCTCTTTTTTCTTTGTTGTTTCCTTTTGTAACGAAAAAAATAAAAATAAATTGGATATCAGGTACTTTTTTTTTTGGGTACAAAATATCAGGTACTTTTTTATTTGAATAATTCTTAGAAAATAAACACCCAGACGCCCCCCTCCCTCGCTTAAAATGCCCCCTTTTGTTTGCTAAGTTGGAAGTGGGTTTGACTTTCCAACATAGTTTTTTTTTCCAGTAAAAAAAAAACAGTTTTTTTTAACTTATAGATAAGAGGTGGGCTTTGAATATGCCGACTTCTCAGTTTTTTTTTTATATTTTAATTAATTTTTATTTAATGTTAGTTTAATAATTTAGTTACTTAATTTTTTAAATAATTTTGGTTGATTAAAAATAATAATAATGTTCACCATTATAATTAAAAATATTAATTATAAATATAGTGGAGAAGACATACAACTAGACAACCCATTACATTTTGAAAATCAAAAACACACATTTTGTAGGAAAATTAAACATATTTTTTTGCATAAGTCTCTGGCGTACATCTTATCTAAAATTTTGGCTAGGAGAGAGATTTTGCCGTCTTCATTCATGAGAGGTGACGCTTCCATACATATTGTACTATCAGGTGGTGTTAGAGGAATTTTTCTTTTCTTCTAAAATCTCGTTCATGATATATGCATTTGGATTTTCTGGCAGTTTTAATTCAAAGTTCATCCCCCGATCAAGATATGTTTTGAAGCTGGCAAGATTATCAACAGCCGTTTAATGGTGTAGATTTGGCTGCCGACTGGCTTGAGTGTCATGGAGGTCTTCCGACATAGCGTATAACTCAATACAGGCGAGGATAGAGTTTTGGGTGAATATAGAGAACATTGTATCTATGTCGTTGTTTTCTTCAACGCCCTATATTGAACACATCATTGTTCAATGGATATAGGGCATCAATAATGAATATGCAAGTGTAATTAATGCCTTTGTTAACTTGAAATGACTTTGGGTCGTCACATAGAAACGTTGTCTCTGTATGTTGTTATAGACAAACTCAAAGACTATTGTTGAACTCATGATTTAGGTAGGATATGCGGAGGTTGAAGGTTTTTGGGTAAAAACTAACGTTGAGTGAAGCTGGGTTTGTGGTTGAATCTAATTTCAACCCCACTTCTATTTATAAACGTCAAAATCGATGCGATCTCTTCCATTCATTTAATCGGTGTGATCTTATTCGTTCATTCACTGGCACAAGGACGCATTGACGCACTGACACACGAACAATAGAATGTATTTAATCGGTGCGATCCCGTCCTTCGTAGTAGGAAAAATTGTCTTAATCGTGGTGGAAGTTCTAGGCAAGCCTAGCTTTTTATTTTCTTGTCAAAAACAAGCCTAGCAATTTTATTTGATTGTAATTTTTGTAATAAACTTTTTTAATTTTTTATAATTAATTTTTTAATTATAATATTAAGTATATTTTTAATTAAGCAAAATTAACACAATTAATTAACAAAAATAAATAATAAATTAATTATCCAATTTAATTAACCAAAATTATCAAAAATAAAAAGGTAAGAAGCCGGCATGTTTCAACGCCAACTTCTCACCTTAAACTTTAAAAAAAAAAAAATATGTTGGGAAGTCGGCATTAGCAAAGCCGGCTTCTAACTTAGAAAAAAAGGACATTCCGGTGTTTAATCGGGAGGGAGGGCATTTGGGTGTTTAATTTTTTTTTTTTTTTTTAGGATTATTCAAATAAAAAGTTGATATCGGAACAATGAGATCAATTCGACCCAAAAAAAATTTGCTAAGAAACTCTAAATGTAAAATATATAAAACTCATAGAAACTCTAAATGTAAAATATATAAAACTCATTCTTTTGTTTTTGCTACATATGACCTTGACATATTTATTTGTTGATTAAGGGCTCGTGTGAATGTTGGTTAAGGATTTAAGAGAGTATAATTATATTTCGAAAAAAGAAATAACATGGAAATGATCAAGTCAAAGTGCAGTAACAACTTTCCTGTATTTTTTGGATAAAGATTAAAGGTGATTTAGGAGAGAGAATATGAAGATAAGAAGTTGACCACTTGCAATCAAGGGCAGTTTAATTCAAAAACGTGCACCAACTCACTTAAAAATAGGGATATGAAGAACATGGTCATGTGATGGGCATGTTAGCCGATAAAGTGGATTTTGGTCCATAACTTAGCTGATTGAGTAGATATGTGAGTTATATGAGCTAACCTAGTCAAGGACGTGCATGAAGGAATAACTGCATTGCTCTAACAAAGCATATGACTTTCCTTGTGTCTCATATCTTTCGTGAAGGGAATAACTGCGCGGATTGTTTAGCGGCTCATGGCCTTGGAATCTCTGGCTTCATCTGGTGGAATTCCCTGCCTAAGTTTCTTTATGAAGATTTCTTTAATAATAGATTGGGTCGTCCTTGTTATAGATTTAAGTAATTGTGCCTTGCTTTTGGCTTGTTTGCTTTTTGCAACCTTTAGTTATAATTGTCTCACCTTGGGGTTGGGTTTTACTTTGTCTTCCCTTGATGTGCTGCATATGATTGTTAATGGCTTTGGTGCCAACATAGTTGGGATGAAAGCCATTATTGTGATGCCTGTGCATGTCAAGCTTTGTTTTTTCTTTTTAGGCGGGTGTTTCTTTCTTGCGGTTTTCCATTTTGTTTCTGCTCATGGGTTTTGGTCTAGTCCCCCCATGTTTGTTTGTTTTTCCTTTTTTATTAATAAATTTTAGGCGGGGGTACTCTTTTTCCTTCTTGGTGTTTTTTCCCTAAGGAGGGTTTTGCATCAGAAGGTTTTAACGAGGCCTCTCTCCTTTCTTTTGCCTAAAAAAAAAAAAAGACGTGCATGAAGACCTATTTCCTTAAAAATAGGGTTATGGAGGACATGGTCAGCTGATATGGGAGTCAATTAGCCCACCAAGTTGTTTTGGGATGTAACTTAACTGACTATGTAGTTACCTATATTTTTCTGTTAGTCATGATCTTATATGATGTAATATATGAATTAGTGGGTTAAGAAAGTGGCAAACAGTGTTAATGTAGGTTTCTTAGGTATCTAAGTCTATAAATATCAATTATACAGATTGTTTTTGACACATCCAATCAATCAAACACAAGTCTTTACATTTATCTTTCCTTTGTCGTTTTCCTTTATTGCTTTTTATCCTTCATCTTTCATGTAACCTTAGTTTAGTAGTTCAACCTTATATACTAGGGGCTCTCTGAAGTAGTCTAGGAACCCGTATCTGAGAATTCTCAGCATAATCATCTGATCAAGGCGAATCATTGTTAGAAGTACTAGTTAGCGGACCTATCGGCTAATCAGCTGAGCAAATGACTGATTAACTGAGCAAATGACTAATCAGCTGAGCAAACACCAAAGCATCAAATTCGCACGACGACAACAAAGTCTTATATTCTTAATTAAATTTTGATCCTTTAAATTATAAAATATAAAAAATAGGGCTTTCATGTATACGAGTTCTATCTCCAACGGCAGGGTGAATGCTAGGGTGGACTACTTTGTGTGTAGCCCACTGGTACAACTAGTGGTAATTTGGGAATTGAAAAAAT
This sequence comes from Calophaca sinica, assembly GCA_037113605.1. Taxonomy (NCBI): domain Eukaryota; kingdom Viridiplantae; phylum Streptophyta; class Magnoliopsida; order Fabales; family Fabaceae; genus Calophaca; species Calophaca sinica. The sequence goes on along the minus strand of CM073732.1, from coordinate 87,924,659 downwards.
ATAAAAGTAAACCTCTCCCTCCCAGCATTCTAAATCCTTCCCCTCCCTCCTTTTCCATTTCCTGTGACCGTATAACTGATGAACCAATATTTAGTGCAAAATGAGAGGGTAAAGTAGTCACTAATCTTAGCATAATTCATCACTATAGCAAAAATACTACTAATTATTGCTTTGATTTGTGTAGGAAGGTGTCAAATGGAAGGGAAAAAAGAGAATAACGAGAATCTGAAGCAAAATAATGAAGAAAATATGCAATTCATGGATGCACGGCCTCTAGTAGGGGAGTCTGCATGACCGTGCATACCCCTCAGAGATTCTGGGACATTTTCGCTTCGATGTACGAATTTGCATAACCTTGTGTGGCCGTGCATCAGCTTTAGCTCAACGCCTTGTACACTGCTTCACCGTTTTGGCCAAAACATGAGCTACGAGTGTCCTATTGAGGCTTTCTTTGTGGCGTTGGAAAGCTCTCGAAAAGATCTACAAGAATGCATAACTTGAAATTATGCACGACCTATGCATGGATGTATGCACGGCCGTGCATAGGCTTTGGAGTTTCGCCTTCGTATTTGGCCTTGCATATATGCACGGCCTCACATAATTATGCACGACCATGCATCGTGCCCCCACATAGGCCGTGCATGTGTAAATGGCACCTTAAAATTAGAAAATCTATAAATAAGGGGTGTCATCTCACTAAAAGGGATACCTTTGACTGTTGAGAAGAACCCTAGTACCTATTGGAGAGCTCTGGAGTGAAGGCCCAGGATTGGAGGCTGAGTCAAGAGATTTCATACCGGTTATTCCTCTAGTTCTCATTATGATTTCTGATTGCTTGTTCTTTATGTTTATTCCCTTTACATTAGACATGCGCAACTAAGCTCTCTTTTAGGGTCTTTGGTGGATTTTGTACTCTGAACCCTTTCTCTCTGATTTGATTTCTTTTTGCATTCCTTATTTGTATGATTAAATTATTATGATGCATTAGTCATATGCTAGAATGGGCCACTCTAAACACGTTAATAATCAATTAATTATTAACGATCAATAAAGGTTAATTGGTGGACCTGCATAGCAATTGAGATCAGTGATTTAGGCATAATCAATGACTAAAAGCTATTCTTCCAATTGTTCCAAGATTCTTCATTCTTAATGCTTTTCTCGAGCTAAATCCACGAACTGAACAAACGAGGGTTACTCTCACAGGAAAAAGATAATTAATCCACGGATCAACTGGGTTGCTAATTTTAGTAGAGGGGCCGGTAACCAAAGGCACTTAAGAAGCCAAATAGGATCAAACTAAGGAAAGGGATAAAGGGACAATCGAAACCAAGACCCTAGGCTCTAATCTACTGTTCTCTTATATCATACAAACTATTCACCTAAATAATAACGAAATCTAAGTATGTCGGTACTCGCCATTATTCCTTATGGGTTCGACAATTGAGACTCTATGGTTCCAATTTTATTACTATGTTACGATTGAATTCTTATAGTTCTTAGGTCTCTATCATACAAACTATTCACCTATAATAACAAAATCTAAGTACGGTCGGTACTCGCCATTATTCCCTGTGGGTTCGACAACTGAGACTCTATAGTTCTAATTTTATTACTACGTTACGATCAAGTGCACTTGCCCATGAAGCAACAATAACACATCGGCACAAAAAAGGGGCGTTGATCAAGAGGTTAGAAGAGAGAGAGAAACAAAACAAATTAGAGAGATGGAGCAAAGAGAGGGAGAAAAACAAAGGCGATAGAAAGATCTGAGTGATAGAAATAGAGGGGGAGAGAGAAGGACGTCGTGGAAAGAGATGGGGGGAGAAGGAAGATGTTGTGAGAGTGTGACGGAGGAGTCATCGATGGTGCTAAACAGTGGAGAAATGGAGAAAGAAAAGGAGAATGGTGGTGTCTTTTCACATTAAATCTTTTCTCTGGAAGAGTTACTGTAATTGCCTTCCTACATGGTACTGGCTGCGAGACAAGGGATTCCAAGGAAGGAATTGAGAACATCTGGCATCTGTTCATTACATGCACCATAGCCCAGACTTGTAGGACAAATTTGAATTGGTGGTTGAAGTCAAAACCTGTTCTTGACCAAGTTGACAGCTTTGTTGCCTTTTATTTTCAGGCTTTTGAACTCTTCACAGGGGACCACTTTTTAATTCATCATTGATTTGTGGAACAAGAGCTTCTGTTGGGAACCACTTAGGCTCTTTTGTGATGGCTCGCACATCCTTCACCTATTCTCAATATTAAAGTTAATGTTTCCAAATCTGATGTTACTCTAGATGCAGTAGTGACAACAATTTGGATAAATCCTCCTTTGGGCATCTTGAAATGCAACATAGATTCTACATTTTTTTTTACCCATCAATGATTTGGGGAACATGAGCTTGTGTTAAGGACCACTTAGGCTCTTTTGTGATGGCTCGTACATCATTTACTCATTCTCAATATTCAGTCCTTGAGGGCGAAGTACAAGACATCCTTCTAGCCATGCAATGAGCTCATGACATTGGTTTGGAGAGAGTAACATTTGAGTCCGATAGTAAGCTAACTGCGGAAGAGATTATTGGTGAGAATTGTTATGCCACTAAAGTGGGAGAATTTTACCAAATATTGGCAATTGCTAGCTATTCACTCCAGTTATAAGTTAGAGTTTGTTAAGAGACAAGCTAATAGAGTCGCCCACAGCCTAGCTAAGGCATCTCTATGTAAGCTAGTACTCAATTTTCTTCGGTTTCCCCGACTTTCTTGTATGCCCTTTTTCTGATGAAATGAAATAAGACTATTTCTTTTTAAAAAAAACTCATTATATTAATGTTGCACCAGGGCCAGCCCAACGTATTTTTAGGCCTAAAGCGAAATTTGAGATAAGGCATTTTCAAAACTAAGAATTATATTTTTATTTAAATTTTGTTATTGTTATAAATTTCTAAAACATAATTATGATGATTGACGTAAATTTTTGTTGTGTGTATACATGTAACCACATGTAAGAGTTCCTATGATTTATGGTTTAGGCCTTTAGTGTTTTGAATTATTTTTTTATTGGTAAACTTATTTTGAATTATTTTTGTTATTAAAATTAAATAACAATTATACAACACGATCCCACAAATAGAAGCCTGCATCACTATCAACTTCCATCCACCCATAGTGAACCCATAGCCAAGAGCATCTCATAGTCGCTCTTCCTAACCACAAAGAACCACTCAACAACCATGCATTTGAGGCACAACCGCCATCGCACCTAGGGGTGGGAATGGGCCAGGCCGTCCGACAGGGGCCTATGGCCTGACCTATTTAAGGCCCGGCTTGGCTTGGCCCGTTTAGTAAAAAGGCTAGGCTCAGACTTTACAAAAAGCCTATTTACTTAAATAGGCCAGGCTTAGGCTTACAAAAAAGCCCGTTAGGCCTGTCAGGCCGGCCTGATTATATAAATTATATATGATATTTTTAATTCTATTAGGCCTACTAGTGTATTTGTGATATGTGACTTTACATCTCCTCTCTATCAGTCTTCTACTATCGGAACCAGTTCCTAATAAATGAGCAATATTATTCGTGGGTGTTTTTCGTTCCCAGTGCCACGTTCTCAACAACTTAATTTTCTTTCATTCTAAATAAACCCAGGCAAGGCTCAGAAGAAGTGAGAGGCAGAGCGACGATTCGAAATTTTGAGCATACGAGAGGAGATGATTCAAATGAGCATACGAGCACAAAGAATGAGGGAGATGAACGCATACGAATCGGAGGGAGATGAGCATACGACAGCGGATGCACAGTCCTAAAGCTGTCTTCGTCGTGAAGCAAACTCTCCTGGCGAAGCGGCGGCGAACTCTCACAGTCTCACTTGATTCAGCTTTCTCCTAACAAACAACACACCAAAGTAAGCCACTTACCTTCTTTCTTTGTTTGTGCTATGCGATGCCATGTCCATGCTCTCCTTCTCCTTGATTTTTTTTTTCCCATTCAGCTGAAAAAGCTTCCACTTTCACTGAATTTTTTTTAATCAATTAAAAAATAGTAGTAGAGAGATTTATTTATTATTTGTTTTTTTTAATGATTGGGCGAGTTGTCTCTCTGCCTCTTTTTTTTTTTTCCTCTGATTTTCTCGTTCATTCTCTCATCTTCTTGTTTTTTACTTTTGTCTCTCTGCCTCTTTTTTTGGATTATATTTTTTAGGTCCACAAAATGTCTTCTCTGCTTAAGGTGAATGAACAAGTGCCAATAGATTCAAGTCAAGTAGAAGCTAACACCCAAGACACTGAAAAGGACAAAGATCAAGTTAATGAAGTTGTAGTCATTAAGAGGAAGAGGCAGAAAACATCAATTGTCTGGAATGATTTTGAAGAAATTGTACTCGATGATGGTACAAAGAAAGCTGTTTGCAAATACTGCAAGGACAAATTTTCTCACTGGGGAAAGGTTCAAGTACTAGCCATTTGAAAAGGCATGCTTTGGAATTTGCTTGCAAAGGAAGCTACGAATGGCTACAGAAAAGAAGCAAAGTGTCATCCCATTTCAGCCTTCTAATGGAGGTAATCCTTTCATCAATTCTGGTGCTAGATACTCTAACGATAAGATGAGGGAAATAATTGCAACTGCTATCATGGTTCATGAAAATCCTTTTAGCATTGTTGAGGATGAGGTATGGATGTGGGCATTTCAATATGCCAATCCAGTTTTCAAAAGGTTAGCCGTAAAAGCGCAAGAGGTGATTGTTTAACTCTCTATGAGGCGAGAGAAGAAAAAATTGAAAATAGATTTAAATGGTGTGAGTAAGATTAGTTTAACTACGTATATGTGGAAATCGAGCCACCAAGTAGCTGAATACATGGTTATTACTGGTCATTTTATTGATCTTTGGGTGGAAGTTGCAAGAGAGTTTTGAGTTTTGTGAAAGTGCTGCTCCAAGGCGTGGAATTGATGTAGCCGATGCAATTTTTAAGTGTTTGAAAGCATGGGGATCGAAAATAAAGTTTTTTCAAGATGTCATTGATAATCTTTGCTTATAACGATTCATGTCTGAGAAATCTCAAGGAGTACTTATCTGTAAGTAATAAATTATTTCTTGGTGGTGCTTTGTTTCATGTTAGATGTTGTGCACACATATTAAATTTGTTAGTGCAAGATGGTCTTGGTAAGATTAAGGATATCATTTTTAATGTTCGTGAAAGTGTGAAGTATGTTAACTATAATGATGCAAGGTTAAAGGCTTTTTGTGATGTTGTTGAACAAAAGCGTTTGAAAGATAGGAAGCTTATTATTGGTATTCCAACGAGATGGAATTCAACATTTCTTATGTTGTCAACTGCTTTGAAATTTAAGTCTGTCTTCACAGCTTATAAGGAAAGAGAGCCACATTATGATTATGCACCTTCACTTGAAGATTGGAACAAAGTTGAGAAAGTTTGTAAACTTTTAGAGGTGTTTAATCTAGCTACTCATGTGATCTCAGGTTGTGAGTATCCTACTTCTAATCTGTATCTTGCAGAAGTTTGGAGAGTGAAACAAGTACTTGATAATGCGGCTAATGATAGAGATCTTTTCATGAGAGAGATGGCAGCTCCAATGAAAAGTAAGTTTGACAAATATTGGGGGGAATGTAATTTGTTGATGGCCATTGCTAGTGTCTTAGATCCTAGATGTAAATTTCATGTTGTTGATATATGTTTTCCCATGATATATAAACCTGAAGAAGTTGCAAAAGAAAATATAAAGAAGGTGCGAAATTCATTGGAGGAATTATATGATGAGTATGTATCTTTGAGTTTGCAAGAGTCATCTTCTACAGAGGGACATAATGGTGGAAATAATCCAACCTCTTCCACTCAGTCAGGATCGTCAGTCATCACTGGATTTGACCAAATCATGAGCATTGTCGTGAAAAAGAAGCTATTCTCGCATTGAAATCAGAATTACAAGTTTATTTGGATGAAGGTGTCTATATTCCAGGATAGTGATAATAACTCCTTTAGTGCTTTGGAGTGGTGGAGGAACAATAGTTTAAAATACAAGATCTTATCAAAGCTAGTCACGATATATTAGTCATTCCAATTTCAACTGTGGCATCAGAATCCACATTCAGTGCTGGAGGTAGAGTTATTGACCAATATCGTTCTAAATTGAATGAGGAATCTATTGAGGCACTCATTTGCGGTGGGGATTGGCTTCGCCATAAGTATAATTTGAAAAGAAAGTCAAAGGTTAAACTTCATATTTTGCCTTTTTTTCTTTCTTAAATATGTTAACATCAAGTTATTTTAAAGTATTTTCAATCTAATGACATGAATATTTTTCTTATTTTGAAGGTGGATGAAGGCCAAGAGGAAATCACATTGAAGATATGATGCATTTTAAGCTGTTTGTTGGACAATTTTAACTTTATTGTTATTGAAATTTTGGGAGCTTCTAAAGGGCCAATTTTTTTAACACAAGTGTTTTAAATTTGTGTGATTTGGCTGCACAAATATTTCGTTTTATGCTTTATGTTTTATTTAATAGGCTAATACTTTTAAGGGCCAAGTTTAAGGCCAGAAAGACAACTTGTTATTTTTAATGGCCTATTAGCTTGTTAGCCTTTTAAGAGATAGGTCAAAAGCTATTTAAAGATCTAAATACGAGATAGGCTTTTAAGTAGGCTACAAGGCCAGGCCAGACTTTTAAAAAGGCCAGGCCAGGCTCAAAATAAAGCCTTTAACAGGTCACAGGCCAGGCTTAGGCTTTTAATTTTCAAAACAGGCTAGGCCTATTTAACCAAAGCCTGGCCCGGCCTGGCCCATTCCCACCCCTACGCACCAGACCCACAAAATGCCTCACTCCGCAAATAGCGTCTTCTAACTTCATCACAACTCGTTTCCGCTCCCTCTTGTCTGCCAGGACTACCATTATTCGCAGCCACGAGTCAGTCACCACTCCTCCGTCTCGGCCTCTTCAAACCCCAACCCGTCGATGACCACTCAGCCCACTGAACCTTTGTTGCCCTTCGCTCCATCGAACCCACACCATGGAATCACGTGACTCGTTAAGTCAATTATCAAAATTTTCAAATTTTTTTTTATCCTTTTCCATGTCATAGATGCCATGTTGGCGTTAATGTGTGCCAAGTGGGACAAAAATTGCCGCCCCCGCTTAAAATTGGAGAAAAATCAAGGGGAGACCCCTTAATTGCAAAAGGGGGAAAACCATTGAAGACTCAATTCCCACAATTGAAAAGTGAGATACCGAAATTGCATAATCGCGATACTTCACAGATTAAAAGTGGATTTAAACCAATAGTTTATGAACCTAGGAGTACCCATTCACACCACAAGCCATGCAATATGAACAATATTTTACATCCACGGATGTCAGACGTAAGTTGTTAGATGTTATGTTAGTATTTTCTCTTTTCCCGGGGTTTGAATCATGGTCCTCCTCCTTTTAACACCTTATATCCCAAGCTCTCACCACATGAGCTAACTAACCGGGATATTTTACATCCACATTCGATAGATAATACAATTATACAACACAAAGGAGAAAGGTTACCTAATTTTTTGGGAGTAAAAGGTCATTTTGGTCCCTAAACGTGTGAGATGCGGTCACTATAGTCTCTGAATGTATCAAAATTTCAAAAAAATCTCTGAGTTTGTCTTCAATTAGTAATGTTGGGGACCAAACTGACTAACAGAAGACATATTCGAGGACCAAACTAATTAACAGAAGACACATTCGATGACTTTTTTGTAATTTTGATACATTCAGAGACTATAGTTATAACGTCTCACACATTCAGAGAGTAAAATAACTGTTTACTCAATTTTTTGAAGAATGTAGATCAAGTTAGATAAATTATGTGGGTTGAGCATAATGTAAGACTTTAAACATAAAAGTTACTATAACATCAGATTAATATCTGACAAATTTTGACAAAACAGCCAGAGCAGTAAATGGAAGAAGCAAACCTTGTGTTTTACTCTGTAGCATGTATTAATGCTTTTGCTGGCCACCTGACCCCAGTCTCCAACCAAGTATATGATCAGCAATCAGCATGAATTCTGAAATATCAAGTGAACTTCCCCTGCGACAAAGGTAAAATACTGTAACTTGAGTAAGTATTAAACTAAACAAACTATCAATTAAGGGTAGCATCAACTGCACTGCAGCTAGCTAGTTATAATTCATAAACTTAGGCCACCCTATTATTTTTTACTCCAGAGTGGCCACATGCACAAAATAAAGAGGCTTCATTTTTTGTTGCTATAATTTGTACTAGTTTATCATGGTGTAAAATTTTCATGGCAAAATTTGTCTAAGGTTTTAAATTGTGGTCGTGGTCACGATTGCGGATGCTTCGTGGTTTTTGATATTGTCGACAATTGAGGTCAAATGTGGTTGATGTGATATGAATCGTAGTCACGTTGAGATTTAGGAGACCTCAAAAATCGTAGCTTCATGCTTGTGTGTATATATAAATGCAACCAGAATACCAGAAGTAGAACCACACATAGGAGTAAAAGTTTATAAATCTACGACACTTATTTAGTGTTGGATATCCAAGTGTGAGATAGTTTCACACTGTCTATATAGAATTTATAAGATGCTAGACCCGTAAACTTATCACCTTAAGGTTTTGGGTTCAAACGTGGTTAAAGTCTCTTGCTACATCCCAAAAGATATAAATATAAATATAAAAAAAAACCCAACAATTAGAACAAACCTCAAATCAATTTCGAACTAAGAAATGGCTGGAGGAATGCGTGGCCTTGAACAATTTATGCAAAATTGCAAAGAGGATGAAATTTAATGTGGTAATACAATGTTCTGAAGGGAGTACCCAAAAAAAAAATATATATATACAATGTTCTGAAGGAAGAGGAAGCAGATTAATGAGAGGAACATATGGATATGAGGGGTGTGTATGGGTGAGCTTATATTATAGGGAATGCTTCTCCTTTCTGCTATTGATAAAAGATGTTAGTCTTCACTGCCTTTAAGAAAGGAGCTTTCAACGAGAAACGAGATCTTAAGAGGGGTGAAAGCGTGCCACCACTTGATTATTTTAAAGGATAAAAAACAACGAGACCTTTTATCTTTTGGGAAGCAGGAAAGAGAAACACCAGCCACAAATATAAATTATTAATTGCAGAAAGGAGAAGTTGGATGTATAGAGAGTAATATAAAAACTTATACAGAAGATATAGAAGATATACTATAATCCAAAGGTGTGAGATTCCATACATACACACATACGCAGAAAAGAGAGTAAGAGGTTATGTGTGGCAAGTGGTGAGTGGTGTCTGCTGTGCTGTCTGTCTCCCTCTGCTGCAAAGTATAATTTCAGTGCATTTCCCAGCAGTTTGTTGTACCGTTGTGAGAAGAATAAAAAGAATCAAATAAGCAAATAATAAAAAGGGAAAGAGGGATTGTGTCAGCTTCTTTGACGGGAAATAATAATATGGCCGGAAGGGGCTTGAGATTCTGGAGAGTATGTGTTCTGTCAGTTAATGTAAAAAAAAAGAAAGAAAGTAGAGGAGTTGAGAGGCGAAGCATGTGTGTATGGTGGAGGGGTCAAACTTTTATAAAGCAGGAAAAAAACAAAGAAGGCGGGCACTGCCAACTAGGGCCTGATTTCATGCTTAGGTGATTCATAAATTTATTTTAATTTTTGCTTTATCTCGATTCTCCGGCTGCTGAACGTTTGGATTGACTACAACATTTTTGCTTTTTGACGACAGTTGAAAATTATAGGTAAAACTATCAAAATGATTAGGCAACAGTTTTTAAAGGTAGTCTGTATGAGCGTTACCTATTATTTAAGGCAATATTTTTGCATACTTTTTGGCCATACTTCAAAAAATTGTTGCCTGTTGGTTACGAATAGGCAACTATTATCACGCTAGCCTAACGCAGCAATTGGACAATTTTATTTTACTTAACTACATGTCGCAACTGTTCCCTAAACCTTAAAATGCAACATTTTAAAATTGTAACCGTAGCTTATAGGCAACATTTTTCAACTGTATGTGTATAATAAAGGAAACATTTTTAACGTGTAAACATAACCCTATTTTTAGTATAATTGACAACTATAGCCTAAAATACTAGAGACAACATTTTATAATTGTAGCCTTAATTTTATTTAATTTCAAAAATTTAAATAACGATATTAAATTAGGGAAATTTTACCTTAATATTATAATCCATAAATCTGCAAATAAAATCATAATTTGATTTCATATTCAACTCACTCACGTCCAACTTTAAATTTTAATAAATAGACAATTCATGAATAGTAAATGGATTATGTGTCGCATAATATTTTTTTTTTGAAAGGCAAAAGGAATTTTTATTGAAATTTAACTATAAGCATTACAAGAGCATAAGACATACTCAAGTACAATACATCATAATTTCAAGGTGCCAATTTTTTGCTCCTTTACTGGTCCACCCCCTATCAGTATAGATATTTGCCCATGGATAACCTACCATATACATCAGAAATAAGCAAACCATCTCATATTATGTTGTCATTCAATCAATATTCCTAGACTTAATCTCAGTACAAGGCCACAAAACCAGACCACTTGCTTCAATAAGCTGCCACCAATTCTTTTTCAGCAAAATACATGGCAAAATATGCCTTCTTATCCTCTCCTTCGTCCGCAGTTACTGCACAGAACTGCAGAACTCAATTCTGCAGACATAGTTTGAAGCGTATCCGCATTCACATAGCTACTTCAAACACTAGCCACCTTGCTTCACCACATTCTGCACCTGTTTCTCCACAACTAGCTTCATCTACTTACATCACCTCTTTCTTGATTTGCTGCATGTCACATAATATATGTTCTATAATAGTTGTTAAACATTGAATGAGTTCAAAAACCAATCCAAATGCACAATCATAAACAAAATGACACTAATGATTTGATACTAACTCCGGGACGAGCAGCTAGTAACTGAGATCAAGAAGTAAAAATCTATTAGTCTATTAAAGAATATCCATCTATAGGAACACTGAATACTATCATGAAAAAGACTACAAAGTAGACGTACTCAGGTCCATGCATGAGTTAATGCTACTAAAGGCTTTAGGCTCTAAACATAGACAAAAATGACATCATACACTAGCATATCAAGTAGAAAAACCTGTGAACTGAGGTAATATTTTATTCCCCTTAGTTACTGGTGCAGTCAATCTATCATGAACCATTGAATAAGATTCAGAAAGATTCAAAATTACTTAAGTAAAGTTGAAAATGAAACCCAAAAAAAGCACAAAGAAAATGCAGCAGCTTTGCATTCCATGGCATACCTATTTCCTCAAATTCATGAGCAGCAATTTCTGATAGTACATGTGCAAAGACTTTTTGGATTTTCTGTTATCTCCCCTTCTACTGCAGGGGCTCCCTTATCAGACTTATCAGACCCCTCTTGATCCTAAACAAAAACAACAACTTTAGAAGAGAAAAAAATAAACAATGACATACTATAAAACAAACTCAAAAGCGAAAAAAAAAAGTCATACTTAATATTCAGCAGCATTATAGGTTGTCTTAGCCTTCTCATGTTATGCCTTGAGCTCAACAACTATACTCATTTAATAATGCCAAAAGATATCAATTTAACAAGTTATCTTTTACCCTTTTAACATCCTTCAAATCAAGGGTACACAGTTCTGAAGCATCCTAACAATTTATGGGCAGCATGTATAGATAATTGCAATAAAACATCATTGCCTCCATCCAAGTATTCATAAATTCTAAAGATAATTCCAGTAAAATATCATTGTCTCCATCCAAGTATTCATAAATTCCAATTACTGTTAATTGTGAAATTCTCTTCAAATATGTGCTTGAGACAATGATAAAACATCTAACGTTAAGAAATTCCACTGATGTATTTAAAATCAAATATGACACGATAAATAATGGGAGAAGCAGAAATGTTTCACACATTTGCTATAAGGATTCTTCGAAAACAAAAATAGACAAAGCGAGAAGTAGTGAAGACAGTCTGTGGTATCCATCTTCGTTAAAAGAAACAAATAAAAAGAAAGAAAAGGGAGCGACCTTAACCTATCGGTGGCCTCCATCTTTGTTCACCGTCACAAGACATGCGCCACCGCCGTGCCTCCAAGCCCTTGCGCCGCCGCAAGCAAGCGGCCCTAACCCACAACAAGTATTCAATGAACGTTATTAGCACATCTTAAATAAGCTAAATGAGCTGAGTCAACTCTAGCTATAAATATAAATTTTATGCTTGACGATTGAAATATAAATACAGATTAATTGATACAAACCACAACAAGTATTCAAGCATGCATTGCTTCTACCACACGTATTGAAAACTTTTCCCAGTTTACTTCAAAGTATTTTTATGTTCTAATTTTTCCTCTAAACTTTTTGGTGTCCAAAATATTTTTTCACTTTCCTCAATTCAACTAAGAAGTTCATAAGACCTCCCCTTTATGCTATGGTAAAACGATAATATACTTATACTATAATATACTAAAAGTCTCTTCTTAGTTGTGACGTCATTGGTGGCATTTCCCAAATCTCAGGGTCATTTGTTGTGCATGAAATAGTGGGCTCTAACTAATAGTCCTCATCAATCATCATCATGGGGGTAGCTTCCATTTTCAAGTGCCAGTGGTTATTTTCTACTATGGCCTTGTTCGGATTTACACTCTACACAAGAATACTTTCAAAGTTTCACTTTCAACTCATACTACATAAATTCATAATCCTCTAAGCATAGTTGGGGGTTATTTTAGCATTTAATGAAAGATGAAAATCTAGCTATATAGCACAAGGAGTCCCTAGCTAATAGCACAACAATTATTGCAACCAAGCCAAAGTCCCAACTTCCCAACACCAAACACCAAACAGAACATGACAATAGAGCAATTACAAAAAACTACAAGTAGCTGTCCAATTGCAAATAAAGAGAATAGATTGGGCCTGAAAACAAATAAGTAAGTTGACACCACCCCTACTGGAAAGATACAAGAGAGTAGCGAATGTGTGACATTGTCCTTGCATTATTCACTCCTTGCTGGTATAGTAATCATACATGACTACTTAGACCGTGTAGAATTGCTGGAAGATGAACTATAGACCTATACAATGACTAAGGATTTACACAATAAAGAACAGAACCAACTGGATCTTTCCTAGAGAGGATAACAGCAATAGCTACAACAGTAAAGCCCAAACTGATGTAGTTTGTACCGAAATACAACAAACAGAGCTATTTCTCCTTAATCAACACAAAATCCCTAAACGCATAAATTCCATAACTCATAAAACAATCAATATGTTAATGCACGAAATGGTGCAAGGTCGTACCTTTATTCTCTGCTTCGTAACTGGGTGATGAGCTCTGTGATGAGCACTCCTCCTCCGGGCACGATGTCCTCCATCCGTTAGACTGGCGGGTGGGGTACCTGCAAAAGGCACTCCGATGCCTAAATTAGATTAGGGCTTTTTGGGTGAGCATAGAGCTCGCATCGTAGAGATGAGTTTAGGGTTTAAAGAGAGTGTAGAGAGAGATAGAGCTGAGAGAGAGTCCCCTTAACCTAAGGGGCCAAGCCCCTTTATATAGGAGTGGTAGTTCTGATTTGTATGCTAGCTTCCTCCCTCAGCAAGTATCCGTTTGGAGTGGATAAAGCTTATCTCTTCTCCTTGATATTCGGAGTTAGTTACTTGTGATGATGCTTTAGACCCTTTCTGGAATACCGAGCTCAGAGCTCTCCCATACCGAGCTGAGAGTTCTCCTAAGGATTACCGAGCTCAGAGCTCTCTGGGATATTATACAGAGTACCGAGCTCTACAAAGATGATACTGAGCTCTCTAAAGATGATACCGAGCTTGGAGCTCTCCTACCGAGCATGCAGATCTCCTTCCATACATGCAAATCTCCTACCGAGCTTGCAGTTCTCCTTCCGAGCATGCAGATCTCTTACCGAGCTTACAACTCTCCTACCGAGCCTGGAAATCTCCTACCGAGCTTAAAGGTCTCCTGTAGAGGATACCGAGCTTATAGCTCTCTTACCAAGCTGGGAGCTCTTATTTAGCAGATCGGAGATCGGGTCCGTAACACAAGCCCCCTAGACTTGTTAACTTGAAGAGTTAGTAAGTCTATATTATTTTCCGTTATCCGACCCCGTAAGTGAGGGTTATCGAATGGGGAGTGATTCGTTGGTGATCTTGAACCACAAGCCCCCTAGACTTATTGACTTGATCAGCTGAGCATTTATTTTACTTAGAGTGCCAGTATTTGTTTTTCTCTAAATACCTTGAAAGAGTTTGTCCCATCCTAGAATTGCTCTTGATGAGCTTGAAATAGCATAATTATTGCTTGAGAGTAGTAGGTCGAATGATCTGATACGCAAGGTATGATATCAAAAATCTGAGATGACCTATGAGATTTGATCTCTGAGATCTGAGCTAGTATCTGATGCGTGACTTGAGGTCATCCAATTATCTGCGTAGTTTGAGGTCATCGAAATCGTTGTAGTCTTCCAATTATCTGCACAATTTGAGGTCTTCCAGATCGCTGCAGTCATCCGAATATCTCAAAGTTAAGCTCGAACATGGGGATCTTAAATGCAGATAAAGCTTCGAACTGGTTGAGTTGAGCTCAGATGAGGATGAGCTCAGAGCAGGTCATGCTCCTATCAGGATGCGCTTCGAGTAGGTCAAGCTCAGATGAGGATGAGCTCCAAGCAGATCGAGCTCCTATCAGGATGAGCTCCGAGCAGGGTCAAGCTCGGATGAGGATGAGCTCCGAGCAGGTCGAGCTCCTATCAGGATGAGCTCCGAGCTAGTCGAGCACGAACGAGGATGAGCTTCGAGCAGGGTCAAGCTCGGATGAGGATGAGCTCTGAGTAGGTCGAGCTCCGATGAGGATGAGCTCTGAGCAGGGTCAAGCTCGGATGAGGATGAGCTCTGAGTAGGGTCATGCTCGGATGAGGATGAGCTCCGAGCAGTTCGAGCTTCTGTTAGGATGAGCTTCAAGCAGGTCGAGCTCCTATCAGGATGAGCTCCGAGCGGGTCGAGCTCAGATGAGGGTGAGCACCGAGCAGGTGAAGCTCCAGTCAGGATGAACTCCGATAAATACTTGTGCTGAAGTGCAAGGAGAGCTTGTAAATAGGTCTGAACTATAGGTAGAGCTTCAACCCCAAACTTGTGTTTTGATTTGAAGATTAAGTGTAAGTAGAGCTCTGAACCGGTTTGAACTGTAGGTCTCCGCATAGGTCGAGCTCAGACCTATAGTGGTCTACTCCCACCAAAAACTTGTACTTGAATTTGAAGAATTGAAGTGCATGTTGAGATATAAACCTCTACATTGGAGAGCTGGTCTTCGTTGGTGAGCTCACGGAGAGCTTTACCTTTCCGAGCTCACGGAGAGCTGTTTTTAGTGAGCTCACAGAGAGCTTTGATTTTTCGAGCTCGTGGAGAGCTGGTCTTCGTTGGTGAGCTCACGGAGAGCTTTACCTTTCCGAGCTCACGGAGAGCTGCTTTTTGTTAGTGGGCTCATCCCTTGACCGAGCTGCTTCAGAGCTCATCAGGCCTTTATGCTGACCTGGTATCTTTGAAACCATAGAGGTTGATTAGATCGATTGGCGACCTTGACCGAGCTGCTTTAGAGCTCATCAGGCCTTTATGCTGACCATAGAGGTTGATTGGGTCGACTGGCGACCTTGACCGAGCTGCTTTAGAGGTCATCCTTTTGACCGAGCTGCTTTAGAGCTCATCAGGCCTTTATGCTGACCTGGTATCTTTGAAACCATAGAGGTTGATTGGGTCGACTGGCGACCTTGACCGAGCTGCTTTAGAGGTCATCCTTTTGACCGAGCTGCTTTAGAGCTCATCAGGCCTTTATGCTGACCTGGTATCTTTGAAACCATAGAGGTTGATTGGGTCGACTGGCGACCTTGACCGAGCTGCTTTAGAGTTCATCAGGCCTTTATGCTAACCATAGAGGTTGATTGGGTCGACTAGAGACCTTGACCGAGCTGCTTTAGAGGTCATCCTTTTGACCGAGCTGCTTTAGAGCTCATCAGGCCTTTATGCTGACCTGGTATCTTTGAAACCATAGAGGTTGATTGGGTCGACTGGTGACCTTGACCGAGCTGCTTTAGAGGTCATCCTTTTGACTGAGCTAATTTTCTGACATCATGGGGTCATTCAAGGAATTGACCTTGAGGTCTGTATAATTTTAAGGTCATCCGAATGACTGTATTGAGGCCAGCTCATCCTTGAATGGTCGAGGTCAGCCAGGCGGCTGATCTGAGGTCGATCGAGTTGATTAGTTGAGCTTTGTTAAGCTTATCTTGATCTTTTCCAAGATTTGTGTGGCTAGTCTGCATTCCTGATTCTTAGGATACCAAAAGATTTGATTTTTATCTTGACCTCTCCAAAAAAGTAGTTAGTAAAAGATATGATGGGATATTTTGGATATTAGGAGAGGAGATATGACTTGGATAAATTATTATAACAAAAGATTTAATTTAAATTCTTGTTAGAATTTAAATTACAATTTTGAAGAGGTGATAAGATAAGCAATATCATGTGAGACCGAAAATAACTGCTCCAGATAAGATAAATTGAAATTTGAATTATTTAATACCGAAGTCTGGTAAACCATCATTCGCTATTCGGCAAGATAATAGTGTCCGTTTGGATTTTTCATAGGGAAAATAATAATGAGACATATCAATATGAATTGTTCTTGACATATCCAAATCATGGTGAGTTTGAATAAAAATGATGAGTCAATAATGCAAAAGAGAGTATGTAACATTTGGCATGTCCGTGATAAGTCGATCATATGTATATGAGAAGCTGCAACATCGATTGATTCTCCCTTAATAAAATAAAATATGTCTTTTGCATTACTTTTGAAATAATCGACGAAAACAAATCGGAGTTCTACCGCTTTGAAATCGATTTGGGCATAGGTTGTCCAGTGTGATATATCCATACCAATATTGTAGCAATTTTCGAAAATCAATTTGTTAGTATATGATAAGCTCGGATGGCCAGAAGTATTTTTCTACGAGAATTGATTAGAAATGTTTCTCGAAAACTGATTGGGTTATTCGAAAATCTCATCCACGATGATTAGAAGGCAGATAAGGAAGGAAAGCACCTGATTAGGAACACGTTGCTCGGATGAATGCGCTGAGAGCATTTTTGTTTGAAAACTGATCTCAATGGTCTCGGCATAATTGGCATGCACCGAGGCCAGCAACTATCTCGCTTAGCAAGAGAAATACGCTTACTTTTCAGGTTTTCCATGGCAAATTTCGGCCGGTGTCCCATCCGTGATGATGACATAGATTAGCATGACCAAACACGTTCTCTTGAAGTATGAGGTTCCATGACCAGCAATGGTTGATCTCTGCTCTGAGTTGCTCTGAGATCGGATCTTTCGGTGGCTGAAGACTCTGGCTAACGGTGTTCTTTGTGTGTACCATTTTGCTCAATGATATTCTTGAGGCCCAGGCTAGTTTTACTGGGCCCCACGGTGGGCGCCAATGTTAATGCACGAAATGGTGCAAGGTCGTACCTTTATTCTCTGCTTCGTAACTGGGTGATGAGCTCTGTGATGAGCACTCCTCCTCCGGGCGCGATGTCCTCCCTCCGTTAGACTGGCGGGTGGGGTACCTGCAAAAGGCATTCCGATGCCTAAGTTAGATTAGGGCTTTTTGGGTGAGCATAGAGCTCGCATCGTAGAGATGAGTTTAGGGTTTAGAGAGAGTGTAGAGAGAGATAGAGCTGAGAGAGAGTCCCCTTAACCTGAGGGGCCAAGCCACTTTATATAGGAGTGGTAGTTCCGATTTGTATGCTAGCTTCCTCCCTCAGCAAGTATCCGTTTGGAGTGGATAAAGCTTATCTCTTCTCCTTGATATTCGGAGTTAGTTACTTGTGATGATGCTTTAGACCCTTTCTGGAATACCGAGCTCAGAGCTCTCCCATACCGAGCTGAGAGTTCTCCCAAGGATTACCGAGCTCAGAGCTCTCTGGGATATTATACAGAGTACCGAGCTCTACAAAGATGATACTGAGCTCTCTAAAGATGATACCGAGCTTGGAGCTCTCCTACCGAGCTTGCAGCTCTCCTTCCGAGCATGCAGATCTCTTACCGAGCTTGCAGCTCTCCTACTGAGCTTGGAGATCTCCTACCGAGCTTAGAGCTCTCCTGTAGAGGATACCGAGCTTATAGCTCTCTTACCAAGCTGGGAGCTCTTATTTAGCAGATCGGAGATCGGGTCCGTAACACAATACTTTAGGAACACTTAAAGGAAGCTAATAAAGAATAGGTGTTTACCGCCACAAAAAAAACCTCCCTTGAAGCCCTTAGTTTATGCTGTCACGATGTTGAAATTTCATTTTGCAACAGAGTACCTACAAAGATATACAAACCAAAAATCCATTAAATTCAGAAATAGAAATTGCAACCAACAAATGTAATCTAAGTTTTAAATTCAGAACCGCAACCAACAAAGAGATATATTAAGTTATGATTAATGAGATATATTAAGTTAGGATTAGAAGGAGAGAATTGAAGGGAAATATATAAAAAAAAAAAACCTGCAGTAGAGGTCTGTAACTTTGGAGAAGAAGAGTCTGACAAATGGAGGCCAGCCAAAAGCATGAGAGTGCCACTTTCCAACCAAGAAGAAAAATGTCTCAACAAAAATTCTTCCCTAAATTTAAAACCACAAGGCAAGTTGTTAAACTAATGCCCAGGAAAATGAAAATGCAAGCAAAATACACTAACCCTCGAGAGATTCCTCGATGGTGGAATGATAGGGAGCTCCTTGTGAAGGGATTGGATTCTTCTCGCAAACGAAGAAGAACAAGAAGAAGAAGAAAGATGGTCTGAGCACGGCGGTCCAAACACGGTGTTTAACGGCGGTGGACGGAGCACGACGTTCAACGGTGGTGGATTGTGCAGTGACGGTGAGCGTCCGACAGGTTCACAGCAGCAGCGGTTGCCTCACATCCGGCAGTTCAAGTATCAGCAGCAGCATTCGAGAGAGGGTCTGCGACGAGAGTGAAAAGCGCTAATTTGGATTCCCGCGGTCGTTTTTTCGCGCAGTTGACACAGTCGAGGGTGAAAAAAAGCTACTACATGTGGTGTCCGATTTTATCAATTTTCAAAATTACATGTGACTGTATGTGACTGCGTCGTTTGATAACCGCAGACGATCCGGGTTCAGCGCTAAAATGATTTTTTATTCAGTTTTAAGTTTTTCTAAAAATTCCAACAAAAAAATAGTTTTTTAAAAAATTTATTAAAAACATTATTTTTTGGTGTTTGGGAGGGAAGAACCACCACATTGCCGCCAAAAGTTTTTTTTATTAATATTAAAATCAAAAAGGATAGAAATGTAACCTTTAATCATAAATAGTGTAACGGTTCAAAACTGTTCCCAGATATAGTTAAAGGAACATTTATTAACCATTGTAAAAAAAATTCACGTGGCAACAGGTCAAAACTGTTCTCATTCAAATTTTAGGGAACAATTATTCAGTATTATGAAAGGAGTGTTGGGTAAAACGTTCATTTTGTGGCAACAGTCACAAAATGTTGGCTAATCTACTCTTAGGCAACACTTTACACCCGTTGGTAGAAAATGTGTTGCCAGAAGCATAAAATATTGTAGTGTGAGCTTCCAATAATGTGATCCAAGAAGGCTTTCCTCTAGTCTGACCTACAGGTTGTATGCGGCGGGGGTGAGTACTTGTAAAAACACTCTGACGCTTAAGTCAGTAAGTGTATTAGTTTGGGCTAGAGAAGGAAAATAATAGCATACCATTGCATGAAGATGCAAGTCCCTTTATATAGCATACCTCTCTTAGTTACTGTTTGTGGTTTCCTAAATGTTTCCTTCTTGTCAGTCTCATTAATGAGGCAGTAAGATCTTCCGTACCTAAGGTTGCGTGTTGACTTTTCTTACTTTTGTACTTAGGGGTCTCCTATATTGATGACTCTCTATGTTATGGTATGGGTCTATTTAATAGTTCATATTGTGGCGTGACCTCTTGGCCATCTGTCTAAATATCTCTTTTTTTTCTTCCTAGGTGCGGAGATGTTACTTGTTGCCTTGTGATCCTCACATTGGCAGTCTATATCGTCGCCCAACTTTTTATGAGTGGTATAATCAACGTTGCTTTCTAGGCGACAGCGGCACAAATCTTGGTTGACTTGATTTTAATACCATAGTTATGTGCATTGATGACTTGTCCCCTGGTTTACTGTACCTGGGCAATAGAAGTTAAGGAATAAGGCTTTGTACTTTTGGCAACAATGACAAAGTCTGAATTAAAGGTATAGGTACAGTAGGATTTAGATTCTGTTCTTATTAAATATGTTAATTATGTTGAAGGATTAAAACATAACTGTTGGAACCTAAACGATTGAGAAGTTTAGACCATCATTAATTTTGATGATAACAAAGTATCTTCTGATAAGTCTTTGAGTGCGCAGGTATTAAAATCTCTTATGTTTTATCTCACTCAAGCAAGAAGAAGAAAATTCACAAGTACTGAATACATTCCATGTGTGTCAGCATCCTGTTCACTCCAGCGTCTTGTGTAAAGTGAGCGTCCGGTAGTGTTATTCTTTGACACGTGGATTATTCAATTCTTTGTGGCGTCCGCCTCTGCTCCGAGCGAGCATCTGGTCTTTTAATGAATCACGTGATGATCACGTTGTTGCTCTTCACCTCAGCTACTTTGGAACGGTATTCGAATTTGATTTTATGCACTCAATTTTATGTACGAAGAATCAAATGTGACACCTTTAGAATAAGACAAATTCGTACAAGGCAATTGTGTGAAAAGCAGATAGTACAATAACGGAAATATGTATTATTCTGATATTCTTTGGAAAGGAAGAAAAGGACAGAATTTCAAATTGTCTCACCCAGTGATTTGGAGCTAAAATATCTGCAACGGTATTATCCTCAAGACACCTATAAATACTTCAAGGTATTCATAGAAGTAGTGCTAGAAAACTATAAGAAACTACATTCTGAAAAGGTTATTACTCAAGTGAGCAATCAAGTTTCGTGCCAAGTCTCTGGACTACAAGAACTGAACCTCAGCGTCTGATTCTTTCTTTTAGAAAGTTATTTGTTTGAACCTAATCTTTTCATCATCTCTGTGAGAGTTATTTTGATTGTATTCAAAACTATCTTTGTGAAAGTTGTATTGCCTAGTTAAGGCTTTGTTCCCCAAAGGCTCGAACGTACTGAGTCGTTTTGAGAAGTTAAGAGTATTGTCAAGTTTGTGACAGTAGAATATTCTTAAGGAAATTTGTAATCAGTTGATTATAGTGGAAAATCCTCCAGGAACGAAGGGACTAGACATAGCTAACAAGTTGGTGGTGAACTAATATAAATCTCTGTGTCTCTTGATTTACTACTTTATACTTACGGTTATCTTGCGCATAAAAACAAGTGCTCAAAAATCTTATTTCCAGCGCCTGGTCCTACTCCAGCATCCGATTTCAAACAGATTCATTTTCAAGTGTTCTAAAGTGTTTTTAACTCAAATTTTGTGAAAAGTTTGTAAACACAATTCAACCCCCCTTCTTGTATTCACGTTCAGTTGGTACCAGAGCTCGGCCTCTTGGTTGAGCACTTAACAGTGTTAAGAGAAAAGATCCTATACTGTGAACATGTCTGCAGAAGGTGGTCACATGAATCGTCCTCCTCTATTTACTGGAGAAAAATTTGACTACTGGAAAGATAAGATGAAAGCTTTCTTTGAGACACAATAACTTGAGTTGTGGGATATTGTTGAAAGTGGTTACATTCTTCCCACTAATGCTGCTGGTGTTGCCATTGCCAGAGAAAATTGGAATGATGAGTAGAAAAAGAGATATCAAATCAATCAAAAAGCTAGATTCATTCTTATATGTGCTCTGTCAGAAAAGGAATATGACAAATGTAGCAAATTTGATACTGCCAAAGAAATCTGGGATTCACTTGTTTTGTCTTATGAGGGCTCCGCCCAAGTAAAAGAAACTAAAGCTAGCATGTTGGTTCGCCAATATGAGTTGTTTAAAATAGAAGAGGGTGAAACATTGAATCTATGTTTGGAAGATTCCAAACACTTGTTCATGAGTTACAGGCCCTTGAAAAAAGTTATACCACACCTGACCATGTGAGAAAGATCCTGAAAAGTTTGACCAAGCAGGTGCACTAAAGTAATCATGAATTCGACCGTTTCCTGGACCGCTACCGAGCTCAACATACCGAAGCTCGAGTTACCGAGCTCAACACAATCGAGCTCAACTAAACCTCAGATGCGTGCTTTAAAACGATACTTGCCTTTTAAAAAGTACGATCTATTTTTTTTTTTATAAAACCACTGCGGCACATCGAGTATCTACAATTTTTTCAAACACGGTGCAACTAAGACACAAGACTTAAATTTAATAAAACATACATGCATATATACCACTCAATAGTAATGTATACAAAATACGTAATAGTAAATGCACAAAGAAAATACACCTAAGGTAATGACGACTTCAAGAGAGTAATCATACCCTGGGTACTTTCCAGACACCCACGCAGGGGTCAGCTTCCAAAAGTAAACCACCGCCTACCCAGTAACAACAAAACATAACCGCCCTAACCGTCACAACCATCGCGACACAAAACATAGACAAAACAAATCACGACAAGTGTAGGTCGCCGCCGTCCTCGCCGAAGCTCCTCCTCGCCATCATTTGCCGCCGAAGTTCCTCGCGCTTCTCGACACGCTCGGGTAACCGCTATGGATTGAAGGCACCACGGGAAAGCGGTCAACTTCTCAACAATTCAAAATAAACACTATGATAAAGAAATAAGCAACACAATAATGTATATCAATCACCACACGTGACTCGACCTTCTCACTCTAGACTCGACTAACTCGCGATCCATTTCTCGACTGACAATTTTTCCTAATGCACACGCTGGCATCAGATGCTGGAAAGTCCAGCCGAAGCCTGGGATCTTCGCCTCCCTAGGACAATAACTCAGTCCCATAGCGCATGACGCCTAGTCAATCTCCCGTGAAACAAAGGGACCTAGCACTTAGTTATCCAGGTCACTACCAAAAACGCCATAACGACTCCGCCTTAGCTCGCTTCACTGATGAACACCGTGAATCACGATATCCAAAGAGTTATACACAAGATATTCAACCGCATGTCAAATAAAAAGAGCAAGCTCGATACATGAAGAAACGCAATTCAACAAATAATACATAATCCACAACATATATTCAATCACATATTAAATACATGCAAAACCCAATCATATCACAACATTACATGCTCGACACAAATCAAGGAATCCATACATAGTAATATAACAATAAAAATCCTAAAATGTTTAGGAAGTGCTCTTTCTTACGACAAAACATAAACACGTAGAATATGAAGTGCCCTTACCGAACTCCAAGCTACCGCCGCCGACAACGACCTCGACACTACTGCCTTCAAACGAAGTTCGACAACGACTTCTCTTACTCGATCTCGACACGCATACGCTCTCGATCCTGATCCCATCGCTCCCACGCCCCTCGGTTCGCTTCTCCCGCACACCTCGATTCTGAATCACACGATCTCGAATCGACTTCCTAATACAAACACAACTTAGTTCGATCTATGGGTTCTAATAACACTTAGCTCATAACCCCAATCTTAACTACAACCCAAGAAATATTAAAACTCAAGATCTTAAATATATTTTTCCTTCTAACACAAAGTTAGGGTTTTCGATCAAAAAGTTCATGAAAAGGTTATCCTGATGCTACACAGTAAATCGACGACAACAACAACCGTAAGCAACGCATAACAAACTAAAACAAGAAATCAAACAACCAAAAAGGAAGCGGTTTTCGGCACGCTTATTGCAGAAAAAAATGTAGGAAGAATTTGTTTTACAAGCTCAAATAATCTGCTAGAAAGGCTCATTATATCATGAAGAAGAAAACCCATCAATATGAGGTGATTTGGAAGCATAAAAACTAGCTAAAATGGAAAGAAGAAATGGCGCTAAACAAAGAGTATGAAGGAAGAGAATCGCTTTTTCATACCTCAAACGGTGGTCGAGAAGGTGAGATACGCCGAGGAGATGATGAGAACAAGCTTGATGCAGAAAATTTGTGCAGAGCTCAAGAAAATCCAAGGTTCTTCGATGGAGGTTTCGAGAGAAAGAGGAACCTCGAGAAGAAGGGAAGAAAGAAGAAAGAGAAAGTTGAGGTTTCGAGGAAACCGATCGTGATATACAACCAGAGAAGGGCATAATCAGAATTACAATTATGAGATGCTAATCCCATCAATCAATCTACCCATCTAATCTCTCCTCTCTCATGATTACCCTCTAGGCTATAGGTTACGTATCTAAAAGAAGCACAAATACGAGAACCGCAAACCTAATATATGAATATTACAAACAAAATAATCATAACGTCAATAACGCTCGTAAAAATACGAGTGATATCATCTCGACCACGATGTTTCCCAGGTGCTCGTGCAAGCGCACAAGGCTCTAACACGAAGTTCGCACGCCTCCTCGCCTCGACATGCGACTTCCTCACTAATTTCACGCGAATAATGCACGCGATCTCCTCAGCTTGACATATGACCTTGGCACGCGATCTTGGCACGGGATCTTGGCACGGGATCTCGACACGGGATCTCGACACGAGGTCGATCTCGTGATCTCGTCCTCAGGTGTTACAGTAACTGCTATTCAAGAAGCAAAAGATTTAAATGTCTTAAGACTTGAAGATCTTTTGAGTTCTCTAAAAGCTCATGAACTTGAGTTGAATGAGGAAGAACCTGTAAAGAAAAGCAAATCTATTGCTTTGAAAGTCAATAAACATAAAGCCAGTACTTCTAAAGCTCTTCAAGCTGAAGAAGAATCAGAAGATGAAGCTTCAGAAGGAGACGTTGATGAGTCGGATGATGAGCTCGCGTTCATATCCAGGAAGATCCAAAGGATGTGGAAGAAAAGAAACTTCAAGAAGAAATTCCATAAGAAAGATGTCAAGGACAAGAAGGAAAACAAAGACAAAAGCCAAGTTGTCTGCTATGAATGTAAAAAGCCTGGACACTTCAAATCTATATGTCCTAATCTTAAGAAGAAGCCCACAAGAAGTTCTTTCAAGGGAAAGAAGAAGAGTCTCGTGGCTACATGGGAAGATCTAGATTCATCATCCTCTGAGGAAGATAATCATGAAGAAGCCAATCTTGCCCTTATGGCAAATACTGACTTAGACTCTGAAGAAGAAGTTGAAGAGGTAATAATATATGATTCTTATTTTGAACTTCAACTTGTATTTGATGATCTCCTTAAGGACTCTGCCACCCTCTCCACTGAGTATAAAGCTTTGAAAAAGAAATTTTCAAAATTATCTCAAGAGTTTCAAGTTTTGAAAAATGAAAACTCAAAGCTCAGTGAAGAGAACCAGAACCGAAACCGAAAATCAGCGTCACGGTGGATAGTCGTCTGGTGACATGTCGAGAACTAGAAGTCGAGAACTCCCAACCCAAAGCTCAAGCTAAAGGCAATCCTAAGTGTAAAACAAATGATTATGAATATGCATTTCAAAAGTTTCTTGCAGAAAGTGTAACTCGAAGCAAGCAAGCTTCAATGATTTGGGGTGTCAGTAAAACGACAACTCAAGGTCTTGGTTACATATCAGATGAACCCTCTTTAAAAAATAAAAATCCCGCATTTGATAAATCCAATGATCACAGTGAATGCTTGCATTGTACCTACTGTAACAAACCTGGTCATTTGAAAAGTGCATGTACTGCTTTTAAGATTAAGAAGGACAAGTATCCTTCAAGAACTAACAAGAAAGGACCCAAAAAGATATGGGTACCTAAAGATAAAATAGTCTATGTTGCAGACATGCTTAGTAACAAAGTTAACACACATATCTTGGTACTTAGACAGTGGATGCTCGCGTCACATGACGGGAGAAAAGCATATGTTCCAAGAGCTAAGGCCTAAAGAAGAAGGATTTGTTGGTTTCAAAGAAAACCATAAAGGTAAAATAGTTGGAATTGGTCGCATTGGTAAAGGCTCTCTTCCCTCTATTGATAACGTGCTTTATGTTGAAAGACTAAAGCATAACCTATTGAGCATAAGTCAATTATGTGACAATGGTTATGATGTCATTTTTACAGAAACTAGATGTTCAGTAAAAAACAAGAAAGATGGCTCTATTTTCTTTATAGCAAAGAGGAAACAAAATATTTATAAAATTGATCTTTCTGAACTTGCACAACAAGATGTCAAATGTCTTATGTCTGTTGAAGATGAACAATGGATTTGGCATAAAAGATTGGGTCATGCCAGTTTGAGATTAATCTCAAAACTAAACAAGCACAGTCTTGTTAGAGGCTTACCAAATCTTAAATTTCAATCTGATGCTCTCTGTTAGGCATGTCAAAGAAGAAAACAAGTTAAAACTTCTTTTCATTCAAAAAATATTGTTTCAATATCTAGACCACTTGAGCTTTTACATCTTGATCTTTTTGGTCCAACAAGGACAACCTCTTTAACCGGAAAGAAATATGGGCCAGCCATTGTTGATGATTTTACTAGATGGACATGGGTTAGATTCCTTGCCCATAAGGATGAGTCATTCAAGATATTTACTGTTTTCTACAAATTAGTTCAAAATGAAAAAGGAATTTGTATTTCTTCTATTAGAAGTGATCATGGGGGAGAATTTGAAAATGAAAACTTTCAAAAATTTTGTGAAGAAAATGGCATCTCCCACAATTTCTCCTCTCCTAGAACAGCACAACAAAATGGTGTTGTAGAAAGGAAAAATAGGTCCCTCCAAGAAATGGCCAGGACCATGATCAATGAAGCTGATATTGCTAAATATTTTTTGGCAGAAGCAGTAAACACAGCTTGCTATATTCAAAATAGAATTCTTATTAGACCTATTTTGAAGAAGACTCCATATGAACTGTGGAAAGGTAGAAAACCAAACATATCTTATTTTCATCCCTTTGGTTGTATATGTTATATTTTGAATACTAAGGATCAACTTGGTAAGTTTGATTCCAAAGCTGACAAAGGTATCTTTTTGGGATACTCTGAAATATCTAAAGCTTTTAGAATATACAATAAAGAAACTTTGATATTGGAAGAATCCATTCATGTCAAGTTTGATGACAAGAAGCCTGACACTGCCATGTCAGAGCTGGATGAGTTATTTTCAGATTTAAATATTGGTGGCACTACAAATGGTGATCCATCATCTTCAGTGTTCGGTGGTAACCAGACTCTGGATTCTGCTCAATAAGAAGCTGGAGTCAGAAAGAATTGGAGATACAAAACTAATCATCCCAAAGATCAAATCATAGGAGAACCTGGAGATAGAGTTAGAACAAGATCCTCTTTCAAAGAGCATGCAGATATTGCACTTCTCTCTGAAATGGAACCTAAAATGATTGATCAAGCCTTGGAAGATGAAGGTTAGATTCTGGCTATGCAAGAAGAGTTGAATCAATTTCAAAGAAATGATGTCTGAAAGTTAGTTACTCTACCAGAAGATAAGCAAGCTATTGGTACTAAATGGGTATTTAGAAAAAAGCTTGATGAAGATGGTAAGGTTGTGAGAAACAAAGCAAGATTAGTTGCTCAAGGTTACTCACAAGAAGAAGGTATAAATTATACTGAAACTTTTGCACCTGTTGCAAGGTTAGAAGCTATTCGTATTTTGCTTTCATTTGCTGCACACCATGAGATAATTCTTTATCAAATGGATGTGAAAAGTGCTTTCTTGAATGGTTTTATAACTAAGAAAGTCTATGTGAAACAACCTCCTAGTTTTGAAGATATTGAATTTCCAGAACATGTTTTTAAACTTAAAAAGGCTCTGTATGGTTCTAAGCAAGCTCCTAGAGCTTGGTATGATATACTAAGTTCATTTTTAATAAGAAATGGTTTTACTAGAGGTCAAGTAGACACCACTCTATTTAAAAAATCATCAAATAAGCATTTTATACTTGTTTCAAATTTATGTTGATGATATTATATTTGGAGCTACTAATGAAAGTCTGTGCAAAGAATTTTCTAAGTTAATGCAGACTGAATTTGAAATGAGCATGATGGGAGAATTAAAGGTTTTCCTTGGAATTCAAATCAAGCAATGCAATGATGGTATTTATATACATCAAAGCAAATACATCAAGGAATTGTTATACAAATTCAAGATGGTGGATTGCAAGCCAATGGGCACACCTATGCATCCCATTTACATTCTTGGTAAAGATGAAACTAGTGAGAAGGTAGATCAGAAAATGTACAGAGGTATGATTGGATCTCTACTTTATCTTATTGCTTCAAGACCTGATATTATGTTAGCATCTGTCTGTGTGCTAGGTTTCAGTCTGATCCTAGAGAATCACACTTGAGTGCTCTTAAAAGAATATTTAGATATTTGCAAGGATCTACTAGTCTTGGTTTGCTCTATAAGAAATCAAAAGATTACAAGTTAGTAGGTTTCTGTGATGCTGACTTTGTTGGAGACCGAATTGAAAGAAAAAGCACAAGTAGAGGATGCCAATTCCTTGGAGCAAATCTTGTATCTTGGTCAAGTAAAAGACAAAGTACAATTGCACTCTCAACAGTAGAAGCTGAATACATCTCAACAGCAAGTTGCAGTTCTCAACTTTTATGGATGAAATATCAACTTGAAGACTACTTGATAAAAGAGAGTAACATTCCTATCTTCTGTGATAATACATCTGCAATTTGTCTCACTAAGAATCCCATATTGCATTCTAGAGCAAAACACATTGAGATTAAACATCACTTCATAAGAGACTATGTTCAGAAGGGTATTTTTGAAATAAAATTCGTAGACACTGATCATCAGTGGGCTGACATTTTTACAAACCCCTTGCTGAGGATAGATTCAATTTTATAAGAAGAAATTTTAATTTTCATCTTATAGAAGAATGATTAATCTCAGCGTCTTATGATATGCATCATTAAGCATCTGGTATGACATAAGCAATCACACGTGTACTCATATGATATGTCATTCATAATGCATAACTCAACGTCCGGTGAATTCGTTTGCGTGTGTCCGAGCACACACGTGTTGAACTCGTGTGGGACTTAAGAGTCTTATCACACCTAATCTGAGTCATGCTTATTTATGTTTTTAATAAAATCTTTTTCTTGATTTTATCCTCATTTTGGCAACCACATTTATTGAAAAAAGGGAATCTTTATTTTATTTTCTTTTTGAATTATTTTTATTCAGAGGAAATGTGAAGAGTTTTTCAAAGAGTAACTGTACCATTTATCAAAACTTTCCCACTACTCCTTCACTTTCGCTCCACACTCTGTTTTTTCTGCGAAAACTGTTCTCTCTCTCTCTCTCTCTGTGAATTTCTCTGAAACCCTAAACCTCCATCAAATCACTCTCCAACTGCAACCATGACTGAGGTTAAGGTCGGTGACTTCACTTTATCTACGATACCAAGAAAGAAGCAAAGCTTTTGAATGAGAACATGATTGATTTGGAGAAGTTCAAAGTCTA
This sequence comes from Calophaca sinica, assembly GCA_037113605.1. Classification (NCBI taxonomy): domain Eukaryota; kingdom Viridiplantae; phylum Streptophyta; class Magnoliopsida; order Fabales; family Fabaceae; genus Calophaca; species Calophaca sinica. The sequence continues at coordinate 87,895,062 of CM073732.1, read as the reverse complement.
TGGTTTCAACTTCGATGAAGGTTTTGAGGCAATGGGTCGGTCAAAATATTTCTTCTCGAGTTCTTCTGTTGAAGTTATGGTTACTGCTATTAAAGAACTTTGGGGAAATATTACTTTTCTAGATGGAAAAATCGGAGGCTATGTCAGAGGATTTAAGTTAGAGTTTACTATCAACGACATTGCTGATGTATCTGGTTGTTCATTGGAAGGAATTTGTTTTTACAATGGCTGGGAAAAAGCTTTCAATGGTATGGAGAAAGTGAATAAAGCCTTGTTTGAGAACTATAAGTAGTTGAAGGAATTTGGGGAAACTCCTACTGCCAAGCATCTGAAGAGTCACTTCAGAATACTTCACATGATCATAGTCAAGAGTGTTCTTCTGAAGGTTGGGTCCAGTGACAAAGTGAACTATGAGCAAAAGTTCATTATGAGGACTTACTTGGCAAAACAGAAGGTGGACCTGCCCAGATTGGTCTACAATAATCTGGTTCAAGCCATTGTGAGTTCGAGGAAAGGCACTGTAGAAAAAGAACATCTACAAGAAGATACCCTATGGGGTTCATCTTACTTCCCTGTTGATTAAAGCTGGTATTCCCAAAAAGCTTGGAGCTTTGGAAGGAAAAAAAAGGGAAAAGTATTTTGGTGTTGGTGTGCCTCTTGATGTATTCGGTGTATACATTTGGTAAGAATGCAGCTGGTAACTGGTGAAAGAATGAAGGAAGTAAAACAGGAGCAACAAGAAGAAGAAGCTGGTGCTTCTGTTGGTGAAGAAGCTAAAACAAAACCCACCAGAACCTCAATATCTGGTGTGAAGAGAACTGGTGAGTCTACAGCAAGGGAGACAAGAAGCAAAAGGAAGAAGGTGCCTCTTGCACCAGAAGGTAAAACTGTACCAGAAGATGATGAGGACTGAGTCCCCATTCCTACAGTTGGCTCCATCAGCAGGGTAACAGACACAAAACTTAGTACTATTCATTTCAATGATATGTTTATGTGTTCTGTTGTAAGGCCTCTGAATGCTATGAAAATAGAAGATCAATGGGTTGCTGTTTGCAAACATTTTGATATTGGCTTTAATTGGAGACAATGGACTATGTCTTGGAAAGACAAATCCATTCTGCCCTATTTTAAGCCTCTCAAGATTGAAGAAGATGATAGGGAGAATCTGCATAAGTTATTCCTTGCTGAAAATGAAGGACTCACATTCATTTTTGATGGAATAGGAGTTTTTATAAGAAGAATTTAAGGAGAAGCTGCCTTGGTGCAATTTGATGCTTATACTAAAGATCTGCTTCAGCACAGGGAAACTGTTTTTATGCTTCTGTTGTATCCTGAAGAACTTGTGTGTAGATGGGAATGGGAAATGGATCAAGAAAAACAGAAGCTGGGAAGATTCATCAAATGGTCCTTACCAAATGATGACCTCCTTCAGAAGGCTAAGGCAAGAAAGGAAAGGAAACTGAGATTGTCACAAGATGTGCTAGCAGAGCACCAGAAGATAGAATGTCAAAGGGCTGTTACAGTTGAATCGATTCTAGAAGCTGATGTTGAACCTGCACCTACAAATGCTGACGTTGTCATTTTGCCTAGAGCAGAATTTGAAGCTATCATGGCAACCAATCAAAAAGTGGCTCAGTTGGAAAGCACTTTGAAATTCATCTTGGAATGTTTCAATCTGGATCCTCCACATCCACCAAAGCCCTAATTTTTTTTTTTACTTTGTATTTGTGTGCTAATTACAATTTCTATTTTTGATACACTCAAATATCTATGTTACTTGGTACAATTATATTTCAATTGATCTGACCTTATCTTCAAATTTTTCTAAATACTACTACTTACTGTTTTGACTATGTTGTGTTTTACACTCTTTTTGTCTGATGACAAAAGAGGGAGTAAAAGAAAGGTCTGATGAACTCGTTGAAAGTCCGACGGACACCTTGAAGTATCACAAATTTCATGCATAAATCATATACATAGCATGTTGCTTAATTGCTCAGATACTCATTGATATTCATTGTCAAGCTTTGATAATCTTCAATATCTGTTGGCACAATTTTATTCAATTTTGTACGATGAATTTCAGCATTTGATACTTGAGTATATTCATTGTTGGTACAATGTTCACAGTATCTGATCTCAACGTTTAAATCAAATATATGCTCTGATACTTGTATGCATTTTTGCGATCACATAAATGTTGGAATCAAGTAGATTCAGATACAATGACCCTTAATTGTTTTGATGATAACAAATGATTAAAAGAACAATTTATTCTCTGATGTGTTTGTTAGTGTGCAGAAATCACTATTCATCAGAAGAAGATATCTCAGAAAACTTAGTGAAATCTTGGATTTCACACATCTAAGTCTGGCTTTGATCCTCTGTTTTGATGCTGACATGATGTGAAAGCCTTGCTCTGAAGTTGGTCAACTCTGTTGGTGGTCAACGCTCTGGTGAGACCATACATGACTTAGTCAACTCTGTTTGACCGATCAACTCTGTTGGTAAACCAAGCTCTGGCAAGACTAGCTCTTGACTTGGTCAACTCTGTTTGGTCAGTCAATGCTCTGGTAGACAACACTCTATTGAGATCACATTTTAGTTGGTCAACACTCTGGTCTTCAGTCAACACATACAACAGACTATGGTTAGACCACTCCATAGAAGCCTTCATGTAATTCTACAAGACTCTCTGTTATATGAAAGGCAAATGAATTCTACGCTGAAGAAGTTGCCTCTGTTTCAAGCTCACTATGATGAATATTGTAGCTCTGTTAGGAATCAGACTGAAGCTTATTTAACGCTACTTCACGTATTTAAGAGACCTCATTGATGAAGCATTTTAATGTACGAGGTATTAAAGGCCAAAGGGAATGTCCACGAATATAATCATCAGGAAACTTGCTCTCGAAGGATCTAATATTCAAAAAGCTCACAAGAGACAAACACTCTGATTTTGTCTGTTGTGTCAGTATGCTTTGAACAAAGTGGAAAACGACGTGACTTGCTAAAGCCACAAAAAGGGGATCTGAAGTCTTTTGACCTAGGTGAAAAGAGCTGTTAGGTCACAGCGGCACTATTCACAACCCTAGCTATATATACCTTACTTCATCCGCTAAAGTAGGTTAACGATGTGATATAAAGTGAGCAACCAAGAATCATTCCAAGTATCTGAGATCACATTGAACAAAACACTTAATCGTTTTTATTCTTTCAGTTTGAAAGTTATTCGTTGTGCTTAAGTTTTTCATTGTATATCCTCTCTATGAGAGTTATTTGATATTGCTTCAAAACATTTTTGAACATTGCATTTAGCCCAGTAGTGGCTGCATTCCTTAGAGGCTTGATTGCACTAAGTCATTCTAAGAAGTTGTGAGTATAGCCAGTTTGACAGTATTATACTCTCAAGTGTAATTAGGTTGATTAGAGTGGAGAAATCCTTCAAGTGTGTGAACGGACTAGACGTAGCTATCAAGTGATAGTGAACTAGTATAAATCATTGTGTCACTCTCTTCTCTCTTCTCTTTACTTACGCACTGCTTTATTTTATTAACGAGTTGTTTTGAAAAAGGTTTTCATACACACACAAGTTTTGCGAAAAGTTTTCTAAAACCTAATTCAAACCCCCCCTTTCTTGTGTTTTTGCCACGTTCAATTGGTACCAGAGCTCGGCCTCTTAGTTGAGCACTTAACAGTGTAACAGAAAAAGATCTTATTCTTTATTCATGGCAAGCAACGAAGCTGGTGGTCACGTTAACTGTCCTCCTTTGTTCACTGGAATAAACTTCGACTACCGGAAAGATAAAGTTAAATCTTTCTTCAAGTCTCAATAACGCGAACTCTGGGATATGGTTAAAAAACAATACACCAAACCAGTTGATTCCAAAGAAAATCCCATTCCTAGGGATAAATGGACAGAAGAGCATAAGAAAGCTTATCAACTGCATGAGAAAGCAAGATATTTCCTTATTTGTGCTATCTCTGAGAAGGAATACGAGAAATGCGAAAAGAATGATACTGCCAAGGAGATTTGGGACTCGTTGGCCTTGGCTTATGAGGGTACTTCCCAAGTGCAAGAAACCAAAGCTAATATCTTGGTTATACAATATGAACTCTTCAAAATGGAAGAGGGTGAAAGCTTTGAAACTATGTTTGGAAGATTCCAAACACTAGTTCATGGTCTAAAGGTTATTAAGAAAAGCTATACCACTACTGATCACGTTAAGAAAATCTTAAGAAGCCTGCCAAAGAAGTGGAGACCTAAGGTCACTGCTATTAATGAAGCAAAGGACCTGAATGCCTTGTGACTTGAAGATCTTTTGAGTTCCTTGAGAGCTCATGAGCTTGAGCTAGATGAAGAAGAACCTCCTAAGAAATCAAAGTCTATTGCTTTGAAATCTACAAACAAAGCATGTTCCTCCAAATCTCTACAAGCTGAACTTGAAATAGACGAAGCATCGTCAGATGAGAGCGATGGAGACACAGACGAAGAAATTTCCTTAATATCAAGGAAAATTCAACATATATGGAAAAACAATGAAAAGTTCAGAAAGCAGTTCCATAAGAAAGACTCAAGGGATAAGAAGGACTACAAGGACAAAAGCCAAGTTACTTGCTACAAGTGCAAAAAGCCAGGACATTTCAAGTCTGAATGCTCACAACTTGAGAAACTAAGGAAATGTGGTTTTAAAAGCAAGAAGAATAAAGGTCTCATGGCAACATGGGATGATTCTGATTCATCTTCATCTGATGATGATGAGGAACACGCAAACATGGCTCTAATGGCTACCATAGGGTCAGACAGTGAAGAAGAAGATGAAGAGGTAGATTCTAATCCATCTTCTGATATTGAAATAGCTTTTGATGAACTATTAGATGAGTCTTCTAAACTCAACACTGAGTATAAAGCTTTGAAAAATAAATTATCAAAACTTTCAAAAGAATTTCAAATACTCAATGAGGAGAATAGGAAGCTCAAAGCTGAAAATTACCGTTTGGTGAATGACAGCTCTAAGACTGAGGAAAAGGTTGAATGTAACTCTTCAAAATTTGAAGAGGGATTTCAAAGATTTCTTCCTGAATGTGTTACGCGAAGCAAACAAGCATCTATGATTTGGGGCGTAAGCCAAAATGGTAAAAAGGGTTTTGGTTACAAACTAGAGGAACCCACCTTTCAAAACACAAATTTGAAAACCAAAGATACCAACAATCATAGTGACTGTCTGCTTTGTACCTTTTGCAATAAGAAAGGACACATTAGAAGTGCTTGTTATGAATTAGAAAATAAGAAGGACAAGTTTCCTTCTAGAACTAACAAAAGGGGACCCAAAAAGATTTGGGTACCTAAGGACAAAATTGTATATGTTGTAGATCTGCTTAGCAATAGAGTTACAACACCAGTCCTGGTACTTGGACAGTGGATGCTCACGTCACATGACGGGAGAAAGGCGTATGTTCCAAGAACTCCAACTTAAAGAAAGTGGAACAGTAGGTTTCGGAGGAAACCAAAAAGGTAAAATCATTGGAAGTGAAAAAGTTGGTGAGAAATTCCTACCTTCTATTGATAATGTCTTATTGGTTAATTGCCTGAAGCAAAACCTACCAAGTGTAAGTCAATTATGCGATAGTGGTTATGATGTTGGCTTTAGTGATAATGCCTGTATAGTCAAAAGCAAAAAGGATGGATCCATTTTCTTTAAAGCAAAGAGAAAGAACAATATTTATAAAATAAAAATTTCTGAGTTGGCAAATCAAAATGTAAAATGCTTTTTGTCAGTTGATGAAGAGCAATGGACTTGGCACAAAATATTGGGGCATGCCAGCTTGAGGTTAATCTCAAAGCTTAACAAGAAAGAACTTGTTAGAGGCCTACCAAATCTTAGGTATCAATCTGATACTCTTTGTGAAGCATGCCAAAAAGGGAAACAAACAAAATCTTCTTTTGAATCCAAAAATATTGTTTCCACCTCAAGGCCACTTGAGCTGTTGCATTTAGATTTATTTGGTCCAACTAGAACCACATCTTTGTCTGGAAAGAAATATGAGCTTGTTATTGTAGATGATTATACTAGATGGACATGGGTAAAATTCCTAGCTCACAATGATGAATTATTTACAATATTTTCTGTGTTCTACAAGCAAGTGCAAAATGAAAAAGGTTTTTGTATTACAACCATTAGAAGTGATCATGCTGGAGAATTTGAAAATGAATCATTTCAAAACTTTTGTGAAGAGCATGACATCTCTCACAATTTTTCATCCCCTAGAACACCATAGCAAAATGGTGTTGTAGAAAGGAAAAAAAGATCTTTGCAAGAAATAGCCAGAACCATGATTCACGAAACTAATATTCCAAACATTTTTGGGCAGAAGCAGTAAACACTGTATGTTATATTCAAAATAGAATCTATATCAGACCTATCTTGAATAAGACTCCTTATGAACTGTGGAAAGGAAGAAAACCCAATATTTCATACTTTCACCAATTTGGATGTGACTGCTTTGTTCTTAATACAAAGGGCAGTCTTGAAAAATTTGATTCAAAATCGCACAAAGCTATTTTTTAGGATATTCTGAACGCTATAAAGCTTACAGAGTATTCAACAAAGAAACATTAATTGTTGATGAATTTATGCATTTGAGATTTGATGACAAGAAGCCTGACAATGAAACGTCAGAGCTAGATGAAGTCTTTGCAGATTTACAGATAAGCAAAAAAACAGACGAAGGTGTCACAGGTGCTTAATCTGATTTTGTGTCTGGTTCTGCATCTGGTGATAAGACCCAAGAAGAGCCAATAACAGACTGGAAGTTCAAACCTCATCACTCAAAGGATCAGATTATTGGTGAACCAAGTGATAGAGTTAGAACAAGATCATCTCTCAGGGAACACCCTGACTTTGCTTTGTTGTCAGAAATAGAACCCAAAACAATTGATGAAGCACTAACAGACGATGGATGGAAACTTGCTATGATACGTTATTTAGCGTTAATTAGTATGTTTTGCCGTATTTATGCTATAATAAGCAATTAATTGTTCTTTAAGTAAGTGATTTAATTAAATCAAGAGTTAATATAATTGAGAATTAATATTTTTATATTAATTCACGATTTGAATATCGTCGAAAAATTCTAACTTGAAGTTTAAGTATTTCAAATCGTCGAGCGATTATGCCATGAGATAAAATTTAAAATGAGCCCGATTTCGATGAAAATCGAATTATCTTGTATTCTAAGTGTTTTGAGTGATTATTGTTGTTATTATTAATTATGAAATAATATTTATCGCTGAGAATTAATTCCTCGCGAATTAATTTTTCAGGATTTATAGAAATTAATCGGTTTTGCGGTTTCTCGTCGCCGTGTTTTTAAATCTTAAGACTCTAGATTAGAGGGTAACCTTGAGAGAAGTGAGATTAGATGGGTTAGAGTGAGTGATGTGATTAGCATCTTTTAAAGTGATTTAAGTGTCACATATGTGTGGTTTTTATTTTAAAAACTATTACTTAATTTATTTTCATTACTACTAATTATACCTTATTATTTTTTTAAGTTTATAAAAGAAGGGAGACCCCCATTTTCAGCTTCATTTCACGCCACCCTCACCCCCACACATTCCTATCTTCTTCTTTTACCTTCTTCTTGAAGAAGCCAAGAGCTTCATGACTTCCATAGCCAAAAACCTTCAAATCCATTGAGTTTTTCAACTAGCTTTCTTCATCAAACTTGTTCCAAATCATCACCTCAACTTAGTTCTTCATTCTCATCATCATCCAAGTAAGAAAAACAAAATTTTTTCCCCTTATTTTGCTGCTGAAAATGTGACTTTCTCCCCACTTTTAGTCTTGATTTTTGCTTAAACTTTAATCAAAATGCTAGGTTATTCTCTCTACTATATTACCTATGTTTCTAACCATTTGAATGAGAAGAAAAATCAAGTTTTCCTCCCCAAATCACTGTTCAAATCAGCGCCCAAAACCCTCCCCTTTTGATTACTTGATTTGTTTGTTTCTAGTTTGAATTAATTGATGTTTATGTGTTGTTTTGTTGGTTGTTGATGACTAGAAAGAGATGAAACATCATGAACCCCTTTCTTGATGATTTAGGGCGAAACCCTAAGTGATAAAAGAGGGGAGAAATGTTGTGATCCTCTCCAATCATATAATTGATGGTTTATATAAGTTAATGGAACTTGCTCGATGTTAATTGAGCTTGTAGTTTAAATTGATTATGTGTAACATGATAGTTTTAGCAAATTTTCAATTCTTGAACTATGAGAATATGAAGCTATGATGTTTGATTATGTGTTAGATGTTTAATAAAATGATTAGAATAAGTTTTAAGGTTGTTAGAATTTATATGCATATATTAGCTTAAGTATTAGTTGTGTTTTGAGTAAAATTGGTTCTTGAGGGACTAGAGTAACATGTAAGGAAATGATCCATTGTTCTTTGAATTTTTGACATGGTGATGGCATGATTTAAGTGTTTAAGGATTTTTGGAATTTAACTAAATGATAGAACTCTTGTTTTGGGACTAATTTGGAGTAATTAGACTACGAGGCTTGTGAACTAGTTTCGAAAATGACTTGTTTTGAAAAAGAAGGCTATGGAAATGGTATGAAATTGTTATGGCAATTATTTTAGAAACATAACTTTGGATATGCTTGAGTATGTTTAGTAAAGGTTTGATGCTTTAATGCCTTGAAGTATGTTTGGAAGTGATTAGGAATTGTTGTAACCATGGAAAGAAGATTTTGCAAAAAAAAAAAAAATTGGAGAAAAAGGGCATAGAAGCGTGAGGCTAGGGAATTTTGAAAAGGATTTTGATTGCTAACTTGCTTAAATCCTTGTATGCATATATGTTAATTATGGAAAAAGAGTTATTGCTTGGTGCTTATTTGAAGTTCAAGAGAAGGTTTAACTTCAAAACTTTATTCTTTTCAAATGGCTTTGACTTTCAAAAAAAAAAAAAAAATTGTTATGTGCTAAGTCACTTCTCCTAGGAGTGTTTTTATTCTAAAGCTCCACTTAATTTCTAGTATGTTAATAATTTGAAATGTTTGTTTGAGTTTTGGTTAGGAAATGGGTTAGTTGAGAGCTAAGTTCTAATTTTTCCTAGAAGTATGCTAAGTTGTATTTGGTAATAGGAATCGTGTCTGGGGAGGCAGAAGCGACCGAGGGCAGGGGGCGTTGAGTTCACATAGTGACAGACTTGTGGTAGGGCACTTCTAGACATTTGTAGGCTTTTATTGTTGTATGTCCTTGTGTAAGGGCAATTTTTAGATGCTGAATTTAATTTCAAGTGTTCATGCGAAGAAGTCCGAGAACCTAAGGGTTCGAAGTGAGGGTCTTTGCCCGCCGCTTTATTTTGTTATATATCTTTGATTGTTTAGTGGGCTTTGCTCGCAGTGGTTGGCGGTGTCCCGACCCACCACACTTGTTTGTTCCTCTCTGTCAATTCCATGGTGCAAAGGGATGGATTCCATATTGATTGTCATTTATTCTTTGCTAAGTGTGATTATTTGAGATGAGATGCTTATGTTATTTATCTCGATGGATTGGAGTTATATTGCTATATGTTGCTTATCTTTGTTGAGTTGAATTATATTGTTATAATTATGCTAATTGTTCATCAGTCTAGAGTTGGTCAGTCGTTGAGAGCGTTTTGAGCTTGGCCGATTCACCTAGGGTGCAAGAATCCCCTAAAGGCTACGGTACGGTGTTTGTAGCGAATGGCTAGGCGTTAGTTTCTTGGGACGTTTTTGAGCTTGCGTCGATTCACCTAGGGTGCTAGAATCCCTCTAAGGCTACGGCTGGTGTTCGATAGGGGAATAGCTAGCGTCGTAATTCTAATGGAACTGAGCTGAATGTCTAGGGTGAGGAGAGCCCAAGGCTACGGCTGGTATTCAGTGGATGGATCCAGCGTTACTTAGTATGTGGCGAAAGTGTTGAAGAATGAGTCTTGATTTGGGTCTTGAGTCGCTTGTGGTGTATACCTTTGTTGTTTGCCTACTGCTTTATGCTTTGGTTTATTTTGATTATTTGAGAAGTTGACCCTTTCCGCGGTGCCTTCAACCAATGGTGGCTACCAGCGATGGCGGCGAGGCGCGAGAAATAGCGGTGATGGTGAGGAGGACATCTTCGAGATCCGGGCAACGACCTTTATTTATGCGTGATTGACTATATCTATGTTATATGTTTTCTTGGGATGGTTGTAGTATGTCTTTTGTGTCTGATGGTTGTGACCCGGTTAAGTAGGGTGATGTTTTGTTATTACTGTGGTAGACGGTGGTTTCACTTTTTGGAGCAGCCCCTGCGTGGGTGTCTACCAGTACCCCAGGGTATGATTGCTCTCTTGAGGTCATCATACCATAGGTGTATTTCTTTGCATTTTCTCGCTCTGTTTTTGCACAACCGTGTATATGACTTATGTATTTATGCATGTATGTTTTATCGATGTTGAGTCTTGTGTCATAGTTGCACCGTATGTCTGGCTTGCCTTGTATTTACTACGAGTGTGCATGCGGGGAATTATTGATGTTTTAAAAAAAAAAGTGCGCATTTTTCTAAAGGAGCACAAGAGTACCATTTTTAAAGCAGCGTCACATATAGGTTTCTTCGGTTTTTAAGTAGCGGTCCGAAAGCGGGTCGTTACAATGTTGGTATCGAGGCGGTTTGGTCTAACCGTGCATAGGAATTTGGAGCTGAGTCAGTGTCGGGCTTTGTGTGTTGGGTACATAGTTGTATTGTATTGATTGTTGTTTATTAGGTGAAGCAATTGTTGCTTGAAAATTGTGTGAATTGTTTCTTGATTGAAGCGGTGTGTTTAACACATCCTTTGATTTTGAGATTCTCGGCGAGGTTTGGACCTTGAAAGGAATCCCATGCTGCTACTCGCGAGACCCTCTGATAAATCAGAATTCCAATATGGATCGACAATTCAATGACCGAGATGGCGACTTTTGTCCAACAGATCTTTGCCAAGGCTCAGCGGGATCTATAGAAGCAAGAGAGGCACAGCCTTGAATCAAAGATTGGTTGATTTTAAATCGACATGATCCTCCGGATTAAAGTGGGAGGTTGACTTGAGAAGCGGACCTATGGTTTGCGGGAAGTAGAGAAGATTTTCGAGTACTACGTTGCCCGATTGAGGTTAAGGTGAACTCGCAACTTACCGCTCTTAGGAGATCACAGTCTTGGTGGAGAATGTTAGAGGCGATGATGGAGGCAAACCATCGGGAGATCACTGGGCATCTTTTGGAGAAGTTTACGGATAAGTACTTTCCCGCTTAGTGCAAGGACCAAGGAGGAGATGACTTTCTCGAAGATGCAGCAGGCCAACATGTCGATCGCGGAGTATCTTTGCGAAGTTTGAGTCAACTATCTCGGTACTTTCTTTTCTTCCGACCGGATGGTGGATGAAGGATATATGTGTCATCGGTTCATGGAGGGACTCCGTTATGACATTCGAGGATTGATCTGCCGCGAGGAATTGGACAATTTCAACAAGCGGGTTGAGAAGTGTAGGGAAGTGGAGACCATGAAGAATTGAGACTCAATTTGGAGCGGCAACTCTAGAGGGCCAATCGAGCGAGTGGTCGGAACCGAAGGAAGCAACGGCGGAAGAAGCCCTATATATTCGACCCCGGAGCAACAACGAAGGACAATATCGCCCAATGGCTCGAAGCGCAAGGGCGGAGTCAAGCTAGCACTTATGTGATGCATTACCCGATGTGGGAAGTCGGGCACTCGCAACAAGCGCGAAGGAGATACCACTTGCTGCAAGCAGGCTGGGCACTTTACTGAGGACCGTCGAGCACCTAAAGTTGAAGCCAGGGTGTGCATCTTGGCAAAGGCAAAAGGAGCGCCCGATAGCCAAAGGCGAGTTTTACGCATGAGTGGAGAAAAGCAGAGCAATCTGATGATCTAATCCGGGGTGAATGTGATTGAGGGTAAACCCCTAACCGTTCTTTTCGATTCAGTGCAACCCGTTCATTTATTTCCTCGATTGTGTGGGACCGCTTAAAATTGTACCTTGGATCGCACCGCTCAAATTAGTAGTTACTACTCCGGTTGCTAAAACCTTAGTCACCAACATGCGTACGCCTTAATTGTGTAGTGGTTATTCAAAGTAGAAGTTTTGTGGTCAATTTGGTCTCTGCATTTACCTCTTAAGGGTTTAGATGTCATTCTCGGGATGGATTGGTTGTCACACCACCGTGTCCTCTTGGTGTGCCGTCTTGTAAAGCTGTATTCTTCTAGACCTTGGAGTTTCTAATTATCTTTCTGCGAACATATCGAGTTTCCTTTGAAGAGGGAGCTAGAATACATGTATCCTGGCTAGTCTGAAGTTTCCCAGGAGATCGGCGAAGAATATTCACGTGGTGCGTGACTTTATCGGCGTTTTCGTAAGACGTACCAGGAGTTGCAGCCAGTGAGAGATTGAGTTTTCTATCAACTTGATTCCAGGGGCAGACCTGTTCAATAGCGCCCTCTACAGGATGTCTCGGCCGAGATGAAGGAGCTAAAATCTCAGATTGAGCATTTAGTCGAACAGCTCATTCATCTGACCCGAAGCGTGTCGCCGCCAGGAGCACCAGGTGTTATTGGTCAAGAAGAAGGATGGGCGATCCAGTTGTGCGTGGACTATCGCCAACTCAACAAGGCTCAGGGAAGAACCGGTATCCTTTACCGTGCTCGGCGACTTGATGGATCAACCCTTGGAGCTGCGATATTTTCCAAGATTGACTTGAAGTCAGGCTACCATCGATACTGAGTGAAGGAAAGAGGATATTCCTAAGACCGCTTTCGAGGACCAGATACGGTCATTATGAGTACTTGGTGATGCCGCTTGGAGTGTGAATCGCGGCGTGTTTATGGATTACATGAACAAGATTTTCCACTCGTTCTGGACCAATTTGTAGTAGTGTTCGTCGATGCGACATCTTGATCTACTCAAAGAAGCAAGAGAAGAGCACGAAGAGCACCTACTGTAGAAAGTCTGCATATTGCGTGAAGAAACAACTTTATGTGAACTTATCAAGTGTGAGTTAGCTTGAGGAAGTGAACTTTCTTGGACATGTCATCACCTTCGAGGCGGAATAGCGGTGATCCAGCGAAGATTGAAACGTATTGAAAGCAGAACGGTAGAAGACCGCCATCGCGATATCGGAAGGTTTGTAGGCTTTGCAGGCTATTCTGAAGATTTATCGAGTTCTCGAAGATTGTCGCGCACTTCACGACTTCACGAGGAAGGACCACTTTGCTTGGGTGAAGAGTGCGAATCCAGTTTGAGGTTGAAGGAGCTTTGACCGCACGGTGTTGATTTTGCCTCAACCTGAAGAGCCTTACGAGGGTTATTGTGATGCGTCACATCAAGGCTTGGGATGCGTGCTAATGCAACATCGGAAGGTTGTAGCGTATGCTTCAAGACAACTCAAGATTCACGAGAGGAACTACCCTACTCACGATTTGGAGCTTGCTGCAGTGGTTTTTGTGCTAAAGATTTGGAGGCACTACCTTTACGGGAGCACGTTCACTGTTTTCAGCGATCACACGAGCTTGAAGTACTTGTTCGATCAGAAAGAGCTCAACATGCGACAACGAAGATGGACAGAATTTTTGAAAGATTACGACTTCACGTTGGAGTATCATCCAGGGAAGGCGAACGTGGTAGCAGATGCGTTGAGTAGAAAGAGCGTTTTAGCTTCAGCATTAATGATCAAGGAGTTGGAGATACTCGAGAGGTTTCGAGATTTGAAGTTGAGTGTGGAAGTTTCACCAGGGAAGCTGAAGTTTGGTATGCTCACCATTTCTAACGGATTGTTGGACGAGATCAAAGACCAACAGGCCCATGACAAGCTACTACAGGAGAAGGTAGAGCTAATAGCGCAAGGGAAGGCAACAGAATTCAAGATCGGGGCAGACAACATCTTGAGGTGTAATGGGCGAGTGCGTGTACCTAACGTAGCGGAGCTGAAGAAGCTGATTCTTGACGAAGCACATAAGAGCAGATTGAGTATTCATCCGGGAGTTACGAAGATGTATCAAGACTTGAAGAAGCACTTTTGGTGGCCCAGAATGAAGAAACAAGTGGCTGAGTATGTAGCTTCATGTTTGACTTATCAAAAAGCGAAGGTAGAACACCAGCGATCGGCCGGGATGTTACAACTGCTCGACGTACCAGTATGGATGTGGGACATCATTTCCATGGATTTCGTTGTAGGGTTGCCGAAGACGCGGAAGAAGAATGATTCGATTTGGGTAATCGTCGATCGATTGACCAAATCCGCACATTTCTTGCCAGTGAGATCGACATACAACGTGGAGAAGCTAACGGAGATCTACATCGCGGAGATTGTACGACTTCACGGCGTGCCTTCTTCCATTGTTTCAGACCGAGATCCGAAGTTCACGTCTCACTTTTGGAGAGAACTACAAGAAGCAATGGGAACCAAGCTCAAGCTTAGCTCAGCATATCACCCCCAGACCGACGGTCAGACAGAGAGAATGATTCAATCACTTGAAGATTTACTGCGAGCATGTACGTTAGATCACCAAGGAAGTTGGGATGATCTCTTACCACTAGTAGAGTTCACCTACAACAACAGTTTTCATGCGAGCATTGGAATGGCACCTTACGAAGCACTGTATGGACGTAAGTGTCAGACGCCTCTTTGTTGGTACCAGGATGGCGAGAGTTCTGTGGTGGGACCAGACATGATCCAACAGACTACTGAGAAGATCCGTTTGATCAGAGATAGGATGCGAATGTCTCAGAGTCGACAGAAGAGTTATGCGGACCAAGGTCGCCGATCGTTAGAGTTCGAAGAGGGAGAACATGTATTTCTTCGAGTTACCCCTACCACTGGAGTTGGTCGAGCGATCAAATCCAAGAAGCTTACTCCTAAGTTCATTGGACCCTATCAGATTCTTCGTCGTATTGGTCCAGTGGCATACCAGATTGCTTTGCCACCCTTTTTGTCAAACATTCATGACGTCTTTCACGTCTCGCAGTTGCGAAAATATATTTCCGACCCTTCTCATGTCATCGAACCGGATGTGATCCAACTGAGGGATGATCTATCTTTCGAAGCGTCACCTGCGAGGATTGTAGATCGAAAGGCTAAGCAGTTAAGGAACAAGGAGATACAACTGGTTAAGGTCGTGTGGGACCCGAAGACAGGAGACGCTACCTGGGAACTGGAAGAGAAGATGAAGACTCAGTATCCAGAGCTTTTTCACGGTATGTAACTCACCTGTAGTTTCGAGGACGAAACTATTTTTAGAGGAGGAGTATTGTAACACGCGTATTTTTATGATGCGTTATTTAGCGTTAATTAGTACGTTTTGCCGTATTTATGCTATAATAAGCAATTGCTTGTTCTTTAAGTAAGTGATTTAATTAAATCAAGAATTAATATAATTGAGAATTAATATTTTTATATTAATTCACGGTTTGAATATAGTCGAAAAATTCTAACGAAGTTTCGTCGCGTTTCAAATCATTGGCGATTCTACTGAGATAAAATTTAAAATGAGCCCCGATTTCGATGAAAATCGAATCGTATCTTGTTCTAAGTGTTTTTGAGTGATTATTGTTGTTATTATTAATTATGAAATAATATTATCACGCGGAGAATTAATTCCTCGCGAATTAATTTTTCGAGATTTTATCGGCGAGAAATTAATCGGTTTTGCGGTTTCTCGTCGCCGTGTTTTTAAATCTTAAGACTCTAGATTAGAGGGTAACCTTGAGAGAAGTGAGATTAGATGGGTTAGAGTGAGTAATATGATTAGCATCTTTTAAAGTGATTTAAGTGTCACATGTATTTTAAAAACTATTACTTAATTTATTTTCATTACTACTAATTATACCTTATTATTTTTTTAAGTTTATAAAAAAGGGAGACCCCCATTTTCAGCTTCATTTCACGCCACCCTCACCCCCACACTCTCCTATCTTCTTCTTTCACCTTCTTCTTGAAGAAGCCAAGAGCTTCATGACTTCCATAGCCAAAAACCTTCAAATCCATTAAGTTTTTCAACTAGCTTTCTTCATCAAGCTTGTTCCAAATCATCACCTCAACTTAGTTCTTCATTCTCATCATCATCCAAGTAAGAAAAACAGAATTTTTTCCCCTTATTTTGCTGCTGAAAATCGTGACTTTCTCCCCCACTTTTAGTCTTGATTTTTGCTTCCAAACCTTGTCAAAATGCTAGGTTATTCTCTCTACTATATTACCTATGTTTCTAACCATTTGAATGAGAAGAAAAATCAATTTTTCCTCCCCAAATCACTGTTCAAATCAGCGCCCAAAACCCTCCCCTTTTGATTACTTGATTTGTTTGTTTCTAGTTTGAATTAATTGATGTTTATGTGTTGTTTTGTTGGTTGTTGATGACTAGAAAGAGATGAAACATCATGAACCCCTTTCTTGATGATTTAGGGCGAAACCCTAAGTGATAAAAGAGGGGAGAAATGTTGTGATCCTCTCCAATCATGTAATTGATGGTTTATATAAGTTAGTGGAACTTGCTCGATGTTAATTGAGCTTGTAGTTTAAATTGATTATGTGTAACATGATAGTTTTAGCAAATTTTCAATTCTTGAACTATGAGAATATGAAGCTATGATGTTTGATTATGTGTTAGATGTTTAATAAAATGATTAGAATAAGTTTTAAGGTTGTTAGAATTTATATGCATGTATTAGCTTAAGTATTTGTTGTGTTTTGAGTAAAATTGGTTCTTGAGGGACTAGAGTAACATGTAAGGAAATGATCCATTGTTCTTTGAATTCTTGACATGGTGATGGCATGATTTAAGTGTTTAAGGATTTTTAGAATTTAACTAAATGATAGAACTCTTGTTTTGGGACTAATTTGGAGTAATTGGACTATGAGGCTTGTGAACTAGTTTCGAAAATGACTTGTTTTGAAAAAGAAGGCTATGGAAATGGTATGAAATTGTTATGGCAATTATTTTAGAAACATAACTTTGGATATGCTTGAGTATGTTTAGTAAAGGTTTGATGCTTTAATGCCTTGAAGTATGTTTGGAAGTGATTAGGAATTGTTGTAACCATGGAAAGAAGATTTTGCAAAAAAAAAAAAAAATTGGAGAAAAAGGGCATTGAGGCCATGAGGCCTAGGGAATTTTTGAAAAGGATTTTTGATTGCTAACTTGCTTAAATCCTTGTATGCATATATGTTAATTATGGAAAAAGAGTTATTGCTTGGTGCTTATTTGAAGTTCAAGAGAAGGTTTAACTTCAAAACTTTATTCTTTTCAAATGGCTTTGACTTTTTAAAAAAAAAAATTTGTTATGTGCTATGTCACTTCTCCTAGGAGTGTTTTTATTCTAAAGCTCCACTTAATTTCAAGTATGTTAATAATTTGAAATGTTTGTTTGAGTTTTGGTTAGGAAAGGGGTTAGTTGAGAGCTAAGTTCTAATTTTTCCTAGAAGTATGCTAAGTTGTATTTGGTAATAGGAATCGTAATACCGGAGACCGAGCGACACAGACCCGAGGACGTTGGAGTTACGCAAGTGACAGCTTGTGGTAAGGGCACTTCTAGACATTTGTAGGCTTTTATTGTTGTATGTCCTTGTGTAAGGGCAATTTTTAGATGCGAATTTAATTTCAAGTGTTCATGCGAAGAAGTCTGAGAACCTAAGGGTTCGAAGTGAGGGTCTTGTACCCCTTCGCTTTATTTTTGTTATATATGCTGATTGTTTAGTGGGCTTGTCTGCAAGTGGTTGGCAGCTGTCCCCAACCCACCACACTTGTTTGTTCCTCTCTGTCAATTCCATCGAATTGCAAAGGGATGGATTCCATATTGATTGTCGACTGTTGCTGCTAAGTGTGATTATTTGAGATGAGATGCTTATGTTATTTATCTCTGATGGATTGAGTTATATTGCTATGTTGCTTATGCTGTTGAACTGAATTATATTGTTATAATTATGCGAATTGTTCATCGGAGTGCGAGAGTTGGTCGAGTCGTTGAGACGTTTTTGAGCTTGAGCCGATTCACCTAGGGTGCAAGAATCCCCTAAAAGGCTACGGCTGGTGTTCGGTAGCGAATGGCTAGTCGTTAGTTTTGCTGGGATGTGTTTGAGCTTGCGTCGATTTACCTAGGGTGCTAGAATCCCCTACAAGGCTACGACTAGTGTTCGATAGGGAATAGCTAGGCGTCGTAATGCTAATGGAACCTGAGCTGAATGTCTTAGGGTGAGGAGAGAGCCCATGGCTACGGCTGGTATTCAGTGGATGGATCCGCGTTACTTCCGGTATGTGGCGAAAGTGTTGAGAGAATGAGTCTTGATTTGGGTCTTGAGTCGCGCTTGTGAATTGTATACACTGTTGTTTGCCTACTTCTTTATGCTTTGGTTTATTTTGATTATTTGAGAAGTTGACCCTTTCCCGTGGTGCCTTCAACCAATGGTGGCTACCCAGGCGATGGCGAGGGCGCAGGGAACCCGATAGCAGATGATGGTGAGGAGGACCTCTTCCAGGATCTGGGCGACGACCTTTATTTGTCGTGATTGACTATGTCTGTTATATGTTTTCTTGGGATGGTTGTAGTATGTCTTTTGTGTACAGTGGTTGTGACCAGTTGGGCCGGGTGATGTTTTGTTATTACAGGGTAGACTGGTGGTTTCACTTTTGGAGCAGCCCCTTGCATGGGTGTCTGCCGGGAGTACCCCCAGGGTATGATTGCTCTCTTGAGGGTCATCATACCATAGGTGTATTTCTTTGCACATTTTCTACTCTGTTTTTTTGCACAAACTGTGTATATGACTTATGTATTTATGCATGTATGTTTTATCAGTATTTGAGTCTTGTGTCATAGTTGCACCATGTTTCGAAATGCTATATTTACTCTGAGTGTGCATGCGGGAATTATTGATGTTTTTGAAAAAAAAAAGTGCCGCATTTTTCTAAAGGGCACAAGAGTACCGTTTTTAAAACGCGTCACATATAGGTTTCTTTCGGTTTCATAGCGGTCCGGAAACGGGTCGTTACACAAGAAGAGCTCAATCAATTTCAGAGGAATGATGTTTGGAAGCTTGTGCCTCCTCCAGAGGATAATCAAGCCATTAGAACAAAGTGGGTTTTCAGAAATAAACTTGATGAAGATGGCAAAGTGATAAGAAACAAGGCAAGACTTGTTGCTCAAGGGTACTCACAAGAGGAAGATATTGATTATACTGAAACCTTTGCTCCTGTAGCTAGACTTGAAGCAATTAGAATCTTATTATCTTTTGCTGCACATCATGGCATTACTGTATATCAAATGGATGTGAATAGTGCATTTTTAAATGGTTTTATAAGTGAGGAAGTGTTTGTAAAACAACCACCTGGATTTGAAAACATTACTTATCTAGAACATGTTTTCAAACTTAAAAAGGCTCTTTATAGTCTTAAACAAGCTCCAAAAGTTTGGTATGACAGATTAAGTTCCTTTTTAATGTCAAATGGTTTTGAAAGAGGACAGGTGGACACTACACTCTTTAGAAAATCATCTAAAAATCATTTTATTATAGTTCAAATATATGTTGATGATATTAACTTTAGTGCTACTAACGAATCTTTTTGTGAGGAATTCTCTAAGCTTATGCAGAATGAGTTTGAAATGAGTATGATGGGAGAATTAAAATTCTTCCTTGGTATTCAAATCAAGGAATGTCAAGATGGAACCTATATCCATCAGACTAAATATGTGAGAGAACTCCTAAAGAAGTTCAAGCTTGAGGAAACCAAACCTATGAGCACACCAATGTATCCAATATGTGCGCTCGGCAAAGATGAATCGAGTAAAAGGTAAACCAAAAGGTATATAGAGGTATGATTGATTCACTCCTTTATCTTACTGCCTCAATGCCTGATATTATGTTTAGTGTGTGCTTATGTGCAAGATTCCAATCTGATCCTAGAGAATCTCACTTAACTACTGTTAAGAGAATCTTTAGGTATCTCAAAGGAACTACTAACCTTGGTTTGCATTACAAGAATTCAGAAAATTACAAGCTAGTAGGTTTCTGTGATGCTGACTTTACTGGAGATAGAATTGAAAGAAAGAGCACAAGTGGTGGCTGCCAATTTCTTGGAGCAAACCTTATCTCTTGGTCCAGCAAAAGGCAAAGCACAATTGCACTATCAACTGCAGAAGCTGAGTATATATCTGCTGCAAGCAGTAGCTCACAATTACTATGGATGAAGTATCAGCTTGAGGACTATCAGATTAAAGAGAGTAACATTCCTATATACTGTGATAATACCTCTGCAATATGTTTGACTAAAAAAATCCTATTTTTCATTCACGTGCTAAACATATTGAAATTAAACATCACTTCATTAGAGACTATGATCAGAAAGGGATACTTGAAATTAAATTTATTGATACTGACCATCAATGGGCAGATATCTTTACAAAACCTCTTGCTGAAGATAGATTCAACTTTATAAGAAACAATTTGAATTTTTATCTTATAAAGGGTTAAATGTTTAATTTGAAAATGGTTACCTCTGTTGTGTGTGCCTCTGAAATGTCTGCGTCTGATTAATTTGCCTCTATTTTGTTGCTGCCTCTGCCGTTGCATACATGCCTCTGTTGGTCACATGTGCCTCTGTTTATATGTTAGCTCTGATTATTGCTTAATTATTAATCATTTGTTTATAGTTTATTATCTTATTATTATTTAATTTTTGTATAATCTGTTTTGATGACTACTCATGAGTCTGTTGCATTTATCACAAAGGTGCCTTTGGGAATCTTTGTGTACAGTGTCTCTATGAGACTGGTTGATGCGTTAGTGGCTGAGAGTTACTCTCACTGAGTCATTATTATCTTTTACTACCTGAGGACAATTTTACTGCGCCTCGTTTACTCAGTGTATGGCACGTTTTAGTTTTGAAACGACACGTTATTTATTTCATTTATTTTTTGAACATTGAAAAAGGCGGTTTGCCTTCTTTAACACGTTTTATTACCCACTCACTCACTCACTACACCCACTACTCACACTATCTCTTTGAGAAGCCTCACTGTTTATAACCCTAAACCCCTTTCATCTTCTATCTTCTCTCTACAACTCTCTGTACTTGCAATGGCCGCTCCACAACTGTTTGCTTATGGTCCTAAGGAAGAAACGCTGAGCAACACCAACTGAAGGTGATGGTGGAACACCAAGTTAACTTCCAAGACCTAGCTAATAAAGGGTACTCCTTTCGAACTAATTTCATTGATATGGGTATAATGGATTTCTTTTGTATGGAAAACTACCCAGTATATGAGGAACTGGTAAAGGAATTTTGGATGTATGCTCGGTACAAGGACAACCCCATTCACAGCTACGTTCAGAAGAAGAATATTCTAATCACTCGAGACATCATTGCTGATGTTATCAAATGCCCTAATTCTGGAGCTGTTATCAAAGAAGGCTGGGAAAAGGATTTTGGTGGTTGGGAAACAATCAAGGACTCCATCTATGAGAAACCTGGTAGTTCTAAGGCTGTGGACATGAAGAACAGGTTCAGAGTGCTATTCAAGATCATAATGCATTGCATTGTTCCAAAGTTTGGATCCATGGACACTGTGAGCAGTGACCACAAGTTCATTATGTGGAACTATGAGACCAAGGCCAAACTCAACATGCCAAGCCTCATTTTTTATCATCTGCGCAGAAACATTATGTTCTTCAGAAAAGGAAAAAACTTGAACATCCCTTATGGACGGATGCTCTCTGCTATAATGGAAACTCAAGGCTTGATTTGGGATCTTTAAGAGCTTCACATTGAAGAAGCTGGAGTTGCACTCAAAACTATGAGTGTACCAACCTTCTCCAGTGAGAACTTGAGGAGAATGAAGCTTCTATCTGAAGAGGTTATTGCTGAGATGCAAAAAGAAGAAGGTGTGAGAAAACCTGTAAGGAAGGGAAAGAGGAAGATAAGTGAAGTTACTGCTGAGCCAACCAGGAGAGTAACTAGGAGCACTGGCATCCACATTGCTGAGCCCAATTACTTGGTTCAACCAGTGTGACCTGCATTCATGCCCTCAGTGATGCCAGAAGAAATTGAGGAGAAGAAAGTTGAGGTTGATGAGATGATAGCCAAATGCAAGGAAGACAGCTATCAATATTACCTACACCTCAAAGAAGAAAGGCTAAAGGGACAAGCCTGCATTGCATACCGCTCCTTCCTCCATCAAGCTCTCGTTGTTGCCTCCGCACTTCTGCTCCTGCAACCATCAACATTGCTGTTCCTGGTACTACTGTTGCACCTGCTACTTCAAAGTTGAAGCGGATAACCAAGTTGGGTGATCTCCCAGCAGCAAAAAAAACCAAGGTACTAGATGATGCAATACGTTTGTATGATTCTGTTTATGGTTCTGCATCTGTTGTGACTAAACCAACCCCTCCTCCACAATCCTCTAAACCTATTCCCTCATCAAAACTTTCCCAACCCAAACCTTCTAAGAAACCCTCTCCTCCTAAAAATCCTTTGCCTTCTTTACCCTGTGACTCATCTTCATCTGATGAAGAGGAAGCTGATTATGTCCATCTGAGACAGAGACAAAGACCTCAACCCCAAGTTCAATTTCCTTATATTGAACCCATGTCTGCTATTCACCCTTCAACCTCTACTTCTGCAACACCTTCACCACAACCTAAACCTATTACTCCTCCACTTAGCCCCAAATCACCACCTAGACCTCCCTCACCCCCTTTAATTCAACCTGATCTCAACATACCTTCACAATTCGAACCTGTTACTGAAACAGAACCTGAGCCCCTTGTCTAGGAAACCTTAATCTTCTTACTTGGCTCTGATATTGTTTGTGAAGCACTACCCCTCACCATACTTCAACCTGTGCCTGACCCCACATTTAGCCTCCCTATTCTTGTCTCTTTCCTGCCTCAATCCATTTCTCCACCCCATTCACCCATATTGGCAAAACCTGCGTCTAATACAGAACCTTTGGAATCTGATGATGAGGTTACCATCATTGATCCTCCAACTCTGGCTCTTCCTGCAACCCTTGGTCCAGATGCTCAAAGTGAGTGTGAATCCTCACCAACAGTTGTGCCTGAATGTTATCCCCATTTGATTGCCAGCTTTGAATCTCTTAAGGCTGAGAGATACCGAGAGTCTCGCTTCTGGAAATTCCTTGCAGAAGAGAGAGTTGATGAAGTTCTTTCTGAACTAGCTCAAGAGGACCGCTATGAAAATTAGGTAATTGTGCGTAACTGGTTTGATAAGCACAAACAAGATCAACTTGAAAGAAATAGGAGATGGCACGCTGCTCTTAAATGGAAAGTTCCTCCAAAGGACACAACTCCTGTTGTTTGGGAACCTGGACCTGCTCCAATTCTTCTTCCTCCTCCTCCTCTTCGTGTACCGCCACCTCAACAAGAACCTATTACACCTTCTCCTACCTTTACTGCAATGGTTGCTCAACCATCCTCTTCAGGGACAGCTTCTACTTCTGCTACTAAAAGCCATTCTGTACTGGTTCCTCAGGATGTTTTCGATAAACTAGTTGAAGAAAACAAGAAGTTCACCAAGTTCATGGAAGCAACTGAGAAGCATTTTGAAGAATCTGACAGAAGGTAGGACCAGATGACAGAGTTACTGCAAGCTATTCTAGCCCGATTGGACAAGCCATAGAAAACCTTAGGCCTTTTCCATTTTTTTTTTCTGTTTCAGCCTCTTTTTTTTTTGTTACATCTTTTGTACTTTGACTTTGTATTATAATGAAATCAATTTTTGGCACTTACAGTTTTCACTTTATCTTTCTTAAACTGTCTTGATTGTGATGCTCTTTATTTCTGTCTTAACCTTTTTGTCTGATGACAAAAGGGGGAGAAGAAAATATAGATAGAGTGATTGATGAACCTAATGTATCAACTAAATGTCATCATGCATTGCATTTCTTGCACTAATTAACTCTGATACATTAACATGGAATAAAGTTATGTGCTCTGAAAGTTGCATATATTTGTTTGGCAAGTTCTGATACTGCATCCAATGCTCTGATACTGTATTGAATGTGATCTGACATTTACACTTGGAAAATATTTATATATGCTTAATTCAGGGGGAGCCTCTGAAATTATTTGAAATAAATATTTTTTTAAAAGATAAATTGTTCATCAATATATGTATTTGTCATCATCAAAAAAGAGAAGATTGTTGGAATCAAATGGATTCAGAAACAATGACTCTTAATTGTTTTGATGATAACAAATGATTAAGAGAACAATTTATTCTTTGATGTGTTTGTTAGTGTGCAAAAATCACTACTCATCAAAAGAAGATATCTCATAAGACTTAGTGAAATCTTGAATTTCACACATCTAAGTCTGGTGAGACCATACATGACTTAGTCAACTCTGTTTGACCGGTCAACTCTGTTGGCAAACCAAGCTCTGGTAAGACTAGCTCTTGACTTGGTCAACTCTGTTTGGTCAGTCAACGCTCTGGTAGACAATACTCTATTGAGACCACATTTTAGTTGGTCAACGCTCTGGTCTTCAGTCAATGCATACAACAGACTATGGTTAGACCACTCCATGGAAGCCTTCATGTAATTCTACAAGACTCTCTGTTATATGAAAGACAAATGAATTCTACGCTGAAGAAGTTGCCTCTGTTTCGAGCTCACTGTGACGAACAGTGTAGCTCTGATAGGAAACAGACTGAAGCTTATTTAAGGCTACTTCACGTATTTAAGAGACCTCATTGATGAAGCATTTTACTGTACGAGGTATCAAAGGTCAAAGGGAATGTCAACGAATATAATCATCAGGAAACTTGCTCTCGAAGTATCTAATATTCAAAAAGCTCACAAGAGACAAACACTCTGATTTTGTCTGCTGTGTCCGTATGCTTTGAGCAGAGTGGAAAATGACGTGACTTGCTAAAGCCACAAAAAGGGGATCTGAAGTCTTTTGACCTAGGTGAAAAGAGCTGTTAGGTCACAACTATACTATTCACAACCCTAGCTATATATACCTTACTTCATCTGTTGAAGTAGGTTAACGTTGTGATACAAAGTGAGCAACCAAGAATCATTCCAAGTATCTGAGATCACATTGAACAAAACACTTAATCGTTTTTATTCTTTCAGTTTGAAAGTTATTCATTGTGCTTAAGTTTTTCATTGTATATCCTCTCTATGAGAGTTATTTGATATTGCTTCAAAACATTTTTCAACATTGTATTTAGCCCAAGAAGGGTCGCATTCCTTAGAGGCTTAACTGTACTAAGTCGTTCTAAGAAGTTGTGAGTATAGCCAGTTTGGCAGTATTATACTCTCAAGTGTAATCAGGTTGATTATAGTGGAGAAATCCTTCAAGTGTATGAAGGGACTAGACGTAGCTATCAAGTGATAGTGAACTGGTATAAATCACTGTGTCACTCTCTTCTCTCTTCTCTTTACTTATGTGCTGCCTTATTTGAAATTAAATTGTTCATCAACCTTGGATATTTGTCATCATCAAAAAGGGGGAGATTATTGGAACCTAAACGGTTGAGAAGTTTAAACCCTCATTAATTTTGATGATAACAAAGTTTCTTCTGATAAGTCTTTGAGTACGCAGGTATTAAAATCTCTTATGTTTTATCTCACTCAAGCAAGAAGAAGAAAATCAAGTACTGAATACATTCCATGTGTGTCAGCATCCGGTTCACTCCAGCTTCTTGTGTAAAGTGAGCGTCCGGTAATGTTATTCTTTGACACATGGATTACTCAATTGCTGCGAGCGTCCATCTCCTGTTCTGAGTGAGCGTCTGGTCTTTTAATGAATCACGTGATGATCACGTTCTTGCTCTTCACCTCAGCTACTTTGGAACGGTATTCAAATTCGATTTTGTGCGCTCAATTTTATGTACGAGGAATCAAAGGTGACATCTTTAGAATAAGACAAATTCGCACAAGGCAATTGTGTAAAAGAAGATAGTACAATAACGAAAATATGTACTATTATGATATTCTCTAGAAGGAAGAAAATGAAAGAATTTCAAATTGTCTCACCCAATGATTTGGAGCAGAAATATTTGCAACGGTATTATCATCAAGACACCTATAAATACTTCAAGGTATTCATAGAAGTAGTGCTAGAAAACTGCAAGAAACTACATTCTGAAAAGGTTATTACTCAAGTGAGCAATCAAGTTTCGTGCCAAGTCTCTGGACTACAAGAACTGAACCTCAGCGTCTGATTCTTTCTTTTAGAAAGTTATTTGTTTGAGCTTAATCTTTTCATCCTCTCTGTGAGAGTTATTTTGATTGTATTCAAAACTATCTTTGTGAAAGTTGTATTGCCTAGTTAAGGCTTTGTTCCTCAAAGGCTCGAACGTACTGAGTCGTTTTGAGAAGTCAAGAGTATTGTCAAGTTTGTGACAGTAGAATACTCTTAAGGAAATTTGTAATCAGTTGATTATAGTGGAAAATCCTTCAGGAACGAAGGGACTAGACGTAGCTACCAGGTTGGTGGTGAACTAGTATAAATCTCTGTGTCTCTTGCTTTACTGCTTTATACTTACGGTTATCTTGCGCATAAAAACAAGTGTTCAAAAATCTTATTTCCAGCGTCTGGTCCTACTCCAGCATCCGATTTCAAACAGATTCATTTTCAAGTGTTCTAAAGTGTTTTTAACTCAAAGTTTGCGAAAAGTTTGTAAACACAATTCAACCCCTCTTCTTGTGTTCACGTTCAATAACTTGCTTAGTATATGTCAACTCTGTAATAGTAGTTATGATGTCATTTTTAAATCTGATGCATGCACTATGAAAGAAACATCCTCTGAAAAAACACTCTTCACAGCATATACTAACAAAAATCTATATAGTGTTTGTCTTGACGAATCACCAGAGCAAACTTGCTTTATATCTTTTAAAAAAGACAAATGGGTTTAGCATAGAATAGTAGGACACATCGACATGAAAACCGTTTGAAAATTATCCAAAATCAAATTTGAAAAAGATAGAGTCAGTGAGGCTTGTGTTAAAGAAAAACAAGTTAAGTCTAGTTTTCATCCAAAAAATATTTTAACCTCTCAAAAGCCTCTTGAACTCTTACATATGGATCTGTTTGGCTCCACCAAAAATGCTAGCATTGGTGGAAAGAGATATGGCTTTGTAATTGTTCATGATTACTCAAGATTCAGTTGGGTCCTATTTTTAAAACGTAAGGATGAATCCTTTGAGGCCTTCAGAACATTTTGAAAGAAAGTTCAAATGAAAAGGGTTCTAACATTATTGCTGTTAGGAGTGATCATAGAGGTGAGTTTGACAACTCATCCTTTAGGATATTCTTTGAGGAGAATGACATATCACACAATTTCTCATGTCCAAGGACTCCTCAACAAAATGGAGTTGTTGAGAGAAAAAATAGGACCATGCAAAATGGCTAGAACCAAACTTGAATGAATACATCACTGAAAAAACTTTTGGGCTGAAGCTGTAAATACTGCTTGTTATGTTTTAAATAGAGTTTCTATCAGAAGCATTTTAGAGAAAACACCATATGAGCTTTGGAAAAACAGAAAACCAAATATTTCCTATTTTCATGTTTTTGGATGTGAATGTTTTGTCCTTAACAACAACAAAAATCTTGGAAAATTTGAATCCAAAACTGACAAGGAAATATTTCTAGGATATTCTACATCTTCCAAAGCATATAGGATATATAATTGCAGAACTCAAATTATTGAGAAAAGCATGCATGGGAGGACAATACTTGTATGCTATTTGGTCAAATAGTGGAAAAATTCCCATGATGTGGGAACTGGATGTAACCCAAGCTTAAGGGTTCAAGATAAAATCTGTGTTATTTCTCTATCCTCATTCATATTATAACACTGTAAAATGGTTTTTCTATTTTATAGCACTGTTTCAAGTCTTTCAAAATACCATGCAACCACTTCAAGTGTGAAATTGTGAAACCTTGTTTAATAATCATAATATAATCTCGAAGTTTTTATGCTTACAGTTCTTCATCATTTTTCAAAACAATCAAACAATTTTTATTATATAGCTGCATGCGTTTCCCTGATTAAACACATGCATCCTTTTGAGAGAATGGTTCATCTTGTTGCCATTGTGAACATAAGCATTCGATAGGACTGTTGTTAAAAACTATATTGAACTAACTTGTTTATATCCAAGGGCAACTTTGAGATTATCCTCTTAATTATCAGATATAAATTTGTGTAGGTCACAATTCAACCCTTTTTCTTGTACCAAACCTCCACTTCGATATAAGCATATATCATTAATCAAAATTATACATTAATATAAAATTTTCAATATATACTTTTTAAAGTATAGTGTACATTGTAATTCTTTCTACTTTTGTCTTCATCAGCTCTTTTTTGTTTACATTGTAATTATTATGTGTGATTTATAATATAAATAAAATAAATTTTAAGGGCACTTGTTTAGAATTATTAATGGTGCTATTCAAAACCTTTTTTTTCTATTTTATTTTCTGTATTTTTAAATTGGATTGCACGTGTATAATATATATACCCTACTTTATAAAAGCTTTTTTATAATGTTTTTTAAAATACCCTGTTTCGGTAATAATTTTTCAAATTTTTTATCAATGTTATACGATAACATTAAATACGTTCGAAACTAATATTTTTTTGTAGGGTTTGAAAACAATATTGATAATTCATGTTAGACATGGGTCAATACACTGGTTATGATTAATTTAAACATCGTTCACGAAGAATTTGGTAGTGATACTAAATCTATATTAATAATTATACTTGATTAAATGAATTGATATTACTGGAAAAGTTTTGTACCAAATTTTTTGAATGATTAGATAACGTTTTTTCTGTAATTTTAAAAATCAAATTAACACTAATATTTATTGGATGGCTATATTCATGTCACGTGTATTTTTTTATGAATAGAAAGTGTTTTTCTTATAGATATAAATTTAGATTAGAGGGGACACACTCCTATACAAGGGCAAACAGAACCATCAATTTCAGCAAGGTTTTACAATAAAATTTATGTATAACCTATCAATAATGGAATTCAAAATTTGAATCCAAGTCACAACCATACTCCCGTTGGCAAAATTGGACAGAAACCACGTATATGAAGAAATATTTGCAAAATACCCATTTTTCCATGTGAATACGACAAATCGTTTTGTTTTAGTAAAAAATAAGTAAAAGGTTGTGGAATGTTACTCACATTGCCCCACAAAGCGAAATGATTGAAAAAATATTTTATCAAAAAAAAATAAGTGCTTGATAAAAGATTTACTTAACCTAAAAAGGGGAATGTATACCCGTAAAGATATCCGGGGGTCGATGGATCTCACCAGAAGAGACAAACATTGATGATATTTCAAATCAGTACTTGAATCATAATACTTACAATATAAAAGATCATTAAGTACTTTGCGTAAGATAATTGGTGATATCTTATATTCCATGCATAGGATATGGTTTGAATTCTAATTTGTCGTCCTCATAAATTATGAGAAAAGATTTACCCAAAAAAAAAATTATGAGAAAAGAAAAGGTCATTACATTTGTAATGGGTAAAACCTTATTCATCATCAAGCACTTTTTAGAACACTACAATATTTTCTGCGTTCTGTTCAAGCTAGTGATCAGTAAAATCATCGGAAATATATAACGCTTTTGTAGACTTTAATAATTTTCCTTTACACCGACATTCCTTTTGCCATTGATAGAGGATCGGGAGACTACCTCTGTATTTGCCTATTTGGTGATCGAGATCACTGCTTAAGTGATGAGACTTTCTAAGAAGTAATTAAGGTGCTGTTTTTTTAGCAATAAGTAAACAAATAGAGAGATGAGAGAGAGCATGAGGGTTAGAGGGGACACAGGAGAGGGTGAGTGGACCTATGTGAGTACACGACGGGGTAAAGCGACCCAGGAAACATCAAGACTAGCGCTACAGGTACTACAACAGGAAACGGAATAAACATCACTTATTTTTTGTTTTTGCCAGCGCTTAAAAGTGTTGCCTAAGCACCCGCTGGTGATTTTGTTTCAAAAAGACAGCATTTCGGAAGCGCTGGCAATGTTGAGAATAGACAAGGAAGCGCTGTCTATTCCTTTTTTTTTTTAAAATATTGATTTTCACATTTCCTCTTTCATTCACCCTTCAAAAAAATATGCTTTTAATATAAAAAATAAATAAAAATATGTTTTTAGTATACAAAAAAGGCTTTCACTAGCAATTATAGTTACATCTAAAAGACCAATAACAAATGTTTCAAATATATTAAACTAAAATTATAAAAATAAAAAATTACATTAAATTCACAAAAGGCAACAAGAAAATAAAACAAAAGGCCTATATAATTCAAACATTTATACAAAAAGTGAGTCACTATATTGGGCTTTTCATTAATCACTCCTTTATGTAACAGAAAAATGAATTTTCTAGGACAAACTCAAGACACCAGTAGCAAGCATTGGTATACCCAATGTAAAGCTCGTAGTGTAGAAAAACAAAATCAAAGAGTGACACTTCCCATAAGCTCATTAAACATGTCTGGATGGCATACAGTTAAGTGCATATGCACCACCAAATAGCTAACAAGTAAAAGCTGGCCAAAGAACACAAATCTAGATAGATGCTTCACTTATAGATAGACTTAGTTTATCAATAATCATCTCAAGCAGGTTGCTGTCAGCCAACCATTGCATCACTTCTATAAAATTGGGATACACATGGTCATCAGCGCCTACTAATCGAACTAAAACCTGTCCAATAAAATTATCTCAGAATGCATTCTAACCTATCAGCAAGGTCTCAGAATTGTTATAATTACTAATAGAAAGGTAAAAGTTTACCTCCATAATGGATGTGATTCCTATCAAATCAACCAATTGGCGAAAAACATTCTGATGGGCCTGTAAAAAGTATGCCAAATCATGAATGACACTGTCTTTCGAATCATTAGGCAAACAACAACCTGTAAAATGGCATAGAAATCAGCATCAAGGAAATTATTATAATATAATCAGATAGGTCATGTTAGCAAAAATGACGTGCAAAATAAAGTTCCAATTTTATCCAGCATATACCTTACTAAAGTAGCCAGCCAGTAAGGTACTATGCGAACGATTAGGCTCATAAGTTCATCAGCTGAAATTACAAGAATGGGAAGGGGAAATCAATACAGGTAAAGCATTGATACACAACTTCAAGTTTGACTTACTTATGATAGAAGTATTCAATAACTAAAATTAAGCTTATCCAAACAGAACACGTTGACTTGTGCAAATTTCAGTCTTAATTT
The DNA here is from genome assembly GCA_037113605.1 of Calophaca sinica. Classification (NCBI taxonomy): domain Eukaryota; kingdom Viridiplantae; phylum Streptophyta; class Magnoliopsida; order Fabales; family Fabaceae; genus Calophaca; species Calophaca sinica. The sequence goes on along the minus strand of CM073732.1, from coordinate 87,863,744 downwards.
ACAGGTTTGAGTTTTGGACTTAGACTGTATAAAAAACCATCTATGGAACTTAATCTACATCAATGGCCAAACATTATGGAAAAATTAATCACTTCACGACCCAAATTCTCTCCTGAAAAGATTCCCATACAATAGTCGTTGGAAGCATGCATATCAGATATGTTAAACTTAAATGAACAAGTATGCAGTTAAACTAACCTGTCTCCAGGAGCTTCAGCACCCTTGTAACTTGACACCATATCAACAAATGCTCGCATGGTTTTTGCTATATCACTAGGATCAAGCTTATCAGCATTTGAATCAGTATCTTGATCTTCTTTTTCTTTCCCTTTCCTTTTGTGTTTTAAATCATAAAGTTCCATCTCCTTTTGTCTTTCCATAAGAGCGGAATTTAACTCTTCCTCTCTATTGTAAAGCCAAGAATCGTCATCAGATGGAGGAACCTCCTGACCCTTAAATTCGTCCACTGAATAAGGCAAAGTGTAACGATCCAAAGGTTTGGGAGCCGCCACCAATTTTATTAAGTTTAGGAAAAATTGGAAAACCTAAAAAAGGTGATCTTTGAGAACCATACTGAGTTCGGAAATCGATTACGCATAGAGAAGAGTGGAGACTAAACCCCACAACACCCCTAACACGCCTGTCCTATGACAGTGACCCAAAATTAATTGTGCAAACTAATATAAATATTTGTTTCACCCCAAAATTAAATAAAATTAATACTAAGTGCAAAAATGAATAAAAAAGGGAAACTAAATTAGAAAAATTTAAATTTGACTTGACGGGGGTTGGCCCGCTCCTACGTATCCTTCGGTGCAATGAGGAACTCAAAAGTCACGTAGTTCTTCTGGAAAATATTTGTGTGTTGATTTGATTTTAATTAATTTTTTTTATGGTTTAAGATTACCAAGCTATCATAACTCAGGTGTCATAAACTGGGATTAACAAGATGTCACATCTCAGCTAATCCCATTTGTTCCAAAAAAAATATTTTTTTATTTGACTTAATAAGATTAAAAAAAGTAAAAGAATAGAAAAACAAAAGGGGTGGCATGGATCCACACTAAACACACACACACACACACTCACACTATTTCACTAAACCTAAAAATACACACACACGTTTAGATAGAAGAAAGGCAGCAGCCACAAACTCTAGCTGAGGGGAAAAAAAAGAAGGGAAGTGAGAAAAGGGGGGCGATTGAAGAGGTGGAGAGAAAAGATGGAGAGCGCCGAGAGAGAAAGGGAGGCGACCGCGGTGAGGAGGGGAAAGGGGGTGCGGTTGTCGCGCGCCATCCCCTGGCCACGCGCGGCCACGAGCGCGAGGGAGGAGGAGAGAGAGAGAGAGACGCGGCTGAGAGGGAGGAGGATAGGGAGAGAGGCCAAACCTTCTTCTCTTCTCCTCTTTTCTTCTACTTCTCTGTTTCTTCCCTTTCTTTTTTCAACCTCTATTTCTTCTTCTTTTTTTGGTTATTTGTCTCTGTGTTCGTTTCAATTTGGTGAATTAGGGCTTCAATGTGGAGCCTCTAATTCTTTGGTCGGTGGTAGAAAATGCCCAGATTTTTTTTTATTCTTCTCTGAATTGAAGTTGTATTTATAGAGTTGAAGAGCTCTAATGAGACAACGTTGGCTGCTTGTTGCAGGGTTGTGGGAGAGGTCTGAAGGATGCAGATGATGCAGGATGGTGCCTGCAAAGCTGCTTAGTCTTGGTCAGAATGGGAAACATGCTAGGAACATGGAGAAGGAGACCTTGGCTTCATCCTCAAAATAACTCTGGTGTTGTTAGTGCTGCTAGCAGGACGCCATGCATCCCTGCTTTGCTTCTGTTTTTTTTTTCTGTTTTGTTTTGTTATGTTTTGTGATTTTGTAAATTTGGGCCTATAATGGACTGTTGATGGACTGTAATAGACTGTTTGTATTTTTTTTTTTTGGGCTTGTCCTTAGTGGTGGTAATTTGTAGCATTTGTTTTTTCTTCAACTTGGGCCAAGGCCCATAATGGGTTTAGACAATGGGTCAGATAAAATAAAACAAAAGTAAGATAAAGGCTGAAAATCAATATGTGTAAAGAAAATATTTTTGTGATTTTCTTAAAAAAATAAAATACCCGGTCAAAATTGGGTGTTCACACAAAGCAAGAATTTCATCTATGCGTCTAACAGGAGCGTTCATCAAGTCACTGCAACAAATTATCAACTTAGCAAATAGCAATGAAAAAATAACAAAAACCACTATAAACTGGAGAGCTAGGAACAAACAACATCATCGCTATATTATAACCCAGGTAGACCAATCCCTAATGCACCTTCCAACTACAAAAATAATAACAAGAGCACCTACCCATTCTAACCAGATCTCTCATTGAGCCACTCTAAACAAATCATCACCTCAGCAACGATAAAATAACAAAAACCTTATAATATCACAAGCTAAAGACCAATCCCCATCCAACTTAAAAAAAAAAATTAATTCGAAACAATGGCTTTCTTCCAAGTCCAAACCCAATGGGATATTCAATATTGAGCTGAATGGTAAATCCAAGGAGTTTCCATTGTATCTATCTACTCTATCCAATCCAAACGAGTCCTCATACATGGTATATAATGAGTGAACAAAGAGTAAAGAACAGTTCACTAACCTGGCATTGGAGTGCATAGAAGTGTTCCTATAATACTCCTGAGCATTCTGCATCAACCTCTGATACTCACTGGAACCCGGAAGCAGCCCTTGGAACTATCCACTCTTCTCTAAGCTCTGCTTAAACGCTTCCCAAGTAGCACCTTTCCCTTCCACCCCATCACGCTTCCGCTGATACATCATTTCCATCCCACAAGCAATCTTCAACCCTAGCTCCGCTTCTGCATACTCCTCCATCTGGTCCCGACTCGGCAGCTCTGGGTACCCCTTCGGAGCACGAAACATTTGCTGCACAAGCTGTGCATACATCACCCTCGACATCTTCACCGAAACGCACACCAACTCCTCCTCCCTTCCCTTCTCCAAAAACCTCTCCATCTTCACCGCGAACTTCATGGCGTTGATATCCCTATAGTAGAACCCTTCCACCGCCAGCAAAATAAGGCACAGGTCATGCTTCAAAACCCGCGCCACTGACACCGAAACCCTAACCCTAACCCTATGCATGTTCCTCCTAGCCCGGTCCGGTAATCCTTGATCTGGTTCGTAATTGCTTGCTGAACTAGGTCTGAGGCACATGATTCAGACTTAGAGGTTGCGAGGAAGTTGAGGGAATCGAGGAGGGAGGGGAGGCGGTTACGGGGGATGATGTGGATTTGGCCGTTACGGAGGAAGAGGCGATGGAGGGAGGTGTCGGGGTTGAGCCAGCGAGGGAGGTTGAAGGCAACTTCTATGAGGAGGAACTCGTCGTCGGAGTCCTAGAGGCGGATGGAGGAAGCACATCTAAAGAAGCATAGAAGCAGAATAGGAACGTCGCTGGCTCTAGACTCCAAAGACTGGCGTGAATAAGAAGGAAGAGTGCGTGAAGTCAGTTTTAAAGTTAAAGGAATAGACAGCGCTTCCCAGGGGAAGCGGAAGCGCCGGTGATATCACGAAAATAAACAGCGTTTCCCCTAGGAAGCGCTGGCGATGTCCCTGTGTGTCTCTTTAACAGCGTTTTTTTCGAATAAGCGCTGTCTATTTATAAATTTTAATCAACGCTTTCTCTAGGAAGCGTTGTTTAAGGCCTTATATGATTTTTAAACAACGCTTTTATTATGTAGCGCTGTTTAAGGTGGCACTTTTTTTTAACAATTTGTTATAGTGAGTTGTGGGAAGTAGTGGAACAATGACCTTTTACTTCACAATTTTTTTGGTGGACATTAGTGAGCAAAGAGCTTTGCAGAAAATTCTTGCCCTGGGAAAGGCGGTTGATCTTTTTATCTTGAAGAAGAGAAACAAGTACGAGGACTGTTGGGTTTGTAAGGTTTGCAACTATTAATGGTGTTAGATCGAGGGAGAAGAGCTTGAATGAATGTTGGGTAGGGATGACTCTTGCTACATGGGTTTGGCTTATGCTTCTTCTTATTTTATATTTTTCAATAAAATTTTGGTGTGCTGCAGATGAATTGTAAGGGTGGTGCCAATATAGTTGGGATTACCTTCCTTATAGTGATGCTTTTGTATGTCAATTCTTTGCTTTAAAAAAAACTAAGGGTGAATATATCGAAATCCTCCAGGCAGAAAAGAAGCAGTGAGAACCGTGTTTCAAATGAAACCACGAGGAAGAGCTATAGGGAGGAATGTGCTAAAAGAGCAAAGCCATGAAGGAGGAATCTTAGTTACGAAAGAAAGATGAATTTTACAAGGTATAGATTTGCTGACACAAGCTATGCGGAGGTGGTGCAGAATGGAGGAAAAACAAGGTGGCAACCATAAAATACAACAAGGAAATCCCCAACGATGCAAGAATGAAAAGGCCTCAATTTTAACATTGCTGAGGAAGAATTTGGGTGGCTATGTCTTTGCTTTGTTGGTGAAGTCCACGACCTAGATGAAGTATTTTCACAACAAGAAAAAGTTTATGGGGCAGGGTTCTTGTCTCGAAGAATAATTCCTATGGGGTGGAGACAAAGTTCTTATCCAAGTCGTTGACGAGGAAGTTTTTGAAAAGTTTTTGAAGAGTTATGAAAGATGCTGAGGATTTCTTCCAACAATGGTTCAATGATTTAGCTGCTTGGTCCCCCAGTGACATCGCTCATGATAGGTATGCAAGGGTATGTATCCAGGGAGTACCTGTACATGCATAGGGGAAAGATTTCTTTGAAAAAGTCTGTATAATAGCATGGGGAGGTTTGTTCGTAAAGATGTTCTTACAGAAAAGAAGCAAATACTTGACGTTGCAAGGGTTCTCATCCAAACATCTTCTCTGGAAACAATTTGCCGATTGATTAAAGTCAGAGTTAATGAATTGCTTTTCTCTATTAGAATTGTAGAATAACCATTTTCATTTCCTTATTTGAATTATGAAGTTGATCACGTGAAGCTACATGGTTGTTTTAGTTCTGAGTATGATTGCTCGGAGTTGGAAGAATCATTTGTCCCTTCATCTATGGCTTCTAATAGAATTTTGGGCCTAACTCATCCTTATAAAACCGGCTTGTAAGGTGAGGGGTGTCTATTTCTTATATACTCTTTTATAGTCTTACCTCTAGTCTATGTGGGATTTGGGCTTTTCCCAATACATTCCCTCACGCCAAAGACTATTGGGCAGTGGAGTGTATATAATCGATTGGGTGGCGTTGGATCAGGATAGTCTCATGTACCATAATAAATTTTGAAACTCATCCTTCTGGCAAAACCATAAAGTGAGGGGTGTCTATTTCTTATATACTCTTTTATGGTCTTATCTCTAGTCTATGTGCAATTTGGGCTTTTTCCAATAGCTTCCCTGAAAGCTAAAGAGAACTTTGATTTTTCAAATTGTGAGATGTTTAATGAAGTCATTAATGAGGAGGGTGGGGTGGGACTCGAGAATAATTATTTTGATATCCAATACACAAATTCTAGTGCACTGGAAGCTGAAAAGTCACAAGTGGGTGGGTAGTTCGAAATTTAAGATCAAAGCATGAGTGAGAAGTGGCTAGAGGTCTGCTCAAGGAAGGTGATTGGAGATAAGTGGGAAGCGTAGAATTCTAACACCGAAGGGGGAAGATATAGTGAAGGAAAATAGGAACGAGTATGTGGGATTAGTGGGCCATTCCCAACAGGTAAAGGCCGACCCAAATTCGGAACTCGAGGGTAAGGAGAAATTAATCACACTAGTGAGACAAGTTATAAATCTGATGCGGTGAAGTCGGGTGGACCCATACAATTGGTTGTGGGCCTAAGTAACATATTGGCGGATCTCAATGCCGATGCAATGGAACCCAATATACAGGATGGAATGAGGGATACAATGGGTCTCGAGAAAGAAATGTCGCTAGAAAATCAACTCACTAACCTAGGCGTTCGATTAGGAGATCAAACAAGTGCATGTTTCCACTCTGGCATCGAAAGCGAAGATGCAAGGCAAGAGGGGGTGTGTGAAGCTGATTACTGTCAAGGAGACTCAAAGGTTGAGAACATGGCACCCCACAATACAGTCAATGGTCTCCAAAGGCCGGTACAACAGGTACACTTTGTATCCGAAAATTCTATTTCTGGCAGTATCGTTGATAGTAGAAATTGGGTGTTGCTTCATGGGGATGCAAAGGAAGTGGCCAAAGATGTTTGGGACTTCGGAAAAGGAATCAAAATTGTACATAAAGGTTATTGTATAGAGGGGTAGTTCAGGATTTGTAGGGGGCTGACAGTGGCATTGGAGTACCAGGGGACATATGTTTGTTTAAATGAAGATCTTATCATATAACATTAGGGGCTTAGGGGGGAGAGCAAACAATAGAAGCATACACAAACTGATCTCTCAGCACAAACCATATATCTTGAGTCTTCAAGAGACTAAAATGGAGGTAGCAGAAACCAATATGTGTGTGGGTATGTGGGGGTCTGCAGATGCTGGTTTCGCCTTTAAAACGGCGGAAGGGAACTCAGGTGGAATACTCATAATTTGGGACAAGGCCAACTTTGAATTGCAGAATATCATTCAAGGTAGTCAGTTTGTGTGTATAGAAGGGAGGTAGGGGTTCAACAAGACTCTGGTGGTTATGGTGAACATCTATGCACCATGTGAGTTGGCTAAGAAGAAGGAATTGTGGAGGGACCTTTTATCTTTGTTGGCGGTGAAGAGGGGAAAGCGGGGGGTTTTAATTCTATTAGACCTGAATTAGAAAGAAAGGGTGCATCCTCCTACTCCTGAAGAGAGGAAATGTTGTTGTTTGAAGATTTCATTGCTGAAGTTGAGTTAATTGATCGTCCACTTATTGGGAGGAAGTTCACTTGGTATCGGCGTGATGGGTCTGCCATGAGTCGCCTTAACAGGTTTCTTATCAATGAGGAATGGTTTAACATGCGGTCGTATGCCTCACAGTGGGGGCTTGATAGGGAATTAGCAAATCATTGCTCGGTGATTTTAAGAGAGAAAGTCGACAATTAGGGCCCAAAGCCTTTTAGGATGCTAAAGTGTTGGAGTGAAATGGATGGGTACCACAAGTTTGTGAAAGAACAGTGGAAGGGCATAAAAGTGGAAGGGTAGGGCGCTTATGTGTTGAAAGAGAAGCTAAAGATAATCAAGTAGAAATTGAAGAGGTGGTATAGACAACATTGTCACAAATCTAGAGGAGAGGCTTAATGATTCTAAAGAGGAGCTAAAAAGTTGGATTTAAAAGGGGAGGAAACGATTTTAGAGGCAACAAATGTTGACGATAGAAGGAAGTGCTATGCGCAAATTTGTAATTTATCAAAGTTACACTAAGTATTTTGTGGCAGAGGGCTAGAGTCAGATTGTTATGTGAGGGTGATGCAAATTCAAAATATTTCAATAGCTGCATTAGTAAGAGGAGTCTGAATGAAATTCTATGTGTTAATGTTAGCATTGCAAAGGTCGAGGGGGTGGAAGAGGTGAAGAATGAAATTGTCAAGCACTTTGAGGGTCATTTCCAAAGTCGAATGTGAGAAAGACTGGTGCTTGAAGATAGGCCATTTAAAATGATTAGAACAAAGGATAATGTAGGGCTAACTGCGGACTTCACAGAAGAAGAAATTAGATTGGCAGTGTGGGATTGCGAGAGTCATAAGAGCCCGGGTCGGATGGTGTGACTTTTGGTTTTTAAAGGAATTTTAGGATGATGTAAAGGTAGATTTTGTGACTTTTATTAATGAATTCCACTCTAATGGTTGTCCTGTAAGAGAATTGAATAGTTCTTTTATTACGCTGATCCCAAAGAAGGAGAATCTGCAAAAGATTGGTGAATATAGACCAATTTTCTCTCATTGGGTGTATGTATAAAGTGTTGGCCAAGATACTAGCTAATAGAATAATATTAGTTATTGATAAGGTGGTCTCAGAGTCGCAAACAACTTTCATAAAAGGCAGGCAGGTATTGGTTGGCATTTTAATTGCAAATGAACTGGTGGACGAGGCAAAAAGGAAGAAAAAAGAGTTGGTGATGTTCAAGGTTGATTTTGAAAAGATACATGACTCAGTAGATTGGAATTACTTGGATTTTATAATTAAAAAAATGGGATTTTGCAACAAGTGAAGGAGATTGATTAGTGAGTGTCTAGCTACGGCTACTATTTCAGTTTTAGTTAATGGAAGTCCGACAAAGGAATTTGGAGTTGGGAAGGGCCTGAGACAAGGAGGCCCACTCTCCCTTTTTTTATTTCTCATAGCTGCAGAAGGCTTAGGAGTTATGATGAAAAATGTCGTGGAGTCGAATATGTTCATAGGATTCAAGTATGACAATCTAGATGTGCAACTTTCTCATCTTCAATTCACAAATGATACGCTAATTGAAGGCGAGAGGAGTTGGTCAAATGTGAAGGCAATCAAAGCTACTCTATAATTGTTTGAAGTGGTATCGGGACTAAAGGTGAATTTTCACAAGAGTCAATTGGTAAGGGTGAATGTCCCTCAGTGGTGCTTGAACAAAGCGGAGCAGGCCTTGAATTGTAAAATGGGTGTTGTTCCATTCAAAACTTGGGCCTCCCCATTGGAGCTAATCCAAGGAGAAAATCGATGTGGCTGCCAGTAGTAAATATTGTGCGTCGCAGGCTGCCCTATTGGAAGAGCCGAGTCCTATCAATGGTTGGGTGGGTTGTACTCCTCAAATCAGTTTTGTATGCACTCTCAGTTTATTTTCTTTTCTTTTTCAAGGCTCTTGTAGGTATTATTTCTCCACTTGAATCTATGTTTAAACAGTTCCTATGGGGTGGGGATGAAGAGTCTAGGAGAGTGTATTGGATTAAATGGGACAAAGTTTGCAGGGATCTAGATGAGGGGGACTAGATATAAAAAAATTGAAGACTTCTAATTTAGCTTTATTAGGAAAATGTCTTTGGAGGTTGAAGACGGGAAAAAAAAGGGATAGTGATATGAAGTATTGGTGCATACATATGGGGAAGTGGGAAGTGTTTTAGATGGGGGTTTGAGGGAAGGATCATTGTAGTGGAAAGATGTATTCTCGGCGGATGAGGAGGTGGGGGTTCAACGAAGAATTAGTTTTCAAATGCTTTAGGGAAAAAGGTGGGGAACGGGTTAGATACACAATTTTGGGAAGAGTCTTGGTGTGAGGGTGGAGTGCTAAGAGGACGCTTTGGTAGATTATTCGTGCTCTCGTGTGATAAAGAAGCTATGGTGGCTGATTTGAGAGAATGGATGAAGGGAGGGTGGAAGTGGATCTGGAGGTGGAGGAGAAGACTATTTCAATGGGAAGAAGAACTGGTGGTTTAACTTAGGGAAGCAGTAGAAACAACAGTCTTTAAGGAGAAAGTATGTGATAGATGGGTTTGAAGAGGTGAGGCATTGGGGGTTATTCAGTGAAGTTGGCATATAGGATCTTCATGAAAAGCTGGAATCTTGAGATAGATGAACTTCAGAAAAAGGTTTGGCATAAATTGGTCCCATTGAAGGTGAAGTTATTTATGTGAAGGTTACTCCAAAATACAATTCTTACTAAAGATAACCTATTTAAGAGAGGGATCATCGGAAGGGATGCACAAGAATGTATTGGAGGATGCCAAGAAGCAGAGACGGTCTCTCATATGTTCTTTGAGTGTCCTATGTTTTCTAAGGTATAGATGGAGATTCTTAGAAGGTTGGGGTTCACTTCAGCCATGCATATTGAGGGTAGAAAGCATTTAACTTAGTTTGAAGGATTGTTTCATGGTGGTAGGGTGTTCAAAGAAAGGTTATTGACTATATGGTTTTCTTGCATTTGGCTGATTTTGGAAGCCCAAAACAAGGTTGTGTTTCAATCAAAACAAATTAAGACCGTAGATATAATCGAAGAAGCTAAATTGCAAGATTGGAATTGGATAAATTCAAAAGTCAGTAGCCCCAATTACTCAATTATGCAACGGATGCAGGGTGGTATCTAGAGCTTGGTTTGTGAGAGTTGAGAGATGGTAAGTTGTGACTATACTACTTTTCACTTTCGTCTTCATACAAAAAGAGAAATATGAAAAATGGTGTCTTCGCATGAAAGCTTTGCTTGACTCTCAAGGTGTGTGGGAGAATGTGGAGAAAGGCTATGACAAGTCACAAGAAGAAGAAAGGTTGTCTCAAAATGAGAAGGAGGTTTTGTCAAAGACAAGGAAGCAGGATCAATAGGCTCTTACTCTCATCCATCAATGTTTGGATGATTCTCTGTTCGAGAAGGTCGCTAATGCTACTAGCTCAAAGAAAGCTTGGAATATATTGAAGAAATCACTCCAAGGCATTGACAAAGTGAAGAAGATAAGGCTTCAATCTCTAAGGGTAGATTTTGAAGCTTTGAAGATGAAGGAATCTGAATCAATTTCATATTATTGCTCAAGAGGGAAGGCAATTGTTAATCAATTGAAGAGATATGAAGACACAATAGAAGATTATGTGGTGTGCGCCATTAAAGAATAAAAAGATCTTGACTCAGTGCCTATCACAGCCGAGGTTCTATCCACCCTTCAGCTGTACTCACGATCTTTTCCACCCCCATGTGGAATTTTTGCCTTATGCAAAGTTCAAGCCCAGGACCTGGGGCTTAAGTAACCCGGAAGCACCTTGCCATCACCAACTGAGCTACTATTGTGACACCCTCTACCCCATATGTTGACATTTATGAATAAAATAGAAGTAGAAATCGTAAAGTAAAATTTGCAATCAATTTAAGACTTTCAAGCAAGATAGAGTTGTCACGCTCGACAAATAACATTTGCGGAATTTGAAAACACTTTCATTACAACCATGAATAAGGAATCAATTAAAATAAATCCCCCAATGTCATAAGTATCTCAGAGCTGACCCTAAGTAAATACATCGAAAAATAACAACAATCGACAATAACAAAACGGGAAATCCTAAACTACGCGGTGACCGCCTCTACGAATCACTCCTCGGCCACGTCATCATCCTCACCTGCAAGCTCATCGTCTAAACATACACAATGGTGTATGAGTAGCCACAACAAAAGGGGTTAGAAATCATATACATCAATAGCACTTAATGGCAAAGGAATAACGTAAGCAATGCGCATAACATCACACATCAACCATAACATTAACAACATGTGCAATCCTAGACCGACGCCTACTTCGGAATGCATGTGGATCAAACTATACCCCAGTGAACGAGTGAGGGTGCCCCCCGTCACTCTCGAATATGAATAGTGGCTAGTCAAGGTGATCCGGTTTATAACTGGGATGTCCTAGTGGTGCCCCATCTTTATATAAGACCTCCCTACCCTGAACGACCTCCAAGGCCGGGTACCATGCCCATAGTGGCCGACACTAGAACGTATCCATTTTGCTCACCGTCAACAACAACAACGTGATACTTCACGATGCATGAACACAAAGGCAAACAAGGTGTCTAACAACGATAACAACAACAACAACGTATCAACTCACCGACCATCTCATCAAGCGGTCGGCTACAATATCATCAACAAGGTACTACTCGTCAGTAAATTGACAAGTTTCCCCCCATCTTGGAACAAGTCCAAGTTATTAACCTGCCTCACCACACTAAGTGTTAACTGACCTTTCTTATCTCTTAAACACTTTCTCAATTAATTAATTCCAATAAAATTCACCTAAGATAGATCACCCCCTTAAGATACCTACTGATTCTCGAAAACCCTTAGAATACACGTTAGGACACTGCCCTAAGCCAAAACGAATCGAAAAAACATGATAACACGGCGCACAAAGGCAGCCCACTGGGCGCCTGGCGCCTGCAGGGGTGGGCGCCTGGCGCCTTACCTCTGTCACTTAAACTTCCCTCGCAAACTCCTTGGTGGTCCCCACGTGTTCGAGGCCGACCGGACGTAATGTACTGCTCCCCTAAAATTATAGAACACTATCCAAAAGGATTTGGGTCAATACCTATTATATCTTGAATTTAAAAATTCAATTAGTGTGTCTTTACTAAAAACTATCCAGACTTAGTCATTTTTCTGCTAACATAATTTTCTGCATAATTTCTTCTAAGTTACTAAACTTCACATATCCTTACTCTTATGCTCTAAAACCATCAATACATGCAAAGCATCATCAATCTTAATTTCTAACACCATCTTGACCATAACCTAACCATTTAAAGCATTAATCTTACCTTAGAAAAATTCTGCATAAACACCAACTATCACCAAATTCTCCCATATTCTTGTATAATCATATTAACATCCTAGTGAACCTAAGTACACCATAAACATACCCTAGAGCACTCTAATACTCAAATGACACATCAAACTCAGAATAGCAACAAGAACAATTGATATCATATGCAAGACATACATTTCATTCATAGACTCATCAAGCATTCAAACCAAGGAAACCAAGCCAACACATAATCCATATACATCAAATTATCATAAGATCAATTCAACAACACATCACAAGTCATTTCATATTAATATTAACATTATGAAAGCACATAAAATCATGGTTTTCCCATCACAATGGTGACGGTACTTGTCCATTCACTACCGAGCTAAGCCTAGGGACCATGGGACGCCCCTATTGCTTAAATTAATTCCATAAGCCCACTATCATGCATCATTCTACCCCCTACTTCTTAAAACTCGTGTGCCCTAATGAAGTTATGAAGGCTCCAAGCTTTATCTCCCCTTTGGTGATTTTCTTCATCAAAAACACAAGAACCAAGATGGATGAATGAGAAAATGGTGTTTTGAAACCCTAACAATGATGGAGAGACTTAACCATAAACAAAGGGGCTTACCTTAAACTAATCATCTCAATGATAATCAAAGGATGACGGTGTTATTAAAATCCAATTCGAATTCCTATGCAAAACACCAAGGCAAGAGCTCTCAAGAGAGGAAAAACTGAGAAAAGAAGAGGAAATATCAATTTTTGATTTGGCACTTTGTGAGCAGTTTTTAGGGTAAAAACTGAGGCTTAGTGGGTGGTTTAAAACCCTAGTATGTAACTTACACGGAATGGGTCGAGTTGGGGTCCAACGGGTCGAATTATACGCTCCAAAATGCGTCAAAATATGGAAAAATGAATTGCAATTTTACTGTCAGTGGGTGTCGGGCGCAAGACAGTGTAGGCGCCTGGCGCATGCTCTCGGTCAGCCCTGGGCTCCTATGCTATTTTCGTTGTATTTGGAGTTACGGGTGTCCGATTGAGGCGTTCTTGATGGCATTGGAACGCTAAGAGAATTCACTACACTTACCTCTCTAATATACAAAACTTAAATTGGGATCTAACCTTGTCAAAAATGCAGTTTAAGTCTACTCCAACATTCCTAAGTGCTACACTTGCATTGCGTTGACTCGAGAGAGTATATCTAGAGTTGTAGGTATCAAAATCGAGTCAAATCAAAGCCAATTGTAAGATAAGAGATAAGGCTACAACTTCATTGAGGGGGCTTAAATATAATTAAGTTGTTAGAGGGTTCGAAAATGAGGAATACGGTGACTGAAATGACTAAACGCAGGAATAGAAGTACATCTAGATACTAAATCAGCGGGAGGAATGGTAAAACATATAGAACCCATCCCAAACAACTCTAAACATACCCTAATCCTATACAACATGTCCTAATCTAGGAGGATAAAAATTTGGGCTGTTACAGTGTCCATTGAAGAATTAGAGGGTTCGCTCCAAGCCCATGAAGAAAGAGTGAAAAGAAGACAAGAAGAGCCATTAGAGCAAGTTCTCAAGACCAAAGCTTCATTGAAGAATGATGGAGGATTCAAGAGTCGTAGCAGGCGTGGACATGGACAAAGAAGAGGAGGAGGCAATAATGGTGAATCAAACAAGGAAAGAAGCCATTCATCACCAAGAATTCTGGAAGAGGAAGAGGACATGGCTATTATCAAAATGAAAAGAGGTATGACAAATCTAAAGTTGCATTCTATAATTGTCATAAATTTGGCCATTTCTCTTGGTAATGTCTTAGTGCTCCTAATCATGAGGAAGAAGAGGCTAATCTTGTTAATGAAAATGAAGAGTCAACTTTGTTGCTAACACTCAAGGAAGAATAGAGGGATGTCAATAGTTCATGGTACTTGGACAATGGTGCAAGCAATCACATATGTGGATGCAACAAGAAATTAGTGGAGCTTAATGAGAAGGTGAATGGAAATGTGTCTTCTGGGGACTCATCAAAAGTTCAAATTAAAGGGAAAGGTACAATTTTAATCTCTTCTAAAGATGGAAGCCATAAGTTGATTACTGATGTTTACTACGTACCTAAATTGAAGAGCAATATTTTGAGTTTGGGCCAACTTCTTGAAAACGGATATGAAATTCTCATGAAAGATATATGTCTTTGGCTTAGAGATCAAATTAATAATTTAATCGCTAAGGTACTTATGTCAAGAAGTAAAATGTTTATCTTAAATCTAAGAACCATTGAAGCAAAATGCTTGAAGATGAGTGTGCAAGATAAAGCATGTTGTTGGCACAAGAGGTTTGGCCACTTGAATTTTAGAGCACTTAAAGCTATGGGAGAAAAGAATATGGTGAAAAGGATGCCTTCAATCAATCATCTCCATCAATTGTGTGAAGGTTGTCTTCTTGGAAAGCAAGCTAGAAGAAGTTTTCCTAAAGAAGCTACATCAAGAGCAACTAAGCCACTACAACTTGTGCATACCGACGTGTGTGGGTCTATCAATCCACTTTTCATTTGGTGAGAGTAAATATTTCATACTCTTTATGGTTTTAGTTGTAAGACTTGGGTTTATTTTTTAAAGCAAATATCAGAAGCTTTCGTTGCTTTCAAGAATTTCAAAGCTCTTATAAAGAATGAGATCAAAGCATTGAGATCCGATCGGCTAGGCGAATTCACTTCAAAGGAGTTCAATGAATTTTGTGTGGCTCATGGAATTCGTCATCCTTTGACGGTTCCTGGATCTCTGCAAAAAAATGGGGTAGCCAAGAGAAAGAATATAACCATTCTTAACATAGCGAGATGCATGTTAAAGTCCAAAGATATGCCTAAGGAGTTTTGGGCTGAAACAGTCTCATGTACTGTCTATTTTTCCAATTGCTCTCCAACCTCAAATGTCAAAGACCAAACCCCACAAGAAGCATGGAATGGAAGGACACCTAGTGTCAATCACTTGCGAGTCTTTGGGAGCATCGAATATGCACATGTGCCGCAACAAGAAAGATCCAAGCTTGATGATCAAGCATCAAACATGTTGTTGTTGGCTATGATTCACATTCTAAAGGTTACAAGTTATACAACCCATGCAACGACAAGGTGGTGGCGAGTCGTGATGTAGAATTTGATTAAGAATGTACATGGAAATGGGAGGCACAAGAAGAAATAGCCTATAATTTCCTTCCATATCTTGAAGAAGAAGAAGAAGACCAGGAGGCCACGATGCCCATTCAAGATGCAACTCCACCTCCTTCACCTCCTCCTTCACCTACTTCTCAAGAAGAAAGTTCAAGTGAAAGGCCAAGGAAGATAAAAGATGTACGTAACATTTATGAAAGGTCCATGAAGCTACAATTGACCTTGGAGAGTTATATTGTCTCTTAGAGGATAGTGAGCCATTAAATTTTGATGAACATGTGAAAGATAAAAGGTTGAGACAAGCCATGGATGAGGAGAGCAAATCAATTGTGAAGAATTCTTGGGAATTAGAAACTCTTCTCAAGGGCCATGAGGCAATGGAAGTCAAATGTGTGTACAAGGCTAAAATACAAAGTGAGACTTGTTGCCAAAGGCTACAAACAAAAGCATGGAGTTGACAATGAAGAAGTATTTGTAGCTGCCGCCCGCATGGGTACTATCCATTTGCTAATTTCTGTACCTGCTCAAATGAAGTAGAAAATTTATCAACTTGATGTGATGTCGGCATTTCTAAATGGCTATCTTGAAGAAGAGATCTACATTGAGCAACCAATGGGGTATGTGGTTAAAGGACTGAAGATAATGTTCTGAAACTAAAGAAAGCGTTGTATGGATTGAAGCAAACACCCAAGGCATGGAATAGTATCTTCAGCAAGTACTTCCAAGACAATGGGTTTGCTCACTTTCTTAATGAATATGCTCTTTATGTCAAAGTCCGTGATAATGGAGATATTTTGATTGCTTGTCTCTATGTGGATGATCTTATATTCACCAGGAACAATCCAAGTTTGTTAGAAGAGTTCAAGAAGGCTATGGCACTTGAGTTTGAGATGACTGATATTGGGCTCATGTCATACTATTTGGGCCTAAAAGTGAAGCAATTGGAAGAAGGTATCTTCATTTCTCAAGAAAACTATGCAAAGGAAGTTTTGAAGAAATTTAAAATATTCAATTGTAATCCGGCGAGCACACCTATGAAGAGCGGAATGAAATTGTCAAAATTTGAAGATGGAGAAAAGGAGAACCCTACTATACTCAAAAGCCTCATCAGAAGCCTGAGATACTTAACATGCATAAGGCCTGATATTCTCTATGAAATTGGTGTTGTGAGTCGTTTCATGGAAGCTTCTACTTCTACACACATGAAAGCTGCTAAGAGGATACTCCGCTACCTAAAAGGTACACTTGATTATGGGCTATTTTATCCTTCTTCTAATAATTTCAAACTATTTGAACTTTGTGATAGCGACTTTGCAGGACATATTAATGATAGAAAGAGCACTATTGGCTTTATATTTTTCATGGGCGATTGTGTTTTTCGTGGTGTTCAAAGAAGCAACACATTGTCAAACTTTTAAGAGTCAGAATATGTGGTAGCAACCGCTTGCATTTGTCATGCCATTTGACTAAGGAGATTGTTGAAGAAACTTCATATGCCACAAGAGGAAGCTAGAGAGATTTAATATGTGGTAGCAACCGCTTGCATTTGTCATGCCATTTGACTAAGGAGATTGTTGAAGAAACTTCATATGCCACAAGAGGAAGCTACAGAGATTTACATTGATAACAAGTCTGCACAAGCACTTGCAAAGAATCTGGTGTTTCATGATCAGAGCAAGCACATAGACACAAGGGTATCATTTCATAAGAGAATGCATTACCAAAAAGGAAGTGGAGTTGAAGTATGTAAAGACTCAAGATCAAGTTGCAGACATCTTCACAAAGTCACTAAAATTTGAATACTTTCAAAGATTGAGAGCAAGGCTTGGCGTGAACAAGAAAATTTCAAATTAAGGGCGAGCAATGTTTTTATAATTTGAAATTTAGATGAATCTAGAATTGTTTAGAGTTATCACGATATCTATTGAAAAATCTAGAAGTGCATTGAATATATAGACAGAAAAGTGTAGAATGTATCTAGAAGTGAGTATTAATTAGGAAGCTCCTAGAAATGAATCTAGATTTCTCTATTTGTACGTATAAATACCCCTTTGTACTTGGCATTTTGCATCAAGCAAATTCAAGCTCTCTCTTAGAAACACTTCCTTCCTCCAACAATTCCGTATATCTCCTCTCTAATATGAAATCAGTACGAAGTTGCAGAGGTTTGGTAATGGAAAACTGCAGAAATTGGTTGATAGCAAAGCAAGGAAGACAAAGTCGTAGCTATGTCTTTGTTTCCAAATGTTAGACTTCAATAATAAAGTTGTCATGTCTCTAAAAATGAAACAAAGTTTAGTAACCAAATGTCGAATAAATTGAATCCAAAAAATTACCTCCAATTATTATTGCAAACGAAAAGAGCTGCGACTCCTTTTTTCTTAATTCTTCCAAGCTGCCTCTCACTCTCACACTATAGATGGTGTATCACTTACTCTGTGTAGAGCTTAAAGACCAACAACTTTTATTTATAGGCATTTTACTAATGGAAACCTTTCAAGCCCAATGAAGAGCCCAAGCCCAACAAGAAGCCCAAGCCCAAAGAAAAGTCTAAGCCCATATAAGAGTCCAAGCCCAATAAACAGCCTCAAGCCCAGTCCAAAAGAAGGAGCACTTAAATTGATTCTTGGGTGAACCAACCTTGGTTCTTAATTCTTATCAAAAGTATCCTTACTCTTATGACGAATCCTCACTTGACTGATCACTTTTCCAAAGAGTGTGGAGTCTTCCTCTTACTTCTCTTCTTCTCCATATTTTATATTTTTGTTATTTATCTTTCTTGTCTTTATTATTTATGCGCCTATTTTAAAGTTTCAATTTTTATGCACACAGTCATTATCTTCTCCTTATTTGTGTGTCATTCTTCTATAAAGCTTAAAGCTAGAATTTTTATTAATTCTTCCATAGAAGTGTGTGCGCAAATTTCAAGGATTAAATAATCGTGCATAAAGTTTCTATCTTTCTATTCTTTAATTCACTAAAACAAGAAATCAATTCAATAACGATCCGTAAAAACTATATATATCCAACTTGGATCATATCATTTACCATCAAGAATGTATAAGGTAGCCATTACCATCACACTCATAGCCATTCAAGTTCTATATCCAAAATGCACAAAATAACACATTCAAAGGGTGGCTACCTTTGGATCAATAATATAGAATTTAATATAATTTAATAATAAAATTTGTTATATTCCTCTCACTTTCAGCCAACGACGACACGTTTTGAAGCCAGAGATTTGTCCCGCATGATCATATATCAATACGCACGAGAAGGAGCGGTGTGAGAGGATAGTAACTTGTACTTATTCATAGAGAAGACAAATTCTAAAGGCGCTTATCTTTTAAACTTTTTGTCCTGATTCAATCATAGGTTATTTGTGTTGTGATTTATAACATGCAACAAAAAAGACAACATATATGTGTAATCATTCTCAAAATCTTGCAAGTGGCTGTCGATATCATGTTTGCAATCATTCTTGGAGGTGTCGTGCTTTGAATTACCTTTGGATTTGAGCAAAGCTTTTCTTAATTTCTTGACATTGATCAACTCAATTCGTTGGCCTTTCTACCTTGCTCATCATTTGTAACTTTTAAGAAAAGAGATATATGCATTACAAGTTTACAACAAAGCAAGAGTACTTGTGGGACAGATCTAAACATGGATGCGCACACCGGAGTATATACCTCCTACAAATTCAAGCCTCCTAGTACTAGTAAAGATGTTTGTGATGGGTTTTCCATGTTCAATTGTTTATAACATTCTATCGGATAAATGTTTTTCAAACTCAATCGTTATATTGAAAATTACTATCATATAGATCGTATTTATAAATTTTTACACAAATCTATAATCATTTGCTATGTTAACAAGATGCATTAAAATTAACGTCAATGGTGTTATTGCATATAACGTTGATCTAGATATCTCTTGATGATATAGCAAATGATTATAGATTTGTGTAAAATATGATCTATATGACAGTACCTTTCAATCCAACGGTCGATTTAGAAAAATATTTATTCGGTAGGATGTTATTGAATGGTGTAACAATGTCCAAGTATTACACTGGTGTAATATATATATATAAGGAGGGATCAAATTATACCGGTGTAATACTTGGGTACTGTTACACCATTCAATAACTTTATAATGGATACCTATATTACAAAACTCACCGTTGGATTGAAAGGTACTATCGCATAGCTCATATCTACAAAAGTTTATATTAATTTAAAATCATTTGATATGTCATTGATGTTACCAATTGACTTCAAACACAAGAGGGGGGTGAATTGTGATAGCGGTGCTTATATAAAAAATTACAGAAAATAAATGACCGAATAATAAATAAAGAACAAAAATAAATAAAGTGCTTGAATGATAAAGAGACAGAGAGCAAAGAAGAGCACGCAACAATTTATACAGGTTCGGCCACCAAACACCCATGTGGCCTACGTCCTGTCCCCAAAGCAAACCACTATGGGATTTTCACTAAATCACTAGCTTTTAAATCAGGTTCAGCTAGAAACCTTTACAACTCTAAACCAGAGCAATACGTTCAAGAGATATCACCTCTCTATGAACACCTTGGGATTCCTACCCAAAAATAAATGATTTTCACAAATAAAATGAGACGAAAAAGATACTGTAACACCTGAGGACGAGATCGACATCGTATTAGGACGACGTATCGAGACCTCGACCAAGACCTTGTGTCGAGATCCCGTTCCAAGATCGTTTGTCGAGGTCATTTGCCGAGCTGAGGAGACTGCGTGCACTAGCTGCTGAGCTGAGGAGGTCGGGTGTCGACCTGAGGAGGTCGGGTGTCGAGCTGAGGAGGCCGCGTGCACGAACTCGTGTTAGAGCCTTGTGCGCGTGCACGAGCACCCTTGGTCGACATCGTGTCGAGATGATAACTCGTATTCTTTCGAACGTTATTCAGCGCTATTATTATATTGTTTGTAATAATTATATTGTCGGCTTGCCGTTCTCGTCGCGTGTCTAGATCGTTGACCGACAGAGTAGAGGGTAATTATGAGAGAGGAACGATTAGACGGGTAGAATGATTGATGGGATTGGCATCTTATAGCTGAAGTTACGATTATACCCCCTTTTCTCACCAAATTGTATACCACGACCGATTCCCTCGGATACTCATTTCTCTCTTCTTCTTTCTTCTTCCTTCGCTCACGAGTTCCTTGTTTTTCTCCGTAACTTCCATCGAAGAAACCTTGAGTTCCATCGAGACTCTGCACAAATTTTCTTCATCAATCTTGTTCATCATCATCTTCTCGACCTATATCTCACCATCTCGACCATCATCTGAGGTAAGGAAAAACAGATTTTCTCTTCCTTCGTGCTACTGTTTAGCGCTATTTCTTCTTTCCATTTTAGCCAGTTTTATGCTTCCAAATCATGTCAAACTGATGGGTTTTCTTCTTCATGATATTACCTATCTTTCTAACTGATTAATTGGGCTTGTAAAACAAATTTTCTTCCTCTGTTTTCTGTGATCAGTGATTGCCGTAAACCCTTCATTTTTGGTTTATTTCGATTTCTTGTTTTTCGCTTGTTGCTTCTTGTTGTTGTTGTCGATCTATCATTGAAGCATCGATAACCTTTTCATGAACTTTTGATCGAAAACCTAACTTTGTGTTAGAGGAAAAATATATTTAAGTTCTTGAGTTTTTATATTTTCTGGTTGTGGTTAAGTTTGGGATGAGAGCTAAGTGTATTAGAACCCATAGATCGAATCGAGTTGTGTTTGTTTTAGGAAGTCCGATTCAGAGATCGAGTGATTTCGAATCAAGGTGTACGGGGGAGCGAATCCGAGGACGTGGAAGCAGCGGAATCCAGATCGAGAACTGTACGTGTCGAGGTCAACTGAGAAGTGTACGTGTCGAGATCGAGTAAGAGAAGTCGTTGTCGAGCTGAGTTGAAGGCAGCTGTGTCGGTGTCGTTGTCGAGCAAAGATTAACTTGAGTTCGGTAAGTAGGCGCTTCACATTAATACTTTCATAGTATGCTAGCGTAAGGGCAACTCTTAGACATTATTAAGACTTTATTTTTATTGTTATATTAATGTATGGACTCCTTGATTGGTGTCGAGATTGGAATGTTGTGATATGATTGGGTTTTTGCATGTATTTGATATGTGATTGAATATATGTTGTGAATGGTGTATTGTCTTTGTCAGTGCGTTTCTTCATGCAGAATGTTTTATTGCTTAAATGTCGACCATGCGTTTTCTTCATGTTAAGCATGCTCTCTTTATTTGATATGTGATCAAGTAAGTTGTGTTACTCTTTGACATGCGGCGAGCTAATCATCGAGTGAGAGAGGTAGGGAGGCGTATGGCGGTTTGTAGCCGGACCCAGATAATCGAGGGTGCTAGGTCCCCTTTTTGTTTATGGTGGATTGGCTAGCGTTGTAGCATTATCAGTTTGGGGATGGACCTGCTGATTAATGTATGGAATTCGGTTTGGGGATGGACCTGCCGTTTACCTATTACGTCAGTTTGGGGATGGACCTGCTGACGATATTCCGGAATAAGAGTCGAGTCGAGTTTAGAGTGAGATGGTCGAGTCACGTGTGGTGATTGAGATACATTATTGTGTTGCTTATTTCTTTATGTCGAGCTTATCTTGAATTGTTGAGAAGTTGACCCTTTCCCGTGGTGCCTTCAATCCATGACGGTTACCCAGGCGATGTCGAGCGCGAGGAACTCGGCGGCAGACGATGCCGAGGAGGAGCTCGGCGAGGACCGAGTGACGACCTCTACTTGTCGTGATTGATTATGTTGTTGGATGTTTGTTTTTACGATGACTGTACTTTGTTTTTCTTTGTGTTCGAGGTCGTGACCAGTTTGGGCGGGTATGTTTTATTGCTCTGAGGGTAGGTGGCGGTTTACTTTTGGAGCGAATGCGTGGGAGTTCTGAAGTCCCCCAGGGTATGATTGCTCTTTTGAAGTCGTCGTACCTTAGGTGTATTTTCTTTGTACATTTACTACTCTGTATTTTGTATACATTATTATTTCGAGTGATATATATATGTATGTTATGCATGTATGTTTTATTAGAATTTATGTCTTGTGTCTTAGTTGCACCATGTTTCGAAAAGCTGTAGTTACTCTGATGTGCACGAACTGTTTTTTTTTTTAAAAAAAATAGACCGTACTTTTTAAAAGGCACAAGAGTTTCGTTTTAAAACACATCTCATACAGGTTTAGTTGAGCTCGGTGTGTTGAGCTCGGTAACTCGAGCTCGGTATATTGAGCTCGGTAGCGGTCCGGAAACGGGTCGTTACAGATACACTCAATAGTGCAGATATAACAAATTGAAGCTCAAATAATACAACTCAAATAATGTAGAATAAAAAGGCTCTCAGAAAATTGTGCTCAAATAAGTGTGAGTGATGAAAAATATTTGATGAGTTTTTGGCACAAAAATTAAGCCTTTGCGTTGTTATATTTTTACAAGGCTCACGAGCCGTGTTTATATAGGCAATGGAGGAGCGTCACTTTAAGAAGATTTGTCCGTTGAGGATTTGCCCGCTATGCAGGATCTGTCCGTTGGAATTTGTCCGCTTCGTTGAACATGAAAGAATTGAAAACCACGGAGGCGGCTCGGCAGACGACCTCAAGACAGCTCGGCCAGACGACCTCGCCACCGCGGCTCGACAGACGACCTCGACCGCGGCTCGGCATACGACCTCACGAACAGCTCGGCAAAGACCTCGGCACCCGACCTCGGAACCGCGGCTCGGCATACGACCTCCTCATCAGCTCGGTTCTCATGGCTCGACCACGCGACCTCGACGCAGCGACCTCATCGGCCGGCGGATCATCGGCTCGGCCGCGCGACAAGAGCTCATCACGCGACCTCGATGCAGCGACCTCATAAGCTCGACACCACGACCTCGATGTGCGACCTCATCGGCTCGACACGCCGACTTCCTCCTCGATTCGACATACGACTTCCTCGAGCTCGACACTCGACTTCCTCCTCACCGACATCCGACTTCCTCACCGACATCCGACACGAGATATGCATGTCAAAATATTTTGTGCGTGTGTGATTTAATTTTAATTGAGAGCTTTTATTACTACTTACAAATTGTCTTAATAAAGATAAATAAATACCCGTAACCCAAAGACTTGAAAAACTATCATTCTTGATACGCGTCTTGGTATTCTTTTTCCACTTTTTGCACGGTTGACTATTTGTAAAGCTCCCTTTTGTCAATCATCAAAACCATCCTGTCAAGGCATGTATTCACAGACTCCCCCTTTTTGATGATGACAAACATCTCATGGAGGGAATTTAGTAAAATATAATCATGATATAGCAATGAGATATAAGCATGGTTTTTCAATAAAAGATATCAGAGTTTAAGCACAATATTTAGAAAAACTCCCCCTCACAATAGGCAATACTTAAAAGATCACTCCCCCTGAATCATGCATTCATGTAACTCTCCCCCTTTTGGCAACATCAAAAAGTGGGAAAGACAAATAAAGCAAGGCATATATTCAGGATTAAACAAGCATATTTTGATAGTTACGTGATACCAAGCTTGGTGTGTGACAGATGAGCTGGTTGGACATGATTAGCTAGTTGCATAAGACAAATGCGTCACCCACTCATTATTCCGTACTTAAAGAAAATGGAAGGGGAAAAGACCTGCATAAACTCGTTAGCACACTCAAACGCCCAAGTTAGAATTTATTCAAAAAGAAAATGCAATCACAGGCAGTCACTCAATGCATGATTGGTCTAAAATTCCCAATTCAGTTCTAATAAAAAAGAAAGTTTCCTTAGGCAAAGGGTTTAGTAAAAATATCTGCAAGTTGTCTAGATGTTTCCACAAACTCAATCATGCAATCACCTTTTTGAACATGATCTCTAATAAAATGGTGCCTAATCTCTATGTGTTTAGTCCGAGAGTGATAAACCGGATTTTTAGTGAGGTTTATGGCACTAGTATTGTCACACTTTATTGGAACAGTTTTCAAATTAATCCCATAATCATTCAACTGTTGTTTCATCCAAATAATCTGTGCGCAACAACTACCTGCCGCAACATATTCCGCTTCGGCGATGGACAAAGCCACACGGCTTGTTTCTTACTATGCCATGAAACCAAGGCATTCCCAAGTAAGTGACATGTCCCACTAGTGCTTTTTCGGTCCATTTTGCAACCCGCAAAATCCGAATCCAGTACCCGATAAGTGTGCGATCGGCACCTTTGGGGTACCATAAACCCATAGTTTGTGTGCGGTGAGATATCTCATGATGCTTTACCGCTAAGAGATGTGATTCCTTAGGATTTGCTTGAAAACGTGCACACATACAAACACTAGACATAATATCCTGACGACTTGCGGTGAGATAAAGAAGAGATCCTATCATACCTCGATACTTACTTACTTGACCGACTTACCACCTTCATCTTTGTCAAGATAGCATGATGTGCTCATGGGAGTTGAGATTTCTTTGGCGTTGCTCATTCCAAATCTTTTAAGCAACTCCTTGCAATATTTGGATTGATTTATAAAAATTCCTTCTTTTGTTTGTTTGATTTGAAGACCAAGGAAGTAGTTGAGCTCTCCCATCATGGACATTTCAAACTCACTTTGCATGATTTTGGAAAAATCTTCACACAAAGACTCATTAGTAGCACCAAAGATGATATCGTCAACATAAATTTGAACAAGGAAAATGTCATGATTTTTGTGTTTAATGAAAAGAGTGGTATCAACTTTTCCTCTTTCAAAACCTTTTTCAAGTAAATATTTGCTCAACCTCTCGTACCAAGCTCTCGGAGCTTGTTTTAAACCATATAAAGCCTTTTTCAATTTGAAAACATGATTTCGAAATTCAAAATTTTCAAAACCGGGGGGTTGATCAACATATACTTCTTCTTGAATAAAACTGTAACGACCCGTTTCCGGACCGCTACCGAGCTCAATATACCGAGCTCGAGTTACCGAGCTCAACACACCGAGCTCAACATAAACCTGTATGAGATGTGTTTTAAAACGAAACTCTTGTGCCTTTTAAAAATACGATATATATTTTTTTTTTATAAAACCAACTCGTGCACATCGTAGTAATTACACAAACATGGTGCAACTAAGACACAAGACTTAAATTCTAATAAAACATACATGCATAACATACATATATATATCACTCGAAATAATAATGTATACAAAATACAGAGTAGCAAATGTGCAAAGAAAATACACCTAAGGTATGACGACTTCAAAAGAGCACTCATACCAGGGGTACTTAGACTCCCACGCATTTGCTCCAAAAGTAAGACCACCAGTCTACCCTGAAACAACAAAACAACACTGCCCAAACTGGTCACGACCTCAGAACACAAAAGGAAAACGAAGTACAGTCCTCAGAAAAACAAACATCCAACAAACATAAACAATCACGACAGATAGAGGTCGTCACTCGGGTCCTCGTCGAGCTCCTCCTCGGCATCATCTACTGTCGAGTTCCCTGCGCCCTCGACATCGCCTGGGTAACCGTCATGGATTGAAGGCACCACGGGAAAGGGTCAACTTCTCAACAATACAAGATAAGCACGGCATAAAGAAATAAGCAACACAATAATATATCTCAATCACCACACGTGACTCGACCATCTCACTCTAGACTCGACACAACTCTTATTCCGGAATATCGTCAGCAGGTCCATCCCCAAACTGACGTAATAGGTAAACGGCAGGTCCAACCCCAAACCGATACCATGCATTAATCAGCAGGTCCAACCCCAAACTGATAATGCGACGCCTAGCCAATCCACCATAAACAAAAAGGGGACCTAGCACCCTCGATTATCCTGGGTCGGCTCAAAAACGTCATACGACTCCCTAGCTCTCTCACTCGATGATTAGCTCGCCGCATGTCAAAGAGTAACACAACTTACTTGATCACATATCAAATAAAGAGAGCATGCTTAACATGAAGAAAACGTAATTCGACATTTAAGCAATAAAACATTCTGCATGAAGAAACGCAATTCGACAGCAATACACCATTCACAACATATATTCAATCACATATCAAATACATGCAAAAACCCAATCATATCACAACATTCCAAGCTCGACACCAATCAAGGAAATTCATACAGAAATACAACAATAAAAATAAAGTCTTAATAATGTCTAAAAGCTGCCCTTACCGAACTCCAAGCTAAAGTTGCTCGACAACGACCTCGACACAGCTGTCTTCAAATGAGCTCGACAACGACTTCTCTTACTCGATCTCGACACGGCTGTCTTCAACGAGCTCGACAACGACTTCTACACGTACCGTCCTCAATCGACCTCGACACGTACGCTTCTCAGTCGACCTCGACACGTACAGTTCTCGATCTGGATCCCACTGCTTCCACGTCCTTGGATTCGCTTTCCCGTACACCTCGATTCGGAAATCACCCGATCTCGGGAATCAGACTTCCTAAAACAAACACAACTCAGCTCGATCTATGGGTTCTAATACACTTAGCTCTCTTCCCAAACTTAACCACAACCCAGAAAAATATAAAACTCAAGAACTGAAATATATTTTTCCTCTAACACAAAGTTAGGGTTTTCGATCAAAAGTTCATGAAAAAGGTTATCTGATGCTTCAACAGATAGATCGACAACAACAACAACCAGAAGCAACAAACGAAAAACAAGAAATCGAAATAGACCGAAAATGAAGAGTTTCTGGGCACTGCCGATTGCAGAAAAACAGGGGAAGAAAATTTGTTTTACAAGCCCAATTAATCGGTTAGAAAGATAGGTAATATCGTGAAGAAGAAAACCCATCAGTTTGACATGATTTGGAAGCATAAAACTGGCTAAAAATGGAAGGAAAAGTAGCGCTAAACAGTAGCACAGAGGAAAAGAAAAAATCTGTTCTTCATACCTCAATTGATGATGGTCGAAAGGCATTTAGATATAGGTCGAGAAGATGATGATGAACAAGATTGATGAAGAAAATTTGTGCAGAATCTCGATGGAACTCAAGGTTTCGTCGATGGAAGTTTTTGGAGAAAAACAACGAAACTCAGAGCAAAAGGAAGGAAGAAGAAAGAAGAAAAGAGAAATGAGTATCTGAGGGAATCGGTCGTGGTATACAGCTGGTGAGAAAAGGGTATAATCGTAACTCCAGCTATAAGATGCCAATCCCATCAATCATCTACCCGTCTAATCATTCCTCTCATAATTACTCTCTACTCTGTCGGTCAACGGTCTAGACACACGACGAGAATGGCAAGCCGACAAAATAATTATTACAAACAATATAATAATATCGCTGAATAACGTTCGAAAGAATACGAGGTATCATCTCGACACGATGTCGACAAGGGTGCTCGTCCAAGCGCACAAGGCTCCAACACGAGTTCGTGCACGCGGCCTCCTCAGTTCGACATGCGACCTCATCAACTCGACACCGAGCCTCCTCATTTCGGCGGCCTAGTGCACGCAGTCTCCTCAGCTCGGAAAATGACCTCGGCAAACGATCTTGGCACGGGATCTCGACACAAGGTCTTGGTCGAGGTCTCGATCCGACGTCCTAATACGAGGTCGATCTCGTCCTCAGGTGTTACAATCTCTCCCTCTAAAAAATTTAGTCCTCGAAATTGCAAATAAGATTCTCACCTCGGAAAAGTTCAGGTCTTGAAGTCTTCATCTTCTCCTCCGGCTCCCAAGTCGCATCTCCGCCTTACGATCCCACACAACTTTGTGACAAGTTGAATCTCTTTGTTCATTGGTGTTTGGCTTCCGATCAACGATCCTTCTTTGGTGATGCTTCAAAGATAGGTCGTCGCCTTCAGCTTGAATCACATCCGGTTTGATGACATGAGAGGGTCGGAAACATACTTCCGCAATTGTGAGGCGTGGAAGGCGTCGTGGATGTTCGACAAGAATGGTGGCAAGGCAATCGATATGCCACCGACCAATACGACGAAGAATCTGGTAAGGTCCAATAAATTTAGGGGTAAGTTTCTTGGATTTGATCGCTCGACCAACTCCGATGAGTGGGGGTGACTCTAAGAAATACATGTTCTCCTTCCTCGAACTCGAGTGGTCGGCGTCGTTGGTCTGCATAACTCTTCTGTCGGCTTTGAGATGTTCGCATCCTATCTCTGATCAAACGGATCTTCTCAGTAGTCTGCTGGATCATATCCGGTCCTACGATCGCTCGCCGCCGCCCTGGTACCAACAAAGAGGCGTCGACATTTCCGCCCATACAAGCTTCAAAAGGTGCCATTCCAATACTCGCATGGAAACTGTTATTGTAGGTGAACTCCACCAATGGTAAGGCGTCGTCCCAACTTCCTCGGTGATCTAACGTCAAGCTCGCAACAAATCTTCAAGCGATTGGATCGTTCTCTCGATCGGCCGTCGATCGAGGATGATATCGAGCTAAGCTTCGAGCTTCGGTTCCCATCGCTCCTTGCAATTCCTCTCCAAAATGAGGCGTGAACTTCGGATCTCGGTCCGACACGATCGAAGAGGGTATTCCATGAAGTCGTACTATCTCCGCGATGTAGATCTCGGTCGACTTTTCCACGTTGTATGTCGACCTCCTTTGGTAAGAAATGGCAGATTTGGTCAATCGATTAAGCGATCACCCAAATCGAATCATTTTTCTTCTGCGTTTTGGCAAACCTACAACGAAATCCATGGAAATACTATTCCATTTCCAAACTGATGCGTCAGCGATTGTAGCATTCCGCAGTCGTTGGTGCTCCACCTTCGCTTGACCACGTCAAACACGGCTATGTACTCGGCCACTTGCTTCTTCATTTAGGACCACCAAAAATGCTTCTTCAAGTCTTGATACATCTTCGTAACTCCTGGGTGAATACTAAAGTTGCTCTTATGCGCCGTCGAGAATCAACTTCCTCGGCTCGGATCGTTAGGTGCAGCATACTCGGCCATTGCACCTCAAGATGTCGTCGCTCCGACGTGAAATTACATCGCCTTCCACTTGCGCTATCAATCGATCTTCTCTTGCGTAGCTCGTCATGAACTTGCTGGTCTCGGATCTCGTCCAACAATCTGTTAGAAATGGTAAGCATACCAAATCTCGGCTTCCGGTGAAACTTGACACTCAACTTCAAGTCTCGAACTTCTCGAGCATCTCCAACTCCTTGATCATCAATACCGAGGTTAAAGCGCTCTTCTGCTCAATGCATCCGCTACTACGTTAGCCTTCACCGGATGGTATTCCAACGTAAAGTCGTAGTCCTTGAGAAATTACGTCCATCTACGTTGGCGCATGTTGAGCTCTTTACGGTCGAGCAGTACTTCAAGCTCTTGTGATCGCTAACAAGTAAGAGTGCTCCCATAAAGGTAGTGTCTCCATATCTTCGCCAAAAACTACTGCTGCCACTCCAAGTCGTGAGTAGGGTAGTTCCTCTCGTGAATCTTAAAATTTGTCTTGAAGCATCTGCGACCACCTTCCGATGTTGCATCAAGACGCATCCCAATCCCTGGTGTGACGCATCACAATACACCTTGAAAGGCTCTTGGGTTGAGGCAAAATCAGCCTGCGCTGTCGTCAAAAGCTCCTTCATCTTTGAAATCGGCCGCACTCCTCGGTCAGGCAAAAGGTTGATCCTTCCTCGTCGATCGTGTAAGCGCGACAATCTTCGAGAAACCTTCAATGAATCTTCTGTAATATCCTCGCTAAGCCGACAAAACTCCCGATCTCGTGAATCGCCTTGGTGTTCCCACGCTAACACCGCCTCAATCTTAGTTGGATCTACAACTATCCCTTCTTTGGAAATCACGTGACCAAGAAAATTCACCTCTTCAAGCCAAAATTCACACTTCGACAGGTTGGCATAGAGTTGCTTATCTCGTAATATCTGTAGTACTCGACATAAGTGTTCTGCGTGTTCTTCTCAGTTCCTCGAGTAAATCAGTATGTCGTCGATGAACACTACAACAAACTGATCCAAGAACGAATGGAAAATCCTGTTCATGTAGTCCATAAACACGGTGGCGCGATTCGTCCTCCAAACGGCATCACCAAGTACTCGTAGTGACCGTATCTAGTCCTGAAAAGTCGTTTTGGCGACATCTTCCTCCTTCACGCGAATCGTGGTAGCCCGACTTCAAGTATATCTTGGAAAAGATCGCTGCTCCACGGTTGATCCATCAAGTCGCCAATACGTGGTAACGGATAACGGTTCTTCACGGTAACCTTGTTGAGCTCGCGATAGTCCACGCCACCTTGATCGTCCATCCTTCTTCTTAACCAACAACACCGAGCTCCCCACGGTGCCACGCTGGGTCGTATGAATTGCTTCGACTCCAAGTGTTCGATCTAGGACTTCAGTTCTTTCATCTCGGCAGGAGACATCCTGTATGGCGCTTTGGAAATCGGTCCTGTTCCTGGAATCAAGTCGATGGAGAACTCGACCTCTCTCGTCTTGGTGGTAACCCGCACGCCTTCTGAAAACGCCCTCAAAGTCACACACCATGGAACATTCTTCACGTCGATCTGCTGGAAAACTTCCGAACTAGCGGATACATGTATTCCTAGTTCCTTCTTTCAAAGAAACTCCAATACGTTGGCGTAAAGATAATTGGAGACTCCAAGGTCTGGAAAAATTACGGTTTTACGGGCACGATCCAAGAAGGACATGGTGGTGTGACAACCAATCCATCCCGAGAATGACATCTAAGCCGCCAAGAGGCAAACAAACCAAATTGACCACAAACTTTCTACTCGAATAACCACTACACAATTAAGACATGCAGTGTTTGTGACTAAGGTTTTAGCAATTGGGTTGTAACTACTAATTTAAACGGTAAAGCGATCACAATCAAGTTCAAATGGTTCACACAATCGTAAGAAATAAAGGAATGGGTTGCACCCGAATCAAAAAGAACGGATAAGGATTTACCCTCGATCTCACATTCACCTTGGATAAGATCTTCAGCTCGATCTGCTTCCTCGCCACTCATGCAGAAAACTCTGCCTTTAGCCACTTGACGCTTCCCTTTGGCCTTTACCGCAAGCATCGTCGGTTCAGCTTTAGGTGTAGGACAATCCTTGGCAAAATGCCCTGGCTTCTTGCAGTTGTAGCACACCCCCTCCTTCTGAGTACAGTTATTGGCGTAATGTCCCGTCTTTCCACAACGGAAACAAGTCACCTCGACACCGGTCTGACCTCTACTCCTCGCTCCTTGGGTCATCGGACGATACTGTCCCCTGTTGTTGTTCCCCTGAGGTCGGTCGTAAGGCTTCTTCTGCGGTTGTTTTCCTTTCTGTGCAAATCTCTGCCCCGCACTCTGGGGTCTCACCGGTCCGCCTACAACAGTCTTCTTCTTGTGGCTCCTCACTCCTTCTACCTCGACACATCGATCAATCAGCTCTTGGAGGTTTCGAATCCTCAACGACACCACTGACTTCTGAATGTCGAATCTCAATCCCCGTTGGAATCTCTCACTTAACCATCTCTGGTCAACTCGATCACGGAATGGACTGAAATACCTCGCCAACGACTCGAACTTGGCCGCATACTCGGACACTGTCGAGTTGCCTTGCTGCAATTGAAGAAACTCTTGCTCCTTCTCGGCTCGTGCAGTATCTGGGAAGTACTTGTCCAAGAACCTTTCACGAAAAAGCTCCCAGGTCATCTCGCGACGTTCTGCTATAAATGTTTGCTTCACTCCTCTCCACCAATACTCTGCGTCTCCTAGCAGTAAGTAGGTGGCATAGTCGACCTTCACGTTGTCCGGGCAATGGAGTGCCTCAAAGATCTTCTCGATCTCTTGCATCCAAAGATCAGCTTTATCTGGATTTGGCTCACCGTAGAACCGGTGGATCATGCTTCGAAGTCGGCCAATCCCCAGCTTCAGATTTCGTTACGCTCATTCTTTGTTGCTGCAAGTTCCGCTAAGTTAATCTTTGCCGTCTGTTGAGCCATCGCGTTAATTGTTGAGTTACTGACGGTGATTCTTTGAGCCATGGCTGCCGCCATCTCGGCCATAGCTTGAATTGCTCGTTCCATGTCGACGTTCTCGGTTGCGGTATGTCGTATTCCTCCGGTGGCATTAGATTCCACAAGGTTCAAAACCCTGTCAGAATCTCACAACAAGGATGTGTTAAAACACACTGCTTCAATCAAGAAACAGTTCAAACAATTTTTCAAGCAATAAGTGCTTCACTTAATCAAGCGAGAATCAACATATACAACTAGGTACCCAACACACATAACCCGACACACGGTGACCGGTCAAATTTCCTATGCACAAACGGCTCGGTCGAATCGAACGGCCTCGATACCAACAAATGTAACGACCCGTTTCCAGACCGCTACCGAGCTCAATATACCGAGCTCGAGTTACCGAGCTCAACACACCGAGCCCAACATAAACCTGTATGAGATGTGTTTTAAAACGAAACTCTTGTGCCTTTTAAAAATACGATATATTTTTTTTTTTATAAAACCAACTCGTGCACATCAGAGTAATTACAGCTTTTCGAAACATGGTGCAACTAAGACACAAGACTTAAATTCTAATAAAACATACATGCATAACATACATATATATATCACTCGAAATAATAATGTATACAAAATACAAAGTAGCAAATGTGCAAAGAAAATACACCTAAGGTATGACGACTTCAAAAGAGCAATCATACCACTGGGGTACTTCCAGACTCCCACGCAGGGGTTTGCTCCAAAAGTAAGACCACCAGTCTACCTGAAACAACAAAACAACATCGCCCAAACTGGTCACGACCTCGAACACAAAAAGGAAAACGGCACACCCTCGGAAAAACAAACATCCAACAAACATAAACAATCACGATGATAGAGGTCGTTACTCGGTCCTCGTCGAGCTCCTCCTCGGCATCATCTCTTTGTCGAAGTTCCTGCGCCTCGACATCGCCTGGGGTAACCGTCATGGATTGAAGGCACCACGGGAAAGGGTCAACTTCTCAACAATACAAGATAAGCACGGCATAAAGAAATAAGCAACACAATAATATATCTCAATCACCACACGTGACTCGACCATCTCACTCTAGACTCGACACAACTCTTATTCCGGAATATCGTCAGCAGGTCCATCCCCAAACTGACGTAATAGGTAACCGGCAGGTCCAACCCCAAACCGATACCATGCATTAATCAGCAGGTCCAACCCCAAACTGATAATGCGACGCCTAGCCAATCCACCATAAACAAAAAGGGGACCTAGCACCCTCAGTTATCTGGGTCCGGCTCAAAAACGTCATACGACTCCCTAGCTCTCTCACTCGATGATTAGCTCGCCGCATGTCAAAGAGTAACACAACTTACTTGATCACATATCAAATAAAGAGAGCATGCTTAACATGAAGAAAACGCAATTCGACATTTAAGCAATAAAACATTCTGCATGAAGAAACGCACTGGACAAAGAATACACCATTCACAACATATATTCAATCACATATCAAATACATGCAAAAACCCAATCATATCACAACATTCCAAGCTCGACACCAATCAAGGAAATTCATACAGAAATATAACAATAAAAATAAAGTCTTAATAATGTCTAAAAGCTGCCCTTACCGAACTCCAAGCTAAAGTTGCTCGACAACGACCTCGACACAGCTGTCTTCAAATGAGCTCGACAACGACTTCTCTTACTCGATCTCGACACGGCTGTCTTCAACGAGCTCGACAACGACTTCTACACGCGTCGCCCTCAATCGACCTCGACACGTCACGCTTCTCACCGACCTCGACACGCATAGCTTCTCGATCCGATCCCACCGCTTCCACGCCCTTGGATTCGCTTTCCGTACACCTCGATTCGAAATCACCCGATCTCGAATCGGACTTCCTAAAACAAACACAACTCACTCGATCTATGGGTTCTAATACACTTAGCTCTCTTCCCAAACTTAACCACAACCCGTAAAAATATAAAACTCAAGAACTGAAATATATTTTTCCTCTAACACAAAGTTAGGTTTTCGATCAAAAGTTCATGAAAAAGGTTATCGATGCTTCAACAGATAGATCGACAACAACAACAACCGAAGCAACAAACGAAAAACAAGAAATCTAAATAGACCGAAAATGAAGAGTTTACGGCACTGGATTGCGAAAAAGCAGGGGAAGAAAATTTGTTTTACAAGCCCAATTAATCGGTTAGAAAGATAGGTAATATCGTGAAGAAGAAAACCCATCAGTTTGACATGATTTGGAAGCATAAAACTGGCTAAAAATGGAAGGAAAAGTAGCGCTAAACAGTAGCACAGAGGAAAAGAAAAATCTGTTCTTCATACCTCAATTGATGATGGTCGAGCAGACGAGATATAGGTCGAGAAGATGATGATGAACAAGATTGATGAAGAAAATTTGTGCAGAATCTCGATGGAACTCAAGGTTTCGTCGATGGAAGTTTTTGGAGAAAAACAACGAAACTCAGAGCAGAAGGAAGGAAGAAGAAAGAAGAAAAGAGAAATGAGTATCTGAGGGAATCGGTCGTGGTATACAGCTGGTGAGAAAAGGGTATAATCGTAACTCCAGCTATAAGATGCCAATCCCATCAATCATCTACCCGTCTAATCGTTCCTCTCATAATTACTCTCTACTCTGTCGGTCAACGGTCTAGACACACGACGAGAACGGCAAGCCGACAAAATAATTATTACAAACAATATAATAATAGCGCTGAATAACGTTCGAAAGAATACGAGGTATCATCTCGACACGATGTCGACAAGGGTGCTCGTCCAAGCGCACAAGGCTCCAACACGAGTTCGTGCACGCGGCCTCCTCAGTTCGACATGCGACCTCATCAACTCGACACCCGACCTCCTCAGCTCAGCAGCTAGTGCACGCAGTCTCCTCAGCTCGGCAAATGACCTCGGCAAACGATCTTGGCACGGGATCTCGACACAAGGTCTTGGTCGAGGTCTCGATCCGACGTCCTAATACGAGGTCGATCTCGTCCTCAGGTGTTACAAAAACCATTTAGAAATGCACTCTTAACATCCATTTGAAAAAGTTTAAAATCCATGATGCATGCAAATGCGAGAAGCATGCGAATAGCTTCTAATCTAGCCACGGGTGCATAGGTTTCATCGAAATCTATGCCCTCTTGTTGATTATAGCCTTTTGCAACAAGTCTAGCTTTATTTCTAACAATGATACCGTT
Source organism: Calophaca sinica (assembly GCA_037113605.1). Classification (NCBI taxonomy): domain Eukaryota; kingdom Viridiplantae; phylum Streptophyta; class Magnoliopsida; order Fabales; family Fabaceae; genus Calophaca; species Calophaca sinica. The sequence goes on along the minus strand of CM073732.1, from coordinate 87,828,165 downwards.
TTCATCAAGCTTGTTGCGAAAGACCCATTTGGTCCCAATGACTAGGTGATCTTTAGGCCTAGGGACAAGTTCCCAAACATCATTTCTCTCAAATTGATTTAATTCCTCTTGCATAGCAAAGGTCCAATGCTCATCAAAGATGGCTTCATGGACGTCATTTGGTTCAATTTGAGAGACAAAGGCCATATGATGACATGCATGATTAAGAGAGTTTCGAGTCGTTACCCCTTTTGAGATATCACCTATTATGTTGTCAAGAGGATGGTTCTTTGAGACTCTCCATTCCTTTGGAAGATTTGAGTGAGAGAGTTCTTGAGAGGGTTGAGGCAAGGACTCTTGATCCTCCTTTTGAACTTTTGATCTCTCTTGTTCCTCTAAATAGGTATCTCCAAATACTTACACAAGATCATCAACACTTTCTTCATCAAGATTTGGGGTTAGATTCATCAAAAGAAACATGCACAGATTCTTCAACAGTCAAGTTCTTTTATTAAAAATTCAAAAGCTTTACTAGAAGTGGAATATCCAAGAAATAAACCTTCATCGACTTTAGCATCAAATTTACCAAGGTTATTCTTACCATTGTTTAGGACAAAACACTTGCATCCAAACGTGAAGGTGGGAAATGTTGGGTTTCCTTCCTTTGTAGAGTTCATACGGTGTTTGCTTAAGGATCGGCCTTATAAGAACTCGATTCATCACATAGCAGCGGTGCTCACGGCGTCTGCCCAAAAGTACTTAGGAAGGTTAGTCTCATTGAGCATCGTCTCGCTAGCTCTTCAAGAGACCGATTTTTCCTTTCAACCACTCCATTTTGTTGCGGTGTCCTTGGAGCGAGAAAAGTTGTGATCAATGCCATTTTATGTGCAAAATGCTTCAAATGCTTCATTCTCAAATTCCCACCATGATCACTTGAATGGAAGCAATGTTAAGTCCCTTCTCATTTTGTATAACCTTTGCAAGTTTTGAAAAGCATTAAAAGCATCATTTTTGTGAGAAATAAATAAAGTCCATGTATAGCGAGAATAGTCGTCCACAATAACAAGAGCATAGTAATTGCCACCAAAGCTTTTAGTTCTAGAAGGGCCAAATAAATCCATATGTAAAAGTTGTAAAGGCCGGTTTGTAGAAACAATATTTTTAGATTTGAAAGATGCCTTTACTTGTTTTCCTTTTGCCATGCATCATAAAGTTTATCTTTTTCAAAACGAAGCTTTGGTAAGCCAATTACTAAGTCCTTTCGAACTAACTTATTAAGATGATCCATGTCAATATGAGCCATTCTCCTATGCCATAGCCAAGATTCATCCTCTTTACTAATAAGACAACACGCATCATTTGAAGGTATTTTATCTAAATCAAGCATATAGATATTTCCAATTCTAGGTCCAATTACAATAACATTTTCATTTATAGAATCCATGACCATGCATTTTGAAGAATCGAAAACCACTTTGTTTCCTTTATCACAAAGTTGACTAATGCTTAGCAAATTATGCTTCAAACCATCCACATACAAAACATTTTCAATAGTGGGATTAGGACTCTTACCAATAGAACCAATCCCAAGAATTTTACCTTTGTTGTTGTCACCATACCTGACATAACCACTATTCTTAGGTACCAATGAGGAGAACTTGCTTTTGTCTCCTGTCATGTGCTTTGACCAGCCGCTATCAAGATACCAATTTAAGTCCTTGGCTTTCAAGCACACCTACAACAACAAATCATATTTTAACCTTTGGTACCCAAACCATCTTGGGTCCATATGAGTTAGTCTTGGGCAAGGTGCCCTTTGGAATCCACATCTTTTTGCCAACTACATTTTTATTCTTTCTAATATTGCAAATAGGCGGTGTGACCATTTCTACCACACAGTGAAAGCATTTAATGAAAGGACTACTTGAGGGTTTGTTGTGATTGAAGAGTTTAAAAGATTTTTCATGAATTTTTGGATGATAACCTAAACCAGACTTTTCCAAAAGTACCTTTTTGATTTCCTAACATAATGTTTAGATTATCTCTTCCCATCGTAAATTTTGCAAGAGTGTTATTTAAATCCTTAACCTTATTTTTCAGAACACTACACTCATCGCATTTTATAACTTCATCCTTTTTATTTTCACAAGATATGGGAGGAGAAGTTTCAATCACAAAGAACTTGTTTTTCTTTAAGAATCACTATCTCTTTGTTTAAAATTTCAATTTTGATTCAAGAGAAGAGATGGTTTTCTTAGAAGAAAGAACAATTTTTCCAAGTTTAATCGTTTCATTATTGAATTCTTCACAAGCGACAAGTAATTCATCATAAGTTAAAGAAGAGTCGATCATAAAAATTTACCTCATCTTCATCATGATTTGCCATTAGACTAAGGTGAGCCTCTTCATTTTCAGATTCATCAAGAATCCATATCATTATCATCCCAGGCAATGTAAGCTCTTCTTCCCTTCGAATCCTTTGGTGGTTTCTTTTCAAATTTCTCATTCCTCGTTTGGTTTTGAGGACAATCGGGTTTTATGTGGCCTTTCTTTCCACACTTGTAGCGGTAGGATTAAAAGAAGTTGTTTCATCACTTTTCTTTTGAGAGCTTGGGAACTTACCTTTGTTTACGAGTCTCATGAACCTTTTGAATTCTGAACCATTAGACTCATGTTTTCCTCATTATTTTCATCTTCAAGGAAATCACATTCGTCATCGTCAGTTTCCTCAATGCTTGCTTTGAGGGCGAGCCCTTTCTTTTTCTTATCAGCTTCTTCGCTTTCCATGAGACGATTTAGTTCAATTTCATGTTCCTGCAATTTTCCAAACAAAGTAGCCAAGGTCATAGAAGATAAGTCTCTAGATTCAGCTATAGCAGTGACCTTGGGTTGCCAATTCCTGTTTAGCCATCTAAGAACTTTGTTAATCAAATCTTCATTACTGAAGACTTTCCCAAGAGCTCTGAGATGGTTTATTATATGGATGAACCTTTTTTGCATATCTTGTATGTTTTCACTTGGTTTCATCCTAAATAACTCATACTCATGGGTTAATGTGTTCATTCGAGCCCTCTTGACCTCACTAGTACCTTCATGGGTCAATAGAAGGGTGTCCCACATTTCTTTAGCAGTCTTGCAATTTGAGACCCTATAGAACTCATCGTAGCTTAAAGCAGAAGTGATGATGTTCTTAGCCTTCAAATTGTATTGGACCTTTTTCTTATCATCTTCGGTCCAAAGTGATCTTGGTTTGTCTACCACTGCATCATTAATTGATTGAGTGGGGACAAATGGACCATTTTCCACAGCATCCCAAATATCAAGATCAACACCCTCAAGAAAGATTTGCATTCTATCCTTCCAATAACCATACCCTCACCATTGAAAAATGGGAGTGCATTCATGGAAGTTCCTCGTAATTGTTTGAAGTCATTCTCTTGAGACGATTAAGTCCTTTATACAAGATTCTAGCTCTGATGCCAATTGTTACCAATTGACTTCAAACACAAGAGGGGGGTGAATTGTGATAGCGGTGCTTATATAAAAAATTACAGAAAATAAATGACCGAATAATAAATAAAGAACAAAAATAAATAAAGTGCTTGAATGATAAAGAGGCAGAGAGCAAAGAAGAGCACGACAATTTATACGAGTTCGCCACCAACACCCCTGTGGCCTCCGTCCTGTCCCCAAAGCAAACCACTATGGGATTTTCACTAAATCACTAGCTTTTAAATCAGGTTCAGCTAGAAACCTTTACAACTCTATACTGAGCAATACGTTCAAGAGATATCACCTCTCTATGAACACCTTGGGATTCCTACCCAAAAAGAAATGATTTTCACAAATAAAATGAGGCGAAAGATACACTCAATAGTGCGTATATAACAAATTGAAGCTCAAATAATACAACTCAAATAATGTAGAATAAAAAGGCTCTCGAGAAAATTGTGCTCAAATAAGTGTGAGTGATGAAAAATATTTGTGAGTTTTTGGCACAAAAATTAAGCAACTGCGTTGTTATATTTTTACAAGGCTCACGAGTGTGTTTATATAGGCAATGGAGGAGCGTCACTTTAAAAAAGATTTGTCCGTTGAGGATTTGCCCGTTCTGGCGAGGATCTGTCCGTTGGAATTTGTCCGCTGCGTTGAACATGAAAGAATTGAAAACACGAGAGCGGCTCGACATACGACCTAAGACGGCTCGACAGACGACCTCTGAAGACGATTCGTGACGACCTCGCCACCGCGGCTCGACAGACGACCTCGACCACAGTGGGCATACGACCTCTGAACGGCTCGGCAAAGACCTCGGCACACGACCTCGGAACCACGGCTCGGCATACGACCTCCTCATCATTTCGGTTCTCATGGCTCGGTGCACGCGACCTCATCACCGGCGGGGATCATCACGGCTCGGCGCGACAAGAGCTCATCACGCGCGACCTCGATGCAGCGACCTCATCACCTCGACGCGACTTCCTCCTCGATTCGACATACGACTTCCTCGAGCTCGACACTCGACTTCCTCCTCACCGACATCCGACTTCCTCATTTCGACATCAGGCCACGAGATATGCATGTCAAAATATTTTGTGCGTGTGTGATTTAATTTTAATTGAGAGCTTTTTATTACTACTTACAAATTGTCTTAATAAAGATAAATAAATACCCAGAACCCAAAGACTTGAAAAACTATCATTCTTGATACGCGTCTTGGTATTCTTTTCCACTTTTTGCACGGCTGACTATTTGTAAAGCTCCTGTTCTGAACAGAACTTCAGAGGATGACCGGAGGGAAGCAGTGCGGTTGTGCTCGCGACGGAGGACGACGGCGTGTTGGGTGGTGTACCTGCAAACACTCCGACGCTCAAGTCAGTGTGTGTCGAGGTGAGTAAGAGGTGGTAGAAAGATGATTACCTCGACCGTTCGACGCGGTCTTCTTTAAATATGAGTCGAGGACGGTTACTGTCGATGTGTAACCGTCCCGTGAAACCCGGAAGTCGGCATTAAATTCCATTAATGCACAAAGCCGTTGGGTCGGCCACGTTGAGGGAAGGCGGAGAGGCATGCGGACGACGTGGCATTGAGGGAAGCCGTTGGGCCTGTGAATGCTGGATCTCCGGATTGGGCCTCGGCCCAGTCCGGAACAGTTGCCCCCCAAGTCGCTAGCTCGAATGTCGAGGTGGTGACTTGATGTCGAAGTTCGTTGATGTCGACGTTCGACGTCCTTGTTCGTAAGGAACTGCAAGTGTCGTCATGTCGTGCTTGTTCATTAGTTCGTTCGGGACCTTCGTGTTCCACGTCTGCTGAGGCAGTTCTCGACACGAGGCTTGATGTGCTTGTGCAAGGCACAAGGCTTTATCATGAGTTCGTGCACGTGGTCTCGGCATGAGGTCGACAAGGCTTTATCACGAGCTCGTGTACGCGGTCTCGGCACGAGGTCGATCTCTTCATCAGGTAGCTCGTGCACGCGGTCTCGGCACGAGGTCGATCTCTTCATCAGGTGCTTGTGCCAACGCACAAGGCTTTATCACGAGCTCGTGCGCGCGGTCTCGGCACGAGGTCGATCTCTTCATCATCAGGTGCTTGTGCCAACGCACAAGGCTTTATCACGAGCTCGTGCACGCGGTCTCGGCACGAGGTCGATGCTGTTCCTGTCAAAGTATAGACAATTTGCAGCAACTTGATGTAATTAAGTTAGCGTTAATTTTATGCTGAGTAAAGTGCTCGTAGTCGAGTTTTATACTTCCCTGTGGGAGTAATTGATCTGGCTGTCCAAGCGGCAAGGTCGGGGTCATCAAATAATCAAGGTCCATGACGTAGCCGAGTTTAAGGTCGTCTGAATTTTGCAATTGCAGAGGTGGGCCTGGTAGGTCGCTCGAATCTTTGGTGTGTATCCACATTGCGAGAGGTGCTTGTGCAAACGCACAAGGCTTTATCACGACCTCGTGCACGCGGTCTCGGCACGAGGCTCGATCTCTTCATCAGGTGCTTGTGCAAGGCACAAGGCTTTATCACGATCTCGTGCATGCGGTCTCGGCACAAGGTTCCATCAGAGGTGCAAGGTTTTGATAGTAAATAAATGCTGATTGTGTATTTCTTCAATCATACTTCACTGCTTCACACTTATGTGTTTAGGATACATTTATTTCAACTGAATTATATTTCTTCATCTTTGCTTGTCAGTGTTACTCTGGGGATTTGTCTTTGGCTTTTGAGGCTATCAACTTCTCTTCGTAATTCATAAATTTCTGAGCTCGCTTCAGGAACTCGGTCAGGGACCTCGGTTTGTCGACACCAATGTCGACACTGAATAGGCTTCCTTCGACCAGGCCTTGCTCTAGCAAGTACAGCTTCATCTCGTCGAGCATTTCTTCACCAAAATGGCTTCTTTGTTGAAGCGCTCGACGTAGTCTCCGGATAGACTCATCTTTCTTCTGTTTGAATTGCGGCGATTGCAGCTGTCGACTTGGTTGGACTTTAGGCGCGATGAAATGCGGAGAACTGGTCGACGAGCTCGATCCACGAACCAATGGAATTTTTCTTAAGAGTCCGGAACCAAGACAACGCTGCCTTCTTGAGTAAGGGAAAGATTCTGCACTTCACACCGCTGGGCGCCTCGATAGCCCATGGCGGTATCAAAGCAACCAACATGCTCGTCGGGGTCGGTGGTGCCGTCAGACGAGTCCAAAGCGGGTGGTTTCAAGATGCTTCGAATCGAATTTCATGATCTCGGATGTAAAGGACCAAAGGTCCGCTCGAGTCACTCGTGTCATCGCTCAGGAGTTGATGAAACGGAATGAGCGCGGAGTGCTCTATGCGCAGAGCGGCGTGGAGTCGTGCCCACGGTGGTGGTGATGAAACAGATCTAAGATTTTCGTGACTCCTTGATCTCCGAGGAGAATGAGAGGCTCGATCTTTTCTGTTTCCGATTTGGGTGGCAACGCGAGCGGAGAGTTCCTTCTGCTGATCCTCCATTCGATCGAGGCGTTGATTCTGAGCATGCATCACTTCGGCATGGCTTCGGATGAATTCGCGGAACTCGCGAATGAGGATGGCGGTGGTCTCCGTTCCGCATCGGTTCGGCGACAACGATCGGAACGGCATCATCTTTGGAGAAGTGGTTACTGCCGGGCTATCGGCTGGTTTGGTTGTTCAAGATCTGCGTTCGCATGAGTGGAACCGCTAGTCGCGACCTGGCGCTTCGATCCGATCATCGTCGAGTGAAGAAGGAGACTTCGACAAAGAAGATGGAATCGAAACGATTCCCACAGACGACGCCAATGTTCCAATGTAACTTGAGGATGACCGGAGGAAGCGATCGCGGTTGTGCTCGCGACGGAGGATGACGGCGTGTTGGGTGGTGTACCTGCAAACACTCCGACGCTCAAGTCAGTGTGTGTCGAGGTGAGTAAGAGGTGGTAGAAAGATGATTACCTCGACCGTTCGACGTGGTCTTCTTTAAATATGAGTCGAGGACGGTTACTGTCGATGTGTAACCGTCCCGTGAAACCCGGAAGTCGGCATTAAATTCCATTAATGCACAAAGCCGTTGGGTCGGCCACGTTGAGGGAAGGCGGAGAGGCATGCGGACGACGTGGCATTGAGGGAAGCCGTTGGGCCTGTGAATGCTGGATCTCCGGATTGGGCCTCGGCCCAGTCCGGAACAGCTCCCTTTTGTCAATCATCAAAACCATCCTATCAAGGCATGTATTCACAATTGAGATGCATCAATATTAACGTTTTATGCACTTTTATTAAAAAAAAATTAATCTTGATGTATGTCATTGACATATTAAATGATTTTAGATTAATGTAAACTTTTGTAGATATGATCGTATCTTTCAATCCAATGGTAAATTTTGTAATACAAGTTTCCATTACAAAGTTATTGAACAATGTAATAGTACCCAAGTATTACACCAGTGTAATATGTTTCAGGAGAAAACTCTTGGTTACGGTGAGAAATGAGAACTTCCAATGATAGCGATTGAATACAATTTAACAGTTTAGACTAAAAATTTCAATTAAAATGTTTCATCCTCTACCACCCTGTCTTCCTTCACGTCTATTCTCCCCTACATCAGCCAGCCCATTCCCCCTCACCCCCACTGCCCTCCGCTTCTTCAATCCCTAAAGAAAACACCAACAGCTCGCCGGAACAGGACAACACCAACTGGTCTTACCTTCATGCATTGTGCGTATCAATCACCTAATGCTACACGATCTCTCTACAACATCGCTCCGACCCGTGTTCCTTGGGCTGTCCCTTCCTTTGCATTATTCTCCATTTCATGTTTCCTGAAGCGGGGTGGTTGAAGATGTAAGAGCTGGACATTATTAAAAAAAGGATGGAAGAGCTGGTGGAAAAGAGAGGGTTTAAGGGTTCTAAGATTGGGAAGTGGGAATCGCAGATATGGGGAATCGAATTGGGGTTTTTCTGGGTAATGGATGGAGATGAAGAAGGCGGTTGTGATTTTTGGATTGTAGAAAGTCTGAGAGTTTCCTTCAAAGCATGTAACAACATGGAAGAGAGCCTTTTTTCATCTTGTTAATCTTTCCTCAATGCAGTGCAAAAGTTTCGATTTTGATGCCTCTTCATCTGTAGGATTATGCAATTGTTAAGCACAATATGCTAGACGATGTTTTCATATATTCTATTTGGGCATTTGGCTTGGATGTGGTTAAAACCCACTTGTAATTGTTTTTTTTTTGCCTGTATTATGATAATCTGGATAACTTTCCTTCCTTCCCCAGTGGAAGATCCACTAGTAACTATATCTCTACTTAAATATTTGAAAAAAGTTTTCATGCTCTGTTTCTAACTCTTTCACCGGATGAAGGCTGCGACGCCACTACTAGAGAGAGTAAGGGCTGAGGTGTGCCGATGTGAAAAATGGGAGAAATGGCCACGTGCCATTTAATTTTGAGTGGCTAAACTACATCATTAATGTAATCTAGCAGTTGTCATCAAAAGTTCTCATTTCTCACCATAAACTATAGTTTTCGCTTGATACACTCCCTATATATATATAGGCATATCTAGTTAGAAGGAGAATTTTATGTGAGATTAGGAGGACTCATTCTCAACCAATGGATCGAAATAAGTGGCTCAGATTAAAACATCCCTTAAAGTGATTCACGTGACTCTCTTCTCACTGTATTCGCACAAAAATATCTAGAGCCTATCTTCTTCCATTAACGCAGTCAGGCCCCTTTCTTCTTCCTCTGACCCTTAGCTCACCTGCATAAGGGAGTACTATATAAGGTTTATGTTTCCTACTAAAAAATCATTTCCCTTTAACTCGTACAAAATTTCCTTGTAATCCCTCCAATGCTAGAATCTTTGTTGTTCGCCACCATGTGAACCTCTATCATTCATGATCTCCTGAACTCTGTTTGACTATTTGACACCATCATGATCTTGGATGTTTGCCATCTTAGAAACTCCTCTTTCCGTCATTATGTTTCACTTAGCATTAGCAGCTGACGATAAGCTCTATTTTCGCAGGTTAGGGTTTATTTGTGTCTTGTGTTTTTATTTTTTCTCCACTCATTCTTGTGTTGCATGTTAGAGTTATGTTGCATGTATTAGTGCTTACATTTTGGTTATAACTAATACAAGGGTTGGCTTTTGTTGAACTCATAAATCGTTTTGCTGATTGTCATTGCCTTTTGTTCCCTTGATGCCCCCATTTCATTTTCGTGTCTATAGCCTTTTTGTATATATACTTCTCTCTTAATCATTTTGCAAATTAAGGATCCTAATTCTACAAACATTCATTGTCATATTTCCTCTCGTTTTGCATAGGACCCTAATTCTAGTTGTGTTTGGATTCTGGTCGAGAGAGTTTATAACTTACTTATACATGAATCTATGGGAGTGGTTAATGTTCTTCATTTCATTTCTTTTTTTATTTTGATTCTGTTTATTGCTTTCTTTTATATTTTTTTGGTGTTTGGTTGTTTTATTTGCTTGGCCTATGGAATCTTGTTGTGCTCACCCTCTTGATTTAGAGTTTTATCTTTCTTGTTTTTGGTTTGTAATGTCTAATGCAAATAAATCATGAAGGTAGTGAAGTCAAGCCAATGCCAAAACTGGAATGATATATGAGAAGTCGTTACTGTGTAAATAATGCCACTTCTCTATCTAATTGTTCCTTTATCAATGGCATGCTTTCACTGCATGAATGATTGATTTACACAACTATTGGTTTTAATGAAGGAGCATGGAACACATTGCCAAAGAGCGTAAATATGAATGGTGATGACGATTTTTGAATCTGAACTCGAATCAAACCAGTTCATCAAAGAACAATCGTAATACCTATTGGTGTTTTTGCTTCAGATCTGTCATTCAATTGATCCTTAAACATCTTGTCTTGCGTTGTCACTTGTTCAACGTGAGGCGAGGTATTTAGTATCAACTGGGTGACAAATTTGAAGCAGTAATTCCAAGAGGTGATATGATTATTCTTCAATGAACTTGTTTGAGTCGAGTTCAAATTTGAAATCCTGATCCATCGCTACTCTAATCTATGCTCTTTGCAACTACTACAAACACGGTGGTAGAGGAGGAAGAGAGTGGTAAGTGTTTGTGATTTGGGATGTGTTTTCCCATTAGCTTCTTTAGCTAAGTGAGTATGTATTTATTTTGGCTAATTTTAATTACAAGTTATTATGTTTTATATGATAATACAAATAATTTTCATGTAATTCACACTACAATAGTATGATATGATATTGTCAGTTGGCTAGGCTTGCATACAACTATGCCACAGGACTTGTTTTATTGGTTCCTCATGTTTTGCTCCTTTGGGGCTGGGCCCCGTATGAAACAAGGGTTGCCTCTAATTCGACATACAGTTTTGTGGGTCCTGTGGGATGCTACGAATGATTGTATTTCTTCAGGCAGGGCACAAGATTTAACGCAATTGGTGGACCGTTTTAAAGCTTTGTCCTAGAGGTGGTTCCTTGCAAGGACTAAGGGTAGTCTGTGTTTTTTCTATTAGTAGGTTATCGACCCCATGAATTGTTTGGGTAGGGCTTAGTTCTTATTGGTTGTCCAGCTAGGTTTTTGTCCTCGTTATTAGGTGTAGTGTTAGAACCTAAACGATTGAGAAGTTTAGATCCTCATTAATTTTGATGATAACAAAGTATTTGCAAGTGAACAATTTATCTTCTGATATGTCTTGGCTTGTGCAGGTATTAAAATCACTCATGTTTTATAACTCACTCAAGCAAGAAGAAGAAATTCACAAGAGTTTGAATACATTCCCTATGTGTCTGCATCCGGTTCACTCCAGCGTCTTGTCTAAAGCAAGCGCCCGGTAGTGTATCTTTTGACACGTGGATTACTCAATTGCTGCGAGCATCCGTCCATTGTTCTGAGCGAGCATCTGATCTATTAATGAATCACGTGATGATCACGTTTGTGCTCTTCTACCTCAGTTGTTTTGGAATAGAATTCGAATTTGATTTTGTGCGCTCATTTTGATGTACGAGGTATCAAAGGTGACGCCTTTAGTATAAGACAAAATTCGTACAAGGCAATTGTGAAAAACAGATTGTAAAAAAAAGGGTAATGTGTACTATTCTGATATTCTCTGAAAAGGAAGAAAAAGACAGCATTTCAAATTACCTCACTCAATGATATGGAGCTGAAATTTACTGCAATGGTAATACCTCTCAAAGACTCCTATAAATACCCCAAGGTATTCATTGAAGAATGTAGCTAAAAACTGCTAGAAACTATATTTTGAAAGAGCTATTACTCAAGTGAGTAATCAAGTTTCGTACCAAGTTTTTGGACATCAAGAACTGAACATCATCGTCTGATATTCTTTCTTTTAGAAAGTTATTTGTTTTTGTGCTTAAGCTTTTCATCCTCTCTGTGAGAGTTATTTGATTGTATTCAAAAGAATATTACTTTGTAAAAGTTGTTCTGCCTAGTTAAGGATTTGAATCGTTTTGAGAAGTTAAGAGTATTGTCAAGTTTGTGACAGTAGAATACTTTTACGCTATGTTTGTTTCGTGCGATTTACGAGCGAGAGAGAGACATGAGAGAGAAAGAGCGAAAAGATGCTTGATTTCCTGCGTTTGGTGCATCGAAGAAATAGGGGAGACTGACTAAAATTCAGTGGGTCCAGCACTTTTTTTCTTTCTCCTCAAAAGGCGAAGAAACTGGAGATAGGGTAGTGTTTTTTTTTCTCTTTTTCCTTTTCTAACATCAGCGTACTATTTTGGACTCAGTGGATTTGGTTGTATTTTTTTTTCTTTTTGGATAAGAAGTGGGTTTGGTTGTATTGATAATTGATTTAACAAAACAAAATCATATAATACGTACGTAGGGTGCTGGGAAAGTGTTGCATGTGATGGGCTTGAATTTAAATAAAAATAAAAATTAAATCAACTAACTAATTTAATTAAATAATCGAAGAATATTGTGGTGGGGTTTTTAAAATCAAATAAATTATTAATTAAATCAAATAAAAATTAATTAAATTAAATAAATGAAGGTGGGTGCAATTTTTTTAATCATTATATATTTTTTAATACAGGGGCTTTTTTGACCATTCATAAAATTATTTCATTTCTTTCTTTTCTATTTCTCTTCTCTTTCTCTTATATCAACCAATACCTCAAATCTACTCTATTTCTCACTTATTTCTCTCTTCTCACACTCTTTCTCACATTTTCTCTCTTTGCAGTTGATTATAGTGGAAATCCTTCAGAAACGACGGGACTAGATATAGCTACCAGTTTGGTGATGAACTAGTATAAATCTTTGTGTCTCTTGCTTTACTGCTTTACATTTATTCTTATCTTGCAAAGAAAAACAAGTTTTCTTAAACTTCATTTCCAGCGTCTGGTCATACTCCAGAATTCGATAACTTATAGATTTAATATCAAGAGTTCAAAAATGTTTTTAACTTAAAGTTTACGAAAAGTTTTCAACACAATTCAACCCCCTTCTTGTGTTCACATTCAGTTGGTACCAGAGCTCGACCTCTTGGTGGAGCACTTAACAGTGTTAAGAGAAAAGTTCATATACTGTGAACATATCTGCAGAAGGTGGTCACATGAATCATCCTCCCCTATTTACTGGAGAAAAATTTGACTACTAGAAAGATAAGATAAAAGCTTTCTTTGAGACACAACAACTTGAGTTGTGGGATATTGTTGAAAACGGTTACATTCTTTCCACTAATGCAGCTGGTATTGTAATAGGCAGAGAAAATTGGAATGATGAGCAGAAAAAGAGATATCAAATTAATCAAAAAGCTAGATTCATTTTTATCTGTGCTATGTCAGAAAAGGAATATGACAAATGTGACAAATTTGATACTGCCAAAGAAATTTGGGATTCTCTTGTTTTGTCTTATGAGGGCTTTGCCCAAGTAAGAGAGACTAAAGCTAGCATATTGGTTCGCCAATATGAGTTGTTCAAAATGGAAGATGGTGAAAACATTAAATCTATGTTTGGAAGGTTCAAAACACTTGTTCATGGGTTACAGGCCCTTGGAAAAAGTTATACCACACCTGACCATGTGAGGAAGATCCTGAGAAGTTTGACCAAGCAGTGGAGACCCAAAGTCACTGCTATTCAAGAAGCAAAAGATTTAAATGTCTTAAGACTTGAAGATCTCTTGAGTTCTTTGAAAGCTCATGAACTTGAACTGAATGAAGAACAACCTGTGAAGAAAAGCAAGTCTATTGCTTTGAAAGTCAATAAACATAAAGCCAATACTTCTAAAGCCCTTCAGGCAGAAGAAGAATCAGAAGATGAAGTGTTAGAAGGTGACGTTGATGGGTCGAATGATGAGCTCGCGTTCATATCCAGGAAGATCCAAAGAATGTGGAAGAAAAGAAACTTCAAGAAGAAATTCCACAAGAAAGATGTTGAGGACAAGAATAAAAGTAAAGACAAAAGCCAAGTTGTTTGCTATGAATGTAAAAAGCCTAGACACTTCAAATCTGAATGTCCTAATCTTAAGAAGAAGCTCACAAGAAGTTCCTTCAAGGGAAAGAAGAAGAGTCTCATGGCCACATGGGAAGATCTAGATTTATCCTCCTCTGAGGAAGATAATGAAGAAGAAGCTAATCTTTCCCTTATGGCAAATACTGACTTAGACTCTGAAGAAGAAGTTGAAGAGGTAATAATATATGATTCTTATTCTGAACTTCAACTTGCATTTGATGATCTTCTTAAGGACTCTGCCACTCTCTCCACTGAGTACAAAGCTTTGAAAAAGAAATTTTCAAAATTATCACAAGAATTTCAAGTTTTGAAAAATGAAAACTCAAAGTTCAGTGAAGAGAACTAGAAGTCAAAACTAAAATCGGCATCTGGTGGATAGTCGTTGTCCGTGACATGTCAAGAACAGTGAGAGCTCTCAAACTGAAAGCTCTGAAGCTAAAGGCAATCCTAAGTGTAAATCAAATGATTATGAATATACCTTTCAAAAGTTTCTTGCAGAGAGTATAACTCGAAGCAAGCAAGCTTCAATGATTTGGGGTATCAGTAAAACGACAACTCAAGGTCTTGGCTACATATCAGATGAACCCTCTTTAGAAAATAAAAATTCTGCATCTGATAAATCCAATGATCACAGTGAATGCTTGCATTGTACTTACTGCAGCAAACCTGTTCATTTGAAAAGTGCATGTACTGCTTTTAAGACTAAGAAGGACAAGTATCCTTCAAAAACTAACAAGAAAGGACCTAAAAAGTTATGGGTACCTAAAGATAAAATAGTCTATGTTGCAGACATGCTTAGCAACAAAGTCAACACATCTATGTTGGTACTTAGACAGTGGATGCTCGCGTCACATGACGGGAGAAAAGCATATGTTCCTGTCATACCCCAATTTTGTCCGGGCCTTATTTATTTTTTTAAATTTGAAATAAAAAATAAATATAATATTTTTGGTCTTAGAATAATAAAAAGGAAGGCAAGAATGAATAAAGTGAAAGAAGAAAAGAAAGAGAGAAAAAAGAAAAAAAAGAGAAAAGGAAAGAAAGAATGAAGGTCAAAAGGATTGCATTAGTAAAGGATCGGGGTGCCAATAGCAATGGCCCATGAGCTGGCCAGCTCACTAGACCAGCATGTCAATCTCCCTTCCACATACTCGCTGCACCCCCATCTTCCTGATAGCCCCCCAGCGCGCTCCTCACAGCGCTGCTTGGTGCACCACTTCTTTTCCTTTATGCGTCCCCCTTTTTAACCCACTAAATCCACGCGGCCCACACACACACACACACAAAGCCCAAAACCCAAATCTCATTAACCCTAATTTTAACCTAAACCTCACTACCGCTCATTTGATACCACCAAAGACCACTTTCCTCACCCTTCCTACTTTTCTCTCTATCCTTCTCTCCTTCCTCATTCTCTCATTCTTTTCCTCCTTCCTCCACCAAAACCAAACCCTACGGCCTCCATCACCCTTTTTGTTTCTCTCTCAAACCCTAACCCCTCAATTTTCTCCCCCCTTTTTACAGCGCCTTCCTCATTTCTCTCCCTCTCATCATTTCCCTTCAAAAACACTAAAAAACCGAACAAGATCTTCCCCATCCTCCAGGATTCATTCCAGATTCAAACAGCATCTCAAGGATTCGTGTAGATTTGGGCATAAATGAGGGAGTATCTTTCCCCTTTTTTCTCTCACGATTATTTTTTTTATTCACTGATTTGTTTCCTTCTTGACAGGTAAAAACAAGAAAGCTATAAAAGCCAAGAGGACGCAAGTCAATGGGGGAGAGCGTGCTTGGAATCTGAGAAAGGAGAAGGAGAAGACACAGAGAGAGAGCGCTCAAAAAAATATCAAACACTATAGATTTAGTTTTCTTTTTCCTCTTTTCTTTTCTTTTCTGTAATTTGCTGGGTCAAAAACTGAAACTCAGATTCTTCCCCTTTCCAGGTTCTGTATTGTTCAATATTGTTACTCCCCTCCCCCCTTTTTTGCGTTGTATAACGTGGATTACATCGAAATCGAGTTTGTTATTTTTCTTTCTTATCACCTCTGTTAATTATTAATGTTTTGAATCTTAGTTTCTTTCTTTTTTCATTCTTTGTATTTTTGGTCATGTTAGAATCAAAGAAGGGAAACTTGTTCTGAAATTGAGGTTTCTATTCATTTTTCTTATTATTTCAATCCCATTCCTTTCTTATTTGCACCGTGGTTTAGGATTGTTTGGATTAAGTATTTTGGTTGACTCTGTTTTTTTTGCTGTAATGATAAGGCAACAAGATGATTTAGGTTTATTAAATCTGGGTTAGGATTAGAATTTGGGCCCATGATAATAAGTTGATTGGGTTTCTAACCTAATAATGATAAACAAGACCTTATTATTGTTAAAAAATGTTTTCTAAAGAGATCAAACACGTTTCTTTATTTTTCGTTTAAAAAATGCTTTAATCATATGTAGATGCAATCCCTTTTCTAGCGTGGTTCGGACAGCTTAGGGTCCCTTCTTTTTTTTTTCTCTTCTTTTCTTAAATAAGGTAAATAGATTTTGTTAAGGGAATTAACTTTTTTAAGGCAAACAATCTTTTACAAACAATTAAAGGGTACCATTTTAGATGGGCGTCCTAGGGGTGCTAATACCTTCCCTACGCGTAATCGACTCCCGAACCCTAATCTGGTTCGATGACCAAATTTTCAAATTATTTTCGAAAAAGGTTTTTCCAATGTTTTCCTAAGAAATAAAAAACATTGGTGGCGACTCCATTGAAATTTTCAGGGTGGTTGTCACAGTTCCAAGAGCTAAGGCCCAGAGAAGAACGATTTGTTGGTTTCGGAGGAAACAAGAAAGGTAAAATAGTTGGAATTGGTCGCATTGGTAAAGACTCTCTTCCCTCTATTGATAATGTACTTTATGTTGAAGGACTAAAGCATAACTTATTGAGCATAAGACAATTATGTGACAATGGTTATGATGTCATTTTTACAGAAACTGCGTGTTCAGTAAAAAACAAAAAGGATGGCTCTATTTTCTTTACAGTAAAGAGGAAACAAAATATTATAAAATTGATCTTTCTGAACTTGCAAAACAAGATGTCAAGTGTCTCATGTCTATTGAAGATAAACAATGGATTTGGCATAAAAGATTGGGTCATGCCAGTTTGAGATTAATCTCAAAACTAAATAAGCACAGTCTTGTTAGAGGCTTACCAAATCTTAAATTCCAATCTGATGTTCTCTGTGAGGCATGTCAAGGAGGAAAACATGTTAAAACTTCTTTTCATTCGAAAAATGATGTTTCAACCTCTAGACCACTTGAGCTTTTCCATCTTGATCTTTATAGTCCAACTAGGAAAGCCTCCTTAACTGGAAAGAAACATGGGTTAGTCATTGTTGATGATTTTACTAGATAAACATGGGTTAGATTCCTTGCCCACAAGGATGAGTCATTCAAAGTATTTACTGTTTTCTGCAAATCAGCTCAAAATGAAAAAGGAATTTATATTTCTTCAATTAGAAGTGATCATGGGGGAGAATTTGAAAATGAAAGCTTTCAAAAATTTTGTGAAGAAAATGGCATCTCCCACAATTTCTACTCTCCTAGAACACCACAACAAAATGGTGTTGTAGAAAGGAAAAATAGGTCCCTCCAAGAAATGGCCAGGGCCATGATCAATGAAGTTGATATTGCAAAATATTTTTGGGCAGAAGCAGTAAACAACTTGCTATATTCAAAATAGAATTCTTGTTAGACCTATTTTGAAGAAGACTCCATATAAACTGTGGAAATGTAGAAAACCAAACATATCTTATTTTCATCCCTTTGGTTGTATATGTTATATTCTGAATACAAAGGATCAACTTCGTAAGTTTGATTCCAAAGTTGACAAAGGTATCTTTTTGGGATACTCTGAATGATCTAAAGCTTTTAGAATATACAATAAAGAAACTTTGATAGTGGAAGAATCCACTCATGCTAAGTTTGATGACAAGAAGCCTGACACTGCCATGTCAAAGCTAGATGAATTACTTTCAGAGTTAAATATTGGTGGTACAACAAACAGTGAACCTGCATCTTCAGCATCTAGTGGTGGCCAAACACAGGATTCTACTCAAGTGGAAGCTGAAACCAGAAAGTGTTGGAGATACAAAACCAATCATCCTAAGGATCAAATCATAGCAGAACCTGAAGATAGAGTAAGAACCATATCCTCTTTCAAAGAGCATGCAAATATTGCACTTCTCTCTGAAATGGAACCTAAGACGATTGATCAAGCATTGGAAGATGAAGGTTGGATTCTGGCTATGCAAGAAGAGTTGAATCAGTTCCAAAGAAATGATATGTGGAAATTAGTCAGTCTACCAGAAGATAAGCAAGCTATTGGTACTAAATGAGTATTTAGAAACAAGCTTGATGAAGATGGTAAGGTAGTGAGAAACAAAGCAGGATTAGTTGCTCAAGGTTACTCACAGGAAGAAGGTATTGATTTTACAGAAACTTTTGCACCTATTGCAAGGTTAGAAGCTATTCGCATTTTACTTTCATTTGCTGCACACCATGAGATAATTCTTTATCAAATGGATGTGAAAAGTGCTTTCTTGAATGGTTTTATAACTGAGGAAGTCTATGTGAAATAACCTCCTGGTTTTGAAGACATCGAATTTCCAGAACGTGTTTTTAAGCTTAAAAAGGCTCTGTATGGTCTTAAGCAAGCTCCTCGAGCTTGGTATGATAGACTGCGTTCCTTTTTAATGGAAAATGGTTTTATCAGAGGTTAAGTAGACACTACTCTATTTAGAAAAAAACATCAAACAAGCATTTTATACTAGTTCAAATTTATGTTGATGATACTATATTTGGAGCTACTAATGAAAACCTTTACAAAGAATTTTCAAAGCTAATGCAGGCTGAATTTGAAATGAGCATGATGGGAGAATTGAAGTTTTTCCTTGGAATTCAAATTAAGCAATGCAATGATGGTATTTATATACATCAAAGCAAATACATCAAGGAATTGCTAAAGAAATTCAAGATGGTGGATTGCAAGCCAATGAGCACACCTATGCATCCTACATGTACTCTTAGTAAAGATGAAACTGGTAAGAAGGTAGATCAGAAAACGTACAGAGGTATGATTGGATCTCTATTTTATCTTACTGCTTCAAGACCTGATATTATGTGCAGCATATGCCTGTGTGCTAGATTTCAATCTGATCCTAGTAAATCACACTTGAGTGTTGTTAAAAGAATATTTAGATATTTGCATGGATCTACTAATCTTGGTTTGCTTTATAAGAAATCAAAAGATTACAAGTTAGTAGGTTTCTGTGATGCTGACTTTACTGGAGACCAAATTGAAAGAAAGAGCACAAGTGGAGGCTGCCAAATCCTTGGAGCAAATCTTGTGTCTTAGTCAAGCAAAAGACAAAGCACAATTGCACTCTCAACGGCAGAAGTTGAATACATCACAGCAGCAAATTGCAGCTCTCAACTTCTATGGATGAAATATCAACTTGAAGACTACTTAATAAAAGAGAGTAACATTCCTATCTTTTGTGGTAATACATCTGCAATGTGTCTTACTAAGAATCTAATATTACATTCTAGAGCAAAGCACATTGAGATTAAACATCACTTCATAAGAGACTATGCTCAGAAGGGTATTCTTGAAATAAAATTTGTAGACACTGATCATCAGTGGGCTGACATCTTTACAAAACCCTTGCTAAAGATAGATTCAATTTTATAAGAAGAAACTTAAATTTTCATCTTATAGAATAATGATTAATCTCAGCGTCTTATGATATGCTTCATTCAGCATCTGGTATGACAGAAACATTCACACTTGTACACATATGATATGTCATTCATATCACATAACTCAGTGTCCGGCGAATTCGTTTGTGTGCGTCCAAGCACACACGTGTCACGTGCATGTGGGACTTAAGGGTCTCATCACACCTAATCTGAGTCATGATTATTTAGGTTTTCAATAAAATATTTTTCTTGATTTTAACTTTATTTTGGCAACTACATTTAATGAAAAGGGGAATCTTTATTTTATTTTCTTTTTGATTTATCTTTTTATTCAGAGGAAATGTGAAGAGGTTTTTTGAAAAAGTAACTGTACTATTTTATCAAAACTTTCTCATTGTCTGCGAAAACTGCTTTCTCTCTCTCTCTCTCTCTCTATGTGATTTCTCTAAAACCCTAAACCTTCATCACCTACTCTCCAACTGCAACCATGATTGATGTTAAGGTCAGAGAATACTCCTCTATCTACGACACCATGAAAGAAGCAAAGCTTTTGAATGAGAACATGATTGATTTGGAGAAGTTCAAAGTCTACAGTTTCAACTTCGATGAAGGTTTTGAGGCTATGGGCTGGTCAAGTTATTTCTTTTTGAGTTCTTCTGTTGAAGTTATGGTTACTGCTATTAAAGAACTTTGGGGAAATATTACTTTTCTAGATGGAAAAATCGGAGGCTATGTCAGAGGATTTCAGTTAGAGTTTACTCTCAACGACATTGCTGATGTTACTGGTTGTCCATTAGAAGGAATTAGTTTTTACGATGGCTGGGAAAGAGCTTTCAATGGAATGGAGAAAGTGAATGAAGCCTTGTTTGAGAACTATAAGCAGTTGAAGGAATCTGGAGAAACTCCTACTGCCAAGCATCTGAAGAGTCACTTCAGAGTACTTCGCAAGATCATAGTGAACTATGAGCTATGAGCAAAGTTCATTATGAGGACTTACTTCGCAAGATAGAAGGTGAACCTGCCTAGAGTGGTCTATAACAATCTGGTTCAAGCTATTATGAGTTCGAGGAAAGGAACTGTAGAAAAGAAAACATCTACAAGAAGATACCCTATGGTGTTCATCTTACTGCCCTGTTGATTAGAGCTGTATTCCCAAAAAGCTTATAGGTTTTGAAGGAAAAGAAAGGGAAAAGTACTTTGGTGTTGGTGCTCTTGTGCGTCCTGATGTATTTGGTGTATACAGTTTGGTAAGAATGCAGCTGGTAACTGGTGAAAGAATGAAGGAAGTAAAACAGGAACAACAAGGAGAAGAAGTCAGTGCTTCTGTTGGTGAAGAAGCTAAAACGAAACCCACCAAAAGCTCAGTATCTGGTGTGAAGAGAACTGGTGAGTCTTCAGCAAGGGATACAAGAAGCAAGAAGTAGAAGGTGCCTCTTGTACCTAAAAGGAGAGATGATCCAGAACATGATGAGGACCGAATCCCCATTATAAGCATTATGGAGAAAAAGGGAAAGGCAAAAGCTGAAAAACATGTTTCACCATCTGGCCCTAAGAAGCAAGTTCCTCCACATCCTTCTCTTGTTGCTGCCCCACAAGGAAAATGAAAGAGATTGGTTAGGCAATCTGAGCTTAATGCAAAGGTACTGAATTTTACTATTGATGATTCCATTACTACCTTTAGTTCTGATGACACTATTCCTGCACCACCACTCTCTGTTTCATCACCACAAACACACTCCACACAATCATCACCCTCCAAAACACTAGCAAGAAAACTACAAAAACCAAATCTCAAACCACTGCCCTTATCACTCAACAACATCCATCAACTGAACCACAAACCTCCCAATTAACCACAAAATCCAGAACACTTACATTTCCCTCACCACAACACTCATCAAACATATCCCTCACTACATACATTTCATCACTCCACTCTCACCCTTTCAACCTACTCTTCAAAATCCCTCCAAACCAACCCAAAAACATACAAACTCAAGGTGACTTCCCCTCTCCCACTTTCTCTCACTCTCAAACCTACCAACTACTATGGTGCCAAGAAATCTGTGTCATCCATAAACAAACCACGATTTGTAAGAGATGAAGTGTATCATTCCATCTATGATCGCCCTTCTCTGTGGCACTTGAAGATATTCACCTCTGGGGTTGCAAGACTGGAGATTGCCCCTCGTTCACGCCTCACTGTCTCTGAAGATGGTGAGAAAGTGGAAAGGTCATTTGGTGGAAGGTTAAGATCTATTTCAAATAGAGAAATTATTCCTTTCTCTGTTGATCTTCCTCATGTTCTGCCACAACATGAACCTCTCACTTTGGAGAAATGCGGAAGATGGATTACAGATGAAGAAATGGCATTCATGGCTCACTGGCTGGAGATGAAAAAACTTGAGCTAATTCGTCAATACAGAGACCCCTCTTCAGCATCTGTAAAAATTGTGCCTGATAGGCAAAGGTGGCTACCCTGGTCTATCCCTGATAAAAGGAAGGAACCAGCTCCTGGTAAACTTCCAACATCTATTAGTCTCAAGAAGTATGAAGAAACTCCTAGGAAACACGATGTCAAAGCATTCTCTAAGCGTCCGGTTAATAAGCTATCTGAAGACCATGCTCGGCGTGTGTTCTGAACCTCCTCAAAAGAGATGATTGGAGAATTGGTTCTTCTGGCTGTTGTAACACAGAAAAGGAAACCATCCCTACTGTTGGCTCTATCAGCAGGGTAACAGACACAAACCTCGCTTTTGTTCATTTTAATGACATGTTTATGTGTTCTGTTATTAGGCCTCTAAGTGTTATGAAATTGGAAGATCAATGGGCTGTTATTTGCAAATGTTTTGACATTAGATTCTATTGGAGTCAAATGACTATGTCTTGGAAAGACAAAGCCATTCTACCTCATTTTAGGCCTCTTAACATTGAAGAAGATGATAAGGAGAATCTGCACAGGCTGTATCTGGCTGAAAATGAAGGCATCAACTTTATTCTTGATGATATGGGAGCCTTGATAAGATGCAATTATGGAGAAGCTGCATTTGCAAAATTTGAAGCATATATATAGAAGACTTGTTTAAGCACAGGGAAACTATCTTTATGAGTATGCGTTACCCTAAAGAGATTGTGCATAGATGGGAATGGGCTATGGATCTTGTGAAAAAGAAGCTGGGAAAAATTATCAAATGGAGCTTACCAGATGATGATTTCTTCCAGAAGGCTCAGGAAAGAAAGGAAAGGAAATTGAGTTTGTCACAGGCAGTGTTAGCAGAGCATCAAAAGCTGGAGTCGCAAAGAGTTGTTATTGCTGAACCTATTTCAGAAGTTGAACTTTCTTCTACTCCTCCTACTGCAAATGATGATGTTGTCGTCCTGCCAAGAGCTGAATTTGAAGCCATCATGGCTACAAATCAAAAAGTGCATCAGTTGGAAAGCACTGTGAATCTTCTCTTGGAACGCTTCAATCAACTCCTTCCTCCTCCTCCTCCACCAAACCCTTAAAAACATTTCATTTTTTTTATATTTTGTATTACTGTTAACTTGGTACAATTTTTTTTACTTGGTTCATATTTTGAATGATCTAACCTTACTTGATCTAATTTTTTATACAATTCAAATTTTTCTAGTATTATTACATACTGTTTTGACTATGATGTTGTTTACACTCTTTTTGTCTGATGACAAAAGGGGGAGTAAAAGAAAGATCTGATGAACACGTTGAAAGTTTAATGAACACGCTGAAGACGCTGAAGTATTACACATTTTATGCATAAATCATACATAGCATATCTTTGAATTGCTCGAATACTCATTGATATTCATTGTCTGGTGCTTTGATACTCATTAATATCTGTTGGCACATTTTTATTATAATTGGTACAATGAATTTCAGCACCTGATCCTCAATAATTGCTTAAATATATTCATTATTGGTACAACGATCTCAATGCTTAATTGAATATATGCTCTGATACTTGTATGTATTTTGCGATCACACAAACACTTTGATTATTATAAATCGCTCTGATACCTGATATATTTAGTTATATCTAAGTTGTTGAACTCAGGAGAGACCCTTGAAATTATTTTTTTTGAAATTAAATTGTTCATCAACCTTAGATATTTGTCATCATCAAAAAGGGGGAGATTTTTGGAACCTAAACGATTGAGAAGTTTAGACCCTCATTAATTTTGATGATAACAAAGTATTTGCAAGTGAACAATTTATCTTTTGATAAGTCTTGGAGTGTGCAGGTATTAAAATCACTCATGTTTTATAACTCACTCAAGCAAGAAGAAGAAATTCACAAGAGTTTGAATACATTCCATGTGTGTCAGCATCCGGTTCACTCCAGCGTCTTGTCTAAAGCAAGCGTCCGGTAGTGTTATCTTTTGACACGTGGATTACTCAATTGCTGCGAGCATCCGTCCATTGTTCTGAGCGAGCATATGATCTATTAATGAATCACATGATGATCACGTTTGTGCTCTTCTACCTCAGTTGTTTTGGAACGGAATTCGAATTTGATTTTGTGCGCTCATTTTGATGTACGGGGTATCAAAGATGACACCTTTAGTATAAGACAAAATTCGTACAAGGCAATTGTGAAAAGCAGATAGTACAAAAATGATAATGTATACTATTCTGATATTCTCTAGAAAGGAAGAAATGGATAGCATTTCAAATTACCTCAATCAATGATATGGAGCTGAAATTTACTGCAATGGTAATACCCCTCAAAGACTCCTATAAATACCCCAAGGTATTCATTGAAGAAGGTAGCCAAAAACTACTAGAAACTATATTCTGAAAGAGCTATTACTCAAGTGAGCAATAAAGTTTCATGCTTAGTTTCTGGACACCAAGAATTGAACTCATCGTCTGATATTCTTTCTTTTAGAAAGTTATTTGTTTTGTGCTTAATCTTTTCATCCTCTCTGTGAGAGTTATTTGATTGTATTCAAAAGAATATTACTTTATAAAAGTTGTTCTGCCTAGTTAAGGCTTTGTTCCTCAAAGGCTCGAACGTACTGAGTCGTTTTGAGAAGTTAAGAGTATTGTCAAGTTTATGACAGTAGAATACTCTTGAAGAAATTTGTAATCAGTTGATTATAGTGGAAATGCTTCAGGAACGAAGGGACTAGACGTAGCTACCAGTTTGGTGGTGAACTATATAAATCTCTGTGTCTCTTGCATTACTGCTTTACATTTATTCTTATCTTGCAAAGAAAAACAAGTTTTCTTAAACATCATTTCTAGCGTCTGGTCATACTCCAGCATCCGATAACTTACGGATTTAATATCAAGAGTTCAAAAGTGTTTTTAACTTAAAGTTTGAGAAAAGTTTTCAACACAGTTTAATCTCCTTCTTGTGTTCACGTTCATGCTGCGCTCCACTTGGGATGCCTGCCTTTTCCTCCCTCTCTTTTGTATAGGGTATAGTACCCCTAATACTCCCCTGCTTATACAACTTCTTTGCTACTATAAAAGAAAATCACATTACAACGACCGCAATTTACAACATCTGTAATCAAAAAATCTGTAACGCAACTGAGATCAAATTTAAAACCTTAATATAAATAAGGAGGCATGCAAACAAGAGGACATGTATACACAATATTGATTTAAAATATCAAGCCATCCACTATAATACGTCTATCCATTGAATCTACTATGGCATGCACTCATTTTATGAGAGAAAATAACTTATGTAAGATTAGGATGAATATGTTGAATTTAATGGAACTGATATTTTTTAGTGATCTAGCACTTACCAAAGAGCTTATGTTGTAGACAGGTGTCGTGTGTCCCATTTGGCAAAATGAACTTGGTGAATACTTCTGTTGGAAAAAAATGAGCATACTGCTCATGAAAGATTTGAAAAACCATTAATATTGAAAGGAAGAACCCATTAACTGCAAACCTAAGTATCTACTTGTTGAAAAATCTAGATCAAAATGAATCAAGAAGCCCATGCAGACACAACTAAAAAGACAAAGTAACTTCAGAACAACGAAGTAATGAAGAATTCTGATAAATCTCCTTAAAAAAAAGGAGGGAGTGGACATGTAATTCAGAAAGATCTTGTAGCATGCTTCATTTCTTTGAGATTTTCTTGTGTATGGTTTATAAGCAAGAGCAATTGGTTATCATGTTGAAGATATCCAAAACTTATCCTAAAGTTAATTGATGATATATAAAAAGCGATATATAAAAAGCAATATGTCGTGGTCTTTATTGGATTTGGCTCCTCTAAAATGAGATGATAGTAAACTCTT
This sequence comes from Calophaca sinica, assembly GCA_037113605.1. Lineage (NCBI taxonomy): Eukaryota > Viridiplantae > Streptophyta > Magnoliopsida > Fabales > Fabaceae > Calophaca > Calophaca sinica. Next base: position 87,802,172 of record CM073732.1, on the reverse strand, counting down.
AATGAGAAAATTGAAGGTTGTTATTTCCAACACATTCATGATATGTTACCATTGATTTTCTCATTAATTGTTATCATTACTTACGTTATATTCTAAATTGAATTGCTTACTCCCTCTGGACTTGATTATAAGCAAAATAATAGTCATGTTTAGTGATCCAAAGTATGAGCAAATTCTAACTAATTCCACCCTATTTAATGTTATCATTCCAAAAATATCCTTTATTTAATATTATCATGACACGAGTTCCTATAGAAAATTAAATTTAAAAAGAAAGGTAGTTTGGAGAATACAATTAGTTTTTTATTACACTAAGAAAATTAGATGAACTTAACTAACTTCTTTAATCAGTATGACATTAGCTATTTTTGCTTATATTCGAGTCCGTAGGAAGTACTTTAGAAGAGTTGGGACCTTATCAACGTGTATGAGAATAATTAACGATACTACCATCTGTTAAATTAGAGAACTAGGTAGTTTTGCAATACTTTTAAAAACTTAGTGAAAAATAAAAGAATAAACATCTAGAATCTTCAAAGACCTTTTTATCAATTTTGGAGTATACCAACTAGTACCTTTCTGCACGAAATTGACTCATTTATGCTACTGTTACTAAAATTGGGACAGCCAAAAAAAAAATTCGGAGGCTTTTGCAAAGAAGAATTTTGTACAAGATGAATTCTTAGATACCCCGGAAAAAAGTTGGGTATTGATACCCTTGAGACAAAAATAATTTAAAACTTAGGACCAGTTTGTTAGAGATTAAAAAAACTTTGATATAAAATGATTTAGTGATTTTATTTTTTGTTTTTGAGATTTCTAAGAAAAACAAATGCTAATTTATGTTTGTTTACAATCATAAAAATTACTTTTTTTTTAAAATAAGTTATTTTTAACTTATTAAGATACAACCATATAAAAGTGCTTTTTTCTAAAACAAAAATCATAAAAGACATGAAAAAATCATTCAAGAAAGCATATTTATTTTAAAAAATTAACTTTTATATATATTTGAATATTGTAATAATTCAAAATTGTTCAAAATGGGATAAATTCAAAATGGGGGGTAATTCAAAATGGGATAAAATAGCAATTCAAAATGGTTCAAAAAAATGATTTTTATGAGAATCTAGTGAAAATAACTTCTCACTTTAATTAATTTTTAGATTATTCTCAAATTCTCATTTTTTTAAAAGATGTAACAAACAGATGCAAAACTCTTAAAAGTGATTATTTTTGAAAAAAATTGATTTTTTTTACAAAAAAACTATAACAAACGAGCTCTTAATTTCACTTAAAAATTAAATATAAAAAAAATTATGTGGCATCAAATGATTGGACACTGGGTATCATACCAAATAAAACTCTTGGGTATGGGAGTTGTCACCTTTGTACAAAGTCTTGCAATTTGGATATATGAGCCTAACACAACTTGATCCACCTTTTTGGAAGCATATCTTGATTATGAAGGAAAAATAAAAGGGAAACATCAATTAACAAAATGAAAAACTCGTAAAATGCTCTGCTCGCAATTTGGTGTAAAGCATTTACCATTCTCCAAGATTAGGTTTTACCTTCACTGAAACAAATTCGAAAAGTTACTCTATTAAGTAGCTTAACACTTGAGATTCAATCACAATTTATAATATATAGTTACTATATATAATATTTACTAGGATTATTTATTTGTAGTCGCGAAAGCAATCTGGGTCTACTGAATGTGGATTTTATGTTATGAGACATATGTTCAACATTGTCTCCACATGTATTGTTGACTCATGGATGCAGGTATGTAATAGAATTTTTAACAAGTTATATTAAATATGTTCTTTTTAGTTGATGAACTAATGTTTTGTCTTATGTCATTTCATATTGCAGAGATTCTACACTACTGAACCATTCACTAAAGAGGATATTTATGACATCCAGAAACATTGGGCAAGACTATTTCTTGATCTTTACCCAAGTCGTATTATTGAGACATAATCTATTGGATAGATAAATCAATGGAGTGTTTAGAATTATACTAAAAACTATACACATAAGTCATTATTTTTTACTATAATCTGTTGCCTCAATGAACTTGGGGCAGATCTCAATTTCATTAGTTGTTCAAATTGGTTATCTACCGTCTAAACGTGATAAATAAAATGTCATAAAACCAACAAATGGTGAAAGGCAATTATCTATTTTGGACTTTCATATTCAAAATGTCTGTTTGTTAATCATATAGTAACATTCCTTGTTAATGTGGTTTTTTATCCTGAATTAGCCTTAATGATATATTGGATGTTAGTATTTAGCATGTTTAGGTACTAGCTGAAGATAAGTAAATCAGCTCCGGTTTCTCCTTCAATTTCCCTCTGTTTTGAAAATATACATTACGATCGTCAAACTTGTATGTTTCAGAATTATATCACAGTTTACAGTAAGTGTGAACCAAAGCCCTCTCATATTATATAGTGATTGCTATGGCTATAACCAATATATGCAAAACTCAAGGGCAGAGAAATATAGCTCGATCACCGTAATGACTTATGTGTATGGTGTTTAGAAATATAGTTGTTGCTTTAGTCCTGTGTTACGCTGCTGTGTACTGATGATACTGGTTTTTGATGCATTTGAGAGGTTATGCTGCTGTGTACTGATACTGGTTTTTTACAATTGGCTTTTAGTGAAGGGGGATACAAGTTCTTGGGGGTTGCATCATAAAATGTGAAGGCATTGGGATGCAAGATGTGGCTGCAAGAAGAGTATTTTGTGATATTTCTGCACAATCTTTATTGTAGTTTTTTTGCTGGTATTACTAGTACCATTATATATTTGCAATTCTAGTTTTTTATACATCTGCAATTATACATTTGCAAGCTTTATTGTACATTTGATGGCATTTACTAGTTTTTTTTTTTTTTGCTTTATTGTACTATCTTTTGCAAAAGGACCAACATCTCACCAAATGTTTCAATATTCCCAACTAATGCAACACTAATAGTTAAACACATGTTGATACATTGAGTAAAAGTCTTCCTGGCTAGACAACTGTCAATTCTAGTATGTTAATATTGTGCCTTATAAGCATTATATTTACTGCTGCCTGATGCTGACAAACAAAGTTAAAAAAAAAAATAAACTAACTTTTTAACATCGGTTACCTGATGTTAAAATCAACTTTTTCACATCAGTTGTGTCTAAAAACCAATGTTAAAAAGTAAGATTAAATCCGAAACATCTTACTTTTAATATCAGTTCATGTAAAAACCGATGTTAAAAGCAACTTTTTCACATCGGTTATACAAAATAACTGACGTCAAAAACATTTTTTACATTGATTTGTTATTCGATGTAAAAAGTTCACTTTTTTAATATCGTCTGAATCTATAACGGATGTAAAACCAATGTTAAAAGTCCTTATTAACTGATATAAAAAGTCAAAACTGCAATAGTGAACCTTGTTTTATTACTCTTTTAGTGAGTATCAGTATTCTGTATTCTTTGTTCTGTTTGGAAGTTTCTGATACAACTTTCAACTTTTCTTAGAGCTATTTTAATTTGAAAGAACAAATAATTTCCCTACATAGAAAATAAATCTTTGTCACTGGCGTTTGAGGTTGCTACCTTAGAACCTTAAAACTTAGAAGTGTATTCTAAGAACTATTAAAATTTAAATTGGTTGCATGTATGAGCATTTGAGAAGCTGTATTTTGTTAGATTATTTAATGTTATCGAATTTTAAGAAATACGACAAACATTCAAAAAAGGTTGTCTTAAACTTACTATTGTCTGTCCTACCTAGTTAAAATCATGACTTTACTTCATAACTCAGTTCTTCAATTGACACGCAATGTTCATACATTAAGTAAGAGGAACTTTGTTACTAGTAGAGAAGCAAACCTTTCATCAGATCTAACTATAAATGGTCAAAAATTTGATTAAAGGGAGGCTCAAAGGGCAAGGCTCAAAGGGCCAAATTACATCAAAACATGCCTTGGGAACTTAATTCCCATTACATGTTGATTCAGCAATGGAATACAAATGCTAGTCACAAGGTTGTTAAAATCGAGTTTTTACTAAAAATCGGAAAGGGGAAGTAAATCGTAATATTCTACAAATTTCATGAAACTTATATATATATAATGGCATAAATAGGAGAAAGAAAAACATTTAAATATCTTTTTTTTGACAAAAAGTAATTTTATTAAGTAGCCAAATCAGAAGCTACAATAGAAGAAAAACAAGGAGGACACTCCTCAATCCAAACACGGTCAACAGAATTAAGAGCAAACTTAGCTAACGTGTGAGCTGCCATATTTGCAGTTCTCCTTACATGAGCAATTCGGAAATTAAAAAAATAACAACTAATAGATCTGCATTCTGTTATTAACATCCCAAAATATGAGTTGTCAACAACAATATCATTCATGGCTTGAGCAACATTAATAGAATCACCTTCAACAACAATACCTTGAAATCCCATGTCCAAACCAAATTGAAGACCTAATCTCATCCCATTACCTCAGCGACATCCGAATTTGGTAAAGCCAAAAGCTTCCAAGTTGCGGCTCCTATAGGAAAACCATATGCATCTCTCTAACAATAGCACCAAAACCCCGCATATTATTAGATGGGCCATCAGCATCAACATTGACTTTATAACACAATCCAGGAGGTACCATCCAACTCAATTGAGAATCAATAGGCCGGTTCACAACATCCACCACATGATTATTGTGCAACAAATTAAACTCATTCATTTTTGTAAGTGCCATACTAACCACATCAGGAGCTAAAAGAATTTTTTCTTCAAAGGAAATTTTGTTTCTAGCACTCCAAATTTGATAGCATAAAGATAAAACAAGTTCTGAAACTTCCCTGGGTGCATGTAATATGACATTCTCAAGCCAACTAATAAAGTCAACTCGAATCACATCAAACCAAACACCAAGGGGTGAAAGAATTCAAACCTGATTAACTCCTATGCAACCTTTAAAAACATGATCAATGACTTCCTCTTCCTCATTACATCTAGAGCAAAATGGATTAATAGAAAAACCTCTATGAATAAGTTTTTTCTTGACAGCCATACTATTATTAAGAATTCTCCAAGCAAGATGCACATGCTTTGGAATTGTCTTGATCTTCCACAACTTTTTCCATAGAACTGAATCTGAGGATGGATCAGAAACATTAGAAGTAGAATCTTCCTCCCGTTTTTTGATTGAATGATAAGCACTTTTAACAAAGAAAAAACCTTTCCTATTAGGTCCCCCTATCAAACGATCCAACCGATTAGAAGAAAGTAAAGGCAATTGTAAAATTTGCATAGCTTCAAATGGCAAGAAAGTGTCATTAATCAACTGATGATTCCACATTCTAGAGTCATCAAGAATCAGTTGAGAGGCCTATGATAATTCTGAATGTGGTGGTTTTGGAGACCAAATTTTATACCCATTTTGAAGAGGTAACCAATTGTCTTCCCATATATTAATAAAAGGACCACTACCCACCATAAAGGCAGCCACTCTTTAGAATCCATAAAGCATCATGAATGCTTCCCTAAGTATAGCTAGGTATGTAACCCAACCGAGATTTGAGAATACTCACCCTCGGGAAGTAGCGAGCTTTCAAGCATTTTGCTAACTAAGATTCTGGATCTGACAAGATACGCCAATCCTGCTTAGTAAGAAGAGCAAGATTAAAAGATTTAAAGCTTCTAAATCCCATACCTCCTTTACTTTTAGGTTGACAACATTTATTCCAATAAATCCTGTGAATTTTCTTCTTGTTTCCTTGGTTATTTCCCCACCAAAACTGCATGATAAAACTTTCTATATGGTCACACAAACCAGATGGCAACAAAAAGCATCCCATAACATATGGGAATTGATTGGGCCACAGCTTTGATAAGTACCTCTCTACTAGATGAAGAAAGAAACATCTCCTTCCATCCCTTAAGCTTATTCCAAACTCTATCTTGAACAAAGTAAAACACTTGTAGCTTCGACCTTCCAACAAAGGAAGGAAGCCCCAAATATTTAGAATAAGTTTATTTAATATCCTAATTTTCTACTCATTGATTAGTGTTTGATTGTGTGTGTGATTGTATGCTTGATTGGATGCTTAGGATAGAACTAGGACTAGGGTTTCAGAAGACGAGCAAAAGAACGAAGCGTTTTGGGATAGGCAGCATGCTTAATCATGGACTTCCCACGCATAAGCATGGCCTTTTGGGAGGTCCAATGAGCGTTTGACATGTGGCAACTCGTGATTAGACCGCCCATCTGACAAAACTTCGCGGCAAAGATCCATTCGGGGCCTCATGCTCAACCCAATGCTTAAGAGTGGGCCCTGAGTGAAATTTTTTTTTATAAATACTTGCTCTCTTCATTTTTCACCTCTTTCCTTTCACTCTCCACGACCAATAAAGCTATTAAACACTCAGAAACTCCATTTTTAAATGTTGTGAGCTTTGAAGCTTGGATTCCAGGCTAATTAGGGCGCACCGTTCAATACTGATCGTATCGTTGAGTTCGTGGTCCTTCGTTCTTCAGCCTACCTCTTTCCGATCATTGTTACGACATAGTAAGTCGAGATGCCGGTAATGACCTAATTTTTCATTTGATATGGTTTTACTCCATTCTTTGATCAAATCTAATTCCTGACCTCAATCTAATGTTGTTTTAGGTCCCTAGGCGACAAAACGAGTACCAAACGAACTAGGGTTTTATCCTGGAATTTTTCATTCTCTTTGTAAGTTCTGGAACAGAGGTACGAGGCTCTGGTTTTTCAATGATTTCCTTTGTTAGTCATGATCATCGAGTTGTGATTTTGATCCCTTAATTACCGTTCTTCACGTTTTAGGGTTTTGGTGCAAGTTTGGCCGTTAAACGTGCGAGGAATCACCCGAGACAACCAATTTCATGTCTGGTCAGTGTTTAGACCTTAGAAACAGAACCCTTATAATGTTCCCTTTGAATTATTTGTGCTTAATCAGTTGCCATAATTCTAATCGGTGTGTGTTTTTGGGTTTCCGGTAAATTATGGGTCATAACGATATTGTTAACACTCAAATTTGTCTAAAATACTGGGGTATTTTGAGTATAAAATATTGTGACTTTGTTCCTTATTAGATAAAATATGCTCACTATTTCCTCATTTATGTAGCAAAGTAAAAAAAGGGAACATGGAAAGCAAAAGATACAATTTTGGGAAGATTCTGACAAGATTTGAGCATATTTTGGTGATTCTAGACATTCAGTACGGCCTTACCTAAAGTCAGTACAGCCGTACCTAAATGCGCACATCAATAGGGGCATACATCATGGTCAGTACAGTCTGGCGGCGAAGAAAAAGTCCAGTATAGTCGTACCAAAGGTAAGTACGGCCGTACCCAACACAGTTAGGTCGCACCCAATGCATCAGTATGAGCCAGCGCCGAGTCTAAAAGTCAGTACGGCCATGTATAAAGACAGTACGACCGTACCCAAGACCAGAATACACAGATTTGAAGTCAGTTGACCTAATCGGCAGCAGAGCCTATAAATAGGCATTCTTAGCCCCTTTTCAAGGGGCTTTTTGGCTGGGGGTCTTTTGACCACTTTAGCTTTTGCCTCCTACCTCTCGTCTTTTATTTTATTTTATGATTTCTTGTTTGGATATTTGTTATTCGATGTTATTGAGAAATACTATGAGTAACTAAATCCATCACTAGGGGTGATGGGGGATCTTTTACTATGTCTTTGAGATTTGTTCAATTACTATTATGAGTATCTTATTATCTTATTGAATGTGTGTTCTTAGTGTGTTTAATCCCATAGGATCTGGCTAATCCTTAACAAGTTAGTTGATTGTAGGTGATCGTACCACAATTAGTTAACGAAACTCTAGAAATAATTGAACTCGCTAATTATGTCGGATCAAGGATAATTGCTTGTTTCCAATCAATCATTAAATTGATAAACGCATTGTTTCTTAATGCTCTTTCTTTTAATTTCCTTGCATGATCATTGGGGGTAGTTCTTAGGAAGAAGACTGTTAGCATTGCATGATCATTGGGTGTAATAATATAAGAGTGGGTAATTGGCTTTCAATTATGATTATAGCTCATATTAGTTAATTGGTACATTCAAGGACTAAGTATTAGTGAACCCGTTTCACCTAGGCTTTCCATACCTGATCTTTCTTCTGTTCTTGCGTGTTTACTTTATTATCATTATTGCTTGTTTGTCTCATTCTCATAATCACTACTCGCGCATTCTCTATGGGTTCGACATCCGGAGTCTTAAATATACTCCACTTTATTACGAGTTGCGATCAGGCGCACTTGCCTGAGCCGCAACAATATGCTTGGTTGAATTTTTTGGATAATCCCTCGTATTTATTTTGGGGCTGACTGAACCTACCCTAGGTAGAGGAGGTGTCCATTTGTTTGATCGTGAGCACGTGACTGAGGGGCCGTTTCATAGTTCTTAGCTACCGCTACTACGTAAACCAGGTGAGAAAAAGAAAGCACTTTCGCTGGGACATGTCAAGTAGAATAAAATGCTTTGCATGTATAGGGTGACCTAAGCCCTGCTAGGGGTTGACATAGTAACACCTAAGGATAGGGGTTACGGTTTGCGGTACCTAAGGATAGGCATCGGAGACCCGTCAGCCAATATAGGTTTAGTTAATTATTAATGGTCTATTACTTGCCCAACTTTGAATTGTGATGAATATGTTTTTTGCGGGGTAGTAACATGATTAGTGTAACATGTTTATGTGCTTTATATGTTTATTTATATTTCTCTGGAGTATGTTTATCTTTGCCCTAATGTTGAATCATCTGATCCTTGTCTGATAAATTACCTTAAAATGGAATTATATGAAATATGTTTCGTTTATGACGTAAGGGATTAAAAGAATAATAAAGGGCACCATCTATTACTTTAGAAGAGCTGGGATCTTATCTACTAGTATGAGAATAATTAAAGATACTACCATATGTTAGATTAGAGAACTAAGTGGTTTTCCAAGACTTTTAAAATCATAGTGAAAAATAAAAGAATAAAGATTTAGAATCTTCAAAGACCTTTTTGTCAATTTTAGAGTATATCAACCAGTACCTTCCTAACCTTAAAAAAAAAACCAGTACCTTTCTGCACGAAATTGACTCATTTTATGCAACTGTTACTAAAATTGGGACAAGAAAAAAAAAATCGAAGGCGTTTGCAAAGAAGAATTTTGTACAAAGTATAATACCCCGACTCTTATCAGAGCATTATTTACTAAATTAGTAAGGATTTGATTAAACGCAGTAAATTTTTCTTTTCAAAACACTATACAATAAAAGATAAAACTCTTGGAATAAAATACTTTGGTTTGATAAAATTTCTAAATACTTAAAGGCGTTATAAAACAAATTCACTAATAAAAGACTTTCATCAAGAGATTACAACAAAATTACAATACAATACAAAAGAATCATAATAAATACGACTCAACTCGTGATCTGGCTTCAACATCTAAAGAAGTCTCACGTGAGAGCAAGACCGAGCATAAAGTCATGCTCTAAAAAATCCTCCATAATCTGCTATTACCTGAAAACAACGCCCCCAAAACATTATGAGTTATAAAACTCAATAACATAGACTTTAAGTTAAAACGTTATTACCGTTGTTTTCAGCTATACGTGGTGTACTACGTATAGAAAACGTCTTCCAACAAACACATTAATAGTTATCAACTAATAAGAGCATAATGCAATAATACATCAATTTATCACACAAAGCAGAATTTTAACATGCGTCCTTGTATACCAAAGAGCACTCCAAACCAAGCACTAATCAAATACCAAAAGTGCAGAATTTGATTACTAAATTCATAATCAATTGCTACTCCAAGTGTCTGTTTGGAATAGCTTATTTTGAGTTTATTTAGGCTTATCTTATGGTATAAGCACTTATGTACCTGTTTAAGAGAAATTAAAAAATTGGCTTATAGCATTCTATAAGCCCAAAACAGTAAGCTCTTGATAGTAGCTTATAATAGCTTATGGGAGAGCTTATGAGGAGGTCCCATCATCGAATCCCATGGAGCTCCTTTCTATTGAAATATGTTTTGCATTTTCGGTTTTCAAATGTTTAGGCGAGCTTGTTTTACTGTTTACCCCACATTTTTTTCATCCATTTTTTTATTTGCATTTCGCAAGCCCACCTCCTCACGTTATTGTTTTTTTATATTGCATTCAGTTTTTTTCTTATAAATTTACTTTGCATTCACTTGCCTCCCACACGTTGTTGACGTTGTTGCATTTTTTTTACTTTATAAAGGACCACCTTTCGTATTTTTACTATCCATAATATTAACTAAGTAATTTGATTAGCTGTTTTTCTTGAGTCATATATTTCTAATAATAATTTAATAAATATGGCTAACCTTAATATTCATAGATTTTTTCTATTTAAGTAGTCTTTTTTAAATTATAACATTTTATAAGTGCTTATGTAATAATGTATCTAAACACTCAATTTTGTATAAGCTCTCATGCTATCAGCGCTTATGACATAAACTCTCATATTATAAGCGCTTATATCATAAGCGCTTAAATAAGCTGTTTACCGAAACAGGGCCCAAATCAAGCATACTAATGTTTAGTAAATGTGCAGAATTTAAACATAAATAAACACGCATTCCAATTCCAATTCAAGTATACTAGCATTTAGTGTATGTGCAGAATTTTGCTAATGGTTTCATATGCAAAAAGCCAATCCAAATGAGCATTCAAATTTAACATTCAAATGCAGAATTTTTCACTACCAATTGCCTGCATTTGCTACTCAAAATTGGGCTTTTAAATATTGACATTGGTGCAGAAAATTACTACTTGTATTTTAAAGACATAATGCCTTCAAAACCACTTAAAATCAACATCAAAACAAGCCAAACAGGTGCAGAAAATCCCAGCAAGCATTTTAATAACATAAAACCTTAAAAATCATTTCAAATCAACACCATTTCAAGCCAAATGTGTATAGAAATTACAGCCTGTAGTATAAGGACATAAAGCCTTCAAAACCACTTCTATCAACACTAACTAAAACCAAACTAGTGCAGAGTTTTTTAACTAACATGCATACTCAAAATCTATCCCTAACCACCTTAGCAAGTACCCCTAGAGCAGAATTTGGAGCTCTCAACTCATCAACAACATAAAGAGAAGCGTCATACTCCCATATATCATCATTCTCAACTTCAATAAAACCATGAACACCAAAACATATGTGTAATCACTCTCAAACACAACAAGAAAATACATAGTGACAGAAAATTATTAAATTTAAACCCTAGCACACCCTAACTTGGAAGGTTTTAAGGGGAAATCTATGTTACCTTTAAGTCTAAGTGCTTGGTGAAGAAATCCCCAAATTTCTAGGGCTTCTCCTCCATTGAAGCTTGGGTCAAGCTCCTCATCTTTTTCCCACACTTCTTCTTCTTTGCCTCTTCTTTCTTTGTTTCTGTAACACCCGTATTTTTCGCGATGCATTATTTATCGTTATTATAGTATATTATGTCGTATTTATGCTATAATAAGCAATTCCTTGTCCGCTAAGCAAGTGATTTAATTAAATCAAGATCAAATTGAATTTGAGAATTACTATTTTATATTAATTCATGGTTCGAATATCGTCGAAAAATTCTAACGAAGTTTCGTCGCATTTCGAATCGCTGGGCAGTTTTGCCGCAGATAAAATTTTAAACGAACTCCGATTTCGATGAAAATTGAATCGTGATTTATTGTGATTATTTGTGAGTGTTTTAGATTGTTTTTATCAATTATGATAATTTATTTTCACGCGGTGAATTAATTTCTCGGTAAATTAATTTTCGCGAATTAATCGGCGGCCGGAAATTAGTCGGTAATGCGATTACTCGACGCCGTGTTTCAGCAACCCTAAGACTCTAGAATTAGAGGGTAATCATGAGAGATGTGAGATTAGATGGGTTAGTCTAATTGATGTGATTAGCATTTTTGCTTTATGAAAGGTGTCACATAATGGGTGATTAGTTTTTTTTTTTACCTTTCCTTAAATCCTTTTTAGCCTAGTATTATTTTTTTTAAGTGATAAAAAAATTGAAACCCACCCCCCTTAACGGCCCCAAACCCGCGCCCCCTCTCTCTAACCCTCACATTTTCATTTCTTCTTCATTTCTTGAGAGAGAGAGAGCTTGAGAACATCAATGGCTTCCATCCTCCATTCTTGAGCTATTCCATCTCTTTTCTTCATTCTTCTTGCTAGTTTCTTCTTCTTCTCTCCATCATCATCCAGCTCATCATCTAAACAAGTGGAGAGCACCATTTCTTCCCGAAAAACAGCCCCTAGGCTGCGACCACAAGGAGGGAAGAGGTGGTTGTTCTTTTCCTTTCCTTTCTTTATTTTATGACTTGTTTTGTGTTTGATTTATGCTTGGTTGTGATCAATGAAGGATATGAGCACCATATTTCCAATTCTTGGAACCCTAAGATGAAACCCTAAGGGGAAAAAGAGGGGAAACGTGTGATCCTAGTGAATCAAGAATTTAATTGGTTAATTGAGCCTCTTTGAAGTTGTTGTTGTTGTATTGGTTAAAAATTTTGGGATTAGAAATTGTTTGGGTATTATTTGTGATGGAAACCTATTCTTGAAAAGAGGGATTAGTGGGATTTATTTGGTAAAGCATGTAATTAATTGATGATTCTAGCATAATTGTTGTTGTTGTTGTTGTTTTAGTTATAGTTTTGGAACTAAAACTTTGTTTCGGTAATTTTTGATGAAAAACCTATTCTTGAAAGGAGGTTAAATTGAGTTCGGTTTTGTTTGAGCTTTAGTTTGTGAGTTAGATTGTTGTTTGTGAAAAACTGGACTATGGAAGGATGTTATTTAGTTGGTTTGGAAGTTTTGCAACTTGTCTCCTATTTTTGTTGATGATGGCTGCGAGCTATATAGGATATGTGGAAGGAAAATTGTTTTGTAAACTTGTTTATGATGGTTGTATGATTATGTTTGTGGGCTTTGGAAAATTTAGGAAAAGGTTTGATTGCATTTGGACTTGTTTTAAGATTTTTAAGGCAATGAAGCACATGAGGTAATTGGGTTCCTTGAGACCCAAGGTACCAAGTGGAGCCTTGGTGTTAATATTTGAGAAAAGAGTTGAATAATAATGATGTTTATGTTCTAAGTTTTCAAGAAAACAATTTCTTAGTCTTTAAAATTTGATTCTTGAATTAGTTCTTAATTTTTCAAGTGTATGTAACTATTTGAAAACTAGTATTTCAAATTATGTTCTAAGTGTGAGTGTTAGTTAGGAAAAAGGGTTAAGTTTAGGAGCCTAAGATTATAGAACTAAGCTTTTAGAGTTGTGCTAAGTTTGCTTTGTGTAATAGGCTCGAGTGATCTGAGACCGTGCAGCGTAGAATCGAGGAGTACGTGGACGCGAGGCTTGGAGTTTGGTAAGGGCAACTTTAGATATTGCATAGGATTTAATTTTAAGTCTTAAAGCGAAGAAGTCTGAGAACCTCAGGGTTCGAAGTGAGGGTCTCGTACCCCTTCGTTTGTTTTATTGTCTGATATCTATACTGATTATTTAGTGGGCTTGTCTGTAAGAGGTTGGCAGCTGTCCCCAACCCCCCACACTTGTTTGCTTTTCCTCTTTGTTAACTCCATCGAGTTGCAAAGGGATGGACTGTGTTTGGATGATGATATTGGAATGTGACATGATTTTTGATTTGATTGAATGGTGTTGTTGAGAGATTGTTGATTGAATAATTATTTAATATGAGATTGAATATCTATTTAATTATGCTTCTTTAAATTATCATATGAGTTGATTTATTCATTGGGGTTGTTGAAGTACTGTCGTGACGTTTGTGAGCTTTGAGCCGATTAACCTAGGGTGCTAGGATCCCCTAAAAAGCTACAGCCGATTTTTTGGTAGAGTTAGCTAGGCGTGGTAACGTCAAGGAACCTGAGCTGAATGTCCTAGGGTGAGAGGAGAGTCCAAGGCTACGGCTGGTATTTAGTGGATGGATCGGCGTTACTTTCCGGAAATCGCAGAGAGTGTTTTGGGAGAGAGTCTTGAGTTGCATTATGGGGCATTTGTTCATTTTGTTATTTCTTATTCTATGTTTTGCTGTTTCTATGATTATTTGAGAAGTTGACCCTTTCCCGTGGTTTCTTCAACCGATGATGGCAACCTAGGCGATGGCAAAGACACTGGTGATACCGGCAATGACAACATCGCCGGAGATCGTGTTTGATTTCCCAAACATCAAGGCACCCTCGGCGATGGAGTTCGACCCCATCTCCCGCCGAGTTGTATATACCGGGGACGTTGTGCAGACCTTCAGAGTTGACGGTTTGGTGCTGAGGCAAGAGACCTCCCGACGGACAGTCAGCTTTCCCATTAGGACGATGCAGGTGATGGACGCTTGGCGCAACATTTAGAGAGAGCAGGCGATGCCAGCTTCATCTTCTTCGCCGGATGGATCTCTTGAGATTCCGAGGCGTAGTACTACTCGTTATGCACCCATACCTAGAGGAGCGAGGATCCGGAGGACTGGTCGAAAGAGCGTGATCAGACGTGGGACTGGAGGTGCTTCTACCTCCCGAGCGGCATCTACTCCGAGTTTGCCCATGATTGTCAGGACCCCTACCCCACCGGCACATCTTTCACCTATTTGTGGAGAGTGCGGTGAGGCAGGGTGTAGCAGTGCATGATTTCTTGATGAGGTGTTGGTAGAGGAGGACGTGCCAGAGGGTGTACCGGCTACGGTACCTTTCATAGACTTGACCGGTGAGGATACTGTAACGACCCGTTTCCAGAGCATTACTAAACTAGGACAACTCTAATGCAATGGAATTTTGTAAAGTGATACTCTTCTTGTCTTTTGGAAATTGCGGTAAATTTTTTTTTAAACAAAAGTCTTTCGTAAAGCGCAATCAGAGTACCTACAGCGTTTCCGAAACATGATGAAATTCTAAATGCAAAGACTATTTCAACTGAATAAACATCCACACAACTTTCCAAAAGATATGTACTGACATGTTTCGCATACAGAAAATGGTAAATAAATATGTACAAATAGGAATACACCTAAAGTATGAAGACCCTTACAAGAGTAGTCATACTTCTGAGGTACTCCCGACAGTTACCCACGCAGGGGGCTACTCCAAAAGATAAACCTCAAGACCTATACTGACAACTACCACAAAAGAACTGAAGATCAGACAGACTGGTCACCAACCATAACTATACATCTCTATCAAGGTTCTCTGACGGGTCCTCCTTTATCAGATCGTCCACATCCTCGTCCGTCCACCTATGCGAAAAGTCTCTAACACGCCTCCTGTATATACATCTCGGCCGGAAGTGGGGCTGAACTCCAAGCCGAGGAAATTCCCAGGTTCGAAAAGTCAAAGACCACCTCCGACGATGTCGTCATCGCCGAAATCTCCACCACATCCATCATCGTCTGGGTTACCATCATCAATTGAAGGAACCACGGGCAAGGGTCAACTTCTTAAAATAAAAGAGATAGATACAAATACACAACAACATATTCAACACAGATGAATCAGCAAGTCATTGGCATTACAAACCACTTTAACAAGAATGCACCAACTTCCTATTGACGCAACTATATGCCAGTGTTTATGAATTCCAGATTTCCTCACGCAGTGGTCAATTGCTTGGTATACCCCAACCCGATAATGTTCCACAAGACACTGAACTCCCACGTGATATACCTCACCCCAGAATATTCAGGTCTAGGGCTAACGACGACACTAAACTCCCACGTGATATACCGCACCCCAGGATATTCAAGTTGAAGTTACCCTATACACAACAATGAACTACACCCCTGAACTCCGGCCGTAGCCTTGGGCTTTTACACTACCCTAGGATATTCAGGTCGAGTTCAAAAACAACACAACAATGCTTCCACAATCCCAATGAATATATCACCCCATATGACAATTCAATCAAGCATAATCAAATAATTATTCAACATTCACATCAAATAAATATTCGACTAGCCATAACACTACACAATTCAGTACAAGCTAACAATACATTTCAATACAATAAAACCACATCACAATCAATCATCAACATCAATAACACAGTTCATCCCTTTGCAACTCAGTGGAGCTAGCAAAGAGGTAATCAAACAAGTGTGGGGGGTTGGGGGCAGTCGCCAACCACTTGCAGACAAATCCACTAATTAATCATATATAAAGCTCAAACGATAAAATCAAGGGAGTACGAGATCCTCACTTCGAACCCTGAGGTTCTCAGACTTCCTTGGTATACAAAATAAATGTTAAAACCTAAACTTGACTAGAAGTAGCCCTTACACATACTATACAAACATAAACACCGAGAATGCGAAGTGCCCTTACCGGAGTTGTCCGCTCGCGTGTTATAGCACGTCTCGATCTGATGCCGCACGAACTCGAAATCTACAAGTCCTAACACCACAGTGAAACTTAGCACAATCTAGACATAAATCTAATTTCTAATCTCCTAGGCAAGGTTTCAATCCTAACCGCTAGGCTCTCAATTCCTAAAAATATTTTAATAGATCACATACACTTGGAAAACAAGTAATTAGAAGCTAAAAGGGTTTTAAAGACTAAGACTCACTAGAAAGTATACATAAGTTGGAAAATAATATTTTAAAGACTAATTCATTTTCCTTTCTAAAACTTTAAAACATAACACCATACTAAGATAATCAACAAAACAACAAGTGATTCAAGTTAAACTTTCCCCAAAAATTCTCTTTATGTCTCGGCTCCAGGGAGCTCAAAGGGAAGGGAAAATTAACCTTCGATCACCCTAAACTAGCATCGAGAAACTAAAAGCAAGGAACAAAACACTTAAGTACATAAAAATTGAAATTCATATAATTTTTGAAAAATTTGGAACTTATTTGAAAGGGTCCATGAAGTTGAAAAATAAGGTTTAAGTAGTAAAACTCACCTCCTTCAAAACTTGAAACATGAAACTATAAATTTGAAATTCCTCCTTACTATCAAACCTTAAGAATTTAAACAAGAACTTCAAATTCGATCTAATCACTTCTATAACTTTGCAAACTTGTATAACAATTGCATACTACCAATATGAACTAAAACACAAGACCATTTTCCTACCTTTCCAAAAACTTGCACACAATCTCATACAACAATATAAAGCTTAGAAAACAACATCATCTTTCCCTCAAAGAAATAACAAATAACTAAAAGTAAGGTTTTCAAACTAAGACTCATTCATTTTTCAAACTTAGAACATGAACAATGCTATAATCCAATTCTTTTTCTCAAAAAGCTTAACTAAGGCTCCACTAGGTTCTTAAGATCTCAAAGAGTCTAATTTACCTTATGTGCTTCATAGCCTCAAAGCTTTAAACAACTTTCAATTCAATTAACTATTTTCCAAAATTTTCCAAACTCATACAACACTTCAACAATACTTATTAAAGTCAAGACACAAAAATAATTTCCTTCCCCTAACCTCCTTGAGGTCTCGGCCAACCCACCCAAATTAGGGAACAATTGAAAATTTTTCTAATTCCTCAAAACCACATCATTCAATCCATTAATTTCTTTCACAAAACAACAAAAAATTTCAAAACCAAAACATAATCCAAATCAAATTTAAATACCCAAATTAAGGCTCTTTCAAGAATTCAAGGGTTTTACAAAATATCCTCAATCCTTGCTTCAAATCAAAATTAACAATTCCAATAGCAATAACAACTAGTAAGAAGCCATAAACACAAACCAATTTAATGATTCACAAGGAAAATCACACAATCTCATTTCCTTAGGTTATCCACCTAGGGTTCAATAAATTTGGGGGATAATGTGTTCATCTCATCCAGGCTCATAATCAAGTAATGTATAAAGTAATAAAACAAGAAATAAGCAAGAAAATCATCTCCTACAATTAGAAAAGGGGCCACGATTTCAGTAAAAAAAAAACAGGGGAGGAGAGCTTGGTCTTACACTAACTTCCTTGATGAAGATGGAGATGATGATTAGGAGAGGAAAACTGGAAAATTTGGTGGTGTAAAAAGGAGAAGAAGCTGCGGCCAGGGAGTGCAAGGAAGAAGGGAAGGAGAGCTTGGCTTGAACTTCACTTTTTTCCACCCACACTTGAAACAAGATGAAAGTAAAATGACAGAGTGAAAATAAGGGGGCGCTCTCGCCCTGATCCTCAAAGAAGGGAAAGGAAAATTTAAAATGAAGATGGGCTATGAAATGGGGTGCTTCGGCTGGACAATAGGGAGGAAAAGGAATGAATGTGATTTCTTCTTTCTTACTAATACTTAGAACTAAAAAAAATAAAGTAAAATGAGAGTGAATATGGGAGGGGAAGGCTTCGGCTTGATGAAACAAAAGGGAAGGAAGGTATTTTCTTCTAACACTTGGTCAAGGATGTTTTAAGGGAGATATTTGTTTTAGAACAATAGATGAGTGACACCTCACATTACATACTTGGGGCCAAAAAAAAATGAGTGAGTAGGAATAAGGGAGGGGTTCACGCTGATCCCATAAGAGAGAGGGGAGGAAAAATAAATTTTAATAGAAGGAATTTACTTGGCTCATATTTAATTAGGATAAGCACCACCTAATTAACCATGTAAATATGGACACCTTTACACCTAGCACTATAAAGTAAGCTACTTCCAGTCTAATCATCAAGTCTTGACACCTAATCTCTCTTCTCATGATTATCCCCATAATCCTAGAGTCTTAAGAGTATTAAAAACTTTGTGTCGAGTAATCGCGTTACCGATTAATTCTCTTGCCGATTAATTCGCTAAAATTAATTTACCGAGAAATTAATTCACTGCATGATAATATTTTATCATAAATAATAAAAACAATTCAAAACACTAAAAAATAATCACAACAAGTTATGATTCGATTTTCATCGAAATCGGAGTTCGTTTAAAATTTTATCTGCGGGCAAAATTGTCTGGTGATCCGAAACGCGATGAAACTTCGTTAGAATTTTTCGACGATATTCGAACCATGAATTAATATAAAATATTAATTCTCAAATTCTATTTGATCTTGATTTAATTCAATGACTTACTTATCAAACAAGAACTGCTTATTATAGCATAAATACGGCAAATATACTATAATAACGGTAAATAACGTATCGCGGAAATACGAATGTTACAGATACAGATGACCCAATGGAGGATGATGAAGAGGAGGATCCGTCTGAGGATCCAGATAGCTACCTCTAGCTGCTATGACTGTCTGTCTGCTTGTTGTATTTTGGTTAACTGTGGGGTCTGTTTATAGTGTACAGTTGCTAGTAGTGACCAGTCGGGCTTTTGGTTATTGTCTTTTGTGTACAGCTGGGTAGACTGGTGGCATACTTTTGGAGCAGCCCCCTGGGTGGGTGTCTGCCGGGAGTTCCCCTGGGATATGATTGCTCTCACGAGGGTTTTCATACTTTAGGTGTATTCTCTTGTACATATTTCTGCACAGCTTATATTTTGTACGCACTGTTATGACTACCTTGTTTATATATATGTGTATGTATTTTCAGTGCATTTGTCTTGTGTCTAGATTGCATCATGTTTCTAAACGTTGTGGCTACTCTGAGTGTGCTTTGCGAAAGAATTTAAAAAAAAATGTACTGCTTTTCCAAAGGACACAAGAGTACTATTTAAAAAGTGTGTCACATGTAGGGTTGATCCTAGACTCGTAGCGGTCCGGAAATGGGTCATTAAAATAGTGGTATCAGAGCAGTTCGGTTCTAACCGGACTGTGCATAGGGAGCACTAGGCAGGTCACCGTGTCGGGTTATGTTGTCAGGTACCTAGTTGTGTTGTATTGTTATTGTTTGTTGAGTGAAGCAAATTTTGCTTGCCAATTGTTTGAATTGTTTCTTGATTAAAGCAAAGTGTGTTAGCACATCACTTGATTGTGAGGTTCTGATAGGTTTTGGACTTTGTAGGAATCTAATGCCACCTCGCAGAGATACTACAGCCGGACCTGATAACCCTACCATGGAGAGAGAGATTCAAGTAATGACGGAGATGGCGGCAGCTATGGCTCAACAATCGGCTGCTGCGACCCAACAATCTGCGGCTATGGCTCAACAGACTACGGCCATGAACCAGCACAATCTACAGCAACAGCAAAGGGTGGAGAGGAATGCGGAGGCTAGAGGATTGGCCGATTTCCGTAAGCATGATCCACCGAAGTTCTACGGTGAGCTGAATCCAGACAAGGCTGACCTATGGATCCAAGAGATAGAGAAGATCTTCGAGGCACTTCACTGCTCAGAGAATATTAAGGTGAACTATGCATCTTACTTATTGTTGGGAGATGCCGAGTACTGGTGGAAGGGAGTGAAGTAGACGTTGACAGTGGAGCGTCGGGAGATCACGTGGGAGATTTTTCGCAGGAAATTTTTGGACAAGTATTTCCCTGATACTGCACGAGTGGAAAAAGAGCAAGAATTCCTCCGACTGTATCAAGGTAGCATGACGATGTCAGAATATGCTGCCAAGTTTGAATCACTCGCAAGGTACTTTAGTCCTTTTCGTGATCGGGCTGACCAGAGTTGGCTAAGCGAGAGATTTCAGCGGGGATTGAGGTTCGACATCCAGAAATTTGTGACATCTCTAAGAATTCGGAACCTTCATGAATTGATTGATAAGTGTATTGAAGTGGAAGTTATGAGAAACAACAAAAGAAGGAGCGGTGCGGTGGACCTGTGAGACCCCAGAATCAAGGACAGAGATTTACTCAGAAGGGGAAACAACAGAAGAAGCCATACAATCGACCTTAGGGAAGCAACAACAAGGGGCAGTATTGTTTGATGGCTTAGAATGCAAGAGGCGGGAGTCAAACTAGCGACGGAGTAATTTGTTACCATTGTGGCAAGCCGGGGCACTATGCGAGCAGCTGCACTAAAGGGGACAATGTGTGCTTCAACTGCAAGAAGGCAGGACACTTCGCTAGGGACTGTCAAGAACGTAAGGCTGAACCAGTGGTGAATGCGGCCAAGACTAAAGGAAAGCGTTAGATGGCCAAGGGTAGAGTCTTATGTATGAGCGGCGAAGAGGCGGAGCAGGCTGATGATCTCATTCAGGGAGACTGTGAGATTGAGGGTAAACTTTATCCGTTCTGTTTGATTCTGGTGCAAACCATTCTTTTATTTCATTGGATTGTGTAGACCGCCTGAAATTGTCTGTGACTGCCTTACCCTTCAAATTAGTAGTTACTACTTCAGCTGCTAAGACTTTGGTTGCCAACACTGCATGCCTTAATTGTGTGGTGGTCATTCAGGGTAGGAAATTTATTGTTAATTTGATCTGTTTACCTCTTAATGGTCTAGATGTTATCCTCGAGATGGATTGGTTGTCTTACCACCATGTCCTTTTGGACTGTGCCCGAAAAGCAGTAATTTTTCCCGAACTTGGAGTTTCCAACTACCTTTCTGCCGAACATATCGGAGTTTCCTTGAAGGAGGGAACTAGAGAATACATGTATCTGGCTAGTTCAGGAGTTTCTCAAGAGATCGAGTTGAAGAATGTTCCAGTGGTGTGTGACTTCTCAGATGTTTTTCCTGAAGACGCGCCAGGTCTACCACCAGTAAGAGAAATCGAATTCTCCATCGATTTGCTTCCAGGAACAGGACCGATTTCGATAGCGCCTTATCAGATGTCACCAGCTGAGATGAAAGAGCTGAAGTCTCAGATCGAACACTTGAAGTCGAAGCAGTTCATACGACCGAGCGTGTCACCATGGGGAGCTCCAGTGTTACTGGTGAAGAAGAAGGATGGACGATCAAGATTGTGCGTGGATTATTGTCAGCTCAACAAGGTTACTGTTAAGAATCGGTATCCATTACCGCGTATCGATGATTTGATGGATCAACTACGAGGAGCCGCGATATTTTCAAAGATCGACTTGAAGTCTGGTTACCATCAGATTCGAGTGAAGGAAGAGGATATTCCCAAGACAGCATTCAGGACAAGATATGGTCACTATGAGTATCTAGTGATGCCATTTGGAGTGACGAATGCACCGGCAGTGTTTATGGACTACATGAATAGGATTTTTCACCCATTCTTAGACCAGTTCGTGGTGGTGTTCATAGATGATATCTTGATCTATTCGCGAAGCAGAGAAGAGCATGAAGAGCATCTATGCCAAGTGTTGCAGATTCTGCGGGAGAAGCAACTCTACGCTAACCTTTCCAAGTGTGAGTTTTGGCTTAAAGATGTGAACTTTCTGGGGCATGTGATAACTAAGGACGGGATAGCTGTGGATCCTGTCAAGATTGAAGCCGTGTTAGCATGGGAACAACCGAAGACTGTGACAGATATCCGAAGGTTTATTGGATTAGCAGGCTACTACCGGAGATTTATCGAAGGTTTCTCAAAGATTGTAGCACCGCTTACATGACTCACGAAGAAGGATCAACCTTTTGCTTGGACGGAAGAGTGTGAATCCAGTTTTCAGAGGTTGAAGGAGCTTTTGACGACAGCGCCTGTGTTAGTTTTGCCTCAACTGGAAGAACCTTATGAGGTTTACTGCGATGCTTCACACCAGGGGTTTAGGATGCGTGCTGATGCGGCATAGGAAGGTCGTGGCTTATGCTTTGAGACAACTTAAGATTCACGAAAGGAACTACCCTACGCATGATCTGGAACTTGCTGCAGTGATGTTCACGCTGAAGATTTGGAGGCATTACCTGTATGGGAGCACGTTCACTGTTTACAGCGACCACAAGAGCTTGAAGTACCTGTTCGATCAGAATGAGCTCAACATGCGACAGCGAAGACGGATGAAATTTTTGAAGGACTACGACAAGGCGAACGTTGTAGCAGATGCACTGAGTAGGAAGAGCATTTTAGCTTCAGCAATGATGATCAAGGAGTTTGAGATGCTGGAGAAGTTCCGAGACTTGAAGCTAAACGTGGAAGTGTCACCAGGGAAGCTGAAGTTTGGTACGCTCACCAATTCTAACGGACTGTTGGAGGAGATTAAAGAACAGCAAGCTCATGACAAGCTACTACAAGAGAAGGTTGAGCTGGTAGCACAAGGGAAAGCAACGGAATTCAAGGTTGGAACGGATAACATTCTGAGATGTAACGGACGCGTCTGTGTACCTGATGTGGCTGAGCTGAGGAAGTTGATTCTCGACGAAGCGCACAAGAGTAGATTGAGTATTCATTCAAGAGTCACGAAGATGTACCAGGATTTGAAGAAACACTTTTGGTGGCCCGGGATAAAGAAACAGGTGGCAGACTATGTGGCTTCTTGTCTGACTTGTCAGAAGGCGAAAGTGGAACATCAGTGACCAGTGGGGATGTTAAAGTTACTTGACGTACCTGTGTGAAAGTGGGATAGCATTTCTATGGATTTTGTTGTGGGTTTGCCAAGGACGCCGAAGAAGCACGACTCGATTTGGGTAATCGTCGACCGATTGACCAAATCTGCTCATTTCTTGCCGGTAAGATTGACTTACAACGTGGACAAGCTGACAGAGATCTATGTCACAGAGATTGTACGACTGCATGGTGTGCCTTCTTTCATCGTTTCTGATCGAGATTCGAAGTTCACATCTCACTTCTGGAGGACATTGCAAGAAGCAATGGGAACCAAGCTCAAGCTTAGCTCGACATATCACTCTCAGACCGACGGTCAGACCGAGACGATGATTCAATCACTCGGAGATTTGCTGAGGGTGTGTACATTGGATCACAGAGGGAGTTGGGACGACGTGTTACCGCTAGTGGAGTTCACCTAAAACAACAGTTACCATGCAAGCATTGGTATAGCACCTTACGAAGCACTGTATGGACGTAAGTGTCAGACGCCTCTTTGTGGGTATCAAGATGGTGCGAGCTTTTTTGTGGGACCGGACATGATTCAGCAGACTACCAAGAAGATACTACTGATCAGAGAAAGGATGCGAACGTCCCAGAGTTGACAGAAGAGTTATGCGGACCAGGGTCACCGACCGCTAGAGTTTGAAGAAGCAGAGCATGTATTTCTCCGAGTTACACCTACTAATGGAGTTGGTCGAGCGATCAAATCCAAAAAGCTTACTCCTAAGTTCATTGGACCCTACCAGAGTCTTCGTCGTATTGGTCCAGTGGCATATTAGATTGCCTTGCCACCTGTTCTGTCAAATATTCACGACGTCTTTTACGTCTCTTAGTTGCGGAAGTATGTTTCCGACCCTTCTCACATTATCGAGCCTGATGCGATTCAACTGAAGGATGACTTATCGTTTGAAGTATCACCTGCAAGGATTGTGGATCGAAAGACTAAGCAGTTGAGAAATAAAGAGATTCAACTTGTCAAGGTCGTGTGGAATCAGAAAACAGACGATGCAACGTGGGAGTTGGAAGAGAAGATGAAGAACCAGTATCTAGAACTTTTTCTCAGTACGTATTTTTACCTGTAGTTTCGAGGACGAAACTATTTTTAGAGGGGGAGTACTGTAACACCTGTATTTTTCGTGATGCATTATTTACCGTTATTATAGTATATTATGTCGTATTTATGCTATAATAAACAGTTCCTTGTTCGCTAAGCAAGTGATTTAATAAAATCAAGATCAAATTGAATGTGAGAATTAATATTTTATATTAATTCATGGTTCAAATATCGTCAAAAAATTCTAACGAAGTTTCGTCGCATTTCGAATCGCCGGGCAGTTTTGCCGCAGATAAAATTTTAAACGAACTCCGATTTCTATGAAAATCGAATCGTGACTTGTTGTGATTATTTATGAGTGTTTTAGATTGTTATTATTAATTATGACAATTTATTTTCACGCGGTGAATTAATTTCTCAGTAAATTAATTTTCGCAAATTAATCGGTAATGCGATTACTCGACGCCGTGTTTTAGCAACCCTAAGACTCTAGAATTAGAGAGTAATCATAAGAGATGTGAGATTAGATGGATTAGTCTAATTGATGTGATTAGCATCTTTGCTTTACGAAAGGTGTCACATAATGGGTGATTAGTTTTTTTTTTTTTTACCTTTCCTTAAATCCTTTTTAGCCTAGTATTATTTTTTTTAAGTGATAAAAAAATTGAAACCCACCCCCCTTAACGGCCCCAAACCCGCGCCCCCTCTCTCTAACCCACACATTTTCATTTCTTCTTCATTTCTTGAGAGAGAGAGCTTGAGAACATCAATGGCTTCCATCCTCCATTCTTGAGCTACTCCATCTCTTTTCTTCATTCTTCTTGCTAGTTACTTCTTCTTCTCTCCGTCATCATCCAGCTCATCATCTAAACAAGTGGAGAGCACCATTTCTTCCCCAAAAACAGCCCCTAGGCTGCAACCACAAGGAGGGAAGAGGTGGTTGTTCTTTTCCTTTCCTTTCTTTATTTTATGACTTGTTTTGTGTTTGATTTATGCTTGGTTGTGATCAATGAAGGATATGAGCACCATATTTCCAATTCTTGGAACCCTAAGGTAAAACCCTAAGGGGGAAAAGTGTGATCCTAGTGAATCAAGAATTTAATTGGTTAATTGAGCCTCTTTGAAGTTGTTGTTGTTGTATTGGTTAAAAATTTTGGGATTAAAAATTGTTTGGGTATTATTTGGGATGGAAACCTATTCTTGAAAAGAGGGATTAGTGGGATTTATTTGGTGAAGCATGTAATTAATTGATGATTCTAGCATAATTGTTGTTGTTGTTGTTGTTTTAGTTATAGTTTTGAAACTAAAACTTTGTTTGAGTAATTTTTGATGAAAAACCTATTCTTGAAAGGAGGTTAAATTGAGTTTGGTTTTGTTTGAGCTTTAGTTTGTGAGTTAGATTGTTGTTTTGTGAAAAATTGGACTATGGAGGGATGTTATTTAGTTGGTTTCAAAGTTTTGCAACTTGTCTCCTATTTTTTATGATGATGGCCACGAGCTATATAGGATATGTGGAAGGAAAATTGTTTTGCAAACTTGTTTATGATGGTTGTATGATTATATTTGTAGGCTTTGGAAAATTTAGGAAAAGGTTTGATTGCATTTGGACTTGTTTTGAGATTTTTAAGGCAATGAAGCACATGAGGTAATTGGGTTCCTTGAGACCCAAGGTACCAAGTGGAGCCTTGGTGTTAATATTTGAGAAAAGAGTTGAATAATAATGATGTTTATGTTCTAAGTTTTCAAGAAAACGATTTCTTAGTCTTTAAAATTTGATTCTTGAATTAGTTCTTGATTTTTCAAGTGTATGTAATTATTTGAAAACTAGTATTTCAAATTATGTTCTAAGTGTGAGTGTTGGTTAGGAAAAAGGGTTAAGTTTAGGAGCCTAAGATTATAGAACTAAGCTCTTAGAGTTGTGCTAAGTTTGCTTTGGGTAATAGGCTCGAGTGATTTCAGACCGTGCGGCGTAGAATCGAGGAGTACGTGGACACGAGGCTTGGAGTTTGGTAAGGGCAACTTTAAATATTGCATAGGATTTAAATTTAAGTCTTAAAGCGAAGAAGTCTGAGAACCTCAGGTTTCGAAGTGAGGGTCTCGTACCCCTTCGTTTGTTTTATTGTCTGATATCTATACTAATTATTTAGTGGGCTTGTCTGCAAGAAGTTGGCAGTTGTCCCCAACCCCCCACACTTGTTTGCTTTTCCTCTTTGTTAACTCCATCGAGTTGCAAAGGGATGGACTGTGTTTGGATGATTATGTTTGAATGTGACATGATTTTTGATTTGATTGATTGGTGTTGTTGAGAGATTGCCGATTGAATAATTATTTAATATTATGCTTCTTTGAATTATCATATGAGTCGATTTATTCATTGGGGTTGTGGAAGTATTGTCATGACATTTGTGAGCTTTGAGCCGATTAACCTAGGGTGCTAGAATCCCCTAAAAAGCTACAGCCGGTTTTTTGGTAGAGTTAGCTAGGCATCGTAATGTCAAGGAACCTGAGCTGAATATCCTAAGGTGAGAGGAGAGCCCAAGGCTACGACTGGTATTCAGTGGATGGATCGACGTTATTTTCCAAAAATCTCAAAGAGTGTTTTGGGAGAGAGTCTTGAGTTGCATTATGGGGCATTTGTGCATTTTGTTATTTCTTGTTCTATGTTTTGCTGTTTTTATGATTATTTGAGAAGTTGACCATTTCCCGTGGTTCCTTCAACCGATGATGGCAACCCAGACGATGGCGAAGACACTGGTGATACCGGCGATGACAACATCGCCGGAGATCGTGTTTGATTTCCCAGACATCGAGGTACCCTCGGCGATGGAGTTCGACCCCATCTCCCACCAAGTTGTATATACCGGGGACGTTGTGCAGACCTTCATAGTTAACGGTTTGGTGCTGAGGCAGGAGACCTCCCGACGGACAGTTAGCTTTCCCATTAGGACGATGCAGGTGGTGGACGCTTGGCACAGCATTCAGAGAGAGCAGACGATGCCAGCTTCATCTTCTTCGCCGGAGGGATCTCTTGAGATTCCGAGGCGTAGTACTACTCGTTATGCACCCATACCTAGAGGAGCGAGGATCCGGAGGACTGCTCGAAAGAGCGTGATCAGACGTGGGACTGCAGGTGCTTCTACCTCCCGAGTGGCAGCTACTCCGAGTTCTTTGGCAGAGTTTGAGCCTGAGGCAGAGCCGGCTTCCCCCATGATTGTCAGGACTCCTACCCCACCGGCACATCTTTCACCTGTTTGTGGAGAGTGCGGTGAGGCAGGGTGTAGCAGTGCAGGATTTCTTGATGAGGTATTGGTAGAGGAGGACGTGCCAGAGGGTGTACCGGCTACGGTACCTTTCATAGACTTGACCAGCGAGGATACGGATGACTCGATGGAGGATGATGACGAGGAGGATCCGTCTGAGGATCCAGATAGCTACCTCTAGCCACTATGACTGTCTGTCTGCTTGTTGTATTTTGCTTGACTGTGGGGTCTGTTTATAGTGTACAGTTGCTAGTAGTGACCAGTCGGGCTTTTGATTATTGTCTTTTGTGTACAACTGGGTAGACTGGTGGCATACTTTTGGAGCATCCCCCTGCATTGGTGTCTGCCGGGAGTACCCCAAGGGTATGATTGCTCTCACGAGGGTTTTCATACTTTAGGTGTATTCTCTTGTAAATATTTTTGCACAGCTTATATTTTGTACGCACTGTTATGACTACCTTGTTTATATATATGTGTATGTATTTTCAGTGCAGTTGTCTTGTGTCTAGATTGCATCATGTTACTAAACGATGTGGCTACTCTGAGTGTGCTTTGCGGAAGAATTTATATAAAAAAAAATTACCGCTTTTCTAAAGGACACAAGAGTACTATTTAAAAAGTGTGTCGCATGTAGGGTTGATCCTAGACTCGTAGCGGTCCAGAAACGGGTCATTACAGTTTCGGCCTTCTCTCAATTTTCTTCTTTTTTTTCCCTTCTGTTTCCCTCTTCTTCCTCTCGATTCGGTTCCTCTATCTCTTTCCTTTCCATGGCGCACCACCGTGCGCGACCACCTTCCTCCTAGCCGTCGGCGCTCGCGGCCTCATGAAGCTCCCCCTTCTCCTTCTTCTTCGGTGCTCTCCCTCTCTTTCTCGCCCCTTTCTCTTCTTTTCTTTCTTCTTTTCTCTTTTTCTTCTCTTTTCTTCTTTTTCGTTCTTTTTCTTCTCTGTTACAGGGTGGGTGTGTTTTAGGGAGAGAGTGAGTGATAAGGTGGGTCTAAAGGGAATAGGGTGTATGGTGGGTGAGAGGCATTGTTTTGTTAGAATTTGGCTAACAAGTCCTTATTTAATCTCGTAATTTACTCTTTGGTCCTCAATAAAACCTTATGTAAATTAATCAATTAAAAACTGCTTATGAATAATTAGTCCCACATTTTCTTAATCCCCGAATATTTTCCCTTCTAAATTATTATCCACACTCATCCTTAGAAAATAAATCTTTTTTTCACTTAGGGTCTCTAATTACTAATGTTAAGGGAGTTTGGGTGTTACATTACTCCCCTCCTTTTAGATATTTTGCACTCAAAATTTACCGTATCCCATACCCTAACTATGCCTTAAGAATCATGTTCGCTAAAACTCCATTGGGAACTCGGATTCTAGGCCAATAAAGTGGTTTCCTTACTTGTAAGGCTAACATTCATATTGCAATTTAACAACTCAACAAGGCAAAATTGCATTTATAACAAACTACATAGATGCACTATACTAGCATTTAGTCATTTGTAACAGCCTGGGCGTATCGTTCTATAGCAGTGGCATCCGCTCTATACAAACGTCTTTGTAACAGCCAGGGCATGTTGCTATATCACAGTGGCGTCCGCTCTGTAAAACGTTAATTTTCTATTTGTAATAGCTGGGGCGTATCGTTTTATAGCAGTGGCGTCCGCTCTGTACAAACATCTATTTTCTATTTGTAACAGCCAGGGCGCATCGTTTTATAGCTGTGGCACGCGCTCTGCCCAAACAAATGTTTGTGACAGCCGAGGCTAATCGATATAACACAGTGGCACACCGCTCTGCAAAAACGACTCTTTTTGTAACAGCCAGGGCGTATCGTTCTATAGCAGTGTCACACGCTCTGCACAAACATTTGTTTGTGACAGCCAATGTGTATCGCTATATCACAGTGGCACCCGCTCTGCACAACTATCTTACTATAACTAATACAAATCCATAGTTTTAGTACCATAGCATCAAGGATTCAATTCAAACACAAGTTGAAATGATGTTTTCTAAGGAATTTCTATGATATCTCCTTAATCCCAAAGGGTTAAGAACACAAAAATCAAGTATTCCTAGCCTTATAAGCCTTTTAGAAGTGAAAAAACATCACAAAACTGCACAACAGGTGCGCTCCAGCGCATCAGGACGCGTGTCGCGCTCATTAGAACCTATTTGGTTCAGTCTATGCACGTTCCCGTGAGCGCGTCATGCGCGTTCCTGCATGCCCATGTCCTGTGTCTGTCGTGTGCTCACGCGCGTTCCTGGGGCCGTCTCGCGCGCACAAGGCATGCTCAGGCACATTTGGCCCAATTTTGCCTCGGTTTTGATGCGCGTCGCGCGTGTCCTCTGCAGAATTAAGCATAAACCAAAATCTTAGTTTCCAAACTTCTCCAACCTTGATTTCTCCTCATTCCAAACCATTTTCAATGAAATTAGGACTCAAAATCAAGCGTCAAAACGTGATAAATTGAAGAACAAACTCATTTAACATGAAAATCACAAGCAAGCATACGATTTAAATGTCACAAAACTCATCATAATATAAACAACACATACCAAAACCCGTTCCCATTTTCATGACTCCCAAAAACCACATTTAGAAGATAAGAAATCATACAAGATGAAGGGAAAAAGCAAAACCTTAATGGGGGTCTTATGGTTACCCACCACCTAAGGGAGAATAACTCATTAGCCCACCTAAAATAACACATGATCATCTAGACAATGAGCATGAACATAAGAATGGATTTTTTCCTATTTCGAGTGGAACTATATATATATACTCAATCATACTAAAAGAGGTCTCCTACATTGCATCTTCATTGGGGATAACCTAAACTCATCTACGAAATCCCACCCATACATGTGATCTTATTACATACTTGGTCTAAGCAGTTGGAAATTCTAAAGATAATTAACTCTTGCAAGGCATCCGTTAATTAGCCTGATCTGAATTACACTAATCGGTTATAAACTAGGCCTCAACCGAGTAATAATTCTCATTTGGTTGGAAATGTAGTTTGTAAATGGCTAGATGGAATCACATCAAACACAACCCAACGAATTACTTGTAATAATTAATAACTTTAGGTTTCCACCGATTAAACCATGCCCATAACATTATGCCCTTTGTTGGGATTTCCTACAATTACTCCTTAGGCCAGTTTGTCTAGCTAGAATAAATTTACTTAGGGATTACTCTTTCCTTACCAGTAACTACTTAGAACACTATGGTTCATTTAGGTATTATCATAGGATTCTTAGTCCGTTGCTACAGTCCTCTCTAAACACTTGAGGTTTACCACCTTTAGGATTTTAAGATACACAGGTGTTTCAAATTAAGAGTCCTATAGGTCTTTTAGAAGGCTTTGAGGTTCTCAATCAATCTAGGATCCATTCATAATGGGTTAGGTTAACAAACTTGATTAATTTACAAGTATTGGGAAACCTAATCGAGTGTAAATGCCCATCCCAATTGATTAAAACCATACAAATAAGAATCACTATTTATCGATCCTCATTGTCATGGAATTAAGTAATCATAACCCCTAGTTCGACTCTCAAATATAGGTAAGGGACACAAAGTACTCACTCGTGTATATTAGCTAGCCAAACCATACATCACTTCAAAATTCCCTCAGTGGAGAGAATAATGAAGGAAATACAAAACATATGTCAGTGTGGGGGTGAGGACAGCAATTCACCCTTTCCACCAAAACCAACATTTCAAAAATTAAAATAGGATAGTAAGGCATTCAAACATGCATCTATTTACCAAGTTCATTCTAACATAAACAACACATCTATCCATTCTCAAGAACACTCCAGAATGATTTCAGTACTTTACCAAACTAACAAACTTCACACATGAATTCATTACACACATAAAGTTAAGCCAAACAAGAGAATGACAAGGGTCCTAACACATTCAACATTCAACCATTAATTTCAATTCAATCATTTAACATTACATCACATAAGTAGAGTATGATACCAATTGGGTTGAAATCATACCTTAACCTGCAATTCCTCGAAGACAAATAAGAAATACAAGAGTGTTTTCTTATATGCCATTCGTTATCCAGTCCATCCATTACTAGGTTTACTCAATAAATAGCACATTAGGGTTAACTACTTATTAGTTATAGATTGCAAAGAAACTCGAAAATCCCATTTCGACGAACGGTATAGATTTCCGCTTTCTTCTCCAAGTGGTTACATATATGTATACACTCGTACGTAGAAGTATATACATATATTGAGGAATCTCGTAAAAATGAGGAAGTAACTACACTAACTCCTGCTCATCTTCATTCTCCTCAATCTTTAGACAAATCCTTGAGGTGGCCTGCCTCAATAATTCGTAAAAAGAACTTAGAAAAATAGATTTACAGACACAACTGACACATCCTAAACCGGATCACTTCTAGGCATACATAACTCACAGCTCGATAAGATCGAACTACTCAGATACCATAATGTAATACCTTGACTCTTATCAGAGCATTACTTACTAAATTAGTGAGGGTTTGATTAAACGCAATAAAATTTTTTTTCAAAACACTAAACAATAGAAGATAAAACTCTTGGAATACAATACTTTGGTTTGATAAAATTTTTGAATACTTAAAGGCATTATAAAACAAATTCACTAATGAAAGACTTTCATCAAGAGATTACAACAAAATTACAATGTAGTACAAAAGAATCATAATAAATACGACTCGACTCGTGATTCGGCTTCAACATATAAAGAAGTCTCGCGTGGGAGCAAGACCGAGCATAAAGTCACGCTCTAAAAAATCCTCCATAATCTGCTATTACCTGAAAACAACGCCCCCAAAACATTGTGACTTATAAAACTCAATAACATAGACTTTAACTTAAAACGTTTCAACTGTTGTTTTCAGTTATACGTGGTGTGCTACGTATAGAAAACTCCTTCCAACAAATACATTCATAGTTATCAACTAATAAGAGCATAATGCAATAATACATCAATTTATCACCCAATGCAGAATTTTAACATGCGTCCTTGTATACCAAAGAGCACTCCAAACCAAGCACTAACCAAATACCAAAATTGCAGAATTTGATTACTAAACTCATAATCAATTGTTACTCCAAATCAAGTATACTAACGTTTAGTAAATGTGCAGAATTTTAACACAAATAAACATGGATTCCAAATCCAATTCAAGTATACTAGTATTTAGTGTATGTGTAGAATTTTGCTAATGGTTTCAAATTCAAAAAGCCAATCCAAAAGAGCATTCAAATTTAACATTCAAATGCAGAATTTTTCACTACTAATTGCCTGTATTTGCTACTCAAAATTGGGCTTTTAAATATTGACAATGGTGCAGAAAATTACTACTTGTATTTTAAAGATATAATGCCCTCAAAATCACTTAAAATCAACATCAAAACAAGCCAAACTGGTGCAGAAAATCCCAACATGCATTTTAATGACATAAATCCTTAAAAATCATTTCAAATCAACACCATTTCAAGCCAAATGTGTAGAAATTACAGCTTGTAGTATAAGGACATAAAGCCTTCTAAACCACTTCTATTAACACTAACTAAAACCAAACTAGTGCAGAGTTTTTTAACTAACATGCATACTCAAAATCTATCCCTAACCACCTTAGCAAGTACCCCTAGAGCAGAATTTGGAGCCCTCAACTCATCAACAACATAAAGAGAAGCGTCATACTCCCATATATCATCATTCTCAACTTCAATAAAACCATGAACACCTAAACATATGTGTAATCACTCTCAAACACAACAAGAAAATACATAGTGACAGAAAATTATTAAATTTAAACCCTAGCACACCCTAACTTGGAAGGTTTTAAGGGGAAATCTATGTTACCTTTAAGTCTAAGTGCTTGGTGAAGAAATCCCCAAATTTCTAGGGCTTCTCCTCCATTGAAGCTTCGGTCAAGCTCCTCATCTTTTTCCCACTCTTCTTCTTCTTCTTCTTTCATTACCCTCTTCTTTTTCTATTTCAGCCTTCTCTCCTTCTTCTTCTTTTTTCTTCTATTTCCCTCTTCTTCCTCTCGATTGGGTCCCTCTCTCTCTTTCCTTCCACGGTGCACCACCATGTACCACCACCTTCCTCCTAGCCGCCGGTGCTCGCGGCCTCACCGGAGTCGTCGCGGCTCCCCCTTCTCCTTCTTCTTCGGTGCTTGCCTTCTCTTTCTCACCCTTTTCTCTTCTTTTCTTTCTTTTTTTCTCCCTTTATTCTCTTTTCTTCTTTTTCCTTCTTTTTCTTCTCTGTTACGAGGTGGGTGTGTTTTAGGGAGAGAGTGAGTGATAAGGTGGGTCTAAAAGGAATAGGGTTTATGGTGGGTGAGAGGCATTATTTTGTTAGAATTTGGCTAACATGCCCTTATTTTATCTCATAATTTACTCTTTGGTCCTCAATAAAACCTTAGGTAAATTAATCAATTAAAAACTACTCATAAATAAATAGTCCCTCATTTTCTTAATCCCCTAATAGTTTCCCTTCTAAATTATTATCCACGCTCATCCTTAGAAAATAAATCTCTTTTTCACTTAGGGTATCTAATTACTAAGCTTAGGGGAGTTGGGGTGTTACACAAAGTCTTGCAATTTGGATATATAAGCCTAACAAAACTTGATCGACCCACTACAACAGAAAACGAAATCAACAGCGCTTATTTTTTGCCTTCGATAGCGCTTAAAAACGATACATATTCAGCCGCTAGTGATCCGTATTCAAAAAGACAGGCTTTAAAAGCGCTAGTGATAACTGAAATCGCTAGCACTTCATTGAGAAAGCGATATCTATTATTGATAATAGATAACACTTTTTCAAGGAAGCACTATCGGTTCACTGAGAATAGATAGTGCTTTTTTTAAAAAGCGATATCTATTATCAAAAATATATAGTGCTTTATCAAGGAAGCGCTATCTATTATCCTTTTTTTTTTTTACAGTAGCAGTATATTACAGCTACAATTAATTCCTAAAACCCGGCCAATGCAACATTTCTACCAAAATTTTGGCAGAATCTCCCCTAAAACATAGACATTTCAAAATAACATAAGTACCTATATAATTACAACAAACAATGCCAACCAAAATAATGCCTCACATGGACCAACAACGTACATCTAACTACTACTATATTAATGTGTATACACAATAATGATCAAAGTTTTAAAACAAGAACCAAGAACACAATCATAGATTCAACATGTACAATTCTTTAGGTATTACTCCAATTAGGAATGTGCTAACTTAGAAATTCATGTCAAATAGCAACAGTACACCTCACAAAAAAGAAGGAAAAAAAAACCAGCCAGAGAGGATTAATGGTGTCTTATAGCTTGGTAACATGATCTCGAGCCATAGTGCGTGAGACGCCAAACCAATTACAAGGATCTAAAAAGGAAAAAAACAGTGCAAACACTTATAAATACATTCTCGATTCTCGAAAGTTCCAATTTCACACAAAAAATAGTGTTTGTCATCTTTGCTACTTACTTAATGACACTTCAAATAAATTATTCACTCGCAAGTAATTAATCAAGTCAGGAAGAAGCCATCTATCTATCTGCAAAAAAATTAGACACAAGTAATTAGACACATAAGTTGTTGGAACCTAAACGATTGAGAAGCTTAGACCCTCATTAATTTTGATGATAACAAAGTATTTCTCAAGAGAACAATTTATCTTCTAACATATCTTTGAGTGTACAGGTATCAAAGATTCATATATATGTACAAATCACTCAAGGAAGAAGAAGAAATTTACAAAAGAATTGAATACAATCCACTAGTGTCAACATCCGAACCCACTCCAGCGTCTTGCTAACAGCAAGCGTCCAGCAGTGTTACTTCTTGACACGTGGAACACTCAATTGTCAGCGAAGGCCCGTCCTTCTCGTTTACGAGCGAAGGCCTGATCTCTTTAATGAAGCACGTGATGATCACGCTTTTGCTCTTAGCCTCGCATCGCTCGAACTAATTCGAATTTGATTTTATGCGCTCATTTTGATGTACGAGGAAGCAAAGGTGACACCTTTAGCATAAGACAAAAATCGTACAAGGCAATTGCAAATAGCAGATAGTACGAAAATGGTAATGTGTACTATTCTGATATTCTCTGGAAAGGAAGAAAAGGACTACATTTCAAATTACCTCACTCAATGGAAAGGAGATATTTTTACTGCAACGGTAATACCCTTGAAGACTCCTATAAATACCCCAAGGTATTCATTGAAGAGAAGTTGGAAAAACTGTGAAGAAACTTTATTCTGAAAGCAAATATTACTCAAGTGTACAATCAAGTTTCGTGCCAAGTTTCTGGTCTACAATAGAACTGAACTCAGCGTCTTATACTTTCTTTTAGAAAGCCATTTTGTTTTGAGTTTAATCTTTTCATCCTCTCTGTGAGAGTTATTTTGATTGTATTCAAAAGTATAATCTCTTTTGTAAACTGTATTTGGCCTAGTTAAGGCTCTGTTCCTCAAAGGCTCGACTGTACTGAGTCGTTTTGAGAAGTTGAGAGTATTGTCAAGTTTGTGACAGAAGAATACTCTTGAGGAAATTGTAATCAGTTGATTATAGTGAAAAATCCTTTAGGAACGAAGGGACTAGATGTAGCTACCAGTTGGTGGTGAACTAGTATAAATCTCTGAGTCTCATCCTTTACTGCTTTACATTATTTATCTTTACCTTGCTCAGTAAAACAA
Source organism: Calophaca sinica (assembly GCA_037113605.1). Classification (NCBI taxonomy): domain Eukaryota; kingdom Viridiplantae; phylum Streptophyta; class Magnoliopsida; order Fabales; family Fabaceae; genus Calophaca; species Calophaca sinica. Next base: position 87,765,728 of record CM073732.1, on the reverse strand, counting down.
GTTTTTATAAACTGTTTAATTCCTGCATCTGGTCCGGTTTAATTCTCTGCATCCGATATACAAACAGTTTTGAACAACCTATGTTGAAGTTTTTACGTATAGTTTGCGAAAAGTTTTTTAACACAATTCAACCCCCCTTCTTGTGTTCACGTTCAGTTGGTACCAGAGCTCGGCCTCTTGGTTGAGCACTTAACAGTGTTAAGAGAAAAGATCCTATACTGTGAACATGTCTACTGAAGGTGGTCATATGAACCGTCCTCCTCTATTCGATGGAGAAAAATTTGATTACTGGAAAGATAAGATAAAAGCTTTCTTTGAGACACAACAACTTGAGTTGTGGGATATAGTTCAAAGTGGTTACATTCCTCCTACTAATCCTCGTGGTGTTGCTATAGCCAGAGAAGATTGGAATGATGAACAGAAAAAGAGATATCAAATCAATCAAGAGGCTAGATTCATTCTTATCTATGCTATGACAGAAAAGGAATATGATAAAAGTGGCAAATTTAATACTGCGAAAGAAATCTGGGACTCACTTGTTTTATCTTACGAAGGCTCTGCCCAAGTAAGAGAAACCAAAGCTAGCATGTTGGTTCGCCAATACGAGTTATTCAAAATGGAAGATGGTGAAAGCATTGAAACCATGTTTGGAAGATTTCAAACACTTGTTCATGGGTTACAGGCCCTTGGAAAAAGTTACACTACACCTGACCATGTTAGAAAGATCTTAAGAAGCTTAACTAAGCAGTGGAGACCCAAGGTCACTGCTATTCAGGAAGCAAAAGATCTAAATGTCCTACGACTTAAAGATCTTATGAGTTCGTTAAAAGCTCATGAACTTGAGCTAAATGAAGAAGAACATGTCAAAAAGGGCAAGTCTATTGCCTTGAAAGTCGCTCAACATAAAGTCAGTTCTTCCAAAGCCCTTCAACTGAAGAAGAAGAATCAGAAGATGAAGCTTCAGAAGGAGATGTTGACACATCAGAAGATGAGCTCGTGTTTATATCCAAGAAGATACAAAGAATGTGGAAGAAGAGAAACTTCAGGAGGAAGTTTCAGAAGAAAGATACTAAAGACAAGAAAGAAAGCAAGGACAAGGCTCAAGTCATTTGCTATGAATGTAAAAAGCCTGGACATTTAAAGTCCGAATGTCCTAATCTTAAGGAGAAGTCCACAAGAAGTTCTTTCAAGAAAAAGAAGAAGAGCCTCATGGCTACAGGGGAAGATCTAGATTTATCCTCATCTGAGGAAGATAATGAAGTAGAAGCAAATCTCGCTCTCATGGCAGACACTGACCTTGATTCAGAAGAAGAAGTTGAAGAGGTAATAGTATATGATTCCTACTATGAACTTCAACTTGCATTTGATGATCTTCTTAAGGATTCTGCCACTCTCTCTGTTGAGTATAAGAATTTGAAAAAGAAATTTTCAAAATTATCACAAGACTTTCAAGCTTTAAACAAAGAAAAATATGTACTCAATAAAGAAAATCAGAAGCTGAAAACTGAAAATCAGCATCTGATGGATAACCAAATCTGACCGCTAACAAGCAACTGTGGTGAGAGCTCTCAAGTCGAAAGCTCTAAAGTTACAGGCAATCCTAAATGCAAATCAAATGATTATGAATATGCTTTTCAAAAGTTTCTTGCAGAGAGTGTAACTCGTAGCAAGCAAGCTTCAATGATTTGGGGTGTCAGTAAAACGACAACTCATGGTCTTGGTTATATATCAGATGAACCTCTTTTAGAAAATGATTCAGCATCTGATAAATCCAATAATCATAGTAAATGCTTGCATTGTACTTACTGCAATAAACCTGGTCATTTGAAAAGTACATGTACTGTTTTTAAAATTGTGAAGGATAAGCCTCCTTTAAGAACTAACAAGAAAGGACCCAAAAAGATATGGGTACCTAAAGATAAAATAGTCTATGTTGCAGACATGCTGAGCAACAAAGTCAACACACCTATCTTGGTACTTAGACAGTGGATGCTCGCGTCACATGACGGGAGAAAAGCATATGTTCCAAGAACTAAGGCCTAAAGAAACTGGATTCGTTGGTTTCGGAGGAAACCAGAAAGGTGAAATAGTTGGAATTGGTCGCATTGGTAAAGGCTCTCTTCCCTCTATTGATAATGAACTATATGTTGAAGGACTTAAACATAACTTATTGAGCATAAGTCAATTATGTGACAATGGTTATGAAGTCATCTTTACAGAAACTGGATGTCTAGTAAAAAGCAAGAAAGACGGCTCTACTTTCTTTACTGCTAAGAGGAAACAAAATATTTACAAAATTGATCTCTCTGAGCTTGCAAAACAAGATGTCAAGTGTCTCATGTCTGTTGACGAAGAACAATGGATTTGGCACAAGAGATTGGGTCATGCCAATTTGAGATTAATCTCAAAATTAAACAAGCACAGTCTTGTCAAAGGCTTACCAAATCTTAAGTATCAATCTGATGCTCTCTGTGAGGCATGTCAAAGAGGAAAACAAGTTAAAACTTCTTTTCATTCAAAAAATGTTGTTTCAACCTCTAGACCACTTGAGCTTCTGCATCTTGATCTTTTTGGTCCAACAAGGACAGCCTCTTTAACTGGAAAGAAATATGGGTTAGTCATTATTGATGATTTTACTAGATGGACATGGGTTAGATTCCTTGCTCACAAAGATGAGTCATACAAGGTATTTATCAGATTCAAAAGCAGTTCAAAATGAAAAAGGAATTTGCATTTCTTCTATTAGAAGTGATCATGGGGGAGAATTTGAAAATGAAAGCTTTCAAAAATTTTGTGATGATAACGGCATCTCCCACAATTTCTCCTCTCCTAGAACACCTCAACAAAATGGTGTTGTAGAAAGGAAGAATAGGTCCCTCCAAGAAATGGCCAGGACCATGATCAATGAGGCTAATATTGCAAAACATTTTTGGGCAGAAGCAGTAAACATAGCTTGTTACATTCAAAATAGAATTTCTATTAGACCTATTTTGAAGAAGACTCCATATGAACTGTGGAAAGGAAGGAAACCAAACATATCATATTTTCATTCATTTGGTTGTACGTGTTACATTTTAAATACTAAGGATCGACTTGGTAAGTTTGATTCAAAAGTCGACAAAGGAATCTTTTAGGATATTCGAAAGATCTAAAGCTTTTAGAATATACAATAAAGAAACTATGACGGTGGAAGAATCCATTCATGTCAAATTTGATGACAAGAAGCTGACATAGCCATGTCGAGCTAGATGAATTATTTTCGAATTAAATATAGGTAATACTACAAATAGTGAACCTACATCTTCATCGTCCGGTGGTGACCAGACACAAGAATCTTCGTTTGAATTGAGAAAGAATTTGGAAGTACAAAGCCAATCATCCTAAAGATCAAATCATAGGAAAACCTGGAGATAGAGTAAGAACCAGATCCTCTTTTAAAGAGCATGCAGATATGGCACTACTCTCAGAAATGGAACCTAAAGCGATTGATCAAGCATTGAAAGATGAAGGTTGGATTACGGCCATGCAAGAAGAGTTGAATCAGTTCAAAGAAACGATGTATGGAAGTGGTTACTTTACGAAGATAAGCAAGCTATTGGTACTAAATAGGTATTTAGAAACAAGCTTGATGAAGATGGAAAGGTTATGAGAAACAAGGCAAGATTGGTTGCTCAAGGGTACTCACGGGGAAGAAGGTATTGATTTCTTGAAACATTTGCACTGTTGCAAGGTTAGAAGCTATACGCATTTTGCTTTCTTTTCTTTGCACATCATGATATAATTCTTTATCAAATGGATGTGAAAAGTGCTTTCTTGAATGGCTTTATAAGCGAGGAAGTCTTTGTAAAACAACCTCCTGGATTCAAGACATTGAATTTCGTAACATGTCTTCAAGCTTAAAAAGGCCTCAGTATGGTCTTAAGCAAGCTCCCAGAGCTTGGTATGAAAGACCAGTATATTTTTGATGAAAAATGGCTTTACCAAAGGTCTAGTAGACACTACTCTTTTTAGAAAAACATCAAACAAGCACTTTATAATTGTTCAAATATATGTTGATGACATTATTTTTGGAGCTACTAATGAAAGCCTTTGCAAAGAATTTTCTAAGCTAATGCAGTCAATTCGAGATGAGGATGATGGGAGAGCTCAATTTTTCCCTTGAAATTCACATCAAACAATGCAATGATGGTATAAATAACCATCAAAGCAAATATATCAAGGAATTGCTAAAGAAATTCAAAATGGTGGATTGCAAACCTATGTGTACGCATATGCATCCCACATGTATTCTTGGTAAAGATGAAACTGCGGTAAAAGGTATATCGTAAGATGTACAGAGGTATGATTGGATCTCTACTTTATCTTACCTTCAAGACACGATATTATGTTCGTCTGTCTGTGCTAGATTTCAATCGGATCCTAGAGAATCACACTTGAGTCTTTGTTAAAAAATCTTTAGATATTTGCAAGGAGCTACTAATCTTGGTTTGCTCTATAAGAAATCAAAAGATTACAAGTTAGTAGGTTTCTGTGATGCTGACTTTGCTGGAGACCGAATTGAAAGAAAAAGCACAAGTGGAAGCTGCCAATTTCTTGGGGCAAATGTGGTATCTTGGTCAAGCAAAAGGCAAAACACGATTGCACTCTCAACAGAAGTGAATATATTTCAGCTGACAAGTTGCAGCTCTCAACTTCTGTGGATGAAATATCAACTTGAAGACTAACTGATAAAAGAGAGTAACATTCCTATCTTTTGTGATAATACTTCTGCAATCTGTCTTACTAAAAATCCCATATTGCATTCACGAGCCAAGCACATTGAGATTAAGCATCACTTCATAAGAGACTATATTCAAAAGGGTATTCTAGAAATAAAATTTGTAGACACTGATCATCAGTGGGCTGACATATTTACAAAACCGCTTGCTGAAGATAGATTCAATTTTATAAGAAGAAATTTAAATTTTCATCTTATAGAAGAATGATTAATCTCAGCATCTGGTATGACATAAGCATGTATATGAATAAGCATCTTATTTGTCATGTGCATCATTACTCATCGTCTGGTGAATCGGTTGCGTGCGTCCGAGCACACCCACACGTGTCACATGTGTTAAGGACTTAAGCGTCTCATCACATCTACTGAGTCATAATTATTTATGTCTTTCGAGAAAATCTTTTTTCTTGATCTTTCTTTTCTTTTGGCGTCTGCATTTAATGAAAAGGCGAATCTTTATTTTCTTTTCTTTTTGATTTAATTTTTGTGTGGAAATACGAAGCGATTTTTTTTTTTTTTTGAAAAAGGACTGTACCATTTTCTATCAACTTTCCCACTACCCCACATTTTTCGCTCCACCACTTCACTCTGCGTTTTCTTGCAAAACTGTTCTCTTTCTCTCTCTCTCTCTCTGTGTTTTCGAACCCTAAAACCTCCATCACCCTCTCTGCAACTGCTACCATGGCCGACAAAAAGGTTGGACAATACACTGCTGCCTTCGATGTCTTCTCTGAGGCAAAACTCATGAATGAGAACCGGATCGATTTTGAGAACTTCAAGCTATACGGTTTTGATTTTGAAGAAGGTCTGGAGAAACTGGGCTGGAAAAACTACTTCATCTAGGAACCAGTCGACGTACTGAGCTATGCTACTAAGGAGTTCTGGGGGAATATGTACTTACTTCCGGCAGAAATCATAGAAGGACACATCAGAGGCTTCAAGCTACGCTTCACCATTAACTCTATTGCTCAAACGATCAAGTGCCCTTGTGAAGGAATCAGTTACCATGCAAACTGGGTTGATGCATACAGAGGACTGGAAAACGTCAAGGAAGCCCTGTTTGAAAACTACCTTGAACTGAAGAAGAAGAACATTACTCCCACGGCCAAAGACTTGAAAAGCCACTACAGAGTACTGCACAAAATCATCGCTAAGAGCGTGATTCTGAAGGCTGGCTCAAGCGACATAGTGAACTACGAGCAAAAGTTCATTATGAGAAACTACATGGATGGGAAGAAAATCAATCTGCCAAGGTTGATTATCAACAATCTGATAAATGCTCTTGTCTTCTCAAGAAAAAGTGTCGATAAGAAGAATATCGTCAAGGTTATCCCTTTTGGAGTTCTTCTCTCCATAATGATGATTAAAGACGGTGTTGTGAGAAAGCTGACTGACTCTATCAACACAAAAGAAAAAGAAAAATACTTTGGTGTTGGCGCTGTTGTTCATCCAGAAGTTTTTGGAGTCAACAGTTTAATCAGAATGCAGCTAATTACTGGCTCTATGATCAAGAAAGTGAAAATAGAGCAACAGGAAGGAGAAGCTGAAAAGAAAACCACCAGAAGCTCAATGGCTGGTGTGAAAAGACTTGTTGAATCTCCTTCAAGGGAGACACGAAGAACAAAACTGAAGGTGGCTCCTGCACCTACTGTTGAGGAACCAGAAGATGAGGATAGAATTCCCATCAGAAAGGTCTTGGAGAAAAAGTTTAGGCCAGCAGCTGAAAAAGATGCTTCAGCGTCCGGTCAAGGGAAGCAAGTCCCTCCTCCTCCTCCTGCTGTTGTTGCCCCGAGAGGATCAAAAAGAAGGTTGGTTAAGTCTTCAGAGCTTAACCCAAAGGTACTCGACTTTACTGCTGATGAGTCAGTATCTGTCTTTGATGCTCATGATATTATTCCTGCACCCCCATTGTCTGTTTCACAACCACAAACACAACCACAAACCAAGAAAACCAGAATGAGCCTCCGACAAACCTCTACCCTCTCTAAACCTACCCAACCATCATCCTATACACTCAACCTCGACCTACCACAAAATTCTTCAAATACTTCACTTACCACATAGATTTCCAAACTTCACTCTCATCCCTTTAACCTATTATTCAAAGTACCTCCCATTAATCCCTTCAAACCCTACACACCTAAAACCTATTCAATCACCAAAACCACTCCCACTTTACCCACTATTACCCTTAAACCTACAGACTTTGGTGGAAGGAAGAATGTCTCATGTATTAACAAACCACGGTTTGTTAAGTATGAGATATATCACAGCATCTACAATCGTCCCTCTACATGGCATTTGAAAACCTTCACCTCTGGAGCTGCCAGACTGGAGATTGCCTCTCCGATGAATGCTACCTTCAAGGATGGAGAAGACCACTTTCAGATGTCATTCAAAGGAAGATTGAGACCAGCATCTGGTAGCAGAGCAATTCCCTTCTCTGTTGACCTTCCTAGATCCCTACCACAAACTGAACCGCTCACATTGGAAGAATGCGGAAGGTGGATCACAGATGAAGAAGCTGCCTTCATGGCACACTGTCTTGAGATGAAGAAGATTGAAGTAATCAGACAGTTCAGGGATCCTTCATCTGTATCAGTGAAGATTGTACCAGACAGACAAAGGTGGCTACCTTGGTCTATCCCTGGGAAAAGGAAAAGAACATGCTCCTGGCAAGCAGCCATTCAGCAAGATCGGGCTCACAGAGTATGAGAAGGCTCCCAAGAAGTATAAACTTAAGGAATTCTCTAAGCTTCCGATTGCCAAGATCACTGAGGATCATGTCAGAAGGTTTTACCTGAGTTCTCTGAAGGAAAATGAATGGAGAACTGGCTCCTCAAACTGCTGCAATGCCTAGAAGGCCACAATTCCAACAGTTGGCATTATCAGCAGAATTACTGACATCAATCTGGGAACAGTCTACTTTGATGATATGTTCAGATGCTCAGTAATCAGACCACTTGACTGCATGAAGACTTACGTCCAATGGGCTGCTGTGACCAAGCACTTTGACATTGGATTCACTTGGAGTCAATGGTCGAAGTCGTGGAAAGACAAAGCTATGTTACCATGCCTCGTCCCCCTAGTGCTTACAGAAGATGACAGGGAAAATCTGAGAAGATTATATCTGGCAGAAAATGAAGGATTCTCTTTTGCTTCTGAAGCATTGAGTGACTTCATCAGAAGGATATGGGGAGAAGAAGCTGGGAATAAGTTTGATGCTTTCACTGCTGACGTACTTCTGCATAGGGAAACTATCTTCATGGATTTGCTGTATCCAGAAGAGGTGGAGAAAAGGAGAAGAATTCAGTCAAAATCTGAGCAGAGGAAACTTGGAAATCTCATCAAATGGTTTATACCAAATGATGCGTTCTTTCAAAAGACTCAACAGAAGAAGGACTTGAGACTGAAGCTTTCCAACTGGGTGCTAGCAGAGCATCAGAAGATGAAACCTGCACCAGAAGCTGGACCTTCTACTTCTACTCCTGCAGTTGAAATGGTCACCATTCCTAAAGCAGAGTTTGAAGAAATGAAGGCAACTAACCTGAAAGTTACTCAGCTGGAAAATGCACTGAAACTTCTATATGAACGTCTCAACATCCCTCCACCACCACCAAACCCTTAAATTATTTTTTGTGTGATATAAATTTTTTTGGTACTCTCATATTTTTTTTATATATACTCAGTGTTTTTTTTCTTTGATTATTTGACTATACATATCTTTATCTGATTATCTGTTTATATATATTCAAATTTTTCTAAGCCATTCTTTGACTATGATGTGCTTTACACTCTTTTTGCCTGAAAGAAAGGTCTGATGAACACGTGAAAATCTGATTAACAAATTCACCGTCCGATGAATACACTAAAACTGAAGTATCATGCATATCATTTCATACATAGCATTTGTATGATTATTCATTGCTCTAATATCTATTAATGCATTGATATTCATTGACCCAATAATCTAACAATGATCAATAAAATTGGTACAATGAAAATCTTTTTGATAAAATGAAAATCAGCATCCGATCTCTCTTTGTTAAAAATATGCTCTGATACATCTACGCATTTTTGCGATCACTTAAATGAATTTATTTATCAGCAATCGCCTTAATATCGAAATTGTCGTATATATCTTAAATTGTTAAATTCAGGGGGAGACCCTTGATGTTATTTTGAAATTAAATTGTTCATCAACCTTGGATATTTGTCATCATCAAAAAGGGGGAGATTGTTGGAACCTAAACGATTGAGAAGCTTAGACCCTCATTAATTTTGATGATAACAAAGTATTTCTCAAGAGAACAATTTATCTTCTAACATATCTTTGAGTGTACAGGTATCAAAGATTTATATATATGTACAAATCACTCAAGAAAGAAGAAGAAATTTACAAAAGAATTGAATACAATCCACTAGTGTCAACATCCAAACTCACTCCAGCGTCTTGCTAACAGCAAGCGTCCAGCAGTGTTACTTCTTGACACGTGGAACACTCAATTGTTGCGAGCGTCCGTCCTCTGTTCTGAGCGAGCGTCTGATCTCTTTAATGAAGCACGTGATGATCACATTTTTGCTCCTAGCCTCAGACTGTTCTGGAACGGAATTTGAATTTGATTTTATGCGCTCATTTTGATGTACGAGGAAGCAAAGGTGACACCTTTAGCATAAGACAAAAATCGTACAAGGCAATTGCAAATAGTAGATAGTACGAAAACGGTAATGTGTACTATTCTGATATTCTCTGGAAAGGAAGAAAAGGACTACATTTCAAATTACCTCACTCAATGGATAGGAGATATTTTTACTGCAACGGTAATACCCTTGAAGACTCCTATAAATACCCCAAGGTATTCATTGAAGAGAAGTTAGAAAAACTGTGAAGAAACTTTATTCTGAAAGCAAATATTACTCAAGTGAACAATCAAGTTTCGTGCCAAGTTTCTGGTCTACAATAGAACTGAACTCAGCGTCTTATACTTTCTTTTAGAAAGCCATTCTGTTTTGAGCTTAATCTTTTCATCCTCTCTGTGAGAGTTATTTTGATTGTATTCAAAAGTATAATCTCTTTTGTAAACTGTATTTGGCCTAGTTAAGGCTCTGTTCCTCAAAGGCTCGACTGTACTGAGTCGTTTTGAGAAGTTGAGAGTATTGTCAAGTTTGTGACAGAAGAATACTCTTGAGGAAATTGTAATCAGTTGATTATAGTGAAAAATCCTTCAGGAACGAAGGGACTAGACGTAGCTACCAGTTGGTGGTGAACTAGTATAAATCTCTGAGTCTCATCCTTTACTGCTTTACATTATTTATCTTTACCTTGCTCAGTAAAACAAGTTTTTATAAACTGTTTAATTTCTGCATCTGGTCCGGTTTAATTCTCTGCATCCGATATACAAACAGTTTTGAACAACCTGTGTTGAAGTTTTTACGTATAGTTTGCGAAAAGTTTTTTAACACAATTCAACCCCCCTTCTTGTGTTCACGTTCATAAGTAATTTAACAAGTACATAATTCATAGTCATTTAACTAAAATAACACAATCTACCTTTCCTTTTTCTTTTCCTCCGATTGATCCAAAGCCCCTCTTTATGATCATGTCTAACATATGTATCATCCTCTCTTGATGTACTTTCCTCAACAAACAGTGATTGTATCACAAAGAACAGGTCATCTTCAATATCAGCATCTTCATTTGCTTGATCATCATTAATCCCATTAACAATTTTTTTGTTAGTCAACAAAACAATAGACCAATTGATATCATATGGATCAGTGATATAAAACACTTGTTGAGCTTGCGATGCTAAAATATGAGCGCCATCTTTATATCCCAACTTATTGAAATTCACCCGTATGAACCCCAAGTCATCTGTTTCTACACTGTAATTATTGTCAACCCACTTACATTGGAACATAGGCACCCGAAACGTCGCATAATCCAACTCCCATATGTGTTCAATGACCCCAAAGTATGACATATTCGCATAAATGGGATTTCTGTCTTTGACACTTGAGATATGCATAGCTTGAGCAACAAGAGTAACCCCACTATTTTGCATTTTACTCTGATCATCATGTTCTTTTGTATAGAATGTGTACCCGTTCATCAAATAACCAGTGTAAGAGATAACATGTATAGCTGGACCTTTAGCTAACCATCTCAATCTTCCTGAAACCGAGCTAGGATTTGTATTAAACTCTGCAGAAATGTGCTCTCTTGGCCAAGTTATAAAACACCGATTGTGTTCTCGTGTTAACCAATTTTGATTCTTATTTGGGTACATACTCTTAAGCAATTCATTGTGTTTCACAACATAGGACTCAACCTCATCGACATTGTGTAAAACATATAAGTGTGCTTGCTCCATCTATTGCCTTGATATAGTCAATATTTTACATCCAGTAATCCATTTCCCTTCGCTTCCTCCTGTGTGACGAGATTTCGGCATCTCTATGTTACATCCAACGTTAGATAGGTAGTCGAAACAGAATTCAACAGCTTCTTTGACTGTGTGCTGCTCAACAATACAACCCTCTGGCCGTGATCGATTTTTCACATATCCTTTTAATATCTTCATGTAACGCTCAAACAGGTACATCCATCTCATATAAGCTGGTCCACACAATTGTGTCTCCCTAACCAGATGAACTGTTAGATGAATCATTATGTCAAAGAATGAAGGTGGGAAATACATCTCAAGCTCACACAAAATCAAAATAATTTCTGTTTGCAATGCTGGCAACTATTCTGGGTCAATCACTCTGCTGCAGATTGCCTTGAAGAAGAAACAAAGTTTAGTTAAGGTCTTCTGCACTTTGATGGGCAAAATGGATCGTATACCAATGAGTAGCAAATTCTCCATGAGAACATGGCAATCATGGGACTTTAGACCCTTTAACTTGAGATCTCTCATTGATACGAGGTTCATAATGTTTGAAGAGTACCCCTCTGGAACCTTAACTCCATGAAGAAACTTACAACGAACCATTTTCTCTTTTCTAGACAAAGTATGAGCGGCTGGAGGTAGATATGTACGTAGTTTTCCCTTCTTTACTGGTCCCAATTCCCACCTCAATCCCATACTAACCAAGTCCCGCCTTACATTGATGTCATCTTTAGTCTTTCTGGGGACATTGAGTAAGGTACCAATGACTCTATGAAAGACATATTTTTCAACATGCATCACATCAATGAAATCTCTCACATATAATGACTTCCAATATGGAAGCTCAAAGAAAATCGACCTTTTCTTCCACCCTCGTTTGAAAAGCTTTCTCGCAAAAGGTTTCCCAAATTCAATACTCAAATCTTGTACCTTTTCAAACAGTTGTGTACCCGTCAAAGGCAAAGGAGCTCTATGTTTTTCAGTATTCCCATTAAATGCTTTCCTCCACGACCGATAATGATGCTTTTGAGGCAAAAACCTACGATGTCCAAGGAATACATTCTTCTTACCATGTTCCAATCGCATCCAATCAGTACCATCTTCATATATAGGGCATGCACATTGGTCTTTGGTACTGTATCCAGACAAATTACCGTATGCTGGAAAATCATTAATTGTGCCGAAGATCATAGTCTTCAAGGTGAAACTTTCTTCTTTATACCCATCGTACACATCTATACCTATCTCCCACATTTGCTTCAAGTCTTCAATTAAAGGCGCTAAGAATATGTCTGTATCATTTCCTGGTTGTTTGGGCCCAGAAATTAACATAGACAACATCATATATTTACGCTTCATGCATAGCCATGGTGGTAGGTTATAAATCACCAAAATCACAGGCCATGTACTATAAGAGCTACTCTGAATACCATGCGGGTTAAATCCATCAGTAAACAATGCAAATCTTAGGTTTCTTGGTTCTTTCCCAAAATCAAGATACTCAATATCAATTTTTTTTCATTGAGGAGAATCTGCTAGGTGCTGCAGCATGCCATCCTTAATCCATTCATCCTCATGCCATGTCAAGTATTTTGCATCTTCTGCACTAAGGTACATGCGCCTGAATCTGGAAATTATGGGGAAATACCACATAACCTTCTCTGGAGCTTCCTTCTTCTTATACAGTGAGGCTTTACATTTAGGACATGACTTTAACGATGCATATTCATTTCTCAATAAAATGCAATCATTAGGACAAGCATGTATCCTCTCATAGCCCATGCTAATAGAGCATAACATTTGTTTAGCCTCATATGTCCGACCAGGAAGCACATTATCATCTGGCAACATATCTTTCTATAAGATAAGTAAGTCCGTAAAGCTCTTATCAGTCCATCCATTGCCTGATTTCAAGTATACAACTTTAACATCGTCGATAATCTCGTGAATTTAGTATAACCCTCATACAACGGCTTCTCTGCATCACTTACTAACTTCTCAAACATTTGAGGGCAATCACGGAGATCTTCTTCAACCGCATTTTCCATTTCTTCTAAACTGTCTCCATAATATGTATTTGTACTGGCGTCGTCTGACGCATATCTCCCACTCTTCCTCAAATTAGAAGATTCACCTCTTTTCTCACCATGCTTTGTCTAACAGGTATAACTCTGATCAATTCCATTGCTCACTAAATGTCTTCCAATTCCTAAACATTAACTCGGCCTATATAACAACAACTCAAACAAGGACATACGATTCTACTCAGGTCTAGTTCTTTTTCATGCTGAACTACAAACCTAATAAAATCTTGCATTCCATCCCTATATTCCTTCGACAAACGATTAGCAGACATCCACTTCCGATCCTTTCTAACTTCAACCTTTACAAATTCAACAGTCATTCCCATTAATATAACATCATATTAAATGTATTTGTATTCTAAATATTTTACCACTAAACTTCCACAATTCACAGTTTGTTTTCAATTCACAGTTTGAATTTTTAACAAAAATTTAGCAAAGTCTCCCCTAAAATATGACATTCCAAAATATATCCAATCCAATCAAACATAAAACACTTCAAAGTTCAAAAGAAGCAACAACTCATTTCCTTATAACCGCATGTGACTAGTCTTACTATTTTATCTCTAGTTACCTTTTTGTTTGAAACTAGGTTAAGCTTATGATACATTCATATAATATTGCAATAGCTACACCAAACAAAGAGATAATCACATTTTCAGCACAAATATGCACATGAATCAGACCCACGAATCACAAAAAGGGACAAACATGAAGAGTTTCCTTCTAAGAATAAAAAAAAGAATCACATTTTCAGCACAAATATACAGAAATAAGTTAAAAAGAGAGGCTGGTACCTCAAAAGTCAGAACCCGAAAAAATCACACACGGTATCAAGCACAAAGCAGTTTCTAGTATCCAACACCAATGAACCGGTTGAAAGCCCCGTCGTTTTCCAGTATCCAACACTCTTCGTCGTTTCGTTCTTAGAGAGAGAGAGAAACACATAATCGGAAGAGGGGAGACGGTGGAGAGGAGGACGAAGCTCAAGGAAGGAGAGGAGGACGGCGGTGGTGGTTTTTTGTGGTGGTTTTGCATGCGACAGAGAAGGAGAGAGAGCGATATTTAGAGACTGACGGCATTCGCGAACGGGAACAGGGGCAACGGTGGAGAGGAGGATGAAGCTCAAGGAAGGAAAGGAGGATGGCGGTGGTGGTTTTTCGTGGTGGTTGTGCATGCGACGAGATTTAGAGCGAGATTTTGAGAGTGAGGAGTTTTACGTGAGCAGAGAGCGAGAGGTATGCGCCCGTTCTTGTGTCATTTGGGTAAATCAGGAAAGGATATTAACTAGTGCTTCCTTGGAGAAGCGCTAGCGAAGGCCAGTAACAAGAATTATAGATAGCGCTTCCCCAGTAAAGCACTAATGAAGATCAGAAAATAGATAGCGCTTCCTGAAGGAAGAGCTAGCGATATCCTTACGTGTATTTTTAGTAGCGTTTCACCAATGAAGCGTTGTCTATTAGTTTGTTTTTACTAGCACTTATTCTAAAAAGCGCTAGTAAAGGCCAAAACATAATTTTAGCCAGCGCTTTCAGAAAGAAGCAATGTTTAAGGTGGCACCATTTTTTTAATAATCTGTTGTAGTGACCTTTTAGGAAGCATATTTGTCTTAATTATGAAGGAAAAATAAAAGGGAAACATCAATTAACAAAATGGAAAACCTGTAAAATGCTCTGCCCACAATTCGGTGTAAAGCATTTATACCATTCTCCGAGATTTATATACAACCATCTGATTCAGAACTTAGGTTTTTCCTTCATCGAAACAAATTTAGAAAGTTACTCCATCATACTTATTTCTTTACTCTTTTTATAAGTATCATTAGTCCATATTCCCGGCCTGTTCTATTTGAAATTACTTTAATTTGACAGAACAAATAATTTCCCTATATAGAAAATAAATCTTTGTTTGAATATAACATGACGAAAAAAAATTTACTGGCATTTGATGTTGCTACCTTAGAACCTCAAAAATTAGAAGTGTATTCGAAGAACTATTTAAGATTTAAATCATATGAATGTATGAGCATTTGAGAAGCTGTATTTTGTTAGATTATTTAATTATCGAATTTTAAGAAATAAGACAAACATTCAAGAAAGGTTGTGTTGAACTTACTCTTGTCTGCCCTACCTAGTTAAAATCATGACTTTAGTTCATAACTCAGTTCTTCAATTCACACACAATGTTTATACATCAAGTGAGAGGACCTTTGTTACTAGTAGAGAAGCAAATCTTTCATCAGATCTAACCGTAAATGGTTAAAAAAATTGATTAAAAGGAGGCTCAAAGGGCCAAATTACATCAAAACATGCCTTGGAAACTTAATTCCCATTACATTGTGATTCAATAATGGAATACATATGCTAGTCACAAGGTAGCTGATGACACTCTAGAATAATGTGGACCTTTTCTTTGAAAACTAAATATAAGGTGCTGGAGGTTTTCGAGCAATTTCAGGTAAAAGTTGAGAGAGAAACAATCAGACAATTAAAGTGTGTATGAGCAGACGATGGCGGTGAGAATCACGGACCATCTATGGATTACTGTAGAAGTTTTGGCAAGATTAGAAAAATCGGTGCCAAAGACACCTCAACACAACAGTGTTACTGGAAGGATGAATGGAACCATTTGTGAGAGAGTCGGATGCATGCTCTCAAATGCAAAACAACCAAACTCCTTTTAGAGGGAGGCAATGAGGACAGAAGTCGATTTAATCAACCTATCTCCATCAGTTCCATTAAACTATGATGTACCAGAAAGAGTCTGGACAGGGAAAGATGTTTCATACAAACACTTGAAGGTGTTTCGCTGTAGAGAATTTTTTCACATCCCAAAAGACGATAGGTCCAAGCTGGATGCAAAAACAAAGTAGTGTATCTTTGTGGGATATGCCCATGAAGAATTCGGCTACAGAATCTGGGATTTGCTAGCAGAAAGATCATTAGAAGCAGGGATGTAGTGGTTTTTGAAGATCAAACAATCAAGGATTTGAAGATACCAGAAAAGCCACAATCAGATGAAACTCCAGTTAATCTGGAACCAGTCTCTCCACTAATAGATTTTGATGATGCGAGAGCTACACGAGATACTGATGATGTTGATCCATTAGCTGAAAGTCCAGAACCAGAGCAAGCCTGCAGACCAGAACTAGAGCAAGTTACTAAACAGGCCCAATCAGAAGCGGCATTAAGAAGATCCACCAGAGACCGAAAGTCGAGTCAAAGGTATTCTCCTAACGAGTATGTGATACTCACAGACGGGGCAGAATCAGAAATCTATGACGAAGCTCTTACACACCAGCATAAGAATGAGTGGCTAAAAGCCATGAAAGAAGAAATGAAAGCCTTGCATGAGAACCACACATTTGATTTGGTGACACAACCACAAGGAAGTAAAACACTCAAGAACAAGTGGGTGTATAGAGTTAAAAGTGATGAAGGCAGCTCACAACCACATTACAAAGCAAGGCTGGTTGTGAAAAGATTCGGTCAGAAGAAGGGTGTTGACTTTGATGAAATATTTTCACCGGTGGTGAAAATGTCTTCAATTTGAGTTCTTCCTGGCTTAGCAACAAGTCTCAACCTGGAGATTGAACAACTTGGTGTAAAAATCGCCTTCTTACATGGTGATCTTGACGAAGAAATATACATGCAATAGCCTAAAGTGTTCCAAGTCAAAGGGAAAGAGAAGTTAGTATGCAGACTAAAGAAGAGTCTGTATGGTCTGAAGCAGGTATCGAGACAGTGGTATAAAAAGTTTGACTCATTCATGAAGAAAAATGAGTACAATCGAACAACGACAGACCACTGCATCTTCATCAAGAAATTCTCTGATGGAGACTTCATCGTTCTTTTGCTTTATGTTGATGACATGTTGATTGTTGGCCGAGATAGTGGTAACATTAGCAGGTTGAAGAAAGAGCTAAGCAAGTACTTTAAAATGAAGGACTTAAGACCCGCTAAGGAGATTCTTGGCATGACCATTACCCATGACAGGAAGAATCACAAAATTTGACTATCTCAAGAATGGTACGTGGAAAAGGTTCTTGAAAGGTTCAACATGGATAAAGCAAAATCTGTTAGTTCTCCACTGGCTAGTCACTTCAAGCTCAAAATGAGCTAGTGTCCTTCAAGCAAAGAAGAGAGAATAGAAATGAGCAAAGTGCCATATGCATCGGCGTTGGCAATCTAATGGATGCTATGGTATGCACCAGACCAGATATTGCGCATGCAATTAGTGTTGTGAGTCGATTCCTATCAAATCTTCGTAAGAAACATTAGGCAGCAGTCAAATGGATACTTAGGTATCTCAGCGGTACTTCCAATCATTGTTTGTGCTTTGGAAGTGGAAAATCTATATTAGAAGGATATACAGATTTAAATATGGCTGGAGACATGGATACTAGAAAGTCTGTTCCTAGGTACCTGATAACATTTACAGGGGGAGTTATCTCATGGCAATCATGATTACAAAAGTGTATTACTTTAAACACCACAGAAGCGGAATACATTGCAATCACTAAAATTTGCAAGGAGATCTGGTGGATGAAGAAGTTTCTACAAGAGTTAGAACAAAATTAGGAAAATTATGTTCTCTATTGTGATAGTTAGAGTGCAATACATCTCAGCAAGAATTCAACATTTCATTCAAGGTCAAAACACATCAACGTAAGGTATCACTGGATCCCTGATGTGTTGGAAAATAAGTTGCCAAAAGTTGAGAATATCCACACCAACGATAACGGGGCAGGTTTGATAACTAGAACTCTAGCTAAAGAGAAGCTGGAAGTCAGCAAAGAAGTTGTAGGCTTGACATCAAACCCAAACTAATACAAAGATATTTCCCCATTGGCTGGAGGGGGAAATTTGTTGGCATTCAGCCAATGTAGGTGCAAACTCAAAGCACCGCAACTTTGTTTGAAAGTAGGGCCATGTGCATGTGCACATAAAAGCCTAACCAAAGTTCAAGTTGGGTTTCTCCTTCTCTTTCAATCAAATTTTTCAAAGGCGGTGCTATAATATTTGAAAAAAACAATGCCAAATACAATTTGGTTTTTTGTAGAAGATGCACTTCCTCATTTCTTCTATAAATAGAGGGATGGATGGAAGATAAAAGGATCACACGCTTAAATGCAACAGACATCAACAGACCCTTACTCAAGAGAGATTGAGTGAGAGAAAAATAGAGAGAGCCTTGGTGAGAGTTTTCTTAAGATGAGAAAAATACCGAGAGAAAAACAGGGAGTCAATTTGTGAAGACTTTAGCCACAAATTGATAGGACAATTTTACTGTATTATTTTTGAGAGATCACCTAAAAGTGAAGTTTGTAATCTCATTATTGGTATAGTGGAACTTTAAGTGGCTTACGAATCCCATGGTTTTTACCTTCAACTTTGGAATATTTTCCACGCTAAAATATTTGGCGTTATTTTTATCTATTTGGTTTGAGAAATTATCCTAGGTTCGTGGAAATTTATTTTATCTCCACTAACAGAGTTTTTCCCAACACATCCAATGACTCTTAATTGCTCCATCCGAGTGCCATCTTAACCGAATTGCCCTGTAGTGTCAGGTTCATCATGTCAAGCATATAGTTACCCTATATCAGAGGGAGACAACAAGATCTTTAGGGGTAATCGAAACACAAATGACCTCAAAAGGTCTTGGACGACCCTACCAAATTCAATCCGCCATTCTCTATACACATTTTTGTGAGAAGAGGATTTTGCAGTTGCTCTGACCCCTAAGGATCGTTCATCTTTCAACAACAACAACTTCCTAAAGACCTTTACAAGTATGACATCATCATCATAATGACTACTAATGGTCTACAATGACCACTAAGGGTCCAACAACAAAATGTGTTGACCACTAAGGATACAATAGGGTCTAAGCAAAATACTTTGAAAACCTCTTTACTTAAACTAGTCGGGTACATAGCCCAAAGTCCTTTTGGGAAACACTTTTTAAAACTCCTTTAAGATGGAAATAACAAGTAATTTCAAAACAAAAGCCTTTAAAATAGTTTGGAAATACAAACTCATCTCCTTTTAAAAGTAAGTTATAAAAGTAAATAACTTACAGTTTTCCAAAAAAAATCCTTTTATGAAATCACATTGTCAAATCCAAATCAAACCTTTAAAAGCAAATAACTTTTCTTTTCCAAAAAAAAAAAAACTCTTTCTAAAGACATTTTAACTACTTTTAGAAAATCCAAAACCTACCAAAGGATGGCTTGTTTTAAAAACCCTTTAATAGATAGGCATGATGTAGAAGGAAAGTAAGGCTTAAGTCTCAGAGCACAAATCCTAACTCCTTATAAATCAAGACTTATAAAATTTTTAAGTCCAAATGGACCAAAATACAAGGCCATGACCTCAACTTGATAATACGACAAGGGCTCAACGTAAAACCACTTGGTAGACATGATTATATACTCAAAAGAAGCTCAAGTATAAGGGATCAACTTCAAATTCCTTACCAAATGCAAGTTATGATTTTCCAAAGAACTTGGGTTTTTCAAAGAACTTCAACGACTTTTTCAAGAAAATTGTGAGCATAGCTCATTTGTTTGAAAGACACAATGATCTACAGTGATATAGAAAGCTTAAGTTTCAAATCGCAACGTTTGAATCCAATCCAATTGAGAGAAATGAAAATTTTTCTCTCTCAGAGTTTTGAAAAACATAGCTTCGGATATTGCTTAAAATCCATGGCTAGTAAGCTTATTTATTTGTGCCATTTTACAAGAATGTTCTAATAACATATAAAAGCTTAAGTTCAAAATATGACATTCAAACTCCTTGAAATGAAATAGTTATGATTTTCGAAAGTTCGGGTTCATGAACGAACTTTTGGAGCAAAATGGATAAATGGATAGATTAGAAACTCAATCAATTACAACTCTCACGAACACAAAATATGAGACCAGCCACAATTCACCATTAATGGTGATGAAAAAAAAAAACTAAAACTATAAAAGAAAATAGAAAAGATTAGAAAAATACCTTAAATTGAAAATTCCTACCTTTTCAACTTCAAATGTGAATTCCAACAGTGCCAAGCACCTTTATTTATAGGAATAGTGAGGGGGAGGGGCAGCCACGGTTTTGGCTTGTGTAAAAGGGGTGGATTAGTATAAAGGGCAATTTGGTCATTAGGAGAAGTAGTTAAGGACAAAATGGTCTTTTCGCATAGGTTTTTACTTTTTACGGTAATGATTACCGAAAACAATGCCACATTATCTATTTAACACTATATTATGATTCCTAATACCTCAAATCATCTACCCTTTCATTCCCCGGCTCTAACTCAAAACTATCTCTTTCGTGTTTTTATCGCGATATGATCAAATCGGTACAAAAATATTAAAATTATATTGCTCTGAGCAATATTTATAAAATATCTTCACCATCCTCCTATACATACTTAATGAATCCCCAAATATGAATTTTCAAAGTTTTTAGAGACAGTTTGGGTTCAAAAGACGATCCAGATTGTATTGTCGGATGCAAAATACTATTTGAAATCTGGTGGAATTTTATTCCAAATTTAAACTGTTATGAAATAACAGGTTTGGTATATATCAACTTACTTTTGTTAAATTCACCAACTTAATTATAGACTAAAAACACAGTCAATTGTGTGTTAATACAATCAACTATGTGGTCAAACAACACACACAACACAAACAATATAGTCAAAATTTGAGGGTGTTACAATTTGCAATTCAAGTTCGAATGGATTGCTTTGGGCGAGTTCGGATGCGTAAAACAAATTTCGCTTTCAATGGAAACTGACTGTGGCTGAAGAAATGGATATGATTTTTTTCGTGTGGGTCGTGTTTCAAAAGCCCAAAGATCGAAGAGAGGGAGGGTTTAGCCCTTGTTTCATTACTTCAATTCCCAAGCGATGTTTCATTTCAACTTCTCTCTGAAATGTCAACTTTCCCCTAGCGTCGTTTCATTTCCTCCCTTGTCAAGGCTACACTTCCCCTTCCTCTCTAAGCTATCTGCATTGTGAGATCTACCAATTGTGACTCGTCCTTTTCCGATTGGCTCCAGAGTTAGATCTTCCACATTGCATAGCTCTACGCAATTACTCGCAAGATATCTTCCACCACTGCGAAGCTCTACAAGATTTGTCACATTGCGCAACTCTATTCCTTCTTCTTCTTCTGCCAGCTACCTTCCAGATTAGCCACCAACAAAGAAGATGATGTGGTATGTGGTTGTTAGAGAGGATATCTCCGAGATCTGTTACTGTTTTTCTCCTCGTCACTCTTTTTTTTTCTTTTTACGGATATCTTTTTTTTTGTATATGAAGTTTGATCTTGGTTTTGTCAAAGGTTGATTTTTTTTTTGTTGGGATTTTATATAATGTTTGATGATTTTTAGTATTTGGGTTTGTTTGTTTTTGTCCAGAGTTAGATTTGTTTTGCTTTTTGTCGAAAATGTGATGTTTTCTACCTTGATTAAGTTATGGGATTTGAATTTGAAATTTATGGGTATGTTTGATTTAAGACTGTGTCAACCAGCACATTCATCCATCCGTTCACCTGTCGAACCAACTACCCATAAAATCCACTATCCCAACCAAACGGCGATAGACTTGATAATTGCTTCTTCGTTTTGATCGGATTGGAAACTTTTAGCCCAAATCGGACCGTAACCGACCTGTGTCCATCCCTATTTGACAAAGTAACATTACCGAAGGAGTGCGTGCTCCTTGCTTATCCGTTTGAAGTGAGGCACATAATGCATGAACGCACTTGTAACAAAACCTCAAGGTCCCACTGTGCCACTCAAATTGCATCATCAATAACAACCACCCTAACCTAGAGACTATAGGCCTCTTCATCATCACCCTCGTGTATCCGATATCTATCACCCGTGTCTTCATCTCCACCACTCCATCCTGATTACTCCCTCTGTCACATAATATATGTCACAATTGACCAAATCACACAATTTAAGAAAAAGTAATCAGTGAAAGAAAGAGAGTGATAATTTTACCAAATTAACCTCATTAACTATTGGTGTATTAACTATTGTCATAAATACAAAGTGGAGCACTTGAGGGTATAATTGACAAACAAGCATTTAATTTTATATTGAAAATTGAAGGTGACATATATTTTAGGACAATTATTTTTGACAAATATGACATATATTATGGGACGAAAGGAGTTTTTCGCTTTACCTCCCTTCTGCTATGAATAATGATAATTGAACACATAATTTGACATAGACACCGTATAGTATATGGTCCGTACTGTACGGACCGTATGTCCGTACAGTTCGGACAAAGTTTTTTTTCAATTTTTTTCAATTTTTTTTAGATTTTTTTAAACAGGTTAAAAAAATATTTGTCATTAACCAGATAATGAATAGCATTAACCAGATATTTGAACTTGATTAACCAGATAAGAAAAAGTTTCAAGATTTGGCATTAACAAGATAATGAATAGCATTAACCAGATATTTGAACGTGATTAACCAGATAAGAAAATGAGATTTTTATAGTTTCAGGATTTGACATTAACCAGATAATGAATAGCGTTAACCAGATATTTGAACGTGATTAACCAGATAAGAAAATGTGATGTTTTAAGTTTCAGAATGTAGCATTAACCAGATAATGAATAGCATTAACCAAATATTTGAACGTGATTAACCAAATAAATTTTTTTTAAAAAAACTATTTTTTAGAAAGAAAAAAAAAGTGACATCCGTACATATACAGACACATGACCCATATAATACAGACGAGGTGTGTTGTATATGTATCGAGTTGCTGTGTTCAATTAACAGGATGCTATTCATCTAAACGACCCAATTAACCTTCACTTCCCGCCCCAAAACTAGTCATCACAGGCCACAGCCAAAGCCTACCCATCACATCACATTCATATCTTGTCACACAAGTCCCCGTCTCCGACTTTGCATTAGAGAACCTTCGTCCCACACATCGCTACCGCCACGTGGAGCCATGATCGGAGAATGTGACTGTTCAGTACTGTGCAGCCCCACATTGCATCTTTCCTCGTTCAAACTGACAAAAACTCCTAAACACATCAAATAAATATCTCTCTTTTATTTCTTATTTTATTTATGATTTATCGTAGCAAACAAGCACCACTATAGAGGAGTATAGACTAAGATCCTGCCATGATTACCGTCATTATCAACATGCACCATGACGCGGCACATTAACTAAGTAAGTTTTTGCGTCAATTTCAATTCACAGCCATTAATAGTGCGGGCGGAATAGTATACCAAACACACCAAAATAAGATTACAATCCACCGCAACCCAAACAAACAATATTAATATAAAGTTAAAAGTTTAATAACAATATAAAATACAAACAAACAATATTAATATAAATTTAACATAAATTTAATATTCCTAAAAAACATAAATTTAATAACCATGTACTACAAAGGTAAAAATATGTCTGTTAACGTGGATAAAATTTAGCCGAATGGTAATATCTATCAATAATGATTCTTTTTTCTTCGGTCGATTATGTTGGGAAAAGAATTTTATCCATCAGCTATGGGTTTCTTAGCTATTCCAAAGAGTATTAAGTGAGGTGAATTGTGAAAGAACTAAACTAAGAAAACATAACTAAGAAAATTAAATTGTGACCGAAAGTAAATTACAAGTAAAATGAATTGTATTGATTGATGTCTGTCTAAAACAGTATGTACAACTGGTATTTATAGGAAAAATTGGACACTATCCCTATTTGTCACGTTCTCAAGCACTAACATTAAAAACAAGTGGCTAATAAATGTAATGCCTCACCAGGAGTCCACCCTATAGCCGTTTCTCACGTGTGACTTTTCGTCTAGGGTGTGGTATGATATTTTTGGTTGGTTGGGGTTTCATTTGGTCCTGCCTCCAGATTTTTGTCATCTCTACCTCCTATTGTCCTCCCTTGGTGGCCGGTCGAGGACTAGACTGGCTTTGCTTTGATCTGACATTCAATTTTGTGGGCTATTTGGGAGTTGCGTAATAATGTTATCTTCTCAAATAAGTCACCTCATCGGGAGGAGCTATTGGAAAGAATCCAGGTGTTGTCTTGGCGTTAGCTTCTTGCGAGGGAAAACTCTGCTTATGAGTGGTTCTCCAATCCTATTTGTTGCTTGAGTAGGTAGTCCTTCTTTATCTTGGTGAGGCGGGTGTGTGGGTATCTTTTTACGTTTCAGAGATTGGGTTTTGTTCTTAATGGGTGTTGTATGTTCCATCTATTGGGGGATCTTGTATTGTATCGGGTTGGAGTACCACTCGTACTCTTTTGACTGCTATCATATATAATATATATTTTGCCATTCAAAAAAAAATGTCTCAGCTAACGGTTACTCGACTGATAGGCAGGCTTCCAGTAACCATGTTCCTGAATTCTAGATGCCCACAGCTTCATTTTCTTAATGCACTGAATGGCTACGTTGTTCCCAACAGCTCTTTTGGTGCTTGCTCTTATCATTAAAGGACTTGTTCCTAAAACCATGGCCTCAAGACATTTTCTTTAATTTTTAGCAATTAATCTTGCTAATTCTGACTTATCTCCACTATTCAAGTTCCTAGAGCCCAATCGCATGGCCTAATAAACCCAATAGACCAATTAATCCAGTCCAATCATCTTCTCCAAGGCCTCGGCTAATCAGCTGCACATTCAACTAGTTTTTCATTCGGCGAGCAGTTACTCGACTCATCCATTCATTCGACTTCTTGCCATTTTCAGCTAACACTTAAATTAATTTTGGGCGTCACTGTATCAACAATGTCATTATGATATCACAATGTAATATATTTTTTTGACGAAATTTAACATTATTTTTTGAAATATCTATATAAATATATATTTACATGAGATATAATTATATATATAACACTTTTACAATATTATTATATAATTATTAAATACATAATATATATATATATATATATATATATATATATATATTACAAAGGGAGGAATCAAATTACATTGGTGTAATACTTGGGTATTGTTACACCGTTCAATAACTTTGTACCGAATAACTGTATTACAAAACTCACCGTTAGACTAAAAGATACTATTAAATAGATCATATTTACAAAATTTTACATTAATCTAAAATCATTTCATATGTCATTGAGATGCATCAAGATTAACGTCTTATGCACTTTTAATAAAAACGTTCATCTTGATGCATCTCAATGACATATCAAATGATTTTAGATTAATGTAAAATTTCGTAGATATGATCTATTTGATAGTATCTTTCAATCCAACGGTGAATTTTATAATACATGTATCCGGTACAAAGTTATTGAATGGTGTAACAATACCCAAGTATTACACAGGTGTAATTTGATCCCTCTCCGTATTACAAATATGTTTTTATTATTAAATTATTATATTTACGTGTCAAAATAAAATTACAGAAATGATTTTTTGACTTCTCCACAGGTTCCGACACCGTATTTAACTACGAATTTGATTTTTTTATAAGTTTTTTTTCTCTCTCTCTCGGTCAAATCATGGAATGTTGTGTGTGTGTGGACTACGGTGTTAAATACGGTATAAACTTTACAGTTGTCAAAATATCGAAACTCAAAATTACAAAAAAGTTATTTTGACAACTGAGAGTTGTCAGCCACCATAAAACAATACGTTTTTGCCTTTTTTTTTTAAATTTTTTATCTTTCTCCGATCAAATCAAGAGGTTGGTGTGTGAGTATGTGTATACGGTGTAAACATACGGTGTCAACATTTTTGGTGTCAAAATATCACTCTAATAAAATTATAGTACCTTGTTTGTAAGTCCAGCCAACCATATCTTATAGATTTTTTTGAAGATACTTTTAGAAACAAGGTTACAACATGGTACTATAATAAAATATAGTTAAATTCAAATATAAAACTCTTACACTTTCAAATTCAATGTATTATTAAAATTATATATAAATAGTTTTCAAAAACATTATAGATTTTGTAAAAAAAAAAATTATATATAAATCTCACCTAATAATATACTACCTACACCCCTTTCCTTAATAATCACACCTCATATTTAATAAATGCTCCCCTAATTTAATTATTCACCATCAATTTAAAACTTAATAAAGTCTGAATTAATTGAGCTAAATAATTAAATTAGGCGGGGTGTTACACCATTCCCACTGATGTCAGCGCGGTCGCTTGGGGGTAATTTGTGCAGACAGATAATTGAGTTCGGGTTAGCGTAGTAGAAAAGATGTAGCCATGAATCAGAAGTTTCTAGAGAGAGATTAATCAATGGAGTCCAAAGGAAAAAACAATGTTAAAATCGGGGAGAAAATAGAATTTTGAATCTCCACAACCACCAACTCACCATTCCATAACCTTTTTTTCTCGAGCACCACGTCATTGAAGATAGTGTACCGAACCAAACTAACGGAAGCATTTGAGCGTTTCTAGTAAATAACTCTTCCAAGTTGCAATACCAAAGCGGCGCTTACAATAAATATGGCACATAGGTGCAATGGAAGATGAAACAACAACAGAGAAAGGGAAATTGAGAAACGTAATTACCATGAAAGGGCTAAACCATTAATCACAATCGATGCAACACCACAAACGAAGAGGCCAATCCATCGAGAAATTGAGAATGCGCATTTACTAGTTGGACAATCTTACCCTCATCTTGGGTAGACAAAAGAGGCGAGACTAAATGTGACCAAATTACCCCAATTTTTGGCCGGTTTTTTTTCTTCCAACAGAGTGGGCATCCTTCGCATTGTTTTTTTACTTTAAGTAATAAAAGATTTTTACCAATAATTTATTTTATTGCATTTTAGTATTCCTTGCAAATGTTATTAAATTCGGATGGGTCACCGACTCGGTCCAGGCACTAGGTTAGCGAGTCAATAGTTGACGCATGGCCCAGTCGCTATTAAAAAATTCCATAAAACTCATGACATATAAATTACATACTTCAAAAAATTATAAAAAATTCATACCATACCTTCAAAATCTCCAAAAAGAAATTCACAACACAAATTAACATAATTCATAAACTCATTCCTCAAATTCAAAAGTTCAAATCCACATAACCATAACATAAGTACCTAATTAAACAAATAACTATTAAGGTTCTCACATAACAAAAGCACACAAATAAGTTCTAAACACAATCAAACAACTAAGTTTTATAATTTGATTACAACATAAGCTCATAGATAACAAAACAATTATAGTAATTCAGAATTCATGGTATTGTCTCAAACTCGGGCACTCCTCCCTCTTCATTAAAGACATTAGAAGCTTCTCCACCATTGCTTTCATTTTGATTCTCATTGTACATGGTATTGTCTTATGCGTCATCATCCCCGTCCTCATCCAAATTCAATTGATCTATGACAACATCATTATAGTTATATTTATAAGTTATCTTCACTATCAACAATACAGAACACACGTACAAGTGGTTCGGTAAATCTCACAACATCAATACATTTTTTCCAAAACCCTAAAAGACTACTTCCACAAACATTTTTGATTTGGCTTCTTTGGCATAAGTTGAACTTGTCCATTTCTTACATGTTACCATGGCTCTTAGTGCATCTTTTTGTGCCAAAATACTCTGCAATGCAATGAAATTAGTGGCAACGCGGGTTGGAGCAAGACACAGTATTTCTTTTCCACTTGTATGCTTCCTCGTCAAATACAATGCATCACAATGGTTATATATATATTTGGTAATTTTTGAGGCGTGTGACACAACCTCACTTACTTCCTCTATGTAACATCCGTAGGTTACTATATTTTATTAACGTTATTGTGCTGTATTTTATTGTATTATGCAGTTTATATGCACTTTTTCTTGTTAATAAAGTGAATAAAATTCATCGAGATGAAATTATATTTGAGAATTATATTTATTATTAATTCAAGGTTCAATTCTAGTCGAAAAATTCTTAAAAATTTGCGTCGCATTTTGAGTCGCCGGCTAGTTTTTACCCGAGAGAAAATTCTAATGAATTCCGATTTCGACGAAAATCGAATCGTAGCTTGATGTGATAGTATATGATTGTTTAATGATTTATTGGTAAAAAAATTATTCGCAGATAATTTCTTTGTCACGAGTTGAATTAATTTCTCGGTAAATTAATTTATGCGATTAATCGGCGAGTGAACTATCGGTAACGCGATCACCCGACGCTGTGATTTTTCGATGCCAAGACACATTTGACCGAGAATCAAAAAGGTGGATTTGGAGGGGTTGGAGGTGGCATGGTGAGGTGATGATGTGTTAAGTCTAAGTCATGGCTTAAAATGGTGATTCATGGTTTAGGTTAGGTGATTCACCTAAACTAAGTAGCCTCGTCATCTAAGCTAGAATTTGACCAAAAATCTTCTTCTCCCTCCCACTAAACCGCCGGCCTCCCTCCCTTAAAACACACACTTATCCATTTCATTTTCTTTTGAAGAAAGCTTGGTGTTAGTCTTGAGAAATTGTAAAAAAATTTCCTTCATCTTCATCTCCTAAAACCGTGAGCTCACCTCCCATTTTGGCTAATTTTCTTTGATTGAATCTTGAGTAAATATTGTGCTTAAGTGTGTGTGAGTGCTTGAGTATTAGAGCAAGAGTTTGAGAAGTTTTTCTCCTCCAATTTCTTGAGCAAAACCGTGACCTCCCTTTGGTTTTGTGGGTGAGATTAATAGCACTCCAAGTTATCCTCATAAGCCGATTCTTTGGCCTACACCTATGTGACTAACCCTCGATCCGTTGCAATTTTATTATTATCTTTAATAAGAATCGGGTAAATTTTGTATCTGTGTTTCCTTTGCATACTTTCCCTCTGTTTTTTATCAAATCATATTCCAAATAAATACATACATTAAAACACACAAAAAAAGCTAAAAATGAAAGGAAAAAAACTGAAGGAAACTAACATGGACATGTTAGTTGCACAAGCATATCACTATCTAAGATCAAGCCTAATCACCACAGGGAAAAAAAAACTACTACATCAATTGTATTATACGAAATCCTTCCAGGTTCTCTTTCAATATTTTTTTGTTTTTGTTTACTTTGGTGTTGATTCTAAATACTCTTTGCCCTGTTCTTAAAATTAACAGGAAAAAAACGGAGCGAAATTTCTTGAGACGTATTCAGGGAAGATGAAAGAGAGTAGGATTGTCATGATCAGACCAGTGAGGGTGGGTCCAGTAATGCTGATCAACGGTGGTAGAAAGATCAAACAAACTTTGATCCGCAGCAGTATGCCAATCCAACGATCCAAATCCTCCGCCCACACTTTTATTTTGGAGCGAGGAAAACTCAAGAGACCCCGCAGCGTGATCGGGCAGCGACGGCGTCGCAAACTCCTTACAACGATGATCACTGCTCTGTTGCTGCCAGTGACACTGGCCAAGCCCAAGCGAGCCACCACTCTGTGCCACGTGTGCCTGATCATTCCCGTGCTGCTGCTGATGAGTACTGCCGTACCGAAACGACGACGCATCGAGAACATGATTCCCAAACCCAAACGAAAATGCTTCGTTGTTTGAAGTCACTTGGCTCATGAAGCTCCCTGTTGTCTTTGAGAAAATGCCGCCAACCTGTTCCGGCTCCAAAGCAGGGTTAACGGTAAACACGTTCGACGCAGCGTTTGATTTCGTTGTTGAAATCGCATCCGTGACAGCGGCGGTGAGGGGGGAACTTTGGCTGCTGGAGTTAGAGTTGGATTTGCTCTCCGGTGGTTGTGGCTGCGGTGTTGGTGTGGTTGCCGGAGCGGTTTCTGAGGCTGTGGAGGAAGGTGATTTGTTGGAGCGCTTTGATTTGCGGGAACCGCCGCCGACGGGGACGTTACGAAGGATGCCGCCTTTGGTCCAGTAGCGGCGACAGTTTTTGCAGAAATGGCGGGGCTGAGAGAGGTTGTAGTTGTTATAGTAACAGAACTTGGTGTTGAAGGAGTTACAACGAGGGCACTTCGAGGCCTGATGATGCTGGTTATTCTGGAAGGGTTTCATCCTTCTATCTACGCCGCTGAAAAGCATTCCGCCTCCGATTGTATGAATTTCCTGCATTTTGAATCCACAAGTCCGCAAAGGCGAAAACTTTAGCCTTGGAACTTGGCCTTTCACAAATTCGCAGCTGGAATTCGGGGAAAATGTTGCTGCTGCTATGTGCTGATCGAGAAAGAAGGAGTTACTACTTTCTCTCTATGAGATGAGATTTTGTTCTGGGGTTTTGTGTTGTTCAGAATCCGTGTGTCAGCGTATAAACAAGATTGGTTTGTGGAATAGTGCGAAGGAGAAGTACTAGTAGCAGAGAAAATGCGGCTTACTCAGTTCTCACTCACTGACAAATATCCCCTGCCTGCTCCTAGCTAGCTACCATAATATCGTTTGTTTTCTGTATTTTTCTAAGAAAATTTCTTAATTTTTTTTAAAACAATTATTTTGCTGTCAAAAATTAAAAAAAAAATATTATTTTCCAAATTAATCAAATCGTTATTTTTTACAAAAATTTCTTTTTTATGGTATGTTTGCTCGTGAGAAGAAAGTGTAAAAAGAGAAAAATGTGAGAAAGAGTATAAGAAGAGAGAAAAATATGAGAAATAGAGTAGATTTGACGTATTGTTTCGTATATGAGAACAATAAAAAAAAATAGAAGAGAGAAGTGTATTTAATTTTTAAAAGGACAAAAATATCATTTTACAAAAAAAAACTAATATATAATTTTATATTAGTTGATTAACTCAATTAAGCATCTAAATTACTTGATTAATTTAATTTAAACTAATTAATTTAAATAACTAAAATGATTAGTTTATTATAATTTAATTATTATTTCAATTTAACTATTAATCTAATTTATTTGAATATTCAATTATTTTGATTCAATTTAATTAATTGAGCTCTTTATTTTAAACTGAATTAATACTGATTTTTTTGCCGCAATTAATTAATTAATTAATACACCTGATCACAATTCACAAGAAAAGGGGCAACCAGTGTCCAGCGACTTCACCAAATATTTCGAAACTAAACCAAGAAAAACAAAGGGGCATACCAGCGTGGAAGGAGTAGGAAGCGGAGGGCAGAGAGATAGGGCAGTTGGAGAATTATTTTGGTGCAGATGGTCTACCATAAGGTTGTAATGGGTTTATCAATCTAAAGATGGAAATTAGTTTAAATTGTTTGTCTTTCATGGACTACATGTAACACCCTCAGAAAGTAAGGTATCACGTGGAAATAAAATAATTAAAACTTTAAAATAGCGAAAGATTTTAAAAATAACGTGTTCAACACACAAGATTTTATATCATCATCTGAGAAATGCAAAAAAATATAAGCGTAGTATTTACACAATAAAATCCACTGGCTGTAGTACTAAAAATAAATTAAAAGAGACAGACTTTCCTAAGTCTACAAAGCTCCTAACAAAAAAAAAATTCCAAATGGGAAATCTATATCCCGCTTCCACCTTTCCATAAATAAAAAGAGAAACAACAACAAAAACAACGCAACGGCGAAAATCTTATTTAACGAGTTTTATCGCAATACTTGCATAAGTGGAAACAAAATAATAACATATACACAGACAAATAGTTATAATATTTCCAGCAATATAACACAACGATAAATATTTTCATGACTTGGTGATCCTCAATGATAATTTCCCATGCAACATGCATGAAAACGACTTAAAAGCCAGCTGACAGTAATTTGTCAGATCCATAGGCATAAAGTCTAGCTAAAAATAATTTGTCAGGTCCGCTTTAAAGAAAGTCGGTGACAGTAATTTGTCACGTCCACAGGCTCAACGCTCAGCTGACAATAATTTGACAGGTTCATACTTTAGTAGTCTTACGGCATCAAAAGCCCCTGACTAATAAAGTCAATGACTAATATAATTCTCGATTAATGAAACCAAATGACAATAATTTGTCAGGTCCACGAGCATAAAGCTTCGCTGACAATAATTTGCCAGGTCCATACAATGCATAAGTGCAACAGTATATTAAGACTCATTCACATAACCACTTTCAAGCATAACCATTTATAGAAAATTTGTCATGCTTGTTTGTATTTACAAGCAAACCCCCCACTTTTTAAAGTGGTCAGAAAACATTTAAACAATAGAATAATTCGCATCAAACCATAATCTAAGATATGCTGTCAAACCAACTAACAATTGGTAATCAAACAAATAATGAATCCAACAACACAACATACTTACATATACTCAAAATAATTACTTTTCCAAAAATAAGAGATGAAACTCCAAAGAATTTTCATCCAAAACTAACTTAATACCAAATCAAGCATACAAACACAAAAACACACAAGACTTACGCTTTCTCAAAACTCCAAGAGAAATTCACCTTACCTCAAAGCTTTAAGATTCCACCTCCTACAAAAACTCCTTAGCATCAACTTCACCAAATATCCAAATTGTAACACCCTAACTCTAATTAGGGAATTACTTACAATTAAACCCTAAATAAATAGAATTAGACTCGAAAAAATTTTCACATACCGATTGATAATAAAGAAGAATCCTGTATTACAATCCTATACCAGACTTTCTTCAATAAAATCCCTGAATACTTAAGCGTTATACAAAATACGCTATGAAAATATTAAACATAACTCAGAGTTTCGAAAGCGGAATTAACTTTAATTATTACAACTTCTTTTTTAATATAATAATAAAGTAAAATAATTACAATTACACATAATACTAGGACACAACCTAAGACTTAGGACATGAATGGTGATCCGGTGACTCAGGTCTCGCACGAAAGCAAGACCGAGCACAATCAAATGCTTTGAACCTCATCAACAGTTGTAGCTGAAAACAACACCCCAAAGGTGAGTTTATAAAACTCAATAACATAGACTTAGAATAAAAACACTTCTACCATTATTCTCAGCCATACGTGGTGTGCGACATATGGAAAATCCTCCCCATAATATATATACATATTTATTTGATCACTATCCTTAATCAAACCTCAAACATGATAGTGCAACTAAGTTTCCAACTCCCAAACACACATCAACACATAACCTAAACATAACATGATCACTTTTCACCAACCTCAATTCATAATCATTGCACACACGTTTTCAATAATGTTTACAAGTAAATCACAACTCATAGAAATGCAGTTGACATCTTTAAAGAGAGAAGCAATTGCAAACAAATGTGCAAAGGACCACAATGAATGTCCCCACTTGACCCAGCCCAATTGCAAATGAGTAAAATCCCATATACAAGGATAAAGCCAAAGGCCCAGCTCAAACGCAGAATGGGTAAAATCCTATATATAGAAGGATAAAGTCAAGGGGCCCCCAACGGCAAAGGTGGTGGCTAATCACTTACGATGGGGTTGCAGAGCAAATTGCAAACATTCCAAATAATTCCTATCAGAGGAATACAAGCGCCTTATATTGTAACAACCCAGCCCCCACCCACATTGGAGTGTTACAAAAGGGTTTCCGAAAGGTATGTTACTCACGAGACTTCACACAATTTCAATCAAGAACATAATTAAGGAATGTACATTAAAGCCATTCATCACAATGCAAATCAATCCCAAGTCATCACCGATCAAGGCATTACAATTCCAGTTCAGTCAATTTAAGAATCAATGCGACAACTCACATGCATGACCAAGAATCAAAACACACATCCTCACAAACAACACCCATGATAATCCAATACGATGAACAACCATCCCATGCTAGATTAACAAAAGTCCTTCCATGCGTATAACATAAGCTCAAGTATTATATAGCCCGAACTCATAGCAAGGGGCTAGCTCGGGTTGTTAGCCACATCAAAATTGAATTCAATCATAATAGCAAACATAGCAATCCCATAAATAATCCGAGTGAAGTTCGATGGAACTCACAACAGAACAAACATCAACATCAAACATTGGTTTAGGGGTTGAGCGATCGCCAACCCTATTTCAGCCAGACCCTATACAAGACCATTTCAGATTAATTCAGAAACTAATTATAAAGCTAAAGAATTTAAATGACAAATCCTAGCACACCCTAAGGGAGGTTTTGGGGGAAGTCTATGTTACCTGAGCAATCCCAAGTTAGGGATTTCAATTCCAAAAATTCTCTTTCCCCTTCTTCCTTCACTTTGAGTTCAGAATCATCATCCTCAACACTTAGAAGCCACATGCAAGCCTCTTTTCTTCTTGCCCAAAAACCCTAACCACCATTAAAGCTTGAACCAATCTTCCAACTTCTTCAATTAACCCCAATCAAGCATAAATCCTACTCCACAACCATTTTCGAGTTCCCTTCTTCTTCCCTCTCTCTCTCGATCTCTCTCGACTTCTCTCTCTCTGTCTCGGCTCCTCTCTCTCACTCTCGGCCCTCTTCTCTCTCGTCCTCGCTACCTCTTCTTCTTCCTGTGACTAGCGCGCCATCGCGATACCACCACCAGGACCGTCGCGCCCTTCGTCCCCTTCCCTCTTCTCTCGATCGCTCGCTCCCTCTTTCTCTCCCTTTCTTCTTCTTTTTTTTTCTTTTCTGTTTTTCTGCTTCTTCTTTCTGTTGGCAGCGAGAGGAGGGAGTAAAAGGGTGAGATGAGGGGGACTAGGGTGGATTTAAGTGGAATGTGGTGCACAGTGAGACGTAGGCTTAGATTTATTAAAATAAACCAATCAAGGCCATAATTTAACCTCCTTAATCCAACCTTTGGCTTCTAACAACAACTTGAGTAATTTTAGTTAATTAAAACTACTCCTAATTAATTAGTCTCACAATTCCTAAATCATTGGATAAAATTACTATTTTACCGTTTAGCTCCTAATTTGTTTTAAATTACTAACTTAAGGCTATGAACTATTTTTAGCCCTTAAGGAATAAGCCCCAATTTCACATAAGATTTTTAATAATTAGGCTTAGGGATTTTGGGATGTTACAATACTCCCCACCTTTTAGGAATTTTGTCCCCAAAATTCGTCTTACCTTCTAACCGTATCCTTATACAGGTTCTGCTCCATGATGGATCCACCTGTATGGATAGATCCACCCTTGGCAGAGACACGGTTTGCCTTTGCCCGTACTGATTTCTCCTTGTATTCAGGAGAATCCCATTTCTTTTCGAGGGTTTTCCATGCACTTTTGCCTATCCATCTTGGGCGTTGGCGCTTCTTCCTCACCTCCATCAGCATCTTAGATAGACGCTTCGAGCCCTTACTATCAAAAATTTTCCTAAGCTGATACTCATGCTCAGGCCGCCAGGCAACTTTTGTCTTCAATGTTATAATACAAATAAGTTAGAGTACATTCAGTAATAGAAACACAATAATTGAATTAGCTTTTGAGAAAAGTAACACAAACTTACCCCAAATTTCTCGAACTAAAAATTGGCTACCTCCTCAAGAATCTCTCCCAGGTATCATAAGTCTAAGCACCATCACTCCACAATTGCTAAAGCTCATCTATTAAAGGTTGTAAGAACACATCTATTTTTGCTTTAGGATTATATGGTCCAGGTATGAGGCACGTCAAAAATATAAACGGTTTAGTCATGCACATTTCAGGAGGGAGATTATATGGGGTCACAACAACTGGCCTACATGAATATGCGGTTGAAGAAGCTTGCACATAAGGTGTGAATCCATCATAGCATAAACCAAGCCTTACATTTCGTGGTTCATTTGCAAAGTCTGGATACATCAAATCAAAATGCTTCCAAGCTTCCCCATCAGATGGATGACGTAAAACGCCTGAACTAGATCTATTTTGATGATGCCATCTCATTTGAGCTACAGTCTCCGTTGACGCATACATTCTTTTCAACCGAGAAGTGATTGGCAAGTAGAACATTCTCTTTACTGGAACGTCTTTATGCTTACTCATCCCGATCTTACGAGGAAGATGTCGTGGTCCATTTCAAAACTTACACTCTCAATTGTTCTCATTGTCTTTCCAGTACAACATGCACCCATTTCGACAACAATCAATTTGCTCAGACTTCAAACCTAGCATGCTCACCAATCTTTGTGCTTAGTAATAATTTTTTGGCAATGCATCTTTTGAAGGACACACGGCTACAAGCATGCTTGCAAAGAAATCAATACACTTTTGAGGAGCATTCTAATTTGATTTGCATGCCAAAAGTTTGACACAAATCGAAAGTTTGGATTCTGAAGCCCCCTCGTATAATGGCTGGTTTGCAGCAATTAGCAAATCATAGAAGTCCTGTGCGTCCTTATTTGGAGGCTCCTAAAAGATCTCTTCCTCGTCTTCCTCATTGCCATCGTCCCCCATACCTTCGAAGTCATAGTTGGGCCCAAAGACATCGTCTACCATATGTTGCATGTTAAGGAAGGGATCATCATTAACATCATCTCCACCACCAGTTGGCACATTACTTGGATCGATATGCGACACTTCTTCACCGTGTTCAGTCCAATACTAATAATTTGGCTGGAATCTAACCCTACCCAAGTGGATTTTGATTTGAGCAGCAGATAGTATGCTTCTGCACATGCACTTGAGACAGGGACATTTAATTCCACCCTCGCTTGCAACCTGAGGTTGTGAACTAGCCTACTTTATGAACTCCTTAACCCCCTTTACGAATCTTGGTTTCAACCCCCTCTACCAGGATTAAGCCTGTCATATACCCAACTACGATCTAGGGGATAACCACGATTGTCCATTTTCTGGAGAATAGGAACACAAGTTATTAATTTGTGAATGTCTTAAAGATATCACAATAGCAGACAATAATAAAATAAGAGCTAGTAGCAGACCCCAATAACGCCTTTAAGGGAATGGCAATAGGAGAACATCATCATTTCCCCTATCACTTCCTCAAGGCATTACTTTGAAAAGGCTTAAATACCAATTTGGTCCCTTAACTTATTTTTGAGGTTCAATTTGGTCCTTTAACTTTTTTTTGGGTCAATTTGGTCCCTTAACTTTTTTAAATGGGCCAAATTGGTCCTTTTCATAATTTTTGTTGGTCAACCTTCTGACGTGGTGCTTACGTGTCAAGATGAGGATGATGTGGCACCTACATGGAGCCTACGTGGCGCCTACATGGAGCTGATTTTGACGAAAAGGACCAATTTGGCCCATTTAAAAAAGTTAAGGGACCAAATTGACCAAAAAAAAAGTTAAAGGACCAAATTGAACCTCAAAAATAAGTTGAGGGACCAAATTGGTATTTAAGCCCTTTGAAAACAAATCCTTTCATATGTGAACCCCTAGGAGCTGATTTTGATGGGGATTGTGACCACACACTTAGTTACCGTCTGCGGCAAGACCTGAGGTAATAGAGTTATTCCCTGTGGAGAAATAAATTATAGGATCTCAGATTACCTCTGGTGAGAACATAAGTTGTTTCTCCACAGAGAATAACTCTATTACCTCAGGTCTTGCCATAGACGGCTGTGGATAACTAAGTGTGTGGTCACAACCCCCATCAAAATTAGCTCATAGGGATCCTCACATAAACGGATTTGTTTTCAAAACGTGGTCAAAACAAACCAGCTATATTTTTTGTACAAAAATCAATTAACTAATAAATTCTAAAATACACTAAATGATCCACCAAGTTTGGGCATAATGATCATTTTGTGTAACAAGGTTACTGTAAATTGCCTCTACATCGGGCAAGAACACACGTTCGCTAATAAAAACTATAGTGTTCTTGCCCGATATAATGACCACCAACAATAACCCCACTACACAAAATAATCAAATACAACACCAAACAATAACCAAACGCATAACTAATATAACATTACCAAAGCTATATTAAATCAAAACACAAAACAGCAAACAAACCTCTCCTTGTACTCATCTTCCAAGGGAGGTAATTCAACAATATACTATATTAAATCATATTGAAATTCAATACTAGAAATCTAGTAGTTAAAAGTAAGGCTACTCAAGCAAAAAGGGGTTGGGTCTATTATTCCTGGTGGCGTCACACTACATCAATTCAAATTAAATAAATAAACAGCATACCTCTCCTTGTACTCATCTTCCAAGGGAGGTAATTCAACAATATACTAAATTAAATCATATTGAAATGCAACACTAGAAATCTAGTAGTTAAAAGTAAGGCAATTCTCTGAAAAAAAATACTACATTTATGCGAATTCTAAGTGTTAAAATCGGCGACACAATATATTGCCACATATGAGCATAATAAGTACACTATCAATTAGCTTTTGTTTTTTACTATTAAGGAAATATACAAAGCCCACATTATGAAATTATTGCAACATATATATAGAGCTAGCATAAGCAGCATTTGTATTGCACCACTCCAATAAAATTTAGCATTAGCAAAAATAAAAGATAAAAGGACAGAGCAACACATAAACCCAATCAGAAACTACGACAGCAGCAGCAGTAGCAACAACAACAACAACAACAAACACACAAAATAGGAATGAAAAGGGTAAGGAGATAATAAGAAACTGACCTTGCAAGAGAGAATGGAAACGAAACCGGACATAAATTCTGGATCGTCAACAACACAAACACACAAAAATTGAAACCGCATTAGTGCTGCACAAAGAAAAAAATGAAGAAAGAAACAGAGTGATACCGTTCGCACAAAGGAGGCCGGAGAAGGGAAGCACGCTGGAGAAGGAGGGGTCGGAGAAGGGCAGCACGTCGGAGAAGGGAAGGGAAGCACGCCAGAGCAGGGAGAAGGTTGTTGCAGGTCGCGGTGCGAACGGAGAACAGAGTGAGGAAAGAACAGAGGGAAAGTGAGAGGGAGGGAAAGAGGAAAGGTTATTAAGTTTCAGTTTTAACTTTACCGACGGCTTAGCCGTCGGTACAAGCCGTCGATATTTAACGCATTAAATGCACATCAAATCAAGCGCACCGGCCAACCCACCGTCCAGATTACCGACGGCTTAGTCGTCGGTAATCGCCTCATTTAAAAAAAAAATTAATGCGGCAATTTAATAACACAAATAACAGATGTCACCATCCATATTACCGATGGCTAAGCCGTCGGTAACACCGTCGCAAGTTTAATGTTTAATTTCTAATCACCTATCGACGGCTTAGCCGTCGGTAATTAGCACGAAATTGAAAACCGAGGTTGGTCCTGTTACCGGCAAATCAGCATCGGCCTGGCCGTCGGTAACGAAATCATTACCGGTGGCCACGGGGCCGTCGGTAATAATCCGTTGGTATTTTACAACATTCTTGTAGTGATAGGTGGGTATTGCAAATCAATTTAAATTATTTATGTCTATTTCAAAAATTTCATTTATTTACTTCATACGTAAAATTGATATTATTTCCTTTCTTGAATTCAAAATACGAATGAATTAAATTATAATTGATACTTTATTCATTTTTTAGTTCAAAATTCAAAATATGAAATAAATCTATTACAATATCACATTTTATTTTAATTTTTCAGCAAGTTTCTTAGGTGTAAAATAATTTTGATCTTATTTTTTCTTTAACATATCTCTTACTGTACATTATACGTCATTAATAACTCAAAAATCAATTAGTTTTAATACAATCAATTAATATTATGTTGATAATATCAAATATAATTAATAGCATTAAATTTATTATTTAAGGGTCATATCGTTTTTAAGTAAAATATATAAGTGACAAAAATATGGTTGAATAAATTAATTTTTATTATAATTGAAAATTGTGACAAAAATAATGACAAATAAAATTTACATTATTCATGCACATTGAATATATATATTTGCTGCCTTGTGATGTATACATCTCGTGATGCTATTTTTTCCCCTCTCTTGGAGATGCTATTTCTTTCCTTTTTTTCTTTAATAATCAATGCATTAAAATTATTAACAAAAGGAATTTTAAATAATTTCCATTTTCATTTGTTCTTTGAAATAAATGCTGAATATTAGCATTGATTCATATTGATTAAAATAACAATTAATTGCTCTTTTTCCACGTAATTTGTTAATTTTTAATTTTTTTTCTTGTCCACGTAAGATGGAATTTGATTAAGTGGCAATTAACATTGCATGAGATTTCGCTAATTGTTAAATTACAATTTTTAAATTATTCATGTTTGTATATAATAAAAATAAAGATAAAGATAAAAATACTCTTACGAGTATGTTATCCAATAATAAAGATAAAGATTATTGACAAACCACACGCATTAATGGATAACATACTCGTAAGAGTAATGACTCTATTTCATTCGTTATAAAAAAAGATAAAAATACTCTTACGAGTATGTTATCCAATAATAAAAATAAAGATTATTGACAAACTACACGCATTAATGGATAACATACTCGTAAGAGTAATGACTCTATTTCATTCGTTATAAAAAAAGACTCTATTTCATTATATAAAAGTTAATGAAAGCGATTATACTTTTAAAAATTATTGAAAAATTATGAACACTAAATTACGTAATGCACATTATTTATGTTTGTTAATATGATGTCATGTATCAAACTTGTTCACTAATTCGGCTCAATATTGGCCCTGTCTTTACTAATTCACTAACCTACCCGTCAATTTGCCCAACTCATTACTCACCCAACCTGCTGATCCAAACGAACGGAGATAGACCTCCTTATCGTCTCCTCTAGGGAACTTCTAAAAATTTCTCCCCAGTTTAATTTTGGCATCTCGCTCTCCCTGAATTTTCCTTTTTTGCCCCTACCCATTCCCCTCCCCTCTCTCACTTCATTCCCGTAACCCCACTCACCCTCCTCCATCTCATTCCCCGTAACTTCCCCCTCCCAAAACCCAACTCCCCCATTCCCCGAACTCCCTCTCCCCAAAGCCCCACTTCTCCTCCTTCTCCCCTACAACCCCACCCCGTTTCCTACTCCTCATAAACTGCAACCTCGTCCCTCCCTCTCCCTTTCATTGTTTTTTTATATCGAAAAAGATGGATTTTTGGGACGGCAAATTTTTTTGGGTCTTGAAAATCCATTTTTTTTTTCAAAAATAAAGTCCTTAATCCAGAAACTTGTTTCCGTTTGCTCCCGAAAACTAATTTTTGGGTGTGTAAGTGACACTTTTTTTACATGTACTGATTTTAGCTTCTGATCGCATACGAAATTTTGGGTCTGGAAGCTCTGCAAACTGAGAAAAAAGGGGGAATGACAGAGCGCTGCGAACAGGGAAAGGAGGAAATGGTGGGGGCGAAGAGCGATGGGAGAAGAGGTAATGGGGTAGGAGTGAGAGGGAAGTGAGGGCAGTGGTGGGGGAAGGGTAGTGGAATGAAGGGGGAGGGTTACGAGAGCAGATTGTCTAACGTTGTGGAGGGAAACTGCACTCTGCCTTCTTATGATCTGGTCCATTTGATTAATCTGATGGTATATAAGGCGACACCTGGCACTATATTTCTGTCTCTATTTTTTTAAAAAAAACTTCAAGCCCTGTTACATTGTAACAGAGACAGGGAACCCAACCGGGCAACCTAAAATACTCTTCCCGCATTGCCGTCGCTAGCGCCCAGACTCCCCGTTGCCGGCGCCGCCCTGTCACCGCGCCTCCCCGT
Organism: Calophaca sinica; assembly: GCA_037113605.1. Lineage (NCBI taxonomy): Eukaryota > Viridiplantae > Streptophyta > Magnoliopsida > Fabales > Fabaceae > Calophaca > Calophaca sinica. Next base: position 87,723,956 of record CM073732.1, on the reverse strand, counting down.
AGCCGGAGCCACCCTGTCGCCGCCGCTGCAACTATTGCAGAGCTAGTGAGTGGTCCTATTTTGCCACTGCATAACATTGCCACTTTGTGTCTCCCTATTTTTTCACTGCATAACATTGCCACTTTCTATAACTATGACTTCCTATTATATGATACACTAGTGTGATACACTTATTGATACCCATTGAAAGAAGAAGAGAAAAAAGGGAAAAAAAATTGTATCATAGACTTACAGTTCCATTGAAGTATGTTATACTGGTTTTTTATAATTATGAAAGCACTGTAATTGGTTTTGTGAATTATTTATAGTTTTTAAGTTATGATATACTGGTTTTGTGCTCAAGTTCATTCATTATAATTTTTCTATGATTATGAAAGGCTTGTAACTGGTTTTTTTTATGAAACAAAATAACTGAAAATATTAATTAATTCTTTTTTTACAAGTCAGGTTCTCCAATTGGGGAGTTAATGAAACATGACATCTTTAATTGTTGATTGGAAGCCAAGGGTTGGTATGAAATTTGATACTTTAGATGCAGCTTATCAGTTTTGGCTCGCATATGGTGCACATGCTGGCTTTGGATTTAGAAAACGTTATGTAAACAAGAATAAAAAAGTTGGTACTATATCATCGTGTAGGTTTGTTTGTAGCAAGGAAGGGGTACGAAAGCTAGACAAGAAAGATGTTTTTGTTAGGAAGTACAGAGCCGAGACTAGAACTGATTGCAATGCAAGGATTGCACTTGTACTAAAGAATGAAAAGTTTGTCATCCATGAATTTGAAGAGGACCATAACCACCCTCTACAACTTCTCGAGACAACATACATGCTTGCATCACATAGAAAGATAACCGAAGTCCAAGCATATGAGATTGATCTGGCTGATCAATCTGGACTAAAACAGAAGTCAACATTTCAACTTAAGAGCACACATGCAGGGCATAGAGTGTTGGAACCTAAATGATTGAGATGTTTAGACCCTCATTAATTTTGATGATAACAAAGTATTCACAAGAGAACAATTTATGTTCTAACATTTCTTGAAGTGTGCAGATACTAATAATACGTATATTCTAAGCCACTCAAGCAAGAAGAAAGTAATTCTCAAGAGAAGGATTCATTCTATGTGTCAGCATCCGGCTCATCCTTGTGAGCGTCTGGAATTTCCTCTTTATACACTATGCTTATCCAATTGCTACAAGCGTCCGAACTTCCGATTCTGAGCGAGCGTCTGAACCTCACTTCTAATCACGTGTTAGTCACGTTGCTGCTCTACCTCTCAGAAGTTTCTGGAACGGATTTCAAAATTGATCTTGAGCGCTAAAATTGTTGTACGAGGTATCAAAGGTGAAACCTTTAACTACAAGACAAAAATCGTACAAGCAAGGTAGTACAAAAACGGTAACATGTACTCTTTGGGATATTCTCTGCAAAGCAAGAAAGAGACTGACATTTTGAATTTCCCTCACTCAATGGACAGCAGCCATTTTTACCTTACCGGTTATATCCTTGGAACTCCTATATATACCTCATGGTATCCATTGAAGAAGGAATGAACATACTGTGAAAAAGCTTCTTTGAAATCTGTGAAATATTTATCGAGAACAAGCATCGCTTCGTGAGCAATCAAGTCTCGTGCTAAGTCTCTGGACTACGTAATCAACTCAGTCAGACCCTTTCTTTAAGAAAGTTTTTCTATAGTTGAGCTTAATCTTTTATCCTCTCTGTGAGAGTTAATTTTAAGCGTACTTCAACTCTTTTGTAAAAGTTGTTTTGGCCTAGTTAAAATTTGTATCCTCAAAGGCTCGACTGTATTGAGTCGTTTTGAGAAGTTGAGAGTATTGTCAAGTTGTGACAGTAGAATACTCTTGAGGAAATTGTAATCAGATTGATTATAGTGAAAATCCTTCAGGAACGAAGGGACTAGACGTAGCTAGCATTTTGGTAGTGAACTAGTATAATTTCTGTGTCTCCTGCTTTACTGCTTTCTATTCATTTTTATCTTGATGCGTTAAAAACAAGTTTTATCAAACTGCTTTTTCCAGCGTCCGGTTATACCCAGCATCCGATAAACAAACAATTTTGAAAAACTTGCGTTCTATAGTGTTTCTAACTTAAAGTTTACGAAAAGTTTGTAAACACAATTCAACCCCCCTTCTTGTGTTCACGTTCAGTTGGTACCAGGCTCGGCCTCTTGGTTGAGCATACTTGATGTCAAGAGAAAAGATTCTATATTGTGAACATGTCTACTGAAGGTGGTCATATGAACCGACCTCCTCTATTCAATGGAGAAAAATTTGATTACTGGAAGGATAAGATGAAAGCATTCCTTGAGGCACAAAGTCTTGATTTGTGGGATAGAGTTGAAAGCGGATACATTCTTCCCGCTAATGCCCTTGGCGTTGCAATATCAAGGGAAAACTGGTCTGATGATCAGAAAAAGAGATATCAAACCAACCAGAGGGCCAGATTTATTCTCATCTGTGCTATGACAGAAAGAGAATATGATAAATGTGGGCCAAAGAAATCTGGGATTCTCTTGTGTTGTCTTATGAGGGTTCTGCCCAAGTAAGAGAAATGAAGGCTAGCATGATGGTTCGCCAATATGAACTATTCAAAATGGAAGATGGAGAAAACATTGAAACCATGTTTGGAAGATTCCAAACACTTGTTCATGGGTTGCAAGCCCTTGGAAAAAGTTATACCACACCTGATCATGTGAGAAAGATTTTGAGAAGCTTGACAAGGCAGTGGAGACCCAAAGTCACTGCTATTCAAGAAGCAAAAGATCTGAATGTTCTTCGGCTTGAAGATCTTATGAGTTCCCTAAAAGCTCATGAACTTGAGCTAAATGAAGAAGAACCTACCAAGAAGAGTAAGTCTATTGCTTTAAAAGTTAATCAACATAAACCTAGTACTTCTAAAGCTTTTTAGGCTGAAGAAGAAGAATCAGATGATGAAGCTTCAGAAGGAGACTCTGATGGATCAGATGATGAGCTTGCATTCATATCTAAGAAGATCCAGAGAATGTGGAAGAAAAGAAACTTTAGAAGGAAGTTTCAGAAGAAAGATTCAAAGTACAAGAAGGAGAGCAAAGACAAGGACAAAGCCCAAGTCATTTGCTACGAATGTAAGAAGCCTGGACATTTCAAATCCGAGTGTCCTAATCTTAAAGAAAAGCCCACAAGAAGCTCCTTCAAGAAAAAGAAGAAAGGTCTCATGGCAACATGGGAAGATCTTGACTTATCCTCCTCGAGGAAGATAAAGAAGAAGCTCACATTGCCCTCATGGCGGAGACAACGACATTGAGTCGGAAGAAGATGTTGAAGAGGTAATAGTATATGATTCCTACTCAACTTCAACTTGCTTTTGATGATCTTCTTAAGGACTCGCCACTCTCTCTCGAGTATAAGAACTTGAAAAAGAAATTTTTAAAACTATCACAAAATTTTCATTCCTTACGTAATGAAAACTCAGACTCGATGAAGAGAACCGTGTTCTAAAACTGAAAATCAGCGTCTGGTTGATAACCAGCGTCTGGAAGCTAACAAGCAACCGTAGGTCGAGAGCTCTCAAGCTAAGAGTTACGTAGTTACAGTGATCCTAATCGCAAATCAAATGACTATGAACAAGCATTTCAAAAGTTTCTTGCAGAGAGTGTAACTCAAGCAAGCAAGCTTCAATGATCCGGGGTGTCGATAAAACGACAACTCATGGTCTTGGCTATATACCGATGAAACCCTTTTGGAAAATAATTCAAAGCATCCGATAAATCCCATAGCCATAGTACATGCTTACATTGTACTTATTGTAATAAATGTGGTCATTTGAAAAGTGCATGTAATGTTTTTAAAACTAAGAAGGATAAGCCTCCTTCAAGAACTAACAAGAAAGGACCCAAAAAGATATGGGTACCTAAAGATAAAATAGTCTATGTTGCGGACATGCTTAGCAACAAAGTCAACACACCAGTCTTGGTACTTAGGCAGTGGATGCTCGCGTCACATGACGGGAGAAAAGCATATGTTCCAAGAACTAAGACCTAGAGAATTTGGATTCGTTGGTTTCGGAGGAAACCAGAAAGGTAAAATAGTTGGAATTGGTCGATAGGTAAAGGCTCTCTTCCTTCTATTGATAATGTTTTATATGTTGAAGGACTGAAACATAATCTATTGAGCATAAGTCAATTATGTGACAATGGTTATGAAGTCATCTTTACTGGCTGGATGTTTAGTAAAAAGCAAAAAGCGATGGATCTATATTCTTTACAGAAAGAGGAAACAAAATGTTTATAAAGTTGATCTTTCGAACTTGAAAAACAAGATGTCAAGTGTCTTATATACATTGAAGATGAGCAATGGATTTGGCACAAAAGATTGGGTCATACCAACTTGAGATTAATCTCAAAATTAAACAAGCACAATCTTGTTAAAGGCTTACCAAATCTTAAGTACAAATCGATGCCCTTTGTGAAGCTTGTCCAAGGAAAACAAGTTAAAACTTCCTTTCATTTAAAAATGTTGTTTCAACTTCTAGACCACTTGAACTTTTACTTCTTGATCTTTTTGGTCCCACAAGGACAAATTTCTTTAATCGAAAGAAATATGGTTTAGTCATCGTGGATGATTTTACTAGATGGACATGGGTTAAATTCCTTGCCCACAAGGATGAGTCTTATAAGGTATTTCTTGTTTTTACAAATCAGTTCAAAATGAAAAAGGCATTTGCATTTCCTCTATTAGAAGTGATCATGGGGAGAATTTGAAAATGAGAACTTTCAAAAATTTTGTGAAGAAAATGGCATCTCCCACAATTTCTCCTCTCCTAGAACACCTCAACAAAATGGTGTTGTAGAAAGGAAACATAGGTCCCTCCAGGAAATGGCCAGGACCATGATCAATGAAGGCGATATTGCAAAACATTTTTGGCGAAGTAGTAAACCACGACTTGTTATATTCAAAATAGAATTTATATAAGACCTATTTTGAATAAGACTCTTATGAATTGTGGAAAGGAAGAAAACCAAACATTTCTTACTTTCATCCTTTTGGTTGTATTTGTTATATCCTGAATACTAAAGATCGACTTGGTAAGTTTGATTCCAAGGTCGACAAAGGAATCTTTTGGGATATTCTGAAAGATCTAAAGCTTTTAGAGTATACAACAAAGAAACTTTGACAGTTGAAGAGTCCATTCATGTCAAGTTTGATGATAAGAAGCCCGACAACGCAATGTCGAGCTAGATGAGTTATTTTGATTTAAACCTCGGTGAAAAGCCAGGCGGTGAAAATACATCTTCATCATCCGGTGGTGACAAGGCGAAGAATTCGACTCAGCGGAAGTCAAGCAAGAAAAAGCTGGAAGTACAAAACCAATCATCCAAAAGATCAAATCATAGGAGAACCTAGTGACAAAGTACGAACCAGATCCTCCTTCAAGGAGCATGCTGATTTTGCACTTCTCTCTGAGATGGAACCTAAGACGATTGATCAAGCTTTGGAAGATGAAGGGTGGATTCTAGCTATGCAAGATGAGTTAAATCAGTTCCAAAGGAATGATGTCTGGAAGCTAGTCACTCTACCAGAAGATAAGCAAGCTATTGGTACTAAATGGGTATTCAGAAACAAGCTTGATGAAGACGGTAAAGTTGTGAGAAATAAGGCAAGGTTAGTTGCTCAAGGCTACTCACAAGAAGAAGGTATTGATTTCACTGAAACTTTTGCACCTGTTGCAAGATTAAAATCTATTCGTATTTTACTATCATTTGCAGCACATCATGAGATAACTTTATATCAAATGGATGTGAAAAGTGCTTTTCTAAATGGTTTTATAATCAAGAAGTTTATGTTAAACAACCTCCTGGTTTTGAAGATATTGAATTTCTGAACATGTTTTTAAACTTAAAAAGGCACTATATGGTCTTAAGCAAGCTCCCAGAGCATGGTATGATAGACTAAGTTCCTTTTTAATGGAAAATGGATTTACAAGAGGTTTAGTTGACACTACTCTTTTCAGAAAAACCTCAAACAAGCATTTCATACTTGTTCAAATATATGTTGATGACATTATTTTTGGAGCCACTAATGAAAATCTTTGCAAAGAATTTTCTAAACTTATGCAGGCTGAATTTGAGATGAGCATGATGGGAGAATTGAAGTTCTTCCTTGGAATACAAATCAAGCAATGCAGTGATGGTATTTATATTCATCAAAGCAAATACATCAAAGAATTATTGAAGAAATTCAAGATGCTGGATTGTAAGCCGATGAGCACGCCTATGCATCCTACTTGCTCTCTGAGTAAAGATGAAATTGGTAAGAAGGTAGATCAGAAGCTATACAGAGGTATGATTGGATCTCTACTTTATCTTACGGCTTCAAGACCTGATATTATGTTCAGCGTCTGCCTGTGTGCTAGGTTTCAATCAGATCCTAGAGAATCACACCTAAGTGCTGTTAAAAGAATATTTAGATATTTACAAGGAACTACTAATCTTGGTTTGCTTTATAAGAAATCAAAAGATTACCAATTAGTAGGTTTACGTGATGCTGATTTCTTTGGAGATCGAATTGAAAGAAAAAGCACAAGTGGAGGCCGCCAATTCCTTGGAGCTAATCTTGTGTCTTGGTCAAGCAAAAGGCAAAGCACAATAGCACTCTCAACGGCAGTGAATACATCTCGTGAGAAGTTGCGCTCTCAACTTCGTGGATGAAGTATCAACTTGAAGACTACTTGATAAAAGAGAGTAACATTCCTATCTTACGTGATAATACATCTGCCATATGTCTTACTAAAAATCCTATATTGCATTCTAGAGCAAAGCACATTGAGATTAAGCATCATTTTATAAGAGACTATGTTCAAGGGTATTTTAGAAATAAAATTTGTAGACACCGATCATCGATTGGGTGACATATTTACAAAACCCCTTCTTGAAGATAGATTCAATTTTATAAGAAGAAATTTAAACTTTCATCTTATAAAAGAATGATTAATCTCGGCCGATGATAAACTAAATCTCAAAGATCCGATATGGCATAAGCATGTATGTGCATCAAAGATCCTATCTCATCATACGCATCATAACTCATCATCCGTAAAGTCGGTTTGCGTGCGTCAGAGCACACCCACACGTGTCACACGTGTTAAGGACTCAAGCGTCTCATCATACCTATTGAGTCATGATTATTTACGTTCTTCGATAAAATCTTTTACTTTTATTTTGGCGTCCGCATTTAATGAAAAAGCGAATCTTTATTTTCTTTTCTTTTTGATTTATTTTTATAAGAGAATACGAAGCGATATTTTTGAAAAATAACTGTACCATTCTCCTTTAACTTTCCCACTACTCCACATTTTTCGCTCACTCTGTGTTTTCTGCAAAACTGTACTCGTTCTCTCTTTCCCTCTCCCTCTCTGTGTGTGTGCTTAAACCCTAAAACCTTCATCACCTCCTTCTCTCAACTGCACTCATGGCTGGAGTAACAACATCTGAATATACAGCTATCTATAACACCATGACTGAAGGAAAAGTCCTGTTAGAAAATCGAGTTGATTTGGAAAACTTCAAGCTCTATGGCTTCGACTTCTTCAATGGGTTCAAGGCAATGGGCTGGGAACAATATTTCTTCTGGAATCCGGTTGAGGTTCTGGTGACTGTGATTAAAGAACTTTGGGGTAACGTTCGGTTACATAAAGGTGGCATCTTTGAAGGAACAGTGAAAGGTTTCAAGTTTATTTTTTCCATCAAAAATATTTACGAAGTCCTTTGGGTGTCAGTGTGAAGGCATCGTCTTTTATTCGTAATGGTGGCGCTTTTCATGGGATTGAGAAGGTCAACAATGATCTGTTTGAGAACTACCAAAGAATGAAAGAATCTGGTGAAACACTCATTGCCAAGAATCAAAAGCCATTTCGTAGTTCTTCATAAGATAATCACCAAGAGCGTCTGTTGAAGGTGGCTCTAGTGACATTGTCAACTACGAGCGTAAGTTCATCATGAGACATTTCATGGCTGGAAACAAGGTGAACTCCGCCAAGGTTAATCCACAACAACTCGCTCAATGCTCTAGTCAACTCAAGAAAAGGTGTTCTTTGACAAGAAGAATACCTACAAGTTCATTCCGTATGGTGTCTTGCTCACCAAAATGATGGACAAGAATCTGGTCATAAACAAGCTGACTGCTTTACCAGATCAGGAGAAGGCAAAGTATTTTGGTGCTGATAATATTGTGATTCCTGACACTTTTGGAGTCAACAGCCTGGTAAGAATGAAATTGCTTACTGGGTCCATGATGAAGAAGGTGAAAGTTGAACAACAGGAAGAGGAAGCGGAAAAGAAAACCACCAGAAGCTCAAGGCCTGGTGAGAAAAGATCTGCTGAGTCTCCTTCGAGAGAGACCAGAAGAACAAAACAGAAGGTGGCTCCTGCACCTACTGTTGAAGAACCAGAAGATGAGGACCGAGTTCCCATCAGTCAGGTTCTGAGAAAGAGGAGCAAGCCAGAAGCTGAGAAGCCAGTCTCAGCATCCGGACAACAGAAGAAGGACATTCAGCATCCGCCTCCAGCATCTGCCCCCAGACAGAAGCTCAAAAGATCGGTCAGGCAATCTGAACCTGAACCAAAGGTACTGAATTCTCCTGATGAATCTGTATCTGTTGTTGCATCTGATACCATTACTGCTCCACCACTATCCTTTGCTCAACCACCACAACATCAAACCCTTAAACAGAAAACCTCCATTGCCCCTAAACAACCTATCCAACCATCATCCACTACACTCAATCTCAACCTACCACAAATTTCCCCAAACACTTCACTCACTACATACATTTCCAAGCTTCATTCTCATCCTTTTAACCTACTTTTCAAAACACCCCCCATAAATCCCTTCAAACCCCACTCACCAAAAGCCTACAAAATCACCAAAGCCACTCCCACCTTACTTACTCTTACCATAAAACCAACAGACGCTGGTGAAAAGAAAAATATCTCATACAAACCTCGGTTTATAAAGTATGAGATATATAACAGCATCTACAACCGTCCTTCAACCTGGCATTTAAAAACCTTCACTTCTGGAGCTGCCAGATTGGAGATTGCCGATCCTATAAATGCAACCTTCAAGGATGGAGATGATCACGTCCAAATGTCTTTCAAAGGAAGGTTGAGACCAGCTTCAGGAAGCAGAGCAATTCCCTTCTCTGTTGATCTTCCTCTATCCCTTCCTCGATGCGAACCACTCACATTGGAAGAATGTGGAAGGTGGATCACAGATGATGAAGTCGCCTTCATGGCACATTGCCTTGGCGAGAAAAGGCTTGAAGTTATAAGGCAATATCGAGACCCATCATCCATCTCTGTCAAGATAGTACCAGATAGATAAAGGTGGCTACCTTGGTCTATTCTGGGAAAAGGAAGGAACCCGCTCGGAAGCAAATTTTTCAAAGAAGATCGGGCTAAAGGAATATGAGAAGCGCACCTACCAAGTACAATATTAAGGATTTCTCTAAGCTTCCGATTGCCAAGATCTCTCGAGGATCACGCCGTAAGGTTTTACGACTTCTCAAGAAAGATGAATGGAGAACTGGCTCCTCAAGTCAGCCGCAATCTTTGAAAGGCCACCATTCCTCTTGTTGGGAAAATCAGCAAAGTTATCGACATCAACTTTAACGGTATACTTCGATGATATGTTCGGATGCTCGATGTCAGACCGCATGCATGAAGATCTATAACCAATGGTCAGCTGTGACCAAACTCTTCGATATTGGGTTTACGTGGAGTCAATGGTGCGAATCGTGGAAAGCCAAAGCCTTATTACCACGCCTCGACCCCTAGTGCTAGAAGAATATGACAGGAAAATCTGAGAAGAATCTACCTGGCGAAAATGAAGCACTCTCCTTCACCGTGAAGCTTTGAGTGTCTTTATCGTAAATTTATGGGGAGAAGACGCTGGGAATAGGTTTGACTCTTACACGGTGATGTTGTTCTTCATAGGAAACCATCTTCTTGCATTTGCTTTATCCGTAAGATGTGAAGCATCGATGGCGGTCAGAAGTCGAGCTCGAAGACTCGGAAACTTCATCAAATGGGTCATACCAAATGATGCATTCTTCTTGAGAGCTCAAAGGAAGAAGGATTTGAGGCTGGTTATCCAACCGGGTGCTAGCAGAGCATCGTAAGATGAAATCTGCATTTGTACCGTGTGGACCTTCTACTTCTTCTTCGCAATGGAAATGGTCACCATTCCCAAAGGCAATTTGAAGAAATGAAGGCTACAAACTTGAAGGTTACTCACTAGAGAGCGCTTGAAGCTACTCTCTACGAACGTCTCAATATCCCACCTCCACCTCTTCCAAACCCTTGATTTTTTTTACTTGTGTGTGATATAAAATCTATTTGGTTGATACAATTATATATATAAATATGTTTGATCTAATTATCTGTCTTTTGTACAAATTTTTCTAAGTCTTATTTTGACTATGATGTGTTTTTACACTCTTTTTGTCTGATGACAAAAGGGGGAGTAAAAGAAAGGTATGATGAACACAAAAGAAAGGTATATTGAACACGTGAGAATCCGATTATCCACCATCCGATGGATACACTGGAATATTTTTTTCTTGTGTGTGATATAAAATATGTTTTATTTGGTTGATATATATATATATATAACTGTTTTTTATCTTATTATCTGTCTCTTATTCAAATTTTTCTAAGCAGTATTTTGACTATGATGTGTTTTTACACTCTTTTTGTCTGATGACAAAAGGGGGAGTAAAAGAAAAGGTATGATGAACACGAAAGAAAGGTATATTGAACACGTGAGAATCCGATTCTCCACCATCCGATGTCCACTGTCCGATGGATATAGTATCATGCATATCATTTCATACATAGCATTTTTTGCGCTAATATTCATTGATCTAGTGCTATGATAATGTTTAATAAATTTTCGGTACAATGAAATATATTTGATTAAATCAATCTATTTGGTATATAATCAGCATCCGATCTCACTTTATTAAATACATGCTCTGATACATTTACTGATTTTTCGTAATCACTTAGATGAATTTGCTTACCAAAAATTGCCTTAAAACCTGAATTGTTCATATATATCTAAACTGTTAAATTCAGGGGAGACCCTTAATGTCTTTTTGAAACTAAATTGTTCATCTACCTTAGATGTTTGTCATCATCAAAAAGGGGGAGATTGTTGGAACCTAAACGATTGAGATGTTTAGACCCTCATTAATTTTGATGATAACAAAGTATTCACAAGAGAACAATTTATGTTCTAACATTTCTTGAAGTGTGCAGATACTAATAATACGTATATTCTAAGCCACTCAAGCAAGAAGAAAGTAATTCTCAAGAGAAGGATTCATTCTATGTGTCAGCATCCGGCTCATCCTTGTGAGCGTCTGGAATTTCCTCTTTATACACTATGCTTATCCAATTGCTACAAGCGTCCGAACTTCCGATTCTGAGCGAGCGTCTGAACCTCACTTCTAATCACGTGTTAGTCACGTTGCTGCTCTACCTCTCAGAAGTTTCTGGAACGGATTTCAAAATTGATCTTGAGCGCTAAAATTGTTGTACGAGGTATCAAAGGTGAAACCTTTAACTACAAGACAAAAATCGTACAAGCAAGGTAGTACAAAAACGGTAACATGTACTACTGGGATATTCTCTGCAAAGCAAGAAAGAGACAGCATTTTGAATTTACCTTACTCAATGGTAAGGAGCCATTTTTACCTTAACGGTTATATCCTTGGAACTCCTATATATACCTCATGGTATCCATTGAAGAAGGAATGAACATACTGTGAAAAAGCTTGCTGAAATTCTGCTGAAATATTTACTGAGAACAAGCACTGCTTCTGTGAGCAATCAAGTCTCGTGCTAAGTCTCTGGACTACGTAATCAACTCGGTCCGACCACTTTCTTTAAGAAAGTTTTTCTATAGTTGAGCTTAATCTTTTATCCTCTCTGTGAGAGTTAATTTTAACTGTACTTCAACTCTTTTGTAAAAGTTGTTTTGGCCTAGTTAAGGCTGTATCCTCAAAGGCTCGACTGTATTGAGTCGTTTTGAGAAGTTGAGAGTATTGTCAAGTTGTGACAGTAGAATACTCTTGAGGAAATTGTAATCAGATTGATTATAGTGAAAATCCTTCAGGAACGAAGGGACTAGACGTAGCTATCAGTTTGGTAGTGAACTAGTATAATTTCTGTGTCTCCTGCTTTACTGCTTTCTATTCATTTTTATCTTGCTGCGTTAAAAACAAGTTTTATCAAACTACTTTTTCCAGTGTCCGGTTATACCCAGCATCCGATAAACAAACAATTTTGAAAAACTTGCGTTCTATAGTGTTTCTAACTTAAAGTTTACGAAAAGTTTGTAAACACAATTCAACCCCCCCTTCTTGTGTTCACGTTCATAGAGCTAATCTTGGATATACACGGTTGGATGTAAAAAAATTACCTCAATGCAAGAAGACAAAGAAGTATGGTGTATGGCGAGGCTGAATATCTTTTGCAATATTTTTAGCAACAATTGTTGGGGAATTCGTCTTTCTTTCATGCATACCAGATGGATATAGAAGAACAAGTCACAAATGTGTTTTGGTGTGATGCAAATATGGTGTTGGAATACGAGTATTTTGGTAACGTTATGTCATTAGATACTACATATTGTACCAACCGTGCTAATAGGCCACTTGCTTTCTTTTCTAGTTTCAATCACTATAGGGGTTCAGTCATTTTTGGTGCAACACTATTGTATGACGAGACAGTTGAATCATTTAAATGGTTGTTTGAGACATTCTTACAAGCACACAACTAAAAGAAACCAATGACTATCTTTACTGACCAAGATCAGGCAATGGCCTGGGCACTTGCTGAAGTGATGCCCAAGACTCACTACGGTTTATGCACCTTGCACTTGTTGCAGAACAGAATTAAACACCTTGGAAACTTGATGAAGGGGGAAAGTTAATTTTTTAAGAGATTTCAAGAAATACATGTATGAGTTTGATAGTGAAGCAAATTTTGAGACAGCTTGGATCGACTTGATCAACAACTATAATGTTCATGAAAATAACTAGATCAAATCAGTTTATGCCATTAAAAAAAAGGGCTTCGTGCTACATGAAGAAAGCATTCACACTTGGCATGCGAAGTACCCAACTTAGTGAAAGCTTGAATTCTCACTTCAAATCTAGTATGAAACTGAATGTGGATATCATCCAATTCTTGAAACATTTTGAACAAATTGTTGATGAGAAGAGAGGCAATGAGTTGACTTGTGAGTATGAGTCCCTGCATAAGCTTCCAATGTTAATCTCTGAGTTGTCACCGATACTAGTACAAATGGCAAAAGTATACACATACACACATACACTATATTTGAGTTGTTTCAGAACGAGTTTAAGTTATTCTTAGCTTTATGCATATCAGAGAGAAACGAGTCTCCATCTTTATGTCAATATGTCATCATTATGGTCAACCATGAAGGATCTTGGAGAGTATCATTTGATCGTGCCTCAACCTCCATATCTTACAGTTGTAGAAAGTCTGAGACATTTGGCATACTTTGCTCACATGCACTGAAAGTGTTTGAAGCGAATGATGTTAAGGCCATTCTTGAGAAGTATATTTTAAGAAGGTGGACAAGAGAAGCCCGATGCGACATTGTGCAAGATTTGAAGGGAAAGCATGTCGAAGGAGATCCAAGATTATCTAGCACACGAAGATTTAGACAAGTTGTCTCTAAATTCATCAGATTAGCGGCCGAGGCGTCGACTTGTGAAGAATACCACACGATTGTATATAATAGTGTGGATGTCTTGTGTAAGCAAATAATGGAACTTCGCTTATAAGCTAGAGACAATGGCAATCATAACAGTGATAACCCGGCATTGAAGAGTTATGATGTTATGCAACCGAAGGGTTTCAAGCAACGACTGAGCTTAAAGGGAAATAAGCGATTGAAGAGTTGGGTTGAGAGCCAACCCAATAAAAGAAAAAAAGCTCTACCTACATGACAACCTCACAGTCAAGTATCTCAGGTAAATAAGTCAATGTGTAGATCACTTGTTTTAATTTTACATGTACCATGACTTGTTTTAATTTTATATAATCATGTTAGGATAAAGAAGTAACAAGTTATCTGCCTGAGGGAGTATCTTGTTTGGCACCTCCAACTTATGAGCCCCCTCAAACACAAGAGGATCAATTTAGTTTCACTGCATTTTTTATGGTAATTTCATCTGTCTTTTATAAAAGGGGATTATCCTTACTTTTACACTTGTCATGATTTTGATTAGTTTGTTATTATGTAAGCACCCCTTAGTGATACAAACACTGAAAGTCTGTTATGAAGAAGACATTGGAGCTGTTATGTACAAAGAAGAAGACACTGGAGTTATTATGTACAAAGAAGAATCAGAGTTGTTTTGGGAATTTTGGTGTTACTAATTTTTGGTACAGCAAATACTGATATTTTGGTATGTCAATGATATTGATATTTTGGTGTTACTAGTTTATGGTACAGCAAATACTGATATATTGCCAATTCTATAACTAATATTTGGCACAACAATTTAGGTCACTGATATATTGCCAATTCTATAACTAGTTTATGTCACATTTGCTGTCACTTGTCTCTTGTCAAACCTGTTTGTCTTTAAAAGAACAAAATGCTCTTAAAGGCTCTTAAAAGGGCAAAACCAGTAAACCAGTATTTTTACAAAATGCTCTTAAAGGCAAAAAACAGCAAAATGCTCTTAAAGGAAACCAAACTTGTAACGTGAACAAAAGAAGCTCAATTCATTATGTGAGACAAGAGTTACAAACTTGTAATAGACAAGAAATACTTTACAATTGAACTACAATTCATTGTGTACATAATGTCCTAAAGCTACTTTACAATTGAACTAGTAATCATACACCATCAGTTTCTCATCTTTGGAATAGTAATATGCCTTTAGCTCAACCACATTCTCATGTTTAAGACTTCCAGCAATATCCATGTGATGCTCAAAATCCTTCTTTCCAAGGGATGCATAATTACAATTGATGCAAGGCTAATAACACATTCTGCAGACCTTGCATCATTTCACTATGCAGATCTTAATAACAGAGGCAGCTCCAATCAGCAATTGAATCAACCAGTAAATTAAATCAACCAGTAATTGAATAACAGAGGCATCATTTCACCAGCAATTGAATCAACCAGTAAACCATTAAAAACCAGTAAAACCAGCAAAAACCAATAAAACCAGCAACTGAACCAGTAAAATGCTCTTTCTCATTACAATAAACATAGCCAAATTCCACACCCTTCCTTCTGATCTCATCTTTCTGAACATCGAAAGTGCTTCAAGCCACTCACCATTGCACACGGTTCCACAAATCACGGCAGTCCAGGAAGTCAAGTCTCTAACAGGCATTTCTTCAAACAACTTACGCACATCTTCCAAACTACCACACTTTGCAAACATGTCAATCACAGCACACTGAACATAAAGATTAGGCTTTGCATCATTGTCGAGGGTAGGTGTAATTATCAGGGGTCACCCCTTGTCTGAGCATGGAGTGATATAACTGAATGGCTTGGGTGAAGTGTCCGAAACCAACCAAACCTCGGAGACTCGCATTCCAAGCAACGTTGGACTTGAGGGTAGTTGAGTGAATGCGAGAAAAGCGTAAAGCGAGAATCAAGGCGTTCGGGGGTTCGCCGGCGAGAAGGAGGGAGATCCGCGCAACGCTGCGACGGCAGCAGAGACGCGTCGGTGCTGCACGATCGGGTGTTGAAGGGAAGCTGTCCTGTTGTGTTTCTGAAGTTTTTTGAAAAAAAGAGAGAAAGCAAGGGCCACGTGGCACCATCTGACCGCTCCATTTGTTCCAACAGACGCGAATGAAAGGAAGGCAAAGTGCAGTTCGCGCCTCAACGTTAGACAATCCTCTCCCGGAGGGTTACATGGATAGGGACGAAAGGAAATTAAATAGGGGATTTGTTTTAAAAACTGACCGAACATGTCCATTGTCGAGCCTTAGAGCAAATTAGACGTGTGTATTAGTAATAGAAATACAAACATTATATATGCACTAGTGCATAATACTCTCATGAAGGAAATGTGCTTTACACCATGGGAATCAAAGGAGGAGGACAAAAATGCCCAAAATACCATGAAAGTCAAGATTCTTTAGAAAGATGCTCCTACTGATTATATTGTTGATATTGTCATGGCTAAATCTGAATCTTAGCAAGAAGGAAAACAAGAAACACAACTGATACAACGATGTGGTCATGCAAGGTGAAAACTATTCCATGGGAGTGTTTATGGGGATTTCGTGTTTGAATTATTGAACTACCTAATCCGTGTTAGGAGGCAAATTATAAATTTGGGGAATTTCGACAGGATCTGAATTCGACAAGTGAAAGTACGAGAAGAACAGAATAATAGAACAGAAAATAAACTGAATTCGACAAGTGAAAGTACGAGAAGAACAGAATAATAGAACAGAAAATAAACTAAGTTTAAAAGGACCGGGTGACTTGGCGGTTGTTCGACGAGGCGTGTGAAGCGTTGAAGATGTCAACATGGAAACGGTCAAATTAGACTGAGGCTTTAAACAGAATGTAGATAGCTCGACAAGAAGTGATACTATCGAAGTTTAGTAGTTTAGATAAATTAACTACCGACCCTGTATCCGTACACGTGTCAGGTCGGATGATAGGTAGTTTTTGCATTTTTTGCCTATAAATAGTAGTTCATACGATGTAATAAAGGTTGGATACGTGATCTAATTCCTAATATCTCGACGGCTAAAGAAGATTAACGGAAAATGATCATCGTATGCCTTCCACCCCTTATCTTTCTGCATTTTAATCAAGTTTCAATTTATTTTCAATTCTTTGCATTTCCACTTATGTCATTTACATTCCAATCAATTTGTATTTCTTCGTTTCACATTTACATTCTTTAAGTCATTGTCATTTACTGTTTCTGCACTTTTACTTTCAAAGTCATTTACATTTTTTTTCTTCAATTCATGTTCTTTATACTTCTGTTATTTAAGTTCTTGCATTTACACGTTTCATTTAAATTCATGTCTTTTTAACAGCGTTCTTTAAATTCTATCTATTACTTGTTTTCTTATACATTTCTGCGTTAACTTCATTCGCATGTTGGGCTTCAGTGATGTATGCCCCATGACATCGCAGTAGTGCATTCTTGTTTTAAATTTTGCTCTAACTTGCTTGTAAACCAAGTTATTGGCTTTCGACAACCAATCTTGTTTATTTAAGTCTATAGTGCCATTTCGACAAAAATTCAATTTTTGTTGGAAGTTATCGTAATCAAATTTGGCATAAGACACAAATATTCATGGCTCTGAAGCCAAGAATGTTACAAACTGATAACGCGTCAAGCAATTGACCGTTAATTTAAAAAAAAACCATTGTTTTCAAAACGAGATTACCACGTAACTTGTTCGGATTCACAATTGCTTGATCATCAAAATTTATTTGTTTGTTTGATGAATTTGGTAGATCATTCAAGATCATCAAAATTGGTAAAATCATACCAGAAACCAAATTTCTCCATAAACAATCCGTCAAACAAACAAATATTTAACAGACAATTGTAAATTTGACAAATTATGTGGTAATCTCGTTTAAACAACGGGTCTTATGTTATTGTCACTTGACATGTGATTCTCTTGATAGCAAGCCATCAAGGATTTTGTCGAAGTTGATGAGAACTTATCCAAGAGTCAACTTAAGCAATTTGCCAAGGACTTTCTCTGGTTCGTCTTTAACAAAACATGATGAAATATATAATGAATGATCTGGAAGATCAAGCAATGGGAAATGAAATGCATGGGACACCATTAACATGAAGACAAGTAAAATACAAATACATAATGCATAATAAAAATGCAAGCGCATAAAAGCCATAAAAAGGAGTAAATTGTAGAAAATTAAAGAGAGTAAAGTAAACGCAAAGAATATAAAGGGTAAAGAAAGCTAAGTTTTATCAAGAATTTGAAATACAAGTAAGTAAAGAAACTTCGAAAAAGGGTGCCGAAAAGTAAAATGCAATAAAGTAGATAATGGGAGTGAAGAGTTGTAGAAAGAGAAGAACATTATGAAATTAAAGTGCAAAGACCATAAAATGTATGAAAGTAAAGAACATTAATTAAAATTACATTGATAACACAAAACGAAATAGACAGCACTTTTTTTTTGGCCTTCGCTAGTGCTTAAAAGCGCTTCCTATGTAGCCGCTAGTGATCTGCATAAAAAAGACAACATTTTATAAGCACTAACGAAAATTAGAATCGCTAGCGCTTTCTTGAAAAAACGCTATCTATTGTTGATAATAGATAACACTTTTTAAAGGAAGCGCTATCTATTAACGGAACTTTGCTAGTGCTTCCTTGAAAAAGCGCTATATATTCTCAACAGCACATAGCGCTTTATCAAGAAAGCGCTAGCTATTCTCCTTTTTTTTTTTTTTTTACAGTAGCAGTATATATATTACAGCTACTGATAATTCTTAAAACCCGGCCAATACAATTTCTACCAAAATTTTGGCAGAATCTCCCCTAAAATATAGACATTTCAAAATAACATAAGTATCTGTATAATTACAACAAACAATATGCCAACCAAAATAATGCCTCACATGGGCTAACAACATACATCTAACTACTACTATATATAGTATAATGAATTGCTAACTTAGAAATTCATGTCAAATAGTAACAATACACCTCACAAAAAAGAAGTAAACCAGAGATTGATGGTGTATATATATATATATATATATATATATATATATATATATATATATATATATCTTACAGCTTGATAACATGAGATCGAGCCAAACTGTATGAGACGCGAAACCAATTAAAAGTGATTCCATCTATCTATCTGCAAAAAAATTAAAAATTAGACACAAGTAATTAGACACACAAGTAATTTAACAAGTACATAATTCATAGTCATTTAACTAAAAACACACAATTTACCTTTCCTTTTTCTTTTCCTCCGACTGATCCAAAGCCCCTCTTTATGATCATGTCTATTATATGTATCATCCTCTCTTGATGTACTTTTCTCACCAAACAGTGATTGTATCGCAACGAACGGGTCATCTTCAATATCAGTATCTTCATTTGCTTGATCATCAATCCCATTAACAATTTTTTTTCGCCAACAAAACAATGGACTAATTCACATCAGATGGATCAGTGACATAAAACACTTGTTGAGCTTGCAGTGCTAAAATATGAGAGTCATCTTTATATCCTAACTTATTGAAATTCACCCGTATGAACCCCAAATCATCCGTTTCTATACCGTAATTATTGTCAACCCACTTACATTGGAATATAGGCACCCGAAACATCGCATAATCCAACTCCCATATGTGTCCAATGACCCCGATGCATGACATATTCGCATAAATGAGATTTCTGTCTTTGGCACTTGAGATATGCATAGCTTAAGCAATAAGAGTGACCCCATTATTTTGCATTTTACTCTGATCATCATGTTCTTTCGTATAGAATGTGTACCCATTAATCAAATAACCGGTGTAAGAGATAACATGTATAGCTGGACCTTTAGCTAACCATCTCAATCTTTTTGAAACCAAGCTAGGATTTGCATTAAACTCTTCAGAAATGTTATCTCTTAGCCACGTTATAAAATACCGATTGTGTTCTCTTGATAACCAGTTTTGATTCTTATTTGGG
This sequence comes from Calophaca sinica, assembly GCA_037113605.1. NCBI lineage: Eukaryota > Viridiplantae > Streptophyta > Magnoliopsida > Fabales > Fabaceae > Calophaca > Calophaca sinica. The sequence continues at coordinate 87,704,180 of CM073732.1, read as the reverse complement.
TACATATGTTTGAGAATTTCGTTGTGTTTCACAATATAGGACTCAACCTCATCGGCGTTGTGTAAAACATATAAGTGTGCTTGCTCCATCAGTTGACTTGATATAGTCAATATTTTACATCCAGTAATCCCTTTCCCTTTGCTTCCTCCTGTCTGACGAGATGTCGGCATCTCTATGTTACATCCAACGTTAGATAGGTAGTCAGAACAGAATTCAACAACTTCTTCGACTGAGTATCGCTTAACAATACAACCCTCTGGCCGTGATCGGTTTTTCACATACCCTTTTAATATCTTCATGTAACGCTCAAACGGGTACATCCATCTCATGTAAGCTGGTCCACACAATTGTGTCTCCCTAACCAGATGAATTGTCAAATGAATCAGTATGTCAAAGAATGAAGGTGGGAAATACATCTTAAGCTCACACAAAATCAAAACAACTTCTATTTGCAATAGTGGCAACTTTCCTGGGTCAATCACTTTGTTGCAGATTGTCTTGAAGAAGAAACAAAGTTTAGTTAAGGTATTCCGCACTTTGATGGGCAAAATGGATCGTATGCCAATGGGTAGCAAATTCTCCATGAGAACATGGCAATCATGAGACTTCAGACCCTTTAAGTTGAGATCTCTCATTGATATGAGGTTTCTAATGTTTGAAGAGTACGCCTCTGGAACCTTAACTCCATGAAGAAACTTACAAAGAACCGTTTTCTCTTTTCTAGACAAAGGATGAGCAGCTGAAGGTAGATATATACATAGTTTCCCCTTCTTTACTGGTCCCAATTCCCGTCTCAGTCCCATACTAACCAAATCCCGCCTTGTATTGATGCCATCTTTAGTCTTCCCGGGCACATTGAGTAAGGTACCAATGACACTATCAAAGACTTTTTTTTTAACATGCATCTCATCAATGAAATGTCTCACGTACAATGACTCCCAATATGGCAGCTCAAAAGAAAATCGACCTTTTCTTCCACCCTCATGTGACAAGCTCTCCCGCAAAAGGTTTCCCGAATTCAATACTCAAATCTTTTACCGTTTCAAACAGTTGTGCACCTGTCAAAGACAAATGAGCTCTACGTTCTTCAGTATTCCCATCAAATGCTTTCCTCCACGACCGAAAATGATGCTTTTGAGGAAAAATACTACGATGCCCAAGGAAGACATTCTTCTTACCATGTTCCAATCGCATCCAATCGGTACCATCTTCACATATAGGGCATGCACACTGGCCTTTGGTACTGTATTCAGACAAATTACCGTATGCCAGAAAATCGTTAATTGTGCCAAAGATCATAGTCCTCAAGATGAAACTTTCTTCTCTGTACCCATCGTACACATCTATACCCGTCTCCCACATTTGCTTCAAGTCTTCAATTAAAAGCACCAAGAATATGTCTATATCATTTCCTGGTTGTTTGGGCCCAGAAATTAACATAGACAACATCATATATTTGTGCTTCATGCATAGCCATGGAGGTAGGTTATAAATCACCAAAATCACTGGCCATGTACTATGAGAGCTACTCTGAACACCATGCGAGTTAAACCCATCAGTAGACAATGCATGTCTTAGGTTTCTTGGTTCTTTCCCAAAATCAGGATACTCAATATCAATTTTTTTCCATTGAGGAGAATCTGCCAAGTGCCGTAGCATGCCATCCTTAATCCTTTCATCCTCATGCTATGTCAAGTGTTTTGCATCTTCTGAACTACGGAACATGCGCTTGAATCTGGGAATTATGGGAAAATACCAAATAACCTTCTCTAGAGCTTCCATCTTTTTATACCCTGAGGCTTTGCATTTAGGACACGAATTTAACGATACATATTCATTTCTAAATAAAATGAAATCGTTAGGACAAGCGTGTATTTTCTCATAGCCCATGCCAATAGAGTGTAACATTTGTTTAGCCTCATATGTCCGACCAGGAAGCACATTATCATTCGACAACATATCTTTCAATAAGGTGAGTAAGTCTGTAAAGCTCTTATCAGTTAACCCATTGCCCGATTTCAAGTTATACAACTTTAACATCGCCGATAATCTCGTGAATTTCGCACAACCAACGGCTTCTCCGCATCACTTACCAACTTCTTAAACATTTGAGGACAATCACGGAGATCTTCTTCAACCGCATTTGCCATGTCTTCAAAATGGTCGCCATAATATGGATTTGTACCGGCGTCTTCTGATGCATATCTCCCACTCTTCCCCATATTAGAAGATTCACCTCTTTTCTCACCGTGCTTTGTCCAACAGTTATAACTCTGATTAATTCCATTGCTCACTAAATATCCTTCCAATTCCTGAACATTAACTCGACCTACATAACAATAACTCAAACAAGGACATACGATTCTACTCAAGTCTATTTCTTTTTCATGCTGAACTACAAACCTAATAAAATCTTGCACTCCATCCCTATATTCTTTCGACAAATGATTGACAAACATCCACTTCCGATCCATTCTAATTTCAACCTTTACAAATTCAACAATCATTCCCATTAATATAACATAATATTAAAAGTATTTGTATTCTTAATATTTTACCACTAAATATAGTCAAAACTTGATAATCTAACGCATCGGGCTATAGCTAATGCTATGCCATCAATCCACAATTCACAGTTCGTATTCAATTAATTGTTTGAATTTTTAACAAAAATTTGGCAGACTCTCCCCTAAAATATGGACATTTCAAAATATATCCAATCTAATCAAACATAAAACACTTCAAAGTTCAACACATGTTCAATCTTTTTACATAATTATTCCTTTTGTAAACCACCACCAAGGTAACCAAAACTTCCTATTCTTTCAACCCAAAAGAACATTATAAGAACCAGCAGAGCAACAACATCAAAAAAGCCCTAGCATCAAAACAAACTCTACTATAAAACCATACAAATCAAACAACACTTAATTTTTTCTACCTCACTGTGAGATGCAAACAAAAACCTAGCAGCAGAAGCAAGAAAGAGGAGAAAGAGGACTTACCAACAGGAAAAACCAAACATAGCCTTTCTTCCAAGAATCGAACCTTTCTTCTTTAGTGCGAAACCAAACCCCGAAGTTCAGAAGAGACAACCATAGTAGCAGGCTTAAACCTACACAAATAAGGAAACAATAAAAACAAAACCCAAAAGAAAAGAACTAAATAAAGAAACGCGTCGCATCTCCAATCCAATGAACAGAATAAAACCATTATATAATAATGAGAGAAAACGTGTCGTTGCGAGAAGAAGGAGCAATGCGCACGGAGAAATGCATGAACGCTGTGAGAGAGAGCAAACGATCGAGCTCAACAGCGACTAGAGAGCTCAACATCGACGAGAGAGAGAGAAAGATATGGACGCTATAAGACAGAGCTAAAGAGAGCAAACTATCGAGTAGCAAACAGAGTAACACAGACAGAGTATGGCGCGTTATAATTTTTTTTAGGTCATAGATAGCGCTTCTATGAGAAAGCGCTAGTGATTATGGAATAGGGTTAGCGCTTTCCTGCAGAAGCGCTAGCAATGATTCATAAAGGATGGCGCTTTCGTGAAAAAGCGCTAGCGATTCTTGACGCTCCAAAGTTAGTAGTGCTTTCCTGGGGAAGTGCTAGCTATTAATGAACCCTCAGTAGCGCTTTCTTAGGTAAACGCTAGTGAATGTTTTACCGCATTTTTAGCTAGCGCTTTAGTTAAAAGCGCTGTTTAAGGTGGCGCCATATATTACAAAATCTACTGTAGTGGAAGGAGTACTTGATCCGAATCCGTTTAGTCTACTAGATGTGAGATGTATGGGAGAAAAATCAAGTATCCAACCTCTATTACATCATTTGTTCTAATATTTATAAGTAGAAAAGGAAAATAACTACCTAACTATCTACTTGACATGTGATCAGCAGTTACATTGTTTCTTTATCCTAATTATTCGACGAAAGTAATTTTGTCAATGATAAAAGCTTAACCTAGAGCTAGCCTTTACTAGAAACGTTCTAATACATAGCCAATTTGAACAAGTCTTCATTGGCCCTGACAGATTTTGTTGAATTCATTCGACGAACTTGATATTGATTATTTTTTTGACAATAAAAATTCCCTACTCGAATCAAATGTCAAGTTATTTATAACTTAGTCATTTTTCTCGTTTACCTTCGCATACTCCTCTAACAAGAGAAGTATTCTTTACTTAGGCATACATGAACCTTTGTCAATATTCTTTTTCTTGCCTGTCGAAACCAAATTTACAATTTGGCACCTAACAAATGCCCACCAAATTTTGGCTTTCGACAACATTCTAGAGAAAGGAAAAATTTATCGTCCAATAATTAATTGTTATTTTTAATAACATGTCATCACACACCCACTCTTCCATTTTCTCCCAGAATGTAAGGGTCATGATGGCTTTTAGAGATTTGGTAGTTGTAAAATTTTGAAACTTCCATTTTCTCTCTAGTTTTCTTTGCAGTCATTTTATGGCAACTTCAAGCAAACCGAACCCAAGTTCCGACGAGCAAAATAGAATTGTGTTGCGTGATGCTTTAGTAGAAGAATACACAACGTAGCAAAAATCTAAGGTAATTTTACCTTATCCTCACAATCCTTTGAATATAACTGATACTCCTTCAGCTTTTCTGGGTCCTATTTTCATTGCGCAATCTTTTCCTCAAAAGTTTGAATCAAGCTTCCCAAATGTTGAAGGTTCCACTGATATCCTTGCTGCCTCTTCTTCTTTGTCATTCATTATTTTCTTAAAAACACAAGGTTATTCAGGATACCTCTAGGGAAAATTAAAAGATATCTTGAATGGCTCGGCTAAATTGAAACCATGAAGCCAAAATTTGGAAAGAAATTGGCATTTACCATGTTATTCAACTTTTGAAACATTCTTTTATGCTTGAACCCACAATGTTAGGTGCATCAGTATTCTTTTGGAACACAACTACCGACAATTTTTTACTTTCCTTGTGGAACGATGGGTTCCACTCTATTTGATGTCGCTGTTGTCACCGGTCTTTGACCAGAAGGCAACATGATTCATCCTTTGCTTGAACCAAAGAATATAATCGACGTGTTTTCTGGTAGTCCTGGTTCTTTCTCCAAGTTCATTAATCATTATATTCAAACCACCCTAACCATTTCCGACGAGGAGCATATTTCTTTCCTCTTTCTTTGGCTGTCGGCTTTTGTTATTTGCAAAAAAGAATGTTCAAATTTCCCTAACCATTCTTAACCTAGCCAACTTGATTCATGAAGGTAAGAGTTGGGCTCTTGGCAAATTTTTGTTGGCCAATCTCTTTCAAAGTATGAAAACCTTGAATGACACGGTGAAAAACAATGCCAAGAAAAGTCCAATAGGTGGCCCTTTGTGGTTCTTCCAATTGTGGTTGAATGCTACATTTCAAGGCAACATAGGCAATTTTGGTATTTTCTTATTAACCTTCTATGAGCATGTCAAATGCTTTTGACTGACACCATTGGTGTGCTGGAAACAATGCCTCAAGGATCCAACACACCAATGACTCTACTTCAACTCCTTCTGTAGATCATATCAAGGTATTATTTATAAGGATTGTTGTTTTTTTAGCCTTATAGTTGTTTCTTACTATTTTGTGTAACAATTGAAACAATCAATCACTGAAGAGGCCATCTTCAAGAGATCTCCTTTTGTTGAGACACTTTCTTCTAGTTCCAACAAGGTATTGAATGTCTGTTATTTTGATTCCAATATACCTTGAGTTCTCAACTTACATTTAACGAAGTTTTTTGACAGGAAATACCTTTTGATCGAATCGATCCTGAACCTTTAACTGAAATTTCTGTCGAGGCACAACTACATCAGGAACTTCCTCAATCACTTGAGGTAATTTTATAATTCTCGTTGCTTGGTTGCTTTTCATCACGTCACTTTAACTTTATTTAATTCATTCACTACGAAGCATTTGATTTGAATCAAGCTGGAAATGTTGGTGACACCCAATAAATGGACTTAGACTTCGACCAACAAACTTCTCTACCTGACCAAACAGCTCTTGAATAAACTCTACCTCAACAAACCTCTCCTGTCGAGGCAAGGTAAGAGGCTGATGCCCTCTAAAACGTTGAGACGGTATCCCCTGTGGTGATTACTGCTGAAGATTTTGACATGGATCAATTTTTTCCTGCTCTGACTGTTGGATTGAGCGCTTACCCCTAGACAAAAGCTATAACTATTAGTCAGGGAACAACCCTTTCTACTTAATCGTTACAGCCCAAGCGCCACGTGTGAACCGTGACTTGACCCCACCTGGGCCTCTGCCACGGGACAATTGATGCCACATCCCGGCAATAATCTCCCCCTCAGTAATTTCTCCCGCTGGGAATCGAACACGTGACCTTGGCTCTGATACCAATTGTTGGATCAAGCGCTTACCACTAGGCCAAAAGCTATATTGGAACCTAAATGATTGAGAAGTTTAGACCCTAATTAATTTTGATGATAACAAAGTACTTACAAGAGAACAATTTAACTTCTAATAAGTCTTGAAGTGTGTAGGTATTAAAAATCATTCATGTCTTATGACTCACTCAAGCAAGAAGAAGAATTTCACAAGAAGATGAATACATTCCTATGTGTCTGCATTCGATTCACTCAAGCATCTTGTTATATGCACTTTTAGCGAGCGTTCGGTAGTGGAATCTTATGACACGTGGTTACTCAATTGCTACAAGCGTCCATTTTGATTTCTGAGCGAGCATCTGGTCTTTTAATGAATCACGTGATGGTCACGTTTATTCTCTCCGTCCTCAGCTTTCATGGAATGGTATTCGAATTTGATTTTATGCGCTCATTTTTATGTACGAGGTATCAAAGGTGACACCTTTATGTTGGGTTTTCAAGAGGAATAATTTTAATTTTCATTATAGAAAAATCCTCTTGAGCAGAAAAAACCCTTTTCCCATGGATCATGCATTGCTCATGAATCACAAATAACATGATAGTTTGTAGTGTTTACCTCTTGAAGCGTAGAGAAGATCGATCACCAACACCACGATCTTGTAGTGTCTCTACTCAGTCCACACGAACGGTAGCCTCGGAATACGTCTTGCTAGTTGACGGCAACAGGAAAGAGGCATAGAAAGGTCTAAGAAGCATAGACTAGGGTTGGAGCGTTAAGCTTATATACTCCCTTCCTTTCATTATGTTACCCTAATGGGCCTCATACAATATGAGCCCATTTCCTTCTTATTTAATTAAATCATTATTTAATTAAATAATCTGATTCCGATTAAACCGTTCTATCGTGTGACCCTATAGGTTCCCATTAAGTTGACAATAATATTAAATATTAAAATAATATTAAATATTATAAACAATGAGCGGCATCTAGCAATGCATCATTGCTACCCAATTAACGGGGAAAAATCGGTGATCCGATTTTAACCTTACCGCGACCAAGATTACTGTGAAGTCGATGTCCCTTCGTCCATGTGTCCTAATTGAACACGAGGCATAAATGTGTCATCCTCGTTAAGTCCAATCATATGTTCCTCGATACCAGAATGGACGTGTAATCACAAGCGGGCCCAATATCATATATTGACCCACTCCGCTGCGTGGCCACGCATATTTCACGTCTCACTCTATCGAGAGGCCCAAGACATTACTCCTGTTATGTAGGAGGGACGAATCCTGTCTACATCACTCGCACCCCTCAACATGATTCATTGAAGGCCCAACTACTATCTTTATGATCATCCTGTTACGGATGACGTTTGATAGCATTAAAGCCTACAACTCCACATGTAGGAATCGCAGTGACTTCAAGTCAAAGGACTACTTCACTATGGTCGCCATGAGGAGCGCCTATGGCACTTGCATAACTATTATAAAGCGTCCTCATAGTGGGTCAGTCCAATATAAATATTACTCCTAATATTTATACCTCTGTGCCGACTTGATATCGCATATCCATGACCCATGAGATGTGGTCATCAGTCTACTCACACAATAGTCTCTATGCATTATTGTCGTCCTAATTAACAATAATACTCGACTACAGATGCTTTAAGAATAACGTTCTATATGTTCAATGGGGTCTCATGATCAAGTCGCACTTGATGTTCCATGAAACGAACTGTCTATTCTAAGGACTTTATTATACTATAAAATAAATAACACAATAAATGAAATGCCTCATATATATATATATATATATATAAAATATATAATCAAAGTCATGACACAAATGATAATCTACTAAAACTAGATTGGCCACTAGGGCTTACACCAACAATCTCCCACTAGCACTAGAACCAATCGGACATCAATCTAATACCCATCGATCTAGTGTGAGCATCATGCTTCTGCTGAGCAAGAGGCTTCGTCAGTGGGTTTGCAACATTGTCCAGTGTAGGTACTCTGCATATCTTTACATCTCCTCTATCGATGATCTCTCGAATGAGATGGAAACGCCTAAGTATATGTTTGGATCGCTGGTGAGATCTAGGTTCCTTAGCTTGCGCGATTACTCCATTGTTATCACAAAAGAGGTCAATCGGGTCTGAAATGCTAGGAACAACGCCAAGTTCACTAATGAACTTCCTGATCCAAACGGCCTCTTTGGCTGCATTAGAGGCAGCTATATACTCAACCTCTGTAGTAGAATCAGCGACTGTCTCTTGCTTTGAACTCTTCCAGCTAACAGCTCCGCCATTTAGGCAAAACATAAACCCCGATCGCGATCGGGAATCATCCCTGTCGGTTTGGAAGCTAGCATCAGTGTAACCCTTTACAATAAGCTCTTCCTCACCGCCATATACCAAGAACGAATCCTTAGTCTTTCTCAAGTACTTAAGGATGTTCTTGACAGCTGTCCAATGGCCTTAACCAGGGTCAGATTGATATCTTCTCGATACGCTTAAAGCATACGAGATATCTGGTCTAGTACACATCACAGCGTACATGATAGAACCAATTGCCGAAGCATATGGAACTTTACTCATGCGTTCCCTTTCATCTGATGAGGTAGGGCATTATCCCTTGGACAAATACACGCCATGTGACATAGGCAAGAGACCTTTCTTGGAATCTTGCATATTAAAGCGCCTAAGCACTTTGTCAACATATGTACTCTGACTAAGGCCGAGTAGCCTCAGTAATCTATCTCTGTAGATCCTGATTCCTAGCACGTAGGATGCCTCGCCTAAGTCTTTCATCGAGAAACATTTCCCTAACCATGTTTTCACATTTTGCAGTGTAGGAATATCATTTCCGATGAGTAGTATGTCATCCACATACAATACCAGAAAAACAATTATACTCCCACTAACCTTCTTGTAGACACAAGGCTCATCTTTGTTCTTGATGAATCCAAACTGTCTTACAGTTTCATCAAAACGAAGATTCCAACTTCTAGAAGCTTGCTTTAATCCATAAATGGAACTTTGTAACTTGCATACCTTTTCAACATTTTTTGGATCGACAAAACCCTCGGGTTGTGTCATGTACACATCCTCGAGAAGATTCCCATTAAGGAATGCAGTCTTGACATCCATCTGCCAGATCTCATAGTCATGGTATGCAGCAATGGCAAGTAGGATCCGGACGGATTTAAGCATTGCGACTGGGGAGAAAGTTTCATCATAGTCTATTCCATGAATTTGCTTGAACCCTTTCGCCACCAATCGTGCCTTGAAGGTATTCACCTTACCATCCATGTCAGTCTTCTTCTTGAAGACCCACTTGCACCCTATGGGTTTTACCCCTTTGGGTGGCTCAACCAAGGTCCATATCTAGTTAGTGTACATGGACTCCATCTCAGATCCCATGGCCTCTAGCCACTTCTCAGATTATGGGCCAATTACGGCCTCCTGGTAAGTCACAGGCTCATCTTGATCAATGAGTAGCACATCACCTTCTTGAGTTAGGAGAAGTCCATATCTCTCAGGTTGGCGACGTGACCTGCTAGACCTACGCGGATCTTGTGCTACTTGAACCATTGGTTGAACCACAACACTTTGTGGTATTGGTTCTTGTTCCATTACAGGTGGTTTAGTATTTTGTGGGTCTTGGATTTCTCCAAGTTCTATATTCCTCCCACTGGCTCTTTTAGAGATGTATTCCTTCTCAAGGAACACTCCAGTCCTTGCAACAAACACTTTGTCCTCGGAGGTGTTGTAGAAATAGTATCCCTTAGTTTCCTTAGGGTACCCCACAAATATACATTTATCTGATTTAGGTCCAAGTTTATCTGAAATCATACGTTTCACATAAACATGGCAGCCCCAAATCTTTAGAAAGGACATACTGGGTCTTCGACCCGTCCATATCTCATATGGTGTCTTTTCAACCGCCTTAGATGGAACACGGTTAAGGGTGAAAGCAGCTGTAAGTAAAGCATATCCCCAGAAAGAGTCATGGAGGTCTGACTGACTCATCATAGATCGAACCATGTCTAACAAGGTACGATTCCTCCTTTCGGACACACCATTCCATTGTGGTGTTCCTGGTGGTGTGAGTTGGGATACTATCCCACACTCCTTCAGATAGTCATCAAACTCCTGGCTTAAGTACTCACCACCACGATCTGATCGTATGGCCTTAATACTCTTACCAAGTTGGTTCTCCACTTCGTTCTTGAATTCTTTGAATTTTTCAAAGGTTTCAGACTTGTGTTTCATTAGATACACAAACCCATATCTACTGAAATCATCAGTAAATGTAACGGCAGTAGGAAAACCACCTCTAGCGCTTTGCTTAGTGGACCACATACATCACTATGTATTAAGCCCAAAGATGACTAGCCCTTTCACCTTGTCCGATGAACGGGACCTTGGTCATCTTTCCCAATAAGCAAGATTCGTGATACCTCAAATGATTCATAATCAAATGAGTCCAAGAGTCCAACTTTATGGAGTTTGGAAATACGCTTCTCACCTATATGGCCTAAACAGCGGTGCGAAGGTATGTCGGGTTCAAATCATTTGGTTTGACCTTTTTCGCATTTATGTTAAAAATAGGCATATCAAGATCAAGGACATAAAGCCCATTACTCATAGGTGCACTAGCGTAGAAAACATCATCCAAATAAAGCGAACAATATTTGTCCTTAATAATAATATTAAAACCTTTCTTATCCAAACAAGAAATAGAGATAATGTTTCTGCTAATTACTGGAACAAAATAACAATTATCCAATTCCACAATAAGCCCAGAGGGTAAAGTCAAAACATAAGACCCTACAGCTAATGCAGCAACCTTTGCTCCATTTCCAACTCGTAGGTCCACTTCGCCCTTGGTCAAAGTCCTACTCCTTCTTAGTCCCTGCACATTAGTACAAATGTGAGAACCACATCCGGTATCTAATACCCATGATGCTGAAGTAGATAAATTAACCTCAATAACATAAATACCTGAAGTGGAAGTCTCACTTCCTTTCTTCTTCTTGCACTCTTCTAGGTATTTTGGACAGTTCCTCCTCCAATGTCCAGGTTTTCCACAATGGAAGCAGGAAGCATCCTTAGCAACCCTCGTCACGGGCTTCGGCTAGAAGAACTTTGCTTGAACTGTTTCTTGCCCTTGTCCTTCGTAGCCCAAGAAGCAGGCCTCTTGCCCTTCCCCTTTCCATAGTTGACCATCATAATGGCCTTTCCCTTTCCCTTGTTAATATTTTGCTCAACAGTTCTCAATATACCTGCAAGCTCTGGCAACGGTTTAGCAAAATCGTTCATGTTATACTGCATGACGAAATGGCTAAAGTTATCTGGCAACGATTGTAGGATAAGGTCCGTTGCCAGCTCTAGGCCCAAAGGAAATCCCAGCCTCTCGAGACACTCAGTGTACCCAATCATCTTAAGTACATGAGGCCCTACTGGGTTTCCTTCAGCCAGCCTGCAATGGAAAAGGGCCCTGGAGGTGTCAAATCTCTCCTGCCTAGCTTGCCCTTGAAAAAGCATCTTGAGGTGTTCGATCATATCGAACGCTTTCATGTTCTCGTGTTGCCTTTGCAACTCCGAAGTCATGGTAGCTAGCATGAGACATCCAACATCTATGGCGTCGTTGAGGTGCTTCTGGTAAGCATCCCTCTCAGCCTTAGGGACAGTAGCAGCGGGTGCCTCAGGCACTGGCTCATCAAGTGCATACAACTTCCTCTCTTGCTTGAGAACAATTCTCAAGTTTCGCTGCCAGTCGAGAAAGTTGCTTCCAGACAGCTTGTCCTTCTCAAGGACAGATCGCAATGACATGGTATTAGCGGTGTTGCCAGACATGGTAATCTAAAACAAAATAAACATACAGAGATAAGTATCATGACAATAACATATTTAATAAGGACTTTTATTAAATACGCTCCCACTATTTTACTCAAACCAATGACCCTCCTCATTGGCTTGGAAAATCCCGTTGGAAGATTTTCTAGTGGGCCAAGATCCATATTTCGCCACGTCCTGAGTCAGCTTTGGCTGATTGCCCAGAACTCGGCTATTTAGGTAGGAAACTATTTCCAATTGCATCTATATGCAACTCTTGGATCAGCTGGGTGAATAACCCTTTATTCTAATTCATCTTATGAATTAAAGCCCAACTCTTGCCTCTAGTCCCATTTCCTTCTTATTGAATTCGGCCCAGTTAAGTCAAACCCGATGGTTGGCAGTTGGATATTTCACCTATCGCGCCTCACCAAGATAAAATAAGGTGCTCAGCTTTGGCATGACCCACACTTACTCTATCCTGGCCTTGACGAGTGCCACACATCGGAAGGCATTTAGACTTAATATTTAGATTGAGGGAATTTTTATTTTAAGCGATCTCACCGGCTTTTGTATCACATACAAACGCGTCTCTCAAACATGCACAACATACAAGCATACATGCATACACTTCATATAAAACATGCATCTCATACATCCAATCTCATAAAGCATACATGCATGTATCTCATACATTCAAAACATGTTAAACATATATCACATACGCATCATGCATCACATACATAAATCATGCAAGACGTGGTGGTACAGTTATGGCCTCCTAACGCCTAAGAATTAAATAAACTATTTTATTACAATCTTTTGACCCACGAGCAAGCTTCGCAAGCTTCTCCCACTGGCATCCTCATATGGCGTTATCTCATCTTCAACTCTTTGAAGAATTACATTTATTTATATGACAGTACAAATAAATAAATAAATAAATAAAATGGCACGACACGCAGGTCGTATTTAAATATTAAATAAATCACGACACGCAGGCCGTATTTACCAAAATACTAAGGCCATAACTATACACCATATCATTTAAAATTATTTAACCGCAAATAATAACAACACTTTATTATTATTATCTTTAAATAATTTTAAACATAAATAATTATAATATCATATTAGAGATAATATAATATTGAAAAATTCAAATCATGAATTCAAACAATTTGACAGAGAAACGTACGAGAAATAATTCAATTTTTTTTCTTACAAATAAAACCAACACTTGGCTTAGATAAACGTGATTTAAATGAAAAAGGGAACCAATTGGTTGTTCGAAAAACGCCAGATCAAAAGAAAAGTGAATTCCTCAATTAAATGGAATTAATTTAATTTCCATGTTTCTAGCGGCACATCGTTTTACAAGAAATCAAAACCAATGAAGCAACGACAATCAACCAATTAATTCATGATTAGAATTCTAACCGAGATCACAGTGGAAAATGGGAATAGCGAACAATAAACTTGCCTTTAACAATTGCCCAGCCGAAATTACTTACACAGTGAAACAAAGTGAAAAAGCCAATTCAGCAAAACATGCGCTGCGCTAAACCAGTGAAATCCAATCCAATCACGAAAAAGAAAAGAAAAAAAAAACTCAAGTTCGCAAAAGCGCAGAACAAAGGGGCCAATGAAAATCATTTAAAAAGAATACAAATGAATAACGCAAAAACAACGAAACCATTTCGCCCTGCGCAACAATCGATTTGTCCCTTTTTAATTCAATTCGCATGAAAACAGAAATCGGGCAGTAACACTATCCACAGTTTCTCGTATATGTATCAACGTATATATTAGAATCATACGAGGCAAACATAAAAAGAATCAAGCAATCAAACATCAAAGCTCTGATACCACTGTTGGGTTTTCAAGAGGAATAATTTTAATTTTCATTATAGAAAAATCCTCTTGAGCGGAAAAAACCCTTTTCCCATGGATCATGCATTGCTCATGAATCAAAAATAACATGATAGTTTGTAGTGTTTACCTCTTGAAGCGTAGAGGAGATCGATCACCAACACCACGATCTTGTAGTGTCTCTACTCAGTCCACACGAACGGTAGCCTCGGAATACGTCTTGCTAGTTGACGGCAACAGGAAGGAGGCACAGAAAGGTCTAAGAAGCATAGACTAGGGTTGGAGCGTTAAGCTTATATACTCCCTTCCTTTCATTATGTTACCCTAATGGGCCTCATATAATATGAGCCCATTTCCTTCTTATTTAATTAAATCATTATTTAATTAAATAATCTGATTCCGATTAAACCGTTCTATCGTGTGACCCTATAGGTTCCCATTAAGTTGGCAATAATATTAAATATTAAAATAATATTAAATATTATAAACAATGAGCGGCATCTAACAATGCATCATTGCATACCCAATTAACGGGGAAAAATCGGTGATCCGATTTTAACCTTACCGAGACCAAGATTACTGTGAAGTCGATGTCCCTTCGCCCATGTGTCCTAATTGAACACGAGGCATAAATGTGTCATTCTCGTTAAGTCCAATCATATGTTCCTCGATACCAGAATGGACGTGTAATCACAAGCGGGCCCAATATCATATATTGACCCACTTCCGCGTGGCCACGCATATTTCACGTCTCACTCTATCAAGAGGCCCAAGACATTACTCCTGTTATGTAGGAGGGACGAATCCTGTCTACATCACTCGCACCCCTCAACATGATTCATTGAAGGCCCAATTACTATCTTTATGATCATCCTGTTACGGATGACATTTGATAGCATTAAAGCCTACAACTCCACATGTAGGAATCGCAGTGACTTCAAGTCAAAGGACTACTTCACTATGGTCGCCATGAGGAGCGCCTATGACACTTGCATAACTATTATCCTCATAGTGGGTGTCCAATATAAATATTACTCCTAATATTTATACCTGTGTGCCGACTTGATATCGCATATCGATGACCCATGAGATGTAGTCATCAGTCTACTCACATAATAGTCTCTATGCATTATTGTCGTCCTAATTAACAATAATACTCGACTACGGATGCTTTAAGAATAATGTTCTATATGTTCAATGGGGTCTCATGATCAAGTCGCACTTGATGTTCCATGAAACGAACTGTCTATTCTAAGGACTTTATTATGCTATAAAATAAATAACACAATAAATGAAATGCCTCATATATATATATATATATATATATATATATATCAAATATATAATCAAAGTCATGACACAAATGATAATCTACTAAAACTAGATTGGCCACTAGGGCTTACACCAACACTTTAGAATAAGACAAATTCGTACAAGGTAATTGTGTGAAAAGCAGATAGTATAATAATAGAAATATGTTGTATTATGATATTCTCTGGAAAGGAAGAAAATGACATAATTTCAAATTACCTTACTCAATGATTTGGAGCTGAAATATCTGCAACGGTATTATCCTCAAGACTCCTATAAATACCTCAAGGTCTTCATTGAAGAAGGGCTAGAAACTACATTCTGAAAGAGCTATTACTCAAGTGAGTAATCAAGTTTCGTGTCAAGTTTCTGGAAACCAAGAACTGAATTTCAGCGTTTTATATTTTTTCTTTTAGAAAGTTATTATTTTGAGCTTAATCTTTTCATCCTCTCTATGAGAGTTATTTGATTGTATTCCAAACATCTTTGTGAAAGTTGTATTGCCTAGTTACAGGCTTGATTCCTCAAAGGCTCGATCGTACTGAGTTGTTTTGAGAAGTTAAGAGTATTGTCAAGTTTGTGACAGTAGAATACTCTTAAGAAATTTGTAATCTGTTGATTATAGTAAAAATCCTTCAGGAACGAAGGGACTAGACGTAGCTACCAGTTTGGTGGTGAACTAGTATAAATCTCTGTGTCTCTTGCTTTACTGCTTTACATTTACTTTTGTCTTGCAAAGAAAAACAAGTTTTCATAAACTTCATTTCCAGCGTCCGGCTATATTTCTGCATTCGATAACACATAGTTTTTCAAAACAAAGTGTTTTTATCTTAAAGTTTACAAAAAGTTTTCAACACAATTCAACCCCTTATTGTGTTCACATTCACTGACACCTTCACATGCTCAGGCTATTTCAAAGGCTAACCCCGTGTCGAAAGACACCAACATAGAAAAGGGTGATACTGTTAAACTATAAGATCTTGTTGGTATGCTTTTAGGACCAAGTCATTGAAGCTCTCACTGATGAACTTGTTCTTCTTTTGCTCATAATGATTCCAACAGCTCTAAAGTAACTGAGATAATAAATGAACTTAGAAAAGTTCGATAGGTGGCCCTTTGTAGTTTCTCCAATTGTAGTTGAATGCTACATTTCAAAGCAACACAGGCAATTTTGGTATTTTTTTTGTAACTTTCTATGAGCATATCAAACACTTTTGACTGACACCATTGGTGTGCTGGAAACAATGCCTCAAGGATCCAACACACTGATGACTCTACATCTACTCCTTCTACAGATCATATCAAGTATTATTTATAAGGATTGTTGTTTTTTTAGCCTTATAGCTATTTCTTACAATTTTGTGTAACAATTGAAACAATCCATCACTGAAGAGGCCACCTTCAAGAGATCTCCTTTTGTTGAGACAATTTCTTCTAGTTCCAATAAGGTATTGAATGTCCGTTATTTTGATTCCAATATACCTTGAATTCTCAGCTTACCTTTAGCGAAATTTCTTGACAGGAAACACCTCCTGATCGAATCGATCTTGGACCTTTATCTGAAATTTCTGTAGAGGCACAACTATATCAGGAACTTCCTCAATCACATGAGGTAATTTTATAATTCTCATTTTGCTTGGTTGGTTTTCATCACGTCACTTTAACTTTCTTTAATTCGTTCACTAGGACGCATTTGATTTGAATCAAGCAGGAAATGTTGGTGACACCCAATAAATGGACTTAGTCTTCGACCAACAAAATTCTCTACCTAACCAAACAGCTCTTGAATCAACTCTACCTCAATAAAATTCTTCTGTCGAGGCAAGGCAAGATGCTGATGTCCCCGAAAATGTTGAGAAGGTATTTCCTGTGGTGATTACTGCTGAAGACTTTGACATGGATCAATTTTTTGCTGCTCTAACACCTTCACATGCTCAGTCCGTTTCAACGGCTAACCCCGTGTCGAAAGACACCAACATAGAAAAGGGTGATACCATTATACTATAAGATCTTATTGATATGCTTTTAGGATCAAGTCATTGAAGATCTCCCTCATGAACTTGTTCTTCTTTTGCTCATAATGATTCCAGCAGCTCTAAAGTATCTGAGATAATAAATGGACTTAGAAAAGTCCAATAAGTGGCCCTTTGTGGTTTCTCCAATTGCTACATTACAAGGCAACAAAGACAATTTTGGTTTTTTCTTTGTAACATTCTATGAGCATATCAAAGGCTTTTGATTGACACCATTGGTTTGCTGGAAACAATGCCTCAAGGATCTAATGTAACACCCCACTTTTCTTGCATTTAATGTGTGTTTGTGTGCCATGCATGTTAGGAAGACTTTAGGACCATAAGGGATCTTAGGAGGGACCACTCTTGGCTTTTCTCGTAGATTAAATGATTAGGTAATGCCATTAATCGATTAGGAACCTCAAAACTTAGTGAATTTGAAAATAAATAATGTAATCGATTAAACCACAAGTGTTAATCGATTAAGTTGCGTCAAACTGCCATTTTCCCAATTTTGGAAAATTAATCAATTAACTATATGTTAAGTTAATCGATTAACTGCATGATATCTGCAGAAACACAAAAACCTTTCCATAACTATTTCAATGCTATCAATGGGTGTAATTTCAACATTTTCTTGACATCCCAGGGTTACCCTAGCTGCTAATCACCTCTCTGAAACCCAAAAATTCGTTCTCATTCTCCTTTGATCTATCTTCCTCCATTTTTGGTGGTTTGGGAGCTTTGCCTATTCTTCTTCTTCAAGGGACACCACAAATGGAGTAAGAGACAACCATTTCCTTGCTACCAACAACCTTGTTTTCGTGTAATCCAGGTATAGGGGTATAGGGCTGATCACATCTGGGATGAGGGATTAGAATAGCCTAGGGAACATGCTTGTATGAGGAATTGTTATTTTTGTCATGTTCTATGTAATTTCTATGAGAACGCTTGTTGGAATGTTAACTCTGTGATGATACCATGTTTTAGATATATAGGTTAGTATGTATGACTAGAACTCTTGATTAACATACTTAGATTTGTGATTAAAATTGACCAGTTTTGTTGTTTATGCTGTTCTGTGATGTTTTCGTGTTGTAATCGATTAAAACTAACCGATTAAACATCTTAGGGAAGACGAAGACGGTGAGTTAATCGATTAAACCTTAGATGTTAACCGATTAGATATGCTATAACCGATTAAGAGTTAACTTTAACCGATTAGATAAGGAATCATAACCGTTAACCAATTAGAATAGACGCCTTAATCGATTAGAGACTATACCAGAGACAAAATTAGGATTAATACCTTATCTTTTTGGATGAAGATAAGGTATTAATTCATGATAGTACCAGTTTAGGTCTTAAAGATAGAATTAATGAGTGAATTTGGAGAGTTTTGGTGAGTTCTTAGTAGTTAACCGATTAGGTTACACATGATAATCGATTAGGTTGAGAATCCTGGAAACTAATTTAGATAATGAAGAGTTAATCGATTAAGCCTGACAAGGTTAATCGATTAAATGGACATTAATTGGGTAGAGATAGTAATATAATCGATTATAAGTTAAGGATGGTATTTCCTTGAGTGAGTGGACCTTATAACTGATTAAGGGTTAGGTGTTAACCGATTATGGGTCAAGATAGAATTCTGTTAGGTGTATGATATAATGTAATCAATTAGCTATAGGTCTTAACCGATTAGGATGCGTAAGCTAATCGATTAGGAAAGAACCCTAACCGTTGGAAAAGGATCCTAACCGATTAGAGAGGGGTCTTAACCGATTAAGTGTATGGTTTAAATTATTACGACTTGAAAGATAGACCCCCTTAATTAACGTTAGCTATTGTGTTGTTGTATGTTCGAATTTGAGTTGTGATGCTGATTACGGTGTGCGAGGCTGTTGTTCTTGCATGATGTTGGTTAGCGTTGGGGGGAAGCAATGTTGAAATGACGTAGTGGAGGCCACGGAGGGTGTTTTCCCAGCCTTGGGGGTTTGATTCGGTGGCGGGGTCCTTATATAAAGGCAGGGGCTAGCTACTCACTGCTAAGGACTCGTTGACAGGGTCACCTTGACAAGCCACTTCATGTTGTCACGAATGGTGAGAGTATCTCGATGGAGTCCACCTGCATGGTATACTCCCGAGGCAGGCCATATATGAACTTCCTTTCGCTTCCCTGAGTTGTAGATGTTATGGATCCATATAGCATACAGTGTAGATGGAGTTAGCGCGCACAAGCATAAGCATTCATTGCATTTGACTTTTGATACTTGTGCTTACCTCTTGCAAATCATGTCTTGAATCTATCTATTTTCTTATCCTGCATATGATATGTTTTATACTAACCCATATGGCTCACATGGTTTCAAACATAGGTGAAGATGACGCCAGCAAGGCTACACTAGAGGAGGTGCTAGCAGAGGACGATGCTTAGTAATTTCTTTATGTATTTACCGATGTATCTAGTTAAGGGTTGCTATGCTCTGATTAGATGTGACATCAGGGATTTTATAAGTTTTGAGCTTTATTTACGGAATGTATGCGCGAGTATTTTCCTCGCTTATTTTGTATTTAGATTATGATCATTGCTACTCTAATTTTTATTTAAATAAATTGATGAGGTGTTTCAATACTTGTTTGTTGTTTTTGGTTTTCCCACTACAACAGATTATTAAAAAAATGGTGTCACCTTAAATAGCGCTTTATTGTGAAAGCGCTAGCTAAAAATACGTGTGGGACTTTGTCTAAGCTCTCTCTCCCTTATTCCCTCAGCTCTTCCCTACGACCACTACACACAAACTCATAACCCACTGTCTTCTTAAGCCTCCGTCGTCTCCTCTGGCCATCGCCCCATCACCATCGTCTCTTATTGCAAGATCATTACAGCAACCGCAAAATTGTAGATATTGTCGACAACCCTATAAAGCGTGCCAACACATCCTCGACATCTATCTCACCTTCATCGTCACACTTATCATTTCTCACAGCGCAATGAAATTACCGCTAGAACTAGAATCTAGGGTTCGAAGAAAGCCATGGATACCACAGGAAAGATTAAGAAAGGTGCAGGAGGAAGGAAAGGAGGAGGACCAAAGAAGAAGCCGGTTTCAAGATTCGTCAAAGCTGGTCTCCAATTACTTGAAGAAACGACGATATGCTCAGCGCGTCGGTACTGGTGCTCCCGTTTTCTTGGCCGTCGTTCTCGAGTATCATGCTACTGAGGTATTCTATTAGGTTTTTCTTTCTCTTTCTATCCCCCTCATGTCTGTTTTTCTTTCGGTAAATTAGACTTGTGGAATAATTTGTTAATTTAGGGGAGGATCGATCATTTAGGAATTAAACCCTAATTTTATTAAGATTGTGTTGTTACTGAATTGCTGTTTCTTTCTGTGTGTGAAAGTGCTTGAGTTGGCTGGAGATGCAGGTCGTGATAATAAGAAGAACAGGATTATCCCTAGACATGTTCTATTGGCTGTGAGGAACGATGAGGAGCTTGGGAAATTGCTTGTTGGTGTTACCATTGCTCATGGAGGTGTTCTTCCCAACATCAGCCTGATGCTTTTGCAACATTTGGAGGTACAATAGAATCAATTTTGATTTATATATGTGGTGAACTTTGCAATATAATTGATGAAATTTGAATCAAAACTTGCCGTTTCAGTTTTTAGCACATAACAATTATAATCTCTATTTAACCACTTGCATTTTATTAGAAAGATTTTAAACTTTGTGCATTCTCTCTTTTTGTGCATTCTTTTGTTCAGCTCCATCTCAGGAGTGAATGATTTTATTTTATATATTATGATGTTTGGCATTGTATCTAAGTCTATAAATTGTTAAAGGAGATGGAACCAAGTTTGTACTTTTGATCTTACAGTTGTGTACAATTTATGTTCAAATTGATTTGAATTATTTAAGAGATCACGTTTAATATTACTTAAAGTTGCAAGCATCGTAGAAGTTCCATCTCATTGACGTATGCCTTTTTAGACGTTAAGTAACAATGTATGTGTTTTGGTTTGTAAATTGGATCAAGTTCTATCCTAAAATTGGTACTTACTGCATAACTGAGTTTAGGAGCTGATATTGGACTTAAAACAAATAAGAAATTTCAGTATTGATGCTAAATCCTAATTAATTTGCAGCCTTTCAAGTGGTGAAGCCATAATAGAAGAACATAATCACATTGTAAGACTAGAATGATGTTTTCTGGAAACCAATTCTGTTTGCTGCATAGTGAAGCTAAGTTACTTGATCTTAAGTGGTTTGGAATGAAGTTTAAACATCACAAGTAAGATTGTTAATGGACCAATAAGATACACACGACTTGGCCCACCAAAGACACATTAATTAGTCAAAGTAAGCTTAAAGATATGCATGTGATTTAGCTTGTAGTTATGCTGCAAAATTTTGCAGACATTTAGTGGCTTTGTTAATTTGGTTCACTGCCTCATTGAATTAAAGATGCTTCAGTGTTCCATGTGTAGTTTTTGAATTTTCATTTTCGTTAGTTCAGACATTAAAATCTAAATTGTGAATTGCAATTGTCTGTTTATTCATACCGATTCATTGTTGGTACTATGTTTACTCTTTTACTACTTAGTCATTGATGGGACCACTTTCCTCTCTCTATTATATGTAATGTGCTTGTTTTTTTAATGATGTATGAGCTAGGTTGACAGAAGATACTGTTAAGTACAAGATGACAATTGTCAAGTTTCATAGGTGCTCAAAATTATCTTCAATAAGTTCTATGACCTTTCTCATTTATTTGGTTTTCTTTTATTATGGTAACATCCTTCTTATTAATTTTTGAGATTGAGCTTGCATTAAAAAGGCTACGAGTTGCTGCAAATTTTAATATAGCTACATTGGTTAGTTATATTGATCCTTAGTTATGTAAACTTACTTATGTTAACATTGGTTAGTTATTTTGATCCTTAATTATGTAAATATTCTGGTCAATATTTTGTTACAGATAAATGGTACATTCCTATTCTGGTCAATATTTTGTTAACTCTAGAATTTCGATTTCTAAGCACCGTTTGACAAATGATCATATTTGGTGCTTGCATTTAGTTTATTGAACTTGGTTTATTGCATTTAGAGGCTCTGATATATTGCTGGGTTGTCTGGTAGTAGTTAGATATGGTCCTGTTGGCCTGTGTGAGTTCTTATATTGGTTGGTATTTTTTTTTTTTGTGAAATCTGAAAATGAAAGTATGTGGGGTGACTCGGGTTAATGATATATATGTTTTAAAAAAATGCTAGAAATTCAAAAAAAAAAGGGGAATGACCAGCGCTTCCCCAAAGAAGTGTTGTCTATTCTAGATATTCCTCTAGAATAGACAGCGCTTCTTTGGGGAAGCGCTATCTATTCTACCTATTTTGCTAGAATAGACAAAGCTTCCTTGGGGAAGCGCTAGCAATTCCCTAACTTCAGCAGCGCTTAAAAAACACTACTCTTTCTTCCCACCTTCACTAGCAGGCCAATAGCTAGCGCTTTTAAGCGCTAGTAAAGACTAAAAATAAGCGCTAGTAATTTGTAAATCTGTTGTAGTGTCTGCATGATGTATTGTTTGAATTATATGAGCGTAGTGGGTGTCACATTAATTGGTATTAGAGCATTTCGGCTCTTTTGGACCGTGTTAAGTTAGAAATTCTCTAGATTCCTAGATTAGGAGTTAGAACCTAAGGGTTTTGTTTATCCTGCAGATGATGAGACACCCTTGTCCCATTAAAGTAACCTTTAATTAATTAGCCTTAATCGTTTATCTTAGCGTTAATAAATACAGCGAAAAAATACATTGAAATTCAAACTTTAAGACAGTGAAATATAACACACATAATTTACACTATATGCATTGGTATAGAGTTATGGCCTCTCCAAGGGCTCACGTACATCAGAGTGGCAAAGAAAAAGAAAGAAGCGTAGCAATATGTACAATCATCAAAATCCATCTAGGAGGCTAACACACGCCTCTCCAAAAATAAGTCAGCACAACCCGAAACATAAGACTCCTGGCCATACAGACAAAAAGTAAAAAAAAAAACCCTGCCGTTAGACAACTCCTAGTCAAGCAGTATAACGAGAACTCTTACTCCGTGATCCTGAACGCCTGGCAAAGAGTCGGCAGTACTGTCTCTCCGTCATGGGTCGAGAAGGTCTAGGCGTGTCCTTCTTGAAGGTCTAGGCGTGTCCTTCTTTCTGTGCCTGATCCTACTCCCCTAACTACTTCCCTAGGGATAGTTACCCATGGGCCTAGCGGCCGGGCGGCAGGGTAGGATTGTAGGGCTGCATCATCTGACCATACTCAAGAAAAATATTCAGGCAGAGGCGACCATATGCGGTGAAATGGTAACCTCGGGCAAATCCAAAAGTCCCCAACTAAGCTAGCTGATGGTGATCTAAGCAGACGAAAGTATACGGTCACCAAACCCGTATACACCAGGAGAAGTGGATCTCCCAACCAGCATTGTCCTAATCGTGGAACTACAGCTCAAAATCCCCCAGACGGGGATCCTCGATTCCGTCCCCATCCATGGATGCATGAACTGTGACATCCTCAGCAGTAGTCTCCTCAATACCTGTATCTAACATGTATAGCATATACACACAAAACACATATACAGGGAGATAAGAATAACATTATCACCATAAAATGGGAAAGTAGCAGTAGAAGGCAATACAAATTACACCATAAGCATACAATTACATCATTCTCAAGTCATATACTCAAATGAACCATAACTACCTAAACCCCATATGTCATCTAAATATAGACTCGTGGCCACCAATTACGTATGGCTTGCCGTACTCCCCACCACTTAGAGTACAACTCTATGTCACAATGTATTCGTCACCACTCTGAGTAATAGTCAGTTGTCTAAGCAATTTATCCCGCTCATTGTGACCTATAAGAGCACTTCCCCTTACCCCCTATCACTTAGGGTCAAGTATTTATGCTTGCATTTGGGATCGTTTACCAGGGATGTGAAATACACAGTACTTGTAGGGGTAAACGGGCTTACTCTTGGAACCACGACACAATAGCGGCCAAACTATTGGCCCCCAATGGAATATATCGGTCCCCAGAACAGGTACCCCTAAGGTCTATATGACCTGCACTGTTACCTCATACTCGTGCTCGAGTATCTCCTGACCTCGTGCACCACGCACGACTGTGACGTAACACAAACAAAACCATTATATGAATCCTCACTACTCACATGTCACTATGCATATTTTTCATTTTATTAGTTTTATTCTCATCTCACATTATGCATATTATAATCCCACCTCGGTCACTATCTCATTCAATCAATATCACGGAATCATCATGCAATACTATAACACTTAACGTAGCATTTATGACACATAGAACATATAACTCCTACATGTTATCATTTAACACATATCACACACCCCTAAGCATGTTTCTATAATCATACAACACATACTATTTCATACTTACACACTAATCATGTTAAAAATACACCTTGGGTCACACATGATCATTCCTATATTGGTTGATGGATCAACTACACCTGTCATCAACTATCGTAGACCATAACCCCTATTCTTAGGTGTTACCGACGTCAACCTTTAGTAGGGTTTAGGTCACCCTACGTATACAATGTATTTTATTCTACACTTACAATCTTTACAAAAATGCATTTTTTCTCTAACGCCCCGGTTTTTAGAGCGCTACTGATCTAATATTTCCTTTAAAAGTTGAAATACTTTTGAAAATGTAATACTCTGCTTGCATGGTTTTTCGCAAAATATGGGTCTATAGATATATTTTTTTTAAACTTCCTCAAAACAACAATCAGAGTATCACAACATTTTTGAAACATGATGTAAAAATATAACACAATAACCAAAATAACAAAACCATGCAGTTGAACATTTAAATAAATGAAAACATTCGCACGGAGACGACTTAGAGTTCTTGCAAAATACAAAATGCATAAATACAACTTGGACAAAATACATTAAAACACCTATAGCTGGTCAGCCCTACAATGCTTACTGTAACCTACAACAAGTCTAGTAAATCATGAATTCACTGCTGTAGTACCCTAATTTTGTCCGGCCTTTTTATTTTATTTTTATTTTTTATTTTAAACTTTTTTTAAATTTATAACAATGATAATAAATAATATTGTTGGTCTCATTAAAAAGAAGGCAATGAATAAATAAAGAGGAAAAAGGAAAAAGAAAAGAAAATAAATCTATTTTTGAAGGAAAAGGTGTGCAAATATAATTAATGGGTGCTAATAGCAACCAGTCAAAGGTCTGGTGGCCCAGCCCAGATGCCAGCGCCCACTTCCTCTAAGTGCGCTACTCACACCTCTCTTTTCCTCCTGCGCACCTCCCTTCACATCCTCACTCCACAGCGCTACTACCCGTACCCCCCATTTCCCTTACGCGCATCCCCTAGGCCATCAGCGCCTCAGCCCACCTTCTACGCAACCCAGCGGCCCAAACCCACAATCCATTTTAACCCTAAATCCCTCTTCCCTTTTTATCCCAAGAACAGCACCGCTCCACCCTCGCTCTCCCCCTTTTCTTTCCTTCTCTCTTTCTTTCTCTCATCATTCAAACCCTAATCCGCCCCATTCATCTCTTCCTTCTTCCACCACCAAACCTTAACCTAGCCCTTTAACCTTAAAAGCCATGGCCACTGCGCCTCCGTAATTCTCGCCCTCTCCTAAATTTCTCTCCCTCGCTTCTCGGCCTCTCCCTAAAAAACAAAACCCAAG
This sequence comes from Calophaca sinica, assembly GCA_037113605.1. NCBI lineage: Eukaryota > Viridiplantae > Streptophyta > Magnoliopsida > Fabales > Fabaceae > Calophaca > Calophaca sinica. Next base: position 87,677,990 of record CM073732.1, on the reverse strand, counting down.
TCCGAAAATCCCAACCCTAAATTTCTCAAAACCGGACCAAATTCCCTTATGATTTGGTCAAAATCTTAAATGTTCGAGTGAGATAAAGAAGGAAGATGCGCGAATCTGACGAATCTGGGAAGTTCCCATCTCCTCCTTTCCTGTTTTTAATTTTTAGAATTCTGTTTTAAGATTTTATGATTTGTTTCTTTTTGTAGGATCTGAGGATTGAAGGCTATATAAAGGAGACAAAGTCATCAGAAAAACGGAGAGCAAGCGAACCGAGAGAGGGAACCAGAAGAAGGAAGCAAAGAGAGACAAAGACGAGAAGGAGAAAGGAAAGAATTTGTGAGGCTAACATACCCAAAATTAAACACTACTAGTCTTAGGTTTTCTTTTGAATCCCCTTCTCTTTGTTTCTGTTTAATTTTCTAGGAAAAGGCTAAATACCCAGGTTTCATCTTCCTCTTTTTTATTTCTCTTCTGAATATGGTCCTGTAACAGAAATTATAATCAAGAATTTCCATTGCAATTTTCTTACTTCCGTTCTTTTATTTTTGTGATTGTTTGAAATTTATTCTTTATTCTTTGTTATTATTCTTTGTTGCTATTGTTATTGCTGTTGTTGTCATTGGTGTTGGTGTTCATACCCACGGTTTAGATTAGAATTAGGTTTAGGGTTTGGCCTTCCAATGGGGCCAAATCCTAAATAGGGATCAATTTGCAAATATGTAGTTAAGAGGAGCATAAAGGCAAAAAAGCGGTTTCTGAAATTCTGTTCCACATATACACGTTTTAGGGTTTGGCCTTCCAATGGGGCCAAACCCTAGGTGAGTGACTAAATTGCAAATATGTTGGTAAAAAGGGTCTGAAAGCAAAAAAGGATTTTCTAAAGTCCTTTTCTTTATTTGCACATTTTTTTTAAAAAATAAACAAGTCTATGCAATTTGTGAAATTCTTTTTTTTTCTCTCTTCTAAATGTCTCCGTTTTTATTTCTGTTTTGTTAAAAGGGATGAAGTGGTAACAAATAGAAAAAAAATAAAAGAAAGTGAAAGTATTTTTTTTTAATGTAGTATTTTTATTAAAATCAAAATAGGTTTTTAGGATCTTTTTTATCTTCTATTTTTCTTTGCTGGTTTTCTTAAATAATTAAAAATGAATGTTTTGGAAACATGTTAGCAATAAATGGCCTGCATTTACGATCACGTTGCTATTTCATATGAATAGGTTATTCCTTTGTATATACGCATCTTTATATCGTTATTAGCATGCTTCCGTCATCTTTGTGATTCTTCATTAAATATTTTGGGAAAGTTAATTCTTCTAAGGCAAACAATTTTTCTAACAATTAAAGGTACCATTTTTATGAGCGTTTTAGGGGTGCTAGCACCTTCCCTATACGTAACCAACTCCCGAGCTTAAAATCTGGTTCAAAGACCTTTTTCATTATAAATATCCAAAAATAGGTTTTCCAATGTTTTCCAAAAAAATAAATATTGGTGGCGGCTCCATTTAAATTTTTAGGGTGGTTGTCACAGCTGGCGACTCCTCTGGGGACTATAGAGAGTTAGGCCTTAGAATTGTTTGAATTAATTTGTTTGCCTATCATATGATTTATTTCCCTTTTCTTTCTTTTGTTCTTATTTTTTTAATCTATTTGTTTTAATTTTAAATTGGCTTCCAAAGGTCTCTACTCTCATGGTCTTACTTGGTGGAACACTATCCCTTCCTTCGTAGTGGCGGAGTTCTCTCGCAACAGAATTGGTTTGCCTAGTTATCGTTTCAGATAATGTTGTTGGTTATATTTTTGGTTTCATTTTGGATTAGATTTTTTGGTAGTATGCTGCAAATGATTGTTATTGCCTCTGGTGCCAACCTCGTTGGGATGGGAGACAGTATAGTGATGCTTTTGCATACTGCTTTTGGTTGGTGTAGAAGTATTTTAATTTATGCTACGCATCTTGTCTTTTCCTTTCCCCATGGGTCTTGGCCTAGTCCCCCCATGTTGTTTTGTTGTTTTTTTTCCTTTTTTTATAATAAAATATAGGAGGGAGTACTCTTTTTCCTGCTTGGTGTTTTTTCCCTAAGGAGGGTTTTGCATCAGTAGGTTTTAACGAGGCTCCCTACCTCTCTTTTGATTAAAAAAAAAAATATTTTTGCTTTGTTCTATTTTTTTTACATGTATATATGAACTTTAGGATAGTCACCATGTATATATTGTTTTATTTATTTTGCAGCGGGTAGTTTTAAGTTTGCTCCTTCACACACTTCACTTTATACACTTTATTTACACACACTATGAGTGGGTGCTCTATACCCGGGCCCGAGTGAACCTTAAGTTAGAGGAGGCTATGTAGTGGGTGCTCTGCTAGACGTACGGCCAGTGGGTTCCTATGAAAGCCTCACCTAAAGTTTGGCTCCATTTGAGAAAAAACCATCCTTTAATAATATACTTATTATTGGTGGTAACATTTTCAAATGGGACCCTTGGCTCTAGGGACCTTTTAGATTAGTATCTTAAATCCACCCAATGGAAAGACACTTAATATAAACCCTAGATCCTTTTAAGGAGCTACCGGCCCATATGACAAAAGGAGCATACCTTATCCCATTTTCCACGTGACAAAAGTCATATGACCTAAGATCTTAGGAAATACCGGCCCACATCGTTTTTTTCCTTCATCCATTTATTCACATTTCAAAAATTGTGAAAGATAATAAATGATATTTTTTTCTCTAAAAAATATTATTTGTTATTTGCAAAAAAAAAAGCACAGTTTCAAAAAAATATTTTCCCTTCTCATTCTTTTTCCCTCTAAAAAATAAATTTTCGAAAAAAAACATTTTCTCTCTTTTTTTAGCGACATTTCTCATTATCATTGCATTCATTTTATTTTTATAAAAATAATAATAAATAAATAAAAAAATATTTCTCCATTATCCATCATATTATTTTGCATAAAATGTACATAAAAAAACATTCATGACATGCATAATCATGGCATCTTCATAACATAACTCATTTTTCCCCCTCCACAGAAAATAGATACATATAAGCTTTCCCTGCATCCCTATCGAACTCGAGCCCAATCTAGACTCATGGACTTGTTGGAACAGAATCAACAAGCAATGAGAGAAGAACTCGACCAAATCAAGGGTAAGATGGACAAGATATTGGACCTCTTGCAGAACTTGGGTCCTAAATTGACCATTGATGAGAACCATTCCATCAGTGCTAATGAGTATCGAGAGGCTTCCAATGGCCCATTAGGAGACCCCCTAGATCCGGAGAGACTCCAAATGGTGGAAGATAGGCTGAACGCAATTGAAGGGGCAAATCATATTGGGTTTAAAGCTTCAGAAGTATGTTTGGTCCTAGATGTGGTAATTCCTCCAAAATTCAAAGTTCCTGAGTTCGTCAAGTATGAAGGCTTAACTTGTCCAAAAAGCCACCTCATCATGTATTGCCGGAAGATGGCCTCCTGCTCCAGTAATGATAAACTCCTAAGCCATTTCTTCCAGGAAAGTCTTACCGGGGCATCCCTACGTTGGTATATGCAGTTAGAGCGGAGCAAAATCAACTCATGGAATGACTTGGCTAATGCTTTCATCAAACAGTATAAATACAACTTGGACATGGCTCTTGGCCGCTCCCAGTTGTAAACCATGGTAAAAGGGGGCAACGAAAGCTTCAAAGAGTATGCCCAAAGATGGAGAGGGATTGCAGCCCAAGTGGAACCTCCGCTATCTGAAAAAGAGATGGTTACCACGTTCACTGACACACTTCAACAACCCTTCTATGATCTGATGATGGGAAATGTCTCTTCAAGCTTCTCAGACCTAGTCATTGTCGGGGAAAGAGTGGAAGCAGGGATAATAAGCGGAAGGATTGCCAACCTCGATATTCAAAATCCATCGCGTAGTATGAGCCAAGAGATGGAAGAAGATACAAACACTGCTCATCACAACATGCCAAGTTGGGGCAGTGGGTCATTCAATTGAGAATTGCTGAGGCTTTGAAATACAAAGTGCAAGATCTGATCAACGCCAAGTGGTTGGACTTCAAGAAAGATAACTCTGTTTACTTTTCATGCTTTGCTCCAAGCCCGAGGGCATATCTTGTAAAGGGCTCATTATGTTCTCATCTTTTCAGTTCATCAATAAAACTGCAATTTGATTTTTTTTTTCAATTTTTGCTCATAGAATAATGGTAAAGCAAATGCACAAATTATCAAAAGTTAAGTTTTGTGAAGATGTGAGCAATGAGATTTTGAGATGAAGTTTGGCCATTTTTCTCTATCCAAATACTTATCCCTTGCTACCCCTTTTGAGCCTAAAACGAAATTTTCTTTCAAATACCCTGAATAAGGATCGTCCATACAATGAAGAAAAGCACAAGTCTCCGATCAACTTTGTCTTTTCAGAAAAAGAAGAGCAAAGTAAGCAATAAGGTATCAAAGACAATTCAAAGAAATGTCAAAAACGTGTCAAAGACACCTGCGGAGATCAAAAAATGGATAAAAATGCAAAAGCAAAACAAGACAATTGTGCTAGCAACCATCCAAGTGCATCTTGGTACTAAAGATCCTTATTTCCATAAACCCTTAAACACTTTTTGGGCCTGAAATATCCTTTCTTTCATAACCCTTAACCCCTGGCCACGTTACAACCCTAATAAAGTCCATTCTGATCAAAGTCAAATTGCTCATATTTTCCTAAAACTTGATTTTTGAAAGAGGAGATCTATATAAACTCCTCAGTGCAGTTGCTTTACCTAAAAAAAAAGAATATAAAATAAAATGCTCGCTAGGCTGAAAACCCGAAAGGGCGGTCTAGGTAGAAGTTAGAGCGACCCGCTAGGTTGAAAACTCGCAAAGAGCGGCCTAGGCAGAAGTTAGGGTCAAATTCACAAACTTGTTAACCCAAACTGTACCTCACAGATCTAAACATAAACTGAGAAGCTGGGGGCAAAAGCTGAGCCCATCGTCTACAAGCTTCACATTCAAGATTTCATTCCAGTTGTAGAACTACATAATGTGATCCGCGTCTCTACATAGATCTTTCCTCACATGGCTGGACGAAGGCCAAAGGGACACTGAAAAGTCTCTATGGATCAAAGTTGTCAATCTAATCCTTCCAAAGGCATCCAAAACATGAAGATGAAAATTTGAAGATCCATAAATGATCAATCAAGGGGCAAATACGCAAACCTGGTGCATTGCAAAGTCAACCATTTGGACAAGCAAGCCGACAGAAAGTTATCATCCCACGAGTCTAGGGGCAGAGTCCTCAAAGGAATTCAGGGAAATCAAAAATTTCAAAACAACATTCATGCATAGCACATCATTCATTGCATCCTGCATGACCATCAAAGTTTTTGGGTCCATTGACTCACCCTCTCAAAAATGACATACAGTTAGTCTGTTGTTACTCAGTAAGAACTAGTACTCAGCCTATTCAATCTATTAGCATGAGTTAGGAACCTGTCCTACACCTTGCTGGGAATTTGACCCACCACCTTGGGAATCTGACCCAAGCCTTTAGCCGGGAACCAGACCCGCGTCTCGAATCTTCCTCAATTATGGAAATCGATCCACACCTTTTAGCAAGAGTTAGGAACCTGTCCTACACCTTGCTAGGAATCTGACCCATCACCTTGGGAATCTGACCCAAGCTTTTAGTCGGGAACTGACCCGAACTGTGTCGAGTGACGAAGAAGCTCGTACACTAGATGTTCACCTGCAATAGGAAAACCAGTCCATACTTTAGCAAGAGTTAGGATTCTGACCTACACCTTGCCGGGAATCTGACCCGAACCTATATTGAGTGACAGAGAAACTCACATCACAGACATTCCTTAAAGTAAGGTAATCAATCCGTACCTTTTATCAAGAGTTAAGACCCTGACTTACCCTTGTTGGGAATCTGACCCAAACTTGTGCCGAGTGACGAAGAAGCTCGCACCCCAGACTTACCCCAAGTAGGGAAGTAATCAATACCAAAGATGTGAGGGTTAGGAACCAGACCTATACCTTACTAGGAATTCACTAGGAAGCCGAACCTAGAATCTCCCGCCAATTTTTGTAAGAATCATAGTCATACCTATGCCTTACTGGGAATTCACTAGGATACCGACCCTAGAATCTCCCACCAAAGTCGGGAACCAATCCCACAATCTCAAACTACTTGTTTCGGACAAAATTGGAGTCCTTTATCCTTAATTACCTTTTACAACGAATGAACGAAGACCTTCGAGTAAAATGTAATTAAGGAGGGGCAGCTGTAGTACCCTAATTTTGTCCGGCCTTTTTATTTTATTTTTATTTTTTATTTTAAACTTTTTTTAAATTTATAACAATAATAATAAATAATATTTTTGGTCTCATTAAAAAGAAGGCAATGAATAAATAAAGAGGAAAAAGGAAAAAGAAAAGAAAAGAAATCTATTTTTGAAGGAAAAGGTGTGCAAATATAATTAATGGGTGCTAATAGCAACCAGTCAAAGGTCTGGTGGCCCAGCCCAGATGCCAGCGCCCACTTCCTCTAAGTGCGCTACTCACACCTCTCTTTTCCTCCTGCGCACCTCCCTTCACTTCCTCACTCCTCAGCACTACTACCCGCACCCTCCATTTCCCTTACGCGCATCCCCTAGGCCATCAGCGCCTCAGCCCACCGTTTACGCAACCCAGCGGCCCAAACCCACAATCCATTTTAACCCTAAATCCCTCTTCCCTTTTTATCCCAGGAGCAGCGCCGTTCCACCCTTGCTCTCCCCTTTTCTTTCCTTCTCTCTTTCTTTCTCTCATCATTCAAACCCTAATCCGCCCCATTCATCTCTTCCTTCTTCCACCACCAAACCTTAACCTAGCCCCTTAAACCTAAAAGCCATGGCCGCCGCGCCTCCGTAATTCTCGCCCTCTCCCAAATTTCTCTCCCTCGCTTCTCGGCCTCTCCCTAAAAAACAAAACCCAAGTCCAAAAATCCCAACCCTAAATCTCTCAAAACCGGACCAAATTCCCTTATGATTTGGTCAAAATCTTAAATGTTCGAGTGAGGTAAAGAAGGAAGATGCGCGAATCTGACGAATCTGGGAAGTTCCCATCTCCTCCTTTCCTGTTTTTAATTTTTAGAATTCTGTTTTAAGATTTTATGATTTGTTTCTTTTTGTAGGATCTGAGGATTGAAGGCTATATAAAGGAGACAAAGTCATTAGAAAAATGGAGAGCAAGCGAACCGAGAGAGGGAACCAGAAGAAGGAAGCAAAGAGACACAGAGACAAGAAGGACAAAGGAAAGAATTTGTGAGGCTAACATACCCAAAATTAAACACTACTAGTCTTAGGTTTTCTTTTGAATCCCCTTCTCTTTGTTTCTGTTTAATTTTATGGGAAAAGGCTAAATACCCAGGTTTCATCTTCCTCTTTTTTATTTCTCTTCTGAATATGGTTCTGTAACAAAAATTATAATCAAGAATTTCCATTGCAATTTTCTTACTTCCGTTCTTTTATTTTTGTGATTGTTTGAAAATTCTTTATTCTTTGTTATTATTCTTTGTTGCTATTGTTATTGCTGTTGTTGTCGTTGGTGTTGGTGTTCATACCTGGTTTAGATTAGAATTAGGTTTAGGGTTTGGCCTTCCAATGGGGCCAAATCCTAAATAGGGATCAATTTGCAAATATGTAGTTAAGAGGAGCATAAAGGCAAAAAAGGGGTTTCTGAAATTCTGTTCCATATATACACGTTTTAGGGTTTGGCCTTCCAATGGGGCCAAACCCTAGGTGAGGGACTAAATTGCAAATATGTTGGTAAAAAGGGTCTGAAAGCAAAAAAGGATTTTTTAAAGTCCTTTTCTTTATTTGCACATTTTTTTTAAAATAAACAAGTCTATGCAATTTGTGAAATTCTTTTTTTTTTTTCTCTCTTCTAAATGTCTCCGTTTTTATTTCTGTTTTGTTAAAAGGGATGAAGTGGTAACAAATAAAAAAAAATAAAAGAAAGTGAAAGTATTTTTTTTAATGTAGTATTTTTATTAAAATCAAAATAGGTTTTTAGGATCTTTTTTATCTTCTATTTTTCTTTGCTGGTTTTCTTAAATAATTAAAAATGAATGTTTTGGAAACATGTTAGCAATAAATGGCCTGCATTTACGATCACGTTGCTATTTCATATGAATAGGTTATTCCTTTGTATATACGCATCTTTATATCATTATTAGCATGCTTTCGTCATCTTTGTGATTCTTCATTAAATATTTTGGGAAAGTTAATTCTTCTAAGTTAAACAATTTTTCTAACAAATAAAGGTACCATTTTTATGGGCGTTTTAGGGGTGCTAGCACCTTCCCTATACGTAACCAACTCCCGAGTTTAAGATCTGGTTCAAAGACCTTTTTCTTTATAAATATCCAAAAATAGGTTTTCCAATGTTTTCCTAAAAAATAAATATTGGTGGCGACTCCATTTAAATTTTTAGGGTGGTTGTCACAACTGCAAGTAAACATATGGAGTCCTCATCCTCCGCACCGCTCGCCGACCTTGAGTGAGTACTACTCCTCGGCTTGCACCATCATCTAGGGTGACTCCATGAGAATACCCGAATAAAAAGGGTCATCTTCCAAAAATAAACATATATAATAATAGCAGCATATAAATATGCAGATCACAACATATCAACAACTCATAATTAATCACGACATATCAACACACAATGACACTGGTCCTACACTGGATTCCCAGGTCTGACATTGGTCCCACACTGGATTCTCAGGTCATGACTTCTCGACTCTGGTCTTACACTGGATTCTCTTATCAGAACGCCTTATTTTCCCATGCCAATAGGTTTTCAATCACTCGACATTAGTCCTACACTGGATTCCTAATGTCGATGTCAACATATGCATGACAATGCACCACCAACTAATCAATTCACCAATCAAAACACCACATCATCATCAACTCAACATTCACCCACAATATATCACATGCAAGGCAAGAAGTTGGAAGATGCCCTGGCCTTAGCAGTTTTTGCGCACAAGCTTTCTCTCGGTATCGTCAACGAACGAACCACGTCTCGCTCCCCACACGATCACTAAAACCTAAATCAACAAACACTAAAGTTAAGAAACAATCCTAAGTCACTAATACCACTTATTAGGGCCACGGCTTAAAACCAAAACTAGGTAAGACCACTTAAACTCTATACCTCGCTACCCATACTCAAAATGAACGAAACAAGGTTTAAAACAACAATTTTTGAAACTCAATACCTAACACAAAAACATCACTTTTAAATTACCTCGCTACCCATACTCAAAATGAACGAAACAAGGTTTAAAACAACAATTTTTGAAACTCAATACCTAACACAAAAACATCACTTTTAAATTACTTAATCACACAGGTTAGTATGTAAAGAATTGAAACTTGTCATTCCCACAAATGAAAAGCTCACAACTTGATCCTTATTGGACAAGTCTTTGTTTCAAATTCTATTAACACATATTAGGCTCATCCATTTAAGGAATTCGTATCCTAAAACCTTTAAAACTCAAAACTATAATTTTTAATTTATCAAAACTACTCCTTTGTTTTCAAACACCAAAACCTAATTTATACTTCTTAAAATCTTTTTAGAATCCTATACAACTTTAACTCTAAAATTCTTTAAACTTTTAAATCAACCAAATCCATCTCTTTTTCAAATAAATCGTTGATCTAACTTCCAAAACACATAGTTCTTAAGCTACTAACATTTTGATCAAATGAAAATTGTAAAATCAACACCAAAAATCTATATACCTCATGGTTTTGCAGCCAACAACATCAACCCCAAAATTTTCATCTTTCAAACCTTTCCAACAACAAAAGTGAGATCAAACTAAAGATTAAATTACTAAATTTTCTTAAGACTCCACCATCTTTAGAATACAAAGATTTCTTCAAGATTTAGCCTTCATTGTCTTAAATCATCAAAACACATTTTGAATCAAAGATTTAAACTACATCAAACTTTCTCCAAAACTCTTAAACAATAACAACAACAAAATCATAAGGAAAACAAAGTTTTAAAGGCTTGAAATCTTTCCCCTTTTTCCCTTTTAGGTCACGGCCTCAAGGGCTACCAAGGAGTAGAACAACTTCATTTTCTTCTTACATTATCAACATCAAAATAATCAACAACAACAACAAATTAACCAAGAAAACAAAGAGAATTTTTGCCCAAAACTCTCTTTGTTGTCACAGCTTTGGAGCTCATGAGGAGAGGGAAAAATTCAACATTTGATCACATCAAAACCATCATCAACTAACTATGAACAAATTGAAGCAAAAGAATTAAAATTCTCACCCAAAAACTTCAAGAAATGCCACGGTTTTAGCAAGAAAAAAAGAGAGGAAACTCTTGATCAAAATCCTCACAGTCAAGCTCAAGATCCTAGCACAAATTAGGAGAAGAAAAACAAGAAAAAGGATGCATTTAGGAGGAGGAAGGCTGACGGTTTTCTCAAGGAGAAATGGAGGAGAAGTTTTGCTTTCTTCAACACCAACACTTAGCAAAAAAATGTGAGAATTCTTCTCTCCCTTACTTAGATAGATGGCCGGCCACATGGAGAGAAAAAGGAAGGGAAATGAGTCATCACATAAGCCATACCTAAGGCCATGCCTTATGGTGAGATATTTACGTCTAAACCAATAATTAAATGACACCTCACTATAAACCCATGCTTCCTTCAATAACTCTTAGTCAAAGCTTGGCTCTTTAGTCAAATGAGTCTCAGCGTCACAAAATCACGACGTCGGGTGGTCGCGTTGCCGATTGTTCGCTCGCCGATTAATCGCGTAAATTAATTTACCGAGAAATTAATTCAACGCGTGAACAAGAAATTATTCTCGAATAATTTCTTCACCAATAAATCACAAACTTGTTCTAATAATATCACATACAATCACACCAAGTCACATTTCGAATTCCGTTGAAATTGGAAATAGTTAGAATTTTCTCTTGGGTAAAAATTACCCGACGGCTCAAAACGCGACGAAACTCTGTCAAAATATTTTGACTATATTTGAACCATGAATTAATAATTAAATATTAATTCTAAATTATTATTTCATCTTGGTAGTTTTCATTTCACTTTATTAACAACAAAAATATGCGTCACCGCGTCAAACAGAATACTCACAGAAGAATCTGTCGGTGATTTCATATTAAAAGCAGCATACGTCTACGCTGTCTATTAATTTGAATTGTCACTAAAAATAATAATTATGGAAATAAATCAACATGATTTCCTCGTACTCTCAGTAAGTCATTGAGGTGATCAGTCTCTACGACTTACCTTCAAGTATTCGGGATTTTATTGCTAATTAAACAATTTTTTCTTAAAAAAAAATTGTTACACTTTCTCCCACCTGGATTGCAACGCAATTACTTTTAGCCCCATGAACTCTTACATCCCTGACTACGAACTCATAAGAAAACTAACCACCTCTCCCCTCTAGGACCAGGTTCTGTCTATACGAAATAAAACAACAAGGATTGCCCAAAAATTCCACCGAGCACACTGGTATGACCCATATTTCACCGGAAACACAAAAACGTACTCAGATTAGAATTAGGGGAAACTATGGAATTGCAAAAATCCATTGAAGGGTCTTTCAAGTTACTGAACTTAAGACTAGGGACCAATTTCTCACCCAAATTTCACTCCTGAAAAGATTTCTCGCGCGTTTGGTGTCCAAACTTGCACCAAAACCCTAAAATACGAAGAACAGTTGATTAGGGATAATAACACCACAATGGAATCATGAATTCATCATGAATAAACTGAAATACAGAGGGGTCCTCCTCTGTTTCGTGATGTTTGGAACACACTCCAGGAGTTTTGCCAAAACCCTAGCTTATCCGATACCTGTATGGTCCAACCGGGGTCCAAAACACAGTCTGATTAGGGTTGGGAACTAAAACATGATATGAGATCCTCAAACCATATATTGATATCAGATTACAGCACTATAGGTCTAGGGGTTTACCTCGACGAAACGACGATTGGAGATAAGCCCTAGAAAGAACGAACGAAAACAACCGGATCGGTACGGTCGGATTGATGAACTGGCACTTGAAATGGCTTGGAACCACACTTCAAAACTCTAAAGAACTCATCCTTGGTGATTTTAGGTCTAGTTATGGTGGTCAGGTTGTGAAAGAAGAAAAAGGAAGTAAAAGAAATGAGAAGAAGGAGAAAAATGGCCTTATATAGGAATTTCACCACACTGGTTGCGCGTCACGCGCCCTTGCTCATCGTCTGCACGCGCCACGCTCGCCCACATGCTTTCTCTGTTAAGTTTCTTCGCGGTGAAGTATCTCTCTTCCAAGGCAGTCCAATCAATACGTGCCATATGTCAACACCTCATTGGACTAACCGTTGGTCCAATGGTAGGGTGCCACATGTCCCTTTTGGATAAGCCTTTGACCACTGACTTCACGTGTCACGCGCGTCTGATACATGCACCACGCTCGCCACGCGTGCCTCACACGCTTTTGTCTAGTTTCTTATGATTTATCCGATTCTAACGCTTGTACTATCCAAAACTTGATATCCTAACACTTAAACATCATTCTAAACACATAGGACATCTAATTTACCATAGGATCAAGGTTTCAAATCCTAATTGCTCGTTTGAAAGCTCGCACCTGCACTTAAGTTATGAGTACTAAAAAACCCTAATTCCGACTCTGATTGTTCTCAAATTTTACATGGCTTCTAACTCATATCCAAACCCTAATAAATGCTCCTATACCGCTATCCAACCTACAAAACCTCATATTCGTGCAAGCACGCGATGACATAGAAAACGAACGTGCGACCTAACACTCAAGTGCACTGTCAAACACAAGAAAGCACACCTAGGCACACATAAATACACTTATTCACACATAATCACACATTAAGCAAGGTTAGAAAATTGAGGATGTTACAGATGGCAAACATAGGAAGAAATGATCGTGCTTTGGCCGACACTTTGCTCAGGATTGCGAAAGTATTGGAGGGAAATAACATGTACCACAACTTGACTATAGAGTTCAGTGGACTTGACAAGTTCAAGAAGAAGAACCCTCCTAACTTTGATGGGTCCTATGACCCAGAGAGAGCACAAACCTAGCTCCGAGAAACGTGGAAGATCTTTACGGCCATGGCATGTGGCGATGCCTAGAAGGTTACATACGCTACTTTTATGCTGAGTGGTGATGCAGAGTATTGGTAGGAGAACTTTCGCAACATATTAATGGAAGGTAACACTCATATCACTTGGAAAACCTTTAGGGAAAAGTTATTGGAGAAGTTTTTCCCAGCTGACATACGTGACAAGAAGGAAATGGAGTTTATGGCCTTAGCTCAAGGGACTATGACCGCGGGCTAGTATGCACAGAAGTTCGAGGAGTCGTCTGGTTATTACACACCCTACCAACATTGTACTGATGATCACTCCAAGTGTATCAAGTTTGAGTATGGCCTACGTCCGAAGATAAAGCAAGCCATAGCTTATCAGCAGTTTCAAGTTTTCCCTACCCTTGTGGACAAGTGCAGGATTTTTGAGGACACTTATAATGAGAGGGTAGCATAGTACAGGAATGCTAGGAGGAACGAAGTTGGCAAAGGAAGATAGTTTTTGGGGCCAGTCAAACCAGCTTTTAAGAAGACCTTGCCTTCGACAGTCAAGACCTCTAGAAGGACGTCGACCGTACCTCCGATCGTTAGATGCGGTAAATGCTAAAAGGGGCACTACACCAAGGACTACAAAGAGAAAGATGTCATTTGCTTCAAGTGTGGCAAGCCTGGCCATATCAACCCCAATTGCACTAAAGTTAATATTAAAGCACCCAATGGGAGGAAGGGACAAAGTCAAGCCAACCGTCTGAGGACCAGCGACATAGTTTTCGCTCTCAGCGGATCAGAAGACGATCATTCTAGCGAATTGATCCAAGGTATACGTTTGATTAAGAATATGCCTTTGCTTGTATTGTTTGATTCAGGAGCATCCCATTCATTCATATCACATGCAACCCCGACGACAAACAAGCTAGTGATCACTTCACAAGTATGCAAGGAATGCCAAGTAGTCATCGATCAGAGGGACTTCACAGTTGATCTCATTTGCTTGCCTCTGAAACAACTCAATGTGATCCTTAGGATAGATTGGATGACTGCCAGCCACGTTATATTCAATTTCTTTGACAAGACAGTTCCATTTGGGACTGCAGAGGTTCGTAGAGAAGCACAATTTCTAATAGCAGCTCAAGTGCAAACCTCTGTGAAGGAAGAAGCACAAGGCTTCATGCTTCTAGAAACATTGGAAGTGAAGAAGAAGTTGGAAGCCCAGGACATACAAGTAGTCTGTGAGTTTTTGGAAGTATTCCCATAGGATGTGGAGAGTCTACCACCCAAAAGAGAAGTCGAGTTCACTATTGATCTAGCACTGGGGACAGGACCTATCTCCATAGCCCCTACCAGATGTCTCCGCTAGAGTTAACCGAATTGAAGAGATAGATAGAAGGATGTTACAGAAACAGTTTATTAGACCCAATGTATCACTGTGGGGAGTGCCCATGTTATTGGTAAAGAAGAAGGATGGGAGTATGCGGTTATGTGTCGACTATCGACAGTTGAACAAGGTAACTGTCAAGAACAGATATCCGCTTCCCAGAATCGATGATTTGATGGATCAACTAGTAAGAGCCACGATATTCTCAAAGGTCGATCTGCGATCAGGGTACTATCGGATTCGGGTAAAGGTAGAAGATATACCCAAAACAACATTAAGAACTCGTTATGGACACTACGAGTACCGGGTAATGCCGTGACAAATGCACCTGCAGTATTCATGGACTACATGAACAAGATTTTCCATCCATACCTCGATAAAATTATATTGGTTTTTATTGACGATATTCTAATATATTCTAAGACTAATGAAGAACACGAGGAACATCTGAGAGCAGTGTTACAAGTTCTAAAGGGCAAGAAACTTTTCAGAAAATGTCTAAATGTGAATTTTGGTTAATGGAAGTGAGTTTTCTAGGACATGTTATATCCAGTGAAGGTATTGCAGTCGACCCGGCTAAGGTAGAAGTAGTGACGCAGTGGAGTACACCAAAGACAATAACAGAGGTTCAAAGTTTCTTGGGATTACAGGGTATTACGGAAGGTTCATAAAAGGATTCTCTAAGATCGCTTTGCTTTTGACTCGTCTCACTCAGAAAGGACAACCATTCGTTTAGGATTCCAAATGTGAAGAAGGGTTCCAAACCCTAAAGAGGAAGTTAACTTCAGCACCAGTTCTCGTCTTGCCAAACCCCAGTGATTCATTTGTGGTTTATTATGACACATCTATCCAAGAATTAGGTGGAGTTTTTATGCAACAAGGGAAGGTAGTAAGCTTACGCCTCGCGACAACTAAAGATACATGAGAGGAACTACCTGACCCATCAACTGGAACTTGAAGCTGTGGTGTTTGCATTGAAGATTTGGAGGTATTACTTGTATGGATCTAAGTTCGAAGTTTTCAGTGACCACAACAGTTAGAAGTACGTATTCGACCATAAGGAGTTGAACATGCGTCAGTGCAGATGGACGAAATTCCTGAAAGATTACGACTAATGTAGTAGCAGACACTCTGAGCATTTTTCAGCAATGATGGTACGAGAGATGGAACTGATAGAAGAGTTCTGTGATTTGAGCTTAGCTTGGGAAGCTTCTCTGAGGAGTGTTGTGTTGGGTACACTTAAGATCACTAGCAGCCTAATGAGTCAAATCAAGGAACTTCAACAGATAGATTTACATCTGGTGGATAAGAGACAGTTAACCATATTGGGTAAGGAACCTGACTTCGTAGAAGATGCCGACAGAGTCCTTAAGTTTAGGGATAGTGTTTGCGTACCCGACGCACCAGAGTTAAAGCGGATGATCTTTGAGGAAGGACAAAAGATTAGCCTGAACATTCACCCAGGAGCCACTAAGATGTACCATGACTTGAGGAAGATATTCTGGTTGCCTGGCATAAAGAAAGATTAAACACTAGAGACCTGCAGCAAAGCTACAACGTTGGATATTCCGGTCTGGAAGTGGGATAGTATTACCATGGAGTTCGTGTCTGGACTACCAAGGAATCAGAAAGGGAAAGACGTGGTTTGGGTTATCGTTATGAACATGGAGTATTCTTTGGAGAAGCTCACACAACTATACATTCTGTAGATTGTCAGACTGCATGGAGTACCATCCAACATCGTATCAAATAGGGATGCAAGGTTCACATCCAAGTTTTGGAACAGCTTGTACGAAGCTCTAAGAATGAAGCTGAAGATGAGTTCAGCGTACCACCCTCAGACAGACGGTCAGTCGGAAAGAACTATTCAGTCACTAGAAGATTTGTTGAGGGCATGTGTATTGGAACAGCCTAGTGATTAGGAAGTGTACATATCACTCGTAGAATTCACTTACAACAATAGCTATCAAGCCAGCATTGGTATGGCACCTTATGAAGCTCTCTACGGAAGAAGGTGCAGGTCACCTCTCTGTTGGTTTGAGTCGGGAGAGAGCCTGATACTAGATCGAAAGTGGTGCAACAAACTACAGATAAGGTAAATATGATACAGGAGAAGATGAAAGCAACGCAAATCCGACGGAAGAACTACGCAGATAAGAGGACCAGACCCTTGGAATACAAGGAAGGAGAACACATGTTCTTGCGGGTTACAAATATGAAGGGAGTTGGTCGAGCAATGAAGGCAAAGAAGCTCACACCCAGATTCATTAGACGATACCAGATCCTGAGAAGAATTGGTGAAGTCGCCTATTAGGTAGCTCTACCACCTTTTCTCTCTAACCTGCACAATGTGTTTCATGTATCGCAGCTCAGGAAGTACATTCATGATCCGAGCCACGTTATCGAGCCTGACATTATCCCTCTAAAGGAAAACCTTAATTTCAAGGTACTATCACTCCGCGTTGAGGATCAAAAGACAAAGCAACTACGGGAAAAAGAGATACCACTGGTTAATCGATTTAATGGACATTAATAGGGTAGAGATAGTGGTATAATCGATTATCAGTTGAGGATGGTATTTCCTTGAGCAAGTGGACCTTGTAACTGATTAAGAGTTAGGTGTTAACCGATTATGGGCCGAGATAGAATTATGTTAAATGTATGATATAGTGTAATCGATTAGCTATAGGTCTTAACCGATTAGGATGTAAATCCTAACCGATTAGGAAATAACCCTAACTGATTAGAAAAGGATCCTAATCGATTAGAGATGGATTTTAACTGATTAAGTGTATGGGTTAACCGATTAGCACCCAAAAGATAGACCCCCTTAATTAACCTTAGTTGTTGTGTTGTTGTATGTTCGAATTCGAGTTGTTATGTTGATTATTGTGTGCGAGGCTGTTGTTCTTGCATGATGTTGGTTAGTATTGGGGGAAGCAATGTTGAAACGACATATATGGGTGTTTAACTGGCCTTATGGGTTTAATTCGATGGCGGGGCCTTAAAAAAGGTAGGGGCTGGCTACTCACTGCTAGGGACACGTTGACAGGGTCACCCCGATGAGCCACTTCACTTTGTCACGAATGGTGAGAGTATGTCGGTGGAGCCCACCTACGCGGTATACTACAGAGGCAAGCCAGATATGAACTCCCATTCGCTTCCCTGAGTTGTAGATGTTATGGATCCACATGGCATACAGTCTAAATAGAGTTAGCGCACACAAGCGTACACATTCATTGCATTTGACTTTTGATACATGTGCTTACCTCTTGCAAATCATGTCTTGAATCTATCTATTTTCTTATCCTGCATATGATTTGTTTTATACTCACCCATATGGCTCACATGGTTTCAAGTAGAGGAGGAGATGATCGGCAACGAGGCTGCACTAGTGGAGGTTGCTATGCTTCAATTTGATGTGACATCGGAGATTTTATAAGTTTTGAGCTTTATTTACGGATTATATGCGAGAGTGTTTTTCTCGCTTATTTTGTATTTCGATTATGATCATGTGATGCACACTACTACTCTCATTTTTATTTAAATAAATTGATGAGGTATTTCAATACTTGTTTGTTGTTTATGGTTTTCCGCACGATGTATTGTTTGAATTATATGAGGGGCAGTGGGTGTCACAATCAACACACCGATGATTCTACTTCTACGTATCATATCAAGGTATTATTTATAAGGATTGTTGTTTCTTTTAGCCTTATAGATATTTCTTACTATTTTGTGTAACAATTGAAACAATCCATTACAGAAGAGGCCACCTCCAACAGATCTCCTTTTGTTGAGACACTTTCTTCTAGCTCCAACAAGGTATTGAATGTCCGCTATTTTGATTCCAAAGACCTTGAGTTTTCAACTTGCCTTTAACAAAATTTCTTGACTGGAAACACCTCCTGATCGAATCGATCTTGAACCTTCATCTGAAATTTCTGTTGAGGCACAACTACATCAGGAACATCCTCAATTACTTGAGGTAATTTTATAATTCTCATTTTGCTTGGTACCTTTTCATCACGTCACTTTAACTTTCTTTAATTCATTCACTAGGAAGTATTTGATTTGAATCAAGCTGGAAATGTTGGTGACACCCAATAAATGGACTTAGACTTCAACCAACAAACTTCTCTACTTGACCAAAAAGTTCTTGAAACTCCACCTGAACAAGCCTCTCCTGTCAAGGTAAGGCAAGAGGCTGATGCCCCCCAAAATATTTAGAAGGTGCCCACTATGATGATTACTGCTGAAGATTTTGACATGGTTCAATTTTTTGCTGCTCTGATAGATTCATATGCTCAGGCCGTTTCAGCAGCTAACCCCATATCGAAAGACACTAACATAGAAAAGGGTGATACTGTTAAACTATAAGATCTTATTGATACGCTTTCAGGATCAAGTCATTGAAGCGCTCCCTCATGAACTTGTTCTTCTTTTGCTCACAATGAATCCAGTAGCTTTAAAATATCTGAGATAATAAATGATCTTGTTTAAAGATTTTAATAAAATACACATTTTTATTACGTTGTGTATGTCTTTTTACACTTTTATTGAGCAACGGGGTAGTGGGTGAACGTGAACACAAGAAGGGGGTTGAATTGTGTTGAAAACTTTTCGCAAACTTTAAGTTAAAAATACTTTAAAACACTTTGCTTTGAAACACTGTTGTTACCAGAAGCTTGGAATGAACCGGACGCAGAAACAAAATTTATGAAAACTTGTTTTTCTTCGCAAGACTAAGATAAATATAAAGCAAAGTGTTTTAAAGTGTTTTTAACTTAAAGTTTGTGAAAAGTTTTCAACACAATTCTACTCCCTTCTTGTGGTCATGTTCAGTTGGTATCAGAGCTATAAATCATACTAAATGTACCAAAACATGATGAATAATGCTATGCAATGCATGATACTTGTCACTGAGACGCGTTCATCACACCTTTACTTTTACTCCCCCTTTTGTCATCAGACAAAAAGAGTGTAAAACATATCATAGTCAAAACAGAATAATAAAGAGAGAAAAATTTGAATATAAAATTCAATTCATTTAGAAACATGCAGTAATAACATAAAAGTTAAGTGTATCAGAGCAAAAGTACAAAAGATTTAAAACAAAAGAGAAGGTCTAGGGTGGAGGAGGTAGGAATTGGTTAAGGCGTTCCAGGAGGAAGTTAACAGTATTCTCCAGCCTTGCCACTAATTGAGTTGCAGCCATGAAGGTCTCAAATTGGTCTCTTGAAATGATGACAAGTTCATCATTAGCAGGCTCTGGAATCCATTCAGCTTGTTCAATGTGCTCTTTAGGTCTATACCAAGTGATAGCCCTTTGCCATCTCCTAGTAGACTGCCTAATATGTTCCATGAGAACCCCTTGTGATAGCTTCAATCTCCTTTCCTTTTTTTCTTTAGCCTTTATGAAGAATTCATCATTTGGTAAGCACCATTTGATCAATCTTCCCAGCTTCTGCTTCTCAAATTCCAACTCCTTGAGTCTTCTGTACTCTAATACTTCAGGTTTAACCAAGCTTAAGAACTCAACTTCTCTTTTCTTCAACAAAGCATCAACAAATTCATCAAATTTGAGCAGTTCAGCTTCTAATGCATACCATTTCAAGTCAGCTTCTACTTCTGCAAAGTAGGTGCTGAGGATCTCATTTTCAAACATATATCTTCTTCCTTGTCTTTGAGGGCTTGAACAATTGGTATCAAACTATCTAGATGAGTATGGTCTTTCTAATTCAATGCCATCTTTTTCCAATCAAAATCAGCTTTAAGTTCTTCACTGATTGCTTCCCATTGAAGTTTCAGTTTCAAGGCATTGGGAGGCCTAATGACAGAACTTTGTAGCATGTCATCAAAGTGAAAAATGGCAAGATTTGAGTCCCAAACCTTTTTGATTGACCCAATAATTTAAATGGTGGCCTTTTCTACATCACAGCAACCAGGAAAACCAATGTAATGAGAATCTATCTTTATTTTGTTAAGATAGACTTCCATTGCATGGTTCTCCGACTTTTCTTTAACATCTGCCAGATGAAAGAATTTTATATTGTACCTTCTAGGAGCTTCTTCAAATTCTTTCCGGGTCATAATCTTTGGAAGTCTCTGAGGAACTTTGATTTTCCTCTTCTCCGGAATCAACCAAGGCAACCACCTTTGCCTATCAGGGCCTATCTTTACAGAGGCCAAAGAAGGACCCTTGTTAAAAAAACCATTTCATTCCTTTTTATCTCTAGGCAGTGGTTCATGAAAGCTGTCTCTTCATCAGTTATCCATTTGCCACAATCTTCCCGAGTGAGTAGTTCATTTTGAAGCAGAGTGAGAGGGAGGTCAAAAAAAAATGGAAGAACTCCACGGTTTGGAGGAGGCCTTAATCTTCCGCCAAAATGCATCTTCACAATGTCATTGTAGCTGAAGGGAGGAATTTCAAACCTTGTTACTCCAGAGGTGAAGGTCTTTAAGTGCTATAAAGAAGGGTGATCATAAACTGAATGATACTCTTCTTCTTGAATAGGAGCAAGGAGGTTTGGCCTAAGTCTAATCCTAGAATCACCAAAGTATGTGTTATCTGTTGTGGAAGTAGATGATGAATTGGATGAGGGAGTAGGAGTAGGAGTGGTAGTGGCAGTGATCTTGGGGTTTGGGAGTGATTTTGAATAATTGGTTAAAGGGGTGAGCGTGAGATGTGGCTATATGAGAGGTAAGGGAGGTGTTTGAGGATGCACTGGATTAGGGTTTGGGTAAGGTTAGGGTTTTAGTGTGGGTTAAGGCTTGTGTGGTTTTAGGTGATTGGTTCCCCAAATACCAGGAAATTGTTCCTGAGGAGGTGACAAATGGTTTGATGGATTTGTTTTGGTATGTGGAGGGAAGTGGTGGTTGTGGTGTGGTGTAGGTAGTGGACTTTGATTTAGAAACAGTCAAAGTACCGGACAGAGGATGTGGTTTCTTTGTGGTTTTATGTATTTGTGGTTTAATGGGTGGAGGTTGTGGTGAGGAAACAGATAATGGAGGTGCAGTAATGGGATCATCAATACCAAATGCAACAACAGAATCATCGGCATTAAAGTCTAGCACCTTAGGAATAGGCATCTCAGAGAGCTTAATCAATCTCGTTCTCTTGTCTTGAGGAACAACAACAGGAGGATGAGGAGCTTGCTTCTTAGGACCAGAAGATGGGATAGACTTTTCAGCTTCTGCCTTCCTCTTCTTCTCCAAAATGTTACTAATGGGGACCTTATCCTCATCATCTTCTGGTTTATCTTTTCTTCCTTGTGCAGGAGGCACCTTCTGTTTCTTGCTTTTAGTCTCCCTGGCTAGAGACTCACCTATTCTCTTCATACCAGACAAAGAGCTTCTGGTGGGTTTCTTCTGGACTTCACTAACAGTAGCATCAGCTACTTCTTCTTGCTCTTGTTTAACCTTCTTGGTCATTTTAGCATTGATCAAGTTCATTTTGACAAGGTTATTTCTTCCAAACACTTCAGGAAGAGTCATATCACCTTTTCCAAAATATTTTTCCTTAACTTCACAGTTAAATTACCAAGCTTTCTTACAATTCCTTCCTTAACCATGATCTCAGTCAGAAGAACACCATAAGGGATATTCTTGCTGATTTGCTTATCTTCAGCAGGACCCTTCCTTGAGTTGACAATGGCATTTAGCAGAGTATTGGTGATCAATCTGGGCAGATTGACTTTGTGACCAGCCATGTAATGTCTCATAATGAACTTCTGTTCATTGTTAACTACATCACTTGAACCAGCCTTCAAGATGACGCATTTGGAGATTATTTTATGAAGCACCATGTAGTGTCGCTTCGAGTTTTTAGCAGACAAAGGTTGCTTTGTAGCCTTCAAGTGTTGATAGTTCTCAAATAGAGCTTCATCAACCTTCTCCATTCCATTAAAAGCCTTTTCCCATTCATTATGGAAACTGATTCCTTCACAATGACAACCAATAATCTCAGCAATACTATTCACAGTTGCCACAAACTGAAATCCTTTAATGTATCCCTGGATGATATTTCCTTTGTAAATTCAAACATTTCCCCAGAGTTCCTTAACAGCATTAAGGAGCACTTCTACCGGTTCCCATTGAAAATACTTTAACCAGCCCATATTTTTCAAACCTTCTTCGAAATCAAAACCATAGGGTTTCAAATGCCTCAAATCAACCCTGTTTTCTATCAAAACCTTTCCTTCAGTCATGGTATCATAGATTGCAGTGTCTTCCGAAACTCTAACGTCCGTCATAATGGCAGTAGATGAACTAGTGATGGAGGTCTAGGGTTTCTCAGAGAAGGTGAACAGAAAGAAAGAGAGAAAACAATTTGTAGAGAAAAACAGAGAGTGCGGAAGAAGTGGGAGAGGGAGTGGAGTAGTGGGAAAGTTTTGAAAGACAACAGTACAGTTACTTTTTGTAAAACCGCATCGCATTTCTCTCAAATAAAATAAATCATAAAGAAAATAGAAAATAAAGATTCCTTTTGCATTTAATGCCCAGACGCCAAAATAAAGTAAATCAAGAAAAAGATTTTATTGAAAACATAAATTTAATCATGACTCAGTAGGTGAGATGAGACGCTTCTGTACCGCACACGTGAGAGATTTTTATGTTAGATTCACTTTTAAAAAATTGAATTGTAATCGAATATGTTTGTTGTTTGTGAGAACCCCTTGAATCATTCCATTACTTGATTTAAAGGGTTCTCGACGATTTTTGGGAATACCGTTTAGTTGACCTGTGCCTGTTTGAACAGCCTCCATTAATCATGTCCTTTTTTATAAGAATCAAGACATGTGTGTACCCGAATGCAAGCAATACGTTCACCAGATGCTGAGTAAAACAATGTGAATGACATATAAGATGCTTACACGTATGAATGCTTATGTTATACCAGATGCAGAGTAATACTATTCACAAGACGCTGAGATTAAACATTCTTTTATAAGATGAAAAATTTAAATTTCTTCTTTAAAATTGAATCTATCTTCAGCAAGGGGTTTTGTGAAAATGTCAGCCCACTGATGATCTGTGTCTACAAAGTTAATTTCAAGTACACCCTTCTGATTATAGTCTCTTATAAAGTGATACTTAATCTCAATGTGCTTTGCTCTAGAATGCAATAATGGATTTTTAGTAAGACAAATTGCAGATGTATTATCACAAAAGAGAGGAATGTTACTCTCTTTAATCAAATAGTCTTCAAGTTGATATTTCATCCACAGAAGTTGAGAACTGCAACTTGCTATTGAGATGTATTCAACTTCTGCTATTGAGAGTGCAATGGTGCTTTGCCTTTTGCTTGATCAAGACACAAGATTTGCTCCAAGAAATTGATAGCCTCCACTTATGCTCTTTCTTTCAATGCGGTCTCCAGCAAAATCAGTATCATAGAAACCTACTAACTTGTAATCTTTTGATTTCTTATAAAGCAAACCAAGATTAGTAGTTCCTTGTAAATATCTAAAAATTCTTTTAACTACACTCAAGTGTGATTCTCTAAGATCAGATTGAAACCTATCACACTGGCAGACGCTGAACATAATATCAGGTCTTGAGGTAGTAAGATAAAGTAGAGATACAATCGTACCTTTGTACATTTTTTGATCTACCTTCTTACCAGTTTCATCTTTGCTTAATATACAAGTGGGATGCATAGGAGTGCACATTGGCTTGCAATCAACTATCTTGAATTTCTTGAGCAGTTCCTTGATATATTTGCTTTGATGTATATAAATACTATCATTGCATTGTTTGATTTGAATTCCAAGGAAGAATTTCAATTCTCCCATCATGCTCAGTTCAAATTCAGCCTGCATTAACTTAGAAAGTTCTTTGGAAAGGCTTTTATTAGTAGTTCCAAAAATAATATCATCAACATAAATTTGAATAAGTATAAAATGCTTGTTTGATGTTTTTCTAAATAGAGTAGTGTCTACTTGACCTCTGGTAAAA
This sequence comes from Calophaca sinica, assembly GCA_037113605.1. Classification (NCBI taxonomy): domain Eukaryota; kingdom Viridiplantae; phylum Streptophyta; class Magnoliopsida; order Fabales; family Fabaceae; genus Calophaca; species Calophaca sinica. The sequence goes on along the minus strand of CM073732.1, from coordinate 87,653,511 downwards.
CCAATTTCCATTAAAAAGGAGCTCGCTCTGTCATACCAAGCTCTGGGAGCTTGCTTAAGACCATATAGTGTCTTTTTAAGTTTAAAAACATGTTCAGGAAATTCAATGTCTTCAGATCCAAGAGGTTGTTTCACATAGCGTTCCCCAGTTATGAAACTGTTCAAGAAAGCACGTTTCTTATCCATTTGATAAAGAATTATCTCATGGTGTGCAGCAAATGAAAGTAAAATGCGAATTTCTTCTAACCTTGCAACAGGTGGAAAGGTTTCAGTAAAGTCTATACCTTCTTCCTGTGTGTAACCATGAGCAATTAGTCTTGCTTTGTTTCTCACTGCTTTACCATCTTCATCAAGCTTATTTCTAAATACCCATTTAGTACCAATAGTTTGTTTATCTTCTGGGAGGTTGACTAGCTTCCAAACATCATTTCTTGGAAATTGATTCAACTCTTCTTGCATAGCCATGATCCAACCTTCATCTTCTAATGCTTGATCAATCGTTTTGTGTTCCATCTCAGAGAGTAGTGCAAGATCTGCATGCTCCCTGAAAGAGGATCATGTTCTCACTTTGTCTCCAGGTTCTCCAATGATTTGATCTTTAGGATGATGAGTTTTGAATCTCCAACTCTTTCTGCCTTCAGCTTCTATTTGATTAGAGTCCTGTTCAGGTTATCACCACCGGACGCTGAGGTTGCAGGTTTGTTGCTTGTTGTTCCACCAATGTCTAATCATGAAAACAACTCATCTAGCTCTAACATTTCAGTGTTAGGATTCTTGTCATCAAACTTGACATGAATTGATTCTTCCACTATTAGAGTTTCTTTATTAAATACTCTGAAAGCTTTAAATCTTTCAGAGTATCTTAAAAAGATACCTTTTTCAGCTTTGGAATCAAACTTCCAAGTTGATCCTTAGTATTCAAAATATAACATATACAACCAAATGGATGAAAGTAAGAAATGTTGGGTTTCCTACCCTTCCACAGTTCATATGGAGTCTTCTTCAAGATCGGTCTAATAAAGACTCTGTTTTGAATATAGCAAGCTGTATTTACTACTTCTGCCCAAAAATGTTTTGCAATATCAGCTTCATTAATCATGGTCCTGGCCATTTCTTGAAGGGACCTATTTTTCCTTTCTACAACACCATTTTGTTGTGGTGTTCTAGGAGAGGAGAAATTGTGGGAGATGCCATTTTCTTCACAAAATTTTTGAAAGCTTTTATTTTCAAATTCTCCCCCATGATCACTTCTAATAGAAGAAATACAAATTCCTTTTTCATTTTGAACTGATTTGCAGAAAACAGTGAACACCTTGAATGACTCATCCTTGTGGGCAAAGAATTTAACCCATGTCTATCTAGTAAAATCATCAATAATGACTAAACCATATTTCTTTCCAGTCAAAGAGGCTGCCCTTGTTGGACCAAAAAGATCAAGATGCAAAAGCTCAAGTGGTCTAGAGGTTAAAACAACATTTTTGGAATGAAAAGAAGTTTTAACTTGTTTTCCTCTTTGGCATGCCTCACATAGAGCATCAGATTGGTATTTAAGATTTGGTAAGCCTCTAACAAGACTATGCTTGTTCAACTTTGAGATCAATCTCAAGCTGACATGACCCAATCTTTTATGCCAAGTCCATTGCTCATCTTCAATAGACATGAGACACTTGACATCTTGTTTTGCAAGTCCAGAAAGATCAATTTTATAAATATTTTGCTTCCTCTTTGCAGTAAAGAATGTGGAACCATCTTTCTTGCTTTTTACTGAACAACCAGTTTTTGTAAAATTGACATCATAACCATTGTCACATAATTGACTTATGCTTATTAAGTTATGCTTTAGTCCTTCAACATAAAGTACATTATCAATAGATGGAAGAGAGCCTTTACCAATGCGACCAATTCCAACTATTTTACCTTTATGGTTTCCACTGAAACCAACATATCCTTCTTCTTTAGGTCTTAGGTCTTGGAACATATGGTTTTTTCCCTTCATGTGACTCGAGCATCCACTGTCTAAGTACCAGGATAGGTGTGTTGACCTTGTTGCTAAGCATGTCTGCAACATAGACTATTTTCTCTTTAGGTACCCATATCTTCTTGGGTCCTTTCTTGTTAGTTCTTGAAGGATACTTATCCTTCTTTATCTTAAAAGCAGTATAAGCACTTTTCAAATGACCAGGTTTATTACAGTAAGTGCAATGCAAGCTTTCACTGTGATCATTGGGTTCATCAGATGCTAGATTTTCATTTTGTAAAGTAGGTTCATCTGATTTGTAACCAAGACCTTGAGTTGTCGTTTTACTGACACCCCAAATAATTGAAGCTTGCTTGCTTCGAGTTACACTCTCAGCAAAATTTTTTTGAAAGGCATATTCATAATCATTTGATTTACACTTAGGATTGCCTTTAGCTTGTGAGCTTTCAGCTTGTGAGCTTTCATAATGACAGACGTTGATGATCCACCAGACGCTGATTTTTAATTTTTAGCTTCTGGTTCTCTTCATTGAGTTTTGAGTTTTCATTGTTCAAAACTTGAAATTCTTTTGATAATTTTGAAAATTTCTTTTTCAAAGCTTTATACTCAATGGAGGGAGTGGTTGAATCCTTAAGAAGATCATCAAATACATTTTGTAGTTCAGAGTGAGAATCATATATTACCTCTTCAACTTCATCTTTAGAGTCTGAGTCAGTGTTTGCCATGAGGGAAACATTGGCTACTTCTTCATTTTTATCATCCTCAGAGGATAATAAGTCCAGGTCTTCCCATGTAGCCATGAGACTTTTCTTCTTTCCCTTGAAAGAACTCTTTGTGGGCTTTTTCTTAAGACTAGGACGTTCAGATTTGAAGTGTCCTGGCTTTTTACATTCATAGCAAATGACTTGACTCTTATCTTTGCTTTCCTTCTTGTCCTTGATGTCTTTCTTCTGAAATTTTCTTTTAAAGTTTCTTTTCTTCCACATTCTTTGGATCTTCCTAGATATGAACACGAGCTCATCATCTGACCTATCAATATTTCCTTCTGAAGCTTCATCTTCTGATTCTTCTTTAGCCTTTAGAAGAACTGGCTTTATGCTTGTTGACTTTCAAAGCAATAGACTTGTCTTTCTTAACAGGTTCTTCCTTATTCAGCTCAAGTTCATGAGCTTTCAGAGAACTCAAAAGATCTTCAAGATGTAAGGTGTTTAGATCTTTTGCTTCTTGTATAGCAGTGACTTTGGGCCTCCATTGCTTGGCCAAACTTCTCAGTATCTTTCTCTCATGGTCTGGAGTGGTGTAGCTTTTTCCAAGGGCTTTCAGCCCATAAACAAGAGTTTGGAATCTTCCAAACACAAACTCAATGTTTTCACCATCTTCCATATTGAATAGCTCGTATTGGCGAACCAACATGCTAGCTTTTGTTTATCTCACTTGGGCAGAGCCCTTATAAGACAAAACAAGAGAATCCCAAATTTCTTTGGCAATATCAAATTTGCCACATTTATCATATTCTTTTTCTGACATAGCATAGATAAGAATGAATCTAGCTTTTTGATTGAGCTGATATCTCTTTTTCTGCTCATCATTCCAACTTTCTCTGGATATAGCAACACCAGCAGCATTAGTGGGAATAATGTATCCACTTTTAACCATATCCCATAGCTCAAGTTGTTGAGTTTCAAAGAAAGCTTTTATCTTGTCCTTCCAATAATCAAATTTTTCTCTAGTAAATAGAGGAGGACGGTTCATGTGACCACCTTCTGCAGACATGTTCAAAAGTATAGGATCTTTTCTCTAACATTGTTAAGTGCTCAACCGAGAGGCCGAGCTCTGGTACCAACAGTTTTTCAAAGCAAAGTGTTTTAAAGTGTTTTTAACTTAAAGTTTGCGAAAAATTTTAAACACAATTCAACCCCCTCTTGTGTTCACGTTCAGTTCTGGTTCTCAAAAACTTGGCATAGAAACTTGGTTGCCCACAGAGTAATAACTTTAGTAGTATATTGTTTCTAGCTACCTTCTTCAATGGAGAGCTTGAGGTATTTATAGATGTCCTTGGGAATAATACCGTTGTATTGAGTGAGGTAATTTGAAAAATACACGTCCTTATCTTCCTTTTCAGAGAATTTCAAAGAATTTCAGAATAGTACACTTTTCCATTATATACTATCTGGTTTTTAATCATTTGCTTTGTACGAAATTTGTCTTATCCTAAAGGTGTCACCTTTGATTCATCGTACATCATTTTGAGCACACAAAATCAAATTCGAATTCCGTTCCAGGAAAGCTAAGGTAAAAGAGCACAAACGTGACCAACACGTGCTTCATTAATAAGACCGGATACTCGCTCAGAATCCATAGGACGTTCGCTGCAAATGAGTATTCCATATTTCTTAACAAAGCAATACCGGACACTCGCTAGTAGGGTAATTGCAAGACACTGAAGTGAACCGAATGCAGAAACAAATGAAAGTATTCAACTCTTTGTAACTTTCTTCTTGTTGCTTGAGTGAGTTATAAAATATGAATGATTTTAATACCTACACACTTCAAGACTTATCAGAAGTTAAATTGTTCTCACATAGGTATTTTGTTATCATCAAAATTAATGAGGGTCTAAACTTTTCAATCGTTTAGGTTCCAACAGTGGATGTCACACATCTCCTACTCTGTCATCCTTGATTACTCCTACTTCAGTATCTGAGTTAGGTATTTAGTGATTTCCTCATCCTCCGTCTGATCGGGTGTGTGATCGTCATCCTTTGGAATCTGACCCTTGGTGTGTTTTGCTCTTTTAGTCTCATTAAGTTCACTGTCGAGGCCCTCCAACTCCATGTATCTCTCTACTAGCTCTGGAAAACTGGACAACCTTAAAGGCATCACTGATCTTTGAATTTTGTATCTGAGTCCATCTTGAACTTCTGACACATCCATTCTTCACTAATTAAAGAATGTGACTTCTTATATTACAGATTATTGTAGTCTGAGTACTTCACTAAAGCCTTAAACCCGGTAACATCTTACCTATTGACATATCCTCTTGAGTTAAAAAGTTGAACTCCTTTGCTTTATCTTGCTGCGAAGGCTGTGGAAAATACTTCTCAAGAAAATTCTCACGAAAAAATTCCTAGGTGATTTCTCTTCCTTCTACCTCTAGTATCCTTCATTTTCCATTCCACCAGCTCTCCGCTCCCTTAACTAACATAAAGGCGGCATAGGTTTCCTTCCTGTCTTCTCGACAGTGCATGGCAGTGAATATCTTTTCCAATTCTTATATCTAGTGCTAAGCGCTCTCTGCGTCGTACTTGCCGTTAAATTCTGATGGATCTCCTTTAAGAAAAGTGATTATGCCGGTATCATCAGCCTCTTATCTGGCACACTGAACCTCCATTCCTCCCTAGCCAGCTATATCATTTGTGCAATTTACTGATCCTGTTGTAAGATTACCACCTATATATCCCTGATGGAACGATCAGAATCATATTTTTGTCTCATACCATCCCTATGCACTGCCTCTTCTATCATAATACTTGTTTCGTTAGGGTCAACTATCTCCCTCATGGTCACTCCATCACCATCATCCCCAACAAAAGCAGTTTCATCACGTTCGTGGGCCATAGATTCCTGCAAAAACTCATTAACCCATGATTCATGAGATGCAGGGAAACGTGCAGATCTATAGTGAATATCTTATGAATAAGCAATAGTAGTCACCTACCTCGACATTTGACGATAGAGATAAATGCTTAACGAACACTCTATCCATAATAAGCATAGTCAGTATCTGGTGGGGATCCGATTAGACACAGCCAGTAACATACCCTAATGACTCCACAGTCCGGTTAGGATCGAACTTTCCTGATACCACCAAATGAGACGACCTCGTCCCATTATTTCAATCCCCAAGTGCATAAATCTTAAACGCATAATTTAAATCGTAATGATATAGTGAAAGTATTATTTTATTAGATCGAGAAAATAACTTCACAAGCACAGGTGAGTGAGTGCATCTAAAGAGACTCATCCGTAGGGTCTACTGTCTATAAAGTATATAAAGTGACATATACAGTAACCCCATAAATATACAGTGATCCAACTTGCACATACAGACTATAACTCACTACCTATACTATGTACATCAACCATTCCAAAAGAGAGAGGCGTGTCACTCCTGATGAGTAAACTTAATGTGCGCCAACCACAGTCGATGTGTTCACCATGTCGATACTGGAAGCTATCGCAATGTTTGCTCCTAATTTGTCTCAATCATCAAGGAACAAGTAATATAAGACAATAGAAGAAGCTAAGAAACTTATTAAAACACTATAACAGTTGGGAAAGCAGGAATAGAAAACATATATATATGGCATACATACACAGTCGTACACACTCAACCATCTCTAGAACCAATCTAGATCTTATCCCCTAACAACTACACCCTAATCCTAGAAATCACCATTTCTAGCCTCTAAGTCTACCTTAATAGGATGCTCATCCTCTACCACAGTAGTATGAGAAGTCAGTCGTCCATCCAACATAACATGCTCATCGTGTCCACTAAGAGTGCATCCATATCCCCTAATGCAGCAGAATGAGTATCGTGGACAGCACTCGGGATCGTCGCTATGGACTATTGAATAACAATACTTTAGTCAGGATGATAAGGTTACCCGACTACCATGACACGTTGGGCGTGACCCATCTGTCACTTATGGAACTATGTCGGACCCTAACAATACCCATGGTCTACTGTAGCACCGGTACTGTATCCCGTATTAACACTCAAGTATATCTGAACTTGTGTGCTACCACAGTCACACTAGAGTGGCTTTACAACACTCACCTAATCCTCACAATAATAACAGTGATATCAGCGACAACAGACACTTTATACCATAGCAGAGTGTCACACAACAGTGTACAGCTCATCAGCACAACATATCTATCTCACAGCATCACATCACTTCCAAATTGATCACCATCTAAACCATCAGCTCTGGCAGCTCCCGCTCAACTATCTCAACTATCCAAATCACCTATCAATATCAAATCAAACAGCCAACCACCTAGGACCTAGCAGCACTCCCACAGGAACCACAAAGCATTAGTAGTCATAATCCAATTACATCCAGCCCAGGCATACAAACCTAATGTCCTCAATCATTGTATGGATCAATATTACATTGCTAAGGGCGACTAACTACTTAGCACAACGACAATATATCAATAGACATCAGCAATCATCCACCATCCTCGATCAACATAAAGATTATCCTACTAGCATATTGTCAACTTGCACTTAATAAGCCATACAAGTAGTCACATTCAACCATTAAGCCATCTACCCTAGGGTTCTCACTCATCCATGAATATCAACAGACCAATCCTATGGTTGATAGATCTTGACCCCTATCCTCTGCTATCACAGATCACAACCCCTCTCCTAAGGCTCTTCTGTTAATCAACCGCTAGTAGGGCTTAGGTCACCCTAAGCACATTCATACATCATATTCTATCCTACAATCCTAGTGTGTAAGGTTTCATGCTCTCAACTGTTCATAGACGCTCACATGAATAACTCTAGGTGTGATTTTCTGCTACGTGCACCCCTCCCTTTGACAATCGAATTGCTTCCCGAGACTCCGACCCTCGGTGCTAGAACCCCCACGACAGGGATTCACGACCTAAAACTCTTGAGAGATGTTGGAGAGAAAAGGAGAAAATGAGAGAAGTGTGAAAAATGTGAAAGTGAAGAAGGGTATTTATAGGCTCAAGGTAGGTATGATCGCATCGCGATGTACTCCCGTCGCATCGCAACGGTACCCAGACACAGATGGTGACATAACATTACTGACGTCATTAAAGGTCTGGTCGTGTCGCGATCTACCCCCATAGCATATTGAGGGTTAAACCAAGCATTTTTCGAGAACTTTCCAACGACGCAAAGAACGCGTCAATCGGACATCCATAGCTCAAGTTAAACCGTGACAGGGCGTATACGTGAACGTGGTCAAAGTCTGCGACCTAATCTTGTTTCTCGGTCTATTCGACACTTTCCCAAAGTCCTAATTTGGGTTCCTACATATAGAATCACATCCTCTTAAATCCTCATAACCTTGCTCTAAGCAGAAGGATTTAAGGTAACAAGAAAACAAGATGTTACAATGAGGGTGATGGAAGCTATCTACGATGTGTCCTTTGCCAAAGAGGTTCCCCAATAGGCTTCACAAGTCCCCGAGGAACTTTGCAGACTGAGAAAATTACCGACAATTGAAGGAAAATTGGATTAAAGATTCATGCTATTGTTCTTTTCATTTCAGTTCTGAATTTTGACTTTTTTTTGTTACTTGTTACAATAAATTTTGTTTTTTTTTTGGGAAGAAGATGCATAACGTGATTTCTGCATTCTCGTTAAAAATTTATTCACATAAATTTAACTAAATTGTTGTTCATTAATATATGGTTCAGATTTACAATTAATTATATTGTGGTGGTCTTTCGGTGAGCTTCCATGGCGGTGGAGATATGCTTTTGATTTAAAATACTCCTCTTGCATAATTTTTCACAAAAATGTGGGAATATATATACATATACATATATATATATATATATGTATATATATTGTAAACTTTCTTTCAAATAACAATAAGAGTATCACAAAGTTTTTTTTAAAGGAGGCATGCTCGCTAACAACACCCCAACCTTACAACTGAATAGATTTTATAAACATTCGAATGAGGGCGATACGAGTTTTTGAAAAAAATACACATTACAACATAAAACAAAATAGATAGCGCTTATCTTTTGCCTTCGCTAGCACTTAAAAGCGCTACCTATTCACCCGCTAGTGATCCTGGTTCGGAAAGACAGCGTTTTAAAAGCACTAGTGAAAACTGGAAGCGCTAGCTATTCTCCTTTTTCTGATTTGCGATTATTTCTGATTCTGATTCTTGATAATTCTTAAAACCCGGCCTGTTCAACATATGTTTCTATAAGAAATGTGCAAGTGCTGCATATAAGAATGGGGCGAATAATAATAATAGCATATTAATTCACAAAATAGAATTACAATACTGTAGAGAATTACAATTGAAAGATATTTCTACCAAAATTTTACAGAATCTCCCCTAAAACATGGACATTCCAAAATAACATAAGTAGCTGTATAATTACAACAAACAATGCCAATCAAAATAATGTCTCACATGGGCCAACAACATACATCTAACTACTACTATAATGTGTATACATAATGATCATAGTTTTAAAACAAACTTCTCAACCACATAACGACACCACTCTTCCTTGAGTTGAGCAATTTGAACATCAGAATATGAATCGTATTTACATTCAGGAAGATACTGCGAAATAATAAATAAATCATATTAAAGTTTAAGTACGCAAATGGTCAAACAAAAGAGTAATTATTTTATATAAATTAGAACATATATTACATACCTCCTTTCGGATTTGCATTTGGTTATGAATAACAATATCCTTCATAAACTTCATAACGTAATAGCCACAATCATTGAAGTTTGGTTGGAGGGGGCACTAAAAAACCAAAAACATTATAATTAAATATTTTTAATTTTTTAAACTAAATAATTGAATAGCACTTTTGATAATACCTCTATAGTTATCCACTTAGTTGTCGTGGATGATTTATAAAATCGGGACATGTTTAGTGCTCGATGTCCTTGATGAATTGCCAAAGCCCTGAGATCATAACATACAATTAATTAGTGCAGAAATTTTCAATCTCAATTTCACATTCAGAACTCGTTTCAATACATGCATATATATACTTACTTATTACGGTTGCTCAAACTAGAACGCAAAGGATCTAAATAGTACACCATGTCTTCCCGGAGATTGATTGCTAACAATACCCAATGGCCCCTAAAAAAATATTGAATAAGGAAATCCTAATTAGCAGGTAATCACATTTCACAAAATTTAGTATCGTTAATTAAGTCATATGTGTGTGTGTATATATATATATATTTATATATATGATATATGATTAAATTAAATAAATGACTCATCTTAGGTTGCAAGGTGACAAAAACAAGGTGTCAACACCTGGCTTAAATAATGCCAAGCGTTCAGATATATATATACTGCCATTTTCCCAGATTAAAATTGAAAATTTGTTTTCTCTGGGCATTGAACGTGAACACAAGAAGGGGGGTTGAATTGTGTTGAAAACTTTTCGCAAACTTTGATTTAAAAATACTTTAACGCAAGTAAGTTTAGAAATCGTTTGTTACCGAAAGCTGAAAAAAGACCTAATGCTAAAATGAAGTTTAAGAAAACTTGTTTTTCTTCGCAAGACAGAAGTAAATATAAAGCAGTAAAGAAAGAGACACAGAGATTTATACTAGTTCACCACCAAACTGGTAGCTACGTCTAGTCCCTTCGTTCCTGAAGGATTTTCACTATAATCAACGGGATTACAAATTCCTTTAGAGTATTCTACTATCACAAACTTGACAATACTCTTAACTTCTCAAAATGACTCAATACGTTCGAGCCTTTGAGGAAACAAGCCTGTAACTAGGCAATACAGATTTCACAATGAAGTTTTGAATACAATCAAATAACCCTCAATAAGAGAGGATGAAAAGATTAAGCTCTAAACAATAGTTATCTAAAAGAAAGAATATAAGATGCTGAAATTCAGTTCTGGTTCTCATAAACTTAGCACGAAAACTTGATTGTTCATAGAGTAATAGCTTTCACAGTATGTAGTTTCTAACAACCTTCTTCATTGGAGAGCTTGAGGTATTTATAGATGCCCTTGAGAATAATACCGTTGCAAGAATACACAACTCCAAATCATTGACTGAGGTAATTTGAAAATACACGTCCTTGTCTTCCTTTTCAAAGAATTTCAAAATAGTACACTTTACTGTTTTGTACTATCTTCTTTTTCAATCATTTGCATTGTACAAATTTTGTCTTATCCCAAATGTGTCACCTTTGATTCCTGGTACATCAAATTGAGCGCACAAAATCAATTTCGAATTTCGTTCCAGGAAAGCTGAGATAAAGAGCAAAGAGGATAAACGTGACCATCATGTGCTACATTAATAAACCGGACGCTTGCTCAGAATCCATAGCACGCTCGCTTGCAAATGTGTATTCCACGTGTCTTAAGAAAAGCAAAATCGGACGCTCACTATAAGTGTAAATACAAGATGCTGGAGTGAGCTGGATGCAGACATAAGAGTATTCAACTTCTTGTGATTTTCTTCTTCTTGCTTGAGTGAGTTATAAAATAGGAATGATTTTAATACCTACACACTTCAAGACTTATCAGAAGTTAAATTGTTCTCACATAGATACTTTGTTCTCACATAACTGTTTTATCCTTTCTGTTTGAAAGTTATTATTTGTGGTAAAGTTCTTTATTGTAAATCCTCTCTGTGAGAGTTATCTTTGTATTATTTCAAAACTCCTTTGAACTTGTATTAAGCCCAGTAGTGGCTGTATTCCTTAGAGGCTTGACTGTACTAAGTCGTTCTAAGAAGTTGTGAGTATAGCCAGTTTGGCAATATTATACTCTCAAGTGTAATCAGGTTGATTATAGTGGAAAAATCCTTCAAGTGTCTGAAGGGACTAGACGTAGCTATCAGGTGATAGTGAACTAGTATAAATCACCGTGTCACTCTCTTCTCTCTTCTCTTTACTTACTGCACTGTTTTATTAAAGGGTTGTTTTGAAAAAGTTTTTCATAAACACTTATATTTGCTAAAAGTTTTTAAAACCCAATTCAAACCCCCCTTTCTTGTGTTTTTGCCACGTTCAATTGGTATCAGAGCTCGGTTTCTTGGTTGAGCACATAACAGTGTGAGAGGAAAAGATTCTATTCTATATTCATGGCAAGCAACGAACCCGGTGGTCACGTTAACCGTCTTCCATTGTTCACTGGATCTAACTATGACTACTGGAAAGATAAAGTGAAAAACTTTTTCGAATCTCAACAGTTCGAACTTTAGGATATGGTTCGAAAACAATACACCGAACCAGTTGACTCCAAAGAAAATCCCATTCCTAGAGATGAATGGTCAGATGAGCAAAAGAAGGAATATACATTGCATCAGAAGGCACGATATTTCCTTGTCGGTGCTATTTCTGAAAAGGAGTTTGAGAAATGCGGAACAAATAACACTGCCAAAGAAATTTGGGACTCACTGGCTTTGGCCTATGAGGGTACTTCCCAAGTGCAAGAAACCAAGGCTAATATCTTGGTTAGACAGTACGAGCTCTTTAAGATGGAAGAGGGTGAAAGCATTGAAACTATGTTTGGAAGATTCCAAACACTAGTTCATGGTTTAAAGGTTCTCAAGAAAAGCTATACCACTGCTGACCATGTGAAGAAAATCTTGAGAAGTATGCCAAAGAAGTGGAGACCCAAAGTTACGGCTATTTAAGAAGCCAAGGACTTGAATACTTTGCGCCTTGAAGATCTTCTGAGTTCCTTGAGAGCTCATGAACTTGAGCTAGATGAGGAAGAACCTCCAAGAAATCAAAGTCCATTGCTTTGAAGTCTTCAAACAAAACATCTACCTCCAAAACTCTCCAAGCTGAAATTGAAACTGACAAAAGTTCATCTGATGAGAGTAATGAAGACACAGACGATGAAATCTCCTTAATATCAAGGAAGATTCAACGTATGATGAAAAGCAAAGGAAGGTTCAGAAAGAAGTTCCATAAGAAGGACTCAAGGGAAAGACACGACTCAAAAGAGAAGAAGGACTTTAAGGATAAGAGCCAAATCACTTGCTGCGAGTGTAAGAAGCCAGGGCATTTCAAGTCAGAATGTCCACAACTTGAGAAACCAAGGAAAGGTGGTTTCAAAGGCAAGAAGAAGAAGGGTCTCATGGCAACATGGGATGATGCTGATTCATCATCTGATGATGATGAGGAGGAACAAGCAATCATGGCTCTAATGGCTACCATAGGGTCAGACAGTGAAGAAAAAGGTGAAGAGGTAGACTCTAACCTATCTCCTGATATTCAAATAGCTTTCGATGAACTATTAGATGAGTCTTCTAAACTCAACAATGGGTATAAATCTTTGAAAAAGAAATTCTCAAAACTTTCAAAAGAATTTCAAATACTCACTAAGGAGAATGAGAAGCTCAGAACTGAAAACCACCGTTTGGTGAGTGACAGTTCCAACAGTAAAGAAAAAGTTGAATGTAACTCTTCAAAATATGAAGAAGGATTTCAAAGATTTCTTGCTGAGTCTGTTACACGAAGTAAACAAGCATCTATGATTTGGGGCGTAAGCCAAAATGGTAAAAAAGGTCTTGGTTACAACCCAGAAGTGCCCACTTTTTAAAACACACATTTGAAAACTAAAGATACTAACAATCATAGTGACTGCTTACTTTGTACTTTCTACAACTAGCAAAAGAGGGCCAAAAAAGATTTGGGTACCTAATGACAAAATTGTATATGTTGCAGACCTGCTTAGCAACAGAGTTGAGACACCAGTCCTGGTACTTGGACAGTGGGTGCTCACGTCACATGACGGGAGAAAGGTATATGTTCCAAGAACTCCAACTTATGGAGAGTGGCAATGTTGGTTTTGGAGGAAACCAGAAAGGTAAAATCATTGGAAGTGGAAAAGTTGGTGAGAAATTTCTACCTTCTATTGATAATGTCTTATTGGTTGATGGCTTGAAACATAACCTACTAAGTGTAAGTCAATTATGCGATAATGGTTATGATGTTGGCTTTAGTGATAATGCATGTATAGTCAAAAGCAAAAAGGATGGATCCATTTTCTTTAAGGCAAAGAGAAAGAACAACATTTATAAAATAAAACTTTCTAAGTTGGTAAATCAAAATGTAAAATGCTTTTTGTCAGTTGATGAAGAGCAATGGACTTGGCACAAAAGATTGGGTCATGCCAGCTTGAGGTTAATCTCAAAGCTTAACAAGAAAGAACTTGTTAGAGAGCTACCAAATCTTAGGTATCAATCTGATGCTCTTTGTGAAGCATGTCAAAAAGGGAAACAAACAAAATCTTCTTTTGAATCCCAAAATATTGTTTCCACCTCAAGGCCACTTGAGCTTTTGCATTTAGATCTATTTGGACCAACTAGGACAGCTTCTTTATCTGGAAAGAAATATGGTCTTGTTATTGTTGATGACTATATTAGATGGACATGGGTAAAATTCTTAGCTCACAAGGATGAATCATTTGCAATATTTTCTGTATTCTGCAAACAAGTGCAAAATGAAAAAGGTTTTTGTATTACAACTATTAGAAGTGATCATGGTGGGGAATTTGAAAATGAATCTTTTCAAAACTTCTGTGAAGAGCATAACATCTCTCACAATTTTTCATCCCCTAGAACACCACAACAAAATAGTGTTGTAGAAAGGAAAAATAGATCTTTACAAGAAATGGCTAGAACCATGATTCATGAGACTAATATTGAAAAGCACTTTTGGGCAGAAGCAGTAAACACTGCATGTTATATTCAAAATAGAATCTATATTAGACCTGTCTTGAATAAAACTCCTTATGAATTGTGGAAAGGAAGAAAACCCAACATTTGCTATTTTCATCAATTCGGGTGTGACTGCTTTGTTCTCGATACAAAGGACAGTCTTGGTAAATTCGATTCTAAATCACACAAAGCTATCTTTTTGGGATATTCTGAACGCTCCAAAACTTACAAAGGATACAACAAAGAATCATTAATTGTTGATGAATCCATGCATGTGAGATTTGATGATAAAAAGCCTGACAATGACACGTCAGAGCTAGATGAAGTTTTTGCAGATTTACAGATAAGCAAGGAAAGAGAAGTAGGTGTCACAGGTGCTGACTCTGATCCTGTCTCTAGTGCTGACTCTGGTAATAAAGAAGAGACAACAACAGACTGGAAGTTCAAACCTCATCACCCAAAGGACCAAGTCATTGGTGAACCAAGTGATAGAGTTAGAACAAGAGCTTCACTCAGAGAACACTCTGATCTGGCTTTACTATCAGAGATAGAGCCCAAGACAATTGATGAAGCACTAACAGATGATGGTTGGAAACTTGCTATGCAAGAAGAACTCAATCAATTTCAAAGAAATGATGTGTGGAAGCTTGTGCCTTCTCCAGCGGATAAGCAAGATATTGGAACCAAGTGGGTGTTCAGAAACAAACTTGACGAAGATGGCAAAGTGGTAAGAAACAAGGCTAGACTTGTTGCACAAGGGTATTCACAAGAGGAAGGTATTGACTATACTGAAACCTTTGCTCCAGTAGCTAGACTTGAAGCTATATGAATATTATTATCATTTGCTGCACATCATGGCATTACTTTTTATCAATTGGATGTGAAAAGTGCATTTTTAAATAGTTTTATAAGTGAGGAAGTATTTGTGAAACAACCACCTGGATTTGAAGATATTGCTTATCCAGAGCATGTCTTCAAACTTAAAAAGGCTCTTTATGGTCTTAAACAAGCTCCAAAAGCTTGGTACGGCAGATTAAGTTCCTTTTTAATGTCAAATGGTTTTGAAAGAGGACAGGTGGATACTACCCTCTTTAGAAAATCATCTAAAAAGCATTTCATTATAGTTCAAATATATGTAGATGATATTATCTTTGGTGCTACTAATGAATCTCTTTGTGAGGAATTCTCTAAGCTTATGCAGAATGAGTTTGAAATGAGTATGATGGGAGAATTAAAATTCTTCCTTGGTATTCAAATCAAGCAATGTCAAGATGGAACCTATATCCATCAGACAAAATATGTAAAAGAACTCTTGAAGAAGTTCAAGCTAGAAACCAAACCTATGAACACACCAATGCATCCAACATGTGCTCTCGGCAAAGATGAATCAAGTAAAGAGGTAGACCAAAAGGTATATAGAGGTATGATTGGTTCACCCCTTTATCTTACAGCCACAAGGCCTGATATTATGTTTAGTGTGTGCTTATGTGCAAGATTCCAATCTGATCCTAGAGAATCTCACTTAACTGCTGTTAAGAGAATCTTTAGGTATCTCAAAGGAACTACTAACCTTGGTTTGCTTTATAAGAATTCAGAAAATTACAAGTTAGTAGGTTTCTGTGATGCTGACTTTGCTGGAGATAGAATTAAAAGAAAGAGCACAAGTGGTGGCTGCCAATTTCTTGGAGCAAACCTTATCTCTTGGTCCAGCAAAAGGCAAAGCACAATTGCACTATCAACTGCAGAAGCAGAGTATATATCTGCTGCAAGCAGTAGCTCACATTTTGCATTCCTATATACTGTGATAATACTTCTGCTATATGTTTAACTAAAAATCCTATTTTGCATTCACGAGCTAAACATATTGAAATTAAGCATCATTTCATTAGAGACTATGTTCAGAAAGGGATACTTGAAATCAAATTTATTGATATTGACCATCAATGGGCAGATATCTTTACAAAACCCCTTGCTGAAGATAGATTCAACTTTATAAGAAAGAATTTAAATTTTCATCTTATAAAGGAATGAGAGTTTAATTTGAATATAGTTGACCCTGTTTGACTATTTGACTCTGGTTGACTATATGACTCTGTTTTGTGTTTGACTCTGTCTTGGCACACGTGCTCTATTGTCACACATGCGCCTCTGATGGGATACATGTTGACTCTGCTTGTATGTTGACTCTGTTCGCATATTGACTCTGGTTGCATGTTGGCTCTGTTTATTATTTTATTAATTGCTATTCTTTATTATTTATTGTTAATTGTTCGTATCTGTTGCATTTTAACACAAAGTTGCCTCTGGGAATCTTTGTGTACACGTGTCTCTCTGAGACTGGTTGATGTGTTAGTGGATAGTATTTACTCTTACTGAGTCATTATTGCTTTTACTGCACGAGGATAGCTTTACTGCACCTCTTTAATTCTGAGTGTGGCACGCTTCAATTTTGAAATGACAAAGTTTTTAATTCATTTATTTTGAAAACTGGTAAAGGCAGTTTGCCTTCTCAAACACGTTTAATACCCATTCACTCACTCGCTTCACCCGCTACCCACACTATCTCTCAGAGAAGCCTACACGATTTCTGAACCCTAAACCCCTTTCTCTTCTACTTGCTCTCTGCAACTCTCTGTACTTTTACAATGGCCGCACAACAGCAACAACAACAACAACAAGTTGAAGGTCCTGAGAAGGAACCTCAAGTTACTCTATAGAACTTACAACCACATGAGCTGAAGGTGTTGGTGGAACACAAGGTGAACTTCGGAGATTTAGCTCATGAAGGGTACGCTTTCAATGGACTTCTTTCTCATGGACAACTACCCGGTGTATGAAAACCTAGTCAAAGAATTTTGGATGTATGCGTGGAGTAAGGATAGAACCATCCACAGTTATGTTTAAGGAAGGCGCATCTTGGTAACCCATGATTTAATTGCTGATATCACTAGATGCCCTAATAAGGGAGCTATTGCTGACGAAGGTTGGGAAAAAGATACTGGTGGCTGGAGTGTTGTCAATGACATGATCTTTGAGAAATCTGGTGGAACCAAGGCCGTGGATATGAAGAATCGTTTCAGAGTGCTCTTCAGGATTATCATGCACTGCTTGGTACCCAAGTCTGGGTCTGTGGATACTGTTAGCACTACCCAGAAGTTCATAATGTGGTATTATGAACGTAAGGCTAAGATCAATCTTCCGAATCTCGTTTTTGACCACCTGCGACGAGATTTAATGTACTCCAGAAAAGGGAAGAATGCAAATATTCCCTATAGAAGGTTGCTTTCTGCAATTATGGAAAATCAAGGCCTGATTAGGCAGCTTCAAGGGCTTAACACGGAGGAAGCTAGACTTGCCCTGAAGACAATGGTGGTACCCACATTCTCAAGTGAAAATCTGAGAAGAATTAAACTTCTTTCAACAGAAGTAGTTGCTGAAATTCAACGGGAAAAAGAAGGTGGAAGAAAAGTAGTAAGAAAAGGAAAGAAGAAAGTGGTTGATGATGGAAGTACTGTACCTACCAGGAGAGTCACTCGAAGCACTGGGATTCACATTGCTTCAGAACCCTCTCAGTTTTTACATCCATGAGACCTGCCTTCATGGACTATATTTACCAAAAGTCAGGAAGAGTGCTATATTTACCATCAAAAACTCAGAAAGGAAAGGCTACAGAGAGAAGCTACTACAACAGAATCGCCCTCCCGCTGCTGTTGCCCGTAACCTCCACTATCGCTACACTCGCCGTAAACCTAAAAGAATCATCAAGGTTCTTTGACCTCCCAAAGAAGAAAGAGAACCAGGGTACTGGATAAAGTTTGTGACTTGTATGATGCTACTTACCAAACTGGTTCTACTCCCACTGGTTCTACTGTCTTAGAACCTGTTCTGTCAATCCCTATACCTCCTAACCAGATACCTCCACTTACCCCACAGTTGCCTAAACTGTTTCGCCAATCTTCCAAACCTATCCTTAAACCAATTCCTTCACCAAAACCCTCACAACCCAAATTTGCACAACCTAATAAATCATCCCCTCCAAAGAAACCTTTACCTTCTAAATTACCCACGCCTCCTGGACTCTCTGATACCTCTGACTCTTCTTCAAATGACAGTGAAGAAAGTCATGAACCTTTGAGACCTAGACAGAGACCACAACCCCAAGTTCAATTTCCTTACATTGAACCACTTGCAGTTGAGCTTCCTAATACCCCCACTTCTGTACCTCAACCCCAATCACAACCCACCAAAATACCTTCACCTAAACCTAAATCACCACCCAAACCTTCATCACCACCTAGACCTACCTCACCTCCCTCTGTTCAACCTGACCTTAACCTACCCCTTCAACTCGAACCCACACTTGAACCAGAAACAGAACCTAAACCATATATCCAGGAACCTTTCTGTTCTGAACCCGATTCTGTTTTGGCCATTGAGGCACAACCCCTCTCCATGTTGCAACCTGTACCTGATCCCTCCTTCAGACTCCCAATACTTGTACCATTTCTACCTCAATCTTTTACACCATCACACTCACCTCTGTTGGCAGAACCTGTTACTACTGCAGCATCTATGGATATAGATGAGATAGCAGTCACTGCTATGATTGCCTCTGAGGCAATTCAAGGTATTGAGTTGGATTCTGATTCTGATTCTGATGTTGCCATCATTGATCTTCTAACTCTGCTTCTGCAAGCACCCCCTAGACCAGTTATTCAGATTGGGTGTGAACCCTCACCAGATCACAGGGAGGCAAGAGTAGTGTCTGAAAGGTATCCTCACCTGATTGCTAATTTTGAGTGCCTTAAGGCTCAGGTATACCGTGAGGATGAGGATTGCAAAATTATGGAAGCTGCAAGAATTGATGAAGGTAACTCTGTCTTGGCGGAAGAAAACAGACTTGCAAATTGGAAAATTGTACATTATTGGTTTGACGTGCACCAAAGGGATCAACTTGAAAGAAACAGAAGGTGGCTTAGGGCTCTTCAATGGAAATAGCAAGTACCTCAATAGGAAACCACTCCTATAGTTTAGGAACCTGAACCTACTCCTGCAGCCCCTCCTACTCCTGAACTTGAGCCTGAACCAGAACCTGTCACTCCACCTCCTGCTGCTACTACAATGGGTGTTCAACAATCCACTTTTGGATCTGCCTCTAACTCTGCAAGCAATTCAGTTGTGATTCCTCAGGAAGTCTATGATAGGCTTATTGATGACAGTAAGAAATTTTCAAGGTTTATGGAAGCCACTGAAAGACACTTTGAAGAGTCTGACAGAAGGCATGATATGCTAGCTGATCTACAGCAAGAGATTTTGGCCAAGATGGACAAACCATAGAAAACCTTAGGCTTTTCTATTTTTCTTTTAGCCCCTTATATTCTTGTATTCTCAGTATTTTCTTTTGCACACTGATATTTTTAGTTTAATGAAACTGTTTTGGCACTTACTGTCTGTTTTAACTTTATCTTTCTTATAATGTTTTGACTGTGATGTTCTTTATTTCTGTCATAATCTTTTTGTCTCATGACAAAAAGGGGATAAGAATATAAAGATATAGAGTAATTGATGAAACTGATGTATCAACCAAGTGTCACCATGCATTGCATTTCCTGCATTATTATCTCTGATACATTAACTTGGAAGGTATTCAATGCTCTATAAGTGCTATTTATCTATGTATGCTCTGATACTGTATTGAATATGGTCTGATATTTACACTTAGAAAATATTTATATGTGCTTAATTCAGGGGGAGCCTCTGAAATTATTTTAAACAAATATTTTTCTAAAGGAAAATTGTTCATCAATATATGTATTTGTCATCATCAAAAAAGGGGAAATTGTTGGAATTAAGTGGATTCAGAAACAATGACCCTTAATTGTTTTGATGATAACAAATGATTAAGAGAACAATTTATTCTCTAATGTGTTTGCTAGTATGCAGAAATCACTATTTATTAGAAGAAGTTATCTTAGAAGACTTAGTGAAATCTTGAATTTAACACGTCTAAGTCTGGGAGTGATCCTCTGTTTTTATGCTGACGTCACCTTGTGAAGCCTTGCTCTGAAGTTGGTCAACTCCGTTTGTTCAGTCAATGCTCTAGTAACCCATGTTCCTAAGACTAGCTCTTGACTTAGTCAACTCAGTTGAACAGTCAACTCTGTTGGTGAACCAAGCTCTGAAGACTAGCTCTGATCATGGTCAACGCTCTGATGGCAGTCAACACTCTGGTAGACCACATTATATTGAGACCACATCCTGTTTGGTCAACGCTCGGGTCATTGGTCAACACATTCAACAGACTTTGGTTAGTCTACACTATAGAAACCTTCGTGCATGTCCACAAGACTCTGTTATGTGAAAACCCATTGAATTCTACGCTGAAGTACTCAACTCTGTTTCAAGATCACTTAGTAGTACAGTACTCAACTCTGGTGAACAGTGTAGCTCTGTTAGGAAACAGACTGAAGAATATTTAAGGCTACTTCAAGTATTTAAGAGACCTCATTGATTAAGCATTTTAATGTACGAGGTATTAAAGGCCAAAAGGAATGTCAACGAATTTAATCATCAAGGAAAAACTTGTTCTCGAAGTGTCTCATATTCAAAAAGCTCACAAGAGACAAAGATTCTGATTTTGTGTGCAGTGCCCAAAATGCTTTATACAGTCTGGAAAGCGACGTGACCTGCAAAAGTCACAAAAACGGGATCTGAGGTTTTGACCTAGGGTAAAAAAAGACGTTGTGTCACAACGGCACTATTCTTGTAACACCCCGTTTCCAGAGCGCTACTGTGCAACCCAATCTAATGCTGAAAACATTTAATGCTTGTATGCTTTCAACAAAGAGTACTCTTCTGTCTTTTGCAATGGAAAATAGGAGTAATTTTTTTTCTTTTTCTTTCCTTTGAAACCCTTTTCAAAAATAAGACATAAAGAGTACTACAATTTTCTAAATAATGTAAAATCAGTCTTTTACAAATATCAGAGTATAACGCATCACAATCAATACTTCTTATAACATAAAACATAACATAATCGTTTTGCACTGAGGCGAGGTTTTCTGAAATAGAGTAATTACAAAACAACAAAGACAATACTCTAAGCTAAGCTGGCCAACAACTATAACTCTTACTGAGAAACAATTTAACAAAATCAAAACATGAAACATTCAGAGGAATCTTCCCCCACTGGCTCGATCTTCAACGCTCCTGGAAAGACGAAACTGTAGCTGTTATGGAGCTCCATCTGGAAGTGACATCCATAGGGATATCCAATCCAACAACAGTGCAAGGGTAAATTCTTTGTCCACGAGTTTATCATAGGCTATGTCGCATGCAAACAATGAATACATATATAATACAACAACATGCTTTTATATACATATAGATACTTAATAAACTGCACGCATCATCATGGTATATCAAGCATTGCATGTGAGCATACAACTCAACCAGCAGATCAACAATCAAGTCACCACAATATCAAATAATTGCATGTGAGCAAACAAATCAACCAATAGATCAACAATCAAGTCACCATAATATCAAATAATTGCATGTGAGCAAACAAATCAACAAATAGATCAACAATCAAGTCACCACAATATCCAACAATTGCATGTGAACAACAATTCTATCAACAGATCAACGATCAAGTCATCACATATCATAAATGTAGTTAGCTATGCATGTCAATGCAGTATGACTAGTTTGTGTATACACCTGTAGCCTTAATAGGTCAGCAGTATAACGAGGAATTTTCTCAGCGTCCGAACAATATAGCCACACATTAGGCTTGCCTCAAGTTAGGCTTGCCAGACATTAGGCAATGCAGTGTCAACTCATCTTTTGAAGTCTTTAAGACAAATCAAACTCTCCGAGTGACATAACAACTCGTCTTTTGAAGTCTTTAAGACAAATCAAACGCTCGAAGTGTCGATGCTCAATGGTCAGTATGCATCCAAACAAATTCTTCAATATGGCATGCTCACCGTAGGGAGCGCCCGAGTAATGTTTTAATTAATCAATAATATTTTTCATATTCAAAATCAATACCAAGTTCCAATTGAATCCAACACGATTCAAGGAAAACAATACAATTCATAATGCCACGCAGGGCCAAGAACATGCCACAGCATTTCAGACAGCATATAACAATTTATCATGCTACAACATGCTACAGCATCTCAATAACACATAGTAATACTACAAGTACTACCACACAATTTAACCAAACATCAAACCAACCAACACACAAGGCGAAAAGCCCAAACTCATTATATAAGAATTTCCCTTACCTTGGGCGCTTTAACAATCCACGCTAGGTAATTCGAAACTATCGTCAAGTTGCACCTCGCGCGTACCTTAAGCACGAACCTTAACAACACAAACTTAGTACAATTAGACCCCAAAAAATACAAATCCTAGACCCCTAGGACAGCCACGGTTTTAGGTCCTTAAAAGGCCTAAGAATTACTCACTTAATCCCATATGGTTCACATCTAGTCACATAACATGATACAAGTTCAAGTCATGCAAGTTTTCAAACTTTTACTAACTCTACACACTTAAAAAATACCTAAACCAAAATTTACCAATTGGAATAGTGTTTTTACCAAATGAATAGTATTTTGCCAACTTTGAATCACTTTTTAAAACACTAAAACATGTCACAAAATTTTAGAAACAACTTCATTACAGTTCAAAATAATTCTTGAAACATAACCCAAATCTTTTCCCAAAATTATACTTCTTCGAAAAGCTTTGCTAAATCAAATCATCAACCACTTTAACAACTATTTTTAAGCATAAAACAAGTCAAGAACAAGTTACAAAACTCCCTTAGAGGCCACAGTTTCTAGGGTTCAAAAACAATTCCAATTTTTCAAATCTTTAACTCCTAAATCATACAAACTTTGGTACATCCAAATATCTTACCAAAATCAAACTTCTTTACCACTTTAATACAATTAAAACCAAGCTAGGACACCCTCAAAATTAGTTCTTAAACCACTATTTTGAGACTCACAAAACAGCCCCCAAATTCATTTTGTTTCAAACAATTTTTCAAAGCTTTAAACTTACAAATCCTTATAGATTTAAAGTCCTAATCAAAAACAACTTCTTCAACACTTAACACACTTTAAAAACAAATTAAAACATCCCCAAATACTTATAAATCAGCCACGGTTTCCAGCCCCACACTTTAACCAATTTAATTTCTCAAAACTTTGTTAAACATGCATATATGACTAGTTTAAGCATACTAAACCAAAACCCCCAATTATCTAACTCCAAAACCACCAAAACCAAATCAAGATCAAGCCCCCACAACAGCCCATGAATTCGGCCAGAACCAAGGGTTAGGGTTTTCCAATTTTTAAATACTCTAACATGCTTAATCATGGAAGAAATTACGGGATCAAGGAACTAATCATGCTAATCTAACAAAATCTAACAACTTCTAAGCAAAAATAACTCTAAAACCAACCAAACCCATTCATGAAACTCAAGAGGGAAAAAGAATGGATATGGAGCTTACCAAGAAGTCTGGAGGTGATGGATCAAGGATTAAGAAGAAAGGATGGAAGATTGTAAGCTTAACATCAAACTTCCTTCAAGAATCAACACCAAAATCATAAGAAACAAAAATCTTAAAAACTCATCCATGGCAGCCATGGAGAAAAGGAAAGTGATCAAGAGCACTTACCAACAAGATTAGAGATGATAGAACAAGGATCAAGAACAAGGATGGAAGTTTGAACTCCAAAATCACAAATTTATCAAGTTTTCTCACACTTTCTCTTTCTAAAATTTCTTCCAAGTTCTCCAACAATGGAGAAATGAAATGGGTGCTGGTCACATGAAGGAGAGGCCACGAAAATTTGAGGACATGGAAGGAACAAAAATTGTTCATTTGGTTGGAAACTAACCAAACTAGTTACAAACTAACTAAACTAACTAACTACAATTTCAACTTAACCAATCATCTTGCAACACTTGTCAAGGAAGGTTCTAAAGGATGATGTTCAGCTCCCCTAGCCCTTATCTCAATCGCCACTTGCCCCAAAATATCTAGATATTTCGTTTCGTCGCGTTCTCGCTCAATTGGTTGCGCGGCATTACGCGTATATTAGGGTTTTTCTACCAAAAACTCCAAAAATAAATCTAATAAATTATTCTATAATCAAAAATTATTAATCAACCAAAATGTCCCTAAAAATATTAGAAGTATTTCTATGAATGTTGCTTTCTCGATTTACGAGCTAAAACGCGACCGTAATGCAGTTCTGCGCGTAGAAAACACCCTATATTTTTCTGATGCCCAAAAATTCCAGAAAAATTTCCAATAAATCCTAAATAATGGAAAATTCTAAGATCTGAAATTTTATAAAATTTGGATCACGTTTGGGCATTATTTCAGTTAGAAACTCGCCCAATAGCTTAGTGACGGCGGAATTCAATAGAATTCTCGCAGCGTAATAAAAACTGTAAATTAGTGAGGATCACTAATTTCAATTTCTCTTATCAACTAAATATTATTCAAACAATAAAATCATCAATACAAAATTATTAAAATAAAAGTCACCTTAAATACGACATAAAACCAGCAATTAATAAAATAGCTCAATGTCAAAAATTTAAACTGTGACTTAAAAATACTTATTAAATCCTGAAAATTATTTCTCATTCAATAAAATAATTTTCTTTAATCAAACAACAATTTTTCACATTTTTCAAGATTAATTCATATTAAAAACAGTATACATCAACACTGTCTCTTAATCTGAATTAATTACTAAAACAGTAAATTGTTTTCAACAAATGTAGCAGCTCTTTGTACTTTTCATAAATCATCAAGGTGATCAATCTCTATGATTTATTTCCAAGTAGTCGGAACTGTAAAATAATTTTCACAAAAATTGGGATGTTATAATTCTCAACCCTAGCTATATATACCTTACTTCAGTCACTGAAATAGGTTAACGATTGAGAAGAAAATGAACGCAACAAAATACAAAGTGATCATACATTGAGCGCCTACAATCTTATCAAACTTCAAATCACTATCTTCTGAGACAGTGAGCAACCAAGAAATCTTCCAAGTCTCTAGAATCACATTAAACAAAGCACTTAACTGTTTTATCCTTTCTGTTTGAAAGTTATTATTTGTGCTAAAGTTCTTCATTGTAAATCCTCTCTTTGAGAGTTATCTTTGTATTGTTTCAAAACTCCTTTGAACTTGTATTAAGCCCAGTAGTGGCTGTATTCCTTAGAGGTTTGACTGTACTAAGTCATTCTAAGAAGTTGTGAGTATAGCCTGTTTGGCAATATTATACTCTCAAGTGTAATCAGGTTGATTATAGTGGAAAAATCCTTCAAGTGTCTGAAGGGACTAGACGTAGCTATCAGGTGATAGTGAACTAGTATAAATCACTGTGTCACTCTCTTCTCTCTTCTCTTTACTTACTGCACTATTTTATTAAAGGGTTGTTTTGAAAAAGTTTTTCATAAACACTTATATTTGCGAAAAGTTTTTAAAACCCAATTCAAACTCCCCTTACTTGTGTTTTTGCCATGTTCATGTCAGTCCACAGGGACGACGCTTCACATTTGGGCCGCTGCAGCTTCACTATCATGAGCATCACTATCATGTCCGGAAGAAGCCATCTATCTATTGCAAAAAAATTACACACAAGTAATTAGACACACAAGTAATTTAACAAGTACATAATTCATAGTCATTTGACAAGTACATAATTCTTTTTTTTTTGTTTTTTTTAGGCAAAAAAAAGGAGAGGGACCTCGTTAAAACCTTCTGATGCAAAACCCTCCTTAGGGAAAAAACATCCAGAAGGAAAAAGAGTACCCCCGCCTAAAATTTATTAATAAAAAATTGAAAAAAGCAACAAAGAAAATGGGGGGACTAGGCCAAGACCCATTAAACAGAAACAAAACAAGAACAATAGGCATGCCAAAGAGGCCTATGCAACTACAATAAATAAAGAAAGCAATAGTGGTATGCAGAGGAATCACAATAATGTCTTTCATCCCAACGAGGTTGGCACCAAAGACATTAACAATCATTTGCAGCATACCAAAATTTATAAATAAAAAACGTGGAACCAATGAAAGGCAAAAGAAATCCAAGACCAAATAATAATTATCTGAACCAGTAGCATGGCAGGCCATATCTATTGCGAGAGAAATCTTCAACCACGAAGGAAGGGATAGTGTTCCACCAAGTGAGACCAGGATAATAGATACCCTTATTCGCCAGTTTGTCGGCGCAGGAGTTTCCTTCTCTATAGATATGAGAAACGGAGAAAATCACGTTCTTAGTGATCTTCATGCTGTTTAACCACCGATTGCGCAGGTTCCAAAGGACAATAGCATGATTAGAAAAAGCCATAACCACCAACGATGAGTCACATTCAAGCCACAATTTATTCCACCCGTTGCGCTTGGCCAACTCAATAGCTATGATAGCGCCCATTAGCTCAGCATAGAAAGCATTGGCTACGCCAATTTGGAAAGTAAAGCAACCAAGAGTGGCTGCGCTACTGTCTCTAAAAATACCACCGCAAGCAGCCGGGCCTGGAGACCCCTTAGCCGCTCCATCAGTGTTAACTTTGATCCAGGTACAATTAGGGGGATGCCAGTTCACCTCAATGATTTTAGGAGCTTTGCCCAGCTTACCAGTAATGGAGAAATGCTTAAGAAAGACAAACTCCTGAATATTACCAGACATAGACCCTGAAGAACGGTTACCTGTAAGGTTGACATTAGCAACGATCATGTTGATAGCCGCCGCCATGGGAACATTATTATTATCAAAACGAAGTTGATTCCTACAGTACCAAATAGCCCCTATAGAATTAGCAATAGCAGCAATGAGAGCCTCTTTAGCTTGGGTGCTCCAAGAACGATCACAAATCTTTAAGATAGACAAAATGGAGGAGGTGTCCAGCGCCACCCCAACACATTGACCCAACCAACTCCAAATGTGAGAAGCAAAAGCACAAGTTAAAAACAAGTGATCAGTAGTTTCATAATGGGAGCCACAAAGACTACACATAGAGACCATATGGCAACCTCTCCTCCATAACTGATCATCCGTAGGAAATCTATTATGAATCAAGCGCCAAATGAGAAAGGATTTTGAAGGAGGGATGGAAGCTTTCCAAATAAGCTTGGACCAAGCAAGGACCTGTGTAGAAGGGGATTGAACAGCATAAGCTTCTTTTAGAGAGAGAGTTCCTGAGTCAGTACCTTTCCAAATCCAAGTGTCGGGGATGGGGAGCTTAGGAATCTTAATTTTCTGGATCTCAGAGACAAGGATGGGGTAACGCTGCAACAAGGTCTGAGGGATGTGCCACTCATAGTCAATAATGAAATCGCTGACCTTAGCAGTAAGAGAACCATGCATAGAAGCCGGGATATTTAACAAATTGACGATCGGCTGTGAAAGCCAGCAATCCAGCCAGAAATTGATACTAGAGCCATCACCCAACTGCCAAGACGTAGAAGAGTCAACTGTATTAACAAAGTGTTTCAAACCAGCCCAGATGGAAGATGAAATATGATAGCTAATAGTGGCCTTGTTCCTAGAAACTCGAGCTCGAAGAAGTTGGGCCCATTGAGCAGTGGAAGATTTAAGCTCCCAACATCTCTTTAACATAGCTGCTTTGTTGATAGCCTTTAAAGAGCGAAGTCCCAACCCACCGGCATCATAGGGATTGCACATCTTATGCCAAGCGACTGTGACCACTTTAGCTGTGTGAATGTTGCCAGACAAAATAAAATTTCTGATACATCTATCCAAAGAATTCAGAAGAGAAACTAGCCAAGCATAGACCTGAAAAGAATATGTTAGCATACCAAAAATCACAGATTTAACTAATTGGACTCTACCCATAATAGAGAGCATAGAGCCTTTCCAAGAAGCAAGCTTAAGAATAATCTTATCTGCGATAGGTTGAAGATGCTCCTTCTTAGGCTTCCCTCGGAATAAAGGGACACCAAGATAAACAAAAGGAAGCTGACCCCTTCCAAAACCCAAGATATCAGAAATAGATTTTAACCGAGCATGCGGGATGCAGCCGTCATAAAATCTGGATTTATCATGATTAATTTTCTGACCAGAAGCTTGACTGTAGAGCTGAAAAAGATGCATGAGGTGCTCAATGTTCCTCTTGGTACCCTTGCAAAAAATCAGTATGTCATCTGCATAAAGCACATGACTAGAGACTTTGTAGCCTCTAGGACTAGCCATCTGCAACAAAGTGCCTTGCTGGGCTAAATTCAATATGCCTCTACTAAGAACTTCTTCGGCAAGACAAAAAAGAAGAGGAGAGAGAGGATCTCCCTGTCTGACCCCTCTCTTGCACGCAAAGTAACCAGTTGATTTCCCATTAACAGATATAGAAAGCTTAGCCGAATTGAGAATGTTAGACACCCAATTACAGAAGGTCGGATCAAAGCCAAACTGCTTAAGCGTCTTAAGAAGAAAAGTCCAGTCTATAGTATCGAAAGCCTTACTGATGTCAATTTTGAGAGCAATATTACCACCAAAACTTTTCTTGTGCAGCAGATTAACTGCTTCAGAAGCAACCCCAATACAGTCAAAGATTTGACGCCCTTGAATGAAGCTGCGTTGATTTTGAGAAACAATTTTGGAGGCCACTATGGCCAGCCTATCAGCGAGAACTTTGGTGATGATCTTAAATTTAAAGTTGGCTAAAGCGATAGGCCTATACTGACCAATAGTATCAGCTTCTGGAGTCTTGGGAATAAGAACCACCATGCTAGAGTTAAAGTTTGGGAGAATCCAACCCTGCCTGAAAAACTGGAGCACCGCATTAAAAACATCCAGACCAATTAAATCCCAATATTTCTGGTAAAAAAACCCCCAAAGCCATCGTGACCAGGAGCCCCATTAGCGTTCATAGAGAAGACGATTTTTAACCTCATCCATAGAAGGTAAGTTAGTCGACATCAAATCATCATCAACAAGAACCTCGGGAGAAATAACAAAATCAATCGATCAAGTATCGATACGCTTATTATCAAAGAAAAAGAGAAGTGTAAAAATCAAGAACATGGTTCTCAATATCAAGAGGGTCAGTAAGAATAGCATCACCTGATTTGAGCATGGTCATCCTTTTAGTAGCGTTTCTGATTTTGGTAGTAGTATGAAACAAAGAAGTGCATCTATCCCCATAGTTATGCCAATCCAGCCTCGACTTTTCTTTCCAAAAGGTTTCTTGAACTCAGAAACTGATTGAGAGTTACCTGGGCCAATTTCTCTTGATTAATCAAATCATCCGAGTACCCATGCAGATCAAGTTGTTCTTGAATGGTAGAAACGCCTTTCATGGCAGCCTGCACCTTGAAATTAATATCTCTAAAGCAGTCTTTATTCCATTGCTTGAGTTTCTCCTTAACAAGTTTAAGCTTTTGAGTGAGCACGACCATTGGGCAGCCAGGGACAGAACTACTCCAAGCATCTCTAATAATGCCAAAACAATCCTCATGGTCAGCCCACATTTGCAGGAATTTAAAAGAAGAAGGGAAGCCCCCATCATGTTTATCAAACTCAAGCAGAAGAGAGTAATGATCCGATTTAGACTTGACCAAAGTACAGCAAGAAACATTACTCCAAGTAGAGAGCCAATCCTGGTTACACACAGCACGATCTAACCTCTTTTCAATGAGGTTTCGACCCTTTCTACCATTAGACCAGGTGTAAAGAGCTCCCCTAGTATTAATATGAACCAAACCGAATTATCACCCAATCTCTAAAATCATGCAAGCTATTTGGGTCGGCCGACCTTTGCCCCCGTTACTCATGAGAGCCAAGGCGTGTTAAAATCACCAAAAAGCACCAAGAACCTGGATTCGCACTTGGGCATCAGTAAGATCCTGCCATAAGTGCCTACGGGTAATGTAAGAGGTGGAGGCATAGACACCCGCCATGTTAAAAGACTGATTTTGCCACGCCAAAGAGAAAGCCACAAACTGACTAGTAACAGAAATGATGGAAGGGGTTAAGGACACATAACAAATGCACCAAAGATTGGGGAGAGAGGTCGCTCTTGTTAACTTCAAAAACCTTGTAATTTAAATTGGACCAAAAACGTTTAGGAAATTGATCAATCCGAATCCAAGGCTCAGAGATAAAGAAGAGATTAGGTCTATTATCAGTAACTAGTTGTTTGATAACCAATCTAGTATCACGATTGGCTACCCCTCTAGCATTCCAATAGATAGCTTTCATTAAGAGTTATTTTTAGTGGCTGCCCTGGATCGGGTATGGTAGTTCTTCTTTGCGCCAACTTTTGCCATAGTCATTTAACTAAAAAAATACAATCTACTTTTCCTTTTTCTTTTCCTCCGACTGATCTAAAGCTCCTCTTTATGATCTTGTCTAATATATGTATCATCCTCTCTTGATGTACTTTCCTCACCAAACAGTGATTTTATCACAAAGAACGGGTCATCATCAATATCAGCATCTTCATTTGTTTGATCATCAATCCCATTAACAATTTTTTTGTTAGTCAACAAAACAACGGACTAATTCATATCAGATGGATCAGTGACATAAAACACTTATCGAGCTTGCGATGCTAAAATATGAGCGTCATCTTTATATCCCAACTTATTGAAATTCACCAGTACGAACCCCAACTCATCCGTTTCTACACCGTAATTATTGTCAACCCACTTACATTAGAACACAGGCACCCAAAACATCGCATAATCTAACTCCCATATGTGTTCAATGACCCCAAAGTATGACATATTCTCATAAATGGGATTTCTGTCTTTGGCACTTGAGATATGCATAGCTTGAGCAACAAGAGTGACCCCACTATTTTGCAGTTTACTCTGATCATCATGTTCTTTTGTATAGAATGTGTACTCATTCATCAAATAACTGGTGTAAGAGATAACATGTATACTTTGACCCCTCACTAACCATCCGAGTCTTTCTAAAACTGAGGTACGATTAACAACAAGCTCTATAGAAATGTGATATTTTAGCCACGTTATAAAACACCGATTGTGTTCTCTTGTTAACCAATTTTGATTCTTATTTGGGTACATACTCTTGAGCATTTCGTTGTGTTTCACAACATAAGACTTAACCTCATCGGCGTTGTGTAAAACATATTAGTGTGCTTGCTCCATTTGTTGCCTTGATATAGTCAATAGTTTACATCCAATAATCCCTTTCCCTTTGCTTCCTCCTGTGTGACGATATTTTGGCATCCCTATGGAATATCCAACGTTAGATAGGTAGTCAGAATAGAATTCAACAGCTTCTTCGACTGTGTACCGCTCAACAATACAACCCTCTGGCCGTGATCGGTTTTTCATATACCCTTTCAATATCTTCATGTAACGTTCAAACAGGTACATCCATCTCATGTAAGCTGGTCCACACAATTGTGTCTCCCTAACCAGATGAACTGTCAGATGAATCATTATGTCAAAGAATGAAGGTGGGAAATACATCTCAAGCTCACACAAAATCAAAATAATTTCTGTTTGCAATGCTGGTAACTTTCCTTGGTCAATTACTCTGCTGTAGATTGCCTTGAAGAAGAAACAAAGTTTAGTTAAGGTCTTCCGCACTTTGATGGGCAAAATGGATCGTATACCAATGGGTAGCAAATTCTCCATAAAAACATGGCAATCATGAGACTTTAGACCCTTTAACTTGAGATCTCTCATTGATACTAGGTTTATAATGTTTGAATAGTACCCATCTGGAACCTTAACTCTATGAAGAAGCTTACAAAGAATCGTTTTCTCTTTTCTAGACAAAGTATGAGCAGCTGGAGGTAGATATGTACGTAGTTTCCCCTTCTTTACCGTAACACCCGTATTTTTCGCGGCGTGTTATTTATCGTTATTATAGCATATCCTGTCATATTTATGCTATAATAAGCAGTTTCTTGTTCG
Source organism: Calophaca sinica (assembly GCA_037113605.1). Classification (NCBI taxonomy): domain Eukaryota; kingdom Viridiplantae; phylum Streptophyta; class Magnoliopsida; order Fabales; family Fabaceae; genus Calophaca; species Calophaca sinica. The sequence goes on along the minus strand of CM073732.1, from coordinate 87,621,088 downwards.
CTAAGCAAGTGATTTAATTAAATCAAGATCGAATTGAATTTGAGAATTAATATATTGTATTAATATTTTTTATTAATTCATGGTTCGAATATCGTCGAAAAATTCTAACGAAGTTTCGTCGCGTTTCGAATCACCGGGCAGTTTTGCCGCAAATAAAATTTTAAATGAATTCCTATTTTGATGAAAATCGAATCGTAGCTTGTTGTGATTATTTTTGAGTGTTTTAAATTGTTTGTATTATTTATGATAAAATATTATCACGCGGTGAATTAATTTCTCGTTAAATTATTTTTTGCGAATTTATCGGCGGAGAATTAATCGGTAACGCGGTTACTCGACGCCGTGTTTTAGCACCCTAAGACTCTAGGATTAGAGGGTAATCATGAGAGATGTGAGATTAGATGGGTTAGATTAAATGATGGGATTAGCATCTTTACTTTATGAGAGGTGTCACTTTTTGTGTGATTAAAATTTTATTCCTTTTACTTAAACTTTTTTTTTAGCCAAGTGTTTATTAAGTGGTAACAAACTAAAACCCACCCCCCTAAACAGCCCCACACCCGTGGCCTCCCCTCTCTCTACCCCATTCTCACTTCATCTTTTTTCTTTCTAGTGTGAGAAGCTACAACATCCATGGAGGTCACCATTCTTCTTGGTTTCTAAGTTACTTCACCTCCACTTCTCTACACTTCTTGCTACTTATTTCTTCTTCTCTCCATCATCATCTATCTCATCACCCAAGCAAGTGGAGAGCACCATCTTCTCTCCCCAAGAACAGCCCTAGGCCGCGAGCTCAAGGAGGGAAGAGGTGGGGGTTTCTTTCACTTTCATTTCTTGTTTTTATGTCTTGATATTTGCTTGATTGTGAACTATGATGGAAATGAACACCATGACCTCTCATCCTTGGAACCCTAGGGAGCAACCCTAAGGGGAAAAAGAGGGAAAAAGTGTGACCCTAGTGAATCAAGAAATTAAATTGTGATTCTAGCTTAATTGATGTTGTTGTTGTTGTTTTAGCTACTACTTCTGAATTAGAACTTTGATTGAGTAGTTTTTATTGAAAATCATTGTTCTTGAAATGGAGTTGGAAAGGGATTGGTTTTGATTGAGCTTTAATTTTTGAATTGGATTGTTGTTTTGTGAAATAATTGGACAATGGAAGGATGTTATTTTATTAGTTTGGAAGTGTTGTAATTGTTGGTTATTTTGTTGATGTTGACCGCGAGCACTAGATGGTGGATGGAAGGAAAATTGTTTTTCAAACTTGATTATAATGGTTGTATGATTGTGTTTGTAGACTTTGAAAAATTTAGGAAAAGGTTTGATTTCATTTGGACTTGTTTTGAAATTTTAAGGCCATGAAGCACATAAGGTAATTGGGTTCCTTGAGATCTAAGAAACCAAGTGGAGCCTTGGTTTAAGTGTTTGAGAAAAAGAGTTGAAAAATGATGATGTTCTATGTCTTAAGCTTTCAAGAAAAGATTTCCTAGTTCTTAAGGTTTTATTCCTTAATTAGTAAATAATTTTCCAATATGTTATGTTTGAGTTTTTCAAGAAAATGATTCTTTAAACTTAGTATTTTAAATTGAGTTCTAAGTGAAAGTATTAATTAGGAAAGCGTTAAGTTTGGGAACCTAAGGTTGTAGAACTAAGATTTTAGAGTTGTGCTAAACTTGCTTTGTGTAATAGGCTTTAGTAATCCGAGATCGTGCGGCGTAGAATCGAGGAGTACGTGGACGCGTGGCTTGGAGTTTGGTAAGGGCAACTTTTAGACATTGATAGGATGTAATTTTATTTTGTAAAGCGAAGAGTCTGAGAACCTCAGGGTCCAAATTGAGAGTCTCGTACCCCTTCATTTTTATTGTCTGATATTATACTGAATTGTTTCGTGGGCTTGATAAAAAGTGGTTAGCGACTGCCCCCAACCCCCCACACTTGTTTGTTTCCTCTTTGTTAACTCCACTGAGTTGCAGAGGGATGGATTATGTTCTTGATCGATTGCGATATGATTTGATTGGATTAATTGGCTATGTATTGTTGGACTGAGCTATATTACGGTGATTTCTCTGAGTGAATATTTATTTGATATGAGAATGAATATTTATTTGAGTATGCTTCTTTGAATTATTATATGAGTTGATCTATTCATTGGGGTTGTGGAAGTTTTGGGTCATGACGTTTGTGAGCTTTGAGTCGATTAACCTAAGGTGCTAGGATCCCTTAAAAAGCTACGGCCGGTTTTTGGGTAGAGTTAGCTAGGCGTCGTAACATCAAGGAACCTGAGCTGAATGTCCTAGGGTGAGAGGAGAGCCCAAGGCTACGACTGGTATTCAGTGGATGGATCGGCGTTACTTTCCGGAAATTTCAGAGAATGTTTTGGGAGAGAGTCTTGAGTTGCATTATGGGGCATGTGTGCATTTTGTTATCTCTTGTTCTATGTTTTGCTGTTTCTATGATTATTTGAGAAGTTGACCCTATCCCGTGGTTCCTTCAACCGATGATGGCAACCCAGGTTATGGCGAAGACACTGGTGATATCGGCGATGATGACATCGCCGGAGATCGTGTTTGATTTCCCAGGCATTGAGACACCCTCGGCGATGGAGTTCGACCCATCTCCCGTCGAGTTGTATATACCGGGGAAATTGTACATTCCTTCAGAGTTGATGGATTGGTGCTGAGGCAGGAGACCTCTCGACGGACAGTCAGCTTTCCCATTAGGACAATGCAGGTGGTGGATGCTTGGCGTAGCATTCAGAGAGAGCAGACGATGCCAGCTTCATCTTCTTCGCCAGAGGGAACTCTTGAGATTCTGAGGCATATTACTACCCGTTATGCACCCATACCCAGAGGAGCGAGGATCCGGAGGACTGCTCGAAAGAGCGTGATCAGACATGGGACACAGGTGCTTCTACCTCCCGAGCGGCAGCTACTCCGAGTTCTTTGGCAGAGTTTGAGCCTGAGGCAAAGCTGGCTTCCCCAATGATTGTCAGGACCCCTACCCCACCGGGACATCTTTCACCTGTTTGTGGAGAGTGCGGTGAGGCAGGGTGTAGCGTGCATGATTTCTTGATGAGGTGTTGGTAGAGGAAGACATGGCTGAGGGTGTACCGGCTACGGTTCCTTTCATAGACTTGACCAGTGAGGATGCAGATGACCCGATGGAGGATGATGACGAGGAGGATCCGTTTAAGGATTAGGATAGCTACTTCTAGCTGCTGTGACTGTCTGGCTGCTTGTTTGTATTTTGGTTGACTGTGGGGTCTGTTTATAGTGTACAGTTTGCTAGTAGTGACCAGTCGGGCTTTTGATTATTGTCTTTTGAGTACAATTGGGTAGACTGGTGGCATACTTTTGGAGCATCCCCCTGCATAGGTGTCTGCCAGGAGTACCCCCGGGGTATGATTACTCTCACGAAGGTTTTCATACTTTAGGTGTATTCTCTTGTACATATTTCTGCACAGCTCATTTTTTGTACGAACTGTTATGACTACCTTGTTTATATATATGTGTATGTATTTTCATGCATTTGTCTTGTGTCTAGATTGCATCATGTTTCTAAATGCTGTGTGCTTTGCGGAAGAATTTATTTATAAAAAAAAATGTTCCGCTTTTCCAAAGGATACAAGAGTACTATTTTAAAAGTACGTCGCATGTAGGGTTGATCCTAGACTCGTAGCGGTCCGTAAACGGATCATTACAATAGTGACTAGACTGTGCATAGGGGACACTAGGCTGGTCACCGTGTCGGGTTATGTTGGCGGGTACCTAGTTGTGTTATATTGTTATTGTTTGTTGAGTGAAGCAAATTTTGCTTGCCAATTGTTGAATTGTTTCTTGATTGAAGCAATGTATGTTAGCACATCACTTGATTGTGAGGTTCTGACAGGTTTTAGACTTTGTAGGAATCTAATGCCACCTCGCAGAGATACTACAGCCGGACCTGATAACCCTACCATGGAGAGAGCGATTCAAGCAATGACAGAGATGGCGGGTATGGCTCAACAATCAGCTGCTGCGACCCAATAATCTACGGCTATGGCTCAATAGACTACGGCCATGAACCAGCACAATCTACAGTAACAGCAAAGGGCAGAGAGGAATACGGAAGCTAGAGGATTGATCGATTTCCATAAGCACGATCCACCGAAGTTCTACGGTGAGCCAAATCCAAACAAGGCTGACCTATGGATCCAAGAGATAGAGAAGATCTTTGAGGCATTTCACTACCTAGAGAATATTAAGGTGAACTATGCATCTTACTTGTTGCTGGGAGATGCCGAGTACTGGTAGAAAAGAGTGAAGCAGATGTTGACAGCGGGGCGTCGGGAGATCACTTGGGAGATTTTCCGCAGGAAATTTTTGGAAAGTATTTCCCTGATACTGCACGAGTGGAAAAAGAGCAAGAATTCCTCCGACTGCATCAAGGTAGCCTGACGATGTCAGAATATGCTGCCAAGTTTGAATCACTCGCAAGGTACTTTAGTCCATTCCGTGACCGAGCTGACCAGAGTTGGCTAAGCGAGAGATTTCAGCGGGGATTGAGGTTTGACATCCAGAAATTTGTGACATCTCTAAGAATTCAGAACCTTACAGGAGTTGATTGATAGGTGTGTTGAAGTGGAAGTTATGAGAAACAACGAAAAAAGGAGTGGTGCGGGTGGACATGTGAGACCCCAGAATCAAGGACAAAGATTTACTCAGAAGGGGAAACATCAGAAGAAGCCATACAATCAACCTCAGGGAAGCAACAACAAGGGACAGTACCGTGCGATGGCTCAGAATGCAAGAGGTGGGAGTCAGACTAGCGACGAAGTAATTTGTTACCGTTGTGGCAAGCTAGGGCACTATGCGAGCAGCTGCGCCGGAGGGGATAATGTGTGCTTCAACTGCAAGAAGCCAGGACACTTCGCTAGGGACTGTCAAGAACCTAAGGCTAAACCAGTGGTGAATGCAACAAAGACTAAAGGCAGAGCAGGCTGATGATCTCATTTAGGGAGACTGTGAGATTGAGGGTAAATCTTTATCCGTTATTTTTTATTCTGCTGCAACCCATTCTTTTATTTCATTGGATTGCGTAGACCGCCTGAAATTGTCTGTGACTGCCTTACCCTTCAAATTAGTAGTTACTACTCCAACCGCTAAGACTTTGGTTGCTAACACTGCATGCCTTAATTGTGTGGTGGTCATTCAGGGTAGGAAATTTATTGTCAATTTGATTTGTTTACCTCTTAAGGGTCTAGATGTTATCCTCGGGATGGATTGGTTGTCTTACCACCATGTCCTTCAGGATTGTGCCCAAAAAACTGTAATTTTTCCCGAACTTGGAGTTTACAACTACCTTTCTGCCGAACATATCGGAGTTTCCTTGAAGGAGGGAACTAGAGAATACATGTATCTGGCTAGTTCAGGAGTTTCTCAAGAGATCTAGTTGAAGAATGTTCCAGTGGTGTGTGACTTCTCAGATGTTTTTCCTGAAGACGTGCCAGGTCTACCACCAGTAAGGGAAATCGAATTCTCCATCGATTTGCTTCCGGGGACAGGACCGATTTCGATAGCGCCCTATCGGATGTCTCCAGCCGAGATGAAAGAGTTGAAGTCTCAGATTGAGTACTTGGAGTCGAACCAATTCATACGACCGAGCGTGCCTCCATGGGGAGCTCCAGTGCTATTGTTGAAGAAGAAAGATGGACGATCAAGATTGTGCGCGGATTATCGTTAGCTCAACAAAGTTACTGTCAAGAATCGGTATCCGTTACCGCGTATCGATGACTTGATAGATCAACTACAAGGAGTCGCGATATTTTCAAAGATCGACTTGAAGTCTGGCTATCATCATATCCGAGTGAAGGAAGAGGATATTTCCAAGACAGTATTTAGGACTAGATATGTGTAACACCCCGTTTTCGAAGCACTACTGTACAACCCAATCTAATGCTGAAAACATTTAATGCTTGTATGCTTTCAGTTAAAGAGTACTCTTATGTATTTCGCAATGGAAAAATAGGAGTAAATTTTTTTTTCATTTTCTTTCCTTTGAAACCCTTTTCAAAATGAGACATAGAGTACTACAGTTTTCTAAATGATGCCAATTCAGACTTTTGCAATTATCAGAGTATAATGCATCACAAAATAATACTTCACATAACATAATCATTTCGCACTAAGGCGAGGTTTTCTGAAAGAGTAATTACACAATTTACAACGGCATTACCCTAAGCTAAGCTAGCCAATAACTACAACTCTTACTGAAAAACAGTTCAGCAAGATCAAACATGAGGTACTCAGAGGAATCTTCCTCCATTGGCTCAATCTTCAATGCTTCTGAAAGACGAAGCTGCAACAACTACCGAACTCCATCTGGAAGTGACATCCATAAAGACATCCAATCCAACAACAGTGCAAGGGTAAATTCTTTGTCCACGAGTTTATCATAGGCTATGTCGCACGTAACAATATATTTATATATAATATAATAACATGCTTGTATATACATATACATACGACCGCACGCATCATCATGATATATCAAGTATTGCATGTGGGCAAACAAAACAACCAACAGATCAACAATCAAGTCTCTACAAAATCAAACTATTGCATGTGAGCAAGCAAATCTACCAGCAGACCAGTGATCAAGTCATCACAACATCAAATTCATCACATATCATAAATGTGGTTAGCTATGCATGTCAATACAGTATGGCAAGTTGTGTATACACCTGCAGCCTTAATAGGTCAGCAGTGTGACGGGGACTACTTTCCCAACGTCCAAACAAAATAGCCTCTGCTTAGGCTTGCCACTACTTTGGCTGGCCACTACTTTGGCGTGCCTCTACTTAGGCAATGCAGTGTCAACTCGCCTTTTGAAGTTTGTACGACCAATCAAACGCTACGAGTGACATGACAACTCGTCTTTTGAAGTCCTTAAGAACAATCAAACGCTCCGAGTGTCGATGCTCAATGGTTAGTACGCATCCAAACAAATTCAACAATATAGCATGCTCACCGTAGTGAACGCCCGAGTGATATCCAAACAAATTCAACAATATGGCATGCTCACCGTAGTGAACGCCCAAGTGATATCCAACAAATTCTACAATATGGCATACTCACCATAGTGAACGCCCGAGTAATATTTTAATTAATCAATGCGGATCGACGAACCCTCACTCACTCAACTTAGTGGGTTTCCAAATCTCAATTAACTAAGAGTTCAACACAGGACACAAAGTCCGGGTATTCAATTGCGGAACGCTAGTCCCAATCTTAGATCAGAACTCTAGGCACGTAATGCGGAACGCTAGGCTCAACTTTTAGGTTAAGATATTAGGCACGCCATACGGAACACTAGGTCTAATCCTTAATCAAGAAAAAGTGCACGCAAGCAGGACATTAAGTCCCAGCACAGGACACATGGCCCATATGCTCAATAGGAACACTAGGTTCCCTATGTTTTATTCTTTCGAAATCCCGATCCATGAAATCTCTTTCTCAGTTCTTGTATCACTCCTATGTGTCTGAAAATACTGTTTAACATTAGGTCGTTGAAACCCTAGTTGTGCTAAATAACACACTGGAAGAATTCCCAGGCGCATCATTTAACTCAACCGTTTTCGTAAATTGTACTATTTATTTCAAGTTCTTTTCTCTACTATTATTCCATTGAAATTTCCTTGCAAGCTTTGGCTAGTTGTACTAAATCCCTCACGCTTACTTTTTAAATCAAAATGCCCTTAACAATTTGTTTACAAAATCAGAATCCGGCTTATGGAACCGCATCAGATTTACCGATGTAAATCGTCAACCAATAGCAGTCGATCAACGCATTGTTAATTAATCCATTATCAACAATAATATTTTTCATATTCCAATTCAATACCAAGTTCCAATGAAATCCAAGGTGATTCAAGGAAAACAATACAACTCATAATACCACGCAGGGCCAAGAACATGCTACATATTATCATCAATTTCAAGTCCAATTAAATCAATCAAGTATGATTTAAGTCACACAATACAATTCAGTCTTGCCACACAGGGCCAAATCAATACACAGCAGTTCATGCTACAACATCTCAACAGCACATAGTAATACTACAAGTATTACCACACAATCTATCAACAATCAAACAAACAACACACAAGGCGAAAAGCCCAAACTCATTATGTAAGAATTTCCCTTACCTTGGGCGCTTTAACAATCCCAGCAAGGTAAATTCGAACTATCGTCAAGTCGTACCTCACGCGTATCCTAACAACACAAGTTTCAATCAATTAAAACCAAAACTCAAGCCCTAATACCCCTAGGGCAGCCACGGCTCTAATGTTCCTAAAGCCTAAGAATTACTCACTTAATCCCATTTGGTTCACACCTAGTCACATATCATGACACAAGTTCAAACTATGCAAGTTTTCAAACTTTTACATAAGCTACACACTTAGAAAATACTAAAACCCAAAACTTACCAATTAGAATAGTGTTTTACCAAATGAATAGTGTTTTGCCAACTTTGAACAACTTTTCAAAACACTAAAACATGTCACAAAATTCTAGAATTAAATTCATTACAAGTTTAAAACAATTCTTAAGACATAACCCAAAACTTTTTCCAAAATCATGCTTTTTTGAATTGTTTTGCTAAATCAAATCATCAACCACTTTTACAACTATTTTTAAGCATAAATGCAAGTCAAGAACAAGTCACAAAATCCCTTTGAAGGCCACGGTTTCAAGGCTTCAAATACAACTCCAAATTTTCAAACCTTTTAACATCAAAATCTTATAAACTTTGCTTAATCAAAACTTCTTATCAAAACCAATTTTGATACCACTTTAATACAATTAAAAACAAGTTAAAGGTCACTCAAATCATAGTTTTTAAGCCTCACAAACAGCCCCCAAAATTATTTTCTTTTAACCATTTCAAAGCTTTAAACATAACACTCTTTTTAGTTCTTAAACCTTAACCAAAAGCTAACTTATTAAACACTTAAAATACTTGAAAAACAACTTAAAACATCATCAAGATCATGCTCAAAATCCACGGTTTCCAGCCCCTAAAAATCTCCAAATTAATTTCACAAAACTTTGTATTTTTTTTTTAAATGAAGGAAAGGAGCCTCGTTAAAACCTTCTGATGCAAAACCCTCCTTAGGGAAAAAACACCTAGAAGGAAAAAGAGTACTCCTCCCTGTTAAAATAGAAAAAAATTGGAAAAAGAATACAGAGAAAGCATGGGGGGACTAGACCAAAACCCATGCAAAGGAAAAGAAAACAACGAAAGCAGCCCCAAGTACAAGGGGGAGAAAACCAAACCAAAATTAAGTAAATCTATAGGCAGGGAAGCCGAACCTATTATTAAAAAACTCAACAGCAATAAAAGAGGGGATGTTATTCCACCAAATAAATTTAAATGCGAGAGGCCGAATTTGGCCACTTATCGGCACAAGCATTCCCTCCTGTGGATATGCGAGTAAGCAGCTGCATAGAAGAGGTGAGGGCCACACAATTATGCCACCTGTTGCGAAGGGACCAGGGGACAAGAGTGGAATTGTTGAAGGCTTTAATAACAATTAAGGAGTCGCATTCTAACCAAAACCTATGCCAACCTTTAGAGTAAGCAATTTCAATAGCTACCATGGCACCGATGAATTCCGCCTGTAAGGCATCATGCGAACTAAGCGGCTTGGCAAAGCAACCCAAAACAGCTGCGCTGCTATCACGAAAAATGCCCCCACAAAGTGGATAAACCGTAAGAGCCAAAGCGAGCCATCAGAATTACACTTCACCCAACCGCAAATAGGAGGGGACCACAAAACAGTAGTGATGACCGGAGCACAAGACAGCCGACACTGGATCCCAAAGTAGCTAAGAATTTTCAATTCAGAATCAAAAGCAGTGCCCTTACTATTAAGACCCACCAAAGTAACGTGGTTGGTAACTGTGCGGATGGCAACTCGAGCGGGAACGAAAGAATTCTCGAATCTCGCCTTATTGCGGCTCTGCCAAATACCCCAAATGATATTGGTGATACAAGCGATAACTAAATCCAAAGCTTGAGAGCTCCAAATTCTGCGATTCTGATGAGTCAAGAATGGAGGGGACCGAGTTGGCGTTGATGTTGTAACCAAAAACATCAGACATCCAAGACCAAAGGCATTGGGCATAAGAGCAGCTCAGAAACAGATGAGAGGAACTTTCCGCCGCCCGGTTACAAAGAGAGCATATGGAAGGGTGAACAGAGCCAACACCGATGAGGTGCTCGTCAGTGGGAAGTCTGTTATGAAGCAACCTCCAAGTACAAAAAGACTTAGAGGGAGGAATGCAGCACCTCCAAATAAGCTTGTACCAAGAGTTGTCCAAAGCATCCGGCCTGTAGAACTTATAAGCTTCCTTGAAGGTAAGTAAACCAGAGTTAGAAGCACACCAAACTAACCTATCAGGAAGATCACCAGCAGGAATGATAATCCGCTCTATAGCCGAATGAAGGCCCGGAATATTAACCAAAATAGAGTGCGGGATGCACCAGTCACCATCATGTATAAAATCACACACTTTAGCACTGAGCTTGCAATGAAGCTTAGGAGGTATTCCAAGCCGCTGGGCATTAGAAAAGGGAAGCCAATTGTCTAACCAGAATCTCACCGCCGAGCCATTGCCAATCTGCCAAGAAGAATTATTGAGGATCACCGGGACAACTTTTTTGATACCCGACCAAATGGAGGAGCTGATATGGTAAGAGATGACCTGGTTGTTGCGGTAGGCCCTAGCCTTCATGAGCTGACACCACTCCAGGGAGGTAGATATGAAATCCCAGCCAAGCTTAAGAATACCAGCTTTGTTTATAGCAATGAGAGAGCGGATGCCTAAACCACCTTCCTTGAGGGCGTGAACCTTTGACCAAGCAACCGAGACAGATTTACGGAGTGGATATCACCGGACCACAAGAAATTGCGAGCCAAATGTCCACCTTTTTGAGAAGAGAAGCGGGCCAAGTGTAGAAATGGAAGCTATACATAAGGTCGCTTTGAAAGACAGATTTGATGAGCCGGGCCCGCCCCATGAAAGAGAGAGCGATTACCTTTCCAGAGGTGAACTTGCACTTGAGACGGTCGGCGATAGGTCAAATGAGTCTTCTTGGGTTGACCTTTGAAGATTGGCACACCAAGGTACCTGAAGGGGTGGTACGAGCGGAAACCAAGAATGTCGGCTATAACCTGTTGACGATGACGGGAATGGAGCCAAAGATAGTACTTGGACTTGTCAAGGCTAATAGTTTGGCGCAACAAGAAGCATATATATTGAAAAAGTCAACCAAGTTCTTCAAGCCCCTACAAGAAGCCCTGTAAAAACAAAAATATCATCAAAGATAAAGAATATGGCTCGGCATGGTGTAACCCACAGGGCGATCATCAATTGAAGCTTCCCTTCATGAACCGACTTGGTAATTCCCCTGCTAAGAACTTCTTCAGCAATGCAAAATAATAAAGGAGAGAGAGGGTCCCCTTGACGAACACCTCTATTACAAGAGAAGTAGCCCACCGAATGACCATTGATAGAAAGGGAGAGTTTGGCAGAACGAAGGATGCAACTGATCCATCTGCAAAATTGAGTGTTAAAACCAAAAGCAATGAGGACAGTGTTAAGGAAGTTCCAATCCAAGGTATCAAAGGCTTTCTTGATATCAATCTTCATGGCCAGTTGACCCCCAAAAGATCTCTTATCTAGCAAATTCACCACCTCAGAGGCTAACAGACGCAGTCAGAAATGTTTCTATCCTTGACAAAGCCTCTTTGATTATGAGAGACAATTTTGGGGACCACCGTGGCGAGCCTATCAGCCAGCACTTTGGAGATGATTTTGAATTGGAAGTTTGCAAGAGCAATGGGTCGAAACTGATCAATGCTGTCTGCACCGTTGACTTTAGGAAGTAAGACCACCAGATTAGAATTAATATTAGGCAACAACCACCCATGCTTGAAGAATTGTAAAACCGAGTTGTAGACCTCTTCGTGGATGATGTCCCAGTAGCGGTGGAAGAAAAAACCACCAAAACCATCCGGTCCAGGGGCACTATCACCATTAAGAGAAAAAACCGCGAGTTTAACCTCTTCCCTAGATGGCAAAGAGGTAAGCATGCTGTTGTCCTCCTCAGAAACCAGATGAGGGATAATGTTGGAAATGAAATCAGAGTTTTGAGTGCAAGGAGTGGAGTTAAACAAACCGTTGTAGTATTGTAAAATATGGTTCTCAATAGCAACTGAATCATATAACAATTGGTCACCATGCCTCATAACAGAGATCTGCTTGGAAACGGCTCTAATTTTGGCAATTTTGTGGAAGTAGGCTGTGTTACGGTCGCCCTGAGTAAACCATTTAATTCTTGCCTTATCCCGCCAAAACGTTTCTTCAGTGGACAAAGCTTTCTGAAGCTGGAGCTGCACCTCTTTCTCTTGGGCAAATAAAGCCTCATTACCTCCCAAACGATCAATTTGCTGTTGGACAGAATGAACAGTAGAGAAAGCTTCTTGAACCTGCACATGAACATTACCAAAGACTGAGTGATTCCAGTCCTTGAGCCTGACTTTCAAATTCTTTAGCTTACGAGAGAGAATATACATGGGGCAGCCAACGATAGGCTTTTGCCAAACCTCCTGAATGAGCCTAATACAATCCTCATGTTCAGACCACATACTGAGAAATTTGAAAGAAGAACCCGCAATCTGTGTATCATTCTTGGCAACAAGCAAGATAGGGAAGTGGTCGATCAAGCTTCGGGAAGAATGCAGCGTGCAACACTAGACCAAGCATTACGCCCTTCCTCATTTCAACTCACCCTCTCCAATCTCTTCTCCGTTAAAAATCTGCCTTTCCTACCGTTCGACCAAGTGAATTGAGCCCCACGAGTGTCCAAATGATTGAGAGTACCTTGATTAGTCCAATCTAAAAGTCCTCGCAAGAGATTTTATTAGGGTGCCCTTGTCTCTTTGCTCATGGCTGCCAAGCATCTTTGCATTAAAGTCACCTAAGAAACACCAAGGACCAGGGAAGCCTTCACGCACTGGTGACAGATCTTGCCAAAGGTTTCATGTGAATATAACTAGAGGAAGCATAAATAGCAGCAAAGAAAAAATCATGATTGTTAATGATTATCTTAAAAGCAACATGTTGGTCGAGTTTGATAATATAGTAGGAAATAAATTGTGGAACAAAAACACCAGAGGTTAGGAAGGAGATCACCTCGGTTGTTGGCAAAGACCGACTTCATGTTCAATGAATCCCAAAACCGTGGGAAAGCGAGATTGAGGAATCCAAGGTTCCGAGATAAACAAGAAATCAAGCTTATTAACGTAACAAAGCTTACGTAAAACCGACTGGTGTCAGGATTGCCCACACCACGGGCATTCCAAAAGAGAAGCTTCATTGGGAAGCTGGCGATTACCAGCCCGTGATCGGGTTAGATAGCCAGCCGCTGTAGCCGCAACTTGTCGTTGTTTCTTAAGCTTTTTCTTCTGAGACTTGGTTAGAGCCTTAGCGAAAGTCTCTTCGTCTTCCTCATGGGAGGAGTTAGTATCAATAGCGTTCTCAGTATCACCGGATTGCGCCCAGAACTTGGATGCTATAACCATGTCTTTCCTAACATGTTCAGGTAAATTATTGAAAGCAGACTTACAGATAGCCTTACCTGAAACGACATCAGCCAAGTCGGCGTCTTCGGGTTGTATAGTCTCGGAAACATGGTCTGTGGAGTGTGAAGAAATCAAGGAATCCTCTACCACTTGATGAAGAGTAGGATTAGCAAGCGGAACACTGGCTGGCGTAGGCGATCCACTGTGTGAGACTGTGGGAGAGTTAGCAGGCTCCGTTTCGTCGTAGACTACCTCCACCGAGTCATCATCCTCATGTTGAGCCTCGATGTGCTGCTGATTATCCTCGGCAACTTGGTTGTCGACCAAGGCATGATTAGCATCCTCAACGTTAAGTGTGGGAAGCAATTCAGTATCACAATGTGGCATCGTCAATGGCACAGGATTGGCGACCTCAGTGGCATCACCTTGCACAAGGGGGGCCGTATCACCAACGCCCGGGGGGGCTGCCATCACAGGAGGCACCGCAACAGTTGGGTTGCTATTGGAATCCGCGTTATTGCCGCCGTGCCTACCATGACCAGCACTTTGAACATGCTTGCGAGCGACAGGCACCGAGGGGAGTGGGCGCTGCCTCTTACAATTGGCGGCTGTGTGACCAATGGTGTGGCAGACGTTGCAGAAGATGGGAAGCTTCTCATATACTAACTGGACATTGAAAGCGTGACCGACCCTTTCAACAAGCAAGCGATCTCGCAACTCGTCCTTGAGGTCCAAATCCACCAACACCCGAGCAAAGTGGCCGTAGGTTTTGCGCAAGGTTGCTTCGTCCAAAGCGATGGGAATTCCGACTCCACGGGCGATGGAGAACAATATTTTTGGTCGCCAGTATTCTTGTGGGAGCCCAATATCTGGCTTGACGTGCGGCGAGGCTGTCTTTGCGGCGAAGGATGGAAATCCGGTTGCCATCGTGATAGGTGAAGGACGCCAGGCTTCAACGACCAGGGCGGAGGTCCGTGACGCACCATAAATCTTCAGCGGAGGAGAATGAGAACTTCGTAGAAACCCTTGCCTAGAGAGACCATGTGCCAATGCCCAAGAGGCTTCCACAAATGATGCAAGCTTGTTGCGCAAGTCGGCATTTTTGAGCGAGCATCGCCTCGCAAGGATTAGCCGTAGTGGAGGTTGTTTTTGCAGGCCTCAAGACCAGCCTTATACTCGTCTTCTGGTATTTGAATGGTGAGGGCGTCGCCTTTGAACAAGGGTGAAGGGAGGAGGGCGAGTGGAATGGCACACGACTTGGAAAGAGCATCAGCGAAGCTTCTTTTTGGCGACCGCGATGGGGGTCGGCGAGGCGATGAAGGAGCATCGCGGCGTGGGAGTGGGGCGCGGAGAGAAGCGCCGTAGGAGGTGGAGGGGAGGCGCCGAGACAAGGCCAATGGCATATCGGCGCTGATGAAGCCATGGCTGTAGCCATGAGAGCCGACGGCGGAAGAGGGAACCCTAGCAGAGGGTGTCAGCCGAGCGCATCAGCCCAAAAATAGTCAAATGACATCACAAAACTTTGTATAATCATGTATATGGCTAGATTAAGTGTACTAAGCTAAAACCCTCAAAAATCTAACTCCAAAACCACAAAATTAAGTCAAGATCAAGCTCTCATAACAGCCCCTAGGTTCGGCCAGAATAGGGGTTAGGGTTTTCCAAAATTAAAACACCAAGAGCAAAGTTAATCATGGAAGGAAATAAGGGGTTATGAAGCTAATCATACAATACTAGCCAAAACAAGCACTGTAACTCAAAAATAACTCCTAAAACCTTCAAAACCCATAACATGGAACCCAAGAGAGATGAAAGAAGGTTCATGGAGATTACCAAGAGATTAGGTGATGGTTGAACAAGGATTGAGTAGTAAGGAAGTAAAGATGCAACTTTGGTCACCAAAACTTCAAAAATCAAAGCTTTCATCTTCAAGTTTTTTTCTTAAGTTCTTCAACAATGGAGGAGTGAATGAGGCTGATTGTGTTTAGGGGAAGAAGGCCTCGAAATTTTTTTTAGGGACATGGAAGGAATAGATTTGTTCATTTAGTTGGAATTTAACTAATTACTTACAAACTAACCAACAAAACTAACTATCCAATACCTCCCAAGCCAATCAAAAGCCTCCATTCAAAATTGTAGGCTACAAGCACATGTCTGGCCTCCCATTGGTCCATGTGTGGCAGCCATTTGCTCAAAATATCTCAGGGTTTCGCTACGATGCGTTTTCGCTCAACCGGGTGCACGACGTTACGCATATATTAGGTTTTAATACTAAAAACTCCCAAAAATAATTCTAATTATAACCCCACACCCAAAAATTACAAATATTCCTCACGGCATAAGAAAAGTACCCATGTTTCTCATTTTCTCGAAATGTGAACCGAAACGTTACGACTAGACAGTTTCTGACCATAGAAAATACACTAAATATTTTCTGATGCCCAAAAATCCTAGAAAAATTAAAATAAATCCTAAATATTGGAAAATGCTAAGATCTCAAATTTTATAAAATTTGTATCATGTTTGGGCATGTTTCAGTTAGAAACACACACAATAGCCTAGTCACGGCAGGATTCAATAGAATTCTCGCAGCGTAATAAAAACTGTAAATTAGTGAGGATCACTAATTTCAATTTCTCTTATCATATAGAAATTAATCAAACAGTAAAATTAACAAGACAAAATCTTTAAAATAATAGTCATATTAAATATGACATAAAACAGACAATTAATACAATAACTAAACCATGAAAATTCAAACTATGACTTGAAAATATTTATTAAATCCTGAAAATTTATTCTCTTTCAATAAAGTAATTTTCTTTAATCAAACAATAATCTTTCACATTTTTCGATATTAATTCATATTAAAAACAGTATACGTCTACACTGTCTCTTAATCTGAATTAATTGCTAAAACAGTAAATTGTTTACAATAAATCTTTGTTGTTCTTCGTACTTTTAACAAACCATTGAGATGATCAATCTCTATGATTTATTTTCAAGTAGTCGGAGACTATAAAATAATTTTCATAAAAATTGGGATGTTACAATATGGTCACTACGAGTATCTAGTGATGCCATTTGGAGTGACGAACGCGCCGACAGTGTTTATGGACTACATGAACAGGATTTTTCACCCATTCTTGGACCAGTTCGTGGTGGTGTTCATAGACGATATCCTGATTTATTCACGAAGCAGAGAAGAACAAGAAGAGCACCTACACCAAGTATTACAGATACTGTGGGAAAAGCAACTCTACGCTAACCTTTCTAAGTGTGAGTTTTGGCTTGAAGAGGTGAATTTTCTTGGACACGTAATCACCAAGGACGACATAGCTGTGGATCCAGCCAAGATTGAAGTTGTGTTAGCATGGGAATAACTGAAGACTGTGACAGATATCAGAAGTTTTGTTGGATTAGCAGGCTACTACCCGAGATTTATCGAAGGTTTCTCAAAGATCGTAGCACCGCTTACACGACTCACGAGGAAGGATCAACCTTTTGCTTGGACGGAAGAGTGCAAATCCAGTTTTTAGAGGTTGAAGGAGCTTTTGACGACAGCGCATGTGTTTGTTTTGCCTCAACCGGAAGAACCTTACGAGGTTTACTGCGATGCTTCACACCAGGGTTCAGGATGCGTGTTGATGCAGCATAGGAAGGTTGTGGCTTATGGTTCGAGACAGCTTAAGATTCACGAGAGAAAATACCCTACGCATGATTTGGAACTTGCTGCAGTAGTATTTGAGTTGAAGATCTGGAGGCACTATCTGTATGGGAACACATTCACTGTTTTCAGCGACCATAAGAGCTTGAAGTACCTGTTCGATCAGAAGGAGCTCAACATGCGACAGCGGAGATGGACGAAATTTCTGAAAGACTACGATTTCACTTTGGAATATCATCCAGGGAAGGCGAACGTTGTAGTAGATGCATTGAGCAGGAAGAGTGTGTTAGCCTCAGCAATGATGATTAAGGAGTTAGAGATACTGGAGAAGTTCCAAGACTTGAAGCTAAACGTGGAAGTGTCACCTGGAAAGCTGAAGTTTGGTATGCTCACCATTTCCAGCAGACTATTGGAGGAGATTAGAGAACAGCAAGCTCGTGACAAGCTACTGCAAGAGAAGGTTGAGCTGGTAGCATAAGGGAAAGCGACGAAATTCAAGATTGGAACGGACAACATTCTGAGATGCAACGGATGCGTTTGTGTACCTGATGTGGCTGAGCTGAGGAAGTTGATTCTCGATGAAGCGCACAAGAGCAGATTGAGTATTCATCCAGGAGTCACGAAGATGTACCAGGATTTGAAGAAGCACTTTTGGTGGCCCGGGATGAAGAAACAAGTGGTAGACTATGTGGCTTCCTGTCTGACTTGCCAGAAGGCGAAGGTGCAACATCAGCGACCAGCGGGGATGTTACAGTCACTTGACGTACCTGTGTGGAAGTGGGACAACATTTCTATGGATTTTGTTGTGGGTTTGCCAAGGACGCCGAAGAAGCACGACTCGATTTAGGTAATCTTCGATTGATTGACTAAATCTGCTCATTTCTTACCGGTAAGATCGACTTACAACGTGGAGAAGCTGACAGAGATCTACGTCGCAGAGATTGTACCATAGCATGGTGTGCCTTCTTTCATCGTTTCTGATCGAGATCCGAAATTCACATCTTACTTCCCGAGGGCATTGCAAGAAGCGATGGGAACTAAGCTCAAACTTAGCTCGGCATATCACCCTCAGACCGACGGTCAGACCGAGAGGACGATTCAATCACTCGAAGATTTGCTGAGGGCATATACATTGGATCACAGAGGGAGTTGGGACGACGTGTTACCGCTAGTGGAGTTCACCTACAACAACAGTTACCATGCAAGCATTGGTATGGCACCTTACAAAGCATTGTATGGACGTAAGTGTCAGACGCCTCTTTGTTGGTATTAGGATGGTGAGAGCTCTTTTGTGGGACCGAACATGATTCGGCAGACTACCGAGAAGATACGACTGATCAGAGAAAGGATGCGAATATCCCAGAGTCGACAGAAGAGTTACATGGACCAGGGTCGCCGACCGCTAGAGTTTGAAGAAGGAGAGCATGTATTCCTCCGAGTTACACCTACTACTGGAGTTGGTCGAGCGATCAAATCCAAAAAGCTTACTCCCAAATTCATTGGACCCTACCAGATTCTTCGTTGTATTGGTCCAATGGCATATCAGATTGCCTTGCCACCATTTCTGTTAAATATTCACGACGTCTTTCACGTCTCTCAGTTGCAGAAGTACGTTTCCGACCCTTCTCACAATATTAAGCCTGATGCGATTCAACTGAAGGACGACTTATCGTTTGAAGTATCACCTGCAAGGATTGTGGATCGATAGACTAAGCAGCTGAGAAATAAAGAGATTCAACTTGTCAAGGTAGTGTGGAATCAGAAGACAGGCGATGCAACGTGGGAGTTGGAAGAGAAGATGAAGAACCAGTATCCAGAACTTTTTCTCAGTATGTATCTTACCTGTAGTTTCGAGGACGAAACTATTTTTAGAGGGGGGAGTATTGTAACACCCATATTTTTCACAATGCGTTGTTTATCGTTATTATAGTATATCTTGTCGTATTTATGCTATAATAAGCAGTTTCTTGTTCGCTAAGCAAGTGATTTAATTAAATCAAGATCGAATTGAATTTGAGAATTAATATTTTGTATTAATTCACGGTTCGAATATCGTCGAAAAATTCTAACGAAGTTTCGTCGCGTTTCAAATCATCGGGCAGTTTTGCCGCAAATAAAATTTTAAATGAATTCCAATTTCGAATAAAATCGAATTGTAGCTTGTTGAAATTATTTTTGAGTTTTTTAAATTGTTTGTATTATTTATGATAAAATATTATCACGCGGTGAATTAATTTCTCGTTAAATTAATTTTCGCGAATTTATCGGCGGAGAATTAATCGGTAACGCGGTTACTCGATGCCGTGTTTTAGTACCCTAAGACTCTAGGACTAGAGGGTAATCATGAGATATGTGAGATTAGATGGGCTAGATTAATTGATGGAATTAGTATCTTTACTTTATGAGAGGTGTCACTTTTTGTGTGATTAAAAATTTATTCCTTTTACTTAAACTTTTTTTTTTTAGCCAAGTGTTTATTAAGTGGTAATAAAATTAAAACCCACCCCCCTAAACAGCCCCAAACCCGCGGCCTCCCCTCTCTCTACCCCATTCTCACTTCATCTTTTTTCTTTCTAGTGTGAGAAGCTCCAACATCCATGGAGGTCACCATTCTTCTTGGTTTCTAAGTTACTTCACCTCCATTTCTCTACACTTCTTGCTACTTATTTCTTCTTCTCTCCATCATCATCTAGCTCATCACCCAAGAAAGTGGAGGGCACCATCTTCTCTCCCCAAGAACAGCCCTAGGCCACGAGCTCAAGGAGGGAAGAGGTGGTGGTTTCTTTCATTTTCATTTCTTGTTTTTATGTCTTGATATTTGCTTGATTGTGAACTATGGTGGAAACGAACACCATGACCTCTCATCCTTGGAATCCTAGGGTGAAACCCTAAGGGGAAAAAGAGTGAAAAAGTGTGATCCTAATGAATCAAGAAATTAAATTGTGATTCTAGCTTAATTGATGTTGTTATTGTTGTTGTTTTAGCTACTAGTTTTGAATTCGAACTTTGATTGAGTTGCTTTTATTGAAAATCATTGTTCTTGAAATGGAGTTGGAAAGGGATTGATTTTGATCGAGCTTTAATTTGTGAATTGGATTGTTATTTTGTGAAAGAATTGGACTATGGAAAGATGTTATTTTATTAGTTTGGAAGTGTTGTAACTGTTACTTATTTTGTTGACGTTGGCTGTAAGCACTAGAAGGTGGATGGAAGGAAAATTGTTTTTCAAACTTGATTATAATGGTTGTATGATTGCATTTGTAGGCTTTGAAAAATTTAGGAAAAGGTTTGATTTCATTTGGACTTGTTTTGAAATTTTAAGGCTATGAAGCACATAAGGTAATTGGGTTCCTTGAGACCCAAGAAACCAAGTGGAGCCTTGGTTTAAGTGTTTGAGAAAAAGAGTTGAAAAATGATGATGTTCCATGTCTTAAGCTTTCAAGAAAAGATTTCCTAGTTCTTAAGGTTTCATTCCTTAATTAGTAAATAATTTTCCAATATGTTATGTTTGAGTTTTTCAAGAAAATGATTCTTTAAACTTAGCATTTTAAATTGAGTTCTAAGTGAAAGTATTAATTAGGAAAGGGTTAATTTTGGGAACCTAAGGTTGTAGAACTAAGTTTTTAGGGTTGTGCTAAGCTTGCTTTGTGTAATAGGCTTGAGTAATCCGAGATCGTGCGGCATAGAATCGAGGAGTACGTGGACGCGTGGCTTGGAGTTCGGTAAGGGCAACTTTTAGACATTGATAGGATGTAATTTTATTTTGTAAAGCGAAGAAGTCTGAGAACCTCAGGGTCCGAAGTGAGGGTCTCGTACCCTTTCATTTTTATTGTCTGATATTATACTGAATTGTTTCATAGGCTTGGTAAAAAGTGGTTGGCGACTGCCCCCAACCCCCCACACTTGTTTGTTTCCTCTTTGTTAATTCCACTGAGTTGCAGAGGGATGGATTGTGTTCTTGATCGATTGCGATATGATTTGATTGGATTGATTGGCTATGTATTGTTGGACTGAGCTATATTACGGTGATTTCTCTGAGTGAATATTTATTGGATATGAGATTGACTATTTATTTGAGTATGCTTCTTTCAATTATCATATGAGTTGATCTATTCATTGGGGTTGTGGAAGTTTTGGGTCATGACATTTATGAGCTTTGAGCCGATTATCCTAGGGTGCTAGGATCCCCAAAAATGCTGGCCGGTTTTTGGGTAGAGTTAGCTAGGCGTCGTAACGTCAAGGAACCTGAGCTGAATGTCCTAGGGTGAGAGGAGAGCCCAAGGCTACGGTTGGTATTCAGTGGATGGATCGGCGTTACTTTCCGAAAATTTCAAAGAATGTTTTGGGAGAAAGTCTTGAGTTACATTATGGGGCATTTGTGCATTTTGTTATCTCTTGTTCTATGTTTTGCTGTTTCTATGATTATTTGAGACGTTGACCCTTTCCCGTGGTTCCTTCAACCGATGATGGCAACCCAGGCGATGGCGAAGACACTGGTGATACCGGCAATGACCACATCGCCGGAGATCGTGTTTGATTTCCCAGACATTGAGGCACCCTCGGAGATGGAGTTCGACCCCATCTCCCGCCGAGTTGTATATACTAGGGACATTGTGCAGACCTTCAGAGTTGATGGATTGGTGTTGAGGCAGGAGACCTCACGATGGACAGTCAGCTTTCCCATTAGGACGATGCAGGTGGTGGACGCTTGGACATTTTTATTTTTAGTTATATTTCAAATTATAATTAATTTAAATTATAGATCATTATTCAAAATATAATGTTAAATTAATAGAATTTTAAAAATTAACTTCGATTTTTTATTCAATATTATTTATTTTAATTTTCAAAACTAGAAATAATTATCTATATAAAAAAAGGTTTGTGTTCGTACAAGAACCTTCTAGAATCGTGAACCAGGATAGGATGATGGATACGACGTTGTGAGGGAGACGGTTGAGGCTTGGACCTTCAGAGCGAACGTTGAACGCAAGTGTAACGACCCGTTTCCGGACCGCTACTAAACTAGAACCAAACCTATATGCGATGCACTTTTAAAATAGTACTCTTGTGCCCTTTAGAAAATGCGGTACATTTTTTTAAAAAAAAAAAAACAACAATACCCGCAAGCACACTTAGAGTAGCCACGGCTTTTAGAAACATGATGCAATCTTGACACAAGACAAATGCACTGAAAATACATACACATATATATAAACAAGGTAGTCATAAGTAGTGCATACAAAAGAAAATTAGTGCACAAATATGTACAAGAGAATACACCTAAAGTATGAGAATCCTCGCGAGAATAATCATACCCCGGGGGTACTCCCGGCAGACACCCACGCAGGGGGCTGCTCCAAAAGTATGCCACCAGTCTACCCTGCAGTACACAAAAGACATCCACCAAGCCCGACTGGTCACCAAAACAAACTGTACACCATAAACAAATCCTACAGTCATCCAAAATATAAACAAGCAGTCAGACAATCACAACATCTACAGATAGCTATCCGGATCCTCAGATGGATCCTCCTTCTCCTCCTCCTCATCCATCGGGTCCACCGCATCCTCGCCGGTCAAGTTAATGAAAGGTGCCGTAGTAGGTACACCCTCAGGCACGTCCTCCTCTATCAACACCTCATCTAGAAATCATGTGCCGCTGCACCCAGCCTCACCGCACTCTCCATAGACAGGTGAAAAGTGTCCCGGTGGGGTAGGGGTCCTAATTATCCACGGGGGAACCAGCTCTGTCTTAGGCTCAGATCCTGTCAAAGAACTCGGAATGGCTGCCACTCGGGAGGTAGAAGCACCTACAGAGCGGTCCACCGAATCCTTGGTCCTCTGGCTCGGGAAGCAAAACGGGAAGCAGCACGCCTCGGAATCTCAAGAGGTCCCTCTAGCGAAGAAGATGATGATGGCATCATCTGCTCTCTATGAATGTTGTGCCAAGCATCCACCACCTCCATCGTCCGAATCGAAAAGCTAATTGTACATCTAGGCTTCTCCTATCTCACCACTAGTCCATCTACTCGAAAGCTCTGTACAACGTCCCCTGCATATACAACACGACGGGAGATGGGATCGAACTCCATCGCCGAAGGTGCCTCGATGTCTGGAAAGTCAAACATGATCTCCGGCGATGTCGTCATCGCCGGTATCACCAGTGTCTTCACCATCGCCTGTTTTGCCATCATCGGTTGAAGGAACCACGGGAAAGGGTCAACTTCTCAAATAATCGTAGAAACAGCAAAATATAGAATAAGAGATAACAAAATGCACAAATGCCCCATAATGCAACCCAAGACTTTCTCCCAAAACATTCCCTGAAATTTTCGGAAAGCAACGCCGATCCATCCACTGAATACCAGCCATAGCCTTGGGCTCTCCTCTCACCCTAGGACATTCAGTTCACGTTCCTTGACGTTACGACGTCTAGCTCAGCTGCCGAAAAACCAACCGGAGCTTTTTAGGGGATCCTAGCACCCTAGGTTAATCTGATCGAAGCTCAAAAACGTCACGACAAACTCTCACAACCCCAATGAACAAACCGATGCATACGATGATTCAAAGAAGCAAACTCGAATAATTATTCAACCTCATATTAAATAAACATTCACACAGAACTCATCACGACATAACACAGTTCAGTAATTCATAGCAAGACAATGCAACCAAGTCATATCGCAAACAATACGAATACAATTCATCCCTCTGCAACTCAGTGGAGTTAACAAAGAGGAAAACAAACAAGTGTGGGGGTTGGGGACAGCTGCCAACCGCTTGCAGATAAGCCCACTAAATAATCATTATAGATATCAGACAATAAAATAAACGAAGGGGTTCGAGACCCTCACTTCGAACCCTGAGGTTCTCAGACTTCTTCGCTTAAAGACTTAAAATTAAATCCTATGCAATATCTAAAGTTGCCCATACCAAAGTAGTCTGTTAGCATGGTACCGCACGCCTCGATCCCGCATCGCACGAACTCAAAATTCACAAGTCCTATCACCACAAGACAAGCTTAGTATAATTCTAAAGACTTAACTCAAAACCTTAGGCTTTCGAACCTAACCCTTTTCCTAACCAACAATTTCACTTAAAACTTACTACTAAATTTAAAGAATCTTTTTCTTGAAACTTAAGACCCAAAATAACATCAATTAACCACTTTTCTCAAATACCAAATAAAGGCTCCACTTGGTTTCTTGGGTCTCAAGGAACCCAACTTACCTGTGTTTCATAGCCTTAGAATTCCAATTCAAGTCCAAATCTTTTCTATAATTTTTCCAAAGCTCAAAAACATATCAATCCAATCATTTTAAACAAGTTCACAAAAATAATTTTCCTTCCATGCCTCCCTTGAGCTCTTGGCCATCCCCCCCCTTTTTTTAAAAAAAAATTGCAAGACTTCCTTTCAAATTAGCAAGCCGTTCCTAATCATTTAATTATTCACCAAGACACCAAGAGATATCCAAAACATATTCCAAAATCCATACCAATTTCCAAATTCATGCTTTCAAGAATATGTTTTTCACAAAATCTAACAACTCAAAGTTCCAATTAAACATTCATACATCATAAAACAAGTTTTGCAAAGAAATTTTACTTTTCCTACACCTATAGGGGTCGCTGCCCTTAGCCCAAATTAGTGATCAATTTGCAAAGTTTCCAAACAATAAATTAGTACCATTTCACATAGCATCTCTCTTCAAGATGACAAGCCACAATTCAAGACCAATTTCAACCAATTACCAAAACTAATTTCAAAATACTCAAGAGTAAGGTTTTCAAGGAAATCTTTCCAATACTTTTGATCCAAATCATTTTAACTATGGCAATAACAATGCTAATAACTAGAAAACAAAGCCAATCAAGTTCCAACATGATTTTCTAAGTCCCTCAAGAACAAATTTTCACAAGTGACTCACTAACTCTCTTTTCCTAACCAAAACATGTTATTCAACAACTATTACATGCTTCTTCAATCAAATTCTACAATTTCCCTCTTTTCAAGAATAGGTCCAAACCATAAAAATGACTTAATCAACAAGCTAGTTTCAACTATTACTCCAAATGACAACAACAACACAAAATAGACTCAATTAACCATTCAATTTCTTGATTCACCAAGGATCACGCTCAAGCCCTCTTCTTACCCCTTAGGGTTTCGCCCTAGGGTTCCAAGAGATAGAGGTTGAGGTGTTCATCTCCTCTTAAGATCATAATCAAGTAAAACAACACAAAACAAGCATAAAAATTAAGAAGAAAAAAGAAAGATCACCACCTCTCCTTCTCCTAGAGCTCGCGGCCTAGGGGCTATTTTAGGGGAAGGAAATGTGTTCTCCAAATGCTTGATGATGAGCTAGGTAGGAATGGAGTGTAGAAGAAGAACTAGCAAGGAAATGGAAGTAGAAAAATGAAGTAGCTCAAGGTGTGGTGGAGGTTGCTTCCACGGAGGTTTTTGGAGAGCTTCTCTTTCTAAAATGAAAAGGATGGAGATGATGAAGGTAGAGAGTGGGAGGGGCGCAGCTTGGGCTGCTTAAGGAAGGAAGAAATAAAAAAAATATATAACTTAGTAAATACTTGGCTAAAAAGGATTTAAGGAAAGGTAAAAAAAAAACTAATCACACATTAAGTGACACCTTGCAATAAAGCAAAAATGCTAATCACATCAACTAATCTATCCCATCTAATCTCACCTCTCTCATGATTACCCTCTAATTCTAGAGTCTAAGGGTTTCTAAAACACGGCGTCGAGTAACCGCGTTACCGATTAATTTCCCGCCGATTAATTCGCAAAAATTAATTTACCGAGAAATTAATTCACCGCATGAAAATGAATTATCATACATAATAAAAACAATCTAAAACACTCATAAATAATCACAACAAGTCACGATTTGATTTTAATCGAAATCGGAGTTCGTTTAAAATTTTATCTGCGGCAAAACTGTCCGGTGATTCGAAACACGACGAAACTTCGTTAGAATTTTTTGACGATATTTGAACCATGAATTAATATAAAATATTAATTCTAAAATTCAATTTAATCTTGATTTAATTAAATCATTTGCTTAGCGAACAAGAAACTGCTTATTATAGCATAATTACAACAAAAAATACTAAAATAACATATCGTAAAAATACGGGTGTTACAACAAGGTTGATGAAGAATCTTCTCGCTGGATTCCCAGGGGTGGGGCACCTGCAGGGACTCCAATGCCAAAGTCAGATTCGGAGAGAGAGAGAGAGAGAGTGAGTGAGAGAGAATATTTTCTAGAATGAAATGCATACCTTTCTGATGACAGTAACATTCCTATTTATAGGCGGGCGCCTAGCTAGTGACGCGTCCAACCTCCGCGTGAAGCTGTCAAAGACACCTAATCATTATGGGCTTAGGCCCATATTATTAATTAGCCACGGGAAGTGGCCCAGAACAATTTTATTTTCCCGGCTAAATCAGTCCTACGTTTAAAATTTTAAAATTTCAGGTATTATTTGTTTTATCTACTATACATAATGTTTTTCATGCCACACGTCTTCACCTAAGTCATTCACAATAATTTTAAAGAAAAAAATTTTGATTTTAGATATATTTCAAATTATAATTAATTTAAATTATAGACCATTATTCAAAAAATAAAGATCAATTAATAGAATTTTAAAAATTATTTTCGATTTTTTATTCAATATTATTTATTTTAATTTTCAAAACTAGAAATAATAAAGTAAAATTTCAATTAAAGTTAACTTATTTCAGATTTTAAATTTTTAAAATATAATTTTGAAATCAATTATATGATATAAATTTTTTAAAAGTTTAATTTTCAACATATAATTAATATAAATTCGAGAATACTATTCAAAATAAAATCACCATTTAGCAAAAACTTCAAATTTAATTTCAAAATTTTATGCTATATGATTCATAGATTTTATTTCAAATTTCAAATCTAGAAAACTTCTTATAAATTAAATCTAGAAAATTTCATTTAGAATTTTACTAATTATAATTGATTTCAAATATCAAAATTTTTTAAAAATTAATTTCAAAATATGTTATATTATATATTATATTTAAAATAAACTTTTATTCAATATAATATATTTCAAATTTTAAAACTAATAAACTTTATTTATAGTTATAATTAAAGATAATTTATATCAAATTTTAAATTTTAAAAAATTAATTTCAAAATATATTATTTTATCTATCTATTTTCTATTATCTATTATATTATTTTATAGGCTAAATTATTGGTCCCTTATTATGTATTATTTATTTCGAATTGGTCCATTATGTGCAAAAGTTACACCAATGTGGTCCCTTTTATTTTTTATTTTCGATATGGTCCCTTATGTTACAAAAATTATACTAATGTAACCCTTTTTTTTGTAAATAATGGAACAAAAAGGAGACTTTATTGATATAATTTTTATAATATAAGGGATCATTTTGGAGCAAAAAAAATTAAGAAAGACTACATTGGTATAACGTTTACACATAAGGGACCAATTCGAAACTTTTAATACATAAGAGACTAAACCGAAATATAAAATAAATATAAGGGACCAAAAATATAATTTAACCTATTATATATAATCTATCTATGTATAAATTAAGGATTACTATTCAAAATATAATTATCATTTAAGCATTACTACTCAAAATGTAATAGAAATTTAATTTTAAAATGCAATATAATTTATATAATTTATTTAAAATATTCTTATTTTAAATGATTTTACATATAAACCCGTGTATACATATCCCATGCGGGTTGCATAAATCCTACGTACTAAATTGTAAAAATATAAATAAAACATGTAATCTAAGAGAAAATATAATAAGAAGGTTTTCTAAGAAAAAATATATCATGCAGTAATAAAGATTTTACAAGAAGACGTATTAATATCTCTATGAAAATATTATAAGGAAATTGGACATTTGAAAATAGATTATCTATATATGTATGTGTGTGTGTTGCTACAAATATATTTCATAAGGAGATATTATAATATCTTTCATGAAAGAACATTCACATCTGACCATAAAAAAAATAACATCTAAATTACTATGGATATATATTTTAATAGAGATTACTAATTAATATGAATTTTTTTTGATAAAATTTGCATTTATTTTAATATATCTTGTATGAAGCACAAGCCATTATACTATAGATATATTGTTTAAGGACTTCTATATGAGTTATATTTTTAATTTTAATTCTTATTTTTATTTCCTATTAGAGTTGGGATTTTCCAATAAGTTGAATAAACTTTAACTACTAGTGAATATTTCTTTTCGGGAATATTGATATCTTATAGTGATTGAAACTATCTAAAAACAACTCATTAATATATAAATTAGAAGAGATAAATATATCTTTAAAAAAATGAAATATTTTCTTGAAGGCGTTAGGCTTATTAAGATTTAAACATAGGTATATACATCACATGCTAATAAACATTTTAAGATAAATTACTTAAATCATATATTTTCACATAGAGATGAATATTGTACGTAAAATCACATTATATCTATATAAAAACTAATAATATTTAAACTATAAAGTAAAAAAGTATATCATAAGAAGATCAAATATTAGCATGAAATAACATTCATAAATAAATTACTAACGATGAACATTATAATAAAAATAAATATTAGTATGTATTTTTTTGAAAACTTTAGTTATTTATTTATTTTAATATGTACCATGTGTGGCATGATTCATCGTATTATAAATAAGTTCTTTTTGGAAATTATAAATTAGTTTTTATAGAATTTTTAGGAGATATTTTCAATTGTAGTTCTTATTATTATTTTCTATTACAATTTGACTTTGCCAATTAATAGAGTAAATTTTAAATATCAAATAATATTTATTTTAGTAATATTTATATCTCATAATACACACACACACATATATTTTTCCTTTTATATCTCATTAATATTACATTAGCAATGTGTAATGGAATAAAACTCTCTATTGTATTTTTTTTTTAATTAAAGGAAAGGAGTCTCGATAAAACCTTCTGATGTAAACCTTAGACTAGGCCAAAACCCATGAAAAAGCAAGAAAGACAGTCAAAACAATCTAAATTAAAACTCTCTATTGTAAGAGATTAAATAATTCAAATAGAGATTATTACAAAAGGTGAGATCAATGCAAAAATACTTATTTTATAAATAATTTAGTTGATAAACGACTCCAAATGACATTTTATTTGTGGAATAAAATAACATCCAACAATTAAATTTTATGTAACGATAATAACTAAAAGCCAATAATAATTGTCAAATTATGTGAGATTGCATTTGATAAAATCTTTATTTTATCATGGACAATTACATATATCATTGTCAACAATAATATAACCATAAGAATTGAAATTATTTGTTGATAACCAAGATAGGAAATATGCATATGAAAAAAATATAATGCTTATTTGATAGAGTTATCTTTTGAAATATTGAAGTTTCAATTATAATTTTACTAAAAAATTGATAATGCTAATTATTAAACATGATAAGAAATATTATATTCAAAAAATAATTTATAAATAAATGAGTTAGTTAATACAATGTTTCAATTAGACTATACTTAATTTTTACATTTTTTGACGGCATATTTAATTATTACATGTTATACTATAATTAATCAATTTTATTTTTTATTTGCTAATTTTTATTTATTTATTTCCATGCTTTTCTGTAGTAAGAAGGACCTAAGAGCCAAAGAAAAAAAAACTAAAACCTAATCCTTCGAGATGAGAATAACCCTACCAAGTGTCCCCTACTGCTGGTTGCTTTGGCGATTTTAGTGACATGGGGACGCGGGGACCGGAGCTCGAACCCAGATGTTACCGTTTAGACATGTGTGCATGTTTGTTGTTTACCATTTCTACTAGCTGACCAAAAAAAATAACCCTACCAAGTCTCTCAACAAAAACTAAAAACATGCTAAAATATGACTATGCATCAAGTGACCATCAATCTTTGAGTTTTAAAATATATTTTGTGTAAAATATAAACAAACCTGTGCAATGCAATGCTGGGGGTTTCATCTTGTTATTATTGTAAAATTTACTTTAACAATAATATTAAATGTAATATTTATTAAGTAAAATAAATACTATTGGAATTCATTCGTTATGTTATAGATACTACTATTTAATTCTATATCTATTAAATGAGATATTTAAAATATTAAATGAAATCTTTATATATTACATATTTTAAAATTTGAATATAAAATACTCCTAGTTGTCTATATTAATTTCACATTAAATTAATAATTTTATTTTACATTTTCACTATAAATTTAATTTAGTCTTTATAGTTTGTAACTATTTAAAAATGTTTTAAAATTTTAAAAATATAAAATAATTCATATAAGAATAGTTCGTTATGATTCTTAAATGAAAAAAATAATCCAGTTAATTCTATCCTATTTTAAAATTATCAGCATTGTTTTAAATAATTTAAATTATAAGATTAAGCGAATTTGGAATAAAGTTATAGAAATCAAAGAATGATTTGGCTTAGTTTCTATATTAAAATAATTTTGCAGGTTTTGTACATCGACACTTATTGTGTTTTATATTTTTTAAATTAATAATATGTTATTTCTCAACAGATGCTTCATATATTTAAATTGAAATCACTCTATTTTTACAAGAATTACTCAAACCAAATATTATAAATCTAAAATACAATAAATGTGTGAAGGAAAGATTTACTATCTGTAGTTAATATAATTATCAACTTGTCATAAAAGCTATACTAACATAATTTTAAAAGCACTAAAAAATAATAAAAGACTTAGGTCCAGAGGAGGAGCAGACTTACATCAGTACAAGAATAACCGGCCGTACCGACGGTATTTTACGAATGTCCTTGCGTCCGTTATCAATTTTTTATGTTGACTTAATGAAATTCTTGGTCTTTATATTCTCCTTATATCCATTCTTATTCTCATTTCCTCTTAAGTTACTCTTTCACAAGTCAAAACCAAACCAATATAGAGAGAAAAAAAATGAACAACTCTGAAAAAGCAGAAGAGAAGAAGAGAAAATTCGTAGAAGATGAGACCGAACTCTCACTTTCTCTCTCACTTCAACCATTCAACAGTCACAGACAGAGTCTTCCAGATCTAACGCCATTTCAACGCATGTTTTCACAACCGTTAACACCACCACCCCAACCAATGCAAACATTGTTTATGCCTCAGGGACCACCGCCAGTACCACCACCACAGCCACTACCACCGCCACGTGTCGTTCGCCGTTGTCGTCAAGGCCCAGATGAAGGAAAAAGTGACACCATCCCTATCCCTTTCATATGGGCCACAAATCAACGAGCCACAATTCACAGCCTCAAGTATCTCTTACAAAATGAAGTCTTTATGATCACTGGAGAGGTTCAGTGCAAGAGATGCAACAAGAAGTTCGAAATGGCCTTTGATCTGAAGGAGAAATTTGCTGAGATTTGGTACTTCTTTGCGAACAACAAAAGCAACATGCATGACAGGGCACCAAGTATGTGGATGCATCCAGTCTTGCCCAAATGTGAGCATTGCAATCAAGAAAACAGTGTCAAGCCAGTCATTGCGGAGAAGAAAAAAGCCATCAATTGGTTGTTCCTATTGTTGGGCCAAATGTTAGGTTGCTGCACGCATGAACAGTTGAAATATTTCTGCAAGCATACTAAGATTCATCGAACCGGTGCCAAAGATCGAATTCTTTATTCCACTTATCTTGGACTCTGCAAACAACTCGATCCTCAAGACCGGACGTTTGATCGACATTGATCTAACAAGGATGATTATTATGGTTACATGCACTCATCTATTTTGTATTAAATGTAAGCTTTTTTTAGTTTGATTTTATGGTTTCAAACTCAATTGCATTCACCAAAAGCATAATTGTGTATTCAATTTGTTGGATGAAGATAAAATGCATCACATATTTAAGTTTTGTATTGAATCCATTTGAATTTTTGATGCGCAGTTTTGAATCCATTTGAGAAAGTCAATTTGTGAGTTTTATCGGTGGTGAAACCTGATTGGCGTTATTTTTTGCGTAAAATACAAAAAAAATGGAAAATATGCAGTTAAGATTTGAACACCAATCGTGGGAATTGTAACGCCCCATTTCTGAAGCGCCACAGACAAGAACTTAACTCTAAATGTGACACACTTTTAAATACTACTCTTGTGTCCTTTGGAAAATACGGTACATTTTTTTTTAAAACAACTCCTTTCGCAAAACACACGCAGAGTAGCCACAGCGTTTAGAAACATGATGCAATCTAAAGATACAAGATGCATGCACTGAAATACATACATACATACATACATACATATATATATATATATGTACATCACCAAAGTAGGTCATAACCAGTACGAAATATAATACAAGAGTAATGAACATGTCCAAAAGAGAATACACCTAAAGTATGAGGACCCTCACGAGAGTGATCATACTCCTGGGGTTCTCTCGGCAATTACCCACGCAGGGGGCTGCTCCAAAAGTATACCGCCAGTCTAACTAACTGTACAGCAAAAAGCCTATCCCAAAAGACTAACTGGTCACCATTCCACATCTATACCACAGACAGACCTCTCAGACACCCAAAACATCTACACAATTAGATAAACCACATCAGCTAGAAGTCACTACCCAGACCCTCAGATGGGTCCTCCTCATCATCATCATCCATCAGGTCATCATCATCCTCGCCAGTTAGGTCAATAAAAGGTACAGGTACCGGTACTCCCTGGGGCTCGTCCTCCTCAACTAAGACCTCCTCGATGAAAACCGCTCCGCTGCAACCAACCTCACCACATACTCCACAAACAGGGGAGGGATTCACTGGAGGAGTAGGGGTCCTGACAACCAAAGGGGAGGTAGGCTCTGCATCAGGCTCTGGCACAGGGCTCGGGGTAGCAGCTGCCGCACGTGAGGTCGAAGCCCTGGCTGTCCAACGTCTGACGCCAACGCTCTCGCGAGCGGTCCTTCTGATCCTGGCACCTCTAGGCAAGGGTGCGTAACGAGTCGTAATCCTCCTAGGAATATCTAATGACTCCTCTGGTGGTGAAGAAGAAGCTGGTAACACTTGATCACTCTGAGTGCGACGTCACGCGTCCACGATCTGCGTCATCCTGAACGGGAAACTCACTATCCTCCTGGAAGTCTCCTGCCTCAACACAAGTCTGTCCACCCTGAAGATCTGCACTACATCCCCAGTATATACAACTCGACGGGAGATGGGGTCAAACTCCATCACTGAGGGTGTCTTCAACTCTAGAAAGTCAAATACTATGTCTGGCGACGTCACCATTGCCGGGATCACCAAGGTCTTTGCCATCGTCTGGGTTGCCATCATTGGTTGAAGGAACCACGGGAAAGGGTCAACTTCTCGAAATAAAAGATAACACAAAAATAGTATATACCACAACAAGTATAACACACATAATAATAATATTCAACACAATCAATAAGGATGCACCCGTTCCTATTGACTCACTACATGATAGTGCAGTTTTAATTCCGGAATCCATACACTAGAGGCATATCGGGCTGTACGTACCAGACCGACATTTTTCCCTGTGATGGTAAAATTTTAACGACGTTCCCGAATTCCATTGGCCATGGGCATTTCCACTACCCAGGATAGACGGGTCGACGTTACCACAAGACACGACGCAAAGATGCCTTTAACCACCCCCAATGAACATATCACCACATTTGATATTTCAATCATGGCATAATCAATAACATCAATTATCCAAATAAATTCACAACATATATCTTAACCATGTTTTAAGCATACACACACCACAATGCTTTTCAACTCATCCACGCACAATAATCCATCAATAAGTGACAAATCAACAACACAGTAAACAACAACATCAATCAAGTTCGTCCCTTTGCAACTCGGTGGAGTTAGCAAAGAGGAAGTCAAACAAGTGGGGGGTTGGGGGCAGTCGTCAACCTCTTGCAGACAAACCCACTAAATATTTATAAATAAAGCTTAAAACAATAAAATCGAAGGGGTACGAGACCCTCACTTCAAACCCTGAGGTTCTTAGACTTCTTCGATATACAAAATAAAATTAAATCCTGTACATATCTAAAAGTTGCCCTTACCGAAAGTCGCCAAGTCACGTGTCAACGCACGTCCCGAATTCACGCTGCACGAATTCCGATTCTCAAGCCCTAACACCACGGAACAAACTTAGCACAAATCTAGAGACTTAGTTCTAATACTTAAGGCCCTCACAACTTAAACCCTTTTTCCTAACCAAAACACTTACACTTAGAAACTTAATTAAAGTACTAGTTTTTAATAAATTACAAACACATTGAAAATTCATTAACTAATTAAGGAAATCAAATCCATAAGGACTAAGAAATCTTTTTCTTGAAAACTTAGAACATAAAACATCATCATTATTCTATTTTTTTTTAACTATTTTCTCAAATATTAAAATCAAGGCTCCACTTGGTTCCTTGGGTCTCAAGAAACCCAACTTACCTAATATGTTTCATAGCCTTAAAGTCTCCAAAATAAATCCAAATTCAATCAAACCTTTTCCTAAATTTTCCAAAAACTTAAATACATTTAAATACCACCAATATGAACCAAGAAACACAAAATACTTTACTCCCAAACCCCTAAGGGCTGAGAGCCTCAACCTTTTCTTCCCTAAAAAATTTGCAAATCTTCCAACTAATTACACAACATCATTTCATAATTCCTTCCTTTCACAAATCAACCATTTCTGACAAAGCCTAATTCAAATTCAATCATCACTTTGAGCTTCATTCAAGAATGCATGAGTTTTCATAAAACCTTCCTAAACTTTGTTTCAAGACAAAATTGATGATCACAATAGCATAAACAACATGTAAGAAACAAGAATCACTAGTTAATTCAAGTGGTTCTCATGAAGATCACCTTAGCCCCAAATCCCATAGGTTGTGCGCCTAGGGTTCCAAGAAATTGGGGAAAATTTGGTTCATCTCATTCATGATCCTAACCAACCAAAATACAATGCATAAATACAAGAAAGGAAGCAAAAAAACTCAACCTATTACCTAATTAAGGGCCACGGTTTTGAGCAGTAAAAATGGGGAGAAAAATTCTGTTTTTCAAGCTTACTTGCAAGATATGAAGTGATGATCAAGTAGAGGATAGAACTTAGTAGCAAGGAGGGATGAGGTTTGATGATGGAACAAGCAAAAGGTGAAGAGAAATGGAAGTAGCCATGGAAGCTCTTGAACTTTCTCACACTAGAATGAAGAAGATGAACTAAAATGAGAGTTAGAGAGTGGGGGGTCGCAGCTGGGGCTGATTATAGGAGGGGGGATTAATTTTAATTACTTAAAATAACACATGGTTAAAACTAATCTAATAAAGTGTAGTAAAAAAAAAAAACTAATCACACAAAGTGTGACACCTCTCAATAAAGCAAGATTCTATCCCATCAATTAGTCTAACCTATCTAATCTCTTATCTCTCATGATTATCCTCTAATTCTAGAGTCTTAAGAGTACTAAAAAAACACGGTGTCGAGTAACCGCGTTATCGATAAATTAACGAAAATTAATTTTACCGAGAAATTAATTCACCGCGTGATAATAAATTATCATAAATAATAAAAACAATCTCAAACACTCACAAATAATCACAACAAGTCACGATTCGATTTTCATCGAAATCGGAGTTCGTTTAAAATTTTATCTGCGGCCAAACTGCCTGATGATTCAAAACGCGACGAAACTTCGTTAGAATTTTTCGATGAAATTCGAACCATGAATGAATATAAAATATAAATTCTCAATTTTAATTTGATCTTGATTTAATTCAATCACTTGCTTAGCGAACAAGAAACTGCTTATTATAGCATAAATATGGCAAAATATACTATAATAACGCTAAATAACGCATCACGAAAAATACGGGTGTTACAGGAATTGTAGGAACTAGCATGGCCAATGCACTATTTTAAGCAATTTACAGGAAGATGATTCCTTGATTTTCATTAAGGTATGTTTTAGAGATTTTCAGTTGAAATGTTTTCATTAAGAAATTTTATAAATTCTTTGATTTGTATAATAAGGGGTGTATGAGCCAAGAGACCACGTGACACTAATATCGAGATTTACTTCGAAAGTATATTATGTAATATTCCTGTAAAAGTGTTCAAACGTTTTGAGAATTTTAATTACGACTTTTAGTGTTGAAGTAAAGCCTTGATTATGATGTGGCATCCATAGCTATGTGAAAAAAGTTTCTTTTATTTTTCATAAAACATTTACTTACTTTATTCCGCAACTAGTTTGAATAATTATTTATTTAAAATAATTACAAACAGGGCTAAAGGTGTCACACCCATTGCATCGATAGAGTAGAAGTTAGCTCGAGTCTTGCATAAGCATGTGACAATGTAGTATCATATGGTTCATGATGGTTATGTGATTATGGTTCCTATGATTGAGAAGTGTGAAGAACTACGCATCATGTTGTTTATTTCCCCTGCCATGTATTTCCCATATGAGCATGATTCCTCACTTCTTTTGTTTTCCATTGTGGAAACTTATACACCATGGGGTATGGATAGACGATGAGCCTACAAGTGATGCTGAGATCGATGTTGACGCCGAGGAGTAGTCTTTATGACGCGGCGTAGCTTAGGACTTTTATTCGATGATTGTTATTGATTATTATTGCTTTCCGATGTAGTAAACTAAGGGTATAAGCTCTGAGACATGTGATATAGAAGATTATGAGTTCTTTTTTGTTTTGACTTATTCATACTTGGTTTTTAATAATTTCTATCATTGATGTGACAATTGTTAAACGTGATATTCATGCCCTTTTAATAAAGTTTTAATAAACTACTATTTTTCTATTATTTTCGCATGACTTTATTCATATTTTCGTTATACAGGGTAGTGGGTGTCACATCCCACATGAAGGCTTGACCCTTACGAGTCAACTTAGTCAAAGGCAAAGATAACTTAGAGAATCCTTCTATGAATCTACGATAGTAACCAGTTAAACCCAAGAAACTTCTAATCTCAATCACTGACTTAGGGGCTTCCCACTGCAACACAGTTTCGACCTCGGATGGATCTACTACTATACCTCCCTTAGAAATCACATGTCCTAGGAAACTTACTTCCTCTAACCAAAACTCACACTTTGACAATTTAGCAAAAAGTTGTTTTTCCTTAAGGGTTTGTAATATTATCCTTAAGCGCTCAACATGTTCCTCTTTAGTCTTGGAGTACACTAGGATATCATCTATAACGACCAATACATATTTATCGAGATAAGGGTGAAATACCTTGTTCATGTAGTCCATGAACACATCAGGAGCATTGGTCACGCCAAAAGGATTAACTAGGTACTCGTAATGACCATACTAGGTCCTAAATGCAGTCTTCGGAATGTCCTCAGACTTTACTCGAATCTAGTGTTATCCTGATCTAGGATCTAACTTAGAAAATACACAGGCTTCAATCAGCTGATCCATAAGGTCGTCTATCCTAGGTAAAGGATACTTATTCTTAATAGTAACTTTATTGAGCTAACGATAATCTACTCATAACCTCATATTCCCTTCCTTTTTCTTAACCAACAACACCAGTGCACCCCACGAATACACACTCAGCCTCATAAACTATTTCTCTAACATCTCTTCCAATTGTTTCTTAAGCTCTGCTAACTCTAAGCAAACATCCTATAAGGAGCTATACATATGGGTCCTGTACCAGATACTAAATCTATACCAAACACAGTTTCTCTCGGGAGGCAACTCGCTCACTTCTTCGAACATTTCAGGGTAATCACTCACAACGGCCAAACTCACTACCGTAACTCGATCATCAATTTTCAAAGAACCTATCATTATGTATACTTGGGCATCTGTTTAAAAAAATGCCATGAATTGGTTGGCGGTCAGAAGTCTCGAATCCTTAGACTTTATAGGATTATCAAACAAAACAGTTTTGTCGAAACAGTTCAGAATGACTTGGTTAACATCTAAGCAATTCATCATAAGGATCACATCGATTTGGCTAAGAGGTAAACATACCAAGTCAGCCACAAATTCGTTATTTCCTATAGTCATAGGGCAGTTCATGCAGACAAGGGAATTTTCCTATGGCCATTGGTTGGAATTGTGACAATGAGATCAAGAGGCAGGGGTAATACAGGCAAGTTTAGACTTTCAACACAATTGTGTGACATGAAAGAATACGTAGCACCATAATCAAAAGTTACCACTAAAGGAGTCTCTTTTTTGAAACACATCATATATCATGTAGGTCAAACCATAAATTGATGTATCTCATGTCATGTGCAAATGCATAGTATCTCAATCACCACAACTCCATATGCATGTGGTACCGATCTACTACTCTGGGAAGTTTGATTAGGAGGACATGTTTAGTTTCTTGGAGAAGAGCACTGCAATGATGTTACTCCATTACCTCACACTCTCAACTAATCGTGATAATGTCTGGTGAATGTCAAGGTAGATAAGTCTACTAAATAGCCCCCAGTTCAAGGCGCGAAACTCAAACTATTGGAGATTATGGACTCGGGCTGCTCACTCCCACGGCTGTAACACCTCGCAGTCCTATTCACGCCTTATTCTAATAATTAGCCTAACTCGCGTAATTAACAGGTATAAAAATACGAAGGAATTAAAATCACAACACGTATAAGACTACGACGCGCTATAGTGAAATAATACTAAGTGTCACATGCAGATATATAGACAAGTACGTACTATCAGAGTGCAAAGTGCGTAGTGTAGATAGTATTGATACAATCATCCCAAAAGAAGTAAACATGTGAGGCTAACCTGCTGCCTCAACTAAACAAAACAGCAAAACACAAACATAACGTAAGCATCAAGACTCCTGGCCAACATATAACCAAATGCCTCAGCGAGGGGGAAACTGAGAGCTCCCACTCTGAGATCCCAAATGCCTCGGAAACAACCGTCTGTAATCGTGAGCTGTCATATGGTGAGAGGGACCAGATGTC
Source organism: Calophaca sinica (assembly GCA_037113605.1). Classification (NCBI taxonomy): domain Eukaryota; kingdom Viridiplantae; phylum Streptophyta; class Magnoliopsida; order Fabales; family Fabaceae; genus Calophaca; species Calophaca sinica. Next base: position 87,581,706 of record CM073732.1, on the reverse strand, counting down.
ACTCCTCTCCCACATCTCTGTCGTCCACGGTGGCTAGACTCGCTAGGATGGCTACCAGGTCACACCGGCATCGGCTAAGAAGGCATCGATGGATAACCTCCATAACTAAAACCTGGTGGAAACCCTGGCGCCTGCCACATCTGCTGAAAAGGTAGTCTCTGACATATCCTGAAGTCTCCGGAGAAGCTAGCTATAGGAAGACCCGGAACCTTGAAATAGATGGAGATGGTACCCATGTAGATTACTGTCTGACATACACGGTCAATCTCCCACCCCATGCCGTCAAAATCATGATACTGAATCTCAAAGTCACCCCACACGGGGATCCGAGGGGGAAGGAGCATCGACGGGTGCATCAGCACAAACTGCTCCATCGGGTGCTGCTGCGGCTGCATCTTCCTCCTCAACAAAGTCTAACACAACAATAAAACATATACACTCAAGCATACAAACACAGGGAGGTAAGAATAACACAATCATCAAAAAGCGAGAAATGCATAAGTAGAATGAATGATTGACAATCCATACAAACAAGCACATATAAACAAGTATGACCTGGATACCCTCTTCCACATATCCCATGTCTCTCAATGAATCAATGTGTTGTGCACTTCGGCATCTTTTCTTTCTATTGTCATTGTACTCCCCATTTCCGTTAGGAATACTTATTAGCGAACCCCATTTCCGTTTGGTTGTCGTCCCCCTTTTCTGTTAGGGACTCTCATCTCCTTTTTCTGATAGAGCACGGGGCGACACTAGCCCAGTCCACGAGGTATTCCCCTTTTCTGTTAGGAATCCTCCTCTCCCTTTTTCCGATAGGAACGTCCGTTTCCCCTTTTTTCGATAGGAAACGGAGTGGATCAAACCTATAAGGTGAGATATCCCCCATTTCTGTTAGGGATTCTCTCCACATCACATTCTTGTCAAGAACGGAATGGTTACTAATGCAATATCATATGCATGCATCCAACGCCTCATAATCATATGCCTCACATCATATTATGCACACATTCCCAAAATATCCCACAATCAGGGTCATGCATGTCAACAGGCTATACTTAATCATTTAAGCATGCTAGGAGAACAGGCAACACATTTCCACCCATACAGTACAATTAACCATCTTAACCTAAGCATGTTACTACTCACATAGAGCACATATGACACATCTCACAGTTAAGCATATTATCTGGCAATCGTATTTAATAATAAAATAATCTTATGTTAGTTGATGGGTATACCACGCCTATCCTTAGATGTGGCACACCGTAACCCCTATCATTAGGTGTTACTGACATCAACCCCTAGTCGGGCTTAGGTACCTTACACATGCCAAACAGTCATATCTACTATACAGAACCCAATGAAAGTGCATTCTCTCTCCCACCTGGTATTCGGAGTACTCAGAAGCAAACTGGACACTAAGATGGAATCACGAACTCAACAACAATCACATCAACACTCCTACTCTATGTTTCGGTTCATCCAACCACAAGGAATAAGTCCAGAGTTACCAAACAATATCAACGAACACGCCAGAAAAATTCACAGTTAACCGGAAACACAGAAATGCACTCGGATTAGAATTACGGCAACTAATAAACTAACTAAAGAACAAGAAAGGCCACGGCCAAAGGCTGGCCATCAAGTTCCAGAATCTCAACTTACCCAAAAATAACTTCACATAAGGTTTTGCAGTCAACCGGTACTCGCACTATCGCCAAAACCCTAAAATACGAAGAATAGGTAATGAGGAACAATCCAAACTAACCAAGGAACCATGAAATCAGAATTGGGACATAAAGAATAGAGACCTTAGTCTCAGTTTCGTGACCCATGGAATCTCCTCTGGGAGTTCCGACAAAACCCTAGCTCGTTCGGTACCCGCACGGTCAAACCGGGGTCCAAAACATAGTCAGATTGGGGTTAAGAACTAGAACCAGTTCAAGATTAACAAATTGTAACCTGAATCAGAGATGAACAGTAGATGGGATTTAGATTGACCTCAATGAAATGGCGATCGAAGACAAACCCTAACAAGCCCGAACGGTAACAGACGAGTTAACACCGTCAGATTGATGAACGGAGGATTGAAATGAGTTTGATGATGATCACCAAGCTTGGAAAGGTAAAAAATGGTGGAAATCTGATCCAAGGGTGTCTCAGGTCGAGTTTTAGGAAAGATAAGTGAAAAAATCAGATCAGAGCGATTTATGGCCTTAAATAGCCAAAAAGAAATACACTGGGCGCGCGCCACGCGCGACCCTTAGTGCACCCAGCGCGTGCCATGTGCCGTTGCAAAAAACACTGCGCATTTTTACGTGCTGCTTCTGTTTCCATGCGTGCCACGTGCACCGCTCAGCTGAGATAACTTCGTCTGGAAGTTATTGCTTGCATGCACGCCACGTGTCGAGTTCCTATTGGTTCACATGCCACGGGTCAAAATTGCCACATGTTGCTGGCACACCATGCACCAGCACGCGTCACATGCGTTCATAGGCAAAGCAGGCGTGCGTCACACGCTCCTGCGCAGACTTGCTCGTTTTCGCGCGATTTCTTCGATTCCGACTTCCGTACGATCCAGAACTCGATACTCTAACACTTAAACACGATTCCTAACACAAGAGGACATCACCTGAACTTAAGAACAAAGGTTCTAAGTCTCATATACTCGTCTAAAAGCTCTCACTCGCTCAAAGGTACGAACACACGAAAACCCTAAACTCAACTCCGATCGTTCTCAAACTTAACAAGGCTTCCAAGACTCATACCAAAGCCTCATCAAACACTATTCCAACCTCAAATAACATATTAAACCCCAAAACATGCTCTCTCCCAAACACAAAAAGTGAGCACACTGCCGAAAGGTCAAGCATGCAGTCAAAACATTCAAATCCCTACTTAGGGCACACAAATACACTTAGTCACACATAAACACACATTAAGCAAGATTAGAAAAAATGAGGATGTTACAACGGCCAAGATATTGTCACAAGCACTCACTCCTGGTGGTCTCCACCTTTCAATTCAATGGTACTTCCGCCCAAACCTAATCATAAGGTCAAGATGATGTATGTCAATCATACAAACAAAGTTGTGTTCCATTCGAACGCCTCATATCACAAGGTTCATAGATGTCCCATCGTGGCGCATATGGCTAGGTTCATCAAGAGCACTGGCATAACCTTTGTCCCATCATGGCTACATATAGCTAGGTGACTTATTCATAAGGTTGTCATGCTATCACAAAGGCAATTCCAGTCGTAAGTGGTCATGTTCATAGAGTTCATTTCAAGTTATTTCTAAAGATCCAATTCTAAGGATTCTAAAGAGTCAATCAAGCGCTAGTCATATTTCAATCAAGGAAAACAAGAATACAAGATCATACATTCAGCAAGAGTAATACATTCCATGACATCAATTATTCATATAATACGTACTCGCGCTCATCAAAATCAATAACATATCACTCTATGGGGATCCAAGGGTAACCCTCTTCATCTATCCATCTGTATACCCACAACGATAATAACCTCCCCCTTACCTTAGGTGAAGAATTCTAGTTGACTAAGAGACATAGGGGAAATCAAATTTTGGCTTTGGTCCTTTGGGAGAAGAATCACTACAAAACACAGAAGCCAAAGGAATCATAAAAACATGATGTTGAGACAAACCCTAACTTCAGAAAAAATTGAACTCTAGGTTCATAGAAGACTTACCAAGGTTTTGGATTGAAGGGAACTCTTCTTAGAAATAGAAAGAGGAAGAATTTCGTGTAGCCCCCTTTTTTCTTCAAGGTTCGAGTAGAACTCTTCAATGGAGGTTAGTCTCCTTGAGGAAGAAGGTGCAAAACCCTAGCAGACACTTAGGAAAGTTCTTGGAGCTTGAAAAGTGGTGGAAAATGTGTTAAAAGGGTGTTTATATCGTTGGAAAGGATTACCGTTTAAGTGGAATGAGTTACAAAACGCAAAATGTGTAACTGCTAAAGAAGTCGTGATTTAATCGATTACACACATGGCTTAATCGATTATAATCCCTCTGGGAACCTTACCAAGGAGTTCATGCACGAGTTAATTGATTATGGTCTTCCCTTAATCGATTAAAATGCTTCTGGAATCAATACCAAGACTTGTCAATAGGACATAATCGATTAGGTATCTCTCTTAATCAATTATAACCTATCTGGTAAAATTACCAAGGTCCACAAACTCGTTCTAATCGATTGTAACACAATCATAATCGATTACAACTACACAAAATTCATAAAAACTCATTCTAAGGTATTCTAATCACATTCAAACTATTCATTATCACATTAAAGCATAAAGGAATGAAAATTAGAGGTGTTACACTTACCCCATCTGTCAAAACTTTCACCTAAGCATCTACTTCACAAGGACGTGTCTCAAGCAATGAAAAGAAAAGGAAAAAAAAAGAAGGGAGACCAGCCCATGAGTGGAAATCAGAGGTAACACCCGCAAATGGTGATTAGAAGCCTTAAATTTGTTATCACCAGAGTCATGACGTTAAACAAACGATTACCGGAGGCACTTCCAGTTATGTTTTATTTTTCTTTTAGTTGTTTTATTTAATTTTTACTTTGTTTTGATCTTTGCGTAGGGCTTAATCTTGCTTACACTATGTTGGGAGGCTAAGTAAATGAAGAATAAGATTACATCGTTTATCAACACCAATATCAATCTTTCTCACTCTTTATTACATTCTTCTTTTTCTTCTTCTATTGCATTTTATTTCTCCTAGACAACTTCCTCCACCCCATCCATCTTTCACACCTTACTTGTGGTGGCCCAGTATCAGTGGCAGACCTAAGGTCGTGGACCAGGAGGTGCAAAAAGTTTTAAAATTATACTCCATTATAAATGCCAAAATTATAAAATTTTAATATATATAATCAAATAAATTACAAACCTCATAATTGTGCTCTACGCAATTTCATGTTTTGAAATCGTTGAATAATGAGCTCATTGTCAATGTTATTGAATACATCTATCTCAATATAAGTCACTAGACAATCATTCATCCATGCATCTCCTATTCGATTACGCAACCTATTTTTCATAATCTTCATAGCAGAAAAGGCTCTTTCTATGGTTGTTGGGGCAACAGGCAAAGTCAAGGCAAACTTCAGAAGAAGATAAACTAGTTTCAACCAACTTCTCTGAAAGATTGCTTATTGAACGTGAACGCAAGAAGGGGGGTTGAATTGTGTTCAAAAACTTTTCGCAAACTTTAAGTTAAAAGCACTAAGAACACAGATTTTTCAAAACTGTTTGTTTATCGGACGCTGAGAAACTAACTGGATGATGAGAGACTAACCGGATGCAGAAAATAAAGCCATTTATGAAAACTTGTTTTACTGAGCAAGGTAAAGATAAATGTAAAACAGTAAAGTAAGAGACACGGAGATTTATACTAGTTCACCACCAACTGGTAGCTACGTCTAGTCCCTTCGATCCTGAAGGATTTTTCACTATAATCAACTGATTACAATTTTCCTCAAGAGTATTCTACTGTCACAAACTTGACAATACTCTCAATTTCTCAAAACGACTCAGTACGATCGAGCCTTTGAGGAACAAAGCCTTAACTAGGCCAAATACTGTTTACAAAAGAGAATATTCTTTTGAATACAATCAAAATAACTCTCACGGAGAGTATGAAAAGATTAAGCTCAAAACAGAGTAGCTTTCTAAAAGAAAGTATAAGACGCTGAGTTCAGTTCTTTGTAGACCAGAGACTTGGCACGAAATTTGATTGCTCACTCAGAGTGATGATGCTTCCAAAATAAAGTTTCTTTCTTTCTCAGAATTTGTTCTAGCAATTTCAGTCGTAGTTTTGACCACCTTCTTCAATGAATACCTTGGGGTATTTATAGGACACTTCAGGGATATTACTGTTTGCAGTAAAAAATAGCTCCTTTTCATTGAGTGAGGTAATTTGAAATGTGGTCATTTTCTTCCTTTCTAGAGAATATTAAAATAGTACATATTACCATTTTCGTACTATCTGCTTTTCACAATTGCCTTGTACGATTTTTGTCTTATGCTAAAGGTGTCACTTTTGCTTCCTCATACATCAAAATGAGCGCACAAAATCAAATTCGAATTCCGTTCTAGAACATTCTGAGGTTAAGAGGAAAAATGTGATCATCACGTGCTTCATTAAAGAGATCAGACACTCGCTCAGAACAGACGATGGACGCTCGCAGCAATTGAGTATTCCACGTGTCAAAGAGTAACACTACCGGACGCTCGCTGTTAGCAAGACACTGGAGTGAGTTCGGACGCTGACATCAGTGGAGTGTATTCAATTCTCTTGTAAATTTCTACTTCTTTCTTGAGTATTTTGTACAAATATATGAAGCTTTGATACCTGTACACTCAAAGATATGTTAGAAGATAAATTGTTCTCTTGAAAATACTTTGTTATCATCAAAATTAATGAGGGTCTAAACTTCTCAATCATTTAGGTTCCAACAATCTCCCCCTTTTTGATGATGACAAATATTCAAGGTTAATGAACAATTTAATTTCAAAATAATATCAAGGGTCTCCCCCTGAATTCAACAATTTAGATATTGTTCAGGTATTAGAGCGATTATTGATAAACAAATTCATTTGTGTGATCGCAAAAATACGTAGATGTATCAGAGCATATATTCATTTAACAAAGTGAGATCGGATGCTGATTTCATTTTATCAAAAAGATTTTCATTGTACCAAAGTTGTTGATCATTATCAGAGTATTGGATCAATGAATATCAAAGCATTATAGATATTAGAGCAATAAATAACCAATACAAATGCTATGTATGAAATGCTATGCGTGATACTTCAGCTTCAGCGTATCCATCGGACTTTGAACATTGGACGGTGAATTAGTCAATCAGACTTTCACGTGTTCATGAAACCTTTCTTTTACTCCCCCTTTTGTCATCAGACAAAAAGAGTGTAAAGCACATCATAGTCAAAATAAGACTTAGAAAAATTTGAATATAAGTCAGATAGAGATATGTAAACAGATAATCAGAGCAAAAGTGTATATATATATATATATATATATAAGAGTACCAAAAAAAATACTTTATATCACACAAAAAAAATTCAAGGATTTGGTGGAGGTGGTGGAGGAATGTTAAGACGTTCATAGAGTAACTTCAAAGCATTCTCCAACTGAGCAACCTTCAGGTTTGTGGCCTTCATTTCTTCAAACTCTTCTTTAGGAATAGTGACCATCTCAACTGCAGGAGTAGAAGTAGAAGTGGAAGGTCGAGCTTCTGATACTGGTGCAGGTTTCATCTTCTGATGCTCTGCTAGCACCAAATTAGACAACTTCAGTCTCAGTTCCTTCTTCTGTTGAGCTCTTTGAAAGAATGCATCATTTGGTATATATCATTTGATGAGATTTCCAAGTTTTCTCTGCTCAGATTCTACCTGAATTTCCCTTCTTTTCCTCACATCTTCTGGATACAGCAAATCCATAAAGATAATGTCTCTGTGCAGAAACACATCAGCAGTAAAATAGTCAAACTTGTTTCCAGCATCTTCTCCCCATACTCTTCTGATAAAGACGCTCAATGCTCCAAAAGCGAAAGAGAGTCCTTCATTTTCTGCCAGGTATACTCTTCACAGATTTTCCCTGTCATCTTCATTAAGCACCAAGGGGACAAGGCATGGCAACAGAGCTTTGTCTTTCCAAGAATCAGACCATTGATTCCAGATAAATCCAATGTCAAAGTGCTTAGTCACAGCAGCCCATTGGACATATATCTTCATGCAGTCTAGAGGCCTGATCACTGAACACATAAATGTGTCATTAAAATATGTTGTTCCAAGATTTGTGTCAGGAACTTTTCTGACAGTGCCAACTGTGGGAATTTTTGCTTTCTCAACATTGCAACAATTTGAGGAGCCAGTTCTCCATTCGTCTTCCTTCAGAGAACTGACGTAAAACCTTCTGGCATGGTCCTCAGTAATCTTGTCAATCGGAAGCTCAGAGAATTCTTTAGGATTAAACTTCTGAGGAGCCTTCTCATATTCTTTGAGTCCGATCTTGCTGTATGGCAACTTGCCAGGTGCAGGTTCTTTCCTCTTCCCAGGAATAGACCAAGGTAGCCACCTTTGTCTATCTGGAACAATCTTTACGGATACAGAAGAAGGATCTCTGAACTGTCTAATAACTTCGAGCTTTTTCATTTCCAGACAGTGTGCCATGAAGGCAGCTTCTTCATCCGTAATCCACCTTCCACACTCTTCCAATGTGAGAGGTTCAATCTGAGGCAGGAACTTAGGAAGGTCAACAGAGAAAGGAATTGCTCTGCTACCAGGTTCCGGTCTTAATCTTCCTTTGAAAGTCATCTCAAAATGGTCTTCTCCATCTTTGAAAGCAGTATTCATTGGAGAGGCAATCTCCAGTCTGGCAACTCCAGAGGTGAAGGTTTTCAAATGCCAAGTAGAAGGACGATTGTAGATGCTGTGGTATGACTCATACTTAACAAACCGAGGTTTGTTAATGCGTGAGACATTCTTCCTTCCACTGAAATCTGTAGGTTTGTAGGTGAGGGTGAGTGGGGTGAGAGTGGTTTTAGTGATTGTATAGTTTCTAGGTGTGTAGGGTTTGAATGGATTGATGGGAGGTACTTTTAATAACAGGTTGAAGGGATGAGAGTGAAGTTTGGAAATGTATGTAGTAAGTGAGGTATCTGAGGAGATTTGTGGTAGGTCTAAGTTGAGTGTATTGGATTGTGTTTGGGTTGGTTTTGTGGGGATAAGGGTAGAGGTTTGTTGTAGGCTCATTCTAGTTTTCTTGGTTTGTGTTTGGGTTTGTGGTTGTGAAACAGACAATGGAGGTGCAGGAATAACATCATGAGAATCAAAAATAGATACTGACTCATCAACAGTAAAGTCAAATACCTTTGGGTTAAGCTCAGAAGACCTAACCAACCTTCTCTTTGTTCCTTTAGAGGCAACAACGGTAGGAGGTGGAGGAGGAACTTGCTTCCCTTGATCAGACGCTGAAACATCTTTTTCAGCTGTTGACTTTTTCTTCTTCTCCAAGATCTTCCTGATGGAGATTTTGTCCTCATCTTCTGGTTCATCAACAGTAGGTGCAAGAGCCACCTTCAGTTTCATTCTTCTTGTCTCCCTTACAGGAGATTCAGCAGGTCTCTTTACACCAGCAATTGAGCTTCTGGTGGTTTTCTTTTCAGCTTCACCAACATTTGCAACAGTTTCTCCTTCTTGTTGCTCTAGTTTTACCTTCTTGATCATAGTACCATTTATCAATTGCATTCTTACCAGGCTGTTGACTCCAAAAACCTCAGGACGAACAACAACACTAACACCAAAATATTTATCTCTTTCTTCTTTGTTTGTCAGATCACCAAGCTTTCTCACAATACCATCTTTTATCATTATTATGGAAAGAAGAACTCCATAAGGGATAACCTTGACAATATTCTTTTTATCAACGCTTTTCCTTGAAAAGACAAGAGCATTAACAAGATTATTGATAATCAACCTTGGCAGGTTGATTTTCTTTTCATCCATATAGTTTCTCATAATGAACTTTTGCTCATAGTTCACTATGTCGCTTGAACCAGCCTTTAGAATCACGCTCTTAGCGATGATTTTGTGCAATACTCTATAATGGCTTTTCAAATCTTTGGCAGTGGGAGTTATGTTCTTCTTCTTCAACTCACGATAATCTTCAAACAGAGCTTCGTTGACGTTTTCCAAACCTCTGTAAGTGTCAACCCAGTTAGCATAGTAACTGATTCCTTCACACGGGCACTTGATGGTCTGAGCGATAGAGTTTATAGTGAAACGTAACTTGAAACCTCTGATATGTCCTTCAATAATTTCACCCAGAAGTAGATAAGCATTCCCCCAGATTTCCTTTATAGCATAGCTCAACATATCAACTGGTTCCCAGATAAAATAATTTTTCCAACCCAGTTTCTTCAAACCTTCTTCAAAATCAAAACCATAGAGCTTGAAATTCTCAAAATCAATTCTGTTTTCATTCATAAGTTTTGCTTCTGAGAAGACATCGTAGGCAGCAGTATATTGTCCAACCTTTTTATCGGCCATGGTAGCAGTTGCAGAGTGGGTAATGGAGGTGTTAGGGTTTGAAATCACACAGAGAGAGAGAGAGAGAAAATAATTTTTGCAAGTAGAAACAGAGTGAAGTGATGGAGCGAAAAATGTGGAGTAGTGGGAAAGTTGATAGAAAATGATACAGTCCTTTTTCAAAAACTGCTTCGCATTTCCAAAAAAAATTAAATCAAAAAGAAAAGAAAATGAAGATTCCCCTTTTCATTAAATGAAGACGCCAAAAGAAAAGTAAAATCAAGTAAAAAGATTTTATTGAAAAACATAAATAATCATGACTCAGTGAGAAGTGATGAGACGCTTAAGTCCTTTACACGTGTGACACGTGTGTGTGCGCTCGGATGCACACAATCGATTCACCAGACGCTGAGTTATGATGCACATGACAAATAAAATGCTTACACGTATACATGCTTATGTCATACCAGATGCTGAGATGAAGCATATCATCTGACGCTGAGATTAATCATTCTTCTATAAGATGAAAATTTAAATTTTTTCTTATAAAATTGAATCTATCTTCAGCAAGGGGTTTTGTAAATATGTCAGCCCACTGATGATCAGTGTCTACAAATTTTATTTCGAGAATACCCTTCTGAACATAGTCTCTTATAAAATGATGCTTAATCTCAATGTGCTTGGCTCGTGAATGTAATACGGGATTTTTAGTAAGACAGATTGCAGAAGTATTATCACAAAAGATAGGAATATTACTCTCTTTTATCAGATAATCTTCAAGTTGATATTTCATCCACAGAAGTTGAGAGCTGCAACTTGCTGCTAAAATATATTCAGCTTCTGCTGTTGAGAGTGCAATCGTGCTTTGCCTTTTGCTTGACCAAGACACAAGATTTGCTCCAAGGAATTGGCAGCCTCCACTTGTGCTTTTTCTTTCAATTTGGTCTCCAGCAAAGTCAGCATCACATAAACCTACTAACTTGTAATCTTTTGATTTCTTATAAAGCAAACCAAGATTAGTAGATCCTTGCAAATATCTAAAAATTCTTTTAACAAAACTCAAGTGTGATTCTCTAGGATCTTATTGAAATCTAGCACACAGACAGATGCTGAACATAATATCAGGTCTTGAAGCTATAAGATAAAGTAGAGACCCAATCATACCTCTGTACATTTTCTGATCTACCTTTTTATCAGTTTCATCTTTACCAAGAATGCACGTGGGATGCATAGGAGTGCACATAGATTTGCAATCCACCATTTTGAATTTCTTTAGCAATTCCTTGATGTATTTACTTTGATGTATATAGATACCATCATTGCATTGTTTGATTTGAATTCCAAGGCAGAACTTTAGTTCACCCATCATGCTCATCTCGAATTTAGCCTGCATTAGCTTGGAAAATTCTTTGCAAAGGCTTTCATTAGTAGCTCCAAAAATAATGTCATCAACATATATTTGAACAATTATAAAATGCTTGTTTGATGTTTTTCTAAAAAGAGTAGTGTCTACTAGACCTCTGGTAAAACCATTTTTCATCAAAAATGTACTCAGTCTTTCATACCAAGCTCTGGGAGCTTGCTTAAGACCGTACAGGGCCTTTTTAAGCTTGAAGACATGTTCTGGAAATTCAATGTCTTCGAATCCAGGAGGTTGTTTTACAAAGACTTCCTCAGTTATAAAACCATTCAAGAAAGCACTTTCCACATCCATTTGATAAAGAATTATATCATGGTGTGCAGCAAATGAAAGTAAAATGCGTATAGCTTCTAACCTTGCAACAGGTGCAAATGTTTCAGTAAAATCAATACCTTCTTCCTGTGAGTAACCTTGAGCAACCAATCTTGCCTTGTTTCTCACAACCTTTCCATCTTCATCAAGCTTGTTTCTAAATACCCATTTAGTACCAATAGCTTGCTTATCTTCTGGTAGAGTATCTAGCTTCCATTCTTTGGAACTGATTCAACTCTTCTTGCATGGCCAGAATCCAACCTTCATCTTCCAATGCTTGATCAATCGTTTTAGGTTCTATTTCTGAGAGTAGTGCCATATCTGCATGCTCTTTAAAAGAGGATCTGGTTCTTAATCTATCTCCAGGTTCTCCTATGATTTGATCTTTAGGATGATTGGTTTTGTACTTCCAGCTCTTTCTGGCTTCAGCTTCCGAAGATTCTTGCGTCTGGTCACCACCGGACGATGAAGATGTAGGTTCACTATTTGTAATATCACCTATATTTAATTCTGAAAATAATTCATCTAGCTCTGACATGGTTGTGTCAGGCTTCTTGTCATCAAATTTGACATGAATGGATTCTTCCACTGTCATAGTTTCTTTATTGTATATTCTAAAAGCTTTAGATCTTTCAGAATATCCCAAAAAAATTCCTTTGTCAGCTTTTGAATCAAACTTACCAAGCTGATCCTTAGTAATCAAAATATAACAAGTACAACCAAATGAATGAAAATATGATATGTATGGTTTTCTGCCTTTCCACAGTTCATATGGAGTCTTCTTCAAAATAGGTCTAATAAGAATTCTATTTTAAATGTAACAAGTTGTGTTTACTGCTTCTACGCAAAAATGTTTTGCAATATTAGCTTCATTGATCATGGTCCTGGCCATTTCTTGGAGGGACCTATTTTTCCTTTCTACAACACCATTTTGTTGAGGTGTTCTTGGATAGGAGAAATTGTGGGAGATGCCATTATCATCACAAAATTTTTGAAAGCTTTCATTTTCAAATTCTCCCCCATGATCACTTCTAATAGAAGAAATACAAATTCCTTTTTCATTTTGAACTGTTTTGCATAATATAGTAAATACCTTGTATGACTCATCTTTGTGAGCAAGGAATCTAACCCATGTCCATCTAGTAAAATCATCAACAATGACTAACCCATATTTCTTTCCAGTTAAAGAGGTTGTCGTTGTTGGACCAAAAAGATCAAGATGCAAAAGCTCAAGTGGTCTAGAGGTTGAAACAACATTTTTTGAATGAAAAGAAGTTTTAACTTGTTTTCCTCTTTGACATGCCTCACAGAGAGCTTCAGATTGATACCTAAGATTTGGTAAGCCTCTAACAAGACTGTGCTTGTTTAATTTTGAGATTAATCTCAAATTGGCATGACCCAATCTCTTGTGCCAAATCCATTGTTCTTCGTCAACAGACATGAGACACTTGACATCTTGTTTTGCAAGTTCAGAGAGATCAATTTTGTAAATATTTTGTTTCCTCTTAGCAGTGAAGAAAATGGAGTCATCTTTCTTGCTTTTTACTAGACATCCAGTTTCTGTAAAGATGACTTCATAACCATTGTCACATAATTGACTTATGCTCAATATGTTATGTTTAAGTCCTTCAACATAAAGTACATTATCAATAGAGGAAAGAGAGCCTTTACCAATGCGACCAATTCCAACTATTTTGCCTTTCTGGTTTCCTCCGAAACCAACGAATCCAGCTTCTTTAGGCCTTAGTTCTTGGAACATATGCTTTTCTCCCGTCATGTGACGCGAGCATCCACTGTCTAAGTACCAAGATAGGTGTGTTGACTTTGTTGCTAAGCATGTCTGCAACATAGACTATTTTATCTTTAGGTACCCATATCTTTTTGGGTCCTTTTTTGTTAGTTCTTGAAGGAATCTTATCCTTCACAGTTTTAAAAACAGAACATGCACTTTTCAAATGACTAGGTTTATTGCAGTAAGTACAATGCAAACATTTACTATGATCATTGGATTTATCAGATGCTGAATCATTTTCTAAAGGAGGTTCATCTAATATATAACCAAGACCATGAGTTGTCGTTTTACTGACACCCCAAATCATTGAAGCTTGCTTGCTTCGAGTTACACTCTCTGTAAGAAACTTTTGAAATGCATATTCATAATCATTTGATTTGCATTTAAGGTTGCCTGTAACTTTAGAGCTTTCAGCTTGAGAGCTCTCGACTTACAGTTGCTTGTTAGCGGCCAGGCAGTTATCCATCGATGCTGATTTTCGGTTTAACACTGGTTCTCTTTATTGAGTACAGATTTTTCTTTGTTTAAAGCTTGAAAGTCTTGTGATAATTTTGAAAATTTCTTTTTCAAATTCTTATACTCAACAGAGAGAGTGGCATAGTCCTTAAGAAGATCATCGAATACAAGTTGAAGTTCAGAGTAGGAATCATATACTATTACCTCTTCAACTTCTTCTTCTGAGTCAAGATCAGTCTATGCCATGAGAGCAAGATTATGTTCCTCAGATGAGGATAAGTCTAGATCTTCCCATGTAGCCATGAGGCTCTTCTTCTTTTTCTTGAAAGAACTTTTTGTGGGCTTCTCCTTAAGAATAGGACATTCGGACTTGAAATGTCTAGGCTTCTTACATTCATAGCAAATGACTTGGGCTTTGTCCTTGTCTTTGCTTTCCTTCTTGTCCTTAGTATCTTTCTTCTGAAACTTCCTCCTGCAGTTTCTCTTCTTTCACATTCTTTGTATCTTCCTGGATATAAACGCAAGCTCATCTTCTGATGTGTCAACATCTCCTTCTGAAGCTTCATCTTCTGATTCTTCTTCTTCTGCCTGAAGAGCTTTGGAAGAACTGGCTTTATGTTGATCGACTTTCAAAGTAATAGACTTGCTTTTTTTTGACAGGTTCTTCTTCGTTTAGCTCAAGCTCATGAGCTTTCAACGAACTCATAAGATCTTCAAGTCGTAGGACATTTAGATCTTTTGCTTCTTGAATAGCAGTGACCTTGGGTCTCCACTGCTTAGTCAAGCTTCTCAAGATCTTTCTAACATGGTCAGGTGTAGTGTAACTTTTTCCAAGGGCCTGTAACCCATGAACAAGTGTTTGGAATCTTCCAAACATAGTTTCAATGTTTTCACCATCTTCCATTTTGAACAACTCATATTGGCGAACCATCATGCTAGCTTTGGTTTCTCTTACTTGGGCAGAGCCTTCATAAGATAAAACAAGTGAGCCCCAGATTTCTTTGGCAGTATCAAATTTGCCACATTTATCATATTCTTTTTCTGTCATAGCACAGATAAGAATGAATTTAGCTTTTTGATTGGTTTGATATCTCTTTTTTTGCTCATCATTCTAATCGTCTCTGGCTATAGCAACACCACGAGCATTAGTGGGAGGAATGTAACCACTTTGAACTATATCCCACAACTCAAGTTGTTGTGTCTCAAAGAAAGCTTTTATCTTATCTTTCCAGTAATCAAATTTTTCTCCATTGAATAGAGGATGACGGTTCATATGACTACCTTCAGTAGACATGTTCACAGTATAGGATTTTTTCTCTTAACACTGTTAAGTGCTCAACCAAGAGGCCGAGCTCTGGTACCAACTGAACGTGAACACAAGAAGGGGGTTGAATTGTGTTCAAAAACTTTTCGTAAACTTTAAGTTAAAAGCACTAAGAACACAGATTTTTCAAAACTGTTTGTTTATCGGACGCTGAGAAACTAACCGGATGATGAGAGACTAACCGGATGCAGAAAATAAAGCCGTTTATGAAAACTTGTTTTACTGAGCAAGGTAAAGATAAATGTAAAGCAGTAAAGTAAGAGACACAGAGATTTATACTAGTTCACCACCAACTGGTAGCTACGTCTAGTCCCTTTGATCCTGAAGGATTTTTCACTATAATCAACTGATTACAATTTTTCTTAAGAGTATTCTACTGTCACAAACTTGACAATACTCTCAACTTCTCAAAACGACTCAGTACGATCGAGCCTTTGAGGAACAAAGCCTTAACTAGGCCAAATACTGTTTACAAAAGAGAATATTCTTTTGAATACAATCAAAATAACTCTCACAAAGAGGATGAAAAGATTAAGCTCAAAACATAGTAGCTTTCTAAAAGAAAGTATAAGACGCTGAGTTCAGTTCTTTGTAGACCAGAGACTTGGCACGAAATTTGATTGCTCACTCAGAGTGATGATGCATCCAAAATAAAGTTTCTTTCTTTCTTTCTCAGAATTTGTTCTAGCAATTTCAGTCTTAGTTCTGGCCACCTTTTTCAATGAATACCTTGGGGTATTTATAGGAGACTTCAGGGATATTACCGTTTGCAGTAAAAAATAGCTCCTTTTCATTGAGTGAGGTAATTTGAATTGTAGTCATTTTCTTCCTTTCTAGAGAATATCAGAATAGTACATATTACCGTTTTCGTACTATCTGCTTTTCACAATTGCCTTGTACGATTTTTGTCTTATGCTAAAGGTGTCACCTTTGCTTCCTCGTACATCAAAATGAGCGCACAAAATAAAATTCAAATTCTATCCCAGAACATTCTGAGGTTAAGAGCAAAAACGTGATCATCACGTGCTTCATTAAAGAGATCAGACGTTCGCTCAGAACAGAGGATGGACGCTCGCAGCAATTGAGTATTCCACGTGTCAAAGAGTAACACGACCGAACGCTCGCTGTTAGCAAGACGCTGGAGTGAGTTCGGACGCTGACATCAGTGGAGTGTATTCAATTCTCTTGTAAATTTCTTCTTCTTTCTTGAGTGTTTTGTACAAATATATGAAGCTTTGATACCTGTACACTCAAAGATATGTTAGAAGATAAATTGTTCTCTTGAAAATACTTTGTTATCATCAAAATTAATGAGGGTCTAAACTTCTCAATCATTTAGGTTCCAACACTTATTCCTTTCAAAGATGCAAATTCAACATTGCTACGCATATCAATGATATAAGTCTCCGAATGATTATCAAGCATCACTAAATCAAATGAAGAGAATTCACCTGGAATTTTTTTTGCAAATTCAATTTGTCTTGCCTTATCAAAAGTGGAGAACAAATTGGTTGGATCCAAACAAGCCATACAAAGGAGCAATTGGATATTTGTCTCACTGAAACGATCATTAAGTTCTTGAAGTTACATGTGCACAACAGTATAAAATAACTCAACACGATAGTGACACTCTATTGTCATAGCTTGAGCTTGGCCTCAACGTCGTAATTTCCCCCTTAGAAAACATATCTTCCATATTAGGAATATCAATGGGATGCTTATTGCAAAATAAAATACTTCTTGCAACAAAGACTCTCATCCATTATCCCTCATGGCTTGTAACCTCTGCTTACCAAGTTCATAGCATTGATGATGTCTTGATTTTTCCTTTGCAATGCCTGTAACAATTCATTTGAAATACCCAAGACATTTTTCATAAATGCAATGTGAATGTAAAATCAAAACCTTCTAACAGATTTATAAGACCATTGGCTTCAACTCTTTGATCTGGATTTGATTCATCTTCTTTTATAATTTCAAGAACATCAACTATAGCAGAATACATCAGTATCAAATTGATCAAAGTTGCATAATGCGAACTCCAACGAGTATCAGTAGCTCGTTTAAGACTAGTTTCTTTTTTCAAACCTTGCCCACTAGGAATTTTTACTTTTCCCAATGCCTCTCTAATGTTGTCTATTTGTTTTTCACAAAGCATGTCATGTCGTTTACAAGATCCCCCCAACAGCATTTATTAAAGTGGAGATTAAATTAAAAAGAGAGGCAACTTGAATGTGATTTTTGGCAATAGCAACTAAAGTAAGTTATAATTGATGAGCAAAACATTGTACACAGAATGCAGATAAATTTTCCCTTAAGATCAAACTTTTGAGACCACTAAATTCCCCTTGCATGTTGCTAACACCATCATAACCTTGTCCACAGATTCTTGATATACTAAGTCCATGTTTGCAAAACAATTCATCAATTTCCATTTTCAATGATAAAGCAGTAGTATCTTTAACATAAATAATACCAAGAAAACGCTCAACAATACTGCCATTTTTATTAACATAATGCAAAACAACAACCATTTGCTCCTTAGTTGATCTGTCACAGGCTTCATCAACAAGAATAGCAAATAATTCATCTCCAACATCAACAATAATAGCAGAAGTGGTTTCCAATTCAGCAACATTAGCAATATCCTTTTGGATTTTTGGAGCAATTAATTGATGATTTTCAAGAGCATTTTCCAAGACAACATTCTTTACCAATACATTCTATTCTGTAAGAAATTTAAGAAGTTCAAGCTAATTACATTGTTTAACAGAATTGGTTGACTCATCATGACTACGAAAAGCTAATCCTTACTTAATAAAAAGCAAATGCAGTCAACTGATGTTGTTAAACGTGTTTGGTATATGTCAAGAGCTTGTTCAGATTGCTTAGATATTGCAACTTCAATATGTTTATTTTGATTCATCAAATCTTGACACTTCTTGAAAGTAATTTGATGAGCACCATTAGGACTTCCAACATGAGATGAGAATCTGTCTTTCTTATTTAAATTTGTGAATCCCTCGGTGACAAATGTATCACTACCCGGTTGCTTTCCAATATCGAGCCTAAAAAGATAACAACATAAGCAAAATGCAGCATCTTTTTCAACACTATTGCCAAGTTCCTTAAACCAGGAGGGACAAAATTTTCTCAAAGAATTTCCGATTCTTCTTTGGCAAAATTGTGTTGAGTAGGATGTTATGGTCCTCTTTATAAATATGCTCTTTGTATCTTCTCCCGATCATTCTCTCAGGCCGATATAAATAGTTGGGTTGGGTCGAGCCAAGTGTCACAATACTAATCATTGTCGTCAGGGTGTTTAGTCCGTTTATCCCCAAATTAGTTTGAATTAGTTGATTTCTATTTCTAATTTTCTGTATTTTTTAATTTTATTTAAGCAAAAATATTTTTTAGCCAACTAAAGGTCTAATGCTAAGCAACAAAGATCCAAATACATGAATTATATGGATTATTTTTATTTATTAATTTTTTTATATCTTACAAGATATGTAATATGATCATTTGTGTTAATATAAAATTCAACTTAGCTTAATTTATTAACATTTATTTTAATATTTATTTAATATATTACATAATATTAAAAATATACATCTAATTATTATTGATTCAATTACTATTGAACTAATGAATAGTGAGGGAATGATCAACCGATGTTTATATCTCCGGCTTAGCTATACACGGCTGTTCTCAGAATAATAGCAGATGAAAAATTAAAACAAAAACAAAGAAAAAGGAAGAAAAAAATTAAAAATAGAAATGCGCCTGTCTCTCAGAACAAATGAATGTAAAGTAGGAACCACGATAAGAAGGCATGAACCTCTATGGGGGCGCCATGTGGGGCCGAAAATCTACGAAGGTCGAATCATAATTGTCGTGTAGATTTACGAATGGCGCGTCTGATACATAAGTCGCCGTTGATGAAGGAAGAAAGACACGTGGGTCCTAAAATATGGGCCACAGAGGTTTCAGATAGTAACACGTAGCCCAAAACTATATCAACGGTCTGTATTACTGGACCGTTCTGACAGAGTCTTCATTGGCCTCATTACTGTATAACGGCGGAACCGACGCCATGACGGATTGTTAACGGCACGGGATAGGTAGCTGTGGTACGTACGAATTAGGACAGTTGTTTGTTTGTCAACAATTTAAAGTCTCGCTCCGTTCAGCCAAATTCTCGTTCTCGCCGGCCAAATACTCCTTTATTAGTTTCCTTGTTTTGACTTTTGAGAGATTGATGATGGGGAAACTTGAAACCATAGGGACTCTTCTGCCTCCTATTACATTTTAATGACTGAGTGAGTCCATGTCCCAACATTTATTTGCTTGACAGATTTTACATGTACTTGTCTATAGTTTCTCATGTGCCCATTTCTTCATCAATCAAGCTATACCCAAGTTTCGATCTGAATATCTGGATGTAATTTGAGTAGTAGATGTAAACTGGGTGTGCTTGAGCTAGCCTAACTCTTTTAACCAATGCATAAGAATTAAAGAAACTAATTTTTATATTAAATTTGTTAATAATTTATTTTTTTGTATTGATTTCTTATTTTCTTATTTTAATAAATTATGGTTGTGTTAACCTAGTTGGGATCCTAATTCTCTACAGTGATACTTTTGCATAACCATTTTGTTTAAAAAAATTTTGTATTTTCTTTTCAAAATAACTCTTCAATTATTAAGAGAAAAATGATTGCTTTTTTTAATTCTCTCCATTTAATTAGGGTATTTTTGTAAAAAAATAATAATTAATGCATCTTTTAATTTAAAAAAAGGTTTTATAAAAAGGAACAATAAAATTTTATAAAAGGGTCTTACATATAGGGACGGAGGGAGTATTTATCGTTTTATCATCTACCAATGTTTTAATATGAGTATTAATTAGAGTTAAACTTTAATTTGAAATCAAAAATTCAAATCTTTTTTTTTTTGCAAAATATATTGGGTAAAATACACTCTCCTCCTCTCAAAGATTTACACCTTCCTCCCTTCATATTTCAAAATAAACACGTCCCTTCCTTAAAAGATGGAATATAATATAATATAATTTAACCCATTATAACTCTTCCATTATTTATCAATTAACTTCAGGTAGAAAATATTGCTATTACGAAAATAAACTTTTCCCGATATCTTTCTCTCAAAAGCAAAAACCCTATAACATTGTCGAGTTTCGAATTTCTCTTTTCTTCTGCTTCTTTTATCCACGACATTCCCTTCCCAATCTGAACAGGATGATAGTGGAGGTGGTAGAGAATACGACACCAATAGTGGTTAGCGTGACTTTGGTGTGGTCTCGGTTGTGTGATGCAAGCAGGGGACGGGGGTTGGGTTGTTGTGGGGTTCGGTTTCAGTGGGTGTTGGCCTTGATGCTTTCTGGTTTTGTGTTGATCAATAAAGTCTTAAACATTGGTGTCGATGCCATCAGAATCCTATGGGTGTCGAATTCGGGCAGGGAAAAGCATTGATCCTTTAAGTAAAACATACTTAATAGTTACGAATGTTACCCACAGGCTTGATGGTTTATGTTCACGAGTGTGAGTATAGGGGTACCGCCACCACAGGTGTCTTGATGACCTAAAGTAGGCCACACTTAGGGTAAAGTAAAAGTCCTTTCTCCTGACCTAATCGTTTCCTTTTATAGTAGCAACCTCATCCATATGATACCCCACATTGTACAATATCATTCCCTCTGCCAAGCAGTTAGGGTAAATTAGAGGATATCATTTCCAATCATTGTACTAGTTGTCCTGTCCCGTAGTGTAGTGACACGTTACCCTATAGCATGGCTAGACTGTTGGGGCTATATGGGACACTGATGTGCTAAATCCGCAAGTGCACGGAGTTGTCGTCAAGTAATAAAATATCGATCCCATAGAGACTGTTTTTACGCTAATTAAATTAATTCAGGAAGAGAAATTGTTGTTGTGACAGAAATAAAATAAATAGAGAACGAGAACAATGCAATTGATGATTTTAATAATAGGGACAGGCTTCTAGGATCCGGGGGTACCACATGATGCTCTGAAATCCTAATTGACTACTCTCTTATTAACAAAGAATTCAATTGAAGGCAAGCTATCCGAAATTAGTAAAAGTTCCCTCTTAGGATACAAAAACCGTGCTTAAACGATACAACTCCTACTCTCTTAGTAATTGAAATCGAATTAAACCCATTAAGAAATATGATAGCTTGTTTTATCCTCGAAGGACTAAAAACTACTCTCGTGATTTTAATCCTAAGTTCCGTTCTTATAGTTCCGATAACTAGGTTCACCTCTCAGTTCATTCCTAGGAATCTAACGCATGTGAACAAGTGGCCACCAAATTCATAAGATATATTAACAACAATAAGAACAGAATCAAATAACATTCAAAATAATAAGAGAGTATATCAAATAATTATCCAAGAGACATTAATGGGCATAGCCCCAAATCCTAGAACAAAGGAAACTATTCTAACATGGTAGTCAAAATAGAATCCATTTAAAATAACATTCAAACCCATAATTGAAAGAGATGAAAGATGGAAGCTTCACGCTATTCTCCTCTATGCCCCAGACAGTGTGTCCCCTTCTATTTACGCTGCCCCTCCTTTTATTTTGCGTTCACGCCCTTCCAGCTGTTGGGCTATTTTTATTTGTAGGCCTTCTTACTTTAATCCCAGGGTGCAGCGTTCCTAGCCTACCTTTCTTTTTAAGGCTGTGAGTTTTTTTTATTTCTAATATTTTTGCCGTCTCTTTTCTTTTCATCAGAGTGCAGCGCCTCCTTTTATTTTGTGGGCCTCTACTCCTATTACATCATGCCTCCTGTGACACCCTCTATCCCACATATTATCATTAAAGGATAAATGAAATAATGTGCATGCGAAGGAAAATACAGTCAATTAAAATTTTCATAAATAAAGGTAGAGTCGTCACACTCTTACAACTTGCGAAAAATAATAAAATAAACAATTTCACTCAAGTTTTGAAAAGGTAAGTAACACCCCGATGTCACAATGTCTCAGAGCTGACCCTAAGTATTTACACTAGAAATAACAACAACGAAACAACAAAACAATGAAAATCCTAACTACGATGACCGCGTCCACAGATCACTCCTCAGCCACGTCGTCGTCTTCACCTGCAATCTCATCGTCTAAACATACACTATGGTGTATGAGTAGCCACAACAAAGAGGGGTTAGACATCATATACAATCATAGCACAAATGGTAAAGGACATAGCTTAAGCAATGCGCATATAACAACTTTCAACTTAACCAACATACATAGCATGAATGTGTGACTCTACAAGTACTTATGCAATCCTAGACAACGTCTACTTCACCGAACATGTGGATCCAAACCAACTCAGATGAGCGAGTGAGAAAACATCATCACTCTTGAGTATGAACTGTGTCTAGTCAGGGTAACCAGGTGTAATTGGTCAATGCCCCAACCGTGGTAGCTATCCACTGCCTTTATATAAGACGCCCCTATCTGATTGACCCCCATGGCCGGGTACCTTGCCCATCATGGTCGTCACTATAACGCATCATCGTTGCTCACCCCCAATAACGTTAACGAACAAGACACATATGATGCATTAGCACAAATCAAATAAGTGTCTAACAACAACAACAACTTAACAACTCACCAACCATCTTATCAAGCGGTCGGCTACAACTTATCAACTCACCGACCATCTAATCAAGTGGCCGGCTACAACAACATTAACGAGGTACTACTTGTCAGTAACCCAACAAGTTTCCTTAAACCTTGGAATAAGTCCAAGTTATCAACCTACCTCACCATACTAAGCTAACTTAGTTTCTAACTCTTAACTCAAGTGTTTCAACTTACTTAAACTAATCTAGGTTTGATCATCACTTAGGATACCCTATCAAACCTCGAATACCCTTAAAATACACGTTAGAACACTGCCCTAGGCCGAAACGGACGGAATCACGCAAGAACACGGCACCACAGGGTAGCCCACAGGGCGCTTGGTGCCTGGCGCCTCAGTTCTGTCTCCCAACCATTCTTCGAATTGTTCTATGTAGTCCCCACACATTCGGGGACGACCGGACGTACCATACTACTCCCTTAAAATTATAGAACACTATCCAAAAGAGTTTGAGTCAATACCTATTATACCTTGAATTTAAAAATTCGATTAGTTCGACTTTGCTAAAACAATTCCAGACTTAGTCATTCTTCTGCATAATTTTTCTGCATAACTTTTCCTAAGTTACTCACCACGTCAAATCTTGCTTCTAACACTTATACTCTTATTATTCTAAGAAACCCACCTTCATTCTACAATCCAAGACTTACATGATCCATACTTAGATATTAAAGCCATCATTATATCTTAGCCAAACTCTAACAATCACATCCATCGTCCATGCTTTAACCTTTCACATAACCATGATATAGCACCTAGAGCACCTAAGTGTAACAAACCACAACCTAGGACATTCTAGCTCTCACTCAACACATCAAAACCAAAACATTACATAGGGACAAGAAATCTCATCATCAACATATTCATCTCATTCATACATTTATCAACATACAAGCCAATACAACCAAATCATCTTATCATTCATACATGACATATCATCATAACATATCAACTCAAACAACACGTTATAAGACAATATCAATTAACATAAACATCATGACAGAATTTAATATCAAGTTTTCTCATCACAATGGCAATGGTACTTATCTTGCACAACCGCACCAAGTCTAGGGACCAAGGGACGTCCCTATTGCCTAATTATATCCATAAGCCCACTAATCTTGTATCCATCTACCCCCTTACCTTAGAATTTCGTGTGCCCTAATGAGGTCTTGAGGGTTCCAAGCTTTGTCTCTTTCTTCCTCAAAAACACAAGAATAAAGATGTAGGGATGAGAAAATCAGAATTTAAAACCCTAAGGGTGATCAAGGATGTAACCATGATGAGAAAGGCTTACCACACTTTAATTACTTCAATGAGGAAGAAAGAATGACAATGGTGTTGGTATCAATTCGGAATCCTAAGTGGTGTGCCAAGCAAGAATCTTTAAGAACAGAAAAATGGAGAACAAAGAGAAAGGAGCAGTTTTTCTTTTTTCTGAAGTGATAACTTTGGGAGATGATAATGACGTCATTAAGGGTTTAAAAATGAGAGTTAGTGGGTGGTTATCAGTCCTTGTATGTAACCCTCTCGAAATGGGTCAAGAATGGGTCAAAAACAGTCCCAAAGAGTCACAAAACCGGCCCCAAAACGTAGCCAAAACGCAGAATTTCGTGACAGCATAACAGCACTGGGCGCCTGGCGCCTGCAGTCCTGGGCGCCCTGCACCTTGGCTGTGTCTTTGTGCTACTATTTTTGCCATATCTGGAGCTATAGGTGTCCGATTGAGGCGTTCTTTGTGGCGTTAAAAAGCTAAGAGAATTCCCCACAGTTTCTTCTCTGATAGGAAAAACCAAAATCGGCCTCTAACACAATTAAAAATTCAGTTGAAGTTTACTCCAATATTTCTAAGGGCTCCACTTGCGCTGTGTTGACTCGAGAGATCATATCTGGAGTTGTAGGCATCGAAATCGAGTCAAAATAAAGCCAATTGAAGGATAAGAGATAAGGCTACAACTTTCTTGAAGGGGCTTAAATCTAATTAAGTCGATAGAGGGTTTGAAAATAAGGAATATGGTGACTGAAATGACTAAATACAAGAATAGAGGCACATTTAGATACTCAATCGGCTAGAGGAATCGTAAAACATATGGAACCCATCCCAAACAACTTTCAACATATTCTAATCCTATACGACACATCCTAATCTAGGAGGATGAAAATATGGGCTGTTACACCTCTAACTTTGGTTCAGATTTCCAAACATCTATTTATAACCTAGGCCCAATCCTCTCAAACCTTAAGCCCAACAGGTAAAAAGATAACACTTTCGTTGGTTTACTGATCACACAACACGAGCATGTCAAACCACGCAGATGGGTCATGTTTCTTTCTGCACAAAAACCACAAAAATAATGCATTACGTGAACCAAAGGAAATAAGCTAAGAACAAATGGGAAATATGCATGAAAACACAAAAATGAATGTAAAAACTAATACTAAAATAGATGCTATTTCATACGCATCAGACACGTGTTGAGGATGTACGACTTGTACTATCCCTTGTAGGTGGTCAGTGAAAGCGTGTCTCTTGCACTTCTCATAAACCATTGTTTGACCGACTGACAAGTAGTGGGCTAGAAGCCACAACCTACCACAAGGTGACCACGTCGAGTCCTTTTGTCTAGGCGAAAGCGATCCATCAGTCGGGCTGATCAATTCGGTACGGTACACAATCCTTTAAGTGCCGAGCCTGCTAGGTGAAAGCATTCCATAGGCTGGGTCGGTCAGTCCAGTACGGTACACAGTTCTTCAGGCGCCGAGTCTACAAGGCGAGAGTGCTCCACCTGTAGGTCGGTTCGACCAATACGGTGTATTGTTTATATATCTCATTTTAAATTCCTCTTTGACCACATTTATTGCATCATTTCCATGGTCTTTGTCGGCGTTTCCACCAGCGTCCCTTCAAGAGGCGGGTAGGTTGCAATGATTGGTCCTCACGGGGGAGAAAAAACTTGGGGATTGACCAAAGATGTAGGCGATACTAAGTTCTTTTCTTACTAAGTTTATACTAAACCATGTACCTTGATGGATTTGTGACCGACTATATGTAAACATCTTTCTACAATTTATAATAAATAGCTATTGAAGGCCGGCCGTGAGAATGTAATACCTGGTTTTCTTTTGCTTTGTTCGGGTGGTTATTTGTATCAATATGTTTAATTTGTTGGGGCACTCGACCGCTGCGCCAGTCCTTGATGTGACCTACGACATGATTTATGTCATTTGATTATTCCCAATACATTGCTTCATTTCGCGTGTCTGATTTGAAATGACGTGCTTTAACATACACGTGGTCGAATCTCAGCCATCCATGAATGTAAAAAGTCACCATCTAGCACCGTTAGTTTTGCTTAACTCCTCTTATGTTATTGCATGATTAGCTAGATCTTATGCTTAGGAAATTCCGCCATGATAGTTTACAAAAATAATTGACTATGCATGTTCTCTAACAATGGTATCAAAGCTAAGGATTTATTAATCTTACAGATTCATGCTTGTATGTCATTCTTGATCACATAGGAACATGTTTAAGTTAATTCAAAATCTTTGATGTATTTTATTCATGTAATATGATTGATTATGAGATAATATTGGTTTGTATTACGTAAACTGGTGTTTGGAATTGGATTCTATGGTCAAAACTGCATCTGGAGGCCTTTCTGCATTCGCATGCATGGGCGCATGCCCACCCACATTCGTCCAATCCCTAATTGTGCCTGTGTAAACATTTATAGATCCAAGGTTCGCCCGTGCAAAACTTGGAACTGCTTATGCATACTTTGAAGGTGATCATGCAGAATCTGCAAGGTCGTTCTTCGATGAGTGTGACTATGCAAGTGTTTCGCGGCCGTGCTTCGACCTATGGATATGCACAAAGGTTATTTTTCGTTACTTGCATGATCGTGCTTCTTGTAGCTTGACCGTGCAAGGGGCCTTGCATAGCATTAAATTCAGAATTTAATTTTATGCAACATTAATAATAATAATAATAATAATAATAATAATAATAATAATAATTTTTTAAGCAAAAAAAAGGAAAAGAGCCTCGTTAAAACCTTCTGATGCAAAACCCTCCTTAGGAAAAAAACTTCTAGAAGGAAAAAGAGTACTTCCCCCTAAATTTTATTAATAAAAAGGAAAAAATAGAACAAGTTAACATGGGGAGACTAGGCCAATACCCATGGACAAAAACAGTAACAAATAGAGCAGTAATGGTATGTAAAGACATCACTATAATGAATTTAATCCCAACTATATTGGCAGCAAAGACATTAACAATCATTTGTAGCATATCAAAATCAAAATTCAAATCAACACGTAAGGAACTGTACCAAACCCATTGGGAAAACAACAAAACACTTGGGAAATAGTAACCCAAGAAAACTAGGTAAAACAAAAGCAAGGAAGACTCAATCTGTTACGGGCAAAATCTTCAACAAGAAACAAAGGGATAGTGTTCCACCAATGCAGACCAGATGAAAAGACACCATAATTAGCCAGCTTGTCAGCGCAGGAATTTCCTTCTCTATAGATATGGGAGTATATGAAATGTTTAGTGAGGAAGATGCATTTAAGCCAACGATTGTGCAACTTCCAAGGCACAATATTATGATTTGTGGAAGCAAGAACCACCAATTTAGAATCGCATTCAAGCCAAATTTTACGCCAACCATTCCTGTAGGCCAACTCTATAGCTAAGATAGCTCCCATAAACTCAGCATAAAAGGCATTGGCAATACCAATATGGAAGAAGAAGCAACCTAAGGTGGTTGCCATGCTTTCTCTAAAGATACCACCGCAAGCTGCAAGACCAGGGGACCCTTTTGCTGAGCCATCAGTATTGACCTTAATCCAAGTAGAATTAGGAGGGGTCCAATTAACTTCTATGATCTTGGGTGCTTTACCCATCTTGCCGTTAATATGGAATCTATTAAGGAGGCCGAATTCATGCGGATCACCTGAGCAATATCCAAAGGAGAGATTACCTATGAGATTAACATTGGAGATAATCAGATTAATAGCTGCTTCCAAAGGGATACTTTTATTCTCAAAATGGAGTTGATTCCTCCAGTGCCAAATGGCCCAGATGGAGTATGCAATAGCAGCAATGATCACATCTTTGGTTTGAGTGCTCCAGCTATTAGTACAAATGTTAAGAATAGATAAAATAGATGAGCTATCAATGTTGAGTCCTGTACATTGTCCCAACCAGTTCCAGATTTGAGAAGCAAAGGAATAATGATAGAACAAATGATCTGATGTTTCATAATTAGAACCACATAAGCTACACATCGAAATAGTAGTACAACCCTTTCTCTATAACTACTCATGAGTAGGGAGTTTATTATGAATTAAACGCCAAATCAAGAAGGATTTGGAGGGAGGGATAGACTTACTCCAAATAAGCTTGGACCAAGGTTGAGATTGGGTGGTGGCGGCCTGAGTGAGATAGGCTTCTTTGAGGGAGAGACCACCCGAATCATTATCTTTCCAAAGACGAGAATCGGAGCTAGAAATATGAGGAATACTAACCTTTTGTAATTCATTAATGAGAATAGGGTACCGCTGAAGCAAAGTTTGAGGGATATACCATTCAGAACCAACAATGAAGTCACTAACAGTAGCTTTTAAGGACTTGTGCACCGATTTTGGAATGCTCAGCATATCAACAATAGGATGGGATAACCAGCAATCTAACCAAAAATTGATACGAATACCATCTCCAATCTGCCACGAAGTATGAGAGTCCACAATATTGGTGAAATGCTTCAAACCTGCCCAAATAGAGGAGGAAATGTGATACCGAATTGGGACCTTATGAACAAAAACCCTCGCTCTAAGTAATTGGGCCCACTGAGCGTCCAAAGAATAAAGCTCTCAGCATCTCTTTAAGAGGCTACTTTATTAGTAGCTTTTAAAGATCTTAAACCCAAGCCACCATCCCTGGAAGAGGTACACACTTTGTGCCAAGCGACTGTAATAACCTTTTGAGTGTTAATGTCCCCCGACCAAATAAAATTATAGATACACCTGTCAAGCATGTTAAGAAGGGAAACAGGCCAAGCATAAACCTGAAAAAGAATAAATAAGCATACCAAATATCACAGATTTAACTAATTGGACTCTTCCCATAATAGAAAGCAAAGAACCTTTCCAATTGACCAGCTTAAGGAGGATTTTATCAGTAATAGGCTGAAGATGAACCTTTTTTGGCTTGCCCTGAAACAAAGGCACACCTAGATAGGCGAAGGGAAGTTGTCCCGCGCCAAAGCCCAAGAGAGAAGATATAGATTGAAGCCTAGCATGAGAGATACCCCTAGCATAAAATTTAGATTTCTCTTGACTGATAATCTGACCAGAAGATTGACTGTAGAGATTAAAAAGATACATAATGTGTTCTATGTTCTTCTTGGTACCTTTGCAAAAAAATGAGAATGTCATCAGCATATAGGACGTGACTAGGCATTTTGTAGCCTCTAGGGCTAGCCATTTTCAAAAACTCTCCCTGCTGAACAAGTTTGAGAATCCCTCTGCTGAGAACCTCTTTTGCCAGGCAAAAAAGGAGGGGAAGTGGGTCACCCTGTCTAACCCTTTGTTTACAAGCAAAATAGCCAACAACTTTTCCATTGACGGAGATAGAGAGCTTAGCAGAATTGAGGATAACCTCGACCCATTTACAAAAGGTAGAATCAAAACCAAACTGCTTAAGAGTCTTGAGAAGAAAATTCCAGTCGACAGTGTCAAAAGCTTTTTTAATATCAATCTTGAGAGTAATATTACCCCCGAAGCACTTTTTATTAAGAAGATTGACAACCTCATAAGCCTCCCCAATGCAATGAAAGATTTGGCGTCCTTGAATGAAGCCACGCTGATTAGGAGAAATAATTTTAGAAGCCACTGTAGCATGTCTATCAGCTAGAACTTTAGTAATGATCTTGAATTTGAAGTTAGCTAATGCAATAAGTCTATATTGACCAATCACATCAGCTTCAGGAGTCTTGGGGCCGGGATGAGGGCCACTATGCTTGAGTTAAAATTAGGAAGAATCCAACCATTTTGAAAAAATTGAAGCACTGCATTAAAGACATCTACACCAATAATGTCCCAGTATTTTTGATAGAAGAAACCACCAAAGTCATCAGGGTCAGGAGCACCATTAGCATTCATAGAGAAAACTGCATTTTTTACCTCATCCATGGAAAGCATATTAGTCAACATTAAATTATCATCAGCTGTTACTTTCGGAGAGATAACATATTCGATCAAGCCATTATCCACACAAGTATTATCAGACGCAAATAAAGAAGTGTAAAAATCAAGAACATGAGCCTCAATATCAGCAGGGTCATCAATAATATCATCACCTGATTTAAGCATAGACCTTCTTTTGGCGGAGTTTCTGATTTTGGTGACTGTGTGGAATAAGGCAGTGCACCTGTCTCCATAGGTATGCCAGTCCAATCTCAATTTTTCTTTCCAAAAAGTCTCCTGGAAATTAAGGGCTTAGTTGAGGTAATCTGAGCCAGCTTCTCTTGGTCAAACAAATCATCCAAGTAACCATTCAGATCACCTTGCTCCTGAATAAGAGATACGGCATGTAAAGCATCTTTAACCTTTAAATTAACATCCCCAAAGGAGCTTTTGTTCTAATGCTTAAGCCTATCTTTGACTAATTTAAGCTTTTGAGATAACACCACCATCGGGAAACCTATAACAGATTGACCCCAAGCATCTCGAATAATACCATAACAGTCATCATGATCAGCCCACATCCTCAAGAATTTAAAAGAGGAAGGAAAAGTACCTTCACGGTTATGAAAATCTAGTAAGAGAGGGTAATGGTCAGATTGAGACCTGACTAAGGTGCAGCAAGATACCGTATTCCAATAAGCAAGCCAATCCTGGTTGCAAATCGCTCTGTCTAATCGCTTTTCAATTAGAGCATTCCCTTTTCTACCATTTGACCACGTATAGAAGGAGTCTCTAGTGTTGATATGAATCAAGTTAGAGGTATCAGACCAAGCTCGAAAATCAACATAGGAAATTTTAGCAGGAATTCCTTTGCCTCTATGCTCATGAGCTCCCAAAACAGTGTTGAAGTCTCCAAGGAAACACCAAGGACCTTGATAAGTGCTTTGAAGATTAGATAAATTCTGCCAAAGTTGCCTATGAGTTAAGTAAGAAGTGGAGGCATAAACTGCAGCCATATAAAACATGTTATTCTACCAGGTAATAGAAAACCCAACAAATTGATTGGTAATCGAAACAATGGAGGGATTAATAGACATCTGACAAACACACCAAATATTAGGAATAAGAGGATTACGATTATTCATTTCAAAGACCTTGTAATTTAATTTATACCAGAAACATTTAGGAAATTGATCTAACCGAATCCAAGGTTCTGAAATGAAAAGTAACTCAGGTTTATTAGCAGTGACAAGTTGCTTGATAACCAACCTAGTATCCGGATTGGCTACCCCTCCTGCATTTCAAAAAATGGCTTTCATTGAGAGTGAGGTTTAGGAGCTGCCCTGGATCGGGTATTGTAATCAATTTTGCAGGTAATAGATTTAGCATTTTTCCTCATCTTTTTCTTTTGGGATTTAGACATCACCTTAGTGAATCCAGTGCTTTGATCATTCACAACACCTTGGTTGTCCAACAAATATTTTGAGGCCGATTGTGATAGCTGCTCAGTAGCTACTGGATCTTCAAGCTCTGTATCCAATTTTGTTTCATCTCCCCAGAACCTGCCCAGCACCTTCAAGTCATTTGCCACTGTGATGATAGGTGTGGCAGAACAGTGAACTGTGGCATCCAAAATGTGCTCATTGATATCAAGATTTGGTGAGGCCGCATACATCACGGCATTCAAAGACGTTTCAATAGGCTCAACAGAATTTGGCACAAAAGAATTATTAGAATGGAGACTATGTTGATTCTGTCCCTGAGAAACTAGAGAATTGCTTGGCTGCTCTCCATTATCATGATTATTCACCTCATTTATCTTATGCATAAGAGTGGTGTTGATGACTTCAACTCTTCTTCTTTATCAGAAGCCTCCACCTGCTGAGTAAATCCAAGAAGTGGGTTTGCATCATTAGATAACGCTTCTGTAGCAGGTATATTATTGATCCCTTTGAATGCATTAGTGTCACGCACCTTCCACATTCTCTGCTTGGCCTTTATCAGTGACATTATTTGTTGAAGATTGGTGATAGCTACAACCTTCTCTTGCATCATTAGTAGGTTTCCGAATTGGCACCACATCAGGCTCCTTACCTTTCACATTCTGCTGCTTAGAGACATAAGTTTTACGAATAATTTTGGGGCCCTGACTATAGGCCACAGTTTCATTGTTATTATGCCTTAGTTTAGCATTCTTTTTGCAAGTTGAAAGCGTGTGACCAATCTGCTAACATGAGGCACAAAAAGAAGGCAAGTTTTCATATTCTAGTCTCACGGAAAAGGCATATCCAGATCTTTCCACAAGAAGTTTGCTACGAAGAACCGTGTTAAGATCGATGTCAATTAGCACTCGGGCAAAGTGACCAAAAATTCTCTTATTGGTCGCATCATCCAGACATATAGGAATGTCGATACTTCCAGCGATGGCAAATATGATCCTAGGATCCCAATACTCTTGTGGCAAACTTGTGATGCACACACAACATTGTGAGGTTGTTTGCCGTTGTTTATTCGGGTCAAATTCCAACGACCAAGAAAATAATCAATGAAAGCCAGGATTTAATTGCAAAGAGGTAATAGCTCGAACACTTCTCAAATCCTCCACTGATGAGAATTCAAACTCATAGTAGCCTTTTCGAAGAGGGGTCATATGCCACTGATTGATAGGCTTCCAAAGGGACTCAAGCTTGGTGCGCAAGGCAGCAGCTTTGATGGGTGCATCACCCATAGAGAGGAAGTGGCGACCTTGGAGATGGTTCTTGCACCTTTCCAAGCCTACCAAATAAGCATCCTCTTGTATCTGGATCGACAGTTCATTGCCTTTGAAACAAGGTCTAGGAAGTTGACTGTAAGGCACGCTACATGCATTATTCAGGGCTTGAGCGAAGGTTTTTCTTTGAGGAGAGAGAACCTGACTGTCAGTAGAAGAAGTAGCATCATGCTGAGAAGAAGAGGGAGGTGATGAGAGGCTGCCCATGAACGACCAGGGGCAGACCACCTTCATGCCGTCAGCCATCTAATAATAATAATAATAATAATAATAATAATAATAATAATAATAATAATAAAGGATTATTATTATTGCTTATTATTGATGAGTGATGTATGGTTACAACTTGCGTGCCACCATTTATTTGGGCGACCTGCGAGTCGTAATTGGTTGTAATTTTAAATACCGTTTGTGTGCCGTGATTTAATTTTATTTTATTCTCTAGGAGTCCCATATCACAATGCTTTATATTTGTTGTAAGCGTTGCATGAAATATATGTTTGTTGCGTTATTAATTTTGTAAAGGTTGTGAAATTGAATGGCGTTGCTAGAATTAGTCACATGTTAATATCTCTCTTAGCTGGATGAATCAGATATTAGCTACTAATTAGGGATAGATTACTCAATCACATCTTTGAGCATTAATTGTATTTATTGTAAATACATTATAAATATAGCAAGGCGTGCTCTGCTTTAGACACACAGAAAACCATACAAATCTAAACTTCTACATGGTATCAATAAGCTACATGAATCTAGGGCTAACCGTTGTGCAATTTTGAATTCCAGTGGCCTCCTCCTCCTCCTTCTTCTTCTTCTCCTTCTTCTTCTACTTTTTCGGTACATTTCCTACCCGTTCAGCTGCAATTTTAGCTATGCCCAGTTGTGGTGAGACCAAAGGCTAGCCACTAGCACGAACAGCTTCAGGAACCTTTTGGCGAGCAACGCCGTCATCAACCAGCCGCCAACGCCGCTACTCAAAAAAAATTTGGTGAGTTTTTTGGCGAAGACCCCACCATCAGAAGCACACCCTCCTGATCTATAAGACCCCGAAGTATCAACCCCAAACCGTACACCACGCACTCGCACGCACCATTTCTCTCTCTAGTGTTTTTTTGAGTTTTCCTGCCTCTTCTCTGTCTGATTCAATCGTCTCACATGTCGCCTGACCATACTGCTTCTATATCCAACCTTGGTTCATCATTTCAGAGCATGAGCAACGATTTCTTTGCTCCAACATCCCTTTTCGGTGCCATTTTCTCTCTCCTCTTGACGATGCATGGATTCCTCCATTACACTTATTGCCTCCATTGCTCAAACCGGTAAACCTATTGCTTTTGTTTAACAATTTTCTTCACTTGGGCTTTGGATTCTTGACTCAGGTGTCTTTGATCATATGTCTGGTAATAAATTGCTTTTCTCCCATCTAAATTATATGGACACACTTCATATTGTTACATCGGTCAATGGATCACAAAAAAATGCCATGGCATTGGCCAAACTAATCACCTACCTACACTATCCTCGGACTCTGTACTTTATGTTCCCAGTTGTCCATTTTATTTAATCTCCATCAGTAAAGTCACTTGTACCCTACCTTACTCTATTACCTTTGCTAATAATTGTGTTCTTGTGTAGGATCAGAGTACTCGGAAGACGGTTAGAGTAGGATATGAGTCTCAAGGCTTGTATTATCTCTCGATACTTACACCTCTTATTGCTTGTTCAGCTGTTGAGTCTTCAGACATTGTTCATCAACGTTTGGGACATCCCATCCTTCCCAAATTACATCTTATGGTTCTTAGTCTTTCTAAAGTTTCTACACTAGAGTGTGAGTCATGTCAATTCGGGAATCATACCCGGAGTTCCTTTCCTAACAGAGTCAATAAATAAGTCGAGTCTCCTATTACTTTAGTTCACTCAGATATTTGGAGTCCTAGTCGTGTTACTTCAACTTTGGGTTATTAGTATTTTGTCATTTTTATAGATGACTTTTCCCGATACACCTGAATATTTCTGATGAAAAATCGTTCAAATGTTTTCTCCATCTTTCAGACCTTTTGTTTAGAAATAAGAACACAATTTGGTATCCAAAAAAAAATATTGAGAAGTGATAATGCTCGTGAATATTTGTCTACAACTTGTCAATATTTTTTGACTTCACAGGGTATCCTACACCAGAGTTCATGTGTTCAAACCCCCAACAGAATGATGTCGCTGAAAGGAAGAATCGACACTTAGTTCAAACATCTCGTACCTTGCTCCTTTATAATAATGCCCCACCTCATTTCTGGGAGGATGTTATTCTGACATCTTGCTACTTAATCAATCGCATGCCCTCCTCTATTCTCAACAATCAGGTACCACATTCCATTATGTTCCCTCAACAACATATTAACTCTCTACCACTCTGCGTTTTCGGATGCACATGTTTTGTCCATGACCTTATTCCAGGGAAAGATAAACTTGCATCCAAGTCACTTAAGTGTCTTTTCCTTGGCAACTCTCAACTGCAAAAAGGATATCAATGCTACTCTCCTGATCTTCGTCGGTACATTGTCTCTACGAATGTTAGTGAGATGACCTCATCCCATTTTTCCTAATCTTAGTGCAAAACTCTTAAATTTGTACTAACATTATGTATTCCAAAATAAATTAGTTGTTTACAAACCCATAAAATAAAGTGAGATATAAATTCTACGTGAGATATAAATCCTACTCCAAACTACTCTGTACCTTTACTAGATAAACTGTCAGCTCTAACAGTGTTTCCGTCCTTTCACCACTCCTGGTCAACTACTTTGATTGTCCCTATAGTTTATCAAGATCTAACCTACCAGCTAAGGTCTAACGGTATTCACCCGATATTCCTATCATATCAATAATTCATCTCAATCACAGGCAGAGTCAACAGGACAAATTAAAGTAAATCTCAAACATCAGACTAGCACAGACAGCACATGGCTTAATCCTAGCGTCGCTATGGGCGACCATTAACTAACATATTATTTAGCATCATAGTCACACAGATATCAACAATCATATATAGTCAGCAACATAGTCATACAATTACAAACAGTCACATAGATACCAACAATCATATATAGTCAGCACAACATCAATCAGCATCAGTCATCTATACTACGTTACTATCTATCCATAGATATCAATAGATTATCTTATGGTTGACAGACCTCTGATAACTGTCATCTGCTATCACAGGTCATAGCCCCTCTCCTGAGGTACTACTGTTATCAACCGCTAGTAGGGCTTGGGTCACCTTTCACACATTTGTATGCACTACTCTATCCTACAATCCCTAGAGTGTAAGGTTTCTTGCTCCCTGCTCCCACCTAGTTAGAAAATTGCTGAAGCTGCTACCACTATCTGCACCTCCCCGCACTCCTACCTCTAAACTTGCTACTCACACTCCTACCTTGCCTACTAGGCCGCCCTTCACTCTTTTCCTCTTCCTCCTTCAGGATTGCCTACTAAGACTTTTTTGATGCATAGGATCCTCACTTGAGGCAAATGCATAACATACTTACTTCTTAGAGGAAATGCATAGAGAAAGCTAGAGAGAGAAGAGGTTTTAGCACGAATGGAAATGGAAGGGTGAACGCCTATTTATAGGCGAGCTACAACACCATCACGTCGTGTCGCGATGGTACCTTCCAGATTCTTCTGGATGTACATGTAGCGAAGATCCAATGGTCAAAACCATTGCGTCGCGATGGTCACCACACAAGTCCCGTCGTGTCGCGACGGTGCCTAAGGAGAAAGATCCAGTTTTTCTCCTTCTAGAAACTTGTGGGGTGATCCGCACCCTTCTTAGGGTATTTTTGTCCTTTTTAGTGTTTTTAGAGCTTTTCTAAGTTTTATGAATCCCATTTTAAGCCTATTTTGTCCCTAATTAAGGTTTTTAACACCAATTTATCACCTAATCACCAATCTAATATTATTCGAGATTATTTGAAAAAGGGATGTTACATTACTACCCCCTTAAATAATTTTTGTCCTTGAAAATTCAACGGTTGTTATACTTCTAGGATTGCTACTACTTTAGGATTTACCTTATTCTTATCTCCTTAGCATTCATAAACTTTTTTGTGTTTATTTAACATTCTAAGCTCTTAACCAACTTATCTATCCATCCTTCCTCTGTCATTGGTTTATTCCAATCATTATGATTTTTACCATTGTTAACTAAATTACTGAGGTGACCAGTCTCGTAATTTGTCAATAATGTGAAATCACAATGCTGGTATAAGTCGTCTCAGCAATTTACCCCGATTCAAGAAATCTCTTGATGAACTTTCTAACAGAGTCATGGTTAAGAATGTCCGGATTCATTCTTATTACCATTCTCTAATAGAAATTTCATCTGAGCTTACGACATCCTGAATTTCTTCCCCTTTCATTGAGACCAACTACCTTTAAATCTATTAACGGAATGCAACTGCGGTTCATAGTATATGCAACTACTACTTACCTCATCTGCAACTGCTACTCGCAATATGCGCAACTGCCGATCACAATACAGCTAATGCTCATCATGTGTGCAACTGCCGTTCACAACATGTGAAACAATATGTGCAACTGCCGATCACAAAATGTGCAACTGCTGCTCACAATATAGCCAATGCTCACCATGTGTGTAACTGCCGTTCATAACATGGGAGACATAATGTGCAACTGCCGATCACAATATGTGCAACTGCCGCTCACAATACAACCAATGCTCACCATGTGTGCAACTGCCATTCACAACATGGGAGATAATATGTGCAACTACCGATCACAATATGTGCAACAGCCGCTCACAATACAGCCAATGCTCACCATGTGTGCTACTGCCGTTCACAATGTAACACCCTGAATTTCTTAAGCCTAAGTGTTAGAAATTATAGAGCCGATGGGTATTATTTGGGGGTTGATTAAGTGTTTAGTACCCATTTACATAAGGACATGTCTAGACTTAACTTTATCATTATGTTTAATCAACCCAGTCATCGTATTCTTCATTTTCTAACCCATTAGGGACTAAATGGGAATTACGCGTCTACATGAAAGTTATAGCTTTATCCTTTATCTTTCAATTGGCTTTAGTTTGACTCAATTTAGATACCTACAACTCCAGATATGCTCCCCCGAGTCAATGCAGTCTAAGTGTAGAATTGGAAACACCTGAGTCAACTTTAAATAGATTTTACACTATGTTAGAGTCTGCTTTAGGAAAGGACCGTGAAACAATATTTTGTAGGAAATTCTCTTATCTTTCTAACGCCACCAAGAACGCCTCAATCGAATACCTATAACTCAAGTTATGTCCAAAATAGACTATGTGAATCGATTCACAAGTGCATGAATCGATTCACATCTGCTGACAACGTTTTGTTAATTAGTGGGTCGCCCCATTTCGGCCCATTTCGTCTCCAAACGTGATGAGACTCATAAATCACGACCCAAACCTGATCCTAAACCTATTAGGGCTCTAAAACCTAGTTTTAAACATTGGTTAAGAGCTCTCAAGAACCCTAGAACTCGTTAGAGCTCTATTATTGCCGTTGCCACCGTTTTCGCCATTTTTCTCTCGTTTCTCAACCAAATCGAGTCCTGTCTTCAAGGCTGTGACCGTAAGAACATTCTCTTCATTTCTCTTGGTTTCTTTTCTATTTTTATGAATCAAAATTCGTGACCCTCACTGTTCTATGATTTTTACCCTTTTAGAGTTTCTTCCTCCTTTTTCTAATTGTTGAACTTGGAGTTGCTGAATACCACAAAGCTTGGAGTAGCAAAGAACTCAAACCCGGATCTTCTAGGACACTTTTGGAAGGCTACAACTTCTCTCCAAGGTATGGGGGTGGATGATCTCTCGAAAAGAGGCTTATGGCTTCAAATAATATGTTAGGGATGTCCTATGATCCCTATGCCTTGTGGGGCAAAGCTATTGTTGTGTAATCCTTGTAAGAGCATAGATTTGGATGCCTATAGTCTATGTTTTAATTTAATTGGAGGCCCTTGTACGAGAAAGGAGCCATAAGAGTTGTTAATTAACATGTTTAAATGGATTAAAGTATGTTTATCTTTTAAAGGTTGATGTTTTATGTGTTGTTGTTGGAAAAAGCATGGTTTAGGATAACTAGTATTGTTTGGATTGTTTAATGGCATAACTTGTAATATGAAGTTGTTGTTTTGAATATTGATTAGATGTCCTTATGTCTAGAATTAAATTAGAATTGATGAATAGCATGTTTTAGTAAATTGGTGTATGTGCAACAACAAAAGGTTTGTGCTTTATATGTGTTTATTAGTATGAGCATGGTCTAGGATTATTGGTTCTATTTAATTATAAAGAAGCATGATTCATATGTTGTAATCGTTGTTTTAATGCTTTGCTAAGAGCTCTCATATTTTAAAATTGAGTTGGGGTTGTTAACTAGTGTTCTTATATGGCTATATGTACGATTGGTGTTAGTTGATTGTATTGGAAGTGTTCATGTAATAAAAGCATGATGTAGGACTCAATAATGTGTGATAATTGTGTGAAAGTATGATACATGTATTTTATTCACTATTTTGATTGTTAAGTATGCACTGATATGCTTAGGATTAATTTAGAAGTAATAAATGTTATGTATGTAACGCTTTGATGAATGGATAGTATTATTTTATTGAGTTTGATGAATTATGCCTAGAAGAAGCATGTTTAGTAGACATTGGTGTGGTTAAAGTTGTCTAATAATATGAATGATGATTTATAGCTACTGTTTTCATGATTGAATGGGGGCTATATGCTTAGACTAGTTGTGGTTGCTAAGATGTAATAAAACGAGTGGAATTTGTTATCTAGAATGGAAAGACTTGATGTAGGTAGCTAAGGATTATGTTATAAGGTAGAATTGTTAAATTGAATAAAGAACCACTAATAGACTTGAGACTTGATGAATTAAATGGACTAGAATGAGTAGTTATGAATTGAGAGTTAAGAGGAGGATGAAAGATATATGTGAATCACCTTGGATAAATATGGAACCCTTAATGATTAAAGTCATGAATTGAATCAAGATAAATGAGTAGAGACCTTAAGGACAACTTGGTAGTTGCCCTGGACCTTGAATTGGACGTGGGACCACTTAGGAAGGGTCCCCAATGTGCGAATAACAGAAAAACTGTGTTACTGCACTACTGCAAGTTTTGTGAATCGATTCACCACTGTGTGAATCGATTCACATAGTTTTCTGGCTCTGTGAATCGAAGCTGTGAATCGATTCACAGCAGTATAATTCAATTCACAGATTGACGTTTTGACCCTGAATCGATTCACAGGGCTCCTGAATCGATTCACACCCCTGTGTAATGATAAATTGATGTTCAAAATGATTTGTAAGTGTTGGTTAAGGGTAGTAACCACCTAGGCTTGTTGAATGTTGAATGTTTGACTTGTTTGAAGGGGTTACCAGTTAGTAACCCCATGATTGGTGTTCGTCGTGGGTTGCGTCCAAGTATGGTATATGTTGATTTGTCTTGTTGATTGTTGTTTATGTATGTTGATTAGTCTTGTTGATTGTGGTTTATGTGAGACCCATCTCTAAGGAGCCCGTTTATGGGTACTCTTTAATGAATGTTTGTGTGAGACCCAACTCTAAGGAGCATGTTTATTGGTACTCTTTGATGAATGTTTGTGGGAGACTTAGCTCTGTAAGGCCAGCTTATGGGACTCAACTCTAAAAGGCCCGTTTATGGACACAGCCGATGATTGGCCCGTTTATGGGATCCAGCTTGAAAGAGCTCGTTTATGGACCCAGCCGATGATTGGCCCGTTTATGGGATCCAGCTTTACAGAGCCTGTTTATGAGACCCAGCCTCTAGGGAGCCCGTTAATGAGTACCCCACTGTTTATGTTGAAAGTAAATAAAGGATTCTAAGGTTAAGTTGAATAGTCGTAGATTCGCGTTAGCAGGTTGCCGATGTAGGACTGTGGTTGATTGTGTGGCGTTTGTTTGATTGTCGTATACTGGTTGTTATACTCGTAACATGTTGAACCTAAGGTTATGTTGAATAAGTTGTAGGTTTGCGTTAGCTAGTTGCCAACGGAGGACTCCCGACTGTTTGATGATAAACGACGATTTATCGTCGAGACTTGTTTGACCATGATTGAAATGTTGTTTAGCTGTTGACGCAACATATTATTTTGCCTATGCCGTTGTCTTTTCAATTGAGTATGATTCCTCACCCTTCTGTGTTTTGTGGCTACTTGTGCACCCCGTGTATGAGTAGACGATGAGTTT
Organism: Calophaca sinica; assembly: GCA_037113605.1. NCBI lineage: Eukaryota > Viridiplantae > Streptophyta > Magnoliopsida > Fabales > Fabaceae > Calophaca > Calophaca sinica. The sequence goes on along the minus strand of CM073732.1, from coordinate 87,540,359 downwards.
GCAGGTGATGACATGGACGTGGATGCTGAGGAGTAGACTATGTGTTGCTGCTTAGCCTAGGAGTTATTTACGTATTATATTGATATTAATTACCGATGTAAAACAAAGGGTCAAGCTCTGAGATATGTGACATCGGGTTGTTGGGTTTTAATTCCGCAATTTATTTTTATTCCGCAAACGAGTTATGTTGATGTGAAACTTCTATTCCGTGAAAGATTTTTATAAAACCACATTTTTATCTTATTCGCATATGTTTCCATGCATTTCTTGTACGACGGGGTAAAGGGTGTCACATTTAGTGGTATCAGAGCAGTTCGGTCCTAACCGGACTGTGTATGTGTCTATTATGTGTGTCTGTGCACTCAAATGGATACACACAGATCTTTGGCCTTGACTATGGGGGATAGTTTCTCTCCAATTGCTAGGATCGCATTCGTTCGCCCTTTCCTTGCCATAGCTATTATTCATCACTGGCCTTTCCATCAAATGGACATAAAAAATGCCTTCCTACATGGTGATTACAGCAAGAGGTGTATATGGAGCAACCACTAGGTTTCACTGTTAGTAGTGCTGCTCACCACGTCTGCCGACTACGTCGATTGTAACACCCGAATTTTATTATTATTATTATTATTATTATTATTATTATTATTATTATTATTATTATTATTATTTTAAATTAGTATTTTACTTAAGTTTTAATCAGCCTACATTTCCTTTCTTTTCGACCCTCTTAAGGACAGAGTTAGGCTTAGGTTCCTTCACCAAAGTTATAGCCTATCCTCTTATCTTTCATTTCGCTCTTATTTGACCTAAATCTCATTCCTACATCGAGATACGCTTTTCGGAATTAATGCAGCTACGTAAACCGTGGAACAGTAGAGAAACCTTTAATTGAAATTTTCACCATGTTATAGTTTTAATCTGGTATTGCTCGTGAAGCATGATTTTGTAGGCTTTTCACTTAGCTTTCCAAATCCACCAAGAATACCTCAATCAAACATCTATAGCTCAAGTCATGGACAAAACAGTGAAGCCATGTCACTGACCCTAGTCCTAATGATTAGAGCTCGAGGTCTAATCAGTTAGACCTGCATCTGACCGCAAATTAACATGTTGGGCTTTCTGTTTCGAGCCCGATCCACCCTAACACTTCTTAAGCTTGTTTAGCACTACCAAACACTACGTTTTACTCCTAATCAGATAGAAAACTCATCCCTTCAACCTCTTAGTCTTCCTCTAATCCCTTAGGAGCTCTCCATGCTTGAAGCTTCATTTTCACTTGCACTTTGTCCGGGAACATTGTTGCGGCAGCAGGGATGTCTCTCGTTGTCATTTCTTCTCCTTTGAATCTGCGATTTTACCTGGCATGTGGGAGAAAGGGTGCTTATTGTATATGGGGATATCGAGGGAAGAGTAGGAATGGTATTATGTGTTCATATTCCCTATGATATATGATCGTCTAAATGCTCTTAATAATATGCAAATGAATTTATATGCCTAATTGATGTGTGATTCGTTTATCATTGGTATATGACACTGTCTACATGTTGCATTCGATACCTATGATTTATTGGAATATTTCTATGTTTGTGAAGGTTGTATGATGCTTGGTGATGATTTAATATGAAACTAAGTTTGAACCTATATGTTCCGCCATTTTACGGTGCTAACCGATTAGACTACAAGGTATAGTCAATTAGAATATGAATGTTAACTGATTAGGGGTTTAAAATAAAGTTTAATCGGTTAGACATAGGCACTTAACCAATTAGTTCAACAAAATAGAGGCTAGCATTGAAATCTAAGGCTTTTAACCGATTAAGTTGTACCCTATAATCGATTAGATGATGAAACGATAGTGTAATCGGTTAGGCATAACTGATTAGATCATAGGTGTTAATTGATTAGACAGTTCGAAAAAGGATTAACTGATTAGATTAGGAGCCTTAATCGATTAGAACATGTTCAACAGACTTAATCCATAAAGTGATAGTCTTAACCCATTAAGTGTGAGACTTAATCCATTAAGCGTGAGCCTTACTCCATTAAGTGACAGTCTTAAACCATTAAGTGTGAGACTTAATCCATTAAGCCTGAGCCTTAATCCATTAAGTAACAGTCTTAATTCATTAAGCGTGAGACTTAATCCATTAAGCGTGAGCCTTAATCCATTAAGTGACAGTCATATTCCATTAAGTGCGAGACTTAATCCATTAACCACCAGATTTTGTCCATTAAGTAGCAGAGTTAACCCATTAAGTTTAATCTATTAAGAGATAGACTTAATCCATTAAGCTATTAGAAATTAATGTCTAAGTGATATAATAGATAAGAACGTATAAGTATTACTAATTAAAAAGAGTATCATATATGATTGTGACTTATGATGTGTATGATGTTGATGCTAGTAATGCGGCAAGGTATCACATTACTATTCATGTTGGTAGCTCTGTGAGCGCTAATGGTTCGGTCAAATCAAGGAAGGATGGTTGGACGTCATGTGTTTTATTCATGCATCATATTGCTGCTACTGTTGATTGGGGGAATGCAACATTGAGATCCTGTTGGTGGGGGCCAAATTGGCGTTGACCCGACCTTGGGGTCTTGATTCGGTGGCAGGGGCCTTATACAAAGGTAGGGGCTAGCTACTCGCTGCTGGGGACTCGTTGACAGGATCATCCCGACATGCTGCTTTGTGTTTTCATGAGTGGTGAGAGTATCTCGGTGGAGGTCACCTGCGTAGTTTATTCCCGGGGCAAGCCAAATATGTCCTCCTATTCGTCGTTCCTAAGTTGTCGAGTTGTTGATGGATCCACATGAGTAACAGCCCAGACTACTTTCAGGATTGCCGACTGTCCCCACAAACTAACACGGGTCTTTTCAGCATGCTTTGTCCTCACTCACACGCTTTCTGAAAAACTTCCTAGAAGGTCACCCATCCCAAGAGTACTCCAAGTCAAGCACGCTTAACTATGGAGTTCTTATGTTCTGGGCTCTCGAAAAGAAGATGCATCTTGTTGGTATAAGTAGTACCAATCAATTCTTTTAAGCCATCCTTTAACCATGTAGTCCCATACCTGTACAGCCTCATGATCCCTTTCATTCCGGTGTAAATTCGGTTCATTCACGTGTCCTCTACCCTAGAAGCATGCCAGGAGCCGCTTCTTTGTCCATGCTCAATGCACCGGCGATCACTCCCCGCCCTCGTCAGCCTCAGGCGTCACAACATGCATATAGAGTAGTCAAAGTTAGGATTGCATCGCATTGTCATGCATTCGCATTATGCCTCGATGTGAGGGCATTGTACTTCTATTTGTGTGTATGGATGTGTTATGTGAATCTGTGTTTGAGAATATATGTTGTTTCTTTCTTATCTTGTTATGCCTATACGCCTTTAGCATTATTTCTCACCCATACTTTGCTCATGTGGACCAGAGCGCAGGAGGAATCGGTAGCTGACCAGTCTGCCGTGGATGAGTATTCAGCCGAGGAGCAACTAGATGGAGCTCCTAGCCTTAGAAGAGATTCATGATGTTATTATATTTATGGTATTTACGTTTATGTAAAAAGGGACTGTAAGCTTTGATATATGTGACATCGGGAATATTATGATTATTATGTATTTTCTTATATTTGTGAAACCGATGGAATGTTAATCCTTTGTACTTTTCATAAAGTATTTATAAGATGTTTTTTTGATAAAGGAGTTTTATGTTTAACTTAATTAAGTTTTCCGCACATGCTTTATTGGAAATGTGATATGCTTTACCTTGTGAAATAAATTGCGAAAATAATATTTTTAAATTGTTTAAATTATTCCCAAATTGATTCATTTTCCAATTTCAACTACAAATAAACGTTTTCAGGTAAAGGGTGTCACATCGATCTCTCTTTGGCTTGAAACAATCTCCCTGTGCTTGGTTTGGGAGTTTTAGCATTATGCTCTAGGAGTATGGCTTGGCTAGATGTGAAGTCGATTACTCTGTCTTCTTCATGCAGTCTTCACCAACCACCTGCTTGTCTATGTCGATGACATTTCTTCATGCAGTCTTCACCAACCACATGCTTGTCTATGTCGATGACATCATCATCACAGGTAATGATCAGGTTGGCATCCATCAACTCAAACAACATTTGTCCATACACTTTCAGCCTAAAGATTTGGGTCCCTTGAAATATCTTTTGGGGATTGAAGTTGCTCAATCTAAGATAGGTGTAGCTATTACTCAGCGGAAATAGGTTCTTGATATACTTGATGAGACTGGCATGCTTGATTGCCGACCAAGTGATATTCCCATGGATCCCAACGTCAACAGACTACCAAGTCAGGGGGGGGCCATTTAAAAACCCTGCTAGATATCGACGTCTGGTTGGTAATCTTAATTACCTAACAGTGAACAGGTTTGGCATTACCTTTATTGTAAGTGTAGTCAGCCAATTTCTGAATGCTCCCTATGACAACCACTGGAATGATGTGGTTTGCATTCTTAGATATATCAAGATGCACTAGGTAAAGGATTACTTTATGAAAACAAGGGTAGCACAGAAGTTGTTAGATATTCTGATGCTCATTGGGCAGGTTCACCATCAGATAGAAGATCCACTACAGGTTATTGTATCCTTGTTGGAGGTAATTTGATCTCCTGGCAGAGCAAGAAGCAGAACACAATCACAAGATCGAGTGCAGAAGTAGATTATTGAGATATGGCAGTAATGGCTTGTGAACTCACATAGCTGAGACAGTTACTCCAACAATTCAAATTGGGAGATGTCAAGGAAATGAAACTAATTTGTGACAACCAAGTTGCGTTACATATTGCTTCCAATCCACTCTTTCATAAACACATAGAGATCGACTGCCACCTTGTGAGAGATAAGAACCTTTCGAGAGAAATCATGACTTATTTTGTTGGTTCCAATGATCAACTGGCTGATTTGTTGATTAAGTCCCTTAGAAGACCTCGAGTTGAATCTATTTGTAACAAGCTTGGTGCATATGACATGTATGTTCTAGCTTAAGGGAGAGAGTTAGCACTAGTCATATGTTAATATCTCTCTTAGCTAGACAGAATCAGATATTAGCGACTAATTAGGGATAGATTACTCAATCACATCTTTGAGCATTCATTGTATTTATTGTAAATACATTATAAATACAGTAAGGTGTGCTCTGCTTTAGACACATAGAAAACCATATAAATCTAAATTTCTACAGGCATGCATGTATGATAACATGAGTGCCATTATATGCTTATATGTTTGGTTGAAATATATGTTGCATGAATGTAATGTATGTTGAGAGATACGCCTTGTATATTAATACAAAGTCGGTGAGATCACTTAATAGCAAAATTGCTCAAAGGAAATATTAAGCCATATTGTTTTCTAATGCGTGGCACTTGTCTATGCCTTGATGGCAATTAAGTGTGGGCCACCAAAGAAAGCAAAAGATTGGGCATTAATTTATGAGATAAATTGGATTAAGAGTTATTCACCCAACGAATCCAAGAGTTGCATGAACTGCAATTGGAAAGAGTTTCCTACCTAAATAGCTAAGTTTTAGGTGATCAGCCAAAGATGGCTCAGGACAAGGTGAAATATGGATCTTGGTCTCACTAGAAAATCTTCCAATGGGATTTTTCAAGTCAATGGTGAGGGTCACTGATTTGAGTAAAATAGTGGGAGCTTATTTAATAAAGTCCTATTAAATATGGTTTATCATGATACTAATGTTCTGCATGTTTCTGTAATTGATATTACGATGGCATTAAAAATATTATTAATTGCGAAATGTCCTTGAGAAAGACAAGATATCCATAATTAAATTTCTAGATTGGTACAAGTTTTGAGGATTTTCCTCAAGCGCGAGAAAAATTGTATGTTCTCGAGCAAACAAATTCCTAAGCAATTGGTTCCTACTAGGATTTAAAAGGATTCTTGTAAGAAACATCAAGTCGATGCCTTGGTTGTAGGATGTTTCATGCTTGCGATCATTGAGATGCATGATATGATCATTCACCTTATGATGTGCTACCAAGAGCAAACAAGGCATGCTAGTTTTGAGACTTTTGGCCCTTAATTATCAGTTATAAGCTGATAAAAGGGAAACCTTTGGGTGCTCTTGTGCTTCACATTATTGGACACATTGAGAACTTGAATGCTGGATTTCTTATAAGCCAAGAGTTAGTCACTGACTTAGTCTTGCAAGAGTTTTCAGATGGTTATAATTAGAAGGGGAAGGCCATATTAATGGTCTGAATTGGGAAAATGCCTAAAGCCTTCTAACAGGGAGTAGCACATGGGCAATAACAAGTTCAAGCCCAGTACTTCTGCCTTGAAGTTGGCAAGAAGGGTTGCAAAGGAAGGCACTTGCTTCCAATATGGTTGGACTAACAAAATTGGAAGAACTGCCACATGTACCAGAAAGAGTATAAGTTGCAGAAAGGAAGTTGGACTTCCTCTACAGGTATTTATCATAGAAGTCAAATTGTCTACTTATACATCATGGGTATTGGATACCAGATGTAGACCTCACATTTGCATAAATGTGAAAAAACTAAAAGGAAGTAGAATGTTGACTAAAGGCAAGATCAACATACTAGTTAAAAATGGAGCAAGAGTTGATGCATTAACTAGTGAGAGCCTTGAGTAGCCTTTGGGGCCTTGGAACTGAATAAGTGTTATTATGTTCTAGCTGTTGTTGAAAACATCACTTCCACTTCTTGTATAGACAAGAAATGATTTTATTTTTTAATAAAAAAACAATTGTTGTTCTATTTATTCAACCGTGTTTTTAGTGTTGGAGATCATGAAAGACACCAACCACGAGTTGAAGATCTCATGTTACCCGTCTGTGACAACAAATGCAGAAATGATAAAATCAAGGGATTTGAATCTTTTATCCCTTGGCATTATCGTTTAGGCTATTGATGTAAGAAACATATTTCCAAACTCCATTAAGATGGACATTCACAGTCATTCGATATTGAATCATTCGAGGTCTATGATCCTTTTTTAATGGAAAGGATAACCAAGCTCTAATCACCAATCGTGGCGAAAGGACTAGTAATCTTTTGGCATGATACATGACATGTATATGAGCCACTAAGCAAGGTTGGAAAAGGTACGTTTTCATATTTCATTACATTTGATATTGACTACTGTAAATAAGGACTTGCATTAAAGAAAAAACGGTGTTACCGATGGTCAAAAGCAATATTAATAGTCTTCTTCCTAAGAATTACCCTCAATGCTCATACAAGGCAATTAGTAAAAAGAGCATTAAGAAACAATGAGTTTGTTAATTCAGTAATTGATTGGAAACAGGCAATTATCCTTAATCCGGCATAATTAGCGAGTTCAATTATTTCTAGAGTTCTGTTAATTAATTGTGCTACAATCGCATACAATTAACTAACTTATTGAGGATTGGCCAGATCCTATGGGATTAAATATGCTAAGAACAATACATGCAGATCCTATGGGATTAAACATACTAAGAACGATACATTCAATAGGATAATAGGAAACTCATAATAGTAATACAATAAATATCAAAGACATAGTAAAAGATCCCCCATCACCCATAGTGATGGAATTAGCTACTCACAGTATTTTTCAATAACATAGAATAATAAGAATCCAAGTACGAATCCCTAAAAGACATAATAAAATAGAACCGGGACAGCCTTTCGGTATGATGATGGTCCTCTCCTTTGTTCTTCACGATTCTCCCAAGCTCTAACGGCAAAATAGGATTAGGAAAGAGCTCCAGAGTTTCAACAGTCAAAAGTCCTTGAAAGAGGGCTAAGAACGCCTATTTATAGGCTCTACTGCGATTAGGCTAAACTGGCTTCAAATCTGTGCGATCTGGGACTAGGTATGGCCGAATTGACTTTATACACGGTCGTACTGCACTTTAGTTTCGACGTTGGCCCGTACTTCTGAACTGGGTGCAACCTAACATCTTTGGGTACGGTCGTACAAGACTTTTTCTTCAACGCCAGGCTGTACTAACCATGAGGTACGCCCCTACTGTTGTGCGTAGTTAAGTACGGCCGTACAGGGTACTAGGTAAGGTCATACTGACTATCCAGAATCATAAAAATACTCAAATCTTGCCAGTTTTAGCTCCGCTTACACCTTTTTCACTCCAAGTGTTGTCTTTGTGATAATTCTACAAAATGAGACATAAATGAGTACTTTCATACATTAAAGGGCATGAAATGACATGATTAAGTACTCAAAAGTTCCCATAAAAATAGACAAAATTTGGGTTTATCAATCGTCGATAATGTCATCTACTAAGGGATCGAGGAAATAATGATTGAACGTTAGCGGGGATGACACATTTGTGCCTCGTGTTCAATTGAGACATAAGAACTAAGGGACATGGGCTTCATACTTACATGGTAGCGGTAATGTTCATATCGGATCACCGATTTCCATAGGATAGGGACAGTGATGTATTGGTAGATACCGCTCACTGTTAGTGATATTTAATATTATATTAAATTTTAGTACTAAAATAATATTTAATATCATGATTATTTCTAGTTGGAACCTATAGGGTCACACACCTATAGGTATTCTTGGAGCAAAAGGAATTAATTAATTTATGTAGACTTAATTAATTAATGGAATGAGATTTAATTAACAGTTGGAATTAAGTAAATAAGAAAGATGCAATTAATTAATTAATGGATGCTTAATTAAGTCAGGTTTAATTAAGTATGGACTTAAATGGTCTTAGGCTCACTAAGGTGATTAGACCCTTAATTAAGCTTTACTATAAATATTAAGTGTAGTGTAATTACACTAAGAAGCATTCATTTGCAACATTTCACTCCAAGTGGCTAGCACCATAGGAGAGAAGGAGCTCCAAGCTACCTAGTGTGGACTACTCTAGAGAGGATTGCACTATCATTCCTTGAGTGATCTACATCAAGATAGCATCAAGAATTACATTAGAGAGAGGTATATCTAATCATTCTAATGTTATTGCATGATTAGTCTAGTTCTTATGCTTAGGGAATTCTGCCATGATAGTTAAAAAAAATTAAATTGGCTATGCATGTTCCCTATCACATCGTTCCCATCAAATTCCACAATTCTCATCTCATACATTCCTCAAATCATTATATAATAATATAAAAACAATGTTGGCGTACATCATATAGGTGTCTCAGAACCTAGCAATACACATTTACAGAACTCAATTCATAGAAATAACATAATACAACACACATAATGGCATAAAACCATGAGCACAACGTGGTCTAGGGTTAACCCCTTCATCTAAATCCATTCATTACCCACAATTATGATAATCTCCCCCTGACCTCAATGAAGAATTTGCACAAGACAAGGGTGGAAGGAACTCGATGACGACAATGAATTTGATGGCTCTAGCACTTCCAAAACAATAAGAACACAACAGGAAATCATAAATCACTCAACCCCAATCAAAATACAAAGAAAAAAAGGGGAAAATTCAAAAATTAAGGCTCTCACCAAGATAATCATACAAAGACAAACTTTGTAGCAAGAGGATGAAGAAACTTTAAGAAAAACTCCAACTAACAGCCTCTTGTAGGCACACAATTGCAAGAGGAAACGATTTCTTTTGAGAGGAGGCTAGGGCACAAAATAGAAGTGTCTAGAGAGGCTAAGAACAGTTGATAAGTAATATAATTAGTGGTATAGGGTCTTCTGGATGCAATAAGGGTTATAGAAAAGAGTTGGGCCTTCCCGAAGTGGTCTGGTAACATGAAAGTGCAAAAAGATCACGCAGGGGCTATTTTGACTGCTCTTGAATCGATTCATCCCAGACATGAATTGATTCATGCCCAACTACTACTACTACTAGTTCAAAATTGAAGTTCAAGTTCTAGGACTACTATTACTACCCTTCCAAAGCTATCCCGGCTAAAAAAAAAAAAGCTCAAATGCACATGCAAACACATCATAAAATTATTCAACAATGTAAAACATGGGAAAAGATAAATGAGAGTGTTACACATCATAATATCTGTGTAACATGCGAAATGTTTGGTAATTAAATAAAAACTGAAATCAAGTTATCAAAGTGCTCTCTCTGTCCCAAAATAAGTGTCGTTTAGCAAAAAAAATAATGTTCTAAAATAAGTGTCATTTTATTTTTTCAATGTAATATTTATTATTTTATTCAAATTGTACCCCAAATTAATACTACCCCTAGTTTTTATTACAAGAAATACTAGATTTTTGACCCGTGTGATGCACGAAAAAACAAAATTTGTGAGAATAATTCTGCATTTCTCATTTGGTAATTTTTTATTTGTGTCATAAAATTGTAAAATTATTAAAAGTATTGATAAATAACTATTAAAGTAACACGAACATTCATCAAAAAAAAAAGTAACGCGAACACAATTCTTTTAATTAAAGTAACTCGCACACAATACACTTGTGCGTTACACATATAACTGTGCAATGCATGTAGTAATATTTATACTATTACTACTATATTTTCTTTTGATAAATGCACTATTACTATTACCGAAACAAAAAAAATGTAACTTTTTTTATGAACATTGCAGAGATAACTTGTCAAAACTCTGTACGCTTGCAGACACATTGTCAGCGTGAACTTTCTCAGTCTCCTGTCCAAAAAAAATTGTTTTCTTTTCAGTGAAATTACAGTATTCAAGGATAAATAAATCGGTTCGAAGTCAAAAAATGTAACCTTTTTTTTCTGAGTATTGCAAAGATAACCCATCAAAACTCCATGTGTACTTGCAGACATATTTGACGTGAGCTTCCTAACAGTCTCCTGTGAAAAAAAAATGTTTTCTTTTCAGTGAAATTATAGTATTTAAGCATAAATAAATTAATTCCAAAACAAAATATAACATTTTTTATGAACATTGCAGAAACAACCCGTCAAAACTCCACGTATTCTCATAAGCATATTCAATGTTCTGTCCAAACAAAATTTTGTTTATTTTTTTTTAGTGAAATTACAATTTTTAAGGATAAGTAAATTGATTACAAAACAAAAAATGCAATTTTTTTTTATAAGCATTACATAGACGATCCGTCAAAACTCTATGTATGCTCGCAGGCATGTTCAACGTAAGCTTTCTCACAGTCTCCTGTCAAAAAAATTGTTTATTTTTCTTTTCAGTGAAATTATAGTATTTAAATATAAACAAAATTATTTGAAACAAAAAAATGTAACATTTTTTTATGAACATTGCAGAGACAACCCGTCAAAACTTCATGCATGCTCGCAGAGTCGCATGTACGGTATTTGGCGTAAACTTCCTTACTTCTTGTTAAAATTGTTACCAATTTTCTTTTTCGTAAAATTATAGTTTTTAAGGATAAATAAATCTATATCAAAACAAAAAATGCAACCTTTTTTTTATACATATTGCAGAAACAACCTGTCAAAACTCCATACATGCTCACAGGCATATTCAGCGTGAGCTTTCTCAAAGTGTATTATTCAAAAAATAATTTGTTTGTTTTCTTTTAAGTGAAATTACAATATTTAATGATAAATAAATCGATTTGAAACCAGGAAAATGTAACCTTTTTTTTATGAACATTGTAGAGATAAACCGTCAAAACTCCATGAATGATTGCAGACATATTCGGCATGGTTTCCTCACAGTTTCCTATTCAAAAAAATTTGTTTATTTTCTTTTTAGTGAAATTTTAGTTTTTAAGATAAATAAATCGATTTTAAAAAAAATACAACCTTTTTTTATGAACATTGTAGAGACAACCCGCAAAACTCATTGTTTGCTCGTAGTCATATTCAGTGTGAGCTTCTTCACATTGTCCTGTCCAAACAAAATTTTGTTTATTTTCTTTTCAGTGAAATTACATTTTTAAGGATAAATAAATCGATTGCAAAACAAAAAATGTAATTCTTTTATAAAATTGTTTATTTTCTTTTTAGTGAAATTTCAGTTTTTAAGATAAATAAATCGATTTTAAAAAAAATACAACCTTTTTTTATGAACATTGTAGAGACAACCCGCAAAACTCATTGTTTGCTCGTAGTCATATTCAGCGTGAGCTTCTTCACATTGTCCTGTCCAAACAAAATTTTGTTTATTTTCTTTTCAGTGAAATTATATTTTTTAAGGATAAATAAATCGATTGCAAAACAAAAAATGTAATTCTTTTATGAACATTACTCAGACAACCAGTCAAAACTCCATTTATGCTCGCAAGCATATTCGGCGTGAATTTTCTTAATATATATATATATATATCACCATATAAAATGTTGTAAAAATATTGAGGACAAAAAAATTTGTGAAAATATTTTAAAAAGTAATTTAACAAAATTATATCACTGTGATACATTTTTTTTTTATGTTGCACTGTGATATATGATTTTTAATAATAATAACAATAATAATATTATTATTTTTATTTTGTATCAAACATCCTGCTTGGTATCAATTACTGAATGCATATTAAATGCTAAAAGACATTAATTAGTGTTTATTTAAGTGATTTAATTTTTTTTTTTGAGGCTTTTGCTCTATCTTTCAGTTTCAAAAAATATCTTTGTAATTATTAAATGCTAAAATGCACTAATTAGTGTTTTTTTAAGTGATTTGACAAAATTACCCTCAAACACTATTATTTTTATAATTATTGTAACACGCGTATTTTTACGACACGTTAATTAGCGGTAATATTGTACTTTTGTCGTAATTATGCTTTAATAAAACAGTTGCTTGTTCCCTAAGTAAGTGACTTAATTAAATCAAGCGCTAATATAATTAATAATTAATATTTTTATATTGATTCACGGTTCGAAGATCGTCGAAAAATTCTAACGAAGTTTCGGCGCGTTTCAAATCGCCGGGCAGTTCTTCCCGCAGATAAAATTCAAAATGAGCCCGATTTCGATGAAAATCGAATCGTAACTTGTTTTAATTATTTTTGAGTGAATTATATTGTTTTTATTATTTATGAAATAATATTATCACGCGGAGAATTAATTCCCCGCGAATTAATTTTTCGGGATTTTTCTGACGAGAAATTAATCGGTTTTGCGGTTTCTCGTCGCCGTGTTTTTAAACCTTAAGACTCTAGATTAGAGGAGAATCATGAGTGAAGTGAGATTAGATGGGATAGAGTGAGTGATGTGATTAGCATCTAATAAAGGTAATTAGGTGTCACTTAACTTGTGGGTTATTTCAAAATTTTACCTTTTAATTAAATCCTTTTATTATTAATTGATTAAGTGAAAAAAAAAAATTTATAAAACCCTCCCCCTAGCTGCCCAACTCGTGGACAGCACCCCCAAACCCTCACACACCCACTTCTTCTTCTTCTTCTTCTTCAAGAAAAGCAAGAACTCCATAGCCATTTCTTCAAGATTCCTTGAGTTTTCAAGATGGTTCTTCATCAAAGCTTGGTCTAGCTCTTCATATCTTCTCCTATCTTCATCTCCATCATCATCTAAGGTGAAGAAAACAAATTTTTCTCCCCCTTTTTTTCCTTCAACAGCCGCGGCCCCCCTCCCCTTTTTTGAGCTAGTTTTGTTTTTCCAAATCTTGTGTAAATGCTAGGTTAAGTTCTCCTTTGTGTTAGCTATCATTCTTAGCATTTATTTGAGTATGAAATCAATTTTTCTTGACCCCAAAACAGCCCCATAATCAGCGCCCAATAGCCCCCCCCCCCTTTGTGTTGTTTAATTGTTGTTTTAGTTGTGAATAATTGATGATTGTTGTTGTTTGTTGGTTGATGATGAACAAAAAGGAGATGAATCATCTTAAAACCCCTCCTTTGATGCTTTAGGACGAAAACCCTAGAGGTTAGGAAAGGGGAAATGATGTGATCCTAGTTGAATCAATCAATTGGTTGTGGTGTTGTGTTATTGGAAGTGATTAGATGTTGATTTAGGCTATAGTTTTGTTTAAGCTTAAGTAACATGTAGTTTTGGACATTTTGCCTATTCTTGAACCATGTAAAGCATGAGGTTTTGATGTTAAATTACATGTTTAAGTGTTAGATAACTTGTTTAGAATAATTTTTAAGGTTATTGGAATTGATATGCATGAGTTAGTGTAGGTGTTAGCTTATGTATATGCAAAAATTGTTTCTTGAGGGACTAGAATGGCATGTAAGGAAATGATCCCTTGTTCTTTAAATCCTTGACATGGTGATGGCATGAACTAAGTGTTCTTTAATTTTTAGCATTCCTATGGTATGACTAAAAGGCTATGGAAATGGTATTTCATTATTGTAGTAATGGTTTTAGAAACATAGCCCTTGATATGCTTAGGTGTACTTGATGTATTAATTGAAGTTGATGTTGTTTTGGTATTTAGAAAATGATTTAAAAAGGGTTGTGAATTTGGAAATATAAGTTACAAATTTTTGGAAAAAAAACAAGTAGTGGCCGTGAGGCCTAATTAGGATTTTGGGTAAAAAGAAGTTGATGTCTCATTGCTTGAATTCTTGCATGAAAATGTGCTAAGGTTTTGATAGTTGAGAAAGATTTAATAGTTATGTCTACTTGAAGTTCAAGAAAAGAGAATTAGTCTCAAAACCTTACTTTTTCAAAATGTTTTGAGTGTGTCATTAATTTGTAATGCTTGTTGGAGTTTGGTTAGGAAAGGGATAAGTTGAGAGCATAAGTTTAACTAGAATTTCTAGATTTTACTAAGTGGTATGTGGTAATAGGAAACGAAGTACCGGAGATTGAACGAAGCGGACCCGAAGACATAGGAGCGACGTTAACGACTGCTGGTGGTAAGGGCACTTCTAGACATTCTAGGATTTTATTTTATGTCCCTGTGTAAGGACAATTTTTAGAGATGCTTAAATTCTTGTTTTACTATTTAAATGCTTATTTAAATACGAAGAAGTCTGAGAACTCTACGAGTTCGAAGTTAGGGTCTTCGAACCCCTTCATTTATTGTTGTCGTGCGGTCGAACATATTCCGAGTCATTCGTGGGTGAAAACTTTGTGGTTGGTCTCCTGAACCCAACCCCCCACATTTGTGTACCTCTCTGTCAACTCCATCGAGTTGCAGAGGGATGGATTCCTTGATTTGCATGTCAAGCATGTAATGTTGTGATATGATTGAGTTATGCATTATTTGATATGAGAGTGAATATATGCCACGAATTGCGTGTTGCTGTTGAATTGTGTTTCTTCATGCAGAGTATTTTTATTGCTTAAAATGTCGAATTGCATTTTCTTCATGTTAAGCATGCTCTCTTTATTTGATATGCGGTCAAGTAATTTTATGCGTCACTCTTTGACTATCGTAAGCGGCGAGCTGTTCATCGAGTGAGAGAGCTAGGCGAGTCGTCGTGACGTTTTTGAGCCGTGACCCGGATAACTGAGGGTGCTAGGTCTCCTTTTGTTTACGCGAGACTGACTAGGCGTCGCAGCGTAGGG
Source organism: Calophaca sinica (assembly GCA_037113605.1). Taxonomy (NCBI): domain Eukaryota; kingdom Viridiplantae; phylum Streptophyta; class Magnoliopsida; order Fabales; family Fabaceae; genus Calophaca; species Calophaca sinica. Next base: position 87,524,932 of record CM073732.1, on the reverse strand, counting down.
ACCGGGACTGCTTACCTTGGGAGAAGCGAAAGATCCCAAGGCTACGGCTGGTATGTCAGTTGATGGATCTGCGTCTGCTTTCCGGAATAATTGTTGAGTCGAGAGAAAATGTGTAGCGAGTTGAGTCGAGTCTAGAGTGAGGGAGTTGAGTCACGTTCTGTAAATGATATACATTGTTGCTTTGCTTTTTGCTTTATGCATTGATTATCTTGATTTGTTGAGAAGTTGACCCTTTTCCGTGGTGCTTTCAATTCATGACGGTTACCCAGGCGATGGCGAAGGGCGTTTGGATTCCGGCGATGAGGACGTCGTCGGAGATCTTCTTTGACTTCCCCGATATGGGACAACCCGCGACGATGGAGTTCGACCCCATCTCCTGCCGTGTGGTATACACTGGGGATGTAGTGCAGACACTACGAGAGGATGGCGTAGCCGTGAGGCAGGATGTGACACGGCGTACGGTGAGTTTCCCGATCCGGATGGGACAGGTGGTGGAGGCGTGGCATGCCAGCGAGCGCGAGAGGGCTATGAGAGCTTCTTCTTCTTCACCGGAGGGACTTCATGACATTCCTAGGAGCACTGCTACTAGATTTACAGGACGAGGCAGAGGGCGCGGACCCCGAGTGAGATGGACCACTCGCAAGAGCGTGATACGCCGGGGATCCGCAGCAGCCTCCACTTCGAGGGCTGCTGTTCCTAGATCCCCTGCAGTACCGGTTTCCCCTACTATTGCTAGGACCCCTACACCGCTGTGACTTCCCCTCCCATTTGTGTTGTGTGCCACGAGGCGGATTGTATTGGAGCGAGATCGATTGAGGAGTGGCCGACGGGTGAGTATACTCCGAGTGATGTGCCTGTGGACGTGCCAGCTGCGGCTCCCTTCATTGACCTGACCGGCGAGGACTTGATGGAGGAGGAGGAGGACCCGTCAGAGGATTTGGGTAGCGACCTGTAGCTGTGATGTCGGATGACTGATGCGTTATGTTTTTTTTGTTGATAGACTGTTGTATATATATTTGGGATGACTGTATTTATGACTTTTACGTTCTATGTGTCGTGACCAATCGGGCCAGATGTTATTTTGGGTTACAGGGTAGACTGGCGGTTTCACTTTTGGAGCAGCCCCCTGCGTGGGTGTCTGCCGGAAGTACCCCCAGGGTATGTTTTCTCTCTTGAGGGTCGTCATACCATAGGTGTATTTCTTTGTACATTCACTACTCTGTATTTTGCGTACACTGTCAGTACGACTTGTATATATATATATATATGTATGTATTATGCATGTATGTCTTATTTGTATTTAAGTCTTGTGTCCTAGTTGCACCACGTTTCGAAAAGCTGTAATTACTCTGATGTGCACTTGCGGGAATTATTGATGTCTAAAAAAAAAAAGTACCGCAATTTTTCTAAAGGGCACAAGAGTACTGTTTTAAAACGCATCGCATACAGGTTTAGTTTAGCTCTGTAGCGGTCCGGAAACGGGTCGTTACAACGGTGGTATCAGAGCAGTTCGGTTTTGACCGGGCTGTGCATAGGAAATTGGGACTGGTCACTGTGTCGGGTCCATAGTTGTACTGTATTGATTGCAGCTTGATTAAGTAAAGCAATTATCGCTTGAAAAATTGTTTGAATTGTTTCTTGATTGAAGCAGTGTGTCTTAACACATCCTTGTTGTGAGATTCTGACAGGTTTTGAACTTTGTGGAATCTCATGCCACCTCGTAGGGATACGACGGCTGTACCTGAGAACGCCAATATGGATCGAGCAATTCAGGCTATGACAGAGATGGTGGTAGCCATGGCTCAACAATCAGCTGCTGCAACCCAATAGTCCAATGCAATGGCCCAACAGACGGCAGCATTGACCCAGCAGAATTTACAGCAACAACAACGAACGGAGCGGAATGCTGAAGCGAGAGGATTGGCGGACTTCCGGAAGCACGACCCACCAAAGTTCTATGGTGAGCCAAATCCAGACAAAGCTGATCTTTGGATGCAAGAGATCGAGAAGATCTTCGAGGCACTTCATTGCCCAAACAATGTGAAGGTGGACTATGCCACCTATCTGCTATTGGGAGATGCAGAATATTGGTGGAAAGGAGTGAAGCAGACACTGACAGCAGAACGTCAAGAGATGACCTGGGAGCTTTTCCGTGAAAGGTTCTTGGACAAGTACTTCCCAGATACTGCACGAGCTGAGAAGGAACAAGAGTTTCTTCAACTACAACAAGGCAGTATGACAGGGTCAGAGTATGCGGCGAAGTTTGAGTCACTGGCTAGGTATTTCAATCCGTTCCGCGACCGAGTCGATCAAAGCTGGCTAAGCGAAAGATTTCAGAGAGGTCTGAGATTTGATATCCAGAAGTCGGTGGTATCATTGAGGATTAGAAACCTCCAAGAGCTGATTGATCGCTGTGTTGAGGTAGAAGGGGTAAGGAGCCACAAGAAGAAGACCGGCCCAGGGGGACCAATGAGACCTCAGGGCACGGGACAGAGATTTGCACAGAAAGGAAAGCAGCTTAAGAAACCTTACAGCCGACCCCAGGGGAACAACAACAGGGGACAATATCGTCCGATGGCCCAGGGTGCGAGAAGCGGAGGTCAAACTGGCGTAGAAGTGATTTGTTTCCATTGTGGAAAGTCAGGGCATTATGTGAATAACTGTGCTCAGAAGGAGGATGTTTGCTTCAACTGTAAGAAACCAGGGCATTTTGCCAAGGACTGCCCAACACCCAAAGCTGAACCGGCAATGCATGCGGCGAAGGCAAAAGGGAAGCGTCAGATAGCTAAAGGCAGGGTTTTCTGTATAAGTGGCGAGGAAGCAGAGCAATCTGATGATCTGATCCAGGGTGAATGTGAGATTGAGGGTAAATCCTTATCCGTCCTTTTTGATTCGGGGGCGACCCATTCATTTATTTCCTCTGATTGCGTAGATCGTCTAAAATTGTTTGTGACTGCTTTACCGTTCAAATTGGTAGTTACAACCCCAGCAGCAAAAACCTTGGTTACCAATACTGCATGTCTAAATTGTGTAGTGATTATTCAGGGTAGAAGATTTGTGGTCAATTTGGTCTGTTTACCTCTTAAGGGTTTAGATGTCATTCTCGGGATGGATTGGTTGTCACACCACCATGTCCTTTTGGACTGTGCCCGTAAAACCGTAATTTTTCCAGACCTTGGAGTCTCTAACTACCTTTCTGTCGAGCATATCGGAGTCTTCTTGCTAGAGGGAGCTAGGGAATACATGTATCTGGCTAGTTCAGAAGTTTCCCAGGAAATCGAAGTGAAGAATGTTCCTGTGGTATGCGACTTTGCGGACGTTTTTCCAGAAGATGTACCGGGGTTACCACCGGTGCGAGAAATCGAGTTTTCCATCGACTTGATTCCAGGGACAGGACCTATTTCAATAGCGCCCTACAGGATGTCTCCAGCCGAGATGAAGGAGCTGAAATCTCAGATTGAGCAATTGGAGTCAAAACTGTTCATACGACCGAGCGTGTCACCATGGGGAGCACCAGTGTTATTGGTCAAGAAGAAGGATGGACGATCCAGACTGTGCGAGGACTATCGTCAACTCAACAAGGCTATTGTGAAGAACCGGTATCCCTTACCGCGTATCGACGACTTGATGGATCAACTTCGTGGAGCTGCGATATTTTCAAAGATTGACTTGAAGTCAGGCTACCATCAGATACGAGTGAAGGAAGAGGATATTCCCAAGACCGCTTTCAGGACCAGATACGATCATTACGAGTACTTGGTGATGCCGTTTGGGGTGACGAATGCGCCAGCAGTGTTTATGGATTACATGAATAGGATTTTCCACTCGTTTTTGGACCAATTTGTAGTAGAATTCATCTACGACATATTGATCTACTCAAAGAGCAGAGAAGAGCACGAAGGACACTTACACCGAGTACTGCAGATATTGCGTGAGAGGCAGCTTTATGCGAACTTGTCCAAATGTGAATTCTGGCTTGAGGAAGTGAACTTTCTCGGACATATCATTACTAAAAGCGGGATAGCAGTGGATCCAGCGAAGGTCAAGGCTGTTTTGGCGTGGGAACAACCGAAGACTGTCACTGATATCAGAAGTTTCGTAGGTTTAGCAGGCTATTACCGAAGATTCATCGAGGGATTCTCAAAGATTGTTGAGCCACTTACGGTACTTACGAGGAAGGACCAGCCTTTTGCTTGGACTGAAGAGTGTGAATCCAGTTTTCAGAAGCTGAAGGAGCTCTTAACAACAGCACCAGTGTTGATTTTGCCCCAACCAGAAGAACCTTATGAGGTTTACTGCGATGCGTCACACCAAGGATTAGGATGTGTGCTGATGCAACATCGAAAAGTCGTAGCGTATGCTTCAAGACAGCTCAAGATCCACGAGAGAAACTACCCTACTCACGATTTGGAGCTTGCCGCAGTGGTATTTGCGCTAAAGATTTGGAGGCACTACCTTTACGGGAGCACGCTCACTGTTTTCAGCGACGACAAGAGCTTGAAGTATCTATTCGATCAGAAGGAGCTCAACATGCGACAGCGAAGATGGACAGAATTTTTGAAAGATTCTGACTTCACGTTGGAATACCATCCCGGTAAGGCTAACGTAGTAGTAGATGCATTGAGCAGAAAGAGCGTTTTAGCCTCAGCATTGATGATCAAGGAGTTAGAGATGCTCGAGAAGTTTCGAGATTTGAAGTTGAGCGTGGAAGTTTCACCGGGGAAGTTGAAATTCGGTATGCTCACCATTTCCAATGGATTGTTGGACGAGATTAGAGACCAGCAGGTTCATGACAAGCTACTGCAAGAGAAGGTAGAGCTGATAGCGCAAGGGAGAGCAACATAATTCAAGATCGGAACAGACAACATTTTGAGATGTAATGGACGGGTGTGTGTGCCTAACGTAGCGGAACTGAAGAAGTTGATACTTGACGAGGCGCATAAGAGCAGATTGAGTATTCACCCGGGAGTTACGAAGATGTATCAAGACTTGAAGAAGCACTTTTGGTGGCCCGGAATGAAGAAACAAGTGGTAGAGTATGTAGCTTTGTGTTTGACGTGTCAAAAAGCGAAGGTGGAGCACCAGCGACCGGCAGGGATGCTACAACCACTCGAAGTACCAGTATGGAAATGGGACAGTATTTCCATGGATTTTGTTGTAGGATTGCCGAAGACGCAGAAGAAGAATGATTCGATTTGGGTGGTCATTGATCGATTGACCAAATCCGCTCATTTCTTGCCAGTAAGATCAACATACAACGTGGAGAGGCTAACGGAGATCTATATCGCAGAGATTGTACGACTTCATGGCGTGCCTTCTTCCATTGTTTCTGACCGAGACCCGAAGTTTACGTCTCACTTTTTGGGAGAACTACAAGAAGCGATGGGAACCAAACTCAAGCTTAGCTCAGCATATCACCCCCAAACCGACGGTCAAACTGAGAGAACGATTCAATCGCTTGAAGATTTGCTACGAGCATGTACGTTAGATCATCGAGAAAGTTGGGATGATGTCTTACCACTGGTGGAGTTCACCTACAACAACAGTTTTCATGCGAGCATTGGGATGGCACCTTACGAAGCACTGTATGGACGTAAGTGTCAAACGCCTCTTTGTTGGTACCAGGATGGTGAGAGTTCTGTTGTGGGACCAGACATGATCCAGCAGACTACTGAGAAGATCCGTTTGATCAGAGATAGGATGCGAGCATCTCAGAACCGACAGAAGAGTTATGCAGATCGAGGTCGCCGACCGTTAGAGTTCGAAGAAGGAGAACATGTATTTCTTCGAGTTACCCCTACCACCTGAGTTGGTCGAGCGATCAAATCCAAGAAACTTACTCCCAAATTTATTGGACCTTACCAGATTCTTCATCGTATTGGCCCCGTGGCATACCAGATTGCTTTACCACCCTTTCTGTCAAACATTCATGACGTCTTTCACTTCTCACAGCTGCGAAAGTATATTTCCGACCCTTCTTATGTTATCGAACCGGATGTGATTCAACTGAAGGACGATCTATCTTTTGAAGCATCACCAGCAAGGATCGTTGATCGGAAAGCTAAGCAGCTACGGAATAAAGAGATCCAGCTTGTCAAGGTCGTGTGGGATCAGAAGACTGGAGATGCAACGTGGGAGCTGGAAGAGAAGATGAAGAATCAGTATCCAGAACTTTTTCACGGTAAGTAACTTATTTGCAGTTTCGAGGACGAAACTTGTTTTTAGAGGGGGAGTATTGTAACACGCGTATTTTTACGACACGTTAATTAGCGGTAATAATGTACTTTTGTCGTAATTATGCTTTAATAAAGCAGTTGCTTGTTCCCTAAGTAAGTGACTTAATTAAATCAAGAGCTAATATAATTAAGAATTAATATTTTTATATTGATTCACGGTTCGAAGATCGTCGAAAAATTCTAACGAAGTTTCGGCGCGTTTCAAATCGACGGGCAGTTCTTCCCTCAGATAAAATTCAAAATGAGCCCCGATTTTGATGAAAATCGAATCGTAACTTGTTTTAATTATTTTTGAGTGAATTATATTGTTTTTATTATTTATGAAATAATATTATCACACGGAGAATTAATTCCCCGCGAATTAATTTTTCGGGATTTTTCCGACGAGAAATTAATCGGTTTTGCGGTTTCTCGTCGCCGTGTTTTTAAACCTTAAGACTCTAGATTAGAGGAGAATCATGAGTGAAGTAAGATTAGATGGGATAGAGTGAGTGATGTGATTAGCATCTAATAAAGGTAATTAGGTGTCACTTAACTTGTGGGTTATTTCAAAATTTTACCTTTTAATTAAATCCTTTTATTATTAATTGATTAAGTGAAAAAAATTTTTTTATAAAACCCTCCCCCTAGCTGCCCAACTCGTGGACAGCACCCCCAAACCCTCACACACCCACTTCTTCTTCTTCTTCTTCAAGAAAAGCAGGAACTCCATAGCATTTCTTCAAGATTCCTTGAGTTTTCAAGATGGTTCTTCATCAAAGCTTGGTCTAGCTCTTCATATCTTCTCCTATCTTCATCTCCATCATCATCTAAGGTGAAGAAAACAAATTTTTCTACCCCTTTTTTTCCTTCAACAGCCGCGGCCCCCTCCCCTTTTTTGAGCTAGTTTTGTTTTTCCAAATCTTGTGTAAATGCTAGGTTATGTTCTCCTTTGTGTTAGCTATCATTCTTAGCATTTATTTGAGTATGAAATCAATTTTTCTTGACCCCAAAACAGCCCCATAATCAGCGCCCAACAGCCCCCCCTTTGTGTTGTTTAATTGTTGTTTTAGTTGTGAATAATTGATGATTGTTGTTGTTTGTTGGTTGATGATGATGAACAAAAAGGAGATGAATCATCTTAAAACCCCTCCTTTGATGCTTTAGGGCGAAAACCCTAGAGGTTAGGAAAGGGGAAATGATGTGATCCTAGTTGAATCAATCAATTGGTTGTGGTGTTGTGTTATTGGAAGTGATTAGATGTTGATTTAGGCTATAGTTTTGTTTAAGCTTAAGTAACATGTAGTTTTGGAAATTTTGCCTATTCTTGAACCATGTAAAGCATGAGGTTTTGATGTTAAATTACATGTTTAAGTGTTAGATAACTTGTTTAGAATAATTTTTAAGGTTATTGGAATTGATATGCATGAGTTAGTGTAGGTGTTAGCTTATGTATATGCAAAAATTGTTTCTTGAGGGACTAGAATGGCATGTAAGGAAATGATCCCTTGTTCTTTAAGTCCTTGACATGGTGATGGCATGAACTAAGTGTTCTTTAATTTTTAGCATTCCTATGGTATGACTAAAATGCTATGGAAATGGGATTTCATTGTTGTAGTAATGGTTTTAGAAACATAGCCCTTGATATGCTTAGGTGTACTTGATGTATTAATTGAAGTTGATGTTGTTTTGGTATTTAGAAAATGATTTAAAAAGGGTTGTGAATTTGGAAATATAAGTTACAAATTTTTGGAAAAAAAACAAGTAGTGGCCGTGAGGCCTAATTAGGATTTTGGGTAAAAAGAAGTTGATGTCTCATTGCTTGAATTCTTGCATGAAAATGTGCTAAGGTTTTGATAGTTGAGAAAGATTTAATAGTTATGTCTACTTAAAGTTCAAGAAAAGAGAATTAGTCTCAAAACCTTACTTTTTCAAAATGTTTTGAGTGTGTCATTAATTTGTAATGCTTGTTGGAGTTTGGTTAGGAAATGGATAAGTTGAGAGCATAAGTTTAACTAGAATTTCTAGATTTTACTAAGTGGTATGTGGTAATAGGAAACGAAGTACCGGAGATTGAGCAAGCGGACAGAAGACATAGGAGCGGCGTTAACATTTGCTGGTGGTAAGGGCACTTCTAGACATTCTAGGATTTTATTTTATGTCCCTGTGTAAGGACAATTTTTAGAGATGCTTAAATTCTTGTTTTACTATTTAAATGCTTATTTAAATACGAAGAAGTCTGAGAACTCTACGAGTTCGAAGTTAGGGTCTTCGAACCCCTTCGTTTATTGTTGTCGTGCGGTCGAACATATTCTGAGTCATTCGTGGGTGAAAACTTTGTGGTTGGTCTCCTGAACCCAACCCCCCACATTTGTGTACCTCTCTGTCAACTCCATCGAGTTGTAGAGGGATGGATTCCTTGATTTGCATGTCAAGCATGTAATGTTGTGATATGATTGAGTTATGCATTATTTGATATGAGAGTGAATATATGTCACGAATTGCGTGTTGCTGTTGAATTGCGTTTCTTCATTCAGAGTGTTTTTATTGCTTAAAATGTCGAATTGCGTTTTCTTCATGTTAAGCATGCTCTCTTTATTTGATATGCGGTCAAGTAATTTTATGCGTCACTCTTTGACTATCGTAAGCGGCGAGCTGTTCATCGAGTGAGAGAGCTGTCGTGACCCGGATAACTGAGGGTGCTAGGTCCCCTTTCGTTTACGGGAGATTGACTAGGCGTCGCAGCGTAGGGACCGGGACTGCTTACCTAGGGAGAAGCAAAAGATCCCAAGGCTACGGCTGGTATGTCAGTTGATGGATCTGCGTCTGCTTTCCGGAATAATTGTTGAGTCGAGAGAAAATGAGTAGCGAGTTGAGTCGAGTCTAGAGTGAGGGAGTTGAGTCACGTTCTGTAAATGATATACATTGTTGCTTTGCTTTTTGCTTTATGCATTGATTATCTTGATTTGTTGAGAAATTGACCCTTTTCCGTGGTGCTTTCAATTCATGACGGTTACCCAGGCGATGGCGAAGGGCGTTTGGATTCCAGCGATGAGGACGTCGTCGGAGATCTTCTTTGACTTCCCCGATATGGGACAACCCGCGACGATGGAGTTTGACCCCATCTCCTGCCGTGTGGTATACACTGGGGATGTAGTGCAGACACTACGAGAGGATGGCGTAGCCGTGAGGCAGGATGTGACACGGCGTACGGTGAGTTTCCCGATCCGGATGGGACAGGTGGTGGAGGCGTGGCATGCCAGCGAGCGCAAGAGGGCTATGAGAGCTTCTTCTTCACCGGAGGGACTTCATGACATTCCTAGGAGCGCTGCTACTAGATTTGCAGGACGAGGCAGAGGGCGCGGACCCCGAGTGAGATGGACCGCTCGCAAGAGCGTGATACGCCGGGGATCCGCAGGAGCCTCCACTTCGAGGGCTGCTGTTCCTAGATCCCCTGCAGTACCGGTTTCCCCTACTATTGCTAGGACCCCTACACCGCCTGTGACTTCCCCTCCCGTTTGTGCTGTGTGCCACGAGGCGGATTGTATTGGAGTGAGACCGACTGAGGAGTGGCCGACGGGTGAGTATACTCCGAGTGATGTGCCTGTGGACGTGCCAGCTGCGGCTCCCTTCATTGACCTGACCGGCGAGGACTTGATGGAGGAGTAGGAGGACCCGTCAGAGGATTTGGGTAGCGACATGTAGCTGTGATGTCGGATGACTGCTGCGTTATGTTTTTTGTTGTTGATAGACTGTTGTATATATATTTGGGATGACTGTATTTATGACTTTTATGTTCTACGTGTCATGACCAGTCGGGCCAGATGTTATTTTGGGTTCTGAGGTGGTAGCGGTTTCACTTTTGGAGCAGCCCCCTGCGTGGGTGTCTGCCGGAAGTACCCCCAGGGTATGATTTCTCTCTTGAGGGTCGTCATACCATAGGTGTATTTCTTTGTACATTCACTACTCTGTATTTTGCGTACACTGTCAGTATGACTTGTATATATATATATATATATTTATATGTATTATACATGTATGTCTTATTCGTATTTAAGTCTTGTGTCCTAGTTGCACCACGTTTCGAAAAGCTGTAATTACTCTGATGTGCACTTGCGGGAATTATTGATGTCTAAAAAAAAAAGTACCGCAATTTTTCTAAAGGGCACAAGGGTACTATTTTAAAACGCATCGCATACAGGTTTAGTTTAGCTCTGTAGCGGTCCGAAAACGGGTCGTTACAATTATAAAGATAAAGATAATGATCTATTTTTTGATCCTATTTATAAGAAACATTGACCCATTTTCAAATGTATTAAATGCTAAATTCAATGTGTACCCATATTTATTGTGAGATAGTATGGTGGCTTCGAATTAAGAATAATTAAGTTAATGGAATTAGAATTAATTAATATAGGGCATTTGTGGAATAAAACTTAAATTTATGGAAGTATTAATTAAAATGAATTGATTCCAATTCTTTTCCTTGGTTTTTGATGAATTTTGGTTTTATTTCTTATAATAACGATTAGATGGAGTACTTTGTGCATCACTCTCAAGTCATTATACTGCACTATGTATTTATGAGGATGATTAATACTCAATAATTAATACGGATAATTTTATAAAATTATTACACTCTTTCTTTAATTTATAAATTTTTTAATATGTGTAAAAAAAAACTTAAGACGATACTCCCTCGGGACTCAATTATAAGAAAAAAAAAAGTACCCAAGTTTGGTGGGCTCAAATATAAGTAAATTTTAACTAACTTACCCATATTTAATGTCATTTTTTCAAAAATATCTTTAAGTTAATTAAACGTTTATTTTCAAGAAAAGTTGTGAGAATAGTTATGATTAATAATAGTTTAATAAATATAGTTCTATTTTATATGAAATCAAGAAAATTAAATTCACTTGACTAATTAGTGTGATAGTATCATGTCTTTTTTCAGAGTCCCGAGGGAGTACATATTTTGGGATCGAAATAGTAGAATAAAGAAATGGTAAGTGATTTATTATTAGAATAAATAATTAGTAAATAGTAAGTCATGAAATTCAACCCGATTTAAACACGCGATCCTCAAATGTCTAAAACAATAAGTTAAAGGGAATTCCCATACAATACTCCTAATATGGTAATCCTATTAGACGATGTTTAACCAATTAAATGAAAGAAGCCATCGCTGGGAAAAAAAGATTAATGGCGAAATCAATTGCGTTGAAAGAGATTTGCTTCCTTTCCTTACATGGTCGAGCAAGAGCAACCACAGTTTTCTTACTGTCAATACGCAAATGAAATCTCGCGATATAATGTCGGCGAGAGCGAACGAAATCAGCCGAACGCCACAGAGAACTTTCGGAAAGCCTACAATCAAACCTCGCCACGTATGAATCACTGAACATGTCGACAGAGGACACGTAGGTGGGGTCCACGTATTTAATAGGTGTTGGTTTATTGAGACGCACCCAATAAAGCCTCACAACCCCCTCCTCCTTTCGTTTCACTTAACCACGGTTCGGTTGTTTGTGACCACCGGTGTGTACGGCTCGTGCTTTCTTTCTTCTACGGTTTTTTTTTTTTTTTTCCTGTGAGCCGAGCCGGTCGCTCATGTGTCACCAACCGTGAATGCGTTCATTTTTTGTGTGTGTTTCTCTCTCTCTCTTTCTATCGCTTTCGTGACTCGTCTTATTATTATTCTCTCTCTCTTTTTTGGCCCCTATAATAATTGTGTTCTCCCGCTCCATTATACGCCGGCCATTTTTTCAGGCGTGAGACACCGGCGATTCTTCCCGATCATTCGCCGGCGATTCCGCCGCCCTCGTTCTGGTTCACTCTCGTTCGTTCTTTCGTCGGAGCCGTTTCAATTTAATCGGCTCTCTCTCTCTCTCACGCGTGCGGTTGTTTCTGAATTCAAAGATCTCGCCGTTTCGGTCTCCGATTTGAACTGAGCGATTCGAAGCTTCCGGTGCGGTGCGCGGGGTGGTAATGTGCCTGAGAATTTGAGGTTTTTCCGTTGCTTTTCGAACTCATTTCTTCGGTTCGAATCTGGCACCGTTTTTGGATCGAGGAAAACGAAATTGAAGTGCTGTGATTGTTATTGTTGTTGTTTGAGATTGAATCGGCGGTTTTAGGGTTCGGTAATTGCTGCATTGATTTGGGAGTGGGGGTGGTTATGAAGGAGGCGTTGTGGGGGAGAGAGAGCAAGAGAGGGAAGGTGATTTGGGAAGGGTTGATGATGATGGGTTTGAAAGGGGAGAGTAACGGTAAGATTGAGAAGCTGAAGAATACGGTGTCGTCTAGGTCGTCGAGGATGAAATTGTGGATGATACGGGCTACCACATCGGTGTTACTGTGGACCTGCGTCGTTCAGTTAACTGCCTTCGGTGACATGTGGGGGCCTAGAGTTTTGAAAGGTTGGCCTTCTTGTTTTTCACACGAATCCGCACTCATCGAGTTGCCTTCTACACACCCCAGAGTTCTTCCACCCAAGAGTCAGTTACTCATCATCTTCATTTGTTTTCATTGTGTGTTAATTTTGATGAATTTTATGTGCTGTTGTATTTAATTTAATTTAATTTAATTCAATTTAATTACACATTAGTCCTCTCTGGAATGCAGAACACTTATGACTAATTAGTTAAACGTTCTAATGCAACCAGTGTTTGGGTAAGGAAAGATTAGGATAAAATTTTTGCATTTTCGGGCATATGTCTGGTGACATTTTTTTCTTTTTCAGCAATGAATTTGGGGGTTTGTTCTTGTTTTGATGAGTTGTGTTTTGAATGTCTTAGTTATTTCTTTTCATCGATGTGTTAGTTATTTCTTCCTAATTGTTCTATCGGGTGATATTTTTTTATTGTGACTGTTGGCAGGGGTTTATAAGAACAATGGTTACCTGATGGTGTCGTGCAATGGAGGGCTGAACCAAATGAGAGCAGCGGTAAGTGGTTGGCACATGCTTTTGGCGTTTTACTTTAGTGCTGCTTAGCAGTTTTGGAGGTTTTTCAGTTTGATTTTCTGATTGTCTGATGTGATCGTACAGATATGTGATATGGTGGCAATTGCAAGATATTTAAATGTCACGCTTATAGTCCCTGAACTGGATAAAGCATCCTTTTGGGCTGACCCCAGGTTAGTTTTTCATTCCATCTTGGTGTATTTGTTTTTAGAGAACTACCTTGTGGTGAGGGTGTGGAAGGTTTCTGCTCCTTTTTTTTTTTTTTTTTTTTTTCATCTTAACTAGGATCTCTTCTGAATAACTGTTTATTATTCTTGTGTCAGTGAGTTCCAAGACATATTTGATGTGGATCATTTCATTACATCCTTGAGAGATGAGGTGCGGATATTGAAGGAGTTGCCTCCTAGACTCAAGCAGAAAGTCAAAAACGGGTTCCTTTACAGCATGCCACCAATTAGTTGGTCTGACATGTCTTACTATAAGAACCAGGTCAGTTTTTACAATCTTTGGGTCATTAAGTTCGAGAGCTTAAACATGCTTTATGCTATCAACCCTATATTAGCCTGCGATTTTAGCTCATAGTATGTCCCTCAATCATGTTTTTGAAGTTGCTGGTTTGCTAATTCAAAAGCAAATGGCATGGTTTTTCTTTCAGATTCTACCGTTGATACAAAAGTACAAAGTTGTCCATTTAAATCGAACAGATGCTCGGCTGGCCAATAACGGCCAATCTTTAGAGATTCAGAAGCTGCGTTGCCGAGTCAATTTTAGTGCTCTTCGATTTACTCCTCAGATTGAGGAGTTAGGCCGAAAGGTGATCAAGCTTCTGAGGCAAAATGGCCCATTTCTGGTTCTTCATCTGAGGTATGAGATGGACATGTTGGCATTTTCTGGCTGTACTCAAGGTTGCAACAGTGATGAGGTGGAAGAATTGACAAGGATGAGGTGAGTAGTCTGCCTAGTTTAGTTGTTCCATAACTTCCAATTTAATCATGGAGTTTGAAAGGAAATTTAATATGAATCTTTCTTATATTTCAATTTCCTGTACATTGGCAGATATGCTTATCCTTGGTGGAAAGAAAAAATTATTAACTCTGATTTGAAAAGAAAAGATGGTTTATGTCCTTTAACACCCGAGGAGACTGCCCTTACGCTTAGGGCCTTTGACATTGATCAAAACATTCAAATCTACATTGCAGCTGGGGAAATATATGGTGGGCATAGGAGAATGTCCAGTCTAGCGAAGAATTATCCCAAATTGGTAACTAACATAAGGCTTAAGGATACCTGGGAATTGTAATTCTTCTTGATGTTTAATTTCCTCTAACTGTTGTACCTTTGTGTTTTTATTTTTTATTTTTTTTATTTTTATTGAAACAGGTCAGAAAGGAAACACTGTTGGAACCATCTGAACTTCAGTTCTTCCAAAATCATTCCTCTCAAATGGCGGCATTGGATTATCTTGTCTCATTAGAGAGTGATATCTTTGTTCCTACATATGATGGAAATATGGCCAAAGTAGTTGAAGGCCATCGCAGGTAAAGTTCAGCTAATAATAAATGTTATTTGTTTACCTGTTTTACTGTCTCACTCCCTTCTGCTCCAATTAACAATTTTTTCAAATTTTAATTTGTTTTCACTAATGGTAATAGTAAAATTGTTTTCATTATATTTGTTTGGGAGAATTTTTTCTGTGCACCTCAAGTCTAGAACACTTTTCTTCTAAATAATTTTTGCATCCACTTCTTCTGAGAGACCTTTTTTGCTGATAAGAAATGATGTACGGATTACAAATAGCAGTTTCTGGCATAGTTTATTAGTCTAAGCACTGTTATATTTTTACCCCCCTTATTTGTTACGAATTGGGAGTACTTTAGTGCTAAGTGGAATATATATATATATATGTATATGACTTGTACCCTCCAATTCTTCTGCAGATATCTTGGGTTCAAAAGGACCATTTTACTGAACCGAAAGCTCCTAGTTGATTTGATAGATCAATACAACAATGGAGTATTGAACTGGGATGAATTCTCTTCAGCTGTGAAGGAATCCCATGCTGATCGCATGGGCAGCGCAACTAAAAGATTGGTAATCCCTGATAGGCCCAAAGAAGAGGATTATTTCTATGCCAATCCAGAGGAGTGTTTAGAATCATCAGATGATCTGTTGAGTAGTACAGCTTGAGTGGTGTGTTTGGAAATAATGAAATTTTACTTGTGTCCTCTCCTGGTGCACTCTGCTTTCTACCACAGATACTAAGAATACACAGTTTTAGCAATGCTGACAGCATTTAGTATCAAAAAGAGGGCAGTCATAGTGACTGTTAGAAGAAGGGGGAGGGGAATTGACTTTTCATGAAAAAGCTTGAGGGTGGTCAACAAAAATAGCCGGGGGTAGTTTATATATAAAATATGCAAATAATCCATCACATTCATGTATAGAAGTTACCCTGCCATTACAGGGTAAGAGCAAATCAAACTGCATTGTAACACGAAGGGATTCATATACAAAGTCGGATTTCCTGGAACTGCAGTTCATGGAAGCTTTATTCCTTGGTACCTCTCATTTTTTTCCTTCTCTCCATAATATAAATATATTATAAAGTGCTTTTTTGTCTTTTACCACACTTTTAGCCATCACGATCATTGTGATTTTCTGGAATACCACCTCTATAAAATTTGTTTGTTCGTGAAGATTATTGCCTTCTAATTTCTTAACTATCGGTGTCGATTCGGGATTAATAGGTTGGATATTTTATTTTGTATTTTCTCTAATTTATATCTACATTTATATTTATATTATATTCATATTTGACTCTAGGTGCCACTTTTCGCTAATTCATAATTGCTTAATAATATCTTATCCATCAACTCTCAAATAGCCCAGAACCAATAAACGTCTGAACTGAAAACTCTTGTCCTCTTCTGACTTTCTCTAACACGCGGTTGGATGGAACTTAGTTGTGTATCGGTTGGAGTGCTTATCTTATGATTAGGCGAATTTGTAGTATGGGTGAGCTTTATTTGTTGAGAGTCTTCGTTCTTTTTGGAGTAAGAAGATGACAAATGCAACCAATCAAAACCAGTCAAAAGTGGTCCGGTGAGTTTTTCGGTTTATTCCATTTTACCGTGAGCAATGATATGCGGTGTTTGAAGGAAGAATATCTTTTGTTAGTCCCTCTTGATGTCTAGCTGGAGTCAAGTTGGTGGTTGGTTGTATTATATCACGATAAATTGAGGATTATGATGGTCCTTAGGTTTTTTTTTTTGTGATAATTAATTATTATATTTATTTTCTCTTAGAAAAATTTGGTACTTGTCAAAAATTTTTACCATCATATACTATTTATTAAATTTTTGGGTAAAATACGATCCTTTTCCCCCGGCACTGAATTACACTTTGCCCAACACTTAATTATACTTTGAAGTAAATGTGTATTAAACTTTAATTCATTTTAATTTAGACAAACATTTTGATGCTGGCGAATAACATTGGACAATAAATTTCAAGATTTTTTTTTTACAACTTTTAATGTTGATAATTAATTTTGAACACTTTATTATTGATTTGATGATTTTAAAAGATAAAATAAAGTTTTAATATTTTTTTCTGTTTTGGAATTTTTTCCAAAATCTTTATTTTAATTTTTAGAGAAAATTATACTTCCCTTCCATGAGAGAAGTTTTTTTTTTTTGGTCAAGGATATCATTCATTGCAAGGGCAAAACCCTAGGCATACAGCATCTACAAATGACCATGCCAATCCAAACAAACAGCATGTGCAAAGTCTCAACTAAAGTCTAGCAAGACAAAACAAGACCGGTGCTGCAGCTCAGTCTATAGCACCGAAAACACATCTACTACTATCCTAAGATTCGACTCTACTAGACTACTATGTACACACAAGACATAAGCTACTAGAAATCTAATAGTATTGCTCCTTCTTGTAATGCCTCCATATCCAAAAACTATAACAGCACAAAAAATTGGGTGTGGTCCATGAGATCTCACGCACCCTAATCTGGAAGACTAGAATAATTATCTTCTCCACTCGGCCTGTTTTGCGCCTTCTCTGAATCGCCAGGCTATGCCTTACTTACAGCCTCCACAGTTGGACATGAATGCAAGTAGAGAAAGGAAGGGGCAAACCATAGTCTTCCACACTGGATTTGCTTCTATATCAGCTATGAATTTAAAGGAATTTGGGGCAAACCAGCAGCACCACACCCAAACTTTTAAGAACATATTTCAAAACAAGGGCACACCAAAAAGGAATCAAACCTACAGAGCGAATTATTCAAGGGGAAAAAAAACATAATAGAAAACCTAAAATAACAGATACCAAAATCAAGTAACACAACTCCACCCCTAAAATCAAGAACCAAGCCGAAACACTATCAACAGTAAATCATAAAATCCAACAGATTGAACCATGATACCAGCTGTTCATCTTGCATAATTCCAAATCTGTCCATCAAAGACATCTCCCCCAACGCACCAGCTTCTGATAAATTTGGCAACTGATATTTCAGATTCACACTTTCCAAGCACGCACCACCAAGGAAGTTGACTGTAGGAGAAAACCATCCTAAAAAAAACAGATTTGTTGATGAGGGTAGGGCTTGAACTAGACAAAGAGGGGAGGGCGTTCTATGCTTTGGGGATCTGAAAATTCTAAGGTGAAGATAGACGGAGGAAGTGGCTAGGATGGGAGGGGGATGGAGGTAGGTGGTGAAAGGGGGTCGATTGGGGGTGATGGTTTAGGGTTAGTCAAGGGGTGGTGGCTCAGGAGGGGGTCGGATACCCTCCGACAGTGATGAAGGTGGTGGTTCACCCCCACCGTGCGAAAAACGAAGAATCATGGAGGAGGATGGGGATTTTGCAGCTCCAACCCCGAAACAGAGCAAAGGTCGAGACATATGCAAAATCGGATCTTGAGAAGGAGAGGTTGGTGACAGGAACTTAGGGAAGAAAGGAGTGTCAGCAACGGAAGAGAACACGACGACAGACCGTCGACAATCAACCTAGCGAGCCTAGGTACCAACAGCGGCGATCCCGCAACCCATGAGAGAAGCCTGAATTGCACTCCCTCCTCCTTTATGTTAAGACCTACACCCCAACCCAAGAAAATGAATACATGTTTCACTTTAATCCATTTTAATATAATCAAGCTTTTTATATACATTTTTCCCTGTGTTTTGGTTCTGAATATTATTAACGTTTA
This sequence comes from Calophaca sinica, assembly GCA_037113605.1. Taxonomy (NCBI): domain Eukaryota; kingdom Viridiplantae; phylum Streptophyta; class Magnoliopsida; order Fabales; family Fabaceae; genus Calophaca; species Calophaca sinica. The sequence goes on along the minus strand of CM073732.1, from coordinate 87,506,527 downwards.
ATTATAAAACCCTACTACAAATCATGAAACAATAAAAAATAAAATAAATATTTTGGTAGAATTTTAAATTTAATAAAGTAGGTATTTAAAACTTTATTTTATCTCCCAAAATTATAAAATTAACAATATAGTGTTCAAAATTAGTCACCAATGATTCAAATCTCGCACAATAATGACGAAGTGGTGATCTTTTGATCTGTATGCAGTGCAGTGACATCTCTGTAGAGTCTTCATAGCCATTGACCATTGCAAAAGAGGGTAGAATGGGTTCATGATGGGGGAGTAAGAGGGGAGGTCGTGGGGGTGGTGGTGGCTCGAAGGGAAAGTGAAAGAGGGAAGGGGAGAGGGAGAGGCCTCAAAAGAGTTTATAAATAAATGACACCTATCACCTTACAAGTCGGTTTTGTAAAGAGGACTTAGGCCCAAGATCCTAATATGATATCAAAGCCCACCCTAGGTCCAGTGGACCACCCACAACATTATACACGCACCAAGCCCAATAGTACTGGGGTGTGAGAGGTGTATTGGGAAAAACTCAAGTTCCACATAGACTAGAGGTAAGACCTCTAAAGAGTTTATAAGTAAATAACACATCTTACCTTACAAGCTGATTTTATAAAGATGAGTTAGACCTAAAATCCTAATAGGAGGTGATTGGAAGGGAAAGGGAATGAATAAGGTTTTGGAAATTGAAAAAATTTAGGACTTAAATAAAACTATACTATTTAATTTGCAAAATAGGGGTTCTCTCATTTTGAGAAACATGTGAAGGCCTTTCACCCTAGAATTTGCCTCTAAATTATACCATTTCAATAACATGTTTGATTTTTAAAATATTAAACAGATATATACTTGGGGTAAGGGATTTGGTTTATAGTTTATACTTAGATAGAATACATAGACATAAACGTGCTGACGTGCCGTGATCGCTGGGAAAAATTAAGGACAGTAAAGGCTTGAAGCCGATCGAATAGAAACGTGAACAAAAAATAGATTTGAAATAATGCACATACCATGGTTGTCTGCGCTTAAATTATGGTTTTCCTTCAGAATAAAAAAGAAAATAGTAACTTCAAAAGAGTCAAAGAAATAATGAGATGAAAAGATGGATAATTATTTTGAAGTTTAGAAAAGCTTATACTTGAATGTCACATAAGAAAATTTTAGCTGAAAAGCTTGTTTTTAATAAAAATCAAACAAATTAACCAAGAGACTCGACAGAAAACAAATTGTTTGAAAATTGATGCCTGAATAGCAACCGTTGTTGTTGTGTGAGGAACGGTTAATATAATTTCATTTTATTTTGTGACATTTTTTTTAGCATAAAAAAACAAGAAATTATGCAAAGTGTGGACATTTTATGCAAAGTGCAAAAAATTGGTGAGTTGCTTCGTCCTTTTCAGCGGCAGTATTACTAGTAAAGGCCACTAGTGCAAGAGTGGCAGACAATACATTTCAAACCAACATTTATTATTGAACGGAAAATAGCTGGCGCCGTGCATTTTTACTGTTCTTCGACTGCAATTTAACTGGATTAACTATCTGATAGTAAATCTGTAAAATATATATATATATATATATATATATATATATATATATATATATATATTATTATCTCTGGTCCTATATATAAAAAAAAAGTTTAAAAAAAAAATTCGGTCCTAATTATGAGAAAATGTTAAAAGTTTTAAGATGTATTAATTATTAAAGTGTCTTCTATACCATTATTTCATTTTACCATAATTTTATCTATTCCCTATATAAGTGGGTGTAAAATATTTAATATGAATGTTATATTTGGAACAACCTTTCAAAATTATATCATTAAATAAATTTCTTTGGTTTTGAATATTTTTGTTTTCTTCTCTTATATATAGGACCATAGGTAGTAGTAAAAATAAAATCATTTGAAATTTGATTTTAATAAAAAATTTAATCCACTTAACATGAGTACTCCCTCCGTTTTTTGTACATATCGTTTAAGGTTGTTTTACATAAACTAAGATAATTAACAAATTTTATTGTTTTTGATGAAATTATTAGTATTTTTTATGTGATACCCTTGACTATTCATTATTTTATAAAACATATTTCTCTCTATAATAAATAGTTAAGGGTATAATTGACAAATAAATAATTAATACAATATTAAACTTTAAAAATAATTAATAATTAGAAACAAAATGAGGAAGTACTTGATGAAATTGAAAGCACATACAGCACGTAAGTTTTTTCTTTATCGAAATTCCATGAATTCAATTGACGACTTCGGAATTAGCAACATTTTCAACGAAATGAACTTCAAAGGAAACAAAATGCTAAAATTCCGTCATTGAGTTGAAGGATTGTTTTCGTCAAATCAAGAAGAGTTTGGAGAGAGAAAGCAACCGCCAACTAGCCTCCAAACACAATGCATTTGAGTCGGCCAAATCCTCCCAACTGAATTATAAGAAAAAAATAGTCATATTTAGTGATTCAAAATACTCCTCTCTCTGTCTCTAAATACGAGTTTTTTTAGAAAAAATTGTCCTTTTTATAAACCTATTTTTAAATTACTAGATATATTAATTAATTTTTTACAAGAATATTCCTAATTAATTTATATTTAGTTTTTTGTAGTCAATAGTAAATGTGGTGACTATTTCTCTCTCTTAAGTCAATAAATAAAGTATAGTTTTGAAAAATAGTATATATTGCAGACAAATTCAATGAGTTAACTAATTTTCTTAATTTGTATATTTTGGTCAAATTGGACTTATATTTAGGGACAAATGGAGTATAAGTAAATTCTAACTAATTTCATCTCATTTATTGTTATCATTCAAAAAATACACTTCATTTAATGTTATCATGACACAATTTTTTATAAAAAATTAAATAAAAATAACTGATAGTTTAGAGAATGCAATTGGTTTTTTTATTAGTACACCAAAAAAATTAAATAAACTTAATTAATTTTCTTAATCAATACTATGAAATTAGGTATTTTTAATTACGGAGTAAATACTACTAATACTTCCTCCGTTTTTATATATAAGTAACAAAACACTTTTTTGGTTTATTGAATAACTCATATTTAGTTTATATGATCTATAATATAGATCAAATACATGAGTTATTCAATAAACTAAAAAAATACATTTATTATTTACATATAAAAACGGAGGGAGTACTCTTGTTGAAGAAATCTAGAAGATTACTGGGAAATTGAAAGGATAATATGAAGGGGATCCCAAAAAAATCTATAAATTTTCCAGTCGTTTTATGAATATAGGGTGAATGATCCAAGAACCCACCTAGGAAAATGGTAAAGTCTTACACAACGATAATTAAATTAACTGCTTTGCACGAAGTTTGGATCAGCCACAGCATTGCTATTAATTACGGTTGACACTCCCATTATAGAGTTAATTAATTAACTGTGACGGTACTTGCTGCCATGTGTTGGATCTTCGGAGTACTCCCCCATGGGGACACATTTTTAAGCGAAAAAAATTGAATTACGATAACTAAAAAAAAGTTAGTTAATTATACTACGTCCTATTTATAAAAAATAAAAAGTATTTTTTTCTTAGTCATAAATATAAGAAATGAACTCTACCAACAAGGGTTGGTACAAGTGGTAACTGGGCTCGGATCTCATCCAAGGTTTCGAGTTCGAGTCTTGGGTGTGACAAAAACTCTGTTGGGAGGGGAGAACCACACGGACCGGCAAAGCAGGGAAAAAAACACGTGGCCAGCCAGGTTTCCCGGCGTAGACTAGTCACCGGCGAAGCCGGTGAAAACTGCGCACCAATGACATGGTAACCAAAAAAAAGAAATGAACTCTTATTTTTAACCACATTAATTACACTTTTTTAAAGTTGTCTTTATTTACTATGAGACCAATTTATAATATTTGTCAACTTACTATTAATTATCTCTCTTTCTCTCTCATTTATTATAAGAGGTAATTTTAGAAAAAAATTAAAAATATAGCATCATTAATTGAGATTCACTCATTCCAATACACCTAATTGGTCCTTGTTATTTTGTCCCATGTTTCTTATATATAGGACTGGAGGTGGTTTTAATCTTTTCTTAATTTCAGTTAAAAACATAAAGTCCAATCCTAAAATTGTCATCGATGACATTTAATACAGAGGACAAAAAATACATATTAGAAATAAAATTTGAATTAAATAAAGGTATTTTCGGAATGAACTCATTAAAAATGATAAAAGCAGTTAACATTGCTTATATTTTAGAACACAATACATGAGTTTTTATTTTTATTTTTTATAATCGAGTCCAGAGGAGTATGACACATCCCAATCAGCAAGGCAAACGACAATCTTTTTACCAATGAGATCTAGTACTTAATTACTTCCTCAGTCTCAAAATATAGGAACTTTTTAACTAATTATCTCCCACCAAAAAAAGTTAGTTAACTTAGTTAGAAGCATTAAATTTATAATTTGTAGTATTATTTTTTTCAAACTACTATTGAATTGATAGGCAAGATTGGGTATTCATATTCCAAAGAAAGAGTTTATCTTAGTAAATCGCCTCATTAAATAAAGATATTGTGGTAAAAGTTTTATTAATGCAAGTGGCAATTTGAAAAGAATCTTATAAAATGGGACAAATGAATTACTTAAAAGGTTCCTATATTTCGGGATGAAGAGAGTAATTAATAACAAAATAAATTTATAAAATGATCTTAATAATGAGGGTCGTATTAAAAATACAAAACTTATTTTTTTTTCCAGACCAAACTTAATGCTAAAACTAAAAATATGAGTGTTTTGTTTCTTGAGTGTGTCATTCTCTTGGAAAATGAAAGTTGAATTAACTCAAAGGTATTTTTGGAACAAGAGCATTAAATAAAGTTGTGTTAGTTGAAATTTGCTTATATTTGAGTCCTTCAAACTTAATTTTCTTTTTGCTTATAATTGTGTTTAGAGAGAGTAAAAATATAGATTAATTAAATGATTCTTTAGTCTATGTGGAAAAATCTTACACTACCATTGTTTTGGAATGGAGGGAGTTTACTTTTTAAAATTATGATAATGATTTAGTCAAAAAAATAATTATGATAATTATTTTTTTTATAGAAAAAATTTAGGGTGAAAAGATGATGCCTCAATCCAATACAGGGAATACCTTCCAAGACTTTATCATGTTCGATTAAACCAATCTATTGGAGTGAGAATTATGATAACGATTGTCGTAAAAGAAGAATTATCTTAATGATAATATCTATTGTAAAACAATTAAATACATACATTACTTTGAAACACTACCCTTTAAAGTAAATATTTATTATTTCAAAAACTTTGACCATAAGGTGGTGTTTGGTTGGACGAGAGTGAAGAGGAGAGGAGTGAAGGGATTAGATTATTTTAAGTTTTGTATGTTTAGTTCAATTTTTTGGAGAGAAAGGGAGAGGAATAAAATCTCTTCTAACTTAATTTTAGATTGTAACGACCCGTTTCCGGACCGCTACCGAGCTCAATATACCGAGCTCGAGTTACCGAGCTCAACACACCGAGCTCAACTAAACCTGTATGAGATGTGTTTAAAAACGAAACTCTTGTGCCTTTTAAAAATACGGTCTATTTTTTTTTTTATAAAACCAACTCGTGCACATCAGAGTAATTCTGACTTTTGAAACATGGTGCAACTAAGACACAAGACTTAAATTCTAATAAAACATACATGCATAACATACATATATATATATCACTCGAAATAATAATGTATACAAAATACAGAGTAGTAAATGTACAAAGAAAATACACCTACGGTATGACGACTTCAAAAGAGCAATCATACCACAGGGTACTTAAATGAACTCCCACGCTTGGGCTGCTCCAAAAGTAAACCGCCAGTCTACCCTGTAGCAATAAAACATACCCGGCCCAAACTGGTCACGACCTCGAACACAAAGAAAAACAAAGTACAGTCATCAGAAAAATACGTCGAACAAACATAATCAATCACGACAAGTACAGGTCGTCACTCGGGTCCTCGTCGAGCTCCTCCTCGGCATCATCTACTGTCGAGTTCCCTGCGCCCTCGACCTCGCCTGGGTAACCGTCATGGATTGAAGGCACCACGGGAAAGGGTCAACTTCTCAACAATTCAAGATAAGCTCGACATAAAGAAATAAGCAACACAATAATGTATCTCAATCACCACACGTGACTCGACCATCTCACTCTAGACTCGACTCGACTCTTATTCCGGAATATCGTCAGCAGGTCCATCCCCAAACTGACGTAATAGGTAAGCGGCAGGTCCAACCCCAAACCGATACCATGCATTAATCAGCAGGTCCAACCCCAAACTGATAATGCGACGCCTAGCCAATCCACCATAAACAAAAAGGGGACCTAGCACCCTCAGTTATCTGGGTCCGGCTCAAAAACGTCATACGACTCCCTAGCTCTCTCACTCGATGATTAGCTCGCCGCATGTCAAAGAGCAACACAGCTTACTTGATCACATATCAAATAAAGAGAGCATGCTTAACATGAAGAAAACACAATTCGACATTTAAGCAATAAAACATTCTGCATGAAGAAACGCATTTCGACAGCAATACACCATTCACATCATATATTCAATCACATATCAAATACATGCAAAAACCCAATCATATCACAACATTCCAATCTCGACACCAATCAAGGAGTCCATACATAAATATAACAATAAAAATAAAGTCTTAATAATGTCTAAGAGTTGCCCTTACGCTAGCATACTATGAAAGTATTAATGTGAAGCGCCCTTACCGAACTCCAAGTTAATGCTGCTCGACAACGACCTCGACACAGCTGTCTTCAAATGAGCTCGACAACGACTTCTCTTACTCGATCTCGACACGGCTGTCTTCAACGAGCTCGACAACGACTTCGACACGTACTGTCCTCAATCGACCTCGACACGTACACTTCTCAGTCGACCTCGACACGTACAGTTCTCGATCTGGATTCCGCTGCTTCCACGTCCTCGGATTCGCTCTCCGTACACCTTGATTCGGAAATCACTCGATCTCGGGAATCAGACTTCCTAAAACAAACACAACTCAGTTCGATCTATGGGTTCTAATACACTTAGCTCTCATCCCAAACTTAACCACAACCCAGAAAATATAAAACTCAAGAACTTGAATATATTTTTCCTCTAACACAAAGTTAGGGTTTTCGATCAAAAGTTCATGAAAAAGGTTATCTGATGCTTCAACAGATAGATCGACAAAAACAACAACCAGAAGCAACAAACGAAAAACAAGAAATCGAAATAAACCAAAAATGAAGGGTTTACGGAGCGCTGCCGATTGCGAGAAAAGCGAGAGGAAGAAAATTTGTTTTACAAGCCCAATTAATCGGTTAGAAGATAGGTAATATCGTGAAGAAGAAAACCCATCAATTTGACATGATTTGGAAGCATAAAAACTAGCTAAAAATGGAAGGAAGAAGTAGCGCTAAACAGTAGCACGAAGGAAGAGAAAAATCTGTTTTTCCTTACCTCAGATGATGGTCGAGATGGTGAGATATAGGTCGAGAAGATGATGATGAACAAGATTGATGAAGAAAATTTGTGCAGAGTCTCGATGGAACTCAAGGTTTAAATCGATGGAAATTTTGGAGAAAAACAAGGAACTTCAGGCGAAGGAAGGAAGAAGAAAGAAGAAAAGAGAAATGAGTATCTGAGGGAATCGGTCGTGGTATACAGCTGGTGAGAAAAGGGGTATAATCGTAACTCCAGCTATAAGATGCCAATCCCATCAATCAATCTACCCGTCTAATCGTTCCTCTCATAATTACCCTCTACTCTGTCGGTCAACGATCTAGACACGCGACGAGAACGGCGGACAATATAATTATTACAAACAATATAATAATAGCGCTGAATAACGTTCGAAAGAATACGAGTTATCATCTCGACACGATGTCGACAAGGATGCTCGTGCAAGCGCACAAGGCTCTAACACGAGTTCGTGAACGCGGCCTCCTCAGTTCGGCATGCGACCTCCTCAGCTCGACACCCGACCTCCTCAGCTCAGCAGCTAGTGCACGCAGTCTCCTCATCTCGGCAACTGACCTCGGCAAACGATCTTGGCACGGGATCTCGACACAAGGTCTTGGTCGAGGTCTCGATACGTCGTCCTAATACGATGTCGATCTCGTCCTCAGGTGTTACATAGATCCTCTCCAATATGGAGGTTTTTTGGATGGGAGGAGAAAGGAAATCAAATCATTTAAAATAAAATTATTTAAATATCTTTATATATAATATAATATAATATAATATAATATAATATAATATAATATAAAATACTATAAGGATATACAAGTAAATTAATCCCTCACCTCTCCTGCTGAACCAAACAAGCAAAGGCTTCATTTCCCTCCCCTTTCCTCCTCTCAACTAAACACAAAATCAAATTAAATCGCTCTCCTCCCTTCCCCTTCCCTCCCCACCCCTCCATTAAAATCTCTCACTTCTTCTCCAGTCGTTTGAACCAAACAGACTCTAAAAGTTCTGGTTAAATTTACTCAATAAATACCTTTTATTTTTATTTTTCAATAAATATTATTTATCTATAAAAATAGCATATTATATTGATAAACAAAATAATAAAAAATTTAATGAAAATAAAAATATTATATTACATTAAACGACGAAAAAAGTTGGAGGAAGAATAAAAGTGATAAAACCATGGGTTAAAGGTAGCGTACACTCCTTTACCCAATCTCATTCACAACCGCGGAAGGTTAAAAAAAAGTTGACATCACAATGTTATCACTTGAGCGGCCTGTAGTGTAGTAGACGTTTCTTTCCTTCAAAGGAAGATGCTAATGTCCACCTGAGCTGATAAATTAGCGGCGGGCACAGGTTGAATTTGTTCGAGTTAGGGGTTTTTTTGAATTCAAATCAATTATATCTCATCAATTTGGGTTGGTTTGGTTTTGTGGGAAATTGATACGTAGCCCGAACCAAATCAACTTGTTAATGCCGGGAATAGTTGAGCTCTCTTCGGAATTGAGTACTCCTTCTTCTGGAGTCGAAAGGGGGGTGGTACCTGTAAAGACACTCCGATGCCTAAGTTAGATAGGGCTTTGGAGGAGAAGGAAAGCATAGTGAATTAGGGTTTAGAGTGAGTAGAGAGTATGCAAACCTGGGGGATAAAGCCCCCTTTATATAGTGGAGTTTCGTCTAAGGAGGATAACCACCGATCCGGATTCCGCGCGCGGTAACTCCTCCCTCACGCTCCCGGGATCAGCTCATCTCTTCCTAATATCTCGCACCCGCTAAGTCCGTCACATACTGGCTACGTGATCCTCAATACTCGGAGTGGCAACGGCTCCAAGCGTCGTCTCAAGGCGCATCCCTTTCTAGAAGGTTCGAGAGTCATGAGTCGGCTCGCCCCTGACCTGCTCGGTGTTATCACTGGGGAAAGTGTACCGGAGGACGGGTTTGGCGCGTCCCGGGTCGGACGTAGCTCGTCGGGCTCGGAGAAGCTCGGAACCAAGCCGGACCGGCTCGGTTTGGTGGGTACACTAGAACTCACCTCGAGGACCGGTCCATAACACAAGCCCGCTAGACTCTTTGCATGAAAGGGCAGAGGGTCTACCTATTGCTCTTGGGTCGGTACCCGAGCTGAGTTACTGAGGTCGGAGGCGTATCCCGGAAGCTTATTTGTCTGGGGCGTCACGCCTTACGTGTCGCATCTTTACTCGGTGTTCTGCCACACGATGGGACTCGGATGGGACGTCTACTCAACTGTTCCTCTTCCCACCGTCGATCATATGATACGGCCGGGACCGTTGGATCTACATCTGGTTTTGAAGATGGAGGGCTCGGATTGGTTTGCCCTTTCGTTTCCCTTCCGCGGGGGTTATAAAGCCACCCCTTCTCCTTCCTTCTCCCTTCTTCTTCGTTCTATTATCTCTGCGACGTTTCTCCTGCCATCCTTCTCTGCGTTTGTATTCCGAGCAGCCATTTCATTCCATTCCTTCACATTTCCTGGTAAGTCTCGTCACTATTCTTCATTAATGGCTTCTTCATCTTCTTTCCGTCGTCCCCCCTCCCCCATACCTTTGAGTTCTGGAGGTGGCTCGTCGTCTGAAACGACGAGTACGTCCTTTGACCTTTCCACGCCGCCATACGCCGGAGGCTCTGGCCATAAGGAGTTCCCCTCCGATGGTGGCCGCGGTGGTTGCGGTCCGGTGCCCCTCCAGGTGGTTTCCCCTACTTCCTGGGTTCCAGCCTCTCCCGGTAAACCACGTTTCCCTCGTACTCTCTTCACTGAGGCGGCCGGCGGGAGATGATAGGTCTCCTTACTCCTGGGTGCATCCCGATGTACTCAGGGTGCCCTCCAACGTCTTTTCAGACACTGGCGTGGCCGCTCTTCGATCTAGTGTATCTTTCACTCTGAACCGGGATCGAGACGAGGAGGTAACGTGCCTTCCTTGATCTCCCGAGGACCGAGTGTGCTTTGACAAGGGTGAATCTAGTTCACCAGACTTTTGTTTCTTCTACAAAACCTTCTTCACCCGAGTCGGCCTCCGGTTTCCCCTCGGTGGGTTTGAGTGCGAGGTCTTCCAATGGTTGGACGTGGCCCCTTCGCAACTACACCCCAATAGCTGGGCTTTTATCCGAGCTTTCAAGCTCGTGTCCGAGTACTTTGGGGTTACCCCCTCTGCTGCTCTCTTCTTCAGTTTCTTCCAACTTAGGCTTGGCAAGCAACTTAAGTGGTGTTCGCTCAATAAAATACCTGGCTTTTATATCCTCGAGCTTTTCGACCAGTCTTATAAGAACTGGAAATCCGATTTCTTCAAAATCCGGGTACAGAGGGGGGATCCCTTTTTCTTTTCTGCTCAAAACGAGCCTTTGTTTCCTTTTTATTGGAGTCCAAGTCCTCGCCCCATAAAAGAGGTGGATTTCAATTCATTGTCGGTCACCGACCAGACGATAGTGAACTTTCTCGCTCGTTTGCCCACATTGCATTGTGGTCCTCTCCTTACCCGAGCTCTGAAGGACCCTCCCCAGTGGAGGGATTACTTAAGTAAGTTTTGTTATCAACTTCTAGCATGGTTCTCAGCCTGAACATGGGTGCTAATTTTCACTTTCTTTTCAGGTACGATGGCTCCGAAGATGACCAAGAAAGAGATGGCCAAGCTCCTCAAGAGAGCTCAAAGAGAGAAGGTCGCCCAAGTTCCCGGGCCGGTTCCCTCCGATGCCGCAGTTTCCCCTTCCTCTGCCAAGGCTGCTAAAAAGTGACCGCACGTTTCTCAGGCTCGATTCAGATCGGCCCTGCGAAGGGCCGGGGGCCTCGTGGGGATTCCTTTGAATATCCCCGATGGTTCCAGTGGTTTCTCCACCTCGGGAGTTTCTTGATCGGCGAGCAGCCGAGGACTCTCTTTGGAATGTCGGGATCGACCGCTCCGACCAGATCGATCAGATCATGCGTCGATCCGACGATAGGTGCATGGGCGAGGCGAGCGAGCTGGGTTTATGCAAGGCGTTGGGCATTTATGGGCTCCGTGCTTCTGCTATGGCCCAGTTCCTTTCTGATCAGATAATGGCACGAGCCACCGAAGCCGAGCTGGCGAGGAGAAGGTATCAAAGCAAGGCCACCGCACTTGGTGAGCTCGAGGAGAAAATGGGTAAGTTGGAGGAGGACTATGCTCGCCTCTCGGAGGCGAGGGATGCTCTGAACAAAAGCAACACCTCTCTGCTGGCTCAGCGGGAGGAGCTCTAGACCCAGAATGACCTTCTTTTGCGTCAACTGCGGGAAGAGAAGGAGAAGTCCTATCGTGAGTATAGCGCCCTTCAGTATAAGGAGGGGTTTGATAATGCCGTTGCGCAGCTGAGGGTGATCGCCCCCGATCTGGACATCTCCGAGCTCGATTTCACCAAGGTGGTGAAAGAGGGGAGGATTGTGGAAGAGGAGGACGAGGAAGAAGGTTGTGCTGATCAGGAGGAGTCTGGGGGCGAGGACGTCGGAGTTGGGCTTGACTTGGAGGCTGTTGGTCCAAGTGTTGCGATCGAGGAGGTCGTTGGGGCCCGAGTTGAAGACCAAAGGGATGCCCTTGCGTAACTTGTTTTTTAGATTGCTTTGCTTTGTCTTGACAATGTACTCGCTCTTCTATGAGCTCTTCTTTTGTATTTTTGTCTCAAGTTAATGAAATTGACTAAGTTTAAACATTGTCTTCTCTGTTTTTCACTTTAGTAATTTGTTGGTTATCGTGCTAAGATGGGGTGGTCCTCGGGTAGCTGCTACTCGGCTAGGGTAGTCCCCAGGTGGCTTCCCCCGAAAAAAACTTGTGTCAATTGAAGTTGAGACATTTTCTCCGCGCACCGGTACAGGCCGAGTACTAGTTTTCTTACGAAACCTTTAGGTCGGATAGTGACTTTCGGATCCTCTAACGAGCTTACCAAGTTTTTATGCTAACTTGGGTTCGGGATTGAATGGGTCGTTTAGGTCGAGCAAGACCTTCCGAGCCACGAGTGAGCTCGCCAAGTTTTTATGCTAACTTGGGTTTGGGACCACAGAGGTCATTTAGGTCGAGTAAGACCTTCCGAGCCACGAGCGAGCTCGCCAAGTTTTTATGCTAACTTGGGTTTGGGACCACAGGGGTCATTTAGGTCGAGTAAGACCTTCCGAGCCACGAGCGAGCTCGCCAAGTTTTTATGCTGACTTGGGTTTGGGACCACAGGGGTCGAGCTGCGAATGAGCTCACCAAGCCTTTATGCTGACTTGGGTTTAGGACCACAGGGGTCGAGCTGCGAATGAGCTCACCAAGCTTTTATGCTGACTTGGGTTTAGGACCACGGGGGTCTGTAGGTCGGTTAAGACCTTCCGAGCTCGGGACTCGGTGATTCTCAGTGACAACACTCTGAATGCAATGGGGGTTGACTTTTATTAAATGGGGAAGAAGGGGAAGGAAGGATGCGCCTCGTTAAAACCTTTCCAAACCAAAAACCCGGTGGGAAAAAAGGTTTGCAAAGGAAAGAGTACACCATCCGTTTACAAGTGTTTAACTAAAGTAGGGCTTGAGGTGCGTCGAGTGGGTGCATCCTGATCTGATTGTATCCGGAGTATGCATCCATGAAACTGAGCACCTGGTACCCCGACGTGCCGTCTACCAGAGCATCGATACTCGGAAGGGGGTATGGGTCTTTAGGGCAGACTTTGTTCAGGTCGGTGAAGTCAGTGCACATCCTCCACTTACCGTTGCTCTTCTTGACCACTACCACGTTGGAAAGCCAAGTAGGGTACTTGATCTCTTTGATAAATCCGGCTTTCAAGAGCTTTGAGGTCTCTTCTCGGGCTGCCTGCTTCTTTTCTCCTGCAATGCTTCTTTTGCGCTGAGCAACGGGGCGAGCGCCGGGCTCGATGGCTAGCTTGTGACATGCCACTTTGAGGTCTATTCCGGGCATGTCCTCCGGGCCCCACGCGAACAGATTTGCATTGGCGAGCAAGACTTTTGTTAGGGACTGTTCGCTCTGTTGGGGCAGTTGTGTCCCGATTCGTATGCTCTTGCCCGATCCTCTTACTTCTACCTCCTTGATGTCATGGACCAGCACTGGCCAGAAATCACTCTCGCCCCTTGGGTCGAGCTCAATCATGCAGCTCGACCTGGGGCGATCTCTTCTCCTGTCATCTCTGAGACTGTTGACAAAACACTGTCTCGCCTCCTTCTGGTCGGCGTGTATTGTAGCAATCTGCCCATCGGATAGGGGAAACTTCATCGCCAAATGGGGGGTAGAGACTATGGCCCCGATCCCGTTGATGACATTTCTGCCGATTATCATATTGTAGGCGGTGTCCGCAGCCGACTCGGCTTCCACCACCAGGAGGTGGGCTTCGATTGTCTTAGCTCCGACGTCCGCCTTGAAGGTGAGCAAGACGTCGAAGTATCCTGTCACTCGAGCTTTAGCACCTGAAAAACCAACTAACGTACCTCGGTAGGGTCTGATAATCGAGCTCGGTAACTTGAGTCGATCGAAAGCTTCCTTGTAGATTACGTCCGCCGAGCTTCCTTGATCAATGAGCACTCTCCTGACGTTAAACCCAGCGAGGTGTACTGTGATCACCATGGGGTCGTCTTGGTGGCGATCTATTCCCTGGTAGTCCCTCTCCGAGAAGGATATGGTCGGTAAGGCCGCGGGTAGGGCCGTTAGCGACGTTGAGCTATTGACGGACCTCAGGTGCCTTCTCCGACCGTTGCTAGATTCGCCTCCACCTGCAAAACCACCTGCAATCAAATTGAGTGAGGGGGTACCTTCGTCTCGACCCTTCCTGCGTTGACGGGCGGGTGAACGCCTTTCTCGCCCTCTCCGAGTCGGCGATCGGTTGTGCCTACGCTCGGGTGAACGGGATCTTCTACGATTTGCTTCGTTTTCCCTAGGGGCCGCCCCATTCCCTTTGTCCACGTATTTTGCCAAATGTCATGCCTGTATGAGTTTTTCAATCTTTATCTTTAGTGCCTGACATTCGTTTGTGGTGTGCCCGTAGATTCGGTGGTACTCGCAGTATCTCTGGCGATCCGCGTCCGGTGGGGAGTCCTTTCGAGGGGGCAAGGTAATGAGGTTGCCCGTGTAGGCTTCCTTCAAGACCTGGTCCCTTCCCACTGTCAAGGGAGTGAACCGCCCTCCGTAGTCTTGCCACCCTCAGCGCTCGTTTCTTCTCTCTGCCCTCTCTCGGGGCAGGTCTTTACTCCTGTCTTGTCGATTCTGGGTTTCCTTTTTGGCGGCGGCGACCTCCTCTATGTTGATATATCCCACTGCTCAGTGCCTCAGCTTGTCCAGAGATCCCGCAGGCCGGCGAGCGAGGGAGTCCGAGAAGGGACCAGGTTTCAGTGCTGACACTATGGCGTGGAGCACCACATCGGTGCTGAGATTTCTGACTTGAGCCGTTTCGTTGTTGAAACGCTCTATGAAGGAATTCAGGGTCTCGTCCGACCTCTGTTTGAGCCCGATCAGGCAAGTGGAGTTTCTCCGGAAGGCTCGGCTCGTGGTAAACCTGGCCACGAATTGCTCGGCGAGTTGTCTGAATGAGTGGATCGAGCGCTGTGGGAGGTTAGAGAACCACATCATGGCCGGCCCTTTCAGGGTACAGGGAAAGGTCCTGCATTTCAGGCCCTCGGATGCGTCGATCAGTAGCATCCGCGCGTTGAAGGAGGTAAGGTGTTCTTGAGTCGGTCTTTACAGCCGTGGCGTCCATGTTGGGGATTTGGAATCGCTTCAGGACTGGATCGGCCATAACCCTCTCGACGAAGGGGAGCAAGGTTAGTCTGATTTCGAAGGGTCGGTTCTCATGCCGCGGTGTGTGCCGGGTGTGGCCCTGTCGCCTGGGGCTCTCCGTGGCACTGGATCCGTCCGATTTGGACGAGTCCCGGTTGTCTCTTCTGGTCCTCGAGGGCGTCTCGTGGCCCTGTCTTTCCTCGCGATCGTGGGCTTCCGCGATCCTGCGCCTTAACTCTTCGTTTTTTGCCCTGAGAAGCTCCAAGACAGGGTCTGGTGGTGGGCGCTCATCCTGACTGGCCGAGTGATGACTCGGCGGTGGCGATCTGTGATTCGCCGTGCTCCTGGTGCGCACCATCTAACTAGGGGTGTTCTTGAGGCCTGGGCTAGTTTTATCGGGCCCCACGATGGGTGCCAATGTTAATGCCGGGAATGGTTGAGCTCTCCTCCTCCTTGGAATTGAGTACTCCTTCTTCTGGAGTCGAAAGGGGGGTGGTACCTGCAAATACACTCCGATGCCTAAGTTAGATAGGGTTTTGGAGGAGAAGGAGAGCAGAGTGAATTAGGGTTTAGAGTGAGTGGCATTCCAGGTCCTCGGTATTGCTTTCCCGGATAGTTCTTCCAGTTCGTATGCGCCGTGTCGGTGCTCCGATCTGATGCGGTATGGCCCTTCCCATGTTGGCTCGAGCTTGCCTTGCCTTACGTCTTTTCGAGCCAGTTCAACTTTTCGGAGGACTAGGTCCCCTTCTTTGAACGTCCTTGGTCGGACTCTGGAGTTGTAGTGCTTGGCGACGAGCTGTTTAGTTGCAAAGTTTTGTACTCGGGCAAGTTCCCGAGTTTCTTGCAGGAGATCGAGCCCAACTCTTGCCTCCTCTTGCGCCAATGCCTGAACGTGCTCTCTTCTTGCTGAGGTGGAACCGAGCTCTACTGGCACCATGGCCTCCATTCCATATGTTAGCCGAAAAGGTGTTTCATTTGTTGTTAACTGGGGGGTGGTGTGGTATGCCCAAAGCACCCCGTAAAGTTCTTCTGCCTAGTCGCCCTTGGCTCTCTCCAGCCGTTTGCGGAGGCCATTCAGGATAATTCTGTTCCCGGCTTCGACCTGGCCATTGGTCTGCGGATGCTCGACGAAGGCATAGACGAGTCAGATTCCTAGACCTTTGCAGAAGTCCTTGAACACAGAGCTGGTGAACTGTGCGCCGTTATCTGTGATGATGGTGTGGGGTAGGCCGTGGCGGCAAACCAGGCTTTTCCAGACAAATTTTTTGATCCTCTCGGAAGTGATGGTCGCCAGGGGGCATGCCTCTATCCACTTGGAGAAGTAGTCTATGGCGACTACGATGAACTTGAGTTGGCCCGGTGCAAGGGGAAAGACGCCAAGTATGTCAAGCCCCCAGGTATTGAAAGGCCAAGGGGTGATGACTTCGTGCAGGACTTCTGGTGGAAGGTGGTCTCGTTTGGCGAACTTTTGGCACTTGTCGCACTTCCTTACGTATTCCAGGCAATCTGACCTGAGCGTCGGCCAGTAGTAGCCCGCTCGTAGGACTTTGGCTGCTAGGTCCGAGTTCCACAATAGTTCCCGTAGATGCCTTCATGCAGTTCCCTCATAACTTACTCGGAGTCTAACTTCTCTATGCAGGTGAGTAGCGGCTGTGAGAAGCCTCTTCTGTAGAGCCTGTCTCCGATTAGAGTGTAATGTGCGGACTCCCTTTGGACCCTGCGTGACTCTGCCAGGTCCTCGGGCAGTCTTCCCTGCTTCAAGTATTTAATGATGTCCTTCATCCAAGAATCCGAGCTGATTACTGCATAGTTTCTGGCTGTCGCGATGCTTGGTGACTTTAAAGTTTGGACGACCACCGTGTGGAGCTGTCCCTCGGTCTTCATACTAGCTAACTTTGCCAGCAGATCTGCCTTGTTATTTTGTTCTCGAGGGATGTGCTCGAGTTGGACTTCTTGGAAGTTCTGAATCATGGCGTTGACCTTTTGAGCATACTGGGTGAGTACGTCGTCTCGACACTGGTATTCGCCCTTGACTTGGTTGATCATCAGCTGGGAGTCGCTCCTGACTCGGAGTGTTTGGGCGCCCAGCTCCCATGCGAGTTTGAGACCGAGCAGTAAAGCCTCGTACTCGGCTTGGTTGTTGCTAGCTTTGAATAGGAACCTGAGTGTCTGGTCGACGCCGATTCTGCAGGCTTTCAGCGATGATTCTGCTCGGCGCTTTGGAATTGGAGGAGCCGTCCACGTAGAGCGTCCAGTACTCGACCTCGGGGGTCAGTGATAGTTCTGCAATAAAGTCAGCCAAAACTTGTGATTTAATGGGTCCTCTGGGCTCATACCTGATCTGGAATTCAGAGAGTTCTACCGACCACGCCACCATTCGCCCTGAGAGTTCGGGCTTCTGCAGGATCCTTTTGATTGGGTAGTCCGTTTTGACTACCACCGGGTGAGCTTGAAAGTAAGGTCTCAATCTCCTTGCGGAGGTTACTATCAGGAGCGCCACGGTGGGCGCCAATGTTAATGACGGGAATGGTTGAGCTCTCCTCCTCCTTGGAATTGAGTACTCCTTCTTCTGGAGTCGAAAGGGGGGTGGTACCTGCAAAGACACTCCGATGCCTAAGTTAGATAGGGCTTTGGAGGAGAAGGAGAGCAGAGTGAATTAGGGTTTAGAGTGAGTAGAGAGTATGCAAACCTGGGGGGTCAAGCCCCCTTTATATAGTGGAGTTTCGTCTAAGGAGGATAACCACCGATCCGGATTCCGCGCGCGGTAACTCCTCCCTCACGCTCCCGGGATCAGCTCATCTCTTCCTAATATCTTGCACCCGCTAAGTCTGTCACATACTGGCTACGTGATCCTCAATCTTCGGAGTGGCAACGGCTCCAAGCGTCGTCTCAAGGCGCATCCCTTTCTAGAAGGTTCGAGAGTCATGAGTCGGCTCGCCCCTGACCTGCTCGGTGTTATCACTGGGGCAAGTGTACCAGAGGACGGGTTTGGCGCGTCCCGAGTCGGACGTAGCTCGTCGGGCTCGGAGAAGCTCGGAACCGAGCCGGACCGGCTCAGTTTGGTGGGTACACTAGAACTCACCTCGGGGACCGGTCTGTAACACAACTCAATCTCATTTGGTTTGGTTCGAGTTAAGTGATCGGGTTTAGTAATAAAAAAAAATAGAATTTTGAGATTGTACAGAATTTTGAGAAGCACAGAAGAAAGATTTTGCTTAGAAGAAAGAAGTTACCCCCTTGGAAGAGCTGCCAGTTATTTCTCCTCTTTGTTCTTTATTTATTTTCTACATTGTTGAACTTCATTTCAGCTTATAATGAATCTATATTTGGTTTCAATTTTCAGTTTTTTTATTTTTAAGCTCACCATGAGCTAAGCTTTTTGAGCTATAGATGCAATAAACTTATAGAAACTCTTTTGGGTGATGATTGCTAATGTTCAAGTTCAATATTTTTATTCAAAGTGTGTTTGTTGCTATATGTTTTGAGTTGAGATTGATCAACTTAGTTTAGAATGACAACCCACTAAATATTGGAAGTGTTTAATAAGTGGAAATCTTTGAGTAATATATATATATATATATATATATATATATATATATATCAACTTCGTATCAGAGCCTGATAGGGAAGTAGGAATGTGATATTGTGCTTGAATTCTGGATTATTTCTCTGAGATACTTGTCATGCTTAATCATGTTAAAGTTTCGATCTGATGGTAGTACTCAAACGTATTGTTCTTAACTTAAATTATGTTGTTTAAAGTTTTATGTAAAGGAGTTAAAACTTTACAGATCTACTGGTAGTACTCAACCTCTTATTCATTTACAGAAAAATTGTTATTATATGGATTTATCAAAAGGCAGTAAAACCTCTTAGATCTGACTTTGATCTCTGTAAGATGGAGGCTAGCAGTAAGTTCTGACAGATAGGGCAATGAGTCTATGGGCATGTCTAAGCAGGAATTGTTTAGATCTGAAAGTATTTTAAAAGTCCTTGGTTTATGAATAATGTTGAGGTGGCTTTTGTTAGATCTGAAAAGATTTATTAGTCCTTGGTTTAAGAACAATATATTTCGAGGTGGCTTTATACAGATCTGGAATAACTATGTATGATTAAACCTATATGAGTAAATTAGAAAATAATTGTTAATTCAAGTTCAATATTTATATTTCTAACTAACCAGGTGATGGTGATGATACTAATGGGTGAGGAAGACTTGTCTATTATTATGTTGCGATCTTTTTCTTCTCGCCTTTCCTTTAAGTCTTCTCAACCCTTATCCTCTTCTCGCAATGAAAATCAATCTCAATCTTTTTCCAAAAAAGTCTTCAAAGAAGAAATTCGATTTGAAGACATCAATCAAGATTTAGACAATTGGGAAATCCCTAAAATCAAAAATGAAGATCTTTACAAAACAAAAGGTTTTTATTCCAGTAGAAACACTTACGTGATTAAAACTGCTGAACAAAAATACAAAATTCAAAAAGATGATGAAAAAATTCATCTGCTTTCTGAGAAAAGCATCAATGAACACAAAGCCAAAAATTACAATTATCTGCACATAGGAAATGTCCATGTAGGAATGAAACCCCTTACTAGAGGATCTTTAGATGTTGCTGTTCTTCTCTGTTTAAGAGACAAAAGACACAATCGATTTCAATATTCCCTCTTAGGTACAGTTGAATCTAGCCTAAGTCACAGACCAATCTTTTTCAATTGCTTTCCGGATCTAACTGTTAGTATGGATGACAAAATATTCTTGATGTTTTGTATCTAAATGCCAAACTCCATGGGTATGATATGAAGGAAGGATCTATACCCATTACCTTGATTTATAGGATTCAATACAAAGTTATGAATTCTATTAGGTCCAATTTTCTCAAAACCAATTGTGACAAACGCGGAGAAACAACTTTGTTTCTCACCGACAATAGTAAAGCCAATATCATTGTACCCAAAACAATTCAGTGGAGTGATATTACACTCCCAGACACATGGTCAATAGAAAAGGCAACACCGGCCTTACCAACTGTCATCTCCGAATTTCAAGATATAGTTCAACATAGAACTGGTCAAGTAGACTTAGTTTTCAATAGGAGAAATTCCTTTTCTCACTCTAGATCTATTAGATCTACCAACGATTTTCAATCTGCCATGTCAAGAAGATCTTTTTCAATCTCCAGATCTCTCCCAATAGATCAACCTGAGACTTCTCATGATGGATCAACAATTCACTTACAAGGATTTGAAACCACAACCCCTGTAAGAACTTCATACCGAAAAGATGAAGAAGACCGAAATTCCATCCAATCTCCAACATATTCTTCCCTTAATGAACCTTATGATATTAATGTTATATCATCTGAGTTTGTTATTGACAAACAATCTCTTAGAAAAGAATTCTATTCTGAGGAATGGACTCCTCACAGAAAATGGTTCTTTAAGCATTATCAAGGAACCGAAAGAAAGAAAATTCTAGAAATTTTTATTTTTTCCTAGAGCAAGTCTAATTCAACATCTCATTCTTTGATTAGTTCAATGCCTATACTATTAGGAAGAAAAATCAATTATCCTTATAAAAATCAATTGATAGGTAGTAAGACTTTAGATGTCATTACGGAGTGGCATCTAAGAGATGGACAAGTAGTCCATTTTGATCTTCCTCCCAATGCAACTTTTACTCTTAAGAGTAAAGATCAAAACAATCATTTATGGCTTCTCCTTTCAAAACCAAAAATGAAGAAGGCCCAATATCTACCAAATATATCAAAGATCTCATGGAACAATCCAATTACACCAATAAGTATCTTCAAGCCTTAGGGGAAACTAGAATAAAAGAGAAACAAAAGGACAAAGCCCCTCTTGATTCCTCCAAAGTTTATAAGCCATCATCTTCTACCCAAATAGAAAAGCGCTTGTTTAATCCGTATAGGATTTCAAAACAACTCAAGAAAACCTTACAACTTTCTAATCCTAGAAAGCAGATCAAGAAGGAAATTGAAGAAGCCAGTGATGAACTTCTTACCAAGATCAATCAACAATTACAACTTTACAAGATAGTTATTCCTGAATCATCTATAACTCCACCTCCCATAGGTTCATCTAGGAATCAATCTATCAATATGTTAGGTAATTCTTCTTCTGTCTGCTCAGAAGAAACCAATTCTGATATTAATCAAGAGACTAATATTAATCCGGTCATAACTGGGCCAAAGCTCAATTGGAAAAATCCAACCAAACTTTATTATCCTAGAGCTACAGCTCCAGATCTTCTTTTAGAAGAAAAAGAATCCAATTTTAAGAGTTTTAGTGCCAACAACGTCTATGAATGGTATATAGATGGAGAAAATGAATATGGTATCACCAAAATTCTCCAAAATATGACCATGGTAGCCACTGCATATGAAACCTCAAATGATTGTCCAGAAACCATGATAGTAGAAATTCTAGTTGCAGGTTTCTGTGGCCAACTCAAATGATGGTGGGATAATTATCTCACTGAAGATGAGAAACATTCAATTCTTAGCGCCATCAAATTAGATCCTGATGGTACTCCAATCTTAGAAAATGGTGTTAGCATCCCAGATGCTGTCAATACCTTAATTTTTACAATAGCTTAACATTTTATTGGAGATCCTTCTTTAATTAAAGATCGATCTGTAGAGGTATTATGCAATCTGAGGTGTAAATCTTTAGGAGATTTTAGATGGTATAAGGATGCCTTCTTAACTAGAGTTTACACTAGAAAAGACAACCAACAAGCAATTTGGAAAGAAAAATTCTTAGCTGGTCTTCCCAAATCCCTTGGCGACAAAGTTAGAGAAAAACTTAGGAGCCAAAACCCCAATTCAGAAATTCCTTATGAGCAATTAAGCTATGGACAGTTAATTGCCATAATCCAAAAGGTTGCTCTTAAGATTTGTCAAGATGACAAGATCCAGCAGCAATTAGCAAAAGAAAAAGCCCAAACCTGTAGGGACTTAGGGACTTTCTGTGAACAATTTGGCTTACCTTGTGCTAAGAAACCTAGGTATAAGCCCAAACCAAAACACCATTATGGTCCTCCCAAACCTCAATATTACAGAAAAAAGCATTTTGGTAAACCTAAGCCAGAACCTAGAAATCAATCTACTAAGCCTTATTAGAAACATATTTCTCATACCAAACCCAAAGACAAAATAGTCTGCTACAAATGTGGTAAACCTGGCCACATTAGTAGATATGGTAGGTTAAAAGGTAGGATCAAAGCCTTAAACCTAGACCAAGATGTTGAGGATAAGATTAATAATTTATTAGTTGAATCCTCTCAGGAAGAAGATTCTTCTGAAGAATCCTCTGATCAATTTTCTGAAAACCTCAATCAAATTCAAGATGACGATTTATCTGAATCTTCTTGTCAGGTCAATGTCTTAACTAAGGAGCAAGATCTCCTTTTTGAAGCCATTAATGCCATTCTTGACCCTAAAGAAAAAATGAAATATTTAGAGAAATTAAAATCCTCTTTAGTAACTAGACCTTCTAAGAGTCCTATAGTTACTAACAAGTTTAATCTCAAAGATACTTTCAAACGTCTTGAAAAAGCCAGTGTCAAACATGTTACTATTGAAGATCTCCAATTTGAAATCAACAATCTGAAAATTGAGATTAGAGATTTGAAACAAAAACAAATGAGCATCAGTCCATCCAAGATCAATGGCAAAACAATTATGATTCATCCTCTGAAACAGCTCAATCTGAAGCTTCGGCTTCTACTTCTAAAAAAGAAGAAAATCAGTTTGACATAGTTGATGATTTTTTAGGATTAATCAATTATGTTAAAATTCAAAAGCTTTTTATAAATATCAAAATAATCATTAATGAATTTGTTCTTGAAACTACAGCCCTATTTGACACAGGAGCTGATTCAAACTGTATCTTAGAAGGGTTAATTCCCACTAAGTATTTTGAAAAAATCTCAAAACAACTTAGTGCTGCTAATGGTTCTAAGTTGAAAATCAATTAGAAATTGTCTTCTGCTATAATTGAAAACCAAAGTTTAAAGATTGAAACATCTTTTCTTTTGGTCAAAAATTTAAAGAACATAGTAATTTTGGGAGCACCGTTCATCAGATTACTTTTCCCTTATCAAACTACTGAAGATGGGATTATTACCCAACATTTGGGACAACCTGTTATTTTCAAATTTTTGAAAAAACCCATCATCAGAGATTTGAATTCAATTTCTTACAAACAGAACCAAATCAATTTTCTTAAAGAAGAAATTTCTTTCAAAAACATAGAAAACCAATTACAACAATCTAGTACTCAGCAAAGGATTAATAATCTTTTCAGTGAAATTCAAACTTCCATTTGTTCGGAGTTACCTAATGCTTAGGAAATAACATATTGTTGAACTTCTTTATGAAAAAGATTTTCAAGAAAAACAAATCCCAACAAAAGCTAGGCCAATTCAAATGAATGAAGAACTTCTCCAATTTTAACAGAAAGAAATCAAAGATTTAATAGACAAAGGATTAATTCACAAGAGTAAAAGTCCTTGGTCTTGTTCTGCTTTTTATTTTAATAAACAAGCTGAAATTAAAAGAGGAACACTTAGGCTTGTTGTCAATTACAAACCGCTTAATCAAGCACTCTGCTGGATTAGGTACCCAATTCCCAATAAAAAAGACCTTCTGAATCGTCTACACAATGTAAAAATCTTTTCAAAATTTGACATGAAATTTGGATTTTGGCAAATCCAAATTAACGAAGAGGACAGATACAAAACTCCTTTTACTGTCCCTTTTGGTCAATATGAATGGAATGTCATGTCATTCGGCTTAAAAAATGCCCCTTCAGAATTTCAAAGAATAATTAATGAAATTTTCAATCCTTATTCTAAATTTACTATTGTATACATTGATGATGTATTAATATTTTCTCAATCTATTGACCAACATTTCAAATACATTAACATTTTTATTTCCATTATAAAAAGAAAGGGTCTTGATGTTTCCAAAACAAAATTTAATTTATTCCAAAATAAGATCAGATTTTTTGGTCTCAATATTTATCAAGGAACTATTGTTCCTATCAATTCTGTCATTCAATTTATGAACAACTTTCCTAATCAATTTATTGTTTTATCATTTGCTAAACTTCAATCTGAATTTTCAAAACAATCCACTGGTTTATTTCCAGAATACTGACCTTTACTTTGCAGGACAGAATGACTCAATTCATTGAAGCAATTGAGAATTCAAGAATGAAGTTTGAAAAATATAAACTTCCAATACTTCCAGCGGATTCTAATGAAGGTTTTCTTCCTCGCAGGGGAATTAACCTTGACCAGATCCAAAAATGTATTTTAGATAACCTTTGGATATCTAAAGATACAAAAAGCAAGCTCAACAGCCTAAACTCACTTGCAGTTTATTCTCAAAAAATTGAGCAAAAACCTTTAACTAAAGCATTTACATGTTATGCTTTGACCAAAGGTAACAATCCTGGTTTTTATCTTGATTTCAATTATATTAAGAAAAATATTCACAATTTCAAAAATCCTATTTTCAAAGGTTTTTACAATTACAAACATGCCTTCAATTATTTAAAACAAAAAGTTGGAATCAATTTCTTCATTGATCCAAATTTTCAAGAAAAGAGTTTTCAAAATCTCAAACTCAAGGATAAGGTCATTGACCTCCTTGAGAAAAATATATCCTCTCATAAAATTCAAACACTGTCTAGTGAGGATGAGTGTTTAATTCGAGAGATTCAAACACTTGAAGCCATTAACAAAACACTGTCTAGGGAGAATGAGTGTTTAAGGAAAAAAGCTTCAAAATCATTTGAAGATCTCCAAAGGAAATTAATTCTCCAAACATCTCCAATTATTGGTGAATTAACCAAACAAGTGGATTACGAAGTTAACTTTTTAATCCAAAATAAATTAAAAGACTCAATTTTCCAAGGCTTTGTCAATGCCCAAAACTTTGGGATATTTCTGAAGGAAACATTAAGGTTTAAGGAATCTATGTTTGCCAACCATTAGGTCATGTCAATCTTCCTTCCAGTCAACCAGAAGATGGTGAAGACAGACAGTGCGCCTTTACTCGAATTCTAAAGGCCAGAATTAGTCTTCCTTTTTATTTACCAATTCAATACAAAGGAAAACAATATACAATCTGGACTTAGTTAGATTTGGGAATGTTAGATCAATTTTGGACTAACAATTCTTCTCATTTAGTCTTTGGACCAGAAAAACTTTATTTGCTTGCAGCAACAATTATTCAGGGAACTGGAAGGATTACTTTCAAAGTTAAGTCATCACTTCCTTCTAACAATGGTCTCTCTCCAATTTTTGCCAACCATCATTTTATTGCTAGTGCTGCCTCCTTTTTACCACATCTCAGCTGGCCAGTACAAAGCAGAGCATTTATCAATTCCTAGTGGTTAAGAAAGGAATTAATTGGACAAGAATTTCTTCCACCCACAGGATGGACCAATTTAAAGCTAATAGGAGAATCTCCTATTTACAAATTATGGGCATTTAATGAATGTTTACCAACAGAAATTACTATGCCTTTCCCAAATTCTCATTCTTCGTTGTTTGAGGACTTCAAATTTGAAGAATACTTCGAAGAAGACTCAGATGATGAAGTAGACCTTGATGATGTCGAAATTCACAATTTTGAAAACAGAATGGAGCCATAGGACTCCAGTAAAGACTGTTTTGGAATCAATTCTCCCGTCAATCCACCTAATGAACAGCAGACTGTTGGGCAATCAATCATTCTGACAGAAGACTAAAATTTCAATTATTGTACAATTTTACTATTTGACACTGTAACAAATTTGACTTTTTATTGTAGCCAATAGTTCCAATTTGTGCCGGTAACATACCGGAACTGTAGAAATAGTTCAATTTCAATTTCTTTAAATAGGGTGCTTAGGCTTCATTGTTAGGCACCTTTCGAATTCACCCTTTAGTTTACCTTTCAATACGCAGTCTAGTGAAAAGTTAGAGAGAGGTGCTCTGAGCTTGTAAGCCTTTCTCTTTTCTTCTTCTTCCTGTTTACAATTTGTTCATCAATCTTTGTAATTTCAATCTTATGTTTATATAAACAATCTTTTGTTTCATTTCAAGTTTATGGTCGTTTCTACCTCCTAATCTTGTTTGCATTTATTTTCTGCATTTTATTTCTGTCTTTATAATTTTATATATGTGCTGAGCAATCCGTCTGCTTCCTATTTTTCATTCCCTTTCTCCCATTTAGCTCTTCGTTCTGTTCCCGACCCCCTCTTTATCTAAAATACATTTTTGGATCTGGTCAAGTTTAATTCCCCTGGGAGGAAGAAAACCTTCATTAGAATCCGCTGGAAGTATTGGAAGTTTATATTTTCCAAACTTCATTCTTGAATTCTCAATTGCTTCAATGAATTGAGCCATTCTGTCTTGCAAACTAAAGGTCAGTATTCTTGGAAATAAACCAGTGGATTGTTTTGAAAATTCAAATTGAAGTTTAGCAAATGATAAAACAATAAATTGATTAGGAAACTTGTTCATAAATTGAATGACAGAATTGATAGGAACAATAGTTCCTTGATAAATATTGAAACCAAAAAATCTGATCTTATTTTGGAATAAATTAAATTTTGTTTTGGAAACATCAAGACTATTTCTTTTTATAATGGAAATAAAAATGTTAATGTATTTGAAATGTTGATCAATAGATTGAAAAAATATTAAAACATCATCAATAATATAAACAATTGCAAATTTAGAATAAGAACTGAAGATTTCATTCATTATTCTTAGGAATTCAGAAGAAGCATATTTTTTATTGGGGATACTTGATCCAGCAAAGTGCCTGATTAAGAGTTTTGTAATTGATAACAAGCTTAGGTGTCCCTCTTTCAATTTCAGCTTGTTTATTGACATAAAAAACAGAATAAGACCAAGGACTTTTACTCTTGCGAATTAATCCTTTGTCTAATAAATCTTTGATTTTTTTTTCTGGCAAAATTGGAAAAGTTCGTCATTCATTCGAATTAGTCTAGCTTTTGTTAGGATTTGTTTTTCTTGAAAATCTTTTTGATAAGGAAGTTCAACAATATGTTGTTTCTTTTCCCAAAAAGCATTAGGTAAATCCGAACAAATGAAAGTTTGAATTTGACTCAAAAGATTGTTAATCCTTTCCTGAGTACTAGATTGTTGTAATTGGTTTTCTATGTTTTTGAAAGAAATTTGTTCTTTAAGAAAATTGATTTGGTTCTGTTTGTAAGAAATTGGATTCAAATCTTTGATGATGGGTTTTTTCAAAAATTTGAAAATAACAGGTTGTCTCAAATGTTGGGTAATAATCTCATCTTCAGTAGTTTTATAAGGGAAAAGTAATCTGATGAACGGTGTTCCCAAAATTACTTTGTTCCTTAAATTTTTGACCAAAAGAAAAGATGTTTCAATCTTTAAACTTTGGTTTTCAATTATAGGAGAAGACAATTTGTAATTGATTTTCAACTTTGAACCATTAGCACCACTAAGTTATTCTGACGTTTTTTCAAAATACTTAGTGGGAATTAACCCTTCTAAGATACAGTTTGAATCAGCTCCTGTGTCAAATAGGGCTGTAGTTTCAAGAACAAATTCATTAATGATAATTTTGATATTTATAAAAAGCTTTTGAATTTTAACATAATTGATTAATCCTAAAATATCATCAACTATGTCAAACTAACTTTCTTCTTTTTTAGAAGTAGAAGCCGAAGCTTCAGATTGAGCTGTTTCAGAGGATGAATCATAATTTTTTTGCCATTGATCTAGGATGGACTGGTGCTCAGTTTGTTTTTGTTTCAAATCTCTAATCTCAATTTTCAGATTGTTGATTTCAAATTAGAGATCTTGAATAGTAACAGGTTTGACACTGGCTTTTTCAAGACGTTTGAAAATATCTTTGAGATTGAACTTGTTAGTAACTATAGGACTCTTAGAAGGTCTAGTAACTAAAGAGGATTTTAATTTCTCTAAATATTTCATTTTTTCTTGAGGGTCAGGAATGGCATTAATGGCTTTAAAAAGGAGATCTTGCTCCTTAGTTAAGATATTGACCTGACAAGAAGATTTAGATAAATGGTCATCTTGAATTTGATTGAGGTTTTCAGAAAATTGATCAGAGGATTCTTCAGAAGAATCTTTTTCCTGAGAGGATTCAATTAATAAATTATTAATCTTATCCTCAACATCTTGGTCTAGGTTTAAGGCTTTGATCCTACCTTTTAACCTACAATATCTACTAATGTGGCCAAGTTTACCACATTTGTAGTAGACTATTTTGTCTTTGGGTTTGGTATGAGAATTATGTTTCTCATAAGGCTTGGTAGATTGATTTCAAGGTTCTGGCTTAGGTTTACCGAAACGCTTTCTTCTGTAATATTGAGGTCTGGGAGGATCATAATGGTGTTTTGGTTTGGGCTTAGACGTAGGTTTCTTAGCACAAGGTAAGCCAAATTGTTCACAGAAAGTCCCTAAGTCCCTACGGGTTTGGGCTTTTCTTTTGCTAATTGATGCTGGATCTTGTCATCTTGACAAATCTTAAGAGCAACCTTTTGGATTATGGCAATTAATTATCCATAGCTTAATTGCTCATAAGGAATTTCTGAATTGGGGTTTTGGCTCCTAAGTTTTTCTCTAACTTTGTCACCAAGGGATTTGGGAAACCAGCTAAGAATTTTTCTTTCCAAAATGTTTGTTGGCTGTCTTCTCTAGTGTAAATTCTAGTTAAGAAGGTATCCTTATACCATCTAAAATCTCCTAAAGATTTACACCTCAGATTGGATAATAGCTCTACAGATCGATCTTTAATTAAAGAAGGATCTCTAATAAAATGTTGAGCTATTGTAAAAATTAAGGTATTGACAGCATCTGGGATGCTAACACCATTTTCTAAGATTGGAGTACCATCAGGATCTAATTTGATGGCACTAAGAATTGAATGTTTCTCATCTTCAGTGAGATAATTATCCCACCATCTTTTGAGTTGGCCACAGAAACCTGCAACTAGAATTTCTACTATCATGGTTTCTGGACAATCATTTGAGGTTTCATATGCAGCGGCTACCATGGTCATATTTTGGAGAATTTTGGTGATACCATATTCATTTTCTCCATCTATATTCCATTCATAGACGTTGTTGGCACTAAAACTCTTAAAATTGGATTCTTTTTCTTCTAAAAGAAGATCTGGAGCTGTAGCTCTAGGATAATAAAGTTTGGTTGGATTTTTTCAATTGAGCTTTGGGCCAGTTATGACCGGATTAATATTAGTCTCTTGATTAATATCAGAATTAGTTTCTTCTGAGCAGACAGAAGAAGAATTACCTAACATATTGATAGATTGATTCCTAGATGAACCTATGGGAGGTGGAGTTATAGATGATTCAGGAATAACTATCTTGTAAAGTTGTAATTGTTGATTGATCTTGGTAAGAAGTCCATCACTGGCTTCTTCAATTTCCTTCTTGATCTGCTTTCTAGGATTAGAAAGCTGTAAGGTTTTCTTGAGTTGTTTTGAAATCCTATACGGATTAAACAAGCGCTTTTCTATTTGGGTAGAAGATGATGGCTTATAAACTTTGGAGGAATCAAGAGGGGCTTTGTCCTTTTGTTTCTCTTTTCCTCTAGTTTCCCCTAAGGCTTGAAGATACTTATTGGTGTAATTGGATTGTTCCATGAGATCTTTGATATATTTGGTAGATATTGGGCCTTCTTCATTTCTGGTTTTGAAAGGAAAAGCCATAAAATGATTGTTTTGATCTTTACTCTTAAGAGTAAAAGTTGCATTAGGAGGAAGATCAGAATGTACTAGTTGTCCATCTCTTAGATGCCACTCCGTAATGACATCTAAAGTCTTACTACCTATCAATTGATTTTTAAAAGGATAATTTATTTTCTTCCTAATAGCATAGGCATTGAACCAATCAAAGAATGGGACGTTGAATTGGACTTGCTCTAGGAAAAAAATAAATTTTTTCTTGAATTTTCTTTCTTTTGGTTCCTTGATAATGCTTGAAGAGCCATTCTCTGTGAGGAGTCCATTCCTCAGAATAGAATTCTTTTCTAAGAGATTGTTTGTCAATAACAAACTCAGATGATATAACATTAATATCATAAGGTTCATTAAGGGAAGAATATGTTGGAGATTGGATGGATTTTTGGTCTTCTTCATCTTTTTGGTATGAAGTTCTTACAAGGGTTGTGGTTTCAAATCCTTGTAAGTGAATTGTTGATCCATCATGAGAAGTCTCAAGTTGATCTATTGGGAGAGATCTGGGAAGAGATCAGGAGATTGAAAAAGATCTTCTTGACATGGCAGATTGAAAATCGTTGGTAGATCTAATAGATCTAGAGTGAGAAAAGGAATTTCTCCTATTGAAAACTAAGTCTACTTGGCCAGTTCTATGTTGAACTATATCTTGAAATTTGGGGATGACAGTTGGTAAGGCCGGTGTTTCCTTTTCTATTGACCAAGTGTCTGGGAGTGTAATATCACTCCACTGCATTGTTTTGGGTACAATGATATTGGCTTTACTATTGTCGGTGAGAAACAAAGTTGTTTCTCCATGTTTGTCACAATTGGTACCTTTTATTGGATCCTATAAATCAAGGTAATTGGTATAGATCCTTCCTTCATATTATACCCATGGAGTTTGATGGTTAGATACAAAACATCAAGAATATTTTTGTCATCCAGACTAACAATTGGATCCAGAATGCAATTGAAAAAGATTGGTCCGTGACTTAAGCTAGATTCAACTGTACCTAAGAAGGAATCTTGAAATCGATTGTGTCTTGTGTCCCTTAAACAGAGAAGAACAACAACATCTAAAGATCCTCTAGTAAAGGGTTTCATTCCTACTTGGACACTTCCTATGTGCAGATAATTGTAATTTTTGGCTTTGTGTTCATTGATGCTTTTCTCATAAAGCAGGTGAATTTCTTCATCATCTTTTTGAATTTTGTATTTTTGTTCAGCAGTTTTACTGAAATAAAAACCTTTTGTTTTGTAAAGATCTTCATCTTTGATTTTAGGGATTTCCCAATTGTCTAAATCTTGATTGATGTCTTCAAATCGAATTTCTTCTTTGAAGACTTTTTTGGAAAAAGATTGAGATTGATTTTCATTGGGAGAAGAGGATGAGGGTTGAGAAGACTTAAAGGAAAGGCGAGAAGAAAAAGATCGCAACATAATAATAGACAAGTCTTCCTCACCCATTAGTATCATTACCATCACCTGGTTAGTTAGAAATATAAATATTGAACTTGAATTAACAATTATTTTCTAATTTACTCATATAGGTTTAATCATACATATTTATTCCAGATTTGTATAAAGCCACCTCGAAATGTATTGTTCTTAAACCAAGGACTAATAAATCTTTTCAGATCTAACAAAAGCCACCTCAACATTATTCATAAACCAAGGACTTTTAAAATACTTTTAGATCTAAACAATTCCTGCTTAGACATGACCATAGACTCACTGCCCTATCCGTCGGGACTTACTGCTAGCCTCCATCTTACAAAGATCAAAGTCAGATCTAAAAGGTTTTACTGCCTTTTGATAAATCCATATAATAACAATTTTTCAGTAAATGAATAAGAGGTCGAGTACTACCAGTAAATCTGTAAAGTTTTAACTCCTTTACATAAAACTTTAAACAACATAATTTAAGTTAAGAACAATACGTTTGAGTACTACCAT
The DNA here is from genome assembly GCA_037113605.1 of Calophaca sinica. NCBI lineage: Eukaryota > Viridiplantae > Streptophyta > Magnoliopsida > Fabales > Fabaceae > Calophaca > Calophaca sinica. The sequence goes on along the minus strand of CM073732.1, from coordinate 87,474,545 downwards.
CAGATCGAAACTTTAACATGATTAAGCATGACAAGTATCTCAGAGAAATAATCCAGAATTCAAGCACAATATCACATTCCTACTTCCCCATCAGGCTCTGATACCAAGAGGCTTTGAGTAATATATATGATTAATTGGAAAATTAGTTAAATTTCAATGGACTAGGAATATTTATTCAAGTTCATAGGGTGACTGGAAGTGTAACTAATGCGAGCTTAGGAATAAGGGAAGTTTTATGAAACTCTACTGGAAAGTGACTGGAAAGCATATTACATTTACATTATGCGCCCAAGTGCTATAGCATGTCGTAGCATATCTGACCCTGTTTGAGGATTTACCAGGAATTTACATCCCTATATTTACCCATCAACTTTTACCACATCCTTCTAAGCATTTTTACTATCATTAATCACTTTTAAAGTTTCCTACCAAAATAGTCAAGTTCTGGGCGATTAGCCAAAGCTGACTCAAGACGAGGTGAAGTATGGAGTGAAGTAGATATGATTCGTCCCTCCTATATAGCAGGAGTGATGTCCTGGGCCTCTCGATAGAGTGAGACACGAGAAATGGTTGACTATGCTGAAATGGGCCAATATGAGATATTGGATCTGTTGTACACGTCTACCCGCGGATCAAGGAACTGATGATTGGACTTAAATGGGATGACACATATTATGCCTCATGTTCAATCATGAGATAAGGAATAAGGGACATGACTATCACAATTATGTTGGTCACTGAAAGGTTAAAACCGAATCATCAACTTTCTCATGTGCTGAATACCAGTGATTCGCATTGCTAGATATCTATCTCTGTTTACAATATTTAATATTATATTGAATATAAGATACTCTCTCTGGTCCTTGTTATAAGAAACAAAAAGGGTCATTTTTTTTGTCCTAATTTATAAGAAACAAACATCAACTTTCATATGCATTACATGCCTAATTTCCATTTATACCCTTATTTATAGTGAGATTTATATTAATGAGATACACTTATTTCCTATGCAAGTGGGTTGGTTCAAAGAAATGGGTATTTTTGGAACAAATTTAAATCTTTAGGAGTATTAATTAAAACAAACTATTTTGAATGCTTTTCTTTGGTCTGTGTGAATTAGGGTTTTGTTCCTTATAATACGGACCGGAGAGAGTATTAATATAATATTTAATATTGTTGTCAGTCCAGTGAAAACCTATAGGGTCACATATAAAGTAATTATTTTGAACAGTTATTTAACTTAAATATGATTTAATCAAGAGTTGGTTAAATGGGATTTAATTATTTGACAATAGATTTAATTAAACCCGATTTAATTAAATAGACACTGACTGAACTTCATAAGGGGTGGGGGAGCCAACCTATAAATAGGTGTGTGTGTTCTCCTCATTATACACTTGATGAATGATGCAGTGGCATTCTCCCTTAGTCAGCTTGCACTGACGCTCCACTCAAGATGTTGCTCGAGTGGGCTGAGAAGAGGCGCTATAGCTTCGGTGTTTGGTGATCGTAAAACACGTTTTAAGGGTAAACTCTAAACCATCTAGTCATTCTTGTGTATGTGCGAGATCTTGGACAATCAGGGGACTTTTCCAATCAAGGTTTATGGAAAATAAATTTTGAAATGATACCTTGAATCCCCAACAGTAACCATTACCAATCCTCGTCGGAAGGTCTACTCATACTTTATTACTTGTCACGATTGTGTATACTTGCACATTTCACACAAATCACACAACAAGTTTTTGGCACCATTGTCGGGGATTAAATGATAAAAATTCACATGAGATCTTAGAACCACTAGAGTAGCCAAACTATGCAAACCAGAAGTTATAGCCAGCACTCACTAGTGCGAAAAACGGATTCTACGATGGCTTTTTTAATCGGTTAATGGAGTAACTAATGGAAAAAGAGACGCAATGGCATTTTTGTAATTAACGCGATATTTTTTACATCGATTGCCCGATTAACCGATTTAAAAACTATTTTTAACATTGGTTAGATATTGAACCGATCTAGAAACCCACTTTTAACATCGGTTGTTATTTCAACCGATTTAGAAAGTTAGTAAGATTAACTTACACTCCTCTTTGAGACGACCCCGTCCCATTTTCCCAAATTCTCAAGTCCATAATTCTTAAGCATATTTAAATGATAGTAGTAATGTAAAAATGAAAATAATATAAAATATATTGTTGCATGCGGAAGTGTACAAGTGTATCTAAAAGCACCCATCCGTAGGGCCCCAGCTATACAGTGTGTGTATAGTGATAGTAGTATACAATTACTAAGTAAACAGTAACTCGGACTTCCCATCTACTGACTCTAATTCACTAGCTGTCGATCAACTCAAACGATCTTATCACAGAAAATCGCCTGGCACTGCTAAGACCCATAGACAAATACATGCAAAACAAGAAATAAAACGGGAGATAAGAACACACTATATGCACTATTAAACGGGAAAGCAAGGTTAGAACTTATGAATAAAAAGGCAAGCATATGCAAGTAGATCAACCGCTCTCACCCTCATGCACCTAGGATTCTATATGCCTACGTGGCCACACAACAATAATCAGCAGCAATGGCTCCACCTTAGCCTTTGTAGTTATAGCTACCTCCCATCAGCCTGTGATGGGCAGGTTAAGTCAGTTGTCCATCCACATATCCCGCTCATTGTACCCCTGAGAGTGCATCCCTGCTCCCTAACTTTGGCGATAGGAACAGGTGTTGGGGCGGCACTCGGGATCGTCACTATGGATAGTGATACAACAGTACCCCATCAGGATGACCAGGCACTCCAGCGTCCCGGCACAATGGCGACCAAACTATTGGTCACCTGTAAACTTTGTCGGACCCAGACTATCCTTAAGGATCGGCGTGTCCTGTACTGACTGTATCGTACCTGCACTCTGGTACCTAACCTCGTATGACAGCCTATGCTTATGGCGGTGGATTACAACTATGCATATGAAACCTCACCACGTGATGTTTTTAGTTTTATAATATAACATCTCAATTCAGTACTTATCAGCTTGTTATAGATAAACAGCTCAGCCAATCTTAGGACAATCATCTATCATCATCTAACACATCAATCAACATGAGGGCTAAAGTATAACAATGAGTATACAACATCAGCATAATCATGACTACTGGCATACACAGCACAACATCAATTAACAACCATCCTCAATCAATATATGGATTAATCCTAATGTCACTCAGGTGACCTGCTATTGACATGTTATCAATCAGCACACCAGCAGTCACACATAACCATAAAGCAATCATAAGTCATCTATCCTAGGGTTTTCACACATCAGACAAATTATTCCAATGGTTGATAGACTAGCGATAACTACCATAAGCTACCGCAGGTCACAACCCCTCTCCTGAGATGTTGTTGTTATCAACCGCTAGTAGGGCTTGGGTCACCCTACACCTAATTATACACTTATTCTAATCATACAATCCCTAGTAGATAGGGTTCAAATCTCCTACCTGGATAGAAGACTGTTGCAGTTACTGCTGCCACCTGCGCCTTCGAGCTTGCTACTTGTACCCCCATGCAGCTACTACTCACATCCTCGGGCAACTGCTACTGACATTCCCCTTTGAGGGTTCCCATTAAGAGTTTTCTGGTGCACAGGATCCTCTCTCTTGAGGCAAGTGCAGAGCATACTTACTTCTTAGATAGAATTTTGGAGAGGGAACTCCTAGAGAGAGAAAATCTAGAGAGTAAAGGGGAACTGAGGAAGGGGTGAGGAGGAATGAGAATGAGAGGTGCTATTTATAGGGGTGGTTCATGACTTGCTTTCCAAGTTTACTTGGTCCCGAAGTTTACTTGGTTTGCAAGTTTACTTGCTTCCCAAGTTACTTAGCCTTTAAGTTTACTTGGCCTGCAAGTTTCCCAAACTACTACTCGCACCCCCTGTACTACTACTTGCACCCCCTGCACTACTACTTCATCCCTTTCTTTTCCATTGAGGACTTCCTACTAAGAGCTTTCTGATGCACATGATCATCATTCGAGGCAAGTGCAGAGCATATTTGCTCTTTAGAGGAAGTTCTTAGAGAGGAAGAGAAGAGGATTTAGTGCAAATGGAAATGAAGGGGTGAACACCTATTTATAGGTGATGTTTCCCCCATCGCGTCGCAACGGTCTCTGTGTAAGTACTGTCGCGTCACGATGGTGCCCGTACCTTTACAGGTGTCGTAGTTTGAATGGAGACAGGTGCCAGATATCATCACGTCGTGATGGTTCCCTCTCATAGGTGCCGTCGCATCGCGATGGTATCTATTGGAAAATATCTAATTTTTCTTCTTCTAGAAGCTTTTAGGGGATTCCATACCCTCCCAAGGGTGTTTTCATCCTTTTTAGGGTTTCTAGAACTTTACTAAGGTTTATGGGCCCCACTTAAGCCATTTTTATCCCTAATCAAGGTTTTTAAAACCCATTTATCACTTCTAATGTCAACTTAAAATATTAGTCGAGATTATTTGAAAAACGGGATATCACACCCTTCCCCATCATTTCTTTATTATGCGAACTAAGAATTGAAAAGCCTTTGGACCCTAGTCTATCCCCCCGTCTATGTGGTCGACCTCATCTCTCCTGCCACTGTCCGCCCCTGTTCCCGTCGTTTTGCTTTACTGCATTGTCACCCTCACTTTACTGCGTTGTTGTCTGGTTTACTGCGGCATTGTCTTCCTTATTCCCTTCGAAAGGTAAACATCTTCATCTCTCTCATTCGGTTCTATTTGAAATGTAGAACCCTAAAATGATGGCCCTCTCGACTATTGGATCTACACTCCACCTCCGGTTGGAATCTACCATACTTACCTTGCTCAGTTGCTCAAACGTGTTGTTGTCTTCTTTGTCCAACAGGTAGCTTTGTTCTTCCTTTTTTTTTTGTTCTGCCATTTTCTTTGTTATTATTCTGGAATTTGATGGATTTGGGTGTCTGAACATTGTACTAATTTGAGGTTCTTTGTTCTGCCATTTAGGAAATGCGGTGTGTGGCACAATTTTGGTTTTTGGCGTGTTTTTACTTTTGTAGATAGAGCTTGTGTTTGTTGTTAAATGTTAACAAGTTTGATTATAAAGGTGTGTTAACACTAGTGCAAAAATTGGATTTTACGTCAGCCTATTACATCTGTTAGTAGCGTAACCAATTCAAAAAGAAATGCGGTGGCATTTTTGAAATTAATTGAAACCTTTTTACATTGGTTGGTTTTTAACCGATATAAAAAAGCGATTTCTAGATCGGTTAAAATTTCAACCGATATAAAACATGAGTTACAAAACCTTTTTACATCGATTGCAATTATAATCGATATAGAAACTGCATTTCTATATCAGTTAAAATTACAACCGATGTAAAAAGACTTTTAATAATCCGAGTTTCATCGCAGAACCCTTGTTTTCTCTTACCCCCCCCCCCTTTTCTCTCCCTATCACTCTTTCCCTGTTCGCACATGTCACCGTCCATTCTTCTCGTTCCCTTTCACTCTCTCCCTATCACAACCGTTGTTCGCCACTGTCTGTTCTCCACCGTCTCACTGTTCGCTACTCTCACGCATGCACTCTTAGTGATTCACTGTTCGCGATTCATTCTGATTATCTGTTTGCGATTTTATCTCCAATTCACGACTCGCGATCCTCTCTTCATTCTCCATCAAGCTTCAAGGTACTAATCCCTTCTTTTATCCTTGTATATTTTCAGAGTTCATTGCGTGTATATTTTCAAAGCTAGGTTGGTAGGGTTTTTTGTGGTTGGTTTTCACTCGAAGAAAGCCTAGTATACCAGCAGAATGCTTGTATGATTTATTTTAGAAGGCTTGTATTTTCTGTTTTTGTGTAATCTATATTATAGGACTATTTTGATCTTAGTTTCAGCATGTTGTCCTGTTGAATTTGCTGCCTTTAAAGTTTGGGATGTGTATCTATTTCTCACAGGAAAATATTCCTGTTTGTTCATTGCTTCATGGTACTGGGGTCATCACTGTTCATGGTATTGAAGTACCATACCGATCAATTTTCCTGAAAGTTAAGAATAATAACAACCAATTTTATTTTATCATCCTTATTCAGAATTTATACATGCTTTGGGGAACAGAAGAACAATAATGATATGGATAAATTATCCCTTGAGGTGTGAGGATCGTTGGTTGTCTTTTATGCTTGGGTCATAACTCATAAATTATCACTACTTATTAAAAGCCTTTCATAATTTTGTCATCTTGAATGTTTTGGAAACTTCTTTCTCTCTTCTTGAATTGTTTCACGAGCAGGATTAGGAAGATTGACATTCAAGTAAATGAGCAATAGACTTGAATAGTTCTATAGCAGAAATGTGCTCAGCGATTCTTATATGATTTGAATAATTTTGATGTTGTTCTTTGTCTTAACTACGATAGATAGCTGTTATGTTCTTTAATATAAAGGCTTAAATCCACTTTTGGTCCCTTAACTTTAGTTTCTATCAAATAAGTCATTTAAGTTTTTAAGTTGGGCCAAATAGGTCATTTTTGGCCAAATAAGTTCTTTAAGTTTTAAATTTGGGCCAAATAGATCTTTTAAGTTTAGCCAAATGAGTCATTATCACGTTACCTATTTGACCCAACTTAAAAGCTTAAAGGACATATTTGGCCTAACTTAAAAACTTAAAGGACTTATTTGGCCGAAAAGGACTTAGTTGGCCCACCTTAAAAATTTAAAGGTCTTATTTGGGCGAAAATAAAGTTAAGGGACCAAATTAAACCTAAAAAATAAGTTAAGGGACCAAAAATAGATTTAAACCTTAATATAAAGGGTGTGATTGAAGGGGCCTCTCTCCGTCTCTCTTTTAATATTGTTGGTGTTGTTGTATGATGCTGGGTTGTTGTCTTGGTGTCTTATTGTCTTTAATTTGATTTAGTGATTGCTTTTTTTATGAAATAAAATTATGGTGATGATTTTGTATGTGTTGGTGACTTGTCATTTTTTTTTTTTTGCAATTTTTAGATAAGGTTTACCCCTGAAATAAATTGTTGAAGTTAAGAGTGCATGACATGTGTTGTGCAGAATTTGCTGGGAAAGATAGTTTTACATCGGTTGTTTAAAACCCGATTTAATAAAACACGTGGTGGCATTTAATAATATATAAGCTAAAATGTACTTTTGATCTCTTAACTTTATTTTAATTTTTATTTTGGTCCCCTAATTAATTTTTTTTATTTTGGTCACTTAAGTTATGAACGTTTTGTCACGCTAGTCCCTACCGTCTAAAACCTATTAACGCCGTTTTAATTGTCCAACGTGTCAAATGTTTTTCCAACGTGTCATTACTGACTCATTTTTTTAATATTATTTTACTATCAAATGTTTTTAATATTACTTAAACCAGAAAAAAAAAAGAAATAAAAAAGTGGGGGAGAAACGGTTCTACCGCACCACTTCCACACTGCCGCGGCCAGGGCAACCTCTTTCTTTCCCCTCGCGTTTCTGTCTCTCCCCTCTCCATCGCAACAACAACAACGCGTTTTTGTCTTTTAAGATGCACCATCAACAACGTCTCCGGTTCTTCAGAGAGGAAAAAAAAAAAAGGCAGCGAGAGTGACAGAATTAAAGGAGATCTACGTTTTTTTTTTCAATTTCTAGATCTGCGTTTTTTTTCCAGATCTGCGTTTTTTTACCCTCTGTTCTTTCAATTTCCAGATCTCCTAGTTTCTGCCTGACACAGAAATCTAAATCCCAGATCCATGTTACAACTACAGAAAAAGAAGCAAGCCTTAACTGGGGGTGTCAGAGACAAAAACTTCATTGAACACCCATCATCAAATACTTCAAAAAATTCACGATCAAGTTGCAACTTTGTTAACAGATAGGCAAATTCAACATTTAATTGTTAACTCCTTCCCTCTGGAGATGTTAGAAGAAGAAATTGGAGCAGACCCATTGAGATCAGCAAAGAAAAGTTAATAATTTTTGTGAGGGTTTTCAATGGGAAAGTGAAGGAGATGAATCTTGTGGTAAGAAGACGCAGTGAGAGAAGACCCAATGTGGATCCTGCTGTAATGCCACGTAGGATAAACGTTTGACACATTGGACACTTAACACGACATTAAACAGGTTCCAGACGGAAGAGACTAAATGGCAAAACGTTCATAACTTAAGGGACCAAAATGAAAGTTTAATTAATTAAGGGACCGAAATGAAAACTAAAATAAAGTTAAGGGACCAAAGGTGTATTTTAGCCTAATATATATATATAATGTGTGGATGCTTTGCATTTAGTAATTAGATCAACTTTTCAATCAATTGTTGGTAGTTAGTTTTTTTTTTTTTTTGACTTATGTATGAAAAGGATTATATTCATTTCAATTGTGTGTCTTCGCTGATATTTATTATCACTTTTCTTTTTCTTTTACTTGATGTGGTGTTCTTTTGATATGAGGCACAACATCAGACAATGTTGGCAGATAGGCATAAAGGCCATCGTATGCGCATGGCTCAGAGGAGGCCACCCGCACGAATGACCAGCGATGAGCTCACCCACGCCTTTAAGGAGACACCGACTCCTCCGCCCTCTTTGAGGAATCCCGTTTCTAACAAGAAAGACCGTGATATGATGTTGCCTTACATTCCTAACCCCCCTTATTGTCTTGGGCGCCAGGGCTATCGTACGTGCATGGCTCCGAGGAGGCCCCTAGCTACCAGGGATGTTCGTCCCGTGCCAGAGATCATTCAGATATCGAGCGATGGCGAGGAAACACCAGAGTACACTCCCATGACACCGAAGTACAATCCCATGACTGACAAGGAGTGGGAGGAGTTACTGTGTACTGGACAATACAGTCGCTTGACCAACAGTTCCGAGAGCCCTCCTGCAACTCCTTCTGAGGATTCTACATCCCTTTTTGTCCGGGGGATCCCTCTAGCAGTCGCCCCTAGAGATGTTTTAGGACTTTTACATTGTTTTGTATTTGACTTTTGGATAATTGTGGTTGTACTTAGATAATTATTGTATTTGGATAATTATTGTTTATCTATACACATGGTTATGCTTCTTTTATCTTTTAGATTTGAAGTATGTTTTTATATTTGCGCTTATTTTTTTTTAATTTAAGGTAAATTCGAGTGAAGTCTTAGTTTCCCGTTTGGGATTCAATATAATGAAGTGTGTGTACCGAGAAAGGTACCGCCTATTGTATTGAATCTTGAATTGTCCAAGTGAGACAGTTTGAGAAGAAACTTTTCCTTTAATTTGGTTAATAGTTGTGTTGGAACCTAAACGATTGAGAAGTTTAGACCCTCATTGATTTTGATGATAACAAAGTATTTTTCAAGAGAACAATTTATCTTCTAACATATCTTTGAGTGTACAGGTATCAAAACTTTATATATATGTACGAAACACTCAAGGAAGAAGAAGAAGAAATTTACAAAAGAATTGAATACAATCCACTAGTGTCAGCATCCGAACTCACTCCAGCGTCTTACTAACAGCAAGCGTCCAGTAGTGTTACTCTTTGACACGTGGAATACTCAATTGTTGCGAGCGTCCGTCCTCTGTTCTAAGTGAGCGTCTGATCTTTTTAATGAAGCACGTGATGATCACGTTTTTGCTCTTAGCCTCAGACTGTTGTGGAACGGAATTCAAATTTGATTTTATGCGTTCATTTTGATGTACGAGGAAGCAAAGGTGACACCTTTAGCATAAGACAAAAAATCGTACAAGGCAATTACAAATTACAGATAGTATGAAAATGGTAATGTGTACTATTCTGATATTCTCTGGAAAGGAAGAAAAGGACTGCATTTCAAATTACCTCACTCAATGGAAAAGAGATATTTTTACTACAACGGTAATACCCTTGAAGACTCCTATAAATACCCCAAGGTATTCATTGAAGAGAAGTTGGAAAAACTAGTGAAGAAACTTCATTCTGAAAGCAATATTACCCAAGTGAGCATTCAAGTTTCGTGCCAAGTTTCTGGTCTACATAGAACTGAACTCAGCGTCTTATACTTTCTTTGAGAAAGCTATTCTGTTTTGAGCTTAATCTTTTCATCCTCTCTGTGAGAGATATTTTGATTGTATTCAAAAATATAATCTCTTTTGTAAACTGTATTTGGCCTAGTTAACGCTTTGTTCCTCAAAGGCTCGACTGCACTGAGTCGTTTTGAGAAGTTGAGAGTATTGTCAAGTTTGTGACAGAAGAATACTCTTGAGGAAAATTGTAATCAGTTGATTATAGTGAAAAATCCTTCAGGAACGAAGGGACTAGACGTAGCTACCAGTTGGTGGTGAACTAGTATAAATCTCTGCGTCTCATCCTTTACTGCTTTACATTTATCTTTACCTTGCTCAGTAAAAATAGTTTTCATAAGCGATTTATTTTCTGCATCCGGTTTATTTCTCTGCATCTGATATACAAACAGTTTTAAAAAATCTATGTTGAAGTGCTTTTTAGGTAAAGTTAGCGAAAAGTTTTTAACACAATTCAACCCCCCTTCTTGTGTTCACGTTCAGTTGGTACCAGAGCTCGGCCTCTTGGTTGAGCACTTAATAGTGTTAAGAGAAAAGATCTTATACTGTGAACATGTCTACTGAAAGTGGTCGTATGAACCGTCCTCCTCTATTCGATGGAGAAAAATTTGATTACTGGAAAGATAAGATAAAAGCTTTCTTTGAGACACAACAACTTGAGTTGTGGGATATAGTTCAAAGTAGTTACATTCCTCCCACTAATCCTCATGGTGTTGCTATAGCTAGAGAAGATTGGAATGATGAGCAAAAAAAGAGATATCAAATCAATCAAAAAGCTAGATTCATTCTTATATGTGCTATGACAGAAAAAGAATATGATAAATGTGGCAAATTTGATACTACCAAAGAAATCTGGGACTCACTCGTTTTATCTTACGAAGGCTCTGCCCAAGTAAGAGAAACCAAAGCTAGCATATTGGTTCGCCAATACGAGTTGTTCAAAATGGAAGATGGTGAATGTAACACCTGATGAAGAGATCGACCTCGTACCGAGACCGCGTGCACGAGCTGATGAGGTCGCGTGCCGAGGTCGTATGCCGAGCTGAGGAGACCGCGTGCACGAGCTCGTGATAGAGCCTTGTGCGCTTGCACAAGCACCCTGGTCGACCTCGTGCCGAGATTGTAACACTCGTATTTTTACGAACGTTATTTAGTGTTAATTAGTATATTTTGTCGTAATTATGCTTTAATAAAGCAATTACTTGTTCCCTAAGAAAGTGATTTAATTAAATCAAGAGCTAAAATAAATGAGAATTAATATTTTAATATTAATTTATGGTTTGAATGTTGTCGAAATATTCTATTGAAATTTAAATCGCGTTCCAAATCGCCTTGACGATTCTACGATAAAATTTAAATGAGCCCCGATTTCGATGAAAATCGAGTCGTAATTTGTTTTAAATATATTTTTTTTTAGTGAATTATATTGTTTCTAATACTTATAAATTGATATTATCACGCAGAGAATTAATTTTTCGTAAATTAATTTTCCGGGATTTTCCGGCGAGAAATTAATCGGTTTTGCGCTTTTTCGTCAGTGTTTTTAGATCTTAAGCCTATAGATTAGAGGGTAATCATGAGAGGAGAGATTTGATGGGTAGAATGAGTGATGGGATTAGCATCTCATAATAGTATTTATATGTCACTTAATTGTGGTTTTATAAATGGTTTTCTTTTAATTAATTATTGTTGAGTGTTAATTAAGGGAGAAAGGACCATAATGCCCCCTTCCTCACCAAACTAAATATCACGATCAGTCCTCAAACCCTCACTTTCTCTTTTCTTCTTTCTTCTTCTCTAAGTTACCTCTTCCTCTCCAAACTTCCATTGAAAAACCTTGGGTTCCATTGAGTTTTTGCACAAACCTTCTTCATCAATCTTGTTTCTCATCATCTCCTCTACCTATATCATCATCTCGATCATCATTTGAGGTATGAAAAACAAAATTTTCTCTCCCTTCATGCTACTGTTTAGCGCCACTTCCTCCCTCCATTTTAGCTAGTTTCTATGCTTCCAAATCATGTCATATCGATAGGTTTTCTTCTTCATGACATTACCTACCTTTCTAACCATTTATTTGAGCTTGAAAAACAAATTGTTTCCTCTGTTTTCTACAGTAGGTAGCGCCCAAAACCCTAACCACTTGGCTTGTTTTGATTTCTTGTTCTATGTTGTTGTATGTTGCTTCTTGTTGTTGTTTGTTGTTGATTTATTTGTTGTAGCATCATATAACCTCTTTCATGAGCATTTGATCAAAAACCTAACCTTGAGTAAGAGGGAAAATATGTTTAATCTTGCTTGAATCATGCATGAGATATGTTATTGTGTTATAGTAATTATTTAGGTGCTAATAGCATGACTAGTTTAATTTAATTAAGTGCAACATGTTAGTTTTGGGTCTTTTTCTATTCTTGAGTCCTAAGAAACTTGCTATTTAATGATCTTATTTTAATTTGATGGACCTTGATGAAAATATTTTTCAGAAAACATAAACTTAGATTTTGATTAATTTGTGCTTAATATGCTACTTGATTTTAAGCTTGAATTAGTACTTAGGAAAAATGGCCTTGTATGGTGATATGTATGAAAGAAGTTTTTAATAAAATTTTAGAGAAAAGGAATTAAGTTGTAATGCTTAAATTCTTGTTGTATTTGTTTAAGTTATTGAGTTTTAATGTTTACTTGGGTTGTAGTTAAGATTGGGATATGAGAGCTAAGTGCTATTAGAAACCCATAGATAGTACTAAGCTGTGCTTGTATTAGGAAGTGTGATTCCCGAGATCGTGCGGCACGGAATCGAGGTGTATGGGAGAGCGAACCCAAGGACGTGGGAGCAGTGGGATCCAGATTGAGGACGGTACGTGTCGAGGTCGATTGAGAACCGTACGTGTCGAGGTCGTTGTCGAGCTCGATTGAGGACAGCACGTAGACGCCTAGCTTGGAGTTCGGTAAGGGCAACTTCTAGATATGTTTAGATTTTATTTTTAGTATTTAAATGCTTCATTTAAATACGAAGAAGTCTGAGAACTCTACGAAGTTCGGTTAGGTCTTCAACCCCTTCTTTTTGTTGTCGTGAGGTGGAACATTTATCCGAGTCTTCGTGGGCGGCGAAAGTCGCTATGCGGTTGGTCTCTGAACCCAACCCCCCACACTTGTATGTTCCTCTCTCGTTAATTCCATTGAGTTGCGGAGGATGGATTCCTTGATTTGCTTGTCGAGCATGTAATGTTGTGATATGATTGAGTTATGCATTATTTGATATGAGATTGAATATATGCCACGAATTGCGTGTTGCTGTTGAATTGCGTTTCTTCATGCAGGGTGTTTTTATTGCTTAAAATGTCGAATTACGTTTTCTTCATGTTAAGCATGCTCTCTTTATTTGATATGCGGTCAAGTAATTTTATGCGTCACTCTTTGACTATCGTAAGCGGCGAGCTGTTCATCGAGTGAGAAAGCTAGGCGAGTCGTCGTGACGTTTTTGAGCCGTGACCCGGATAACTAAGGGTGCTAGGTCCCCTTTTGTTTACGGGAGATTGACTAGGCGTCGCAGCGTAGGAACCGGCATCGTGCATATCTAGGGAGAAGCGAAAGATCCCAAGGCTACTACCGGTATGTCGATTGATGGATCTGCGTCGCTTCCTAATAATGGTCGAGTCGAGAGAAAATGGATCGCGAGTTGAGTCGAGTCTAGAGTGAGAGGTTGAGTCACGTTTGGTGAATGATATACATTGTTGTTTGCTTATTTCTTTACGCCTTGATTATCTTGATTTGTTGAGAAGTTGACCTTTCCCGTGGTGCCTTCAACCCATGATGGTTACCCAGGCGATAGCGAGGACGCAGGAACCCGACACAGTGATGGTGAGGAGGAGCCCGTCGAGGATCCGGACGACGATCTCTATTTGTCGTGATTGATTATGTCTACTAGATGTTTTCTTGGGATGATTGTAGTATGTCTTTTGTGTACAGTGGTTGTGACCAGTTTGGGCCGGGTGTTATTTTTGAGCACAGGGTAGATCAAGCGGTTTACTTTTGGAGTAGCCCCTGTGTGGGTGTTCACGAGTACCCTGGTATGATCACTCTTCCGAGGGTCGCCATACCGTAGGTGTATTTCTTTGTACATTACTACTCTGTCTTTTTGTATGCACTATTTTATATCTGGTATATATAAGTATGTATGAGTTATGCATGCGTGTTGTTGTTTAGTATTAAGATTTATGTCCTAGTTGCACCATGTTTCGAAAAGCTGTAATTACTCTGAGTGCGCTTACGGGAATGTATAAATGTTTTTTTTTTTAAAAAAAATACCGTATTTTTCTGAAAGGGCACAAGAGTACCGTTTTAAAAACGAGTCACATTTAGGTTTAATTTTAGTTCGTAGCGGTCCAGAAACGGGTCGTTACAATGGTGGTATCAGAGCAGTTTGGTTCTGATTGACCGCATATAGGAAATTTGACCGTCATCGTGTCGGGTACATAGTTGTACTATATTGATTCTTTGTTTGATTAAGTGAAGCCCTTATTGCTTGAAAAATTGTTTGAATTGTTTCTTGTTTGAAGCAGTGTGTCTTAACACATCATTGTTGTGAGATTCTGACAGGTTTTGAACTTTGTGGAATCTAATGCCACCTCGTAGGGATACGACGGCTGTATTCTGAGAACGCCGACATGGAACGAGCAATTCAAGCTATGGCCGAGATGGCGGCGCCATGGCTCAAGAATCACTGCAACTCAACAGGCTAACGCGATGGCTCAACAGACGGCAGCGTTAACCCAGCAAAACTTGCAGCAACAACAGAGAGCAGAGCGGAATGCTGAGGCGAGAGGATTAGCAGACTTTAGGAAGCATGACCCACCGAAGTTCTACGGTGAGCCAAACCCAGATAAAGCTGATCTTTGGATGCAAGAGATCGAAAAGATCTTCGAGGCACTCCATTGCCCAAACAACGTGAAGGTAGACTACGCCACCTACTTGCTGCTAGGAGACGCAGAGTATTGGTGGAAGGGAGTGAAGCAAGCACTGATAGCGAAACATCGCGAAATAACGTGGGAGCTTTTTCGTGGAAGGTTCTTGGACAAATACTTCCCAGATACTGCACGAGCTGAGAGGGAGCAAGAGTTTCTTCAACTACAACAAGGCGGTATGACAGTGTCCGAGTATGCAGCCAAGTTTGAGTCACTGGCGAGGTATTTCAGTCCATTTCGTGACCGAGCTGACCAAGGATGGTTAAGTGAGAGGTTCCAACGAGGATTAAAATTTGACATTCAGAAGTCGGTGGTGTCACTGAGGATCGTGAATCTGAGGAGTTGATAGATCGTTGTGTTGAGGTAGAGGGTGTAAGAAGCCACAAGAAGAAAACTGTTGTAGGCGGACCGATGAGACCCCAGAGTGCGGGGCAGAGGTTTGCACAGAAGGGGAAACAACTGCAGAGGAAGCCTTACAACCGACCTCAGGGGAACAACAACAGGGGACAATATCGTCCGATGACCCAGGGAGCGAGGAGTGGAGGTCAGACTGGCGTAGAAGTGATTTGTTTCCGTTGTGGAAAGTCAGGACATTATGCAAATAACTGTACTCAGAAGGAGGATGTGTGCTACAACTGTAAGAAGCCAGGGCATTTTGCCAAGGATTGTCCCACACCTAAAGCTGAACCGGCAATGCTTGCGGCAAAGGCCAAAGGGAAGCGCCAAACAGCAAAAGGCAGAGTCTTCTGCATGAGCGGCGAGGAAGCAGAGCAAGCTGATGATCTTATTCAAGGCGAATGTGAGATTGAGGGTAAATCCTTATCCGTTCTCTTTGATTCGGGCGCAACCCATTCCTTTATTTCCTCTGATTGTGTGGACCATTTGAACTTGACTGTGACTGCTTTACCGTTCAAATTGGTAGTTACAACCCCAGCTGCTAAAACCTTAGTCACAAACACTGCATGTCTTAATTGTGTAGTGGTTATTCAGAGTAGAAGGTTTGTGGTCAATTTGGTTTGTTTGCCTCTTAAAGGCTTAGATGTCATCCTCGGGATGGATTGGTTGTCACACCACCATGTCCTCTTGGACTGTGCCCGTAAAACTGTAATTTTCCCAGACCTTGGAGTCTCCAATTATCTTTCTACTGAACGTATTGGAGTTTCTTTGCAAGAAGGAACTAGGGAATACATGTATATGGCTAGTTCAGAAGTTTCCCAGCCAGATCGAAGTGAAGAATGTACCGGTGGTGTGTGACTTTGTGGGCGTTTTCAAGACGCGTGCGGGTTACCACCAAGGCGAGAGGTCGAAGTTCTCCATCGATTTGATTCCGTGAACAGGACCGATTTCCAAAGCGCCATACAGGATGTCCTCGCCGAGATAAAAGAACTGAAGTCCCAGATTGAGCATTTGGAGTCAAAGCAATTCATACGACCGAGCGTGTCACCGTGGGGAGCTCCAGTGTTGTTGGTTAAGAAGAAGGATGGACGATCAAGGCTGTGCGTGGACTACCGCGAGCTCAACAAGGTTACTGTGAAGAACCGGTATCCGTTACCGCGTATTGACGATCTGATGGATCAATTACGTGGAGCTGCAATATTTTCCAAGATAGATTTGAAGTCTAGTTATCATCAGATTCGCGTGAAGGAGGAAGATGTCCCCAAAACAGCTTTCAGGACTAGGTATGGTCACTACGAGTATTTGGTGATGCCGTTTGGAGTGACAAATGCGCCACCGTGTTTATGGACTACATGAACAGGATTTTCCATTCGCTTTTGGATCAGTTTGTAGTAGTGTTCATCGACGACATATTGATCTACTCAAGAGCGCAGAAGAGCACGAAGGGCACTTACGCCGAGTATTGCAGATATTACGAGAGAAGCAACTCTATGCCAACCTTTCAAGTGTGAATTTTGGCTTGAAGAGGTGAATTTTCTTGGACATGTGATTTCCAAAGAAGGAATAGTGTGGATCCAACTAAGATTGAAGTCGTATAGCGTGGGAACACCAAGACAAACAGCGATATCGAGGAGTTTTGTTGGCTTAGCGTGCTATTATCGAAGATTCATTGAAGGTTTTTCAAGATTATCGCGCCTCTTACACGACTCACGAGGAAGGATCAACCTTTGCCTGGATCGAGGAGTGTGAATCCAGCTTTTCAAAGATCAAGGAGCTTTTGACAACAAATACCGTGTTGATTTTGCCTCAACCGTAAGAGCCTTACGAGGTTTATTGCGATGCGTCACACCAGGATTGGGGTGCGTCGATGCAACACCGAAAGTGGTAGCGTATGCTTCAAGACAGCTTAAGATTCACGAGAGGAACTACCCTACTCACGATTTGGAGCCGCATCGGTGGTTTTTGGCGAAGATATGGAGGCACTACCTTTATGGGAGCACTCTCACTGCTTTCAGCGATCACAAGAGCTTGAAGTACTGTTCGATCGTAAAGAGCTCAACATGCGTCAAGATGGACGTAATTTCTCAAGGACTACGACTTTACGTTGGAATATCATCCAGAAAGGCTAATATAGTAGCAGATGCGTTGAGTAGGAAGAGCGTTCTAGCTTCAAAGAATGATGATCAAGGAGTTGGAGATGCTCGAGAAATTCCGAGACTTGAAGTTGAATGTGGAAGTTTTACCGGAAGCCGAGATTTGGTATGCTTACCATTTCTAACAGATTATTGGGCGAGATCGAGACCAGAGGTTCATGACAAGCTTCGCAAGAGAAGATACAGCTTGATAAGCGCAAGGGAAAGCGAGCATTCAAAGTCGGAGCGGACAACATTTTAAGGTGCAATGGCCGAGTGTGTGTACCTAACGTAGCGGAGCTGAGAAAGTTAATACTTGACGAAGCGCATAAGAGCAATTTTAGTATTCATCCAGGAGTTACGAAGATGAATCAAGACTTGAAGAAGCATTTTTGGTGGTCCGGAATGAAGAAGCAAGTGGCTGAGTACGTAGCTTCGTGTTTAACGTGTCAGAAAGTGAAGGTGGAGCACCAACGACCGGCGGGAATGCTACAATCGCTTGACGTACCAGTATGGAAATGGGACAGTATCTCCATGGATTTTGTTGTAGGTTTGCCGAAGACGCAGAAGAAGAATGATTCGATTTGGGTGATCGTCAACCGATTGACCAAATCTGCTCATTTCTTACCAGTGAGGTCGACGTACAACGTGGAAAAGCTGACTGAGATTTACATCACGGAGATAGTGCGACTACATGGTATACCCTCTTCAATCGTGTCGGACCAAGATCCGAAGTTCACATCTCATTTTTGGAGGGAATTGCAAGAAGCGATGGGAACCGAGCTCAAGCTTAGCTAGGCATATCATCCCCAAACCGACGGTCAGACTGAGAGAATGATCCAATCGCTTGAAGATTTGTTGCGAGCGTGTACATTAGATCACCGAGGAAGTTGGGACGATGTCTTACCATTGGTGGAGTTCACCTACAATAACAGTTTCCATGCGAGTATTGGAATGGCACCTTTTGAAGCACTGTATGGACGTAAATGTCAGACGCCTCTTTGTTGGTACCAGGATGGCGAGAGTTCTGTTGTGGGACCAGATATGGTCCAAATAGACTCATCGAGAAGATCCGTTTGATCGTAGATAGGATGCGAACGCCTCGTGAGCCGGTAAGAGTTATACCGACCAAGGACGTCGACCGCTAGAGTTCGAAGAAGGAGAGCATGTATTTCTTAGAGTCACCCCCACTACTGGAGTTGGTCGAGCGATCAAGTCCAAGAAACTTACCCCTAAATTTATTGGACCTTACCAGATTCTTCGTCGTATCGGTCCAGTGGCATATCAGATTGCCCTGCCACCCTTCCTGTCAAACATTCATGACGACTTTCACGTCTCACAGTTGCGGAGATATATTTTCGACCCCTCTCATGTCATCGAACCAGATGTGATTCAACTGAGGAACGACTTATCCTTTGAAGCATCACCAGCAAGGATCGTTGAACGGAAAGCCAAACAGTTGCGGAACAAAGAGATCCAACTTGTCAAAGTTGTGTGGGATCAGAAAACCGGAGATGCGACTTGGGAATTGGAAGAGAAGATGAAAACTTCAAGACCACTGAACTTTTCCGCGGTAAGCATCTTATTTGCAATTTCGAGGACGAAATTTTTTAGAGGAGAGTATTGTAACACCTGATGAAGAGATCGACCGCATCGAGACCGCGCGGCACGAGCCGATGAGGTCGCGCGTCGAGGTCGTATGCCGAGCCGAGGAGATCAAGGCACGAGCTCGTGATAGAGCCTTGTGCGCGCTGCACAAGCACCACTGGTCGACCTCGTCTGAGACCGTAACACTCGTATTTTTAGGAACGTTATTTAGTGTTAATTAGTATATTTTGTCGTAATTATGCTTTAATAAAGCAATTACTTGTTCCCTAAGAAAGTGATTTAATTAAATCAAGAGCTAAAATAAATGAGAATTAATATTTTAATATTAATTTATGGTTTGAATGTTGTCGAAATATTCTATTGAAATTTAAATCGCGTTCCAAATCGCCACCGATTCTATATTGATAAAATTTAAAATGAGCCCTGATTTCGATGAAAATCGAGTCGTAACCTATTTTAAATATATTTTTTTTTAGTGAATTATATTGTTTCTAATACTTATAAATTGATATTATCACGCGGAGAATTAATTTTTCGTAAATTAATTTTCCGGGATTTTCCGGCGAGAAATTAATCGGTTTTGCAGTTTTTCTTCGCCGTGTTTTTAGATCTTAAGCCTATAGATTAGAGGGTAATCATGAGAGAGGAGAGATTTGATGGGTAGAATGAGTGATGGGATTAGCATCTCATAATAGTATTTATATGTCACTTAATTGTGGTTTTATAAATGGTTTTCTTTTAATTAATTATTGTTGAGTGTTAATTAAGGGAGAAAGGACCATAATGCCCCTTCCCTCACCAGCTAAATATCACGATCAGCTCCCCCTCAAACCCTCACTTTCTCTTTTCTTCTTTCTTCTTCTCTAAGTTTCCTCTTCCTCTCCAAACTTCCATTGAAAAACCTTGGGTTCCATTGAGTTTTTGCACAAACCTTCTTCATCAATCTTGTTTCTCATCATCTCCTCTACCTATATCATCATCTCGATCATCATTTGAGGTATGAAAAACAGAATTTTCTCTCCCTTCATGCTACTGTTTAGCGCCACTTCCTCCCTCCATTTTAGCTAGTTTCTATGCTTCCAAATCATGTCATATCGATAGGTTTTCTTCTTCATGACATTACCTACCTTTCTAACCATTTATTTGAGCTTGAAACACAAATTGTTTCCTCTGTTTTCTACAGTAGGTAGCGCCCAAAACCCTAACCACTTGGCTTGTTTTGATTTCTTGTTCTATGTTGTTGTATGTTGCTTCTTGTTGTTGTTTGTTGTTGATTTATTTGTTGTAGCATCATATAACCTCTTTCATGAGCATTTGATCAAAAACCTAACCTTGAGTAAGAGGGAAAATATGTTTAATCTTGCTTGAATCATGCATGAGATATGTTATTGTGTTATAGTAATTATTTAGGTGCTAATAGCATGACTAGTTTAATTTAATTAAGTGCAACATGTTAGTTTTGGGTCTTTTCTATTCTTGAGTCCTAAGAAACTTGCTATTTAATGATCTTATTTTAAATTGTTGGACCCTGATGAAAATATTTTTCAGAAAACATAAACTTAGATTTTGATTAATTTGTGCTTAATATGCTACTTGATTTTAAGCTTGAATTAGTACTTAGGAAAAATGGCCTTGTATGGTGATATGTATGAAAGAAGTTTTTAATAAAATTTTAGAGAAAAGGAATTAAGTTGTAATGCTTAAATTCTTGTTGTATTTGTTTAAGTTCTTGAGTTTTAATGTTTACTTGGGTTGTAGTTAAGATTGGGATATGAGAGCTAAGTGCTATTAGAAACCCATAGATAGTACTAAGTTGTGCTTGTATTAGGAAGTGTGATTCCCGAGATCGTGCGGCACGGAATCGAGGTGTACGGGAGAGCGAACCCGAGGACGTGGGAGCAGTGGGATCCAGATTGAGGACGGTACGTGTCGAGGTCGATTGAGAACCGTACGTGTCGAGGTCGTTGTCGAGCTCGATTGAGGACAGCACGTAGACGCCTAGCTTGGAGTTCGGTAAGGGCAACTTCTAGATATGTTTAGATTTTATTTTTAGTATTTAAATGCTTCATTTAAATACGAAGAAGTCTGAGAACTCTCCGAGTTCGGTTAGGTCTTCGAACCCCTTCGTTTTGTTGTCGTGAGGTCGAACATTTATCCGAAGTCTTCGTGGGCGGCGAAAGTCATTGTGGTTGGTCTCCGAACCCAACCCCCACACTTGTATGTTCCTCTGTTAATTCCATTGAGTTGCAGAGGGATGGATTCCTTGATTTGCTTGTCGAGCATGTAATGTTGTGATATGATTGAGTTATGCATTATTTGATATGAGATTGAATATATGCCACGAATTACGTGTTGCTGTTGAATTGCGTTTCTTCATGCAGGGTGTTTTTATTGCTTAAAATGTCGAATTGCGTTTTCTTCATGTTAAGCATGCTCTCTTTATTTGATATGCGGTCAAGTAATTTTATGCGTCACTCTTTGACTATCGTAAGCGGCGAGCTGTTCATCGAGTGAGAGAGCTAGGCGAGTCGTCGTGACGTTTTTGAGCCGTGACCCGGATAACTAAGGGTGCTAGGTCCCCTTTTGTTTACGGGAGATTGACTAGGCGTCGCAGCGTAGGAACCGGGTACTGCATATCTAGGGAGAAGCGAAAGATCCCAAGGCTACGGCTGGTATGTCAGTTGATGGATCTGCGTCTGCTTTCCGGAATAATGGTCGAGTCGAGAGAAAATGGATCGCGAGTTGAGTCGAGTCTAGAGTGAGAGGGTTGAGTCACGTTTGGTGAATGATATACATTGTTGTTTGCTTATTTCTTTACGCCTTGATTATCTTGATTTGTTGAGAAGTTGACCCTTTCCCGTGGTGCCTTCAACCCATGATGGTTACCCAGGCGATAGCGAGGACGCAGGGAACCCGACAGCAGGTGATGGTGAGGAGGACCTCGTCGAGGATCCGGACGACGATCTCTATTTGTCGTGATTGATTATGTCTACTAGATGTTTTCTTGGGATGATTGTAGTATGTCTTTTGTGTACAGTGGTTGTGACCCGGTTTGGGCGGGTGTTATTTTTGAGCACAGGTAGATCAGGCGGTTTACTTTGGAGCAACCCTGTGTGGGTGTCTGCCACGAGTACCCAGGGATATGATCACTCTTCTGAGGGTCGTCATACCATAGGTGTATTTCTTTGTACATTACTACTCTGTCTTTTTTTTTGTATGCACTATTTTATATCTGGTATATATAAGTATGTATGAGTTATGCATGCGTGTTGTTGTTTAGTATTAAGATTTATGTCCTAGTTGCACCATGTTTCGAAAAGCTGTAATTACTCTGAGTGCGCTTACGGGAATGTATAAATGTTTTCTTAAAAAAAAAATATACCGTATTTTTCTGAAAGGGCACAAGAGTACCGTTTTAAAAACGAGTCACATTTAGGTTTAATTTTAGTTCGTAGCGGTCCGGAAACGGGTTGTTACAGTGAAAGCATTGAAACTATGTTTGGAAGATTCCAAACACTTGTTCATGGGTTACAGGCCCTTGGAAAAAGTTACACTACACCTGACCATGTTAGAAAGATCTTAAGAAGCCTGACTAAGCAGTGGAGACCCAAGGTCACTGCTATTCAGGAAGCAAAAGATCTAAATGTCCTACGACTTGAAGATCTTATGAGTTCGTTGAAAGCTCATGAACTTGAGCTAAATGAAAAAGAACCTATCAAAAAGGCCAAGTCTATTGCTTTGAAAGTCACTCAACATAAAGTTAGTTCTTCCAAAGCCCTTCAGGCTGAAGAAGAAGAATCAGAAGATGAAGCTTCAGAAAGAGATGTTGACACATGAGAAGATGAGCTCGCTTTTATATCCAGGAAGATACAAAGAATGTGGAAGAAGAGAAACTTCAGGAGGAAGTTTTAGAAGAAAGATACTAAGGACAAGAAGGAAAGCAAGGACAAGGACAAAGCTCAAGTCATTTGCTATGAATGTAAAAAGCCTGGACACTTCAAGTCCGAATGTCCTAATCTTAAGGAGAAGCCCACAAGAAGTTCTTTCAAGAAAAAGAAGAAGAGCCTCATGGCTACATGGGAAGATCTAGATTTATCCTCATCTGAGGAAGATAATGAAGTAGAAGCAAATCTCGCTCTCATGGCAGACACTGACCTTGATTCAGAAGAAGAAGTTGAAGAGGTAATAGCATATGATTCCTACTCTGAACTTCAACTTGCATTCGATGATCTTCTTAAGGACTCGCCACTCTCTGTTGAGTATAAGAATTTGAAAAAGAAATTTTCAAAATTATCACAAGACTTTCAAGCTTTAAACAAAGAAAAATCAGACTAATGAAGAGAACTGTTCAAAACCGAAAATCAGCATCTGGTGGATAACTGGTCGGTCGCTAACGAGCAACTGTAGTCGAGAGCTCTCAAGCTGAAAGCTCTAAAGTTACAGGCAATCCTAAATGCAAATCAAATGATTATGAATATGCATTTCAAAAGTTTCTTGCAGAAAGTGTAATTCGAAGCAAGCAAGCTTCAATTATTTGGGGCGTCAGTAAAACGACAACTCATGGTCTTGGTTATATATTAGATGAACCTCTTTTAGAAAATGATTCAGTATCTGATAAATCCAATAATCATAGTAAATGCTTGCATTGTACTTACTGCAATAAACCTGGTCATTTGAAAAGTGCATGTACTGTTTTTAAAACTGTGAAGGATAAGCTTCCTTCAAGAACTAACAAGAAAGAACCCAAAAAAATATGGGTACCTAAAAATAAAATAGTCTATGTTACAGACATGCTTAGCAACAAAGTCAACACACCTATCTTGGTACTTAGACAGTGGATGCTCGCGTCACATGACGGGAAAAAAGCATATGTTCCAAGAACTAAGGCCTAAAGAAGCTGGATTCGTTGGTTTCGGAGGAAATCAGAAAGGTAAAATAGTTGGAATTGGTCGCATTGGTAAAGGATCTCTTCCCTCTATTGATAATGTACTATATGTTGAAGGACTTAAACATAACTTATTGAGCATAAGTCAATTATGTGACAATGGTTATGAAGTCATCTTTACAGAAACTGGATGTCTAGTAAAAAGCAAGAAAGACGGCTCTATTTTCTTTACTGCTAAGAGGAAACAAAATATTTACAAAATTGATCTCTCTGAACTTGCAAAACAAGATGTCAAGTGTCTCATGTCTGTTGACGAAGAACAACGGATTTGGCACAAGAGATTGGATCATGCCAATTTGAGATTAATCTCAAAATTAAACAAGCACAATCTTGTCAGAGGCTTACCAAATCTTAAGTATCAATTCGATGCTCTCTGCGAGGCATGTCAAAGAGGAAAACAAGTTAAAACTTCTTTTCATTCAACAAATGTTGTTTCAACCTCTAGATCACTTGAGCTTTTGCATCTTGATCTTTTTGGTCCAACAAGGACAACCTCTTTAACTAGAAAGAAATTTGGGTTAGTCATTGTTGATGATTTTACTAGATGGACATGGGTTAGATTCCTTGCTCACAAAGATGAGTCATACAAGGTATTTACTGTATTCTGCAAAACAGTTCAAAATGAAAAAGGAATTTGTATTTCTTCTATTAGAAGTGATCATGAGGGAGAATTTGAAAATGGAAGTTTTCAAAAATTTTGTGATGATAACGGCATCTCCCACAATTTCTCCTCTCCTAGAACACTTCAACAAAATGGTGTTGTAGAAAGGAAGAATAGGTCCCTCCAAGAAATGGCCAGGACCATGATCAATGAGGCTAACATTGCAAAACAATTTTGGGCAGAAGCAGTAAACACAGCTTGTTACATTCAAAATAGAATTTTTATTAGACCTATTTTGAAGAAGACTCCATATGAACTGTGGAAAGGAAGGAAACCAAACATATCATATTTTCATTCATTTGGTTGTACGTGTTATATTTTAAATACTAAGGATCAGCTTGGTAGGTTTGATTCAAAAGCTGACAAAGGAATCTTTTTGGGATATTCTGAAAGATCTAAAGCTTTTAGAATATACAATAACGAAACTATGACAGTGGAAGAATCCATTCATGTCAAATTTGATGACAAGAAGCCTGACACAGCCATGTCAGAGCTAGATGAATTATTTTCAGAGTTAAATTTAGGTAATACTACAAATAGTGAACCTACATCTTCATCGTCCGGTGGTGACCAGACACAAGAATCTTCAGAAGCTGAAGTCAGAAAGAGCTGGAAGTACAAAGCCAATCATCCTAAAGATCAAATCATAGGAAAACCTGGAGATAAAGTAAGAACCAGATCCTCTTTTAAAGAGCATGCAGATATGGCATTACTCTCAGAAATGGAACCTAAAATGATTGATCAAGCATTGAAAGATGAAGGTTGGATTCTGGCCATGCAAGAAGAGTTGAATCAATTCCAAAGAAATGATGTACGGAAGCTAGTTACTCTACCAGAAGATAAGCAAGCTATTTGTACTAAATGGGTATTTAGAAACGAGCTTGATGAAGATGGAAAGGTTGTGAGAAACAAGGCAAGATTGGTTGCTCAAGGTTACTCACAGGAAGAAGGTATTGATTTTACTGAAACATTTGCACCTGTTGCAAGGTTAGAAGCTATACGCATTTTACTTTTATTTGCTTCACATCATGATATAATCCTTTATTAAATGGATGTGAAAAGTGCTTTCTTAAATGGTTTTATAACTGAGGAAGTCTTTGTAAAACAACCTCCTGGATTTGAAGACATTGAATTTCCAGAACATGTCTTCAAGCTTAAAAAGGCCCTGTATGGTCTTAAGCAAGCTCCTAGAGCTTGGTATGAAAGACTAAGTACATTTTTTATGAAGAATGGCTTTACCAGAGGTCTAGTAGACACTACTCTTTTTAGAAAAACATCAAACAAGCACTTTATAATTGTTCAAATATATGTTGATGACATTATTTTTGGAGCTACTAATGAAAGCTTTTGCAAAGAATTTTCTAAGCTAATGCTGGCTGAATTCGAGATGAGCATGATGGGTGAACTGAAGTTCTTCCTTGGAATTCAAATCAAACAATGCAATGATGGTATCTATATACATCAAAGCAAATATATCAAGGAATTGCTAAAGAAATTCAAAATGGTGGATTGCAAACTATGTGTACTCCTATGCATCCCACATGCATTCTTGGTATAGATGAAACTGGTAAAAAGGTAGATCAGAAGATGTACAGAGGTATGATTGGATCTCTACTTTATCTTACAGCTTCAAGACCTGATATTATGTTCAGAGTCTGTCTGTGTGCTAGATTTCAATCAGATCCTAGAGAATCACACTTGAGTGCTGTTAAAAGAATTTTTAGATATTTGCAAGGGACTACTAATCTTGGGTTGCTTTATAAGAAATCAAAAGATTACAAGTTAGTAGGTTTCTGTGATGCTGACTTTGCTGGAGACCGAATTGAAAGAAAAAACACAAGTGGAGGCTACCAATTCCTTAGAGCAAATCTTGTGTCTTGGTCAAGCAAAAGGCAATGCGCGATTGTACTCTCAACAGCAGAAGCTGAATATATTTCAACAGCAAGTTACAGCTCTCAACTTCTGTGGATGAAATATCAACTTGAAGACTATCTGATAAAAGAGAGTAACATTCCTACCTTTTGTGATAATACTTCTGCAATCTGTCTTACTAAAAATCCCATATTGCATTCACGAGCCAAGCACATTGAGATTAAGCATCATTTTATAAGAGACTATGTTTAGAAAGGTATTCTCGAAATGAAATTTGTAGACACTGATCATCAGTGGGCTGACATATTTACAAAACCCCTTGCTGAAGATAGATTCAATTTTATAAGAAGAAATTTAAATTTTCATCTTACAGAAGAATGATTAATCTCAGCGTCAGATGATATGCATCATCTCGGCATCTAGTATGACATAAGCATGTATACATATAAGCATTTTATTTGTCATGTGCATCATAACTCAACGTCTGGTGAATCGGTTGCGTGCGTCCGAGCACACACACGTGTCACACGTGTAAAGGACTTAAACGTCTCATCACATCTACTGAGTCATAATTATTTATGTCTTTCGATAAAATCTTTTTACTTGATCTTACTTTTCTTTTGGCGTCTTCATTTAATGAAAAGGAGATTCTCCATTATCTTTTCTTTTTTTGATTTAATTTTTGTGTGGAAATACGAAGCGGTTTTTGAAAAAGGATTGTACCATTTTCTATCAACTTTCCCACTACTCCACATTTTTCGCTCCATCACTTCACTCTGCATTTTCTTGCAAAACTGTTCTTTCTCTCTCTGTCTCTCTCTGTGTGTGATTTCAAACCCTAAAACCTCCATTACCCTCTCTGCAACTACTACCATGGCTGATAGAAAGGTTGGACAATACACTGCTGCCTTCGATGTCTTCTCAGAAGCAAAACTCATGAATGAGAAGAGAATTGCTTTTGAGAACTTCAAGCTATATGGTTTTGATTTTAAAGAAGGTTTGGAGAAACTAGACTGGAAAAATTACTTTATCTGGGAACCAGTCGATGTACTGAGCTATTCTATAAAGGAGTTATGGGAGAACGCTTACCTACTTTCGGGAGAAATTATAGAAGGACACATCAGAGGCTTCAAGTTACGCTTCACCATCAACTCTATTGCTCAGACGATCAAGTGCCCTTGTGAAGGAATCAGTTACCATGCTAACTGGGTTGACGCTTACAAAGGACTGGAAAACGTCAACGAAGCCCTGTTTGAAAACTACCGTGAGTTGAAGAAGAAGAACATAACTCTAACTACCAAAGACTTGAAAAGCCACTACAAAGTACTGCACAAAATCATCGCTAAGAGCGTGATTCTGAAGGCTGGCTCAAGCGACATAGTGAACTACGAGCAAAAGTTCATTATGAGAAACTACATGGATGGGAAGAAAATCAATCTGCCAAGGTTGATTATCAATAACCTTATAAATTCTCTTGTCTTCTCAAGGAAGAGTGTCGATAAGAAGAATATCGTCAAGGTTATCCCTTATGGAGTTCTTCTCTCCATAATGATGATTAAAGATGGTGTTGTGAGAAAGCTAGCTGACTCTACCAACACAGAAGAAAAAGAAAAATACTTTGGTGTTGGCGCTGTTATTCGTCCTGAAGTTTTTGGAGTCAACAGTCTAGTCAGAATGCAGCTGATAACTGGCTCTATGATAAAGAAAGTGAAATTAGAGCAACAGGAAGGAGAAGCTGAAAAGAAAACCACCAGAAGCTCAATGACTGGTGTGAAGAGACCTGCTGAATCTCCTTAAGGGAGACAAGAAGAATGAAACAGAAGGTGGCTCCTGCACCTACTGTTGAGGAACCAGAAGATGAGGATAGAATTCCTATCAGAAAGGTCTTGGAGAAAAAGAATAAGCCAACGGCTGAAAAAAATGCTTCAGCGTCCGGTCAAGGGAAGCAAGTCCTTCCTCCTCCTCCTCTTGCCGTTGTTGCCCCTAGAGGAACAAAAAGAAGATTGGTTAAGTCTTCTGAGCTTAACCCAAAGGTACTCGACTTTGCTGCTGATGAGTCAGTATCTATCTTCGATTCTCATGATGTTATTCCTGCACCCCCATTGTCTGTTTCACAACCACAAACCCAGAAAACCAGAATGAGCCTCCGACAAACCTCTACCCTCATTCCCTCAAAATCTACCCAAACACCATCCGATACACTCAACCTTGACCTACCACAAATTTCCTCAAATACCTCACTTACCACATACATTTCCAAACTTCACTCTCATCCCTTTAACCTATTATTCAAAGTACCTCCCATTAATCCCTTCAAACCTTCAAACCCTACACACCTAAAACCTATACAATCACCAAAACCACTCCCACTTCACTCACCATTACCCATAAACCTACAGACTTCGGTGGAAGGAAGAATGTCTCATGCATTAACAAACCTCGTTTGTTAAGTATGAGTCATATCACAGCATCTACAATCGCCCCTCTACATGGCATTTGAAAACCTTCACCTCTGGAGTTTCCAGACTGGAGATTGCCTCTCCAATGAATGCTACCTTCAAGGATGGAGAAGACCATTTTCAGATGTCATTCAAAGGAAGATTGAGACCAGAACCTGGTAGCAGAGCAATTCCTTTCTCTGTTGACCTTCCTAAATCCCTACCTCAAACTGAACCTCTCACACTGGAGGAGTGTGGAAGGTGGATCACGGATGAAGAAGTTGCCTTCATGGCACACTGTCTTGAGATGAAGAAAATTGAAGTTATCAGACAGTTCAGGGATCCTTCTTCTGTATCCGTAAAGATTGTGCCAGATAGATAAAGGTGGCTACCTTGGTCTATCCCTGGGAAAAGGAAAGAACCTGCTCCTGACAAGCTGCCATTCAGCAAGATCGGGCTCATAGAGTATGAGAAGGCTCCCAAGAAGTATAATCTTAAAGAATTCTCTAAACTTTCGATTGCCAAGATCACTGAGGATCATGCCAGAAGGTTTTACCTTAGTTCTCTGAAGGAAGATGAATGGAGAACTGGCTCCTCAAACTGCTGCAATGCCGAGAAAGCCACAATTCCAAAAGTTGGCACTATCAGCAGAGTTACTGACACCAATCTGGGAACTACCTACTTTGATGATACGTTCAGGTGTTCAGTAATCAGGCCACTTAACTGCATGAAGACATATGTCCAATGGGCTGCTGTGACCAAGCACTTTGACATTGGATTTACTTTGAGTCAATGGTCGGAGTCTTGGAAAGACAAAGCTATGTTACCATGCCTTGTCCCCCTAGTGCTTATAGAAGATGACAGGGAAAATCTGCGAAGAATATACCTGGCAGAAAATGAAGGACTCTCTTTCGCTTCTGAAGCATTGAGTGCCTTCATCAGAAGAATATGGGGAGAAGATGTTGGAAACAAGTTTGATGCTTTCACTGCTGATGTGCTTCTGCATAGGGAAACTATCTTCATGGATTTACTGTATCCAGAAGAGGTGGAGAAAAGAAGGAGAATTCAGGCAGAACCTGAGCAGAGGAAACTTGGAAGTCTCATCAGATGGTTTATACCAAATGATGCATTGTTTCTAAGAGCTCAACAGAAGAAGGACTTGAGACTGAAGCTATCCAACTGGGTGCTAGCAGAGCATCGGAAAATTTGAAACTGCACGATGTCGGAAAATTTGGACCCTCTACTTTTACTCCTGCAGTTGAAATGGTCACTATTCCCAAAGCAGAGTTTGAAGAAATGAAGGCCACTAACCTGAAAGTTACTCAGCTGGAGAATGCACTGAAGTTATTATATGAACGTCTCAACATCTCTCCACCACCTCCACTAAACCCTTAAATTTTTTTTGTGTGATATAAATTTTTTTTTGGTACTCTTATATATATATTCATTGTTTTTTACTCTGATTATCTGTTTATATATATACCTATATCTGATTATCTGTTTATATATATACCTATATCTGATTATATGTTTATATATATTCAAATTTTTCTAAGCCATATTTTGACTATGATGTGCTTTACACTCTTTTTGTCTGATGACAAAAGGGGGAGCAAAAGAAAGGTTTGATGAACACGTGGTTTGATGAACACGTGAAAGTCTGATTGACAAAATTCACCGTTCGATGTTTAAACTCCGATGGGTACACTAAAACTGAAGTATCATGCATATCATTTCATACATATCATTTGTACGGTTATTCATTGCTCTAATATCTATTAATGCGTTGATATTCATTGACCCAGTACTCTAATAATGATCAATAAATTTGGTACAATGAAAATCTTTTTGATAAATTAAAATCCAGCATCCGATCTCACTTTGTTAAATATATGCTCTGATACATCTACGTATTTTTGCGATCACTTAAATAAATTTGTTTATCAACAATCGCCTTAATACCTTAATTGTTCTTATATATCTAAATTGTTAAATTCAGGGGGAGACCCTTGATATTATTTTGAAATTAAATTGTTCATCAACCTTGGATATTTGTCATCATCAAAAAGGGGGAGATTGTTGGAACCTAAACGATTGAAAAGTTTAGACCCTCATTGATTTTGATGATAACAAAGTATTTTTCAAGAGAACAATTTATCTTCTAACATATCTTTGAGTATACAAGTATCAAAACTTCATATATATGTACGAAACACTCAAGGAAGAAGAAGAAAT
The DNA here is from genome assembly GCA_037113605.1 of Calophaca sinica. Taxonomy (NCBI): domain Eukaryota; kingdom Viridiplantae; phylum Streptophyta; class Magnoliopsida; order Fabales; family Fabaceae; genus Calophaca; species Calophaca sinica. The sequence continues at coordinate 87,443,257 of CM073732.1, read as the reverse complement.
TTACAAAAGAATTGAATACAATCCACTAGTGTCAGCATCCGAACTCACTCCAGCGTCTTGCTAACAGCAAGCGTCCAGTAGTGTTACTCTTTGACACGTGGAATACTCAATTGCTGCGAGCGTCCGTCCTCTGTTCTGAGCGAGCGTCTGATCTCTTTCATGAAGCACGTGATGATCACGTTTTTGCTCTTAGCCTCAGACTGTTGTGGAACGGAATTTGAATTTGATTTTATGCGCTCATTTTGATGTACGAGGAAGCAAAGGTGACACCTTTAGCATAAGACAAAAAATCGTACAAGGCAATTGCAAATTACAGATAGTATGAAAACGGTAATGTGTACTATTCTGATATTCTCTGGAAAGGAAGAAAAGGACTACATTTCAAATTACCTCACTCAATGGAAATGAGATATTTTTACTGCAACGGTAATACCCTTGAAGACTCCTATAAATACCCCAAGGTATTCATTGAAGAGAAGTTGGAAAAACTAGTGAAGAAACTTCATTCTGAAAGCAATACTACTCAAGTGAGCATTCAAGTTTCGTGCCAAGTTTCTGGTCTACACAGAACTGAACTCAACGTCTTATACTTTCTTTGAGAAAGCTATTCTGTTTTGAGCTTAATCTTTTCATCCTCTCTATGAGAGATATTTTGATTGTATTCAAAAGTATAATCTCTTTTGTAAACTGTATTCGGCCTAGTTAAGGCTTTGTTCCTCAAAGGCTCGATCAAGACCGAGTCGCTTTGAGAAGTTGAGAGTATTGTCAAGTTTGTGATGTAAGAATACTCTTGAGGAAAATTATGTCAGTTGATTATAGTGAAAAATCCTTCAGGAACGAAGGGACTAGACGTAGCTACCAGTTGGTGGTGAACTAGTATAAATCTCTGCGTCTCATCCTTTACTGCTTTACATTTATCTTTACCTTGCTCAGTAAAACAAGTTTTCATAAGCGGTTTATTTTCTGCATCCGGTTTATTTCTCTGCATCTGATATACAAACAGTTTTGAAAAATCTGTGTTGAAGTGTTTTTTACGTAAAGTTAGCGAAAAGTTTTTAACACAATTCAACCCCCCTTCTTGTGTTCACGTTCAAGTTGGTCTTTAAGTCTTATATCTAATACTTGAGGAAATTTTGGTTCGCTACATTTCCTATTGTCTCTGGATGCATGGTTGATCGTGGTGGATGTCATCACGACCGAGTTGTGTACTTGGAGACTAATGGGAAATGCTGCCGAAATTTCTTTTGTTATAAAATATAAGATTTAAGGAACATTTTCTTCCTGCTAGTAATGGAACATTTTCTTGTCCTCATGTTATTGTGTGAATCAGAAACCAGTAAAAGTTGAGGAAATACGAGATCATCTTCTTGTTGATGGGTTTGGTAGTAGTTATACAACATGGACATAGCATAGTGAAGTGTTCGACATGCCAAGTGTGTCCTAAAGAGATAAAGTTGATGTAGAAATGAACGATCGACTAGAGGACATAATTCGTGATGTTGGACAAGAGTCTTTTTAGCGAGCACATGTGTATGATACTTTGTGCAGTGACAGGAAAGAGCCTTCGTATCTGGGGTGTATAGGTTTCACACGGTTGTCAGCATTGTTAAGATTGTTCAATCTAAAGGTGATAAATGGGTGGACTGATAAAAGCTTCACCGATTTGCTTCAGTTGTCGAAGGACATGCTTCCAGAAGGTAACACATTACTGAACCGTACATGTGAGGCGAAGAAGATATTATGTCCAATGGGTGTGGAGTATAAGAAAATACATGCATACCCCAATGATTGCATACAGGAGAGAGTATGAAGAGGTGCATAAGTGCCCCGGGTGTGGGGTATCACGCTACAAAGTGAAGGATGGCGATTCTAGTTGTGATGTGAGCACACAGGGTCATTCTACGAAGGTGTTATGGTATCTTCCAGTAATTCTAAGGTTCAAACGATTGTTCGCCAATGTAAATGATACAAAGAACATTAGATGGCATACAGATGAGAGGAAATGTGACAGACAGCTTTGCCATCCAGTTGATTCTTTGCAATGGAAGAGAGTTGATTATTTGTTTTCGAATTTCGGTAATGAGCCAAGAAACCTTAGGCTTGGACTTGCTACGGATGGAATGAATCCATATGGAAACTTAAGTAGTATCCATCACTCATGACCTATTCCCCTGGTAATTTACAACCTATTTCCTTGGTTGTGCATGAAGCGCAAATACATTATGTTATATATGATGATTTTGAGCCCAAAACAGCCAGGAAATGACATAGATGTTTATCTAAGTCCCTTGATTGAAGAGTCGAGAATGCTGTGGGAGGAAGGCGTTGATGTGTTTGACAGGTGTTCCCATGAATATTTCAAGTTGTCAGCCATGTTATTTTGCACCATCAATAACTTTCCAGTACACGAGAACTTGTTCGGGTACAATGTTAAGGGGCATAAAGCATTCCCTATTTGTAAAGAAGGTGTGACGCTTGCGGCTGATGATGGCGACAAAGTAACCGCCAGTGCTTGAAGCACCTGACAAGCAAAGAGGCATGTGAATTAACTGAATTTACATCGAAATGAGAGGGATCCTGAGGCTGTGCAGGTATGAGACTACATGGTTGAAGGGTGACTTAAAAGAATGGATTGGTACTACCTATATCAACAAGACACATCTTCTTTTTGGGAGCCCAGAACATAAGAACTCCATTGTTAAGCGTGCTTGACTTGGAGCACTCTTGGATGGTTGACTTTCTGGGAAGTTTTCCAAAAAGCGTGTGGTGAGGACAAAGCATACTGAAAAGACCCATGTTGGTTTATGGGGACAGTCGGCAATCCTGAAAGTAGTTTGGGCTGTTACAGAAGGCATATGCTACCATCAACTGCAACATCATAGGAAAACTATTTACCTTGGGCATCAAAGATTTCTTAGATGTAATCACCCGTATCGTAGGTTGAAAAAAGCTTTTAATGGATGCTAGGAAAATGAAATTTCTCTGATGGCCTTAACTGGAAAAGAAGTTTATCAACGGCTGGAGGACATCAATGTTATATTTGGAAAAAAACAAAAGCATTCTACTGGTCCAGTCTTGATGTTAGACATTGAATTGATGTGGTGCATGTGGAGAAAAATGTGTTTGATAGTGTAATTAGAACGCTTCTCAACATTCAGGGCAAGACAAAAGATGGTGTGAATGCTTGTCCAGACTTGGTTACGATGGGTATAAGAGAGCAGTTAGCTCCAGAGCCAAGAGGTAAAAGCATAAATTTTCCCCCAATGTGTCATACCTTTGTCAAAACAGGAGAGAAGAAGTTTATGTGAGTGTCTGTGGGGCGTCAAAGTGCCACTAGGTTACTTTTCAAATATCAAGATACTTATCTCAATGAAAGATCTGAAATTAGTTGGCTTAAAGTCTCATGATTGCCACGTCTTGATGCAACAACTACTACTAGTGGCTATTCGTGGCATCTTTCCAAGAAGAAAAAGTTCGACATGCTATAACTAGGTTATGCCTTTTTTTCAATGTTGTATGTAGCAAAGTAATTGATCCTCATAAGTTGGATGAGTTAAAAAATGAGGCTGCTATTATCTTGTGTCAATTGGAGATGTATTTTCCTCCTTTATTTTCCGACATCGTGGTTCACTTAATTGTTCATCTAGTGAGGGAGATTACATTGTGTGGCCATGTTTATTTAAGGTGGATGTACCCAATTGAACGATACATGAAGATATTGAAAAGGTATGCGAAGAATCCATACTGTCCCAAAGCATCTATTGTTTAACAGTACATCACAAAAGAAGCTATTGAATTTTGTTCAGACTATATGTCAGAAGTGGAAGCTGTAGGGCATCCTAAGTCTCGTCATAAGGGAAAATATCAAGATAAGGGTACACGAGGTCTAAAAATTAAGAGCAAGGGTCTGGAGGAAGTGCTTCAAGCACATTTCTATATATTGAATAACACTCCTAAGGTTCAACCTTACCTATCTGTTCACAAAATCATTGTCAAGGAAAAAACTCTCTAATGAACAAAAAATGGTTTTGAACAAGCATAATAGGACTTTGTAAGACTGGTTTAAAGGACAAATTGTGAATAATGATACTGCTTCTGATACATTAAAATGGTTAGCAAATGGACCTAACTTTAATGTCATCTGTTAGTGTGGATATGACATCAATAAATTTTCCTTCTATGCAAAGTCACAGGATGACAAGAGTACAATGCAAAACAATGGGGTTATGGTCATGGCTTTTTCTATGCATTTCTCTAGTTCAAAAGATAAAAATCCTATCATAGCATCCATAGCTTACTTCGGGGTCATTGAAGAGATTTTTAGCTTACTTCGGGGTCATTAAAGAGATTTGGGAGATTGATTACGTTAAATTTAGAGTCCCTATTTTTAAATGTAGGTAGGTTTACAGTAATAGTGATGTACAAATCGATGAATTAGGATTTACATTAGTGGACCTTGACAGGCCTACATCCAAAATTAGCTACACACTACGAAGAAAGTGTGTTATCTAGCACCATCAACTTAGCTGTAATTACATACTTGCCTAGTTTCCTTTTGTCGGTGCATGAACTGATGATAATTAATTTGTACACTACTAGTTTTTTCACAATGTAGGAATCATTTTCAATTGATGATCATTTGTCCTATTGATCATATTGTAGTTTAGATGTGTTCATTGAATAGAAAGTCGTATGCAGACATAAAGCACAAAGTTGAATTGTAGTTTGGATGTGTTCTTTGTGGCTGTGGATTGAAATGGCTGATGTACTTCCTCTTTTGATTCTTAGGGATTTTAATTTGTAGTAAATTGTATAGTGAAAATAGAAGATTTGTTGTAAATAAAGATAAAATTGATTGTTGTAGTGTAGATGAATATAGAGGAGCTATACAAAATGCATTTGATCTGTTTCCTACTGTGTATAATATACATTAGGTCTGTTTCATGTCCAGGATCTGTACAAAAGGTAAAACTACATTTAAAAAAAAATCGCACGTTTTTACATCATTTATTCACGTAACTGACATCGGTTGTACAGAATAACTGATGTAAAAACCCAGTTTTTGCATCGGTTATACCAATAATCGATGTAAGATCTCTTTTTTGTTTTAGATTTGGCATTAGATTTCGACCATTTTACATCGGTTGCTTTTTAACCAATGTAAAAAAGGGTTTTTTATTTCGGTTCTATACCCAATGTAAAAAGACCCACAATTCAATAACGGCTGATTCTAAATCACCTCAATAACCGATATAAAAAACAATTTTTAACTGATGTAAAATGTCTAAACTACACTGGTGACTAGACTTTTAAATTAAAGTTAAGTTGTAACGATATTGATTACTGGCAACTTCTACCGTGAACAAGTGTAATTGGTAGTACCATGGTGCACAAGTAATCTTAACCATTAGATCAAGTAGTCTACCAAATCTTACCATGATCCATCCACACCATATCACCAACTCTCTCACCTTTCTCCCTCCGTACCTCAACTCTGCTCTATCGCCGGTTCTCCATTGTTCGACTGCCATGGCTCTGCCCCACCGTATTTGGAGCCAGAGTCAGAGGTTTTTGCCTCCCAATCCAACACCAGTGGCGAAGCCACCTCCCAGTTTCAGTCTCCGATCGAGACGCTGTCATGCCTTTGTCTCATTGTCTCCTCCTCTCTTCGCCAGGGCTTCTCCCAATGTCGTCATTAACGCGGAGAAGAGGTCGAAGAGCAGCCATTGAAGTGGTCATCGTTCCAACCGTTCCTGCCCCACAGTTCCTCCTCCAACGCCACCAACCAACCGCCATTGAAACCCTTGAAGACAAACCCTAAAATTTGTAACACCCAAATTATTCACCCATGAAACAATGAATCACAAAATTGTTTTGGGGCTTTCATGCGGCATAGTTAAGCGATCAGAACCCACAAAAGAATCACAGTAAATAGCTGAAAGTTCTAGGAGAAAAAGGTGAGCATGGCGTCTTCTACAGTGTTCCCCTCTTCTGGTTCCATGGTAAGATCGAGACGAGGATTGTCGTCGAGGACGGAGAGGGGAATGCTAAGGGAGCGAGCTTGCTCTTCGGTGCGTTTGGAGGTGGGGACGCCGGCGATGCCAGTGAGTTGGCTGGAGCTGACGAGGTCGCCGAGCTTGGCGACGATGAATGCGGCGGTGGGAGGTTGCTGCTGTTAGGGGGAAATTAGGTTAGAGAAGAATCAGAGAGAGGGGGAGAGTGGGAGCAAAGATATGGTGTGGTGGGTTTAGGATAGGTTTGGTGAGCTTCTTTCATCCAATGGTGGAAAATACTTGTGCATGGTGGTGTTACCCACCACACTTGTGCACCATAGAACTTGCCATTGATTACTTACATAGAATCTAATAGAGATATTATATAATGTTTATATTCATCACACTTGGTTTTTTTCTTTTTCTCAAGTGTGTGTCATCTGACAACTAACGACGTATGGTCCTACCTTGGACTCTATTTAACAAGCAAATATACTTATTTTTTATTTTTCATTTTTCGATTAGTGTTATTTTCTATATGTTCCTTTGAGTTATATGTTAGACAGCATAGTAAGAGAAACTGATTATGGAGCTCTACATTTTGATTTGAATTTTGGTGCAAAGGTTTTACTAGTTTTATGGGAACATGGAAGGCTTCCTCCATACACTTAGAAATGAATTTTCGAGGACCAAACAAGATGCTACTATGGATGGATTGACATTCTACTGATTTGAATGCATTTATGTTCCTTTCTTTATAAACTGACGTTGTAAGGAAGAATTCTTCAGAGGGAAAGGCCAAGGCCATTTACGAATTAAAATAAAGGGACGATGATGAGAGTGAATAGTAGTTTTCCCTTCTTTAGGTCTATCTATTCCCTAGAGTTGGCAAAATGGGCCGGCCCGACTGGGTCGGTGTGAAAAAGCTCAAAAAATGATAAGACTTAAGTAGTAAAATCTGAGCCCAAATAAAAATAGGTCTTTTTGGCCTGGCCCAATAAAACCCGAGCCCATATCGGGCTAGCCCGGTCGGGCAGTGGGCAGCCTACGCATCTGTTAAAAAATAAAAAGTCAAAAATATAAAATAAAAAATTGAAGGTTGAGTTTTACGATATTAGTTAATGGGCTTTAAAAAAAATGTAACGGGCCGTGGGCAGCCTGCGCATCTGTTAAAAAATAAAAAGTCAAAAATATAAAATAAAAAACTGAAGGTTGAGTTTTAAAATATTAGTTAATGGGCTTTAAAAAAAACGTAAAAGGCTGTGTGTGTTTTTTTTTATTGAATAAAAGGCTGTGTGTTTTAGGATTGAAAGGTCAAAACAAGGAAATGGTCCTACGCTTGTGACATGCGATCCACAACTACTTTACCTTAACCATAAATAGCTATTTCAACCAAAGCTGCAGACTTGCCTTCAAAAACCATGTGTGGGTTGAAGTTTAACTAGTATCCGTTGCATTCTCAAGTGCTGCCATATAATTTTATTGTTGATACAATTAAAAGATACTCCTTCCGTTTTTATATACAAATAATAAAAGACATTTTTGGTTCATTAACTCATGTATTTGGTCTATATTATAGACCAAATACATGAGTTATTCAATAAACCAAAAAAGTGTTTTGTTGCTTATATATGAAAACGGAGGGAGTATAATTTTTCTTTGCCTATGTTATGTAATAAAAATAATTGCTTTGTATAATCCGAGCCGGCCCGCAGCCCGCATAGGGCTGGGCTAGGCTATAAATTATTGAACATGAACACAAGAAGGGGGTTGAATTGTGTTGAAAAATTTGCGCAAACTTTAAGTTAAAAACACTTTTGAACTTCAGATATTAAATGTAACACCCCATTCTTGGAGCACTACTAAACTAGGACAACCTCTAAATGTAATGACGTTTGCAAAGTGATACTCTTCTTGTCTTTTGGAAAATGCAGTAATTTTTTTTAAAAAAACAAAACATCTTTTGCAAAGTATAATCAGAGTATCTTCAGCTTTTCAGAAACATGATGGATTTCTACCAAGCAAAAGAGTAATGCGACTGAACATATATACATATACACAATTTCCAAAAGATAAACAGTTGAAAGGTTTGCATACAGAAACAGGAAACAAATATACACAAGAAGGAGCACACCTAAAGTATGAAGACCCTGACAAGAGTAGTCATACTTCTGAGGTACTCCCGGCAGTTACCCACACAGGGGCTGCTCCAAAAGTTAAACCTCAAAACCTAACCAACAACTACCACAAAAGAAACAGAAGATCAGACAGACTGGTCACCACCAAAACTATATACAAGATAGACAGATGTCACCAACTACACATCACTATCAAGGTCCTCTGACGGGTCCTCCTCAGTCTCCTCCATCAGGTCGTCTGCATCCTCGTCAGTCCACCTACGCGAAAAGTCTTTAACATGCCTCCTGTATATACATCTCGGCTGGAAGTGGGGCTGAACTCCAAGCCGAGGGAATCTGCATGTTCGGAAAGTCAAAGACCACCTCCGACGATGTCGTCATCGCCAGAATCTCCACAGTCCTCACCATCGCCTGGGTTACATTCATTAATTGAAAGAACCACGGGTAAGGGTCAACTTCTTAAATAAACAAGTCTAATATAACACAACATACTATACAACTCAACAACAATGCATAAATGCCTGCATATGCAACTACATGCCGCTATTTATGATTCCCGAATACCAACGATACTGAATTCCTTCCGGTACTATTCAGATCTAGGACTGTCCCGACGACACTGAATCCCTTCCAGCACTATTCAGGACTAGGATCTTCCTGTCAACACTGAATTCCTTTCGGCACTATTCAGGTCTAGGAATTGTCCCACTGCAGGCTAACGACGATACTGAATTCCTTTCGGCACTATCCAGATCGAAGTTACCACAAGACACGACAATGAACAATGCCCCTGAGCTCCGGCCGTAGCCTTGAGCTCTTCCACTACTCTAGGATATTCAGGTCGAAGTTTCCCAACGACACGACAATGCTTCCACCACCCCAATGAATATACCAACGCATACGACAATTCAATCAGGCATAAAACAATAAATATAACCATCCCACATTACATACTATTGAATTATTCAACAACACCAACAATGTATTTCCACAACAAGCAAGAAGATATCCACATAATAAATACGACAGTCCAATCATCACAGAATCACAATAATTCATCACATGAACCATAAGCACAATTCATCCCTTTGAGGCTCGATGGAGCTAACAAAGAGGTAACCATACAAGTGTGGGGGGTCGGAGTCAAGATACCAACCACTTTTAGCCAGGCCCACGACATAATTAAATATAAAGCTTAAAAAAACTAAAATCAAAGGGGTAACAAAACTCTCACTTTGAACCCAGAGGTTCTCAGACTTCTTTGATCGGAAAAACAAATAAAATCTTAAGTGGCCATCGCCTAATCGTGTCTAGAAGTAGCCCTTACCAAAGTCGTCCGGTCACGTGTCTAAGCACGTCTTGATCTCATGCCGCACGAACTCAGATTACTCAAATCCTAACACCACGGAACAAACTTAGTACAATCCTAGGAAACTTAGTTCTAACTCCTTAGGCTCTCAAACCCCAAAAATTTCTTAGATAACAAAACACTTATACTAGAGTACACACAATTTGAAATACATATATTTTTTTTTAAAGAATCACATACACTTGAAAATATCAAACAATTAAAAGAACAAAGTTTTAAAGACTAAGACTCTTTTTCTTTCAAACTTAAAATGTGAAACCATACCACAATCAAATTCATTTTCCTCAAATGCTTAAATCAAGGCTCCACTTGGTTTTTAGGATTTCAAGGAATCCAATTCACCTTATGTGTTTCATAGCCTTAAAGATTCAAAACAACTTACAATTCAATCCAACCATTCCTAAAGTTTTTCCAAACTTATACAACAATTTTATACAACTAATTCAATGCTAGGAACACAAAAATAATTGCCTCCCAAGCCTTAAGGGCTTGCGGCCAACACCCTCTATAACATCTCAATTTTTGAGAATAATTTTTAGTCACGCGGTATATTAAGTTCTCGATAAATTAATTTACGTGACACTTGAAATTTTCTCATTAGAACACCTAGTATGGTAAGTAATTACGATTAGCATGAATTTTCTTATTACTTTGCTAAAATTACAGAAATACCCTTAGGTGTAAAATTAGCATTTTATCCTTACTACTTTTATGAAATTACCAAAATATCCTTAACTTATGAAATTCCATTTTTATCCTTAATAATTTTAGATAATTACCAAAATGCCCTTAAAATTTCTAGAATATTTGAGATTACTATTTTACCATTACTAATCTTTTGAGATCACTAAAATGCCATTAAAATATGAAATGACTATTTTACCCTTTTCTACAAAATTCCATTTGTATCATAAACTTTGTTAGGTAACTTAGTGATTATGTGATGAGTATGAAAATTAGTGGTTAAAAATTAAAGTCAGAATGATGAATCATGGTCTTGGATAAGAATGAAACTGATTAGTTAGAATTAATTTTAGGGAGATATTTTCTTATGGATAAGCATGAATTAGGTGGAAGGATAAGATTGAACTAATTATGTGGTCAGCAATAATCCAAGTAGCACCATAGTTATTGGACATGTGTCTTAAAGATAAGGATTGATTAGTGTAGAAATAAGAATGGGTGATGTGGATGGATAAGGATGCTTAGGTGGTTAGATAACTATGATATATATATGTGGCTAGGAATTAATTAAGATAAGGATTGATGAGGTGTTATTGGATAAGCATGGATTAGATTCATTCTCCTTTGACATACTTGTGGCTAGAAAATGATTAAGATAAGAATGATGAGTGATAAAGGGATAAGTATGAATTTTTGTGTGGCTAGTATTAATCCAAGTTGCACCACAAAATGATGACTAGTGTCTTTATGGATAAGCATGCTTAGTTGAATGGATAAGTATAGACTAGTGAGTGTGGCTAGAATTAATGGAACCACAATTATTTGACAAGTGTTATAATGGATAGGATTGATGACTAGGATATGGATAAGTTTGAGCTAAACATGTGGCTAGGAATTATTACCCACAAAAGTTTGACAAATAGCACCACAATTAGTTGACATGTGTCTTGATGGATAAGATCGATGAGTCATTAAGGATAAGCTTGAATCTTGACACCACAAGATTGTGACAAGTGGCACCATAACTTTTAAGCAAGTAGAACCATAAGATCGTGACAAATGGCACCATAAGAATTCAACATGTGACCTTGTGTTTGCCTATAAATAGCGAGGCAATGTAGGAGAAATTCACAAGTTCCAATTGTGAGAAGTTTTAGAGAGAGAGGCTCTAGATTTCTAAAGAGAGAAAATGAAAAAAATTTCTCTTCCTTTCCTTGTGTTAAAATCGTGAGATGCTACTTCCTTTGTGATCATATTTACCTTGTTTTCTTCTACTTCTCGATCTAGAGATCTTGTGTTTGAGAGTGCGTAAATGCTTGAATAAGAAATCAAGAGAGTTTGTGAGAATTTTCCCTTCCTTCCTTACTATTGCCGTGACCCATAGAGCTTTTTGGGGTTCATGTTTGTTAGTCCGTGGCGGTGGTTCAGTGTCCGCTCGTGGTTCTAAGTACTCCGAATTCCAGGTGGGAGAGAGAATATACTTCCATTGGGTTATGTGTAGTAGAAATGATTGTTTGGCATGTGTAGGGTGACCTAAGCCCTACCAGAGATTGATGTCAGTAACACCTAAGGATATGGGTTACGGTGTGCCACATCTAAGGATAGGCGTGGTAGACTCATCAACTAACTTAGGATTTATTATTATTAAATATGATTGCCTAATAAATATGCTTATTTGTAAGTTATGTTGCCCATGTCATATGAGGGTAGTAACATGCCTAGGATTGTTTCATGACATGCCTGTGGAATATGTGATGTTGTGATATCTATGTTAATATGTGAAATTAAATGCTTATAAGATGTTATGTAAAGTGTTGTAGCACTTAAGTATGATATGTTGCATAACATGACATGGGTTTGGGTATGTGAGCATAACATGATGTGAGGCATATGATTATGAGATGTTGGATGCATGAGCATGATATTGCATTAGTAACCACTCCATTCTTGACAAGAATGTGATGTGGAGAGAATCCCTAACAGGAATGGGGGATATCTCGCCCAACAGGTTAGATCCACTCTGTTCCCTATCGAAAAAGGGGGAAACGGACGTCCCTATCGGGAAAAGGGGAGGAGGATTCCTATCGGGAAAGGGGAGTACCTCGTGGACTAGGCTAGTGTCGCCTCATCTCTATAGGGAAAGGGAGGCGGGAGTCCCTATCGGGAAAGGGGGACGGCAACCTAACGGAAAGGGGGTTCGCCAATATGTTTTCCTAACGGAAATGGGGAGTACAGCGACAATAGAAAAGAAAAGATGCACAACTCATTGAGAAACATGGGGTAAGTGGAAGAGGGTAGCTAGATCCTATTTATTATATATGTGATTATCTGTGCAGATTGTCTTATTTTCATTCTACTTATGCATTTCTCGCTTTTTAATGGATGTGTTGTTCTTATCTCCCTGTGTTTGCATGTTTGTATATATATTATTTCTATATTATACTCTCTTGAGGAAGATGTAGCAGCAGCCCTACCCAATGAAGCAGTTCTTGGTGATGTTGTCGATGACGGAGCAGGTCCCAAAGATCTATGTTCGGGAGAGTTTTGAGTCATATGCGAGCTGGATCAAAGAGTAGGAACTCCCAGCATCCACCTTGCTCATGTTTTTGTAGTCCCTTTGGCCAGGAGTCTTATGTTGATATTTTGTTTTGTTTTGGTATGTTTAGATGAGGCGCAGCTTAGCCTCATAGGTTTATATTTTGAATAACTGTATTGTACTATTTACACTACGCTTACTTGTGCACTCTGATGAGGCCATCTTTTGAGAAAACCTATTTATATATTTTATGACACTAGTTACTTCACTGGGACACGTTGTTGTCTTATTGTGCCTTCAGTTTTAATTTTTTCGTATTTTTATACACGTTAATTACGTGGGTTAGGTTAATTAGATAGAATAAAGCATGAATAGGACAGTGGGGTGTTACACCCTCAAAATTAGGGAACAATTGCAAAATTTTCAATTAATCAAAACCATATCATTTAATCACTTAATTCCTTTCCAAAACATTCAATTCTTCCTACACAAAAACCATTACACAAGTTAAATACCCAATCATAGCTTTCCAAGAACTCAAGGGTTTTCTCAAAATTTTCATAATTCTTTTCTAAACAATTTTCCAATACTCAACAATTCTTAAACACACTAATTACAAAACAAAACATAACAATTTCTCCATCCCTTTCTTACTACTAGCTCTCGACCTCCCTCACACAACTTAGAGCAAATTTTTAAATTAACCATATCAATCAAAACATAACATTCTCCTACTAATTCTTCTTCTATAAACCTTTGATCATTCAAAACCAAACCTTATTTTAGAAAAACACCAACATTTCATGAACCTAGGGTTTTCAAAATTCAAAATATCCATTTTCTTGACAAATACCAAATCAACAACAATAACAACACTTCCATGCATCAATTAATCATAATCAAGAACCAATTTCATGATTCACATGAGAGATTACAAAACCCCTCTCCTTGGAGCTCAAATCAGCCTAGGGTTTTAAAAAGAAATTGGGGAAAACTTGTTCATATCTCTCATGATCATTATCTAAGTTTAAATCAATCATTTAGCAAAGAAAAAAAAAACAAAAACTCATCTCCTAATTCTTGCTAAAGGGTCACGGCTTTGAGAAGAAAAATGGGAAGAAAAATTTTGTTTTCCAAACCAATCACTTGTTGAGAAAGATAAGAAGGAATAGAAGAAGAAACTAGAAAGAAATTAAACAAGAAAAATCAAAGAACAAATGCCAAAAACTCCTAGATAGGCCACGGCTTGGCCTCAAAAACAAAAAGGGAAAACAATTTGATCTTACAACCACTTTCTTGATCAAGGTGAGGGTAGTGTTCAGGAGCTGAAAATAGAAAAAGGATGGTGTTAAAAGGAAAGAAACCAGAAACCCACGTACATGAACAAGGAAGAAGGAAGGAGAGTTTGGCTTCCACTTTACTTCACCCCCACTAGTTGCTAAATGGAAATCAAATTGAGAATGTGAAAGAATGGGGGTGGTTCGGCCTGTTGGTGTTAAAAGGAGGGATAAAAAAAATTAAGAATTTTAATCCAAGTTTTACTTGGCTGACAATGAGTTAAAGTAGATTTTTTATAAATAACCATAATACAAATGACATCTTGCATATACTAACTTGGAGACAAAGTAAGTAAGTAATAAAAATATGAATGAATAAAAGAAAAGGGGAGGGTCATGCCCTGTTCCAGAAAAAGGGGGTAAAAATAAATTAGTGTAGAAAATTTTACTTGGTGAGGAATAGTTTAGAAAAAGCACAACCTAATAAACTATCAAAAGTGTGACACCTACACTCTAAAAGCAAGATACTAATCCCATCAACACGTCTAAAATATCTAATCTCTCTTCTCTCATGATTACCCTCTAATCCTAGAGTCTTAAGGGTACTAAAAAAACACGGCGTCGAATAATCGCGTTACCGATTAATTCTTTCGCCGATTAAATAGCGAAAATTAATTTACTCAGAAATTAATTCACCGCGTGATAATATTTTATCATAAATAATAAAAACAATTGAAAACACTCAATCATAGTTACAATAAGTTACGATTCGATTTTCATCGAAATCGGAGTTCGTTTAAAATTTTATTGACGGATAAAAACTACCCGGTGATTCAAAACACGGTGAAATTTCGTTAGAATATTTCGACGATATTTGAACCATGAATTAATATAAAATATTAATTCTCAAATTTAATTTTATCCTGATTTAATTCAATCACTTGCTTATCAGACAAGAACTGCTTATTATAGCATAAATACTGCAAATTATACTATAATAGAGTTAATAATGTATCGTAAAAGTACGGATTTTACATTAAATCTGTAAGTTTTCGGATGCTGGAGTATGACCAGACGCTGGAAATGAAGTTTAAAAAAACTTGTTTTTCTTTGCAAGATTAGAATAAATGTAAAGCAGTAAAGCAGTAAAGCAAGAGACACATAAATTCATACTAGTACACTACCAAACTGGTAGCTACGTCTAGTCCCTTCGTTCCTGAAGGATTTCCACTATAATCAACTGATTACAAATTTTCTTAAAAGTATTCTACTGTCACATACTTGACAATACTCTTAACTTCTCAAAACGACTCAGTACGTTCGAGCCTTTGAGGAATAAAGTCTTAACTAGGCAGAACAACTTTTACAAAGTAATATTCTTTTGAATACAATCAAATAACTCTCACAGAGAGGATGAAAATATTAAGCACAAAAACAAATAACTTTCTAAAAGAAAGAATATCAGATGATGAGGTTCAGTTCTTGGTGTCCAGAAACTTGGCACGAAACTTGATTGCTCACTTGAGTAATAGCTCTTTCAGAATATAGTTTCTAGCAGTTTTTGGCAACCTTCTTCAATGAATTTCATGGGGTATTTATAGGAGTCTTTGAGGGGTATTACCGTTGCAGTAAATTTCAACTCCATATCATTGAGTGAGGTAATTTGAAATGTTGTCCTTTTTATCCTTTCCAGAGAATATCAGAATAGTACACATTACCGTTTTTGTACTATCTTTTTTTCACAATTGCCTTGTACGAATTTTGTCTTATACTAAAGGTGTCACATTTGATACCTCGAACATCAAAATGAGCACACAAAATCAAATTCAAATTCCGTTCCAAAATAGTTGAGGTAGAAGAGCACAAACGTGATCATCACGTGATTCATTAATAGATCAGATGCTCGCTCAGAACAATGGACGGACGCTGGCAACAATTGAGTAATCCACATGTCAAAAGATAACACTACCGGACGCTTGTTTTAGACAAAACGCTGGAGTGAACCGGATGCAGACACACATGGAATGTATTCAAACTCTTGTAAATTTCTTCTTGTTGCTTGAGTGAGTTATAAAACATGAGTGGTTTTAATACCTGCACACTCCAAGACTTATTAGAAGATAAATTGTTCACTTGCAAATACTTTGTTATCATCAAAATTAATGAGGGTCTAAACTTCTCAATCGTTTGGGTTCTAACAATTATGAGCCCGAATTTCACCAGGGCTTTTTGGCCCGGCCCTATAAAGCCCAAACCCAATGCTAGCTGTTTTGCCAGCTCTACATTCCCCTAACTCAATAGTAGTTTTTTTATTTTTCCCTTCTATCCTATTTTAAACTTCATATTATCCACATTTTTAACAATATTTTTATCCATCATCAAAATATAACATATTTATAAATTTTTCTATATAATACAAATGTTTCCTCATACAAATGCTATAGGTGCTGGTCTGTAAGACCTAGCACAACTGGCCTAAGCCGATTTTGTTAGGCTAGATATTCTCTGTAGTTGTCCGGATTCGAGCCTGGAATCCCTACTTTGCGTGTATGAGTTTATGGGTGGTGCTTACCACTCCGTCTGCATACCAAAATAAAACTTTGTGCTGAGAATAGAAATGTTTCCTTTTTTTCGTCGAGAAAAAAAAAAAAAAGAAATGTTTCCTTTTAACATCTGCTAAGAAGGGGTGGTTACGGTTCAGTTCAGAGGTGAAAACCGAACCGAACTAGAAAATAGATCAGTTGAATCGAACAAAACTGCTTGGTGTGGATCGCGAACTGAACTGAACTGAACAGTTTCTTTGCTCCGGTGCACTGGGCTTCTATGTTTCGAACTGAACTGTGTTTTATTACTTTGCGAACTGATATCTTACAAAAGACACAATGCCGCGATGAAGGAGAGAGATTAGGCGATTAGCACCAATTTGGACTGGCTACTTTCACAGAGGACGGTGACGTGACAGTGTCTTTTTTTGTTGTTGATAATTACGTGACAGTGTCTTTGAAATTGTATCTTCATTTTATTTATTTATTTATTCAAGGTTATATAAAACGAACCTATAGCAAAAAACCTTGTTATTAGACCAGTAAACTTCTCGTTTTTCTTTTATTTTTAATATGTAAAATACTGGTCTAATAATATTTTTTATAGTAATAATTATCTCGTTTTATATTCAAAATAAATACTGGTCTAATACTATTATTATAAACTTTTCTCCTTAGTCGGTTTAATAATTACTATATTTATTTGTAAAACTTATCTCCTTTTTTTTATACTGTTATTTATAATTATCTCGTGGTGTAGAACGGTTTCTCATACTTGTATCTTTCTATAAAAAGGTAAATCTCATTTTTTTATAAAGAAAAAAATAAATCTTATATATCTTATTTGTTATTACTACTATATTTATCATTACTGTTTTTTAATATAAATATATTTATCATTACTATATACTACTATACGAGAAAATGAACATTTACCATTATTTTTTTGTTACAAAACGAATATTTATTTATTTTATTAAAAAAGATATTCAATCATTCAAATTGGTAAAATACATCAAAAATAACACAAATTCTACATCGCTAAAAACCGAAAAGGATGAATCTGCGAACAAACTCACAACACCCAGGTTAATAGCATAAAACGACAAAATGCCTATAAATGTGACAAAATCAAAGTGACCGGAATAACCATGCCTCCGGATCTGTAACGTTGACGCCAAAGTCTTGATTGAATCTGTAATGGATCGAAGCTGATATGCCAATCTGAACCAAACGAACACCGCAACAAAACGAAAAACAAAACAATGTCACACCAAGACGACGAACAAAATAACGCCGCACTCAAACGACAAAATCACGAAAAAAACACGAAAGAAAAACCAGATCTATGTGAAAAAACCACTTTTTTAGATAAAATGGGAGAAAAACGATGTAGATGGGTGATTCCAGGCCCAAAAATGGCCAAGAACCACCCCCTCCGGTGGATGAGGAAGAAGGAAGAGAGGAGTAAAGGGAAAGTTGAGAAAAAGAGGCGGCTCAGGGAAAAAAAACGAACATTTATTTAAGAAAACAAAATGGACATGTTAACTTAAAATAATTTCACTGAATTACTATTTTTCTGAAACTATGTTATTTGTTATTCATCATTAATATTATTAGACCAATATTTTACGTTGGAGAAAAGATGTAAAACTTTTAAATTGTGAGAAAGTTTTTAAGAGAACTATTTTCTGTAACACCCTGTTTCCAGAGCGTTACGGTATAACCCAATCTAATGCTGAAAACATTTAATACTTGTATGTTTTCAGTAAAAAGTGCTCTTCTGTTATTCACAATGAAAAATAGGAGTAATTTTTTTTCTTTTTCTTTCCTTTGAAAACCCTTTTAAAAATAAGACATGAAGTGTACTACGATTTCTAAATGATAAGAAATCAGTCTTTTGTCAAATATCAGAGTATAACATAACATATTGACGATATTACAAGCAATAGAACAAACTATAGTCATTTCGTAGGTTTTCTGAAAAGCATAATTACAAGACAATATGCATTTATGGAATAATAAAGCATGCTCTGCCAATAGGCCGAGAGCCAAGACAATACCCTAAGCTAAGCTGGCCAACAACTATAACTTTTACTACTCTTACTAAGAAATCATTTAGCAAGATCAGAACATAGAACACTCAGAGGAATCTTCCTCCACTAGCGCATTCTTCAACGCTCCTGGAAGGAACGGAACTGCATCAGCAATGTGGAACTCCATCTGGTAACATCCATGGGAATGTCCAATCCAACAATAGTGTAAGGGTTAATTCTTTGTCCATGAGTTTATCACAGGCTAGTCGCATGCAACAAGATATATATATATGTGTGTGTGTGTGTGTGTACATAGTACAACAACATGCTTTATCTATATACATATATAGCTTAATAGACTACAAGCATCAGCATGGTATATCAAGCAATTTGCATGTGAGCAGACAAATCAATCAACAGATCAATAATCCAGTCATCACATGTTACAATGTGGTTAATTATGCACGCCAACGCATTATGAACAAGTTTGTGTATACACTTGCAACCTTAAACAAGGATAGCAACCAGACACTGGAAAGCCTTTTCTAGGTCTGTCCTATTCTCCTACAAAGGGTAGCCACACATTAGGTGTAACACCCCGAAATCCAGGCGCTACTTACGAGACAGAAACCACCAAGTATGAGATAGGTTTGATACTGTTCGATAGAAATCACAGTTAATTTTTTTTTTAAAACCTTTTCGCAAATAACATGACAGAGTAAATACAGCGTTGACAGAACGTGGCATACAAAAAGAATAAAAGGAAATACGTCTGGAATACATATATAAAATCCTGAGGCAATACATCCTACAAGGTTTTACAAAATACAACATCAAAATAGGAATACATCTGACATATGAATTTCCTATAAGAAATACTCATACATCGGAGGTACTTCCGGCAGACACCTACGCAGAGGGCTGCTCCAAAAGTAGAGCCTCACTCGACTACTAAACTACTACAAGTACAGACATAATCCCAAAATACAACAGACAGACTCCGACATAAGAAACACTAAGCTGATCAACACACTAACTCAAGCAGCAGGGGCGGCTATGTGATCTCCGTCCACCTCAAAATGAACTGCCAAGGGCGGTGCCTACCGCTCATAGAGGCCCTCCTCCTCCTCCTCATCCTCCACCATCGAATCCTCCTCCATATCGTCTACCACGGGCGTAATGACGTCGTCGTCACCAATGGCGTCGATGTAGGGATATCGAGAGGTGCATCCCGATACTATCCTCCTCGTCGGATGAATCTATGATCCAACCTCCGGATCCACACCCTACCTGGCCACGAGGGCATACGTAAGGATCCGCCGAGGAGTAGTCTCGAGGATAGGAATCGGAGACGAGGGAGTATACTCACGTTGATACGGATCTAGCGGGGAACCCGACGGGTCTACAATGGGCGTGAGAAGAGGGTGCTCCGACGCCCATCCTCCCTGGGTCGCATGCGCCGTACAAATCTAAGGGAGTGGCGCGAACGCTGAATCAGAGCCCTGAGGCTCGCCTGCGAAAAGTGGTCCGACGTGGAATCTTGACATGCCCTCAAACCGAGGTGTCTCCATCGTGGTGTGCGTCTATCCAGCAAATAATATGTGTGCGAAGGGCACCGAAACCGCATCATTCGGCCGCGTGATCCCTATGTGTGTAGCCTGTCCGCTTGCATGTCGCTGTCTCGACCACGTTCCCTGTGTACGTCACCTGGCCTGAGGCGTGGTCTACCTCCCAGGCGAACGGGGCTCCCGAGTCCAGGAACTCAAATGTCGTCATGGACGACATGACTAGTGGGGTCAGCTCGATTGTCGTCATCGTCTGGGTTACATTCATAGATTGAAAGAACCACGGGCAAGGGTCAACTTCTTAACAAGACATAAATAATGACAACATATACGAATAGGCAAGCATAACACAATATCATAATGAATAGTCCACAAAATAAGATGCACCACAAATCCCTATTTGTCAGTCTATATGCCAATGCACATGATTCCGGAATATCACCCTCGCAAGGGCCTTAGGAGCTCTGGAGTCCGCTACCAGGCTTTCTCAAATGCTATTCCCCGCAGGGATTTGTGCCCAGAGCAATCCCCCTGATGACACAACGCCCGTTTTTCCGCTTGACTGTCGGTACGTGCTCGCACCTAGGTCTGGGCGACTCTACGACACCTCGCTTCTGGCATCGATGTATGCATGAACAAGCAACTCTATCATCATAGTTAATTTACCTCGACGGGATCACTCACACGGAGTGTCCGAGATCATCTATTCTTATACTAACTCCCTTAATTAGAACCCCATATTTTTGGCTCAAGATCTCCCTTTATAGTCCTAGGTCTCTTTTCTTTAGAAAATCTCCTACTAGTTATGAAATGATTTATGTTGGAAATCCACTAATAGTACAAAATAATTAATTTAATTATTCTAACTCTCACTTATTTCTTTTAAATGAAAAGGTGGTTAGTCCATTACTAATTAAGGTTTTAGAAAGATCTATTTTTAAGTGTCTCTTTGATTTTAATAAAATGCCTCTTAGTTTTTTTTTTCAAAATCCAAGATTTATTTGACGTTGATGCGACGGTAACCCAACTCACGTGTTCTCGGCACTTCCCTAAATTATCACAGTCATTTAACAATATATTCTCAAATATAGTCAATGATCACAACACAATAATCATAATCACAAGGCATCATTCAAGAAAATCATTCCATCACATTGTTCATCATATTGTCACATACTTAATTTATGCATTCACATATTACTAATATACACACTTAAGGATGTTCTTACACATAAGCATAAGGAACATAAGCATGTAAAATACAAGCATATAAAGCATATGAAACATAAGCATGTAAAATACAAGCGTATAAAGCATAATCCATAACAATATCTAAGAGTTGCCCTCACCGTAGACGCTTTCCTTCCAACGCACGATTTTGCTCTGCAAGTTTACTTTCTCACACCTTCAACCAATCAAGTTATTCAACTAAGTTAGAAACCCAACCTAGTGTCCTAATCCCTACCCTATGGCCACGGTTCTACAAGGAAAGAGCAAGGAGAGTTTGTTTCTCAAAAAAATGTAGGATCACTTAACTATATAAAAAAACATTATTCTTTATTATTTTAAATATCCATTCCCTTTATCAACAAATTATGACAAGAGAATGAAAGTAGTAAGAAACTTGTCATGAGTTACATCCTTTCATCAAGTAGATGTTTCACCCATTCAAGTGAGGCTCTCTTTTAGATCATAGCCCAAACAAGGGAGTTTTAAAATATACATATTTTTCTCTACTCATGGTATTCAAGAAGGTAAGGAGGAAATTTTTTGATTCTTACCCCCAAAATGGAGAAAGGGTGGTCAACAAAAGTAACAAGAAAATATTTTGTTGTTTCAAAAACCTTTTTATTACTATATTACAAATGATGTAGTAGAGTTCTTTTCTTTGAGATTCTTGAGTCCATAAACTCTTCAACAAGAAAGAGTGAAAAAAAATGGAGTTCCCTTGCTCTCAACAACTTGGGTTATGACCTTTGGAATGATCAAGCCTCTATGTGTTTCATCAAACTCATTGGAGTTTATAACTTATCTTAAAATATTGGTAGTAGTATTAACAAAATGAAATCTTCTAAGCAAGTTTTAAACAACAAAACCCAAGTCACAACTTTAAAGAAATGCTCTCAAGCCTTTACATAGACCATTCATGACACATATATATATGTATCCATCTATGTTCTTGGCTTCTCATCAAGCTTGAAATAAAAAGAAAACACATGTTTAAGTAACTAGAACTATGGAAGGAAAATGGCAACACAAGTAGTATAAAATCTTTCTTTTGCTTTGGAAGAACTTAAGTAAGGATCATGGCCAACTACTAGTGATATAAAGTGAGCTTAAGAAGGAAGAAGAATGGTGTTTTTCTTACCCAAGGGCTGCTGTTCGCAGCTTGCAAGAAAGGAAGCAAGTGCAGAATTTTTTTGGAACAAAACCACTTCAATACTCTCTCCAACTACCTCACTTCTTCCACTATTTTTTTCTCAACTTAATGAAGTGAATGAGCTGAAATTGTTGGCCTTATATAGACCTTGAGGAGCTCGCCCAAAACTGAATTTAGAAGTGCAGAATTTTACTTGCTCAAGTGGTTAAAGACTAGTCAAAGATTTCATGGTTATTACCCTTGAGTTCCTCATTTTGTGCTTAGTAAATGACACAAGAAAAGTGATGGATTTTATCAATTAGAGAAGCTGATTTCCAGCCAGCAAAAGAGGGGATTTGATGTTAAAAAAAAGGAGATTTGGTGTTGAAGTGATCTTAGGAGATGATAGGGAAAAGCTAGGAAAAGGTAGGAAATCATCATGCATGAAATCAAGATTTTGGTGAATGATTTTGGAGTGGAATTTTCCTCAAAATCAGCTGCATAATGCGACCAATATGGGCTGAAAAGGAGAGGAGGAAATCTTGGCCAAATCCATGGGTGTAATCTAGCATAAAGACCTTACTAACTCTTACCATAAATGGAACTAAACTTTAACATTTTTGGTAGGTTAATCACATCACTATCCCTTTGTGTCATGACTAAAAATCTACCACAATCTAATCCCTTTTTATTCTGATTTTCGCCCCTCCCTCAAGGTTCTCTCAGCTCCCAGTTTCGTCGCACGTTCGGTTTGACGCGTCTCGCGTCTCCGGCGCGTAGAAAATACACTATTATTAAAAAATTAAGTAAAATTGCCAAAAAAATTCTAATAAATCAGAAATATTATAAAACATCAAATTCCCAAATATTTAAATATTCGGGTCGAATTAGAGTTTTCA
The DNA here is from genome assembly GCA_037113605.1 of Calophaca sinica. NCBI lineage: Eukaryota > Viridiplantae > Streptophyta > Magnoliopsida > Fabales > Fabaceae > Calophaca > Calophaca sinica. Next base: position 87,419,858 of record CM073732.1, on the reverse strand, counting down.
ATCGGGCAAAAACTTACCCGGGTAGTTCAAAACGCGACCGAAAAACGGTGGAATTTTGAACTGAAAATTTAACTGTGACTTAATATAATATAATATATTAAGTCCCAAATATAATTTTATTTTAGTTAAATTCATCCACTTGATTAACAGAACACAAAATATTAATTATGCATATTAATGCGTAATACAGGGAATTACAATACAGTAGCGATAATTAAGCCGTAGTAAAACTACCGGTGTTACATTAGGCTTGCCACACATTAGGCAATGTTGCCAACTACTACCTCTGGTCCACATATGTACCTCGGGTAGCTGGCCTAAAGTGATAACTAGCCCTTTTGAAGTCCTTAAGACAATCAAATGCTACGAGTGTCGATGCTCAATGGTCAGTATGCATCAAACAAATTTTTTGGTACGACCCACTCACCTTAAGGAGTGTCTGAGATATATTTTAATTAATCAATGCGGATCGATAATCAACTACGATTTCTTAAGTCTCTCATGTCTTATAAATCAAACCACTGCGCTTCTTTTTGAAAAGGTGGAGGGAACTCAAAGCTTAAGCACCACGACAGGCAGTCTATACTACTCAGTGTAATGCTCGGGCAATTCTTCATCACCCAGTAAACTGAGACGATGAAAAAATACCACTTAGAGTTCAAACACAGGACACAAGGTCCAGGTGTTCAACTGCGAAACGCTAGTCTCAATCTTAGATTAAAGCTCTAGGCACGTAATGCGGAACACTAGGCTCAATTTTTAGGTTGAGATACTAGGCACGCCATACGAAACACTAGGTCCAATCCTTAATCAAGAAAATGCGCACGCAAGTAGGACGTTAAGTCCCAGCACAGGACACATGGCCCATTTGCTTAATAGGAACACTAGACTCCCTATATTTTATTCTTTAGAAATCTCGATCTTTGAAATCTCTAAAATCTCTTTCTCCGTTCTTGGGTCATTCCTTGTACTAATGTATCAGAAAATGCACTTTAGCTTTAGGTCGTTGGAACCCTAGTTGTGCTAAATAATACACTAGGAGAATTCCCTGGAAAGAGAGGAAGTGCGAACACTCTTAATTACCAAGTCTTTCCTAGCCAGAATTTTCTCAGACGCATTAATTAACTCAACTGTTTTCGTATATCGTACTTTTTATCTTGAGTCATTTACTTAACATAATTTCATTGGAAAATACTTTACAAGCTTTGGCTAGTTTTACTAAAACCCTCTCGCTTGTTTTTAAATCAAAAAGCCTTTAACATTTATTTTTGAAACCTTAGTTCGGCTAATGAAATTGCATCAGATTTACCATTGTAAATCGTCAAACCAGTTTACAATCGATCCTCGCATTATTAATTAATTCATAATCATTCACATTATCATTATTATGCATACTTGATCAATATCAAATCCAAATTAAATCAATCATACATGATTTAAATCACACAACACAATTCATTCTTACCACGCAGGGCCAAATCAATTCACAATAATTCACGCTAACATATAATAATACTACACGTATTATCGCACAATTAAACAACCAATCAAACCACACAAAAAATAAGGAGAAAAGCCCAAACTCATTATATAAGAATTTCTCTTACCTCGAACGCATTCCAAAAGAGGAAATCCAAAGTTGTCGTCAAGTCGTACCTCGCACGAATCTTAACAACGCAAGTTCAATTCAATTAGAACAAAAAACTCAAGTCTAATGCCCCTAGGGCAGCCACGGGTTTAGGGTTCCCTAAGGCTAGGAGTTACTCAACTTAATCCCTATTTGATCACATCTAGTCATATGTTATGAAGCAAGTTCAAATCATGGAAGTTTTGAAGTTTTTACAAAAACTACACAGTTAGAAAAATACCTAAACTAAAGTTTACCACTTTGAATAATGTTTTACCACTTTGAATAGTACTTTTCCAACTTTGAACAACTTTTTAAAGCAACTAAACAAGTCACAAAAACATGGAAACAATTTCATTATAGTTTTAAAACATATACCAAAACTTTTTCCCAAAATCAAATCTCTTTGAAAGCTTTTGTTAAATTAAATTATTAACCACTTTTCAAAACTATTTTAGGTACAAAAACAAGTCAAGATCTCTTTCTAAAAACCCTAAGAGGTCATGACTTTAAAGCTTAAAAAACAACTCCAATGTTTTAAACCTTTAACACCTAAATCATTACCACTTTGTTAAACCCACAACTTCCTATCATAAACCAATTTTTTTACCACTTTAATACAATTAAAAACATGTCCCCTTAAACAGCCCCTGATTCGGCCAGATCTAGATCTAGGGATTTCAGAATTTTTAAATTCATGAAACATACTTTATCATGGAGGAAATTGATAGATCTAAGAAGTAATTAAGCTAATCTATCAAGATCTAACAATTTCTAAGCAAAATCAACACTAAAACAATGCAAACCCATTCATGGAAGCCAAGAAGAAAATAAAATTGGTTAGGAAGCTTACCAAGAAGTTTGGTGATGATTGATCAAGAAGGAAGAAGAAATGATTAAGTTTACAAGCTTAAATCACTAAGTTCTTCACCTAAAACCACTTTCTCTCTTAAGGATTTTTTTTCCTAAGCTCTCCAACAATGGAGAAAATGAAAGGATGAAGGTCATATGGAGAAGGAGGCCATGAAATTTAGGAGGGACAATGAGGGAATAAAATTGTTCATTTAGTTAGGATTTAGCTGATTTAGTTACAAATTAACTAAACTAACTACCTACTAATTACAAATTAACCAAACATAATCCAACACATGTCATGAAAGCTTATAAAGCTCAAGGTTCAGCCCCCCTTGGTCTAGCTGCAGCCACAATACATCTCCCCTAGCTCAGGCTTCATTTCGTCGCGTTATCGATCAACCGGGTGCGCGACGTTTTACGTATATTAGGGTTTTTACACCAAAAACTCTAAAAAAATTCTAATTTATCAGCCCACAACTAAAATTTATTATTTAGTCAAAAATTTTCTCATGACATGAGAAATGTTCCCCCGTATCTCATTTTCTCAAATTACGAGCCGAAACGTTGCAATTAGGCAGTTTTTACGTGTGGAAAGTATACTAAATATTTTCTGTTGCCCAAAAATTCCCAAAAATTTCTAATAAATCATAAATATTGGAAAATGCTAATATGTCGAATTTTGGAAAATTTGGATCACGTTTGAGCATGTTTTAATTAGAAACTCGCCCGATAGCCTCATTACGGCAAAATTCAACAGAATTCTTGCAGCATAGTAAAAACTGTAAATTAGTAATAATTACTAATTCCAATTTTTATTATCATCAAGAATAATTTTAGACAATAAAATTATCCATAGAAAATTATTAACAGAGAAGTCGTATTAAATACGACAGAAAATAGTCAATTAATAAATAACTAAACATCAAAAATTCAAACTGTGACTTAAAAATACTTATTAAGTCCTAAAAATTATTTCTCCTTCAATAAAATAATTCCTTTAATCAAACAACAAGTTTTCATATTTTTCAGGATTAAGTCATATTAAAAACAGTATACGTCTACACTATCTGTTAATCTAAATTAATTGAACGTAAACACAAGAAGGGGTTGTTGTATTGTGTTGAAAAATTCTCACATACTTTAAGTTAAAAGCAACTTGAAAATAAGTTCTTTTGAAAACTTCGATTACCGGATGCTAAAATGTGTACCGGATGCTGAAATAAAAACTGTGAAAAACTCGTTTTTCTTTGCAAGACAAGAGTAAAGCTAAAGCAATAGAGAAAGAGACACAAAGATTTATACTAGTTCACCACCAACCTGGTAGCTACATCTAGTCCCTTTGTTACTAAAGGATTTTCTACTATAATCACACTGATTACAATTTTCTTAAGAGTATTCTACTGTCACAAACTTGACAATACTCTTAACTTCTCAAAACGACTCAGTACATTCGAGCCTTTAAGAAAACAGCCTATTCGAGGCAATACAAGTTAGGGTTGTACATGGGCCGGTTTGGATGGATTTTGACCAAATTCAATGCCCGATACGATCAATTTGATTGGTTTGAATTTCAAAAAAAATTCGCAGTTTTTCTAAATGACCCGACGGTGTTGAGCTGGTTGGATTGGATTGGGCTTGCGGGTCGTGAAGCTCAAAAGTTAAATTTTGAAGGAAAAAAAATTAAAATCTGATTGCATATTGACCCAAATATGAAATAGGTGGAAAGGGGACAAAGATGAATAACTTACAGGAATGGAGATTTTTGTTGAAGAGAAAGAGAAATTTGTAGGTTCATTGATGTTTCTAAAAAAGGGGCACCTTTGGATGTCTCTCAAATCAAAGGGGCACTCAGATCCATCCCCATTCATTCCCTTTAAAAACAAGTCCATTGCCTCTCCTTTTGTTGAAACAATTTCTTCTAGAAACAAGAAAAAAATAAATTCAAATCAGTCGAAACCAATCATATTACATAACAACTAAAAGACGAAGAGAAATAAAGCACCTAAAAGGGAATGAAGTTGAAAAACAACATAATTATGCAAATAGCATCAACAAAGCTATTATTACAATTATCATTATTAGTCACATGCTTTGCAAACGAAAATGAAGCACTTTTTTGTCCACAGAGAAGCTTTAAGCTTAAAGAAAAAGGGCAATTCGGACCTATCTAAGGAACTTAGAAACAATAAGACATTGGTATTTCAAAATTGTTCCTTGCTCACGCCAGAAAAGTTTATATAGATCTATGACCACAATATCAATGATTGGAAGCTTCTAGAGATACACATAGACACAGACAACAGACACAAACACAAACACAAACACAACAACTACAATAGATAATTATGATTTAATCGATGATTAAAGAATATTAAGGCCAATCCAGTGCCTACCAATCAATCAATAATAAAAGCATAGGAACAATCAGAATTCTCAGGCATGAAAGATAAATCAACATGAACCCTAACCAAAAAATGAATGGATTTTCCTCATCAAACAGAAAACAATATCGATTGAATTCATAGAAGGTTTACATAAAATCAAATAGAGGGTTTACATAAAATCAAACAGGGAAAAATTGGGGGGAAAACACGAAGCAACTACTGATTCACTGTCGCGCACGGGTCAAATAATTAAAAATAGTAAATGTAGTAACAAGGTAATTCAACCTTGGTCGTCTCACAATGATATCTAATCTAACAATAACAAAAAACAAGAACGTACGAAGAAATAAAAAAGGGGGTTTCGATTATGAGAAACAGAATTTAAAAGATGAAAATATCAATACATAAAAATGACTAATCCACTGGTTCAGGGTAATTAATACTTGGATCTATCACGGGTTTCAAATGATTATTCTATTTCGTGATTCTATTCTTGTTTGACCATGAAATTAACCAATCAAGAGTCAATTAATCTCATAAGAATTCCTACTGGAATACATAATTAATTAAGCATCACAGAATCGATTAATCATGATTAAGGAACAAGCGTCACAAAAACACACTTAATTTAACTACCGAATTCAGTCAAAGCTACGTCAAGCGCCATAGATCCTATTGATCTCTATTCGAAACAGATTAAAACAAGCGTTCAAAATATTTCAAATAATCTCAGAGAGCAAAAACGAATTTGATATGATTAAGCATCAACACCTAAAATGAATTTGCAAACAAAGATCAAAGAGATGAAAGATCAAAGCGAAAAGAAATAGAATCCAAAAATCAAGTTTACAATAATAATCAAACCTCAAGATCCTTATAAAAACTCCCTAACCAGTGAATTAATATAAGGTCTTAGCCTTCCATGGAAAGATTTGACAAAAACGAGATTAAGAAGGAGAGAAGAAAAAAAGATTGCTAAAACTCAAAAACGGCAAAAGATTCAAACGTAATCAAAAGGTAGTTCATAAAACACTAAAAATCCTATTTATAATGTCCCCTTAGGTTAACCTAGGTAAAATTCAGTTTATGACCAAAGAGAAGGACCCATAAGAGGTTAATTAGCCCAATAACAATTAATCACGTGAGTAAGTGATCCAGAATTCGCAGTCAGTCTCGCCAGTTGTAGTAATTGGTATTTTTGACCATCAAAACGTATGAACTGGGCTTTGGTGTCAACATAAGAGTTGTAGCTCTACTTCTTAGCTTTCTAACGCCACAAAGATCACTACAATCGATAGTATAGCCCAAGTTATGGCATGCAGAAGGAACATGAGTCAGAATGTAACAAAATCCGAAAATTAACAAAGAATTTCACTAAAGCCCAAATTAAGATCCAAAAATATAAAACATGTTAAAAAGTAATTATTGGGCACGACACACATTTAAAAATACAAAGTGCAAAGCTATAAAAGGTGCATTAAAATGCATTGATCAAATTTCCCCACACTTAAGCTTTTGTACTCTGAGCAAAACTCATGGTCAAAACAAAAAGAAAGTTTCAAAAGGAAATAAACAAAGCAAATATGCATTTTCAATGAACCTCAAGGTTGCAAAGTGGCAAGTGAAATACCCATTCAATGTTTCAAGGAACCATGATAATCATGAATAACATCTTATTACCTTCAAAGCAAACAAGAGGATAGAATAACCAAAGAAATGAATCACAAGTGATGGAATCCTCATAAGAAATAAAGTTCTCTCAAACTCTCAAGTGTCTAGGCTAGTGTTTACACTCAAAGCACATCATGAAAGCTAGCACTACCATAGGCTTGACAAGCCATTAACATCCACATTTTAAACACAGGCATACAAAGATCAAAAGGTCTTTATTAAGGTTATAATGGGGCCAAGGTCAAGGTTCACTAGGCTATAAAATCACAGAGGATAGAGGAGCAATAGAAAACAATTGCTAAATAATCATGGGGGGCAATTCAACCAAATTTCAATCGATTTTTCCACTTCCACACTTCTTTATTATCACCTTCTTTTTTTTTGCACTTGCCAAATTTCCAATGAAGCACAACATTTAGATATTCTAAGACAACCACATCTTTGAGAACCCCCACACTTATGCAATATTTATTGTCAATTTTTTTCCAAAGCAAAGTTCCTTTATCCCCTAAGATTGGGTCATATAATTGTTTTTCACTTTTAGGCTTGTAATGAGCTATATAACAAAGAATGGGATAAATAGGCTCAAAGGGGCTAGCAAAAGGATAATTGCAAGGTAAGCTTATTTGGCTAGTGGTTTAATAAGAACAAAAACTGCCTAGATCATTTCAATGCATGCATGTGAACAAGAGTCAAGTCAAGTTCTAGAGTAACTAACAATCATGAGTGAAATCATACAAGAAAGAAAGAGAATGGCAAAGTGTCTTCCATCCATTATAAGGCCCAAATCTCACCAAGGACAATGATCTATCATAAATGATGCACAATTTAGTATTCAAATCTAACTTATCATACTAAGAATGCAAGGAAGTCATCCATATCATGTCACAAAACCTATAGTCCTAGAATAGTGAAATCAATCCCAACTCATACAAACCAAGAAATCCAACGAAAATGCATGCAAAAATAACAATTTTTTTTAAACAAAAATGCAAAACAAAAACAAAATAAAACTAATATGCTAAAAGATCTCCCCCACACTTAAAGCACACATTGTCCTCAATATAAGCAACAAGTATAAAATAAGAGTAAGGAGTAAGGAAAGAAAACTCCCTCTTCAAGGTGGCTTTTTCAAGGAGAGCTTTTCTACAGTCTCATTTTCAAGTGCGGGGCTCTTATGGCAAAGCTTGAGGCAGTGTCTATTGACTTTGAAGACTTTATTGGTTGCTTCACTTTTTATTCCCATTGCACCATAAGGAACAGTGTTATTAGTAACAAAAGGGCCAATCCACTTGGATCGAAGTTTACTCGCCATGATTTTAAGGCGAGAGTTGAAACATGGAAGTGTTTGGTTTTCTTCTTCTTCATAACATCCAAAATCAAGGGATTAAGTCTTCTTTGTGGCTGCTCAATGGAGAGAAGTATTCTGGCGGACGGAGTTACATCAGCAGCTTGCAGTGCAGCAACATCATTTGTAATATTAACATGTACAACATTGCAACCTGTAACATTAGAACAAGTATCTTCAACTAAGTCAGCAAGTAATTCTATTTGGAAAAGAGAATGATCTTCCATGGGATGCTTAGCATCAAAGATGTTAAATCTAACTAGGCTATCCCCAAATTCCATGGACAGTGCTCCAGCATGGACACTAATCTTGGTTCTTGCTGTTCTTAGGAATGGTCTACCTAGGATGATAGGTGCCCTGCTGGATTTTTTCTCTCCCTCCATGTCCAGAATGTAAAAATCTGCAGGAAAAATCAAGTCATTAACTTTAACAAGCACATGCTCTATAAGTCCAGTAGGATGAGCACTGCTCCTGTTTTCCAACTGAATAACAACACCTGTATGCTGTAAAGGTCCAAGAACCAGAGAGTTAAAAATAGATATAGGCATAACATTAATGGAAGCACCTAAATCCAGCATGACATTTTCAAATTTACTATCGCCTATGGTACATGGAATTGTAAAAATTCATGGATCCTTGCACTTTTAGGGCATCATGGGTTGTATGATGCAGAAACATTGTGACTCATGTTGACCTTTTCATTTCCCTTCAGCCTCCGCCTTCTTTTGTGTGTGCACAGCTCTTTTAGGAACTTAGCATATCTTGGAATCTGCTTAATTGCTTCAAGAAGAGGTATATTAACTTCAACCTTCCTAAATGTGTCCAAGATTTCCTTGTCCTTATCTGCCTCATCCATCTTCTTAGTTATTACAGCCCTTTAAGGGAAGGGAAGTGGTATAGGTTGTGCATCATCATCATCAGTAGAGGTAGGTACAGAAGGTGGCGTATCATTTTTCCTGCCACTTGTGTTTTCTGCTGGAGGAGGTTCTGGAGTGTCAACAGCTTTTCCAGATCTGAGAGTGATTGCACTGACATTTGCACTGACATTTGGATTCACTACTGGCTGGGCAGGCAGTTTATCCGACCCTTGAGAATGTATCTGATTAATGGAGGTTGCTAGCTTTCCAATTTTTGCCTCCAAATTCTGAATGGTTGAATTTGTTCGCTGTTGGAATTGGAGATTCTGGACCGCCATCTGTTTAACAAGGTCTTCCAATGAAGGTTCAGATTTTGCAGCTAGGGGATGTTGTAGCCTGGGTTGCTGTGTAGAGGCATCTCCCCATCTCAGGTTTGGATGGTTTCTCCAATTGGGGTTGTACCTATTGGAAGACATATCATAGTTAGGTTGAGGCCTGTCATTGAATATGTTTGCTGCATAGGCCTGAGGAGTATTAACATTGTCACTCTTCTGCAATGTAGGACATGCATCTGTAGAGTGCTCTGCAGAAGTACAAATACCACAAACTCTCGCTGTCTGAGTTTTAGTAACTGCTAACTTTTTGACCAATGAAATAAGTTCATCGAGCTTGCTCTCTAAGTTCTTATGGTCAGTAGCTTATATCTCATTGAATACCCTTGTTAGCACCACTGAATTGCTTCTGGTAGTAAATTGTTGAGAATTAATGGACAGGTTCTCAACCAGGCTTCTTGCATCTCCTGGGGTATTATCCACAAGTGCTTCTCCACTAGCAGCATCCATGATATTTCGATCCAAAGGCAGCAAGCCTTCATAAAAATATTGGATGAGCAATTGTTCAGAAATTTGATGGTGAGGGCAGCTTGCACATAACTTCTTAAATCTCTCCAAGTATTCATGCAAAGATTCTCTATCAATCTGCTTAATGGCACATATTTCTTTTCTGATTGAAGCAGCTCTAGAGGTAGGGAAGAACTTTTCCAGAAATAACTTCTTCAATTCATTCCAGCTTGTCACAGAACCTGGTTGAAGGTAGTACAACCAGTCTTTGGCAGTGTCTTGTAATGAGAATGGAAAGGCTCTCAGCTTGATGTGATCCTCCGGGACTCCTTGAGGTTTCATGGTAGAGCACACAATATGGAACTCCTTAAGATGTTTTATGAGGATCTTCATCTGCAAGACTATGAAACTTAGGAAGCAAATGTATCAAACCAGATTTAAGTTCAAAAGGTACTTCAACATCAGGGTAATCAATGCAAAAAGCATTATAAGTAACATCAGGTGCAACAAGTTCCCTTAATGTTCTGGCAGCCGTGCTATCAACAATAAATTCAGAATCAAAATCAGTGTCAAAGAGAATATGACTAAATATGCTAATGTTATCAGTATCACTATCACCTATATGATCACTACCTATGTTATTACTAGTACTAGACTTATTAAGTCTATAGAGTGAATGAACAGTCCTATCTATTTCTGGATCAAAAGAATGCAGAATTTCAGAATTGGACCTAGTCATGCATCATGAGCACATATGAAGGCAAAGGCAACACAACAAATCAGAAAATACCAACAATGTCCTAATCGCTAAAACAAAAAATAAATTGACAAAACGTATCAAATAAAATCTAAAAAATCTAAAAACAACACTAAAAATCTCTAAAAATCAAATAAAGATAACGCAGATTTTTTTTGATTTTTTTAAAGATACGAAAAATTCAAAAATATTAAAAAGTGGTCTAAACGATGGAATTTTGGAATTTGAGCCTATTGTCCCAATATCAATTGATAAGGGAGTATTGATCCTTGATTTATTTAGATTTTCTGGCCAAATTACGGAGCAATCCGAGCAAGTTGACTGGAAACCGATTTTTTTCACTAGCTCAATGCAAAATCCAATGTCAGAACATGAAACACAACTAAAACGTAAAATCAAAGGTTAGAGACGTTAGTAGGGTTCTTGAATTGGCTATTCTTGATCAGAGATACCCGGCAACGGTGCCAATTTGATCGCTGTAGCGCACAGGTCAAATAATTAAAAATAGTAAATATAGTAACAAGGTAATTCAACCTTGGTCGTCTCACAAGGATCTCTAATCTAACAATAACCAAAAACAAGAACGTACGAAGAAATAAAAAGGGGGGGGGTTTGATTATGAGAAACAGAATTTAAAAGATGAAAATATCAATATATAAAAATGACTAATCTACCAGTTCAGGGTAATTAATACTTGGATCTATCACAGGTTTCAAATGATTATTCTATTTCGTGATTCTATTCATGTTTGACCATGAAATTAACCAATCAAGCGTCAATTAATCTCATAAGAATCCCTATTGGAATACAAAATTAATTAAGCATCACAGAGTCGATTAATCATAATTAAGGAACAAGCGTCACAAAAACACAATTAATTTAACTACCGAATTCAATCAAACCTACGTCAAGCACTGTAGATCCTATTGATCTCTATTCGAAACAGATTAAAATAAGCGTTCAAAATATTTCAAATAATCTCAAAGAGCAAAAATGAATTTGATATGATTAAGCTTCAACACCTAAAACGAATTTGCAAACAAAGATCAAAGAGATGAAAGATCAAAGGGAAAAGAAATAGAATCTGAAAATCGAATTTAACAATAATAATCAAACCTCAAGATCCTTATAAAAACTCCCTAACCAGTGAATTAATCTAAGGTCTTAGCCTTCCATGGAAGGATTTGACAAAAACGACATTATGAAGGAGAGAAGAAAAAAAGATTGCTAAAACTCAAAAACGGTAAAAGATTCAAAAGTAATCAAAAGGTAGTTCCTAAGACTCTAAAAATCCTATTTATAATGTCTCCTTAGGTTAACCTAGGTAAACTTCAGTTTATGACCAAAGAGAAGGGCCCATAAGAGGTTAATTAGCCCAATAATAACTAATCACATGAGTAAGTGATCCAGAATTCGCAGTCAGTCTCGCCAACTACAGTAATTGGCATTTTCGACCATCAAAATGTCCGAACTGGGCTTTGGTGTCAACATAAGAGTTGTAGCTCTGCTTCTTAGCTTTCCAACACCAGGATGTAACAAAATCCAAAAATTAACAAAGAATTTCACTAAAGCCCAAATTAAGACCCAAAGATATAAAACATGTTAAAAAGTAATTATTGGGCATGACACACATTTAAAAATACAAAGTGCAAAGCTATAAAAGGTGCATTAAAATGCATTGATCAACTACCTACGATTTACATAAAATCAGAAACCATGAAATAGGAAGAAAGAATAATGAAGCCATAGACATGAAGCCATAGCCATAACAAGCAACATAGAAACTATGGTTTACTAAAATTTGGGAAGCACGAAACCATAACCAAACACAAAGGAGGGAGAGCATGAAACAGGAAGCAGGAAGCCATAACCAGAGACAGAGAGCATGAAACATTACCATGCGAAAGGGAAAAGGGAGGGTGCGAGTTCTTCATATCCACACGCAGGAGGGACAAAGACGTGCGACAGTAGAGGGGGGAGAGCATGTCGCCGAGGACAGAGGTGGTGGTGTTTGTGAGCACGATGCCTTCCAAAAAGGGAAGAGGGAGAGTTTGAGATGGCAGAACGAGAGACGAAAAACGAACGATAGACGACGGGATGAGAGTGAGGAGTGAATGAGAGATCATTGATTTTAAAATCTGTAATCCGAACCAATTGTCACCAGATCTGTTTAGTTCGTTTCGGGTTAGACCTGAACTTGACTGGGTTGGGCAAAAACTGGTTCGGATATGGGTTGGCTGGTCGGCCCGAACCCGTGTACAACCCTAATACAATTTTCACAAAGAAGATTTGAATACAATTAAAATAACTCTCAACAAGAAAGGGTGAAAACTTTAAGCACAAAGTAAATAACTTTCTAAAAGAAAAAATAAGACGCTGAAGTTCAGGTTCTGGTTCATAGATTTCTTGGAACAGAATTGTAGGTTGATCACTTGTAGTAAAATTCTGTAACATTCTTCAATGGAGAGTTTGAAGTATTTATAGACTTCTTCAAGAATATTACCATTGCAGAAATAATCAGCTCCAAATCATTGAGTGAGGTAATTTGAAAATGTCCTTTATTCGCTTTTTAGAGAATATCAGAATAGTATACCTTATGACTGTTTGTACTATTTGCTTTTCAATTATTTGTAGCCTGGCACACAATGTACGAATTTTGTCTTATCCAAAAGGTGTTACCTTTGATTCCTTGTACATAAAATTGAGCGCACAAATCAAATTTGAATTTATTTCAGGATATACTGAGGTATAGAGCAGAAAGAATAAACGTGACTTGCACGTGATTCATTAAAGGACCAGATGCTTGCTCTAATGCCTAAGACGCTCGCTACAGATTGAATTCCACGTGTCTTAATCTTAGATAACCGAAAGCTCGCTTGATTGCATATACCAGATGCTAAGGACTAACCGATGCAGACACAACACATATGTATTCATCTTCTTGCATAAGTGATGTTATAAAATATGAATGATTTTAAGTCCTACACACTTCAAGACTTATCACAAGTTAAATTCTTTTCACATAGATACTTTGATATCATCAAAATTATGGAGGGTCTAAACTTGTCAATCGTTTAGGTTCCGACATTAATTACCAAAACAACAAATTGTTTACGATAATTCTTTGCAATTCTTCGTACTTTTCACAAATTATTAAGATGATCAACCTCTATGATTTATTTCCAAGTAATCGAAAACTGTAAAATAATTTTCATAAAAATTGTGGTGTTACATTACCACCCTCCTAAAAAAAATTTCGTTCCCGAAAATTAACTAAGAACCAAATAAAAATTAGGAAATCTGGAAAATCATAACTTAATACCAAAAGCATATCATAAATTTGGACTTTGAAGTTTAGTACAACACGATAATTATTCTACTCAAGATATTCAAACACTCAAGCATATACTTTTTTCATACATTATTACTAAAGCAAAATACTACATCGTTAACTCAAACATTTACAAAACACAATAATAAGCGTTCATGTGGAAAAAGTCCTTACAAATGACGCCTTACTTCAAAGCTATGATCTCGACTCCATCACGATCACGAACTCGGTCACGACAACACTGAGTCACGGTTATATGCTCACTCCAACAAAACCTCACCAACTCAAGTACACCCACATACCCACGGTTTCAACACAAAAACTAACACCAAATCTCTTTTATTTTTAACACATCTAACTTCCAAAAATAACATAAAGCAAGAATTCATTTGCATAAAATACACTTGATCTCTTCAAGACTCAACCTTCTCAAGAACACTATGGTTCTTTTGAGATTAGATTCTCATTGTTTTAAAATCATCAAGATACACTTAAATCAAACACCAACAACAACAAAATCACTAAAAACTAAGTATTAAAACTTGAAATCATTTCTTTTTATCAAAGAACCTCACGATTTGCACACACACACACACACATACCAAGATCCACTAGAAAAAAATCATGAAATCCTCTTTCATTTTACTAAACAACTCACGGTTTTCATTTAATGCAAAGGAAGGAAAGGTTTTCCAAAATCATCAACAAAATCGTTTAAAACAACACAAAATAAAAAGCTTAAGGAAACTAAAATACTTACCCACAAATTCTTCAAAAACTCACGGTTTTATGACATCAAAAGTAAAGAAAAACTCAAAAATTATCAAGCACAAGAACAACAACAACATCAACCACAAATACCTAGGAAATGAAAAAGAATCCTCCCCCAAAATCATCCTAAGACCCAAGGTTTCAAGACTTCAAGGGAAAAGGAAAACTCTCAAAATCACCAACAACAACAACACCCACAACATAAACAAATACCAAGGAAATAAATGAGAATCCTCCCCCAACATCATCCCAAGGCTCATGGTTTCTAAAGGGGAAAAATGGAAGGAAATCAAGCTCGAACACTCTCGCAATCTCGCAGCTTCAAGGAAAAGAATACCACTCCCATAACTCTCTAAACTCTGTAGATCTCTTGCATACTTCACCAACACAAGGTTTAGCACAAATTAGGAGAAGGATGAAGGAAAAATGGAGGTCTTTCAGGGATGGGAGCTCATGGATCCATAGAAGAAAAGAAGAAGATGAAAGCTTGTTTTTTTTTCTCACACTAAAACTCACCAACACTCCACACCAATAATGAAAGCAAATTCCTCCCCTCTTTTTCTTTAAGTGGCTGGTTAGGGAAAGTAAAAAGGATAGGATAATAAGTCACTAATTTTACTTGGTTCTCCTTTAAAGAGAATCTTCTATGATTTAAGGCACTAAGGATAAAACTTGGTAAGATTTTTTGCAAAATTACCCAATAAAATGGCGATAACTCATCACGCACTATACCCCCTCCAATTACTCTCACCTAAACCAAAATGCTCTCTTGACTTAGCCCCACGGTCTCGGCGTCGCAATAATTCGTGGCGTCAGGTGATCACGTTATCGATTGCTCGATTGGCAACAAATCGCGTAAATTAAATTATCATGAGAAAATTTAATTCATTGCGTTCTAAAATTATTCACGTATAATAAATACGCTCACAAATAATCACACAAATAATTACGCAAATAATCATAGTAACGTCAAAATAAACTACAGCAAAAATTACGGGCGTAACAGTGGCGGTTTATTAGGCAACAGTAGTTGCCATCCTGGCCACGACTCAGATTACTTGATTCATCTCTGGATTTCCACAACAAGATCAATCATCTGAGATGATTGCACACAAATTCATACAATGTCACAGATGTTTCAACTTGGAAACATTACAGACAATCAAGCACAAAGTTCACATAACCTAGGCATAACAGACTTATACCCGACAATTCTCGACAATCTAGGTCAGCTTAAACAAAGCGGTCCGATTAGAACCAAACTGCTCTGATACCACTAATGTAACACCCCGTTTCCAGAGCGCTACGGTGTAATCCAATCTAATACTGAAAACATTTGATGCTTGTATGTTTTCAGTAAAAAGTACTCTTCTGTTATTCACAATGGAAAATAGGAGTAATTTTTTTTTTCTTTTTCTTTCCTTTGAAAACCCTTTTAAAAAATAAGACATGAAGAGTACTACAATTTCTAAATGATGAGAAATTAGTATTTTGTCAAATATCAGAGTATAACATAACATATTGACTGCATTACATTCAATAGAACAAACTATAATCATTTCGCACTGAGATGAGGTTTTCTGAAAAGCATAATTGCAAGACAATATGCATTTACGCAATAATAAAGTCATGCTCTGCCAACAGGTCGAGAGCCAAGACAATACCCTAAGCTAAGCTGGCCAACAACTATAACTCTTACTACTCTTATTGAGAAACCGTTCAGCAAGATCAAAACATAAAGCACTCAGAGGAATCTTCCTCCACTGGCTCATTCTTCAACGCTCCTAGAAGGAACAGAACTATAGCAGCAATATGGAACTCCATCTAGTAACTTCTATGGGAATGTCCAATCCAACAACAGTGCAAGGGTAAATTCTTTGTCCACGAGTTTATCACCACGAGTATATCATAGGCTAGTCGCATGCAATAAGATATATATATATATAGTATAACAACATGCTTTATCTATATACATATATAGCTTAATAGACCGCAAGCATCAGCATGGTATATCAAGCAATTTGCATGTGAGCAGACAAATCAATCAGCAGATCAATAATCCAGTCATCACATGTTACAATGTGGTTAATTATGCATGCCAATGCATTATGAACAAGTTTGTGTATACACTTGCAGCCTTAAACAAGGACAGCAACCAGACACTGAAAAGCCTTTTCTAGGTCCGTCTTTTTCCCCTAGGCTTGCCACACTAGGCAATGTTTCCAACTACTACCTCTAGCCCACAGATGTACCTCGGGTAACTGGCATGAAGTGACAACTCGCCCTTTTGAAATCCTTAAGACAATCAAATGCTATGAGTGTCATGCTCGACGGTTAGTATGCATCAAACAAATTCTTTGGTACGGCCCACTCACCTTAAGGAGTGTCTAAGATATATTTTAATTAATCAATGTGGATCGATAATCAACTACGATTTTTTAAGTCTCTGATGTCCTATAAATCAAACCATTGCATTTCTTTTTGAAAAGGTGGGGGGAACTCAACGCTTAAGCACCACGCCAGGCAGCCCATACTACTCAGTGTAATGCTCAGCCAATTCTTCATAACCCAGTAAACTGAGACGATGAGAAAATACCACCTAGAGTTCAAACACAGGACACAAGGTCCAGGTGTTTAACTGCGGAACGCTAGTCTCAATCTTAGATTAAAACTCTAGGCACGTGATGTAGAACACTAGGCTCAATTTTTAGGTTGAGATACTAGGCACGCTATACGGAACACTAGGTCCAATCCTTAATCAAGAAAATGCGCATGCAAGTAGGACGTTAAGTCCTAACACAAGACACATGGCCTATATGCTCAATAGGAACTCTAAGCTCCCTATATTTTATTCTATAGAAATCTCGATCTTTGAAATATTTGAAATCTCTTTCTCCGTTCTTGTGTCATTCCTAGTACTGATGTATCTGAAAATGCACTTTAGCTTTAGGTCGTTGGAACCCTAGTTGTGCTAAATAATACACTAGGAGAATTCTCAGGAAAGAGAGGAGGTGTCAACACTCTTAATTATCTAGTCTTTCCTAGCCAGAATTTTCCCATATGCATTAACTCAACTGTTTTTGTAAATCTTACTTTTTATCTTGAGTCATTTACTTAACATAATTCCATTGGAAAATACTTTATAATGCTTTAGCTAGTTTTACTAAAACCCTCTCGCTTGTTTTTAAATCAAAAAGCCTTTAACATTTCTTTTTGGAACCTCAGTTCAGCTTATGAAATCACATCAGATTTACCGTTATAATTCGTCAAACCAGTTTACAACCGATCCTCGCATTATTAATTAATTCATCGTCATTCACATTATCACTATCATTATCATGCATACTTGATCAATATCAAACCCAAATTAAATTAATCATACATGATTTAAAACACACAATACAATTCGTTCATGCCACTCAAGGCCAAATCAATTCACAACAATTCATGCTAACGTATAATAATACTACATGTATTAACATACAATTAAATAACCAATCAAACCACACAACAAACAAGGCAAAAATCCCAAACTCATTGTGTAAGAATTTCCTTTACCTCAGACGCATTCCAAAAGAGGAAATCCAAAGTTGTCGTCAAGTCGTACCTCGCACGAATCTTAACAACGCAAGTTCAATTCAATTAGAACCAAAAACTCAAGTCTAATGCCCCTAGGAAAGCCATGGGTTTAGGGTTCCCTAAGGCTAGGAATTACTCAACTTAATCCCTATTTGATCACATCTAGTCATATGTCATGAAGCAATTTCAAATGAAGCAAGTTTTGAAGTTTTTACAAAAACTACACACTTAGAAAAATACCTAAATCAAATTTTACCACTTTAAATAGTGTTTTATGTAACATCCTAATTTTCTAATCTTGCTTAGTGTGTGTTTATTTGTGGCTAAGTGTATTTGTGTGCCCTAGGTGGGATTTGTGTGTATTTGACTGTGTTTGATCTTTCGGCTGTGTGCTCGCTTTTGTGTTTATTAGAGAGCATGTGTTGAGAATTGGTATGTTATTTGAGGTTGGAATAGTATTTGATAAGGTTTTGGTATGAGTCTTAGAAGCCTGGTAAAGTTTGAGAACAATCGGAGTCAGAACTAGGGTTTTGTGTGTTCGGGCCCTTAGGCGAGTGTGAGTTTCCGGACAGGGAAATGAGACCTTGAATCTTTATTCTTGAGTCCATTTGATGTTATTTTAGTCTATGAATCATGCTTAAGTGTTAGGGTATCGAGTTCTGGACCGCACGGAAGTCAGAATCAAAGAAATCCCGCGAAAACGGACAAGTCTGCACAGGAGCGCGTGACGTACGCTTGCTTAGCCTATGAAAGCGCGTGACGCATGCTGGTGCATGGTGCACCAGAAGCCTCTTAATCAGTTTTTACACATGGTGCATGGTCCAATGGGAATGCGACACATGGCGTGCATGCAAGCAAAGCCTTCAGGAAGAAGCAACTGTCGCAGACGCGCAATGCACGCGCCCAAGCGCGCGTGGCACACACAGAAACAAAATGCTCGCGCAGAAATGCGTGTGGCATGCTTAGAAATGCACGTGACGTGCACAGGGTTTGATGAAGGGTGCCTGGCGACACCCAGTGCACTAAGGGCCACGCGTGGCGCGCGCACAGTGTATCATTTTAGCTATTTAAGCCCATTAATTCCCTTAATTCAGTTTCTTCTCACTTCTTCTCTCTAAACTCGACCTGAGAACCTCTCATATCAGTTTTCCACCATTTTTGAGCAATCTAAGCTTGGTGATCATTATCAAACCCATCTCAATCCTCTGTTCATCAATCTGACGGTGTAATCTCGTCTGTTACCATTCGGGCTTGTTAGGGCTTATCTTCGATCGTCGTTTCGTCCAGATAAAACTAACACCCTCTACTGTTCATCCTTGCTTTCAGTTAGTCATTTGTGATTCTTGAAGTAGTTCTAGTTCCTAGCCCTAATCAGACTGTGTTTTAGACCCCGGTTTGACTGTACGGGAAGCGAACGAGCTAGGGTTTTCCCGGAACTCCCGGAGGAGATTCCTTGGACTATGAGACAGAGAGCAAAGCCTCTTTTCTCCATGTCCTGACTCTGATTTTGTGATTGCCTTAATGGTTTGGATGGTCCCTCATTAACTGTTCTTCGTGTTTTAGGGTTTTGGCGATAGTGCGGGTACCGGTTGACCGTGAAACCTTGTCTAACGCTGTTTTTGGGTAAGTTGAGGTACTGAACCTTGATAGTCATCCCCTGGCCGTGATTTCCTCAGTCTTTTGGTAAATTTATTAGCTTCCCTAATTCTAATCCAAGTGCGTTTGTGTTTCCAGTTAACTGTGGATTGTTCTGGCATGCTCGGTGAAACTGTTTGGTAACTCTGGACTTGTTTATTGTTGTTGGTTGAACCTGAGCATAGTGTGGGAGTGTTTGTGTGTTGTTCGTGAGTTCGTAGTTGTGTCTCTAAGTCCAGTTGTGATTCTGAGTGCTTCTAATACCAGGTGGGAGAAAGAATGTACTTTCATTGGGTTATGTGAAGTAGATATGAGTGTTTGGCATGTGTAGGGTTACCTAAGCCATACTAGGGGGTTGATGTCAGTAACACCTAAGGATAGGGGTTTCGGTATGCCACATCTAAGGATAGGCGTGGTAGACCCATCAACTAACATATGATTATTTTATTATTAAATATGATTGCCAGATAATATGCTTACTTGTAAGTTTTGTTGTATATGCTCTATGTGGGTAGTAACATGCTTAGGGTAACATGAGTAAATGTGTATTATATGAGAATATGTGTTGTATGTTGCCTTTGCATGCTAAAATGTCTAAGTATAGCTTTTGATATGAGTTAACATGATTAAAGGGATATTTTTGGGAATGTGTGCATAATATGAGGTGGGGCATATGATGATGAGGTGTTGGATGCATGCATATGATATTGCATTAGTAGCCACTCCATTCTTGACGGGAATGTGATGTGGAGAGGATCCCTAATGGGAAAGGGGGATACCTCGCTCAGCAGGTTAGATCCATTCTGTTCCCTATCGAAAAAGGGGAAAACGAACGTCCCTAACGGAAAAAGGGAAATACCTAGTTGTAACACCTTGTTTTCGGAGCGCTACTAAACTAGTATTCTTACAAAAGTTGACATATTTCTGCAAGGCGGAGTACTCTGCATTGCACGTTTTCCAAAAGTGTGGTTCTATATTTTTTTTTTAAAAACAAACTTCTTTAAGAAAGAGCGGTCAAAGTACTTCAACGATTTTAGAAAATGACGGTGAATGAATAAAGACACCAATTTAAACCACATTAACTATACTCATTTATTCCATCAAGTTTTATAAGACAATACATGTCTAGAACCATAATAGGCATTTTATTACAACACTGAAATGAACTACAAATATCCTATAGCCGGTCGTCACGCTACATCCCTTACTAGTACTCTAGCAGTTTACGACAGAAACACAGGTAGGAAACCGGATGGCTATCCTCAGTTACTCTTGTCTGCAGTCTCAAATCCTCTACTTGCTCCGCCATCTGGGTTACATTCATTAATTAAAAGAACCACTGGCAAGGGTGAACTTCTCAAATAATCATAGAAACAGTAAAACATAAAACAAGAGACAACAAAATGCACAATTTCCCAAAATGCAACACGAGACACTCCCTCAAGACACTCTTGACAATTTCTGGAAAGTAACGCCGAACAAGCTGATGAATTCTAGCCGTAGCCTTGGGCTCCACGATCACCCCAAGATATTCATGTCGAGTTCCTTGATGTTACGACGTCTAACTAAGCTGCCGAAAAACCAGCCGGAGCTTTTTAGGGGATCCTAGCACCCTAGGTTAATCGGGTCGATGCTCAAAAACGTCACGACTAGACTTTCGCCCTCCAATGAATAAATTGCCGCATACGATAATTCGAGAAGCAATTCGAATAAGTATTCAATGGCATATCAAATAAATATTCACGCCAAGCTTAATACAATGCAACACAGATCAACAGTATAAGCAATCCATCACAATCAATCATATCTCATCAAGCAACGACATTGACAACTCAGTTCATCCCTCTACAACTCAGTTGGGTTAGCAGAGAGGTAATCATACAAGTGTGGGGGGTTGGGGACAGCTGCCAACCACTTGCAGACAAGCCCACTAGATAATAACATAAGCTTAAATACTAAAACGAAGCGGTACGAGACCCTCACTTCGAACCCTGAGGCTCTCAGACTTCTTCGATATGCAAAACAAAATTTAAATCTTGTTCATATTCAAAAGTTTCCCTTACACTAACATACTATACAAAACATAAACACCTATAATGTGAAGTGCCCTTACCGAAAATGCCAAGTCGCGCGTTCACGTACTCCTCGATCCTACTCTGCACGTTCTCGGATCACTCAAAGCCTAATACACAAAGCAAGATTAACATCATCTAAAGACTCAATTCTATAACCTTAGGCTCCCAAAACCTAAACCCTTTTCTAACCAAAGCACTTTCACTTAAAAACATAATTTAGAATACTAGTTTTAAATAAATTACATACTTGAAATACTTGTTTTAAAGAATCATTTTCACTTAGAAACATAATTCCTAACTAATTGAAAACATAATACTTAAGCAAGGCTCCACTTGGTTTTCTTGGGTCTCAAGGAACCCAATTACCGGATGTGCTTCATAGCCTAAAAATAAAAAACAAGTCCAAATTCCATCAAATCTTTTTCCAAAATTTTCCAAAGTCTAAACACAATTATTAAAACACTAAATACAACTATTATAAACCAAAATTAGCAAAATTTATGCCTCCAAAGCTCAATTTTGCTTGCGGCCACACATCCCTTTTTCAAAAAAAAAATGCAAACTTCCACTTTAATTGCCAACACCATTTTATATACTAATTCTTTCACCAAAACAACAAATAATTTCACAAACAAAAGCCTAATTCAAGACCAATCCTAATTCAAACATCTTCCAAGAATGCAAGGGTTTGATGGAAATCTCTCAATCTTTGATTCAAATCAAATTTAACAACTATCATGGCAATAATAACCAACAAGAATCAAGAAATACAAGCTAGTTTGCATGATTCACATGATGATCACCCAACCACCTTTTCCTCTAGGATTAGCGCCTAGTGTAACAACAATTTGGGGATAGTTGTTTCACTTCATCCATGATCATAATCAAGCATTCAATTAAGCATAAAACAAGAATTAAAAGCAAGAAAACTACCTCCTACATCCTAGAAGGAGCTCACGGTTTTAGGGGCTGAATGAGGGGAGGAATGTTTGGCTCTCCAACTAGCTTGAATGGTGAAATTGGTGGTAGCAAAGAGGAGAGGAAGTTAGTTGCAAGATGGTTGGAAGGTTGAAGGTGAAACAACTCAAAAATGGTGGAACTTGGAAGCCATGAATGGAGCTCCCAAGCTTTCTCTCACTAGAAGAAGGAAGAGGAAAATAAAATGATATGAGGATGAAGGTGGGGAAGTCACGACCAGCAGCCCCTAAAATGGGTGTCTTAAAATCTTTAATAACAATTAAGATTTTTAATTAAATGATAAATCATTACAAAGGCTTAATGACAGAGTAAAAAAAAAATGAATAAATGAAGAAAAGGGGAAGGTCACGGCCTAGAAGGCTTAAGAAGAGGTAAGGGAAAAATTAATTAAAGAAGTGAAATACTTGGCTAGGATTTATTAGGAAAAGTACCACTAATAACCCACCAAAAATGTGACACCTAGACTATAAGGTAAGATGCTCATCACTAACACTGATAACACACTATCCTCTCCCACTTTCTTTTTAAGGTGATCGGCCAAGGAGAAGGAAAAGAGGGCATTGATTCCTCCAAATTTTGTCTGGCTAGTTTTCAATTCAAGGGAAAAGGTTATTCCGTAAGGTAAGGTGAAGATAAGACTTGGTAAAATCTTAAGTACTATCCCTTAATAGTTAGACAACTCGTCACACATTAAAACTATTACCTTACCCCACTAAACCTCTAAATTTCATTCAACTGAGTCAAACGGATCTCGCGTGAATTAAATTGTCACGAAACATTTAATTAACGCTTGCTAGAACTAATCACGTATAATATTTTCGTTGGGAAAATATGAATACGCTCATGATAAATAAACATTCACGCAATCAATCACATATATTCACAGTAGTATAAAGGTAAACTACTGCAAAACACAGATGTTAGTGGCAAACATGTCACATTCACAAAATTATAAAATCCATTTTAGTCTTTAAATGTACTACATACCAAAATACTTCAATCATCAAACACTTAGGTAATCTATATTCATGATCACTAATATGCCAAAGGTCAGACTAAATATTAAATATAACGTCTCCTACAGACAATCCCTCTTCCAAATTTATGTCCATACATAGCTCCTTATTGTTGCGCTCCCTGAGGTGAAGTCCTCGGGCAAGGAGCTCTCTCTTCTGCTTAATGAGTAGATACGTCCTTCCGGAGTTGAATGTTGAACCTCCATCACATTTGTAGTCGTTTCCATCTTTGGTTCTTGGCAATTCTTGGCATAATGCCCAGGCTTCTTGAAATTAAAACACAATACTATCTTGAGTGGGCACTTATTGGCATAGTGTCCCAGGCCTCCACAGTAAAAACAGAGTATTCCTGCTTTAGCCTGTTTCCCTTTTGCTCCACTTCCATCGTTCTGAACCATAGGATGCTGGTTACCTCGGTTGTCCTCCTATGAATGATGGTATGGCTTCTTCTGCTATCGTTTCCCACATCCGTGATCCTGATGATTATGCCTAATTGGCCCTGCAATCCCAATGTTGTTGCCAGCAGACTCGGGCTTGGATACCTAGCAATCCTTAGCAATATGTCTTAGTTCATAGCAGTTGAAGCATAACTTATAACTCCTTGTAGGACAATTAATAGCAGTATGTCTTGACTTCCCACAACGGTAGCAGACTAGTGTGCCACTCACTTTCCCTGAGAACTTAGGAGTCCCATGGTGGCAAGGGCCATTCACTCCCTTGGTCCCTGCAGTTTGCTCCTCTCCCTGTTGTCCAAGCAGCTCACATTGATCCTTTGTAGTAACCTCCTGACCATCGATAACTATCGTCCCTGCGACATATTGGGTGATCTGAGACTCCCGATCCATCTCTGACTTATCTGACTTAACAGAATTAATGATTCATCTCGGAGGTATTGGATTCCCACGAGGTCTTACAACCTAGTCAAAACCCCACAACAGTTTTGGTGTGTCAGCACACATTGCTCCAATTAAGGAACAATTTCAAGTAAGTACAAGTTGAGCTACTCCACTTAAGGACAACTACCACACAAACACAAATTGACTCACAACAAGACACAGTTTGACCCGTAACAATCTGTTCTCTACACAACCCGACACTTGACCAGCTATAGTTTCCCAACTCACAGTCCGGTTAGAACCGAACCACTCTGATACCACTATTGTAACACCCCGTTTCCGGAGCGCTACTAAACTAGTATTCTGACAAAAGTTGACATATTTTAAAAAGGCGGAGTACTCTGCATTGTACCTTTTCCAAAAGTGTGGTTCTATATATTTTTTTTAAACAAACTTCTTTAAGAAAGAGCAGTCAGAGTACTACAGCAATTTTAGAAAATGGTGGTGAATGAATAAAGACACCAATTTAAACCACATTAACCATACTCATTTATTCCATCAAGTCGTATAAGACAATACATGTCTGGAACCATAATAGACATTTTATTACAACACTGAAATGAACTACAAATATCCTATAGTTGGTTGTCACGCTACATCCCTTACTAGTACTCTAGTAAGTTGTGACAGAAACACAGATAGGAAATCGGACGGTTATCCTCAGTTACTCTTCTCTGCAGACCCAAATCCTCCGCTTGCTTCGCCATCTGGGTTACATTCATTAATTGAAAGAACCACTGGCAAGGGTCAACTTCTCAAATAATCATAGAAATAGCAAAACATAAAACAAGAGACAACAAATTGCACAATTTCCCAAAACGCAACACGAGACACTCCTTCAAGACACTCTTGACAATTTTCGAAAAGTAACGCCGAACAAACTGCTAAATTCCAGCCGTAGCCTTGGGCTCCATGACCACCCCATGATATTTAGGTCGAGTTTCTTAATGTTACGACGTCTAGCTAAGCTGTAGAAAAACCAGCCAGAGCTTTTTAGGGGATCTTAGCACCCTAGGTTAATCGGGTCGAAGCTCCAAAACATCACGACTAAACTTTTGCCCTCCAATGAATAAATCGCCGCATACGATAATTCGAGAAGCAATTTGAATAAGTATTCAACCGCATATCAAATAAATATTCACGCCAAGCTTAATACAATGCAACACAGTTCAATAGTATAAGCAATCAATCATAATCAATCATATCTCATCAAGCAACGACATTGACAACTCAATTCATCCCTCTGCAACTCAGTGGGGTTGGCAGAGAGGTAATCATACAAGTGTGGGGGGTTGGGGACAGTTGCCAACCACTTGCAGACAAGCCCACTAGATAATAACATAAGCTTAAATACTAAAACGAAGGGGTACGAGACCCTCACTTTGAATCCTGAGGCTCTCAGACTTCTTTGATATGCAAAACAAAATTTAAATCTTATTCATATTTAAAAGTTACCCTTACACTAACGTACTATACAAAACGTAAACACCTATAATGTGAAGTGCCCTTACCGAAAACGCCAAGTCGCACGTTCACATACTCCTCGATCCTACTCTGCACGTTCTCGGATCACTCAAAGCCTAATACACAAAGCAAGCTTAGCATAATCTCAAAACTCAATTCTATAACCTTAGGCTCCCAAAACCTAAACCCTTTTCTAACCAAAGCACTTTCACTTAAAAACATAATTTAGAATACTAGTTTTAAATAAATTACATACTTGGAATACTTGTTTTAAAGAATCATTTTCACTTAGAAACATAATTACTAACTAATTGAAAAGATAAGGTTCTAGGACTAAAAATCATTTCTTGAGAACCAAAAAATAACACATTGGAAAATTATTCACTAATTAAGGGACCAAACCTTAAAAGCTAGGAAATCTTTCTCTTGAAACTTAGAACATAAAGCATCATTATTTTTCTTGAAAGCTTTAAAGCAAGAAACAACCTCAATTAACCACTTTTTCCCAAATACTTAAGCAAGGCTCCACTTAGTTTTCTTGGGTCTCAAGGAACCCAATTACCGGATGTGCTTCATAGCCTAAAAATAAAAAACAAGTCCAAATTCCATCAAATCTTTTTCCAAAATTTTCCAAAGCCTGAACACAATTATTAACACACCAAATACAACTATTATAAACCAAAATTAGCAAAATTCATGCCTCCAAAGCTCAATTGAGCTTGCGGCCACACCTCCCTTTTTCAAAAAAAAATAATGCAAACTTCCTCTTTTATTTCCAACACCATTTTATATACTAATTCTTTCACCAAAACAATAAATAATTTCACAAACAAAAGCCTAATCAAGACCAATCCTAATTCAAACATCTTCCAAGAATGCAAGGGTTTGATGGAAACCACTCAATCTTTGATTCAAATCAAATTTAACAACTATCATGGCAATAATAACCAACAAGAATCAAGAAATACAAGATAGTTTGCATGATTCACAAGATGATCACCCAACCCCCTTTTCCTCTAGGATTAGCGCCTAGGGTTCTAATAATTTGGGGATAGTTGGTTCACTTCATCCATGATCACAATCAAGCATTCAATTAAGCATAAAACAAGAATTAAAAGCAAGAAAACTACCTCCAGCATCCTAGAAGGAGCTCACGGCTTTAGGGGCTAAATGAGGGGAGAAATGTTTGGCTCTCCAACTAGCTTGAATGGTGAAATTGGTGGTAGCAAAGAGGAGAGGAAGTTAGTTGCAAGATGGTTGGAAGGTTGAAGGTGAAACAACTCAAAAATGGTGGAACTTGGAAGCCATGAATGGAGCTCCCAAGCTTTCTCTCACTAGAAGAAGGAAGAGGAAAATAAAATGATACGAGGATGGAGGTGGGGAAGTCACGACCAGCAGCCCCTAAAATGGGTGTCTTAAAAACTTTAATAACAATTAACATTTTTAATTAAATGATAAATCATTACAAAGGCTTAATGCCCAAGTAAAAAAAAATGAATAAATGAAGAAAAGGGGAAGGTCACGGCTTGAAAGACTCAAGAAAAGGTGAGGGAAAAATTAATTAAAGAAGTGAAATACTCGGCTAGGATTTATTAGGAAAAGTACCACTAATAACCCACCAAAAATGTGGCACCTAGACTATAAGGTAAGATGCTCATCAAATCACAAGTCTAACCCATCTAATCTCTCATAATTACCCTCTAATCCTAGAGTCTAGGGAGTACTAAAACACGTCGTCGAGTAATCGCGTTACCGATTAATTCTTTTATCGATTAAATCGCGAAAATTAATTTACTTAGAAATTAATTCACCGCGTGATAATAAATTATCACAAATAATAAAAATAATTAAAAACACTAAAAAATAATCACAACAAGTCACGATTTGATTTTCATCGAAATCGGGGTTTGTTTAAAATTTTATCTGCGGCAAAACTGCCCTGTGATTCGAAACGCGACGAAACTTCATTAGAATTTTTCGATGATATTCAAACCATGGATTAATATTTGATATTAATCCTTAAATTTAATTTGATCTTGATTTTATTCAATCGTTTTCTTAGTTAACAAAAATACGCGTTACCGCGTCATATTGAAAACTTATAGTAAGTATAATTGATGAATTCACCTTAAAAGCAGCATACGTCTACACTGTCAATTAATTTGAATTGACATTATCAATAATAATTATTTATATAAATAAATTATTCAAAATAAGTCAAAATAATTTTGCATACTCTCATAAATCATTGAGGTGATCAATCTCTACGACTAACTTCCAAGTAACTGGAATTTTATCGCTAAACAATTTTTCTTAAAAATTGGGATGTTACACTCGTGGACTAGGCTTGTGTCACCCCATGCTCTATCGAAAAAAGGGTGATGTGTTGTTCTTATCTCCCTGTGTTTGTATGTTTGTCTGTATGTGTATTGCAGCCATGTTAGATTTTGTTGAGGAAGAAGATGCAGCCGCAGCATCACCCGATGGAGCAGTTCATGTTGATGCACTCGTCGATGCTCCTGCCCCCATGGATCCCCGTATGAGGTGGCTTTGAGATTCAGTATCATGATTTCGACGGCATGGGGTGGGTGATTGACCATGTGCAACAGGCGGTGATCTATACTAGTACCATATCTGTTTATTTCAGGATTCCCCGCCTTCCTATTGCCAGTTTCTCGGGAGACTTTAGGATTTGTCATAGACTACCATGTCAGTAGATGTGGCAGGCGCCAGGGTTTCCACTAGGCTTTGGCTATGGAGGGTATCCACCGATGCCCCCTCAGACGATTCTGGTGCCACCCGCTAACCATCGCAGCGAGTCGAGCCACCGTGGGTGATAAAGACATGCGAGAGGAGCGACATCTGGTCCCTTTCGTCACATGACAGCTCATGACTATCGGTAATTGTTTCCGAGGCAGGCGGGGTCTCAGAGTGGGAGCTCTCAGTTTTCCCCTCGCTGAGGTGTAGTTTTCGGTTGGCCAGGAGTCATATGTTTATGTTATGTTTTGTTGTTTTGTTTAGTTGAGGCAGCAGGTTAGCCTCACAGGTTTACTTTTTGGATGATTGTATCTACACTTTATACAATATGCACACTGATGCACTCTGATATTATATTATATATATGTATGCACGTTGGCACTAGTTTACTTCACCGTAGCGCATCGTAGTCTTATTTATGTTTTAGTTTTAATTTCTTCATATTTTTATCCACGCTAATCACGCGAGTTAGGCTAATTATTAGAATAAAGCATGAATAGGACTGTGGGGTGTTACATTTGTGGTATCAGACCAGCTCGGCCCTAACCGGACTGTGAGGTTATTTAGGATGTTTATTCTGGCTGAGTCTAGTCGTATTCCCACCAAATATGACTATTTTTAGAAGTTGGGTTGAGTGTCCGTGTTATCTTAAGTGCTTTAAATAAAGGTGACAAGTTTGAAATTCATAAGATATATTTCATATACTTCTATGATTCTTTATATCTTATGAACCTCGAGCTAATGATTTCTTTTTCAAGACTTCATGGCTCGTCGCGGTAGAACTACGCGTGAGAGAGTGAATGAAGCACGACATGGGAATGGAGAGACCTCTCGAGTTAGAGAAGGTCATGATTCTAATGAGACCCTGCGATCTGTTAGGGAGTTGGCCACTGCTATGCTTCAGTAGGCAGAGCAGAATGCCCAGTTTCTGCAGGTTGCTCAGACCAGGAGGGAATAGAGGAATAATGATAGTGGTATGACTATTTTTCTGAAGGCAAATCCTCCACAGTTTGACGGGGAGTTTAACCCCGAGGGAGGTGAGAAATGGATTCAGGAGATTGAGAAAATCTTTGTGGCTATAAACACCCGTGAGGAGAGGAAGGTATCTTTTGCTTCTTTTATGCTGATTGGTAATGCAGAGTCTTGGTGTAACATCCGTAAATTTTACGATGCGTATTTACCGTTATTATAATATAATTTGTCGTATTTATGCTATAATAAGCAGTTTCTTGTTTGTTAAGTAAGTGATTGAATTAAATCAAGATAAAATTTAATTTGAGAATTAATATTATATATTAATTCATGGTTCAAAAATCGTCGAAAAATTCTAACAAAGTTTCGCCGTGTTTTGAATCACCAGATAGTTTTTATCCGTGATAAAATTTTAAATGAACTCTGATTTCGATGAAAATCGAATTGTAACTTGTTGTGATTATGCTTGAGTGTTTTCAATTGTTTTTATTATTTATGATAAATTATTATCACGCGGTGAATTAATTTCTAAGTAAATTAATTTTCGCGATCTAATCGGCGAAAGAATTAATCGGTAACGCGATTACTCGACGCCGTATTTTTAGGACTTAAGACTCTGGGATTAGGGGGTAATCATGAAGAGAGAGGGATTAGATGTTTAGACTTGTGATTAGATTAGAATATAGTTTTTTAAGGTGTAGGTGTCACACTTTTGGTGACTAATTATTTTATGATTATCCTAATTCCATCTTAACCAAGTATTTTACCTTTTAATTAATATTTTTAGTCCCTCCCCTTTTCTTTTAAGGTCAGGCCGCGACCTCCCCTCCCCTTTGTCACCCTCATTTTATTTTTCTTTTACTTGGTTTTGAGAGGGAAACTTAAGGTGCTTCCATGGCTTCCATCTCCATCATCTTCTTGGCATGATTCCATTTTCTTTCTTCAACTTCCATTGTAAGTAAGCTTGAAAACCAATTTTCCTTGTCTCCTTTAAGCCCCAAAATCGTGAGCTTCATTTTTAGGTGTAGGAGTTGTTTTTTTTTTTTTTGCTACTTTCTTGTTTAAATGCTTTGATTGTGGCTTCAATGTGATCATGGGAGAGATGAACATGTTTTCCCCCAATTTTCTCAAACCCTAGATCAATGGTCTAGGAGAAAGGGGTTAAGTGATCTTCCATGTAAATCATTCAATTAAATTGGGGTTCTTGCTCCTTAATATTTGTTGTTATTGTTGTAGTTATTAATTTTGGTATTGATCAAAGGAATTGTGAATTTTTGGGAAAACCCTTGATGCTTGGATTGGCTATGATAGGGTAATGGACTTGAATAATGGTTTTGTTTTGTAAAAATTGGATGTTTTGGAAAGGAATTAGGTGATTGGATGAGGTAGTTTAGTTAATTAGAAAGTCTTGTAATTTTTTTTTTTTAAAAAAGGGTGTGGCTGAGAGCTCCTAGAGAGCTTGGAGAAGAAATTTTTTGATGCTCTTCACTTATATTAGTTGTATTGAATTGTGTTCAAGTTTTGGAAGAGTTTGGAAATAGTTTGATTGAATTGGAAGATGTTTTAATTTTTAAAGGCAATGAAACACTTAAGGCAAAATGGATTCTTTGTAATCCTAAGGCCAATTGGAGCCTTAATTAAGTTTTGTGATAAAAAGTATTTCATCTTAGTGTTGTCCATGTCTCAATTTTAAAAGAAAGTGAGTTTTAGTCTTTAAAAACATTTGATTTTGAATTTGCTTACCATTTCAAATGTAGGTGATTTATCAAAAAGATTTTTGGGGATTGAGAACCTAGGGGTTAGAATAAAACCTTGCCTAGGAAATTATTTTTGGGTGAACTAGAATTGTACTAAAGTTTGGTGTGTTGTTAGGAATCTTTGAGGATTGAGTTCGTGCTGAGTAGGATAGCGGCGTGCCTTGACATGTGAGTTGTGGACTTTTGGTAAGGGCTACTTCTAGATATAACTAGAGTTTAGATATTGAAATGCTGAGATGTGGTTTATGTTCATATCCTTATGTTTGCTGAATATTGAATTGTGGATGCAAATTGATTGGATTTGCTGAATTATTGTGATTTTGAATTGTTGGACTGTTGAATTGATTATGTGGTATATGTGAAATATGTATTATCATGTGGAGATAATATAATGTGGTGTGGTGCTGGATAATTGAATATTTATTTGATTATGTCTTATTGAAATATCATATGCATGATATGTTCATTGGAGTAGGTGGAATGCATTGTCATGCATTGTGGTATAACTTCGACCTGAATATCCTAGGGAAGTGGAAATGCCCCAAGGCCAAAGGAATTCAGGAACGTCGTTAATCTACCATTGCATGGAAAAGTATCGATCCTGATACGTACAGGACGATTGACCATTGCATGGAATTCTGGAATCATAAATAGTGGCATATAGTGGCATTTGCAAAGCATTTATGCATTCTTGTTGAATTGTATACTATGTTATACTGTGTTATCTGCTTTTATTTAAGAAGTTGACCCTTGCCCGTGGTTCCTTCAATTGATGATGGTAACCCAGAGGATGGCAAATGCGGTGGAGATCCCGGCGATGACGACGTCGCCTGATGTGATCTTTGACTTTCTAGATATGGAGATTCCCTCGGCTATGGAGTTCGACCCCACTTCAGGCCGGGTTGTATATACAGGGGATATAGTAGAGACCTTCCATGTAGATGGACTGGTTGTTTGACAGAAGATCTCTCGGCATACCGTGAGCTTTCCTATCATGATTGATCAGATTATGGATAGTTGGCGTTGCACTCAACAGGATCGAGTGCTACTGACTACTTCTTCTACTTCGGCTGACGAGTCCTTTGAGATTCCTAGGGAGACGACTTTTCGTTATGCACCCATTCCCGGTGGTGCTAAGGTTAGGCGGACTACTCCTAAGAGCGTAGGCATGAGACATTGGGCATTGGGAGCCTCTACTTCATATGCAGTAGCAGATTCACCTAGCCCAGTCTCAGATCCAGAGCCAGAGCTGGAGGTCGTGCCGATTTTTCCTTTGCATGTTAGGACACCCACCTCGCCCGTAGATCCTTTTTTTGTTTGTCGGGTGTGTGGCGAGGCTGGATGTAGTGGTGTGGGTTGGATTGACGACGTACTAGTGGAGGAGGTTAGGCAAGAGGGAGTACTTGCTTCTATACCTTTTGTGGATTTGACAGGAGATGATGAGGACGACCCTATGGAGGACGAGGAGGAGGACCCGTCAGAGGATATGGGTAGTGATGTGTAGATTTGGTTAGTGGGTGATGTTTGTTTGATTGTAGATAGTTTTGGTTGGTGACCAGTCTCTATTGACTTGTTAGTCTTTTGTGGTAGTGGTTGGATAGGTCTGGAGGTTTACTTTTGGAGCAGCCCCCTACGTGGGTAATTGTCGGGAGTACCCCAGAAGTATGACTACTCTTGTTAGGGTCTTCATACTTTAGGTGTATTCCTCATGTAGATATTTATTTACTTTTGTATCTTGTACAAGATGGTTATGTATATCTTTTGGAAATGAATATATGTTTATATTTCAGTGGCATCTGTCTTTTGCATGGTAGAATTCCATATGTTTTTAAAACGCTATGGATACTCTGATTGTGTTTTGCGAAAGACATTTGTTTATAATAAAAAAAAATTTCCGCATTTTTCAAAGGACAAAAGAGTATCATTTTGAAAAGATCGATGCATTTAAAGTCAAGTTCTAGTGTAGTAGTGCTTCTGAAATGAGGTGTTATACTTGGTGGAGGGGTAAGAGGAGATTATTAGAGGAACAGGGACATGAGGTGAACTGGGTGTCGGTGTAAGCCCTAGAGGCCAATGTTTTTCCTTTGGACTTATATTTTGTATCATGTCGTTTATTTATTATATGAGGCATTTTCAGTTATTATGTTTGTTTCAACGTAATAAAGTCCTTGAGTAAAAGTTCGTTTTCAATAGAACATCGAGTAGACGACTCGGTTGTGAGATACTAAAGAACTTACTCTAAATATCCGTAGTCGAGTATTATTATTATTAAGGACAATAATAATGCATCAAGACTATTATGTGGGTGGACTGATAACCTCATCTCACAAGTTATAGATATGAGATATCAAGTCACCACATAGGTACACGTTAGGGTAATTGTGTACTGGATTGACCCGCCATGAGAATACTACATAGTGTGTTATGTAAGTGTCATGAGTTATTCTCATAGTGATAGTGGTGTATGCCACCCTCAGACCTGAAACCACTATGGTCCCTACATGAGGAGTTGAGTGTTTTATTGCCGTCAAACATTGTCTGCATGCAGGACAATTATAAAGTCGGTTAGCGGGCACTCAACGAGTCATGCAAAGAGACATGAGTGACCTAGATGGGATTTGCCCTCCTACATAATAGGAGTAATATCTGTGGGCCCCTTGATAGAGTATGACCGTAAAATGCATGGCCATGTCGAAATAAGTCAATATGAGATATTGTTCTTATTTGTCGTAACAAAGTCTACTCGGGTATGAAGGAATATAATATTGAACTACACAAGGGTGACACATACTATGCCTTGTGTTCAATATAGATATAAGGGCAAAAGGGTAATTATACACATGATCATTATCACGGAAAGGTTACGTCCACAACACCGACATTCTCGTTACTTGGGTAGCGGTGATGTGTT
Source organism: Calophaca sinica (assembly GCA_037113605.1). NCBI lineage: Eukaryota > Viridiplantae > Streptophyta > Magnoliopsida > Fabales > Fabaceae > Calophaca > Calophaca sinica. The sequence goes on along the minus strand of CM073732.1, from coordinate 87,385,378 downwards.
GCTAGACACCGCCATCGCTTATAATATTAAATAGCGATTTAATATTATTGCCAACGTTACGGGAACCTACAGGGTCACACACATGAGAACAGGCTAATGGGAGATTAAATAAATCAATGAGACTCATTTTATTCGGTGGTGCATTCTTACGATGCACCAGCGCGAGTCAAGAAAGACGCAGAACACGGTAAGCTACGGTGCGCTAGGTCAGTCTTAAGTGAAGTCTATAAATAGACTCGTTAAGACTGAAGTCTGTACACGGAATTAAAACCCTAGCCGTTCCAAAGATCGTGACTTGCATCGTGACTGGTTCCGTACGTCAGCTAGCACTGTGACGGAGACCGCTCCCATTCGAAGGCTGTTCGTGTGGACTACGTAGAGGCGTTGTTTTCTGTGCGACGCTCGTGCTCGATTCCAATTTTCGTCTGCAAACGATCTGCGCTACAAGAGGTAATTCATATAACCCTGAGTCATGACCATTCGCAAGGATCCATGGAAGGGAAAGTTTAAATTTTCGCTGCGTTTTTAAACTCTGTTATTGCGCTATTTCCCTACAGTGGTATCAGAGCCACTTGCGAAACCATGATTCGGTTTACTATGGTTACATGTGTGTATGACATGCATTCTTGTATGCTAGATTACGAATCTGTTGATTTTATGGTAGATTATGAATCTGGTCGCTTTAAAAATTATACCTTGTATGATTGCGAAAACCCGGTTGAGTATATATGTGATATATATGTCGCTTTGAATAATCTATACATATATGAGATATATATATATATATATATATATATACACACATTGTGATTCTGTATATTTGTTTGATTCGGTTTTTGTGTCAAGTGTTGATGCAACATGTTTTACTGCGGGTTTAAGGATAGGCATCGATGGGTCCAAGTATTGGTACCCAGAACCGTGTTCGTAACAACGTGAAACGGCGATGTTATTACTGTGGCATGAAGCGTTCACGATCACGATGAGGCGGCAATGTTTTCTGCGAAGCGAGTTTTTTGAAAGTTTTAATTTTTAATTAATTGCTTTTAATCACTATTAATGACAAGATTAATAGTAATAAATGTGTATTATTATTATTGATTGTCATTAATGTTTTTGTGATGCATGGTGAGTGGTTATGGCCTTAGTCCTTTTTATTTATTTTGGAATTTTAAAATACGGCCTGCGTGCCGTGCCTTTTGTTTGGTTTAAAAATACGGCCTGTGTGTCGTGCCTCTCTTTTAATTCTGAATGTAAATTCTCTTCTCATCTCACTCCCTCGTATGTAAAACGAGTACTCTCATTAATGTAATGAAGGAGACAAGAAGGCAAAATCATAAGAGGGCTACATTGAAGGTCACACTTGGAGAAGTATGATCGTTCCTAGGTTTAGCTTAGATTCTCTCATTGGCTTGTGAGAATCAATGCGTTAGAGCCATAACCACATCACATTTATTTACTATATATGTATGAGATGCATGTATAAATATAGTAGGTTAAATAGTTTAACAAATTTTGTATGAGATGCATGTATAAATATTATAGGTTAAATAGTTTAACAAATGGTGAGATCAACTTTAATAAAAATCCCTCAAAAGAAATATTAAGTTTAAATGCCTTCCAAAGTCGGGCACTCATCAAGGCTAATATCGAAAATGTGGGTTCGCCAAAGCGGAGTGCATTTTACATACTAGTAAGATGCGATGGGATAAATGTAATATCCAACTGCTATCTTTGGGTCTAACTTAACTAAACCGAGTATAATAGGATTGAAAGGTTTAGAGGCAAGTGAGTTGGGAACCATCCATATGATGGATTAGAATGAATAGTTATTCACCCAACTATCCGAGAATTGTATAAGATACAATTGGAAGGAGTTCCTACCTAAATAACTGAATTTTAAGTGATCAGCCAAAGCTGACTTAAAATAAAGTGAAATATGGATCTCGGCCCACTAGAAAATCTTCCAACGGGATTTTCCGAATCAATGATGAGGGTCATTGGTTTGAGTAAAATAGTGGGAGGCGTATTTAATTAAAGACCTAATTAAATATGTTTATTGCATGATACTTATATTCTGCATATTTTCTTAATGTAGATTACCATGGCATCAAACACACACAATAACCTACTGCGATCAATCCTTGAGAAGGAAAAGTTATGCGGAACAAACTTTTCTGGATCGCACCGAAACTTGAGGATTGTCCTCAAGCAAGAGAAAAAGTTGTATGTTCTTGAAGAGCCAATACCCCAAGAGCCACCTATCGCTAATGCCCCTGTGGCTGAAAAAGATGCTTATAAGAAGCATCAAGATGATGCCCTAGAAGTTGCACGCCTCATGCTAGCCACCATGAACTCGAGCTTGAAGCAACATGAGCTCATGGAAGCGTTCGATATGATCGAACACCTCAAGATGCTCTATCAAGAGCAAGCAAGGCATGAGCGGTATGAAGTTTCCAAAGCCCTTTTCCAAAGCAACCGCGTAAGGATGCCCAGTAGGTCCTTATGTACTCAAAATGATTGGGTATATTGAGAACCTCGATCGATTGGGTTTTTCCTCAGCGTGAGCTTGCGATTGATCTGATCCTGCAATCGTTGCGGAGAGTTTCAATTAGTTTGTCATGAATTTCACTATGAATGACATGGACAAAACTCTGCCAGAGTGTTAAGCATGTTGAAGCTATTGAACATAACATCAACAAAGGGAAAGGGAAGGCCATTTTGATGGTCAATGGTGGAAAGCGGCAAGAAGCGAGTTCAAGAAGCCCATGAACAAGTATAAGGGCAAGGGCAAGGGAATTAACAAGCCCAAACCTGTGACTTATGCTTTGAAGTCTAAGGGCGGTGTGGCTAAAGAAGGCAATTGCTTCCACTGCGGTGTGGCTGGACATTGGAAGAGGCGCCCCAAAGTACCTGGAAGAAAAGAAGAAGGAAGTGAGACTTCCACCTCAGGTATTTTTGTTATAGAAGTCAATTTATCTACTTCTGCATCATGGGTATTAGATCTGGATGTGGGTCTCACATTTGTACTAATGTGCAGGAGCTCAAAAGGAGTAGGACCAGATTGGCAAAGGGCGAAGTTGATCTACGAGTTGGCAATGGAGCAAAAGTTGTTGCTTTAGCTGTCGGAACTTATGTATTAACTTTGCCTAGTGGGCTTATTTTTCAGTTAGAGAACTGTTATTTTGTGCCTGCAATTAGCAGGAATATTATTTCCGTTTCTTGTTTGGACAAGTCTGGTTTTTCATTTATAATAAAGGACAAATGTTGCTCTATTTATTTAAATGATGTTTTCTATGCTAGCGCACAAATGAGTAATGGACTTTATGTCCTTGATCTCGAAATGCCCATTTATAACATCGATACCAAAAGGATAAAACCAAATGAGTTGAATCCGACTTATCTTTGGGATTGTCACTTAGGCCATATAAATGAGAAGCGCATTTCCAAACTTCATAAAGATGGATTCTTGGACTCTTTTGATTATGAATCATTTGAGACATGTGAGTCTTGTTTATTAGGAAAGATGACAAAAACCCCATTCACAGGAAAAGGTGAAAGGGCTAGTGATCTTTTGGGCCTCATACATACTGATGTATGTGGACCACTAAACACATTAGCCAGAGGGGGTTTTCAGTACTTCATTACATTTACTGATGATTATAGTAGGTATGGATTTGTGTATCTCATGAAATACAAATCGGAATCTTTTGAAAAGTTCAAAGAATTCAAGAATGAAGTACAAAACCAACTAGGTAAGAATATTAAGATCCTTCGATCAGATCGAGGTGGTGAATATTTGAGCCTTGAATTTGATAATCATCTGAAAGAGTGTGGGATCCTATCCCAACTTACCCCTCCTGGAACACCGCAATGGAATGGTGTTTCTGAAAGGAGAAACCGAACCTTGTTGGACATGGTCCGGTCTATGATGAGTCATGCAGATCTTCCAAATTCCTTCTGGGGACATGCTCTATTAACTGCAGCTTTCACACTTAACCGTGTTCCATCCAAAACTGTGGAAAAGACACCATATGAGATATGGACTGGCAAGAAACCCAGTATGTCTTTCATGAAGATTTGGGGCTGTGAAGTGTATGTGAAAAGACAAATTTCCACTAAGCTTGAGCCCAAATCTGATAAATGCTTCTTTGTGGGGTATCCTAAAGAAACCAAGGGATACTACTTTTATAATCCTTCTGAGGGCAAAGTGTTTGTCGCTCGAACTGGTGTATTCCTAGAAAGGGAATTCGTTTCCAAAGGAATTAGTGGGAGGAAAGTAGAACTTGAAGAAATTCAAGTATCACAGAGTAGTGACACATCTATGGAGAAACAAGAGCACCGCACAAGATGTTGTGACAGAACAACCTGCTCAAGTAACACAAGACCAGCGTAGGTCTAGCAGGATACGTCACCAACCCGAGAGATATGGATTTCTCATGACTCAGCAGGGTGATGTATTTCTCATAGATCAAGATGAGCCTGTGACTTACCAGGAGGCCATTGCTGGCCCTGAATCTGAGAAGTGGCTTGAGGCCATGAAATCTGAAATGGATTCCATGTACACTAACCAGGTATGGACCTTGGTAGAGCCACCTGAAGGGGTTACTCCCATAGGGTGCAAGTGGGTCTTCAAGAAGAAGAATGACATGGATGGTAAGGTTCATACCTATAAGGCACGACTGGTTGCTAAGGGTTTCAAGCAAATTCATGGTGTAGACTATGATGAAACCTTCTCGCCAGTTGCGATGCTTAAATCTGTTCGGATTTTACTTGCCATCGCTGCATACCATGACTATGAAATATGGCAAATGGATGTCAAAACTACTTTCCTTAATGGAAATCTCCTTGAGGACGTGTACATGACACAACCTGAGGGCTTTGACACTTCAGATGATGCCAAGAAAGTATCCAAGTTGCAGCGATCAATTTATGGATTGAAGCAAGCTTCCAGAAGTTGGAATCTTCGTTTTGATGAAACTGTGAGACAGCTTGGATTCATTAAAAATGAAGATGAACCTTGTGTTTACAAGAAGGTTAGTGGGAGCATAGTTGTATTCCTGTTGTTATATGTGGATGACATATTACTCATCGGAAACGACGTCCCTACTTTGCAACAAGTTAAGACTTGGTTAGGGAATTGCTTTTCTATGAAAGATTTGGGTGAAGCTACCTACATATTAGGAATCAGGATCTATAGAGATAGATCGCAAAGATTGCTTGGCCTAAGTCAGAGTACATACATAGATAAAGTGTTGAGACGCTTTAATATGCATGATTCCAAGAAAGGGTTCTTGCCCATGACACATGGCGTATGCCTATCAAAGGCACAATCCCCTTCAACTCAGGAAGAGAGGATCGCATGAATAAGATTCCATATGCATCCGCAATTGGATCCATCATGTATGCCATGTTATGTACTCGACCGGATGTCTCGTATGCCTTGAGCACAACGAGCGTGTACCACCGATCCCTGATGGTCATTGGGTTCTTTGTCAAGAATATCCTTAAGTACTTGAGAAGAACTAAGGATTCTTTCTTGGTATATGGAGGTCGTGAAGAGCTCATTGTAATAGGTTACACCGATGCTAGCTTCCAGACAGATAAAGATGATTCTAAATCGCAATCTGGTTATGTGTTTTGCCTAAATGGTGGCGCTGTGAGTGGAAGAGTTCAAAGCGAGAAACAACGCTGATTCTACTACAGAGGCCGAGTATATTGCCGCTTCCAATGCAAAGAAAGGAGGCTGTTTGGATCAAGAAGTTCATTCTTGAACATGGTACGCTTTCTAGCATTGTGAACCCCATTGATCTCTTTTGTGATAACAATGGTGCCATTGCACAAGCTAAGGAACCCAGATCTCACCAACGATCCAAACACATACTTAGGCACTTCCATCTCATTCGAGAGATTATCGATAGAGGAGATGTCAAGATATGCAGGGGAGCAACACATGACAATGGTGGTGGCCCACTTACAAAGCCTCTTACCCAGCAGAAGCATGATGGTCATACTAGATCTATGGGTATTAGGTACATGCCTAATTGGCTCTAGTGCTAGTGGGAGATTGTCGGTGTAAGCCCTAGAGGCCAATGTTTTTCCTTTGGACTTATATTTTGTATCATGTCGTTTATTTATTATATGAGGCATTTTCAGTTATTATGTTTGTTTCAACGTAATAAAGTCCTTGAGTAAAAGTTCGTTTTCAATAGAACATCGAGTAGACGACTCGGTTGTGAGATACTAAAGAACTTACTCTAAATATCCGTAGTCGAGTATTATTATTATTAAGGACAATAATAATGCATCAAGACTATTATGTGGGTGGACTGATAACCTCATCTCACAGGTTATAGATATGAGATATCAAGTCACCACATAGGTACACGTTAGGGTAATTGTGTCTTTGGATTGACCCGCCATGAGAATACTACATAGTGTGTTATGTAAGTGTCATGAGTTATTCTCATAGTGATAGTGGTGTATGCCACCCTCGGACTGAAACCACTATGGTCCCTACATGAGGAGTTGAGTGTTTTATTGCCGCCAAACATTGTCTGCATGCAGGACAATTATAAAGTCGCTAACTGGGCACTCAACGAGTCATGCAAAGAGACATGAGTGACCTAGATGGGATTTGCCCTCCTACATAATAGGAGTAATATCTGTGGGCCCCTTGATGTAGTATGATCTGTAAAATGCATGGCCATGTTGAAATAAGTCAATATGAGATATTGATCTTATTTGTTGTTACTAAGTCTACTCGGGCATCAAGGAATATAATATTGAACTATACAAGGGTGACACATACTATGCCTTGTGTTCAATATAGATATAAGGGCAAAAGGGTAATTATACACATGATCATTATCACGGAAAGGTTACGTCACAACACTGACATTCTCGTTACTTGGGTAGCGGTGATGTGTTGCTAGACACCACATCGCTTATAATATTAAATAGTGATTTAATATTATTGCCAACGTTACGAACCTGCTGTGGTCACACACATGAGAACAGGCTAATGGGAGATTAAATAAATGAGTGAGACTCATTTTATTCGGTGGTGCATTCTTACGATGCACCAGCGCGAGTCAAGAAAGACGCAGAACACGGTAAGCTACGGTGCGCTAGGTCAGTCTTAAGTGAAGTCTATAAATAGACTCGTTAAGACTGAAGTCTGTACATAGAATTAAAACCCTAGCCGTTCCAAAGATCGTGACTGGTTCCGTACGTCAGCTAGCACTGTGACGGAGACCGCTCCCATTCGAAGGCTGTTCGTGTGGACTACGTAGAGGCGTTGTTTTCTGTGCGACGCTCGTGCTCGATTCCAATTTTCGTCTGCAAACGATCTGCGCTACAAGAGGTAATTCATATAACCCTGAGTCATGACCATTCGCAAGGATCCATGGAAGGGAAAGTTTAAATTTCCGCTGCGTTTTTAAACTCTGTTATTGCGCTATTTCCCTACACTGGGAATCATTCAAGGATAGTTTTCTGGAAAAGTTCTTTCCAAGGCTGAATTGTAAGGAAAAGGAGAGAGAGTTTGAGAGTCTGAAGCAGGGAAACATGACTATTGGTGATTATGCTACTCGGTTTTAGGCATTACTGAAGTATTCTGAGTTCTATCACTTACACCCAAGTGAGCAGTGGATGTGTCAGAGATTCTAGGATGGACTGAGGTATGAGATACGTAGAATTGTGGTACCCTTGAGGTTGATAAGGTTTCCTGAGATAGTGGAGCAATGCATAGAGCTTGAGAATATGGATAGGGAGAGAGATCAGTAGAGGAGTGGTGGTCCTATTAGGAGTGGTGGTGGCACGAGAGGAGGTGTACACAAAGGTGGAAGTAGACATGGTGGAGGTAGATCTCAGCAGGGCAGAGCCAGGCCATACTCTAGGCCGACACAGCCTAATGCTACTGCAAGTGGAAGAGCTATTATGAGAGCTCAGGGATGCTTTAGGTGTAGAGGTCCGTATATGATGAAGGATTGTACAGTACCAGCTAGTGGAGTGGAGTCGAAGCAATGTTATTAGTGTGGCCGAACATGTCACTTGGCGAGAGATTATTGGGGTGGACATAGAATTGCAGACAGACCTACTATAGGAGGGCATGGCAGAAAAGAAAATGGGAGCAATGCAAGAGGTGGTGGTGCAACAGGACATGGTGGTGCAGGACGAGGAGGAGGAGCCAGTGCAGACAGACCTTCGGCTGCAGGGAGAGTGTTTACTGTAAGGGGAGCTGAGTCCTCTTAATCCCCAGATCTGATACAAGGTATGTGCTTATTCTCTGTTAAACTCTTATCTGTATTCTTTGACTCTGGGGCCACTCATTTTTTTATTTCCCTTGCATGTGTGGATCATTTAAAATTGCTTGTTTCTTCATTGCCATGTAAACTGGTAGTTTCTACTCCTACTACTAATCCCTTGACTACTACTTCTTTTTGCTCAAATGCCCTATCACCATAGAGAATACGAATTTCCTAGTAGACTTTGTTTGTTTACCTATGCAAGACTTAGATGTTATCCTAGGAATAGACTGGCTAGCTGCTAACCATGTTTTACTAGATTGTTCCCGTAAGACCCTTACCTTTCCAGAAAAACCTTGCATGGTATCTGCCAATGAAAGTCAATTTACCACTAGCGGTAATTCTCAGAAGTATGTGATGTTATTTTCTATGGAAGCTAAGGATACTCCTAGCATTGACTCTTTGCCTATAATGAGAGAATTTTCAGAAGTGTTTCCGGATGACGTTCCAAGATTACCCCCAAAAATAGAGATAGAATTTGCAATAGACCTTATCCCTGGTACTGGACCTATATCCATAGCACCTTATAGAATGTCCCCGGTAGAATTAGCAGAGTTGAAATCCCAATTAGATGACCTAACCAAGAAAGGATTTATTAGACCCAGTGTTTCACCGTGGGGAGCTTCGGTGTTGTTTGTGTAGAAGAAGGATGGATCTGCAAGGATGTGTATTGATTATAGGCAACTTAATCGGGTCACGATTAAGAACAAGTACCCTTTGCCTAGAATAAATGACTTGATGGACCAAGTGAAGGGGGCGGCGATATTTTCCAAGATTGATCTGAGATCTGGTTATCATCAGGTTAGAGTCGAGAAAGAAGGTATTGCTAAAACTGCCTTTAGATCTAGATATGGACATTATGAGTATTTGGTTATGCCATTTGGTGTGACTAACGCTCCTGCAGTGTTCATGGACTATATGAATCAGATCTTTCGACCGTTCTTAGATAAATTTGTAATCGTCTTCATTGATGACATATTGATTTATTCGCTTACCGAGGAAGAGCATGTGGAGCATCTTAGAACCATACTTCAGATTTTGAAGGACAGACAACTTTATGCTAAACTTTGGCTGCAAGAAGTGCAATTTCTTGGACACGTGATTAATAGGGATGGAACTGTTGTAGATCCCTTGAAGGTGGAAGCCGTGACTAAGTGGGAAAGGCCTAAGTCGGTGAGTGAGATTAGAAGCTTTCTGGGATTGGCTGGGTATTTTGGACTATTCATAGAAGGATTCTCGAAGATAGCCCTACCTATGACCCAGTTGACAAGGAAGGAAAACCCTTTTGTGTGGTATAACAAGTGTGAAGAAAGTTTTCAAGAGCTGAAGAGACGGTTAACCACATCACCTGTTTTAGTTTTACCTGATCCCTTAGGAGAATTTGAAGTGTACTGTAATGCATCTTATCAAGGATTGGGTTGTGTACTGATGCAAGGAGGGAAAATAGTGGCATATGCATCAAGACAACTAAGGATTCATGAGCGGAATTACCCTACCCATGACCTTGAACTTGCAGCCATAGTTTTTGCGTTGAAGATTTGGAGGCATTATCTCTACGGCGCTAACTTCACGGTATTCAGTGATCATAAAAGCCTGAAATACCTGTTTGACCAGAAGGAGCTGAATATGAGACAACGGCGGTGGATGGAGTTTATTAAGGATTATGAGTTTGAACTGAAATACCATCCAGGAAAAGCTAATGTTGTAGCTAATGCTTTAAGTAGGAAATCCCTACATGTGTCAGCTATGATGGTGAAGGAGTTGGAGTTGGTGGAGCAATTCAGAGATCTGAATTTAGGAGTGCAGTTGTTTAAGAACAAGATGTGCTTAGGACAGATTGTTGTGACCAATGAATTTTTGCAAGAATTGAAGGCGAAGCAAGGGCTTGATGAGCAGTTGATCAAGATAAAGGATTCGATGAAGGACAGTGAGACTTCAGAGTTCAATATCAAGGCAGATGGAGTGATAAGGTTTGGAGACCGAGTTTGTGTTCCTCACGACACGGAACTTCGGAGAATGATTCTGGAAGAAGCCCGTAGGAGTAAGCTTAGTTTTCATCCGGGCACTACTAAGATGTATCAGGACTTGAAGAAGATGTTTTGGTGGCCTGGTATGAAGAATGACATAGGAAACTTTGTTTTGTCTTGTCTAGTATGTCAGAAGGCAAAGATTGAGCACAGGATGCCGACGGGATTGTTACAATCTTTGGCCATTCCTAAATGGAAATGCGATGGAATAGCAATGGATTTTGTAGTGGGACCACCCAAGACACCGAAGAAGTTTGATGCAATCTGGGTAATCATTGATCGGTTGACCAAGAGTGCCCATTTCATTCCGATTGGAGAGAATTATCCTTTGGAGATATTAGCTCAGATTTACATCAAGGAGGTTGTTAGATTGCATGGTGTTCCTTCGAGCATCATCAGTGATAGAGATCCTAGGTTTACCCCTAGATTCATTGGACCTTTCCAAAATCTTCGTAGGATTGGCCCAGTAGCCTATCATATTGCCTTACCACCTAATCTTTCTAGACTCCATGATGTTTTCCATGTTTCACAACTTCGCAAATATTTTCCCGATCCATCACATGTACTTGAACCCGAGTCAATGCAATTGAAAGAGAACTTAGAGTACGAGGCATTGCCTGTACAGGTTTTGGATAGGAGGAGAAGGAACTTCGTGGTAAAACTATTCCTTTAGTCAAGGTTCTATGGGATGATGTTACAGGTGACATGACTTGGGAGCAAGAGAGTGAGATCCGTCAGTAGTACCCTCATTTATTTCCAGGTGCGTGATTTCGGGGACGAAATCTCTTTTAAGGGGGGTGGTAATGTAACATCCTCATTTTCTAATCTTGCTTAGTGTGTGTTTATGTGTGGCAAAGTGTATTTGTGTGCCCTAGGTGGGATTTATGTGTATTTGACTGTGTGTTTGATCTTTCGGCTGTGTGCTCGCTTTTGTGTTTGTTAGAGAGCATGTGTTGAGGATTGGTATGTTATTTGAGGTTGGAATAGTGTTTGATAAGGTTTTGGTACGAGTCTTAGAAGCCTGGAAAAGTTTGAGAACAATTAGAGTCAGAACTTGGGTTTTGTGTGTTCATGCCCTTAGGCGAGTGTGAGTTTCCGGAAGGGGAAATGAGACCTTGAATCTTTATTCTTGAGTCCATTTGATGTTCTTTTAGGGTAGGAATCATGCTTAAGTGTTAGGGTATCGAGTTCTGGACCTCACGGAAGTCGAAAACAAAGAAATCGCGCGAAAAAGGTCAAGTCTGCGCAGGAGCGCGTGATGTGCTCTTGCTTAGCCTGTGAAAGCGCGTCACGCGCACTGGTGCATGGTGTACCAGCAGCCTCTTAATCAGTTTTGACACGTGGCACATGGTCCAATGGGAATACGACACGTGGCGTGCATGCAAGCAAAGCCTTCAGGACGAAGCAACTGTCACTGACATGCGTGGTGCGCACAGAAACATAATGCTCACGCAGAAATGCGTGTGACGCCCATAGGGTCTGATGAAGGGTGTGTGGCGCGCGCCCAGTGCACTAAGGGCCACGCGTGGCGGTCGTCCAGTGTATCATTTTGGCTATTTAAGGCCATTAATTCCCTTAATTCAGTTTCTTCTCACTTCTTCTCTCCAAACTCGACCTGAGAACCTCTCATGTCAGTTTTTCACCATTGTTGAGCAATCTAAGCTTGGTGATCATCATCAAACCCATCTCAATCCTCTGTTCATCAATCCGACGGTGTAACCTCATCTGTTACCGTTCTGGCTTATCTCCGATCGTCGTTTCGTCGAGGTAAAACTAACACCCTCTATTGTTCATCCTTGCTTCTAGTTAGTCATTTGTGATTCTTGAAGTGGTTCTAGTTTCTAGCCCTAATCAGACTGTGTTTTGGACCCCGGTTTGACCGTACAGGTACCGAACGAGCTAGGAGTTTACCGAAACTCCCGGAGGAGATTCCTTGGACCATAAGACAGAGTCCAAAGCTTCTGTTCTCCATGTCCTAACTCTGATTTCGTGATTGCCTTAATGGTTTGGATAGTCCCTCATTAACTATTCTTCGTGTTTTAGGGTTTTGGCGATAGTGTAGGTACCGGTTGACCGTGAAACCTTGTGTGACGCTGTTTTTGGGTAAGTTGAGGTACTGAACCTTGATGGTCAGCCCCTGGCCGTGATTTCCTCAGTCTTTTGGTAAATTTTTTAGTTGCCCTAATTCTAATCCGAGTGCATTTGTGTGTTTCCAGTTAACTGTGGATTGTTCTGGCATGCTCGGTGAAACTGTTTGGTAACTCTGGAGTTGTTTATTGTTGTTAGCTGAACTTGAGCATAGTGTGGGAGTGTTGGTGTGTTGTCGTGAGTTCGTAGTTGCGTCTCTAAGTCCAGTTGTGATTTCGAGTGCTTCTAATACCAAGTGGGAGAAAGAATGCACTTTCATTGGGTTATGTGCAGTAGATATGACTGTTTGGCATGTGTAAGGTGACCTAAGCCCTACTAGGGGTTGATGTCAGTAACACCTAAGGATAGGGGTTACGTTATGCCACATCTAAGGATAGGCGTGGTAGACCCATCAACTAACATAGGATTATTTTATTATTAAATATGATTGCCTGATAATATGCTTACTTGTAAGTTGTGTTGTATATGCTCTATGTGGGAAGTACCATGTTTAGGGTAACATGAGTAAATATGTATTATATGAGAATATGTGGTGTATGTTGCATGCTAAAATGTCTAAGTATAGCTTTTGATATGAGTTAACATAATTAAAGGGATATTTTTGGGAATGTGTGCATAATATGAGGTGAGGCATATGATGATGAGGTGTTGGATGCATGCATATGATATTGCATTAGTAAAAACTCCATTCTTGACGGGAATGTGATGTGGAGAGGATCCCTAATAGGAAAGGGGGATACCTAGCTCCGCAAGTTAGATCCACTTTGTTCCCTATCGAAAAAAGGGGATACGGACGTCCCTAACGGAAAAGGGGGAGGAGGATTCCTAACGAAAAAGGGGAATACCTCGTGGACTAGGCTAGTGTTTCCTCGTGCTCTATCGGAAAAGGGAGACAAGAGTCCCTATCGGGAAAAGGGGATGATAACCTAACGGAAAGGGGGTTCGCCAATAAGTATTCCTAACGGAAATTTGGAGTAAGTGACAATAGTAAAGAAAAGATGCCATGATGCACAATTCATTGAGAAACATGGGATAAGTGGAAGAGGGTAGTTAGATCTTATCTGTTATATATATGTGATTGCCTATGTTGATTGTCTAACATTTATTTTACTTATGCATTTCCCACTTTTTTAATGGATGTGTTGTTCTTATTTCCCTGTGTTTGTATGTTTGTCTGTATATGTATTACTGCCATGTTAGATTTTGTTGAGGAAGACGATGCAGCCGCAGTATCACCCGATGGAGCAGTTCATGTTGATACACTGTCGATGCTTTTGCCCCCACGGATCCCCGAATAGGGTGACTTTGAGATTCAGTATCATGATTTCGACGGCATGGGGTAGGAGATTGACCATGTGCATCAAACAGTGATCTACACTGGTACCATCTCTGTTTATTTCAGGATTCCCGGTCTTCCTATTGCCAGCTTGTCGGGAGACTTCAAGATATGTCAGAGACTACCATTTCAGCAGATGTGGCAGGTGCCAAGTTTCCACCAGGCTTTGGCTATGGAGGGTATCCACCGATGCCCCCTCAGCTGATGTCGGTGCCACCCGCTAGCCATCGCAGCAAGTCGAGCCACCGTGGGAGACAGAGACGTACGAGAAAAGCGATATCTGGTCCCTCTAACCACATGACAGCTCATGACTATCGGCGGTTGTTTCCGAGGCGGGCGGGGTCTCAAAGTGGGAGCTCTCAGTTTCCCCCTCGCTGAGGTGTTTGGTTTTCGGTTGGCCAGGAGTCATATGTTTATGTTATGTTTTGTAGTTTGTTTAGTTGAGGCAGCAAGTTAGCCTCACAGGTTTACTTTTTAGATGACTGTATCTACACTTTATACACTACGCACACTGATTAACTCTGATATTATATTATATATATGTTTGCACGTTGGCACTAGTTTACTTCACCGTAGCGCGTCGTAGTCTTATTTATGTTTTAGTTTTAATTCCTTCGTATTTTTATCCACGCTAATCACGCGAGTTAGACTAATTATTAGATTAAAGCATGAATAGGATTGCGGGGTGTTACATTTTACCACTTTGAATAGTATTTTCCCAACTTTGAACAACTTTTTAAAGCACCTAAACATGTCACAAAAACATGGAAACAATTTCATTATAGTTTTAAGACAAACTTTAAGACATATACCAAAACTTTTTCCCAAAATCAAATCTCTTTGAAAGCTTTTGTTAAATCAAATTGTTAACCACTTTTCACAACTATTTTAGGCTCAAAAATAAGTCAAGATCTCTTTCTAAAAATCCTAAGAGGTGACAGCTTTAAAGCTTCAAAAACAACTCCAAAGTTTTAAACCTTTAATTCCTAAATCATTACCACTTGTTAAACCCACAACTTCCTATCATAAACCAATTTCTTTATCACTTTCTTACAATTAAAAACAAGTCCCCTTAAACAGCCCCTGGTTTGTCCAGATCTAGATCTAGCGATTTCAAAATTTTTAAATTCATGAAACATACTTAATCATGGAGGAAATTGATAGATCTAAGGAGTAATCAAGCTAATCTATCAAGATCTAACAATTTCTAAGCAAAATCAACACTAAAACCATGCAAACCCATTCATGGCAGCCAAGAAGAAAATAAAATGGTTTAGGAAGCTTGCCAAGAAGTTTGGTGATGATTGATCAAGAAGGAAGAAGAAAGGATTAAGTTTACAAGCTTAAATCACTAAGTTCTTCACCTAAAACCACTTTCTCTCTCAAGGATTTTTTTCCTAAGCTCTCCAACAATGGATAAAATGAAAGGATGAAGGTCATATGGAGAAGGAGGCCACAAAATTCAGGAGGGACAAGGAGGGAATAAAATTGTTCATTTAGTTAGGATTTAGCTAATTTAGTTATAAATTAACTAAACTAACTACCTACTAATTACAACTTAACCAAACATAATCCAACACATGTCATGGAAGCTTCTAAAGCTCAAGGTTCAGCCCCCCTTGGTCTAGCTGCAGCCGCAATACATCTCCTCTAGCTCAGGCTTCGTTTTGTTGCGTTATCGATCAACCGGGTGCGCAGCGTTTCATATATATTAGGGTTTTTATACAAAAAACTCTAAAAAAATTCTAATTCATCAGCCCACGCCTAAAAATTGTTATTTAGTCAAAAAGTTCCTCATGACATGAGAAATGTTCCCCCGTATCTCTTTTTCTCAAATTACGAGCTGAAACATTGCAATTAGGCAGTTTCTAGGCCTGAAAAATACACTAAATATTTTCTGTTGCACAAAAATTCTCAAATTAATTCCAATAAATCATAAATATTGGAAAATACTAAGATCTCAAATTTTGTAAAATTTGGATCACATTTGGGCATGCTTCAGTTAGAAACTCACCTGATAGCCTCATTACGGCAGAATTCAACAGAATTCTTGCAGCTTAGGAAAAACTATAAATTAGTAATAATTAATAATTCCAATTTTTCTTATCATCAAGAATAATTTCAAACAATAAAATTATCCATAGAAAATTATTAACAGAGAAGTCGTATTAAATACGACAGAAAACAATCAGTTAATAAATAACTAAACGTCGAAAATTCAAACTGTGACTTAAAAATATTTATTAAGTCCTAAAAATTATTTCTCCATCAATAAAATAATTCCTTTAATCAAACAACAAGTTTTCATATATTTTAGGATTAATTCATATTAAAAACAGTATACGTCTACACTGTCAGTTAATCTGAATTAATTACCAAAACAGCAAATTGTTTATGACAACTCTTTGCAGTTCTTCATACTTTTCACAAATCATTAAAGTGATCAATTTCTATGATATATTTTCAAGTAGTCGGAAACTGTAAAATAATTTTCATAAAAATTGGGGTGTTAAATTTTTTATATTTAATAATATGATAAAAATATTAAATTATAATTTATAAATATATTTATTGAAAAATAAGTGAAAGTATATTGATTAAAATTCGAAATTATATTGTTACTGTTTATCGATTTTTGTTTTTAAAAATTTTCGATTTTTTATCAAAATGAATGTTTTAAATTGGATTTTTTTAATGAATATTCAATTTAAATATCCAAAATCATATGGGAGGTTTGTATTGTGGTTACGTAAAGAAATGCAATTTGTCAGAAAAAGTAAAAAAAAAGCAACGATTTTCAAAATTTGGAATTTACGGCATGTTTGTTTTGAGAGAGAGAGAGAAGAAATGCAACATCTCTCTCGTTTGGTATATCAGAGAAATGGAGCAAAGAGAACAAATTGACGTGGGTCCCATATTGTTTTTGTTTCTTCGCACCAATGAGAAGAAATGGAAGGGAACGCTCCAAAATTGTCTCTTTTCCATTCCTGCCCTTCTCCTGCATCTCAGTGCCACCATGCCTATGCCCAGATTCACAGACCCACTCGGTGATGCAGTGTAATAAGAGTTGCGCAAAATCGTGAAGATAAAAAACGTGGTGAGGTGGACTATGGAGTGTCCAATTACGAGCCTCTCTCTCCGGCACCGGCGAGTCAATCATGGCCACTAACTCAGTCCGAGTTGTTGCGCCTCAAATGACATCCTTCACCGACCTCGCTTCCAATTTTGCCACTTGTTCTCGTCTTGTTAGGATTTGGTTATTTTTTTTTTAACATATATACATACACAAGTGGTTGTGAATAAAACGGTTGTCTGTGTAGCGTACAGGTGGGGGTCGATTACAAGTTGGGGGTGGGTGGATTATTCTTTGTTTGTGGCTAATTAAATTATATTAAACTAATTAAATTAAATTAAATTGATCAATTAATTGATTTACAAGAAATTAATAATTTAATTAATTAAAAGCAATAATTTTTTTAGTGAATAATTTTTTTTGGTGAATATAAAAACAATAATTTAATTATGTAGATTAATGTAAATGATTTTTATAAGAAAAATAAATAAAGAAATTTAATTAATTAATCCAAATGAAAAAATAAATCAATTTTTAGCACAAAGATATTTTTGTCCTTTTAAAAATTAAACACACTTATTTCTCTTCTTTTTCTCTTAAACCAATCGATACCCCAAATCTACTCTATTTCTCATCTTTTTCTCTCTTCTTACACTCTCTCTCACCTATTTCTCTCTTCACAACTTCTCCTCAGAATCAAACACAGGCTTAGTGTGATTATAAGTTTTTTGAAAAAGTGGTGGAATCCAGTTGCCATAGTGTTTGGGACCCACGTTTATTTAAGAAGAAAGTGCAGTTGCGAGAAACAAAACAATAACGCTATTTTGAATGGAATCGGAACCTCGACAACACATTTGTTTACCGCACTCCCTACTGCAGCAATCTCAGTTGTTACATTAATCCAACGACTGATATATTAGATGAAAAACAAAATTAATAAAAAAACGAAAAAACGTTCAGCTCTTTCTCTTTTGCGCACAGTCCAGTGATAGAGACAGTTGAAGCGCCTGAGAGAAAGGGAGGAAGAGGTACGAAGGCAGTCACCGGTGGCTAATCCACGACGGCGGCATGGTCACAGAATGGTGGCAACGGGCTGGAGGGCGCTACCAAGCCGCAACTCACATAAGAGAATCCGCTTTTTGGCAGCGGCGGAGAAGTCGCAATTCTTCAGTGACTCACTTTACAGCGGCGGGATGAGGCCGCAACTTTGTTGCAGCGGCGGGAACAAGGGCGACTCACCACCGATGCTCCTAATTTTTCCGATATCAAGTTTGGATTTTGAGTTTTGTATTCTTTCTTTGCCTTTTGTTTATCTATGAGTTGGATTACTTCTCAAATATTGCGTGTTTGATTGCTTCTGAGTTTAATAGTTGAGATGCTTTTTTGTATGAATTAATCATTGAGTTACCTGCTGAAGATGATGTGTGCGAAAAATATGGGGCTGAGCGTTTTTACGTTTTTCTTTTAATTTTATTTTTTGTCTATTGGTCGTTGGATTAATCCAACTATTGAGGTTAGCGGCAGGTAGTGCAGTAGACAAGTGTGCTGTTGAGGATCCAATTCCATTTTGAACGGAACTGCACCTGAGAAAAAGTTCAGGTTCGATACATGTTCTCTGAACTGAACTGGACACATAGTTCAGGTTTTAGAACTATTTCTAAAATGACAGTTCGATTCCATGAACTGTTTCCATAGTTTGTTTTTTTTAGGTTCAGTTCGGTTTAGTTCACAGTTTGGTTCAGTTTTTTAAGAACTTTGAACAGGCCCTAAGATATAGGTGCTTGTTGCATCTGGTGGGTATTGAACCAGGGTATGGAGCAAATGCTACATACAAGTCCTTAAAGTTTTCTTTCTCAGCTAATTCTTCAAAAGATTCCACAAGGTTCTACAGCCTTTCCACAAACTCAATCATAAGGGATATTAATATTGCCAGAACTAGCACTTTCATAGGTTTTTTATTCTTCCTCTTTTGTGACTGCATTTTGCTTTAATAGAAGTATGAGCAGCAGACCAAGATATATGTTAACCGATCAAGTTTTCATCAGAAAATAGTTTTAGGCTATATAGGGTTAATTTCAGGAGTAACATGTCCTTCCCTACGTTTTGGAGCTTTTACTGCTCTGCGATCAAGCACAATGACCTATTTTCTCCATCCTTTTAACTTTGTTTCCTAGTTCATGTAGAACTTTAGCCCCTTCAGAACCTATCATCTGAAGCTTACTGCTGAAAACTTGTCTCTTTTAAGCTGGAGCCTATTCATCAGAAACGTGTATTTGCATAGGTTGACAATGAGCAACCATTCCAGAACTGATTTGCATCTGAGGCTGGTGATAAGCGCCCAAGTAGTGGGACTTAAGCACCCCATAATACCCTGGTCTGTATCATAGCACCACCTCAGAGAGCTGGTGTGCCGACGGCTGCACCCTAAATTGCTTCACTTGACATTCAAATCAACCCTTTGTTGAGACACCATCAACCAGATCTGATACCAAATGATAAGCACTCAAGCACTTGTAGAAGCCTTCCTAAAAAATTAGTTGTTAATAGGGTAGAACCAAGTCACTTAAGTACTTTGCCAAGCATCTCATATTGCTCGATGGGGGACTTAAGGACCCCATAATACCCAAGTCCCTATTAGCTGGACCAAAACATATTCTCTCCTTAGAAGACAGAGATCATGGAAAAGTTCAAAATCTTCACTCTAGTGCTATGGATGCAGCATTAGTCCTTTGAGTTCCATCCCTTAGATTTAAACTTGCATTTCTACTTATGACATAAAAGGAAAATGCTCTATGTATCCCACTTGTTGGTTCATCATGGAAGAGAAGTCTTAGGCGTGTTATAATCTCAATGCTAAGTCTATTTTGTTGTGCGCCACATAAATCACCAATTTAGTCCTTACACTCTTTCTCCTACATCGTTCTTCAAGTAAACAAAAATAATAGGTAGTCTCTGACGTTTGTCATATCCCTTCCATTAGTCTCTAACATCTTGTCAAAATCCTTCCCGTTAGTCCCTAATGTTTTGTCAATGTATAACAACATGAACTAACGAGACATATGTGATAAAATATTATAGACTACTTATTATTTTCATTTGCTTCATGGACAAAGTAGGAGAGAAGATGTAAGTTCAGGGACGAAATTGATGGTTTACTCCCCACTTGTACATTTAGAACCCTGCCCCTATCCCTTGTGTCAATGCAATCTTGTAGGCCCGTTTCCCCGAGTGTGATATTTTCCTATCTCTTCTTCTCTGCTATAAACTCGGAGTACAAAAATTGGAGCTGAGCTAATTAAGTAGTATAAAGTTTCACTAGCAGTTAAAGTTGACAACATAGCATCATCTTGTGTTACATAGCTATGGTTTAACAACATAGATACAAGACTAAAGCATGTTAATCAATATGAATTAAATGATTAGATCAAGAACGTGTACCTCCTGCATGGATCTGGCGAAGCATGAGAGATGAGAGTGTAAGAGTGAGCTGCCCTTTTTCCTAATGGAGCCATGTAGCTAGGGAACTTAAGTTTGAGGCCAAAGACAATATTTGTGAGAGAATAATGACATTTTCAGCATTTTTAATTTATTGCACAGGAAAAGGAATTTATAGCAATTTCTAATATCAGAGTCAGTAATTGATATACCTGGAATCGCTTCCCACTTCAAAATTTTCAAAGTGATGATGAAATTGATTGACCATTATGTAGAAATTGTTTAACCCTAACCCTCCATTGTTCTTTCTTCACTTTGCTGCTCAAACCCTCCATTAAATGACATGTTGGCACCATTTAACGACAGACATCAGCATTTAACTGTCCATGTCACATCCTTAACTGACATTTTTGAATGGAAATGGATATAGGGACTAACATGTCCCTCTTTTGAAATCCTCAAGGACTATTTTAAGACTTTTTTTTTCCTCATAGACCAAATTGGGTCGTGTGTTTTTCCTCAGGGACCAATTTGTCCCTTTACTCTTTTTTTTTATAGGAAAAGTCATCTTATTTTATTTCATCATTTATCAAATGAGCAAAAAAACATAGGAACATTATGTAAAGTGTGGGGGATAGTGGACAATATAGATGCTCTAGCTAGGCTATAACAACTCTATTAGCTTGTCTCCTTAAAAAAGCTAACATATAACCATCTTGTTGAGATAAAAAGTTCCTACAATGTGCCACCACAATACTTCCAAGCTCTGTATCCAAATCAATGGAAGAACAAATAATATATACAATAATTTTATAATCGGGTTCAAAAATAACATTAACATAACCCAATGATCTAACCCAACGAAAAGCTTCTTAAGAGCCCAAAGGCCTGACCTTCTAGAACATTCAACTTAGTCTTAGACCAAAGACAATGGGCGGCCACAAAAACACCATTATGGTCCCGTGTATTTCCAATCCTACACAAGGCCATTATTAAATGCACCCCCCACCTGGTAGGTACACCCCCCATTTGCGAATTTTCCAAAATACCCCCCGAATAAAAATAATTTTTTTTTTAATTCTGAACATTTTACCGGAAATTGTAATTTCCGGTATATAAATTGTATACCAGAAAGAGATAATTCTCTATTGGGAGAGAAACTGAACCCTTTGATTAAGGATCTTCACCCATATTGTCAACAATCTCTCGATGCATTCGGACTAGCTTACTTTGCATCGAAGACTAGCTTACTTAGCAAAGTAAGCTAGTCCAAATGCATCGAGAGACAATCGTTGATAAGCAGATGCCAGCTTATGATGGTCGAAAGAGCTTATTTACGACAGGTCCATTCCCCTTTACATCAAAGGATTTTGTAGTCAAACACTCATTTTTTATTTTTTTGCACTCAGACTTGGTGGAAACGAATTCAGTTTATTTTTATTTTTTATTTTTTCCACCAAGTCTGAGTACAAAAAAATAAAAAATGAGTGTTTGACTACAAAATCCTTTGATGTAAAGGGGAATGGACCTGTCGTAAATAAGCTCTTTCGACCATCATAAGCTGTTATCTGTTTATCAACGATTGTCTCTCGATGCATTCGGACTAGTTTACTTTGCTAAGTAAGCTAGTCCTCGATGCAAAGTAAGCTAGTCCGAATGCATCGAGAGATTGTTGACAGTATGGGTGAAGATCCTTAATCAAAGGGTTCAGTTTCTCCCCCAATAGAGAATTATCTCTTTCCAGTAACATTGTGTTTAAAATTATTGCCAGAAATTGCAATTTCCGGTAAAATATTCAGAATTAAAAAAAAAGAATTTTTACTGTTTTTATTCGGGGGGTATTTTAAAAAATTTACAAATTGGGGAGGTGTACCTACCAGGTGGGAGGTACATTTAATAATGGCCCCAACACAGTTGTCATTGTCAAAGAAGTTGGGTCTACGTTACGTTTAAAAGTACCGTTCATATGAGCAGACCAATTAGTACATGTGGGAGACACAGTATGGCGATCATAATTTAGAGCCCTTCTCTCAAGACTAGTGAATTATATCAACATATCTTTTATGATTATGTAGTTTTTTTTTTTTAAAACAACAATAGTGTGCAGAGACATCACTATAGTGAATGTAATCCCAACTTGGCACCACACACACTACCAAATTTATGATTATGTAGTTAAATAAATATCAATTTGTTATAATCAAAGAACTAAATTTAATATATTTTCAGTAATGAGTTTAAATTAATTATTTAGGAACGGTCATGCTGCACCTTTTTTGCAAAATGTAGAACACCGGGAAAACTAGTAAACAATTTGAAAACAATGGGCTGCTGGAAAAAATTTACAAAACTAAAAGGTAAAACCTAGGTGTACCGTGTATGGAAAGGAGGAGGATATACGGAACATTAACAATAAAAAATTGGTGACGATTCCGGTACCCTTTAATTTTATTGGGTATCGGTACCCAAGTGAGTTAGATCAATAAAATAATACTCATTTTTTTTCAATTTACCACGTCCTTAATGATATTTTTATGTCTAAACATTACACATATAAAATGTATACATAATCACCTATTAAAGATTTAAACTATATTCACAAATTAATCTCTAAACTCAAGCGTGTTGTTATTTAACTATTTTCTTGGCTTTAAATAAACTTTTTTATTGGCTGGTCTTGATACCTTCTTTTTATGATTGTTGGTTGTGATATTTAAATATTAGAACATAATTGTTGTGATATTTTGTTTACTTTATATCTAACGAAAAATATTGAAGAGAAAAGAGAAAGAGCAATAGATTATAAAATTTGTAAAATATATTTGAAACACTAAAATAATTATTCATAAATTTACTAGTTACTTTTTAAAAAAAAATATAGAACACGTGGACAATTTATATTAAAACGCTTAACATGAATATCAATACCCAACTAATTTACAGGTACCGAAGAATTTACCTAAAAAATTAATATAAAACCGTACCCAAAAAACACATCATATAATATACGGTTGGTAAAGCTCGTGGTGACGCCACCTACTTCAATTCTCATTCAATTCTCTTATATCCCCTCTTCTAGTTCGATTTGTATACCACCTCATTCAATTCTTCATATATACACCCTGTATTCCCTCTTCTAATTCGATTTGTATACCATTTCATTCAATTCTTCATATATACACCTGTTCTAATTCAATTTTGTATACCATTTCTGCTTCCCCTACCCACCATGACGGTTCATAGCGGCAGCGGCAGCGCACCATCACACGTGCTAGTGATTCCCTTCCCAGCTCAAGGCCACATGATACCCCTCCTCGACCTAACCCACAAGCTAGCTACCAGCAACAACCTAACCATTACTATTCTCACCACCCCAAAGAACCAACCCCTCCTAACCCCTCTCCTCAACGCCCACCCTTCCATCATCCACCCTTTAATCCTCCCATTCCCCTCTCACCCTTCCCTTCCCCCCGGCATCGAGAACGCCAAGGACATGCCCAACTCCCTTCGAACCATCATGCTCTCCTTCTCAAACCTCCAAAACCCTCTTCTCCACTGGTTCCACTCCCATCCTTCCCCTCCTCACTACATCATCTCCGACATGTTCTGCGGTTGGACCCAACATCTCGCCTCTCAACTCCGCATTCGCAGACTCGTTTTCTCCCCTTCAGGTGCTTTCGCCTTCTCCACCATGTGTTTCCTCTGGAACCACCTCCCAACCCGCGCCAACCACAGCGACCAAAACGAGGTCGTTTCGTTTCATAAAATTCCCAACTCCCCAAAATACCCCTGGTGGCAGGTCTCTCCTTTGTTTCGAAGCTACATTGCGGGAGACCCTGACTCGGAGCGAATCAGGGAGTGGTTTCTTGGGAATATTCAAAGCTGAGGACTCGTTGTGAACTCGTTTGATGAGTTAGAAAAGCCTTATTTCGATTATCTGAAAACAGAGCTGGGCCATGATCGTGTGTGGGCGGTAGGACCGTTGCTCCCTGGGGATGATTCCTCTGCTATGCAAAGAGGTGGGTTAAGTTCTGTTTCGGTGAACGACGTCGCGTCGTGGCTTGATCAAAAAGGGAATAAAAAAGTGGTGTACGTGTGTTTCGGGAGTCACACTATTCTTACCAGGGATCAGACGGAGGCAGTTGCATCAGCGTTGTTGAAGAGTGGGGTCCACTTTATATGGTCGATCAAAGAGGGTGTTAAGAGCAAAAACGAAAATGAAAAAAATGATGATTGTTGCGCTGTTCCGTTTGGGTTTGAAGATGCTGTTGCTGGTAGAGGACTCGTGATTAGGGGGTGGGTCCCGCAGGTGCTGATACTGAGGCACAGGGCTGTGGGCGCTTTCTTGACTCACTGTGGGTGGAACTCGGTCTTGGAATCGGTGGTGGCTGGGGTGCCGTTGCTTGCGTGGCCGATGTCTGCGGATCAATTCGTGGATGCCACGCTGCTTGTGGATGAGTTGAAGGAGGCCAAGAAGGTGTGTGAGGGTGGAAAAACCGTTCCTGACTCGGACAAGTTGGGTCGAGATCTGGCTGAGTCGGTTAGCGGTAGCGGAGAGGAAATAAAGCAGGCGTTGAAACTGAAGGCCGCGGCGCTTGATGCAGTTAGAGAAGGCGGAAGCTCCGACGACGATTTGCGGTGCCTGATGGAACAACTCGTTTTTCGGTTTCAATAAAATTTGGTTTTGATTAGAAAAAGTCCAAAATCTAGGGCCAAACTTTGTCTCTCTAATTAGAGAAATGTTATTTTGAAAACAACTTTTGACAATTTGTTTAAAACTTTTTACTGTATGGTTAATAAAGTATAAATATTTGGTTAATTCAGTTTGTTACGTGGTTAATGAGTTGTAATTTTTTTATGCACAATTAATTTCATATTTTTTACAACTCAATAAAAATTACATGGTTAATGCAGTACAAATATTTAGTTAATTTAGTTCATTACGTGGTTAATGGATTGCAAATATTTGGTTAATGGTAAATGAGTTATTTACTTAACAAAGATTACCTGGTTAATGCAGTACAAATGTTTGGTTAATTTAGTTCATTACGTGGTTAATGGATTGCAAATATTTGGTTAATGGTAAATGAGTTACTTTGATATTATTTTGTTAATGTAGTGCAAATATTTGGTTAATTTAGTTCATTATGTGGTTAATGAATTGCAATAACTCATTAACCACATAATGAACTGAATTAACAAAGTATTTGTACTGTATTAACTATATAATTTTTAGTGAGCGGTTAATAAGAAAGAAAAAAATAATTTTTTTCCAAAATACTATTTTTTTCATATATAAACAATCTGTACATGAACAGTAACCCTGCACGTAAACAGTGACCATGTATGATATATTGTGTTAGTATTAGGGATGGCAAAATGGGCCGCCCGGCCCGGCCAGCCATGAGCTCGCGTAAAAGCGAAACCTGAACCGTCAAGGGATTATGGGTTGAGATCTTGAGCGACCGATCTATAACGGGTTAGGCGGGCTTGGCGATCAAAAAATAAAAATAACAAAAATAAA
The DNA here is from genome assembly GCA_037113605.1 of Calophaca sinica. Taxonomy (NCBI): domain Eukaryota; kingdom Viridiplantae; phylum Streptophyta; class Magnoliopsida; order Fabales; family Fabaceae; genus Calophaca; species Calophaca sinica. The sequence goes on along the minus strand of CM073732.1, from coordinate 87,359,529 downwards.
ATAAAAATAAATAAAAATCTAAAATTTAGACTAAAACTGGTCAAAACAAGCCAACCTATCTGGCTGACCCTCAAGAGTCCGTCCAAAACAGGCCACAATAGTAGGTTGGCTAGCAAGCCGCCTTTAAATGTAAAAAGAAAGAAAAAATTGTTCAAAAATAGGGAAAAAAATAAAATTATATATATCTTGGCCAGATGGGTTGGCGGTACTCGTGGCGCGAGATTAGCGAAATTTAGATAAGTTGAAATTTAAATGAGCTGTGGGTTGATGAGCACGTCTGGCCCAGCTTATTCGATGCGTCCGATGGGCCCGCCCAATAGACCAAGTCCGTTTTACTACCCCTAGTTAGTATTGCTTCCAAAATTTGTTGTGAAAATAACAGGACTCAATTATTACTCCATTGTCCAAACTCCAAGGGGACGCAATTAATTATACCAAAAAAAAAAAAAAGGACGCAATTAATTTTGCAATGGAACGCGGTAAACTGACAACGACTTCTTTTCATTTTTGCAAGGGAAAAAAGAATATCCGAATATGGCAGTTATACTAGGCTTTTTGTTTGAAACTTGCACGGAAGTGTACAATAATTTTAAATTTTGAAATACCTATTATATTTATGAATTATTCTTTTTTCTATAACCTATTTATGAATTATACTTATATTATTTGAAGTATAGCAGTAGCTTTTCAATATATATTACTTTTAATTTTGATTCTTTGAAATAAATATAGGCATGAAAAACAAGATAGAAAGATGTATCGATTTTGTTCTATTAGGGTCTGTTTGATGGATAGGATATAATAGGGAATGATAGAATAAGAGGTTGGATAAAGATAAGATCGGATATATGGACATGATAAACTCTTATCCTTTTATGCGTTTGAAGCACACATGATAACAAACTAGATATCATTATATTATTTTATCGTGTGTTTGAGATAAAACAAATAATAGTATAATAGGATATAAATAATATAAAATGACAAAATTAATCATGTGACAAATTTTTATTTTTATTTTTTTAATCTTTTAAATTTTATTTTTATTTTTTATTAATTTAAAATATTTTTATAATTTTTAATAAACTTTTAATTTTTAGTTTTTATTTTAAATTCTATGATATTTTATTAGATTTAATTTTGTATCTATTTTTTATTTTTTAATCACATAAAATGACTATTCTCAAAAAAAAATACATAAAATGACAAAATTATATTTTTTTTTTAGAATTAGATTTTTGATATTTTAACTTATAGGGATTTTTTTATAATTTTTAGGCAAAATTACTCCAGGAGTTCCTTAACTTAATTTCAAATTTCAAATTCGTCCTTTGTTTTTTTTGTTTTCCATGTTGGTCTTTTAAGTTTCAAAACGTTAGCACCGTTAACCTTTTTTTGAGTTCCCTTAACGCCAGTTTAAAAAAGCTTATGTGGTCGTTACAGTGCTGATGTGGCAGTTACGGTGCTCATGTGGGGTCTAAGGTCATTATTTTTATTTACTTTTTTTATTAAAAAATTCATCTTCCCCAATGAACCCCAAATTCATCTTCTTCCTCTCCAATTAGAAAATGCACAATCTGAAAAATCAACCCAAAATCCGATCACCAATTTCCAATCTTCTTAATCGCTACTAGAAAATCATAAATCCACTGGGCATGAAAAAAATAATTCAAAAACCCAACCATGCTTCCTCATCCACCCATTTCTCTTCACGACAAAAGAGGACCCTTTTCTATGTCAAATCCGCGACCGTCCCACCCCAAAGACGGCACCTCAGCTCTCCACCAAAGCTGATAGGCCTTCCCCTTCAACTCCCTCTTCCCTCTCACCATTCCCTCTCACTTGCCTTTTTCCCTTCTCTGTTTTCCAGTGAGATAAAAAGGGTTCCGAGAATGCTATTGTAACACCCCACCTAATTTAATTATTTAGTCCAATTAATTTAGGCTTTATTATGTTCTAAATTGATTGCTGAGTAATTAAATTAGGGGAATATTTATTAATTCAAGGGGTGTAAATAGAAGTGGCACTATAAAATTTGGGGAAAAAGGAAAGGTATAGTGGTAACTTACTTTAGCAAGATAGGGGTAGAATAGACCAAAATTTGTGAGAAACACTCACCCTTTTCCCTTTTTCCTTTCTCTCTCAAGCAGCTTCCCACATTTGCTCCCCTTCCCTCTCGTTTTGATTTTGCTGAGAAAAGAGAAAGAAGAAAAGGAGAAAGAAGAAGGAAGAAGAGAAGGGTGAGAATGATCAACCAAGTTTGAGCCCTCATCTGTCCCATTTATTTTCTTGTCTCGATAGCTCTCTCTCTTCCTCCCTTCATCTTGTTTCGTTTCTGTTCTCCAAGGAAAGAAGGGAAGAAAGCAAGGTTAGGGTTCCATGGAAATTGAGAGAAATTAGAGATATTCTTCTGTGATTATTCAATTCCATACATTAAGAAGAAGATTGAGATTTAAGATTTAGTATTTGGGTAAAGATTGAAGTTTGCCCTAAGTGGGAGCAGGGAGGACCACGAATTTGAGAAGAAGAGGAGAAGAGAATTCAAGTTTTTCCACTTTTCTAGCTCGAGTTCTTGGTGGTTTAATGTGAGTTCTTCTTCCTCTTAGTGTTGGGCACCCATAAGACCCCCAATTAGGGTTTTATCTTCTCTTCTTGATGTATATTTTCATGACTTCAATTTGGGGTTTTTAAGATAACATGAGAAGGGAAATGGGTTAGAATGAGTTGATGATAGTTTGATGAGTTTCATGATATTTGAAGTATGGTTGCTTATAATTTTTGTAATGACCCGTTTCCGGACCGCTACCGAGCTCAACATACCGAGCTCGAGCTACCGAGCTCAACACATCGAGCTCAAGTTACCCTGTATGCGATACGTTTAAAACGGTACTCTTGTGCCTTATAAAAATTTACGGTATATTTTTCTTTTTCTTCTAAGACCAGCTCGTGCACCTCAGAGTAATTACAGCTTTTCGAAAATCTGGTGCAACTAAGACACAAGACTTAAATTCTAATAACACATACATGCATAATATACATATATACCACTCGAAATGATGATGTATACAAAATACAGAGGAATAATGTATAAAGAAAATACACCTAAGGTATGACGACTTCAAGAGAGCAATCATACCCTGGGGGTACTTCCGGCAGACACCCACGCAGGGGGCTGCTCCAAAAGTAAGTCCACCAGTCTACCCTGTGCTCAAAATAACATCTAGCCCAAACTGGTCACAACCACTATACACAAAAACATAGGCAAAGCAATTCACGACAAGTAGAGGTCGTCGCCCTGATCCTCGTCGAGCTCCTCCTCGCCATCATCTGCTGTCGAGTTCCCTGCGCCCTCGACCTCGCTTGGGTGACCATCATGGATTGAAGGCACCACGGGAAAGGGTCAACTTCTCAACAATTCAAGATAAACACGGCATAAAGAAATAAGTAAACAAAGAAAGTATAACATTCACCAAACGTGACTCATCCATCTCACTCTAAACTCGACTCAACTCGCTTATCCATTTCTCTCGACTAGATAATTTTTTTGAATGCACACGCCGCATCAGTATCTTTGGAAAGTCCAGTAAGCCTTGGGATCTTCGCTCTCCCTAGGGCGGTCAACTCAGTCCCATAGCGTGGCGGCGTCTGGTCAATCTCCGTAAACAAAAGGGGACCTAGCACCCTTAGTTATCCGGTCACGGCTCAAAAGCGTCATAACGACTCGCCTAGCTCGCTCACTCGATGAACAATTCGCCGCATACGATATTCAAAGAGTTATACACAAGATATTCAACCGCATGTCAAATAAAAAGAGCAAGCTCGACATGAAGAAACGCAATTCAACAGTCAATACATAATTCACAACATATATTCAATCACATATTAAATACATGCAAAAACCCAATCATATCACAACATTACATGCTCGACACAAATCAAGGAATCCATACATAGTAATATAACAATAAAAATCCTAGAATGTTTAGAAGTGCCCTTACCGAACTCCAAGCTACGCTGCTCGACAACGACCTCAACACAGCTGTCTTCAAACGAGCTCGACAACGACTTCTCTTACTCGATCTCGACACGTACGGCTCTCAGTCGACCTCGGTTTCGTGTTCTCGTACACCCTGATCTCCTTGCAGCACGATCTCGGAAATCACACCGCCTAATACGAGTACAACTTAGTTCGATCTATGGGTTCTAATAGCACTTAGCTCTCGTTATCCCAATCTTAACCACAACCCAAGTAAACATTTAAAACTCAAGAACTTAAACAAATACAACCAGAATTCAAACGTTACAAAATAACTCCTTTTCTCTAAAATTTTATTAAAAACTTCTTTCATACATCACCAGACAAAACCATTTTTCCTCTAACACAAAGTTAGGGTTTTCGATCAAAAGTTCATGAAAAAGGTTATCTGATTCTGTAACAAATAAATCAACAACAGACATCGCCAAGAGGCAACGTACAACATACTAAAACAAGAAATCAAAACAAACCAAATAGGGAGAATTTTGGGCACTGCCTATTGCAGAAAACAGAGAAAGAAATTTGTTTTACAAGCTCAAATAATTGGTTAGAAAGGTAGGTAATATCATGAAGAAGAAAACCTATCAATACGACATGATTTGGAAGCATAAAAACTAGCTAAAATGGAAGGAAGAAATGGCGCTAAACAGTAGCATGAAGGAAGAGAAAATCTGTTTTTCCATACCTCAGATGATGGTCGAGATGGTGATATATGTCAAGGAGATGATAAGAAACAAGGTTGATGAAGAAAGTTTATGCAGAAGCTCGATAAAACTCAAGGTTCTTCGATGGAGGTTTGGAGAGGAAGAGGAAACTTAGAGAAGAAGGAAGAAGAAAGAAGAAAAGAGAAAGTGAGGGTTGTGAGAGGCTGATCGTGATACAGCTGGTAGATAAACCACTAAATGAATTTTCTTTTTTTTTTAAAACAAAACACAACTAAGTGACGTGTAACTACTGTTATGAGATGCTAATCCCATCAATCATTCTACCCATCTAATCTCTCCTCTCTCATGATTACCCTCTAATCTATAGGTTGAAGATCTAAAACACAGCGACGAGAACTGCAACCAGATAAGATAAATATTACAAACAATATAATCATTAACGCTAAATAACGTCCGTAAAAATACGAGTGCGTCGGTCTCGACATGGGGTCGATCAGGGTGCTTGTGCAAGCGCACAAGGCTCTAACACGAGTTCATGCACGCGACCTCCTTAGTTCGACATGCGACCTCCTCAGCTCGGTACGCGACCTCAGCAGCTAATGCACGCGATCTCCTCAGCTCAGCAGCTAGTGCACGCGGTCTCCTCAGCTCGGCAAATGACCTCGGCACGCGATCTTGGCACGGGATCTCGACACGAGGTCTCGATACGACGTCCTAATACGAGGTCGATCTCGTCCTCAGGTGTTACAATCTCTCCCTCTAAAAAAATTTCGTCCTCGAAATTGCAAATAAGATACTTACCATGAAAGAGTTCAGGGTACTGAGTCTTCATCTTCTCCTCCAGCTCCCAAGTCGCATCTCCGCCTTACGATCCCACACAACTTTGACAAGTTGAATTTCTTTGTTCATAATCGCTTGGCTTTCCGGTCAACAATCCTTCTTTGGTGATGCTTCGAAGGATAAGTCGTCCCTCAGTTGAATCACATCCGGTTCGATGACATGAGAGGGGTCGGAAATATATCTCCGCAATTGTGAGACGTGGAAGACGTCATGAATGTTTGACAAGAAGGGTGGCAAGGCAATCTGATATGCCACTGGACCGATACGACGAAGAATCTGGTAAGGTCCAATAAATTTAGGGGTAAGTTTCTTGGACTTGATCGCTCGACCAACTCCAGTAGTGGGGGTGACTCTAAGAAATACATGTTCTCCTTCTTCGAACTCGAGTGGTCGACGTCTTTGGTCTGCATAACTCTTCTGTCGACTTTGAGACGTTCGCATCCTATCTCTGATCAAACGGATCTTCTCAGTAGTCTGCTGGATCATATCTGGTCCCACAACAGAACGCTCGCCATCCTGGTACCAACAAAGAGGCGTCTGACATTTACGTCCATACAGTGCTTCAAAAGGTGCCATTATAAATACTCGCATGGAAACTATTATTGTAGGTGAACTCCACCAATGGTAAGACGTCGTCCCAACTTCCTCGGTGATCTAAGGTACACGCTCGCAACAAATCTTCAAGCGATTGGATCGTTCTCTCAGTCTGACCATCAGTTTGGGGATGATATGCCGAGCTAAGCCTGAGCTCGGTTCCCATCGCTTCTTGCAATTCCCTCCAAAAATGAGACGTGAACTTCGGATCTCGGTCCGACACGATTGAAGAGGGTATACCATGAAGTCGCACTATCTCCGCGATGTAGATCTCGGTCAGCTTTTCCACGTTGTATGTCGACCTCACTGGTAAGAAATGAGCAGATTTGGTCAATCGGTCGACGATCACCCAAATCGAATCATTCTTCTTCTGCGTCTTCGGCAAACCTACCACGAAATCCATGGAAATACTATCCCATTTCCATCTTTGATGCGTCAGCGATTGTAGCATTCCCGCAGGTCGTTGGTGCTCCACCTTCGCTTTCTGACACGTTAAACACGAAGCTACGTACTCAGCCACTTGCTTTTTCATTCCGGACCACCAAAAATGCTTCTTCAAGTCTTGATACATCTTCGTAACTCCTGGATGAATACTAAAGTTGCTCTTATGCGCTTCGTCAAGTATTAACTTTCTCAGCTCCGCTACGTTAGGTACACACACTCGGCCATTACATCTTAAGATGTTGTCCGTTCCGACTTGGAATTCTGTCGCCTTCCCTTGCGCTATCAACTGGACCTTCTCTTGCAGGAGCTCGTCATGAACCTGCTGGTCTCGGATCTCGTCCAACAATCTGTTAGAAATGGTAAGCATACCAAATCTCAGCTTCCCCGGTGAAACTTCCACACTCAACTTCAAGTCTCGGAACTTCTCGAGCATCTCCAACTCCTTGATCATCATTGTTGAAGCTAAAACGCTCTTTCTGCTCAATGCATCTGCTACTACGTTAGCCTTACCAGGATGGTATTCCAACGTAAAGTCGTAGTCCTTGAGAAATTCTGTCCATCTTTCTTTGACGCATGTTGAGCTCTTTCTCGATCGAGCAGTACTTCAAGCTCTTGTGATCGCCGAAAAGCGAAGAGTGCTCCCATAAAGGTAGTGCCTCCACATCTTCGGCCAAAAACTCTGCCGCCGGCTCAAGTCGTGAGTAGGGTAGTTCCTCTCGTGAATCTTAAGTTGTCTTGAAGCATACGCTACCACTTTCCGATGTTGCATCAGCACGCATCCCAATCCCTGGTGTGACGCATCACAATACACCTCGTAAGGCTCTTCGGGTTGAGGCAAAATCAACACAGGCGCTATCGTCAAAGGCTCCTTCAGTCTTTGAAAACTGGATTCGCACTCCTCAGTCCAGGCAAAAGGTTGATCCTTCCTCGTAAGCCGTGTAAGAGGCGTGACAATCTTCGAGAAACCTTCAATGAATCTTCGATAATAGCCTGCTAAGCCAACAAAACTTCTGATCTCGATAACCGTCTTCGGCTGTTCCCACGCTAACACAGCCTCAATCTTAGTTGGATCCACAGCTATCCCTTCTTTGGAAATCACATGACCAAGAAAATTCACCTCTTCGAGCCAAAATTCACACTTCGACAGGTTGGCATAGAGTTGCTTCTCACGCAACGTCTGTAGTACTCGACGTAAGTGCTCTTCGTGCTCTTCTCGGTTCTTCGAATAGATCAATATGTCGTCGATGAACACTACCATAAACTGATCCAAAAACGAATGGAAAATCCTGTTCATGTAATCCATAAACACAGCTGGCGCATTTGTCACTCCAAATGGCATCACCAAATACTCGTAGTGACCATACCTAGTCCTGAAAGCTGTTTTGGGGATATCTTCCTCCTTCACGCGAATCTGATGATAACCAGACTTCAAATCTATCTTGGAAAAGATCGCCGCTCCACGAAGTTGATCCATCAAGTCGTCAATACGGGGTAACGGATACCGGTTCTTCACAGTAACCTTGTTGAGCTCGCGGTAGTCCACGCACAGCCTTGATCGTCCATCCTTCTTCTTAACCAACAACACTGGAGCTCCCCACGGTGACACGCTCGGTCGTATGAGTTGCTTTGACTCCAAGTGTTCGATCTGGAACTTCAGCTCTTTCATCTCGGCAGGAGACATCCTGTATGGCGCTTTGGAAATCGGTCCTGTTCCTGGAATCAACTCGATGGAGAACTCGACCTCTCGCACTGGTGGTAACCCTGGCACGTCTTCGGGAAAAACGTCCACAAAGTCACACACCACTGGTACATTCTTCACTTCGATCTGCTGGAAAACTTCTGAACTAGCCAGATACATGTATTCCCTAGTTCCTTCTTTCAAAGAAACCCTAATACGTTCAGCAGAAAGATAATTGGAGACTCCAAGGTCTGGGAAAATTAGAGTTTTACGGGCACAGTCCAAGAGGACATGGTGGTGTGACAACCAATCCATCCCGAGGATGACATCTAAGCCCTTAAGAGGCAAACAAACCAAATTGACCACAAACTTTCTACTCTGAATAACCAATACACAATTAAGACATGCAGTGTTTGTGACTAAGGTTTTAGCGAGTGGGTTGTAACTACCAATTTGAACGGTAAAGCAGTCACAGTCAAGTTCAAATGGTTCACACAATCAGAAGAAATAAAGGAATGGGTTGCACCCGAATCAAAGAGGACGGATAAGGATTTACCCTCAATCTCACATTCACCTTGAATAAGATCATCAGCTTGCTCTGCTTCCTCGCCGCTCATGCAGAAGACTCTGCCTTTAGCTACCTGACGCTTCCCTTTGGCCTTTGCCGTAAGCATTGCCGGTTCAGCATTAGGTGTGGGACAATCCTTGGCAAAATGCCCTGGCTTCTTACAGTTGTAGCACACATCCTCCTTCCGAGTCTGATCACTCGCATAATGTCCTGGCTTTCCACGAGATAGCAAGTCACCTCGGCACCGGTCGACCTCCGCTTCGCTCCCTGGGTCATCGGACGATATTATCCCTGTTGTTGTTCCCCCGAGGTCGGTTGTAAGGCTTCTTCTGCAGCTTGTTTCCCGCCAGGTAAACCTCGCCGCTCTAGGGTCTCACCGGTCCGCCTACAACAGTTTTCTTCTTGTGGCTTCTTACACCCTCTACCTCGACACAACGATCTATCAGCTCTTGTAGATTCCTGATCCTCAGTGACACCACCGACTTCTGAATGTCAAATCTCAGACCTCGTTGGAACCTCTCGCTTAACCATCCTTGGTCAGCTCGATCACGAAATGGACTGAAATACCTCGCCAGTGACTCGAACTTGGCTGCATACTCGGACACTGTCGAGCTGCCTTGTTGTAGTTGAAGAAACTCTTGCTCCTTCTCAGCTCGTGCAGTATCTGGGAAGTATTTGTCCAAGAACCTTCCACGAAAAAGCTCCCAAGTTATCTCGCGACGTTCCGCTATCAGTGCTTGCTTCACTCCCTTCCACCAATACTCTGCGTCTCCTAGCAGCAAGTAGGTAGCGTAGTCTACCTTCACGTTGTTTGGGCAATGGAGTGCCTCGAAGATCTTCTCGATCTCTTGCATCCAAAGATCAACTTTATCTGGGTTTGGCTCACCGTAGAACCGGTGGATCATGCTTCCTAAAGTCCGCTAATCCTCTCGCCTCGGCCTCGCTCTGCTCATTGTTGTTCTTTGTAAGTTTTCTTTGAGTTAACGCCGTCTGTTGAGCCATCGCATTGGCCTGTTGAGTTGCAGCAGCTGATTGCTGAGCCATGGCTGCCGCCATCTCGGTCATAGCTTGAATTGCTCGTTCCATGTCGACGTTCTCGGGTACAGCCATCGTATCCCTACGAGGTGGCATTAGATTCCACAAAGTTCAAAACCCTGTCAGAATCTCACAACAAGGATGTGTTAAAACACACTGCTTCAATAAGAAACAGTTCAAACAATTTTTCAAGCAATAAGTGCTTCACTTAATCAAACAGCAATCAACATAGTACAGTTAGGTACCCGACACACACACACACATATATATATATATATATATATATATATATATATATATATATATATATATATATATATCCCGACACAATGACCAGTCCAAATTCCTATACACAAATTGGCCAGAACCGAATCAAGCCTCGATACCAACATTGTAACGACCCGTTTCCGGACCGCTACCGAGCTCAACATACCGAGCTCGAGCTACCGAGCTCAACACATCGAGCTCAAGTTACCCTGTATGCGATACGTTTAGAACGGTACTCTTGTGCCTTATAAAAATTTACGGTATATTTTTCTTTTTCTTCTAAGACCAGCTCGTGCACCTCGTGAGTAATTACAACTTTTGAAAATCTGGTGCAACTAAGACACAAGACTTAAATTCTAATAACACATACATGCATAATATACTGATATTCCACTCGAAATGATGGTGTATACAAAATACAGAGGAATAATGTATAAAGGAAATACACCTTAGGTATGACTACTTCAAGAGAGCAATCATACCACAGGGTACTTCCAAAGAACACCCACGCAGGGGGCTGCTCCAAAAGTAAGTCCACCAGTCTACCCTGTGCTCAAAATAACATCTAGCCCAAACTGGTCACAACCACTATACACAAAAACATAGGCAAAGCAATTCACGACAAGTAGAGGTCGTCGCCCTGATCCTCGTCGAGCTCCTCCTCGCCATCATCTGCTGTCGAGTTCCCTGCGCCCTCGACCTCGCCTGGGTGACCATCATGGATTGAAGGCACCACGGGAAAGGGTCAACTTCTCAACAATTCAAGATAAACACGGCATAAAGAAATAAGTAAACAACAAAGTATAACATTCACCAAACGTGACTCATCCATCTCACTCTAAACTCGACTCAACTCGCTATCCATTTCTCTCGACTCGACAATTTTTCCGGAATGCACACGCCATCAGATCTTTGGAAAGTCCAGTAAAAGCCTTGGGATCTTCGCTCTCCCTAGGACAATCAACTCAGTCCCATAGCGTGGCGGCGTCTAGTCAATCTCCGTAAACAAAGGGGACCTAGCACCCTTAGTTATCCGGTCACGGCTCAAAAAGCGTCATAACGACTTCCTAGCTCGCTCACTCGATGAACAATTAGCGCATCACGATATTCAAAGAGCTATACACAAGATATTCAACCGCATGTCAAATAAAAAGAGCAAGCTCGACATGAAGAAACGCAATTCAACAGTCAATACATAATTCACAACATATATTCAATCACATATTAAATACATGCAAAAACCCAATCATATCACAACATTACATGCTCGACACAAATCAAGGAATCCATACATAGTAATATAACAATAAAAATCCTAGAATGTTTAGAAGTGCCCTTACCGAACTCCAAGCTACGCTGCTCGACAACGACCTCAACACAGCTGTCTTCAAACGAGCTCGACAACGACTTCTCTTACTCGATCTCGACACGTACGGCTCTCAGTCGACCTCGGTTTCGTGTTCTCGTACACCCTGATCTCCTTGCAGCACGATCTCGGAAATCACACCGCCTAATACGAGTACAACTTAGTTCGATCTATGGGTTCTAATAGCACTTAGCTCTCGTTATCCCAATCTTAACCACAACCCAAGTAAACATTTAAAACTCAAGAACTTAAACAAATACAACCAGAATTTAAACGTTACAAAATAACTCCTTTTCTCTAAAATTTTATTAAAAACTTCTTTCATACATCACCAGACAAAACCATTTTTCCTCTAACACAAAGTTAGGGTTTTCGATCAAAAGTTCATGAAAAAGGTTATCTGATTCTGTAACAAATAAATCAACAACAGACATCGCCAAGAGGCAACGTACAACATACTAAAACAAGAAATCAAAACAAACCAAATAGGGAGAATTTTGGGCACTGCCTATTGCAGAAAACAGAGAAAGAAATTTGTTTTACAAGCTCAAATAATTGGTTAGAAAGGTAGGTAATATCATGAAGAAGAAAACCTATCAATACGACATGATTTGGAAGCATAAAAACTAGCTAAAATGGAAGGAAGAAATGGCGCTAAACAGTAGCATGAAGGAAGAGAAAATCTGTTTTTCCATACCTCAGATGATGGTCGAGATGGTGATATATGTCGAGGAGATGATAAGAAACAAGGTTGATGAAGAAAGTTTATGCAGAAGCTCGATAAAACTCAAGGTTCTTCGATGGAGGTTTGGAGAGGAAGAGGAAACTTAGAGAAGAAGGAAGAAGAAAGAAGAAAAGAGAAAGTGAGGGTTGTGAGAGGCTGATCGTGATACAGCTGGTAGATAAACCACTAAATGAATTTTTTTTTTTAAAACAAAACACAACTAAGTGACGTGTAACTACTGTTATGAGATGCTAATCCCATCAATCATTCTACCCATCTAATCTCTCCTCTCTCATGATTACCCTCTAATCTATAGGTTGAAGATCTAAAACACAGCGACGAGAACTGCAACCAGATAAGATAAATATTACAAACAATATAATCATTAACGCTAAATAACGTCCGTAAAAATACGAGTGCGTCGGTCTCGACACGGGGTCGATCAGGGTGCTTGTGCAAGCGCACAAGGCTCTAACACGAGTTCGTGCACGCGGCCTCCTTAGTTCGACATGCGACCTCCTCAGCTCGGTACGCGACCTCAGCAGCTAATGCACGCGATCTCCTCAGCTCAGCAGCTAGTGCACGCGGTCTCCTCAGCTCGGCAAATGACCTCGGCACGCGATCTTGGCACGGGATCTCGACACGAGGTCTCGATACGACGTCCTAATACGAGGTCGATCTCGTCCTCAGGTGTTACAATTTTCATGTTAAGTGCCTTGATGTTGAAATGCTAAGTGAATTGTTATTCAATGTTCGATGTTGTTATCCTTGATTTTGAGCTTTCAATTGATTGGAAATGTCTTGGATTGAGTAGAAGTTGTGATATTTTAGTTGGATTGGTTAAGGGTTGGGTGCTGTCCCCAACCCCCCACAAACATCTGTGTGATGTTTACCTCATTACGAGCTCCACAGAGCTCCAATTGGGATGAGGTTTAGTTCATCAGAAACTATACTCAAAGTGCTTCAAAATGAGTACAAGAATCGCTTGAAAAGGTTAAGAATTGAGTTAGATATTGAAGTTACAAGTTAAGGGACAATAGTTATCCTGTTTTTCTAACATCGGTGTCTTCTTTGGAAAACCTGCAATACTTGGATGTTAGGTCCTAAAATAAAAATTGGATTCAGAAACTCGCCATCCTAAACTTTCCAACGAGTGGTCATTTTCCCAATTCCGACTTCGTTTGATATTTTAATAAAATCACCCAAGTTGATGTGAATTTAGCAGAAAATTCTGTAGAATAAATTAGCTTAGCGATTTTTTTTGAGCTAAGCGAATTTCAGGAAGATTTGTGATTTTACACTCCTAAGAGGCTTTTAAAGCTAGGAATACTTGTTTTTAGTGTTCTAAATCCTATGGGATCAAAGGGATATCGTAGGAATCCCTTAGAAGAGTTATTTCAACTTGAGTTTTGAATGAAATACTTAAAGATACGGTACTACAACTATGGAATTGAAATAGAATTAGTAAGAAAGTCATGAAACACATGCTTAGCACAAAGGAAGCTGAGGTTTTAGTAAACACACTTAGCACAAAGGAAGCTAAGGTGTCAGTAATCACGCTTAGCACAAAGGAAGCTAAGGTGCCAGTAAGCATACTCAGCACGAAAGAAGCTGAGGTGTAGGTAACCACGCTCAGCACAAAAGAAGCTGAGGTGCCAGTAAGCATACTCAGCACGAAGGAAGCTGAGGTGTAGGTAACCACACTCAGCACAAAGGAAGCTGAGGTGTTACACTAGAGTTATGAGTTAAGTAATCACGTTCAGCATAAAGAAAGCTGAAAGATATTCACTACGGGTGCCAATGTGCGGTAACGACATGTCTCAGCTATTACAAATAGTTGTACAGAGCAGTTGTACCACAGTTACCAAACGAATAGCCCCGACTGTTATCAATGGAACCTAGTTTAATTGAATTGTCATGTGTACTAATAATGTTTGTAAATGAATATTATTATTGATTGTGGCTAGAGTTGGTTAGGGGTCCGTGAAGGACTCACTGAGATTATTATCTCACCCTTTTCCTGTTGCTTTTCAGATAAACAGGTACCGGAGATAGATTAGGTGAAGCTCAAGGCTTATCATTCATAGTTTAGGATTTTACCTTGTAGTTGTAATTACAATATTCTATTCTTGGAAGACTTTGTCTATACTTTGGAATTACAAGTGTTGTAATTAAGGAAGTTGTAATCTAATTAGTAGATTTATGACTTGGGTTCGAAATTTATGACTTGGATTACTGTAGACAAGTTTTAAATTTTTAGTAATTCCTATACATTAATTTAATTGTTGCGTATTTCAATTTACGTTGAGGTGCGAGCATTACATTATGGTATCATAGCAGCTTAGTCCTTATAGGGTTGTGGTCAGTTAGGCGAAACTTTCTGTTTCTCGAGAACTCCTCTCTGTATTCTTATACCTAGTATGAACGATTGAGCCTGATCAACTTAATACTTTATACCGTATGTGTAGAATATGGCAGATGGAGCTGGCGGGCGAGGGAAAGGACCGAATAGGCGTACGAACTCTGAGGAAGCTCGATAGTTAAAGATGATGCAGAAAAGAAGGGATGAACGTAAGAACTTCTAATAATTGAGAACCTTAGGAGAATATGGATAGAGGGAAACCAGTTCAAACTCCAGAACCAGGAGTTAATGAATGTTCTAAGTGTGGTCGGAACCATAGGGGTGAGTGTGTGGCTGGGTGGAGCGTGTGCTTCATGTGCCGCCAACCAGGGCACTCTGCAAGGAATTAGGAACAACAAGTAAGGGTTCTTAATTGTATGGTTTTAATAGATGAGGATGGGCATTTATAATCGATTAGGCTTCCAACACTTATTAATTCATTAAGTTTGTTTAGCCTAACCTATTATGAATGGATCCTAGATTGATTGGAATCATATGATAATCTCTAAGTGAGCTATAGTGTTCTAAGTAGTCAGTGGTAATGATAAGAAGTAAGATGAAGATAGGCCACCCACTTCAATGCCTAAATTGTAGTAGGGAACCTCGAAGGTGATCAAGCCCTAGTGAAGCAGAAAAACCCTAAGTCTTCTAGGTATAGTGACCTTAGTGGAATAATTAGCCTAAGAAAGAGGATTAGACTATAGGATTTGAACTATAAGAGTTTTAAGCAAAGCTAAATCAGTAGGAATCCAAACCTATTAATGTTTGCATTCGATTCAACTGATCAGTGCATGAAGTGACTTCGTTTAACCAATTATAAACTTTGTCTTAACCAAATAAGAACCTTATTGGGAATGAGATCTAGTAAGTGATCGGTTAATGAAGCCACCTAATTCTCCGGACAGTTAGCTCCTTTGTAGAGATTAATTCCTTCTGGATTTCCAATGATTTAGAATGAGCATTAAAAGTGGCTTAAGATAAGTGAGATAGATTATTCTCAAGAAAATAAATTTATTTTCTTGGTGCTCGTTGGTCCGTTGGTTATTAGACTTGACGATAGACACGTCGGTCCATGTTGCTACCAGTCATGACCGCGTGGATTCCCGATTTAATTCCTATGGAACCAAAGAGGGGAATTAACCCACCAAGTGAAGAGAGTAGTAGGAGAACCCCAACCGCCCATTCACCGAATTTCAGAAGAATAGTTCTCCCTCTTTCAAGGGTGGAGCAAAATTTGCCGAGGGAGCACAGGCTACCTTGGTAGCAGAACTAGAACCTGGTATTAATGGAAAGAAGCCTAAGGGAGTGAATCAATCCACCCCGGGTGAGCAATTTCTAAGCAGAGAATCTAGATTCTGATATGTGATAGGGATGTTTAATTTTGAATGCTCTGTTATTATGTTATGATATATGAATGTCAGTTTTTGGTGGAAACGGTGAATTACTGTCCTCACCCCCACACTGACATATGTTTTGTGTTTCTTCCCTATTCTCTCCATAGAGGGAATCTTGAAGCGATTCATATGCCGTGAGAAAGGTTTAGAGTTCATAAGAAAGAGTATCGCTGTCAAATCAGTGGAGATCTAAAATTATGAACGATTACAGGTATTTCGTTGATTAGTACTTAGTGTGATTTCACTTAACTAATTGCAAACTACGTCTCAATTGGTTAAGTAATATTACTCGGTTAAGGTCTAGTTTGTAATCGGTTAATGTGATCACGATGGGTCTAACAGATTAATGTCTTGTGAAAGTTAATCATTTCTAGGTTTCCCAATGATTTGGATTGGTTATGAGAGAGGGTCACAGGTGTAGTTAGGATGTAAAATATGGCAATTTTCGAGGACGAAAATTTTTAAAAGGTGGGTAGTAATGTAACACCCCGCCTAATTTATTATTTAGTCCAATTAATTTAGGCTTTATTATGTTCTAAATTGATTGTTAAGTAATTAAATTAGGGGAATATTTATTGATTCAAGGGGTGTAAATAGAAGTGGCACTATGAAATTTGGGGAAAAAGGAAGGGTAAAGTGGTAACATACTTTAGCAAGATAGGGGTAGAATAGACCAAAATTTGTGAGAAACACTCACTCTTTTCCCTTTTTCCTTTCTCCCTCACGCAGCTTCCCTCATTTTCTCCCCCTCCCTCTCGTTTTGATTTTGCTGAGAAAAGAGAAAAAAGAAAAGGAAAAAGAAGAAGGAAGAAGAAGAGAAGGGTGAGAAGGATCACCCAAGTTTGAGCCCTCATCTCTCACCTTTCTTCTCTTGTCTCGACAGCTCTCTCTTTCCTCCTTTCCTCTTGTTTCGTTTTTGTTCTCCAAGGAAAGAAGGGAAGGAAGCAAGGTTAGGGTTCCATGGAAATTGAGAGAAATTAGAGAGATTCTTGTGTGATTCTTCAATTCCTTACTTTAAGAAGAAGATTGAGAGTTAAGATTTGGTATTTGGGTAAAGATTGAAGTTTGCCCTCAGTGGGAGCAAGGAGGACCACGAATTTGAGAAGAAGAGGAGAAGATAATCCAAGTTTTTCCACTTTTCTAGATCAAGTTCTTGGTGGTTTAATGTGAGTTCTTCTTCCTCTTAGTGGTGGGCATCCATAAGAGCCCCATATCTTTTTCTTCTTGATGTGTGTTTTCATGACTTCAATTTGGGGTTTTTGGGATAACATGAGAAGGGAAATGGGTTAGAATGAGTTGATGATAGTTTGATGAGTTTCATGATATTTAAAGTATGGCTGCTTATGATTTTCATGTTTAGTGCCTTGATGTTGAAAAGTGAATTGTTATTCAATGTGCCATGTTGTTATCCTTGATTTTAAGCTTTCAATTGATTGGAAATGTCTTGGATTGAGTAGAAGTTGTGATATTTTAGTGGGATTGGTTAAGGGTTAGGTGCTGTCCCCAACCCCCCACAAATATCTGTGTGATTTTTACCCTATTACGAGCTCCACAGAGCTCCAATTGGGATATGGTTTAGTTCATCAGAAACTATACTCAAAGTGCTTTAAAATGAGCAGAAAAATCGCTTGAATAGGTTAAGAATTGAGTTAGATATTGAAGTTACAAAATAAGAGACAATAGTTGTCCTGTTTTTCTGACATCGGTGTCTTCTTTGGAAAAACTGCACTAATTGGATGTTAGGTCCTAAAATAAAAATTAGATTCAAAAACTAAACATCCTAAGCTTTGCAACGAGTGGTTATTTTTCCAATTCCGACATCGTTTGGTATTTAAATAAAATCACCCAAGTTGATGTGAATTTGGCAGAAAATTATGTAGAATAAATTAGCTTAGTGAACTTTTCTGAGCTAGGCGAATTTCAGGCAGATTTGTGATTTTACACTCCTAAAAGGCTTTTAAGGCTACAAATACTTGTTTTTAGTGTTCTAAATCTTATGGGATCAAAGGGATATCATAGGAATCCCTTAGAAGAGTTATTTCAACTTGAGTTTTGAATGAAATACTTAAAGATATGGTACTAAGACTATGGAATTGAAATAGTATTAGTAAGATAGTCATGAAATACACACTTAGCACAAAGGAAGCTGAGGTGTCAGTAAACACGATTAGCACAAAGAAAGCTAAGGTTCCAGTAATCACGCTTAGCACAAAGGAAGCTAAGGTGCCAGTAAGCATACTTAGCACAAAGGAAGCTAAGGTATCAGTAATCACGCTTAGCACAAAGGAAGCTAAGGTGCCAGTAAGCATACCCAACACGAAGGAAGCTGAGGTGTGGGTAACCACGCTTAGCACAAAGGAAGCTGAGGTGCCAGTAAGCATACTTAGCACGAAAGAAGCTGAGGTGTAGTTAACCGCGCTCAGCACAAAGGAAGCTGAGGTGTTACACCAGAGTGATGAGTTAAGTAATCACGTTTAGCACAAAGGAAGCTGAAAGATATAGTTAAAAGAGTAGTGAATACAGAACGGGTGCCAATATGTGGTAGCTGTTACAAAAGTTGTACAGAGCGGTTGTACCACAATTACCAAAAGATCAGACCCGACTGTTATCAATGGAACCTAGTTTAATTGAATTGTCATGTGTACTAATAATGTTTGTAAATGAATATTATTATTGATTGTGGCTAGAGTTGGTTAGGGGTTCGTGAAGGACTCACTGAGATTACTATCTCACCCCTTTTTCCTGTTGCTTTTCAGATAAGCTGGTACCAGGGACAGATGAGGCGAAGCTCAAGGCTTAGCACTCATAGTTTAGGGTTTTACCTTATAGTTGTAATTACAATATTCTATTCTTAGAAGACTTTGTCCATACTTTGGAATTCCAAGTGCTGTAATTAAGGAAGTTGTAATCTAATTAGTAGATTTAAGACTTAGGTTCGACATTTATGACTTGGATTACTGTAAACAAGTTTCAAATTTTTAGTAATTCCTGTACTTTAATGTAATTGTCATGTATTTCAATTTACGTTCAGTTGTAGGCGTTACAGCTATTCTCTTGTTGCAGTCCATGGAACCAAAACCATAAAAGAAGAAAACAGTTTGGAAGTGTTTTGGGGTTCACAGAGAGAGAGTGTAAGGTATGCAAAACTGTGCAACTTTATAGGAATGTAACAGTGGGGATACATTTCCCCCCAGTTTCAAACTTGGCAAACAGTGCCTACGCCTGATGCAATCATGCCTTTTTTCATCTTTATTTCTGTTATCACACCAAATTGTCTACTTTTATAGGGTATTTTTAGTACTTAATTATATCATTTTGTACTATTTAAGGTATAAAAGTACTAACTTATGTCCTATTTTACAGAAAATTCATAAAGACACCACTCAGAGCAAAAGATGCTAGAATGGACTGAAAACTGGCAAGTTTTGGAGAGTTTTAGCACTTACGGGCGTCTTGATGCGACCTAACAAATCGATGCGACCATACCTATATTAAAGAAGCGATGGCGTACTGACAGCGCCGATGAAAAAGTTCAGTACGGCCGTGCCAAAGGTAGTACGACCGTACACAGTTGATGTCAGAGAGTGCAGAGTGTACAAGTACGGGCTAACATCGCAAACAAAGTCTGGTACAACCGTGTATATATTCGGTACGACCGTACCCCATCCCAGATTGTATAGATTTGAAGCCAGATGACCTAATCCACATCCCAACCTATAAATGGGCACTCTTAGCCTAGACT
Organism: Calophaca sinica; assembly: GCA_037113605.1. Classification (NCBI taxonomy): domain Eukaryota; kingdom Viridiplantae; phylum Streptophyta; class Magnoliopsida; order Fabales; family Fabaceae; genus Calophaca; species Calophaca sinica. Next base: position 87,339,775 of record CM073732.1, on the reverse strand, counting down.
CTAGACCTTTTGACGAATTTTTGATTTCTCAACCCTTTTGTGAGAGTTTCTCATAATTCCCTTGATTTTCCATTGATCTTTGTTTCCTTGGAGCTTGGTGCCAATCCCGTTTTGCTATCGGAGCTCATGAGGACATGAAGAACGCGCTTAAAGATCGTCGTCATACCGAAAGGGTGTCCCAGTTTAGATTTATACTCTTTATTATGGATTTCTATGGCTTTATGTTTGAGTTTATGTTATTATCATTAGACATGGGTAGCTAAACCCATCACTAGGGGTGATGGGAGATCTTTTATGATGCTTTTGATATTTTTCTAATAGTTTTATGAGTTTCTATTATTTTGATTGATTGTTTTGTCCCTAGCATGCTTAATCCTATAAGGCCTGATCAACCTTTAACTAGTTGACTTAATTGGCAGCGATCATACCACAGTTAGTTAACGGATCTCTAGGGATAAAAGAACTCGCTTTGCATGCCCGGACAAGGTAATTGCTTGTTTCTAATTGGTTATTGTAACATCCCAAATTCCCTAAGCCTAATTATTAGGAATCCTAAGAGAGAAATGGGTTTAATCCCGATGATTAAAAATAGTTCATAGCCTTAATTTAGTAATTTAAAACCAATTAGAAACTAAGGGGTAAAATGGTAATTTTACCCAATGATTTAGGAATTATGGGACTAATTAATTAGGAGTAGCTTTAATTAATTAGAATTACTTAAGATGTTATTAGGAACCAAGGGTATAATTAAGAGGCTAAATAAGGGTTTAATAGCAAGGTTTTTAATTAAAATTAGACCTAAGGATCACCGTGCACCACATTCCACTTAAATCCACCCTAGTCCCCCTCATCTCACCCTTTACTTCCTCCTCTCGCTGCCAACAGAGGGGGCAGAACCAGAAAATCACAAAGAAAGGGAAGGAAGAAAAGAAAAGGGAAGGAAGAAAGAAGGAAAATGGGAGGTGCAATCGCGATGGAGGAAGAGAGGAGGAGGAGGCCGTGGCCATTAGCGGTGCGTGGTGGCGCGCCTGAGTAGGAAGGAGGGTGGCCGAAAGAGAGACGACGCACAGAGAGGGAGAGGGCTGAGCAGAGAGAGAGAGAGATTGAGTGAGAGAGAAAAAGAACGAAAGCTGAGAAGTGGAAGCTCGAAAATGGAAGTGAAGCAAGCATCCATGACTCAAATGGTTCAGAATGAAGAAGAAGGTGAAGATTGGAAGCTTAGTTCAAGCTTTAATGGTGGTTTGGGTTTTTGGGCAAGAAGAAAAGAGGCTTGCATGTGGCTTCTAAGGGTTGAGGATGATGATTCTGAACTCAAAGTGAAGGAAGAAGGAGAAAGAGGATGTTTGGAACTGAAATCCCTAACTTGGGATTGCTCAAGTAACATAGACTTCCCCCAAAACCTCCCTTAGAGTGTGCTAGGTTTATTATTAATTTTATTAGTTCAATAATTAGCTTATTAGTCATACTGAATGGTCTTGTATGGGGTTTGACTGAAATAAGGTTGGACGGCTGCCCCCAACCCCCCTAAACCAATGTTTGATGTTTGTTCTGTTGTGAGCTCCATCGAGCCTCACTCGGATTATTTACGTGATTGCTATGTTTGCTAAAATGTATGAATTAGATTCTGAAATGGCTCGACACCCGAGCTAGCCTATTTGTATGAGTTTGGGCTCCAAGACACTTATTTTAGGTGCAATGAATGACATATGATAAATTTAATCTTGTGAGTTCTTGCCTTTTTCTTACTTGGGTGACCATAAATCTCAAACTCTTGATTGTAAATAGATGTTTTGGTTCTGCTTCTTGTATGTTTTGGACGTTGGTTGATGCTTGTTTGTGGTTGTGCCAAAATTTCACTTGATAATTTGACGATGAACATGTAATGTATGCTGAAATATAAGTTGAATGTGTTGGTGTTTAGAAAATTGCTATAAAACTTTGCTAAATGTTACTTAATTCTGGAATTTCGTGATGCATTACCTAAATTAATGTTTGTAATGTATTTATGGTTGATTGATGATAGAATAGTGTTAATTTGGTTGTGATAATTGTTTGGAATTGGAAAGGGCAAGGTGCTGTCCCGCAACCCGTAATGAAGTATGTTCCATTTTTGGTTCACTGTGTCTTCCACAGAAGTCACATTGAAATGAGGTTGGTTTCATTAGAAACTAGACTCAAACCCTTCAATTTAGACACTGGCTTTGTTGCTTTTGGTTTAGAATTGAAGGAGAAATTTTAGCTACAAGTCACTGCTTGTATTCTCTGGCCCGTATGGACCTATAGTGATTGTTTGGTTCATAACTCCTTGCACAAAACTCATCTCAGAGTGATATTTACCTTCTTGGAAAATAGATAAAATTCCCTTAAATTTAGGCTCTGAGTTTGCTGTTTTGCAAGGAAAAACAGGGGTTCAGGTGGGTTAACTTTATTCAACCTGCCACTTGTGACCCTAGGAGTCATATCGTTTCTCAGTCAATTTGAGTGCTTATGAGTGCTTAGTTATGATGTGCTTGTCTATTCCTTGGCTTGACTTTGATTTTTCTATGGTCTGAAATTATGATTTGATTCTCCTAACCATTTGTGAAGGATGGAGGAATCGCTTACATTATAACATAGCATCCAAATCTTAGGATAGTCTATGTCAGGAGAAATACCATGTTTCCCGTTAAAGGCTAGCTATCATGGGCCACATATATGTGGGTGAGACCCAAACTGTTTTGGTAAGTCCTTTCTATTTGAAAGGCTAGGATACGGTATTCGCGGTTTATAGAGACGTCTAGCCGTGGTCACCGAGCTCTGACTGCCGTATCAAAATTTTTAAACTGGTGTGGTTAAGTTTCTCACACTTAACTACCTAGTGAGTTTTCTTAAAAGATTGAGGATGCCTATGCTATGATGTATGACGAATAAGATTTGATATCATGTATTACGAATTACGTGATGTGGCATTGCGGGCTCACCAGTGGGGTAAGCCACTAGGCTGGACAGTAAAGTCCAGTAACCCGGGTGTTGCGATAAAAGACTTACAAAGAGTCCCATTATGTTTGATTTGAGTTATGTGATTGTATGTTATGTGTATGAATTATGTTACCTTGCAAATGAATGCTCTTGAAGCAAGTTATGTTTGAGTTTGACTGAATGAATGAAGATGATGTTAAGATTAGGCCATAGTATTAGTATATGTTAAGTATATGTTGTCAGGGAGGATTTTCCATACGTAGCACACGCGTATGGCTGGAAACAACGGTAAACGCATTTTTCTTCTAAGTCTATGTTACTGAGTTTTATAAACTCACCGTTGGGGCGTTGTTTTCAGGTACACTTGATGGAGGAGGTTTAGAGCACGAAGCGTGTTCGGTCTCGCCCTCGGCAAGACATTGAGTCACCGGATCACGAGTCAGAGTCCTTATCTCTAGGATGAGTCCTTCGCAATTAGAAAATAATGTATAGGTTATATTTGTTTTACCTTGTGCTCATTTTATAAAAAGAGATGTAAATGATAAAGTTATTCCGTTTTTGAAACTCTGATAGATATATGTGTCATGTTTGGGTCTTTGAAATATTTCTTTCCAAGTCAAACAGGTCTTTTAAACAAGGTTTTATTTATATCATAAGGTTGTTATATTTGAGAAAATTTTCCAGCTGAAGTTTCAATCTTTAATTAGTAAGTAATTCTCTAATTAGAGTTAGGGTATTACAGTTATTAGATTAACAAACTCACATATTCTTAATGCTCTATCCTTTAATTGCCTTGCATGACCAAACTGGGTAGTTATTTAGGAAGAAGACTATTAACATTGCATGACCAAACGGTGTTAGTAATTTTTGAGTGAGTGATTAGCTTTCAATCGAAAAATAGATCTTATAATAATTAATTAGTAAATTCAAGAGCTAAGTATTGGTGAACCCGGTTCCCCTAGGCCTCCCATAATAATCTTAACCTGTTCTTGCACATCGTTTAATTGCTATTTTATTTGTGTGACAATTCTTGCAATTCTTTATTTACAATCTTCGTTAGCCTAAATAATATAGAGTCTTTACTACATTGGTACTCATGCATTTCCTGTGGGTTCAACATTCGGAGTCTTAAATATACTTGATCCGCTGTCGCGCACGGGTCAAATAATTAAAAATAGTAAATGTAGTAACAAGGTAATTCAACCTTAGTCGTCTCACAAGGATCTCTAATCTAACAATAACAAAAAAAACAAAAACGTATGAAGAAATAAAAAGGGGGGTTTCGATTATGAGAAACATAATTTAAAAGATGAAAATATTAATATATAAAAACGACTAATCCACTGGTTCAGGATAATTAAAACTTGGATCTATCACGGGTTTCAAAGGATTATTCTATTTCGTGATTCTATTCTTGTTTGACCATAAAATTAACTAATCAAGCGTCAATTAACTTTATAAGAATTCCTACTGTAATACATAATTAATTAAGCATCAACTAAGCATTACAGAATCGATTAATCATGATTAAGGAACAAGCGCCACAAAACATAATTAATTTAACTACCGAATTCAATCAAACCTACGTCACGTGCCGTAGATCCTATTGATCTCTATTCGAAACAGATTAAAACAAGCATTCAAAATATTTCAAATAATCTCAAAGAGTAAAAACAAAATTGATATGATTAAGCATCAACACCTAAAACGAATTTGCAAACAAAGATCAAAGAGATGAAATATCAATAAGAAAAGAGATAGAATCCGAATATCGAACTAACAATAATAATCAAACCTGAAGATCCTTATAAAAACTCCCTAACCAGTGAATTAATCTAAGGTCTTAGCCTTCCATGGAAGGATTTGACAAAAACGAGATTAAGAAGGAGAGAAGGAGTAAAGATTGCTAAAACGCAAAAACGGCAAAAGATTCAAAAGTAATTAAAAGGTGCCAACCTAAGACTCTAAAAACATATTTATAATGTCTCCTAGGTTAACCTACATGATCAGAAGTTATGACAAAAAAGAAGGGCCCATGACAGGTTAATTAGCCCAATAACAACTAATTACGTGAGCAAGTGATCCATAACTCGCAGTAAATCACGGCAGCCTCAGTAAAATGCAATTTCGGCCTTCAAAACATCAGAATTAGGATTCGGTGTCAACATAAGAGTTGTAGCTCTGCTTCTTAATTTTTCAACACCACAAAGATCACTGCAATCGGACAAGTATAGCCCAAGTTATGGCCTATAGAAGGAACATAAGTCAAGATGTAGCAAAATCTGAAAATTAGCAAATAATTTCACTAAAGCCCAATTAAGACCCAAAGATATAAAACCATATTAAGAAGTAGTTATTGGACATGATACACAACTAAAACACACAAAGTACAAAGCTATAAAAGGTGCATTAAAATGTATTGATCAAATTCACCTACACTTAAGCTTTTACACTCCGAGCAAAACTCATGGTCAGAGCAAAGCAAAGATGTATTTTCAATGAACCCCATTGATGCAAAGTGGCAAGCAAAATGCTCATTCAAGGTTTCAAGGAACCTTGGCAATCATGAATAACATCTTATTACCTTCCAAGCAAACAAGAGGATAGAATAACCAAAGAATGAATCAAGAGTGATAGAATCCTCACAAGAAATAAAGTTCTCTTAAACTTTCAAATGTCTAGGCTAATGTTTGCACTCAAAGTACATCATGAAAGCTAGCACTACCATAGGCTTGACAAGCCTCTAACATCCACACTTGAAGCACATGTACACAAAGATCAAAAGGTCTTTATTAAGGCTAAAATGGGGCCAAGGTCAAGGTGGGATAATTGAAAGGGTAACTAAGCTATAAAATCAAAAAGGATTGAGGAGCAATGGAAAACAATTGCCAAATAATCATCGGGGCAACTCAACCAAATTTCAATCCATTTTTCCACTTTCACACTTTCCTTCTTTATTATCACCTTTCTTCCTTTTCTTTTTCTTTTTCTTTTTCTTTTTTATTTTTTTAATTTTTTAATTTTTTTTAAGTTTTTGCACTTGCCAAATTTCTAATGAAGCACAACATTTGGATATTCTAAGATAACCATAACTTTAAGCACCCCCACACTTATGCAATATTTATTATCAATTTTTTTTCCAAGCAAAACTCCTTTATCCCCTAAGATTGGGTCATATCATTGTTTTTCACTTTTAGGCTTGTAATGAGCTATATGACAAAGAATGGGATAACTAGGCTCAAAAGGGCTAAACAAAGGGATAATTGCAAGGTAGGCTTATTTGGCTAGTGGTTAAAACGAACAAAAATTGCCTAAATCATTTCATTGCATGCATGTGAACAAGAGTTTTAACAAAAGTCAAGTCAAGTTCTAGAGTAACCAACAAACATGAGTGAAATCACACAAGAAAGAAAGAGAATGGTAAAGTGTATTCCATCCATTATAAGGCCCAAATCTCACCAAGGACTAAGATCTATCACAAATGATGCACAATTTAGTATTTAGATCCAACTTATCATACTAAGAATGCAAGGAAGTCATCCATATCATGACACAAGACCTATAGTCCTAGAATAGTGAAATCTCTCCCAACTCATACAAACCAAGAAATTCAATGAAAATGCATGCAAAAATAACATTTTTTTAATAACAAAAACAAAACAAAACTACTATGCTAAAAGATCTCCCCCCACACTTAAATCACACATTGTCCTCAATGTAAGCAACAAGTATAAAATAAGAGTAAGGAGTAAAGAAAGAAAACTCCCTCTTCAAGGTGGTTTTTTCAAGTGAAGCTCTTCTACAGTCTCCTCTTCTAGTGCTGGGCTCTCATGGCAAAGCTTGAGGGAGTGTCCATTGACTTTGAAGACTTTATTGGTGGCTTCACTTCTTATTCTCGTTGCACCATAAGGAACAGAGTTAGTAGCAACAAAAGGGCCAGTCCACTTGGATCGAAGCTTACCCGCCATGATTTTAAGGCGAGAATGGAACACATAGAAGTGTTTGGTTTTCTTCTTCTTCTTCACAACATCCAAAATCAAGGGATTAAGTCTTCTTTGTGTCTGCTCAATGGAGGGAGGCATTCTGGTGGATGGAGTTACATCAGAATGAGTATCTTCAACTAAGTCAGCAAGTACTTCTATTTGAAAAAGAGAATGCTCTTCCACGGGATGCTTCATAGCAGCATTAAAGATGTTAAATTTAAGTATGATATCCCCAAATTCCATGGTAAGTGTTCCAGCATGGACATCAATCTTGGTTCTTGCTGTTCTTAGGAATGGTCTGCCTAGGATGATAGGTGCCCTGCTGGATTTGTCTCTCCCTCCATGTCCAGAATGTAAAAATCTGCAGGAAAAATCAAGTCATTAACTTTAACAAGCACGTCCTCTACAAGTCCGGCATGGTGAGCATTGCTTCTGTTTGCCAACTGAATAACAACACATGTATTCTGCAAAGGTCCAAGAGCCAGAGAGTTAAAGATAGATATAGGCATCACATTAATGGAAGCACCTAAGTCCAGCATGGCATTTTCAAATTTACTCTCGCCTATGGTACATGGAATAGTAAAAATTCCTGGATCCTTGCACTTTTGGGGCATCATGGGTTGTATGAGTACAGAAACATTGCGACTCATGTTGACCTTTTCATTTCCCTTCAGCCTCCGCCTCCTTTTGTGTGTGCACAACTCTTTAAGGAACTTAACATATCTTGGAATCTGCTTAATCGCTTCAAGAAGAGGTATATTAACTTCAACCTTCCTAAATGTGTCCAAGATTTCCTTGTCTTTATCTGCCTCATCCATCTTCTTAGTTATCACAGCCCTTTGAGGGAAGGGAAGTGGTATAGGCTGTGCATTATCATCATCACGAGAGGTAGGCACAGAAGGTGGCTTATCATTTTTCCTGCCACTTGTGTTTTCTGCTGGAGGAGTTCTGGAGATTCAACAGTTTTTCCAGATCTGAGAGTGATTGCACTGTCATTTGAATTCACTACTGGTTGAGCAGGCAAATTGCCCGACCCCTGAGACTGCATCTGATTAATGGAAGTTGCTAGCTGTCCAATTTTTGTCTCTAAATTCTGTATGGTTGAATCTGTTCTCTGCTGAAATTGGAGATTTTGGACTGCCATTTGCTTAACAAGGTCTTCCAATGAAGGTTGATTCTGTTTGAAATTTGGCGATGGGGCGAGTTGTGATGCAGGCTGCTATGTAGATGCATCTCCCCATCTCAGGTTTGGATGGTTTCTCCAACTGGGGTTGTACCTATTGGAAGACAGATCATAGTTAGGTTGAGGCCTATCATTGAATATGTTTGCTGCATAGGCCTGAGGAGTATTGATGTTGTCACTCTCTTGCAATGTAGGACATGCATCTATAGGGTACTCTGCAGAAGTACAAATACCACAAACTCTGGTTGCCTAAGTTTTAGTTCCTGCTAACTTTTTCACCAATGAAACTAGTTCATCAAGCTTGGTCTCCAAGTTTTTATGACCTGTAGCTTGTATCTCGTTGACTCCCCTTGTTAGCATCACTGAATTGCTTCTGGTAGTGAACTGCTGAGAATTAATGGACATGTTCTCAATCAGGCTTCTTGCATCTGTTAGGGTTTTATCCACAAGTGCTCCTCCACTAGCAGCATCCGTGATGTTTCGATCCATAGGCAGCAAACCTTTATAAAAATATTGGATGAACAGTTGTTCAGAAATCTGATGGTGAGGGCAGCTTGCACATAACTTCTTAAATCTCTCCCAGCATTCATGCAAAGATTCCCTGTCAATCTGCCTGATGCCACATATTTCTTTTCTGATCGAGGCAGCTCTAGAGGCAGGGAAAAATTTCTCCAGAAACAACTTCTTCAATTCATTCCAGCTTGTCACAGAACCTGGTTGAAGGTAGTACAACCAGTCCTTGGCAGTGTCTTGCAATGAGAATGGGAAAGCTCTCAGCTTGATGTGGTCTTCTAGGACACCTTGAGGTTTCATGGTAGAGCAAACAATATGAAACTCCTTAAGATGTTTGTGAGGATCTTCACCTGTAAGACCATGAAACTTAGGAAGTAAATGTATTAGACCAGATTTAAGCTCAAAAGGCACCTCAACATCAGGGTATTCTATGCACAAAGCATTATAAGTAACATCAGGTGCAACAAGTTCCCTTAATGTTCTAGCAGCCATGGTATCAACAATAAGTTCAGAATCAGAATCAGTGTCAAATAAAGTATGACTAAATATGCTAATGTTGTCACTATCACTATCACCTATATGATCACTACCTATATGATTACTAGTACTAGCATTATTAAGTCTATTAAGTGAATGAAAAGTCCTATCTATTTCTGGATCAAAAGAATGCAGAATGTCAAAATTGGACTTAGTCATGCATCACGAGCACATATGAAGGCAGCACAACAAATCAGAAAATACCAACAATGTCCTAAACGCTAAAACAATAAAGAAATCGACAAACCCTATCAAATAAAATCTAAAAAATATAAAAACAGCACCAAAATCCCTAAAAATCAAATAAAGATTATGCTAATTTTTTTGGATTTTTTTAAAAATACAAAAGATTCAAAAAGTTGTCTAAACGATGGAATTTCGAATTTTGAGCCTGTAGTCCCAATATTAGTATCTGATATGGGAGTCCTGATCCTTGATTTTTTTCGGATTTTCTGGCCAAATTTCAGAGCAATCTAAGCAAGTTGACTGAAAACCGATTTTTCTGCAAACTCAATGCCAAATCCAATGTCAAAACCTGAAACACAAGCAAAACACAAAATCAAATGTTAGAGACGTTAGTAGGGCTCTTGAATTGGCAACTATTGATCCGAGATCCCCGGCAACGGTGCCAATTTGATCCGCTGTCGAGCACAGGTCAAATAATTAAAAATAGTAAATGTAGTAACAAGGTAATTTAACATTAGTCATCTCACAAGGATCTCTAATCTAATAATAACAAAAAACCAAGAACGTACGAAGAAATAAAAAGGGGAGTTTCAATTATGAGAAACAGAATTTAGAAGATGAAAATATCAATATATAAAAACGACTAATCCATTGGTTCAGGATAATTAATACTTGGATCTATCACCGGTTTCAAAATATTATTCTATTTCGTGATTCTATTCTTGTTTGACCATAAAATTAACCAATCAAGCGTCAGTTAACTTTATAAGAATTTCTACTGTAATACAGAATTAATTAAGCATCAACTAAGCATCACAGAATCGATTAATCATGATTAAGGAACAAGCGTCACAAAAAACATAATTAATTTAACTACCGAATTCAATCAAACTTACGTCACGCGTCGTAGATCCTATTGATCTCTATTCAAAATAGATCAAAACAAGCGTTCAAAATATTTCAAATAATCTCAAAGAGCAAAAACGAAACTGATATGATTAAGCATCAACACCTAAAACGAATTTGCAAACAAAGATCAAAGAGATGAAATATCAACAAGAAAAGAGATAGAATCCGAATATCGAAATTAACAATAATAATCAAACCTCAAGATCCTTATAAAAACTCCTTAACCAGTGAATTAATCTAAGGTCTTAGCCTTCCATGGAAGGATTTGACAAAAACGAGATTAAGAAGGAGAAAAGGAGAAAAGATTGCTAAAACTCAAAAACGGCAAAAGATTCAAAAGTAATTAAAAGGTGCTAACCTAAGACTCTAAAAACGTATTTATAATATCTCCTAGGTTGACCTAAGTGATCAGAAGTTATGACCAAAGAGAAGGGCCCATGACAAGTTAATTAGCCTAATAACAACTAATTACATGAGCAAGTGATCCACAAGTCACAGTAAATCATGGCAGCCTCAGTAAAATACAATTTCAGCCTTCAAAACATCAGAATTGGGATTTGGTGCCAACATAAGAGTTATAGCTATGCCTCTTAGCTTTCCAATGCCACAAAGATCACTGCAATCGGACAAGTATATCCCAAGTTATGGCATGTAGAAGGAACATGGGTCAAGATGTAACAAAATCCAAAAGTTAGCAAATAATTTCACTAAAGCCCAATTAAGAACCAAAGATATAAAACCATATTAAGAAGTAGTTATTGGACATGACACACAACTAAAAACACAAAGTACAAAGCTATAAAAGGTGCATTAAAATGCATTCATCAATACTTCACTTTTATTACGAGTTACGATCAGGTGGACTTGCCTGAGTCACAACAAGTTTTTGGTGCCGTTGCCGGGGAATGTTTAAGCGATATTGATTGAACGAGATTCTAGTTACTTTAGGCATTTTATTTTATTTGTTTATTTTTCTGTTTACTTTATTGTTTTAAGGACATTCTAATTTGGTTTCCTTTGGTGGATGCAGACAAGGTCTCAACATCGTGAATTAATATTTGACCTAGAAATCGAAAGAACACTTCGTTTGTTCAGAAGATAGTAACTAGCAATGAAGAACGAACTTACGTTGAACGAATACTTCACTCCAACTACGGATCTGGCAGACAGTGTCAGCTATCCGGGAATTGAGGCCTCTAATTTCAAGCTGAAGCCAGCACTGATACCCAAATGCTCATCTCAAAAGATTCCAGAAGGTTGCTAACACTGTCAAGTGTCAAGGCATGACACCGGAAGCCATCAAGTTAAGATTGTTCTCATTCTCACTACAGGGGAAGACACAATTATGGTTGGATTCACTTCCACCAAATTCCATTACCACCTGGGAGGACCTAAAAACTAAAATCCTGAACAAGTATTTTCCTCTCGCAAAATCTGCAAAGCTGAGAGCTGACATATCTGGGTTCCCTCAGAATGAAGGAGAATCAATGCATGAAGCATGAGAGCGATTTCAAGATTTAATTAGGAGCAGCCCTCATCATGGTTTTACCAAATGGCAGCTGGTTCAAATTTTATACAATGGTTTCACCATGCAAACTAAAGGTGTTGTTGATGCTGCATGTGGAGAGTCTTTTGGAAAGAAGACACCTACTGAGGCTTATGATATAATGACTAAAATGGCTCAGAATAATACTCAGTGATCAACAGGAGAAAGACAAACCAGAAGAAAGAACCAGCAGGTAGGAATTTATAAAGTGGATACAAACACAGCCCTCAAAGCAAAGTTGGAGGCAATGACCAAAAAGATAGAGACTCTAATGCCAGCGCAACCTCAATCTAATGCAATAGCAACTAAGAATGACTGGGGATGCATGGCAATTGGAAGCCAATTGGAAGAAGTCAATGCTATAGGCCAGAGGGATTTTGACGCAAAAGATGGAATGCAAGAAGCTATGCTAAAATACATGCAAAGACACAGACATCTATGTATGAGAGTTTTAGACGGTATCACGGAGAAAACTGAAGAAAGACTCAAAGATATTGAAACCAAGGCAGCCAAAGCTTCCTGTAATTTTTGTAGAATAACCGGTCATGATTCTAAAGACTGCACTGAGAAGGTGAACTTTATTGGAAATAAGCCACAGAATGATCCCCACTCCAGCACTTATAATCCCGGATGGAGGAACCACCCCAATTTCTCATGGGGAGGCCAACTGGAATCACAAGGCCAAAGTCAGAGTACTTACAAGCCACCACATTTACAGAACCGTGCTTAAAGTGATAGAGGCCCGGTTGGAATGACTTTAACAACTTCGTGGGACAAGTAGATGAGAGGTTCAAGACTTTAGAAAAATTAGTAGTCACTACCACAGAAGACCAGAAATCAATAAAAAACCAAATGTCAACCTTGGTAAATATAATGACTCAAAGAGAAAAAGGAGCACTTCCAAGTCAAGTGGAACCAAATCCAAATGAGAAGTGTAATGCAATCTTTATGGCAAAGGAGGAATCAAGCATTATAATGAAGGACATTCCGGAGGGAAGTGAAGAAGAGAAGGCTAAAATTGAGCCTCAGCAGGTAAGTAACTCTTTTCTCCAAAGTTCTAAATTTTTTTATGAGGATAGGCAAGCAATTAAATTATTAGAAAAACTTAGAAAATTGCATGTCAATATTTCTTTTGCTGATATTGTCCCTGAAGTGCCTAAATATGTTACGTTTTTGAAGGAAATGATTTTTAATAAAAATAAATTGGAAAAGGTTGAGACAGTAAATTTAAACGAAGAATGCTCTGCTATGTTAATGAATAAATTACCACCTAAGCTTACTTTTGCCGTTTCTTGCTCAATTGGTAATAATTCTTTCAATGCACTATGTGATTTGGGTTCAAGTGTGAATCTAATGCCTCTGTTTATTTTTAGAAAATTAAATTTGCAGAAACCATAACCTTCTAACATGTCTTTGCCGTTAGCTGATAGAACTCTTGTTTACCCTAGAGAGATAATAGAGGATGTTCTAGTTAAGGTGGGAAAATTTATTTTCTCAGTTAACTTTGTGGTTTTGGATATGGAGGAAGACAGAGATGTCCCTATTATATTGGGACAACCATTTTTGGCAACAGGAGATGTCACTATTCAAGTAAAGAAGGGAACTAAGACTCTAAGAATTGAGGATGAAGAAGAGATTTTCAATATTTATAATGCTAGCAAAGCTTCTTCCTCTAGTGCTTCTTATTGTTTCTTGCCAGATATGGAACCTAAACAGGAGAAAGAAAAAGAAAAGCAAGTTGAGGAACAAGATAGCAACTCTATTGAACAGAATAAGAACATAACCCCTTCATTGATTGTGGAAGCACTTTGCTTGCCTAAATTCAAAGGATTTCCTAGGGAGGATCCCATTCCCCGTATACTAAATTTTTATGACTTGGTTTAGACTGACAAATATGCAGGAACCACCGCAAATGAGATAAGACTGAAGTTATTCCCCCTTTCTCTTGGAGGAGTGGCTAAGCAATACTTCTTAGTTTATTCGAAATTCCACTTTGCAACATGGAATGAATTAATAGAAGAGTTTGTCAGAGCATTCCAACCCACAATTGAGGAAAAAGAAAAAGAGGATCATATCCAAGGATTTCAACAGTTAAAAGAAGATACTTCTGAAGAATTTGCTAGTTTTGAATTAGACCCATCCATTATCTCAGAGGTGACAACCTTACAATTTAAAGGTATAATAGGACAAGATCCTATTCAGCACATAAGACAGTTCTGTAAAAAGATATGGAATGCTAAATATGAGAACTTGTCTCCAGATGTGTCACAGTCGAGGTTCTATCCACCCTCCAACTGTACTCATGGTCTTTTCCACCCCCTATGAGGAATTTTTTCCCCCGGCAAGGTTCGAACCCGGGACTCTAGGGCTTAAGTAACCCGGAAGCACCATGCCATCACCATCTGAGCTAGCTCAGTTGGTGATGGCAAAGTGCTTCTGGGTTACTTAAGCCTCAGGTCCCGGGTTCGAACATTGCAGAAGGCAAAAACCCAACATGGGGGTGGAAAAGATTGTGAGAACAGTGCGAGGTGGATAGAACTTGGCTATTACAAAAAAAGGCGCCTTTTTTGTCACAGCCGAGGTTCTATCCATGCTCTAGCTGTACTCATGATCTTTTTCACCCCTATGTGGAATTTTTGCCTTATGCAAGGTTCGAATTCGAGATCTGGGGCTTAAGTAACCCGGAAGCACCTTGCCATCACCATCTGAGCTTGCATAAGGCAGAAATTCCACATGGAGGTGGAAAAGATCGTGAGTACAGCTGGAGGGTGGATAGAACCTCGGCTGTAACAAGATGAAGCAAAATTGAAAATTTTCCTGTATAAGGAAGTCAAATTATGGCTATATCTCCTACCAGCTGAAGAAATAGAGACGTGGAATGACTTGGTAAAGAAATTTATTAGGACATTTTCACCCATTATAAGAGAGTCAATTTCATCTGCGAAGAATATGGGTGCACAATGAACCCACCAAAGAAGTGCTCAGGCCCTGCTTGGATGGATCGCTCTGATGAAGGCAACTATATTGCAGTCCGCCCCAATAGTAAGAAGATGAAAGGTAACATTAAAGAAGGGTCATTGCTCGCTGAGGACTAATTCTAAGTCCTCCGAACCATCAGGCTCGAGACGTTAAACAAGCACTTACCAAAAGGCAACCTGTGTTTACTAGCATTTTTCTTATTTCTATTTTTATTTTATTCTATTTATTTTGTTTTATTATTGATTTTATTATTAAAAATAGAAAATGAAATATTCTGAAAAACAAATTTTTTTCCCAAAAACCAGTATGTACGGGCGTATCTTTCTTTAGGCATGACCATACCCTGCGGCTTCATCCTGAAAAACACGGAGAAACAGGTAGGTACGACAGCACATAAAACCAGGTACGGCCGTACCCCGTATCTAGAGGCTGAAAATATGAGACAACAGTGATAGGTAAGGGCGTACCACACCCTCGTACGCCCAAATCCTCTCCACTCAAGCACCCTCTAACCTCATATCCTTCGTATTTTTCATTCCAAGACTATCCATGTACTGATTCTAAACTTATTTCTTGGATTGATTGCCTATTTTACTGGTTGTTTTTAGTTGCTTTAGGTTTTTAGTTTTGTTCAATTCTTAGTTTAGCAATTTAGGAGTAATTTTGGCTTGGTTTTGCACGCTTAGAGACCCTAGGAATGATTAGAGACTTAAATTTCAGGCTTAAAACTAAGAAAATCTGATCATAGGGTAAATTTTTCACAAAACTGTAGCGCAGTACGATTGTACCTATCAAGAACAGGCCGTACTGAAGGTCGTACTGGTAGCCTTAAGGTTGAAGACAAAACATGGGTACGGGCGTACCTGTGGCAATGTACGGCCATACATAAGACTTGAGTCAGGCCGTACTTTCTGTTTTAATTAGGGCATATAAAGATATTGAGTACGGCCGTACCGCACGAAGTACGGTCATACCTAACACATAATACTGTATAAATTTCTAATTTTTCCTATTTTTATTTTTGCAGGAAAATGTCTAAGTACCAGAGAGGTGAGGCCTCTTCATCTACAGCAGCACGCGCATCCAAAGTCGTGTCGTCTTATATCCCACAGCAGCATAGGGAACGATATAGACAGTTATGGGACTTCCATACCCATACCCAGAGACACCTGGACTTTGATGCCCTCGAGCAGGTTGGCCTGCGAGGGGAGGTGGAGACATTGCTGCAGAGGATGGGATGGCTCCAGTCAGCCCAGGTCAAACAGCCCACACATGTGGAGGTTGTCCTTGATTTTCTAGCCACCTGTGGCTATCATATGAGGGATAAGGAGCCCGAGCATCCAGAGATGGAGGATGAGCCAGACCAGGATCTGGTAGTTATATTCTACCTCCGTGGGGTCCACCATGAGATCACCCTAGCTGAGTTCAACATCGGG
This sequence comes from Calophaca sinica, assembly GCA_037113605.1. NCBI lineage: Eukaryota > Viridiplantae > Streptophyta > Magnoliopsida > Fabales > Fabaceae > Calophaca > Calophaca sinica. The sequence continues at coordinate 87,323,545 of CM073732.1, read as the reverse complement.
TTAGGATTTGGGACGACGGAGATGGTACGGACGCCGGAGTACTTGGGAGCACTTTTGGAGATCCCAAAGGGATGGCAGGACTTAGAGAGTTGGAGAGCTCTCACGAAGACCAGCAAGATCAGAGACCCAGCTATGCGGGCAGTGCACAGGAAGTTAGTCTGTTCTATAAATGGGATAGCCTTGAGCGACGATAAAGTCACCCGGCCAAATTTGTTTCTTCTTTGGGCCGTGACGCAGGATCAGGGCCATCGCTACGACGCCGGGAAACACATTTTATTTTATTGCTTTTATATTTATTTTTTTATCTTATTTTACTATTATTTCTTTTTATTTTATTTCTAAATTTTTGGTTGTTGTGATGCATAGTTCTTGCGCCCGCTTACCAGCTTCATCGGTATTAGGAAAGGAAACATTAATACTTATTCATATCCCCATTCAATTTGCTCGTGATATTTTTCAGAGGGGATTCTCTTTCCACCTTCTTTTACTTTAGCACAATTATTTTTATTTTCTTTTATCCCTTTTGTACTAGATCTATCTTAATCGCAGTGAGGACATTGCTAGAAATAAGTGTGGGGAGGGATTTTATATTTTGCTTATTACTTGGCTATGCTTACAATTGCTTATAATTATAGAGAACTTTAAATTTTTGCTGATTTATGGGCTATTAAATTTTTTTCTCTGACAACTTGTGATTGAAATAAGGCTGTTGTTAGTATTAGAATTTGCTGAAAATTAGCATTGAAGCTCTGTAAGTTTCAATTTTATGTGTAAGCCATATAAAGTGAGATTTGAGCCTGAAACAAAAGGTCACATCATACTTTTTGCCTCTTTTCTTTGTTTGAGTCTATGAATGTGTATTCTAGAACTTGTGCTTGAAGTGAATAGTCATCACAAGAAAGGGGGTTTGAATTGTGACTTGTTTAAAAATCCTGCACTTAATACAATTTAACTTGCTCTCAAGAATGTTCTTGGAGTAGAGTAAGCTGGTAATACATCAGATAAACTTACTTAAGTTACTGAATAGATGATGCAAAGAGTTTAATAATTGACATGTTGATAAAGAGAAGCATATGCAATGATTAAAGCATTTTATAACTTATAATTCTGCTACCTTTTAATTTAAATCAGATTCCTTGATTTTAAGTGGATTGTGTGAAGTGTCACAAGTGATATAATTTTAATTTAAATCAGATTCCTTGATTTTAAGTGGATTGTGTGAAGTGCCACAAGTGATATAATAGAGATGAGTAAAGAGAAAATACACAAGATATATAGTGGTTCACCGCAAACCTTGGGCTACATCCATTCCTCACTTTCTGTGAGTATTTCCACTATTTCCCAAAAAGTTACAACACTTATGACCACACCTTGGCCTTAAATAGTAGTCTTTACTTCAGCCTCTTTAAGCTGTTCCCACTCAGAAACTTACTCCCAGTTTCTGACCTATCCTTCTTATAAGAACTCCTCACCAACACTCACCAACCTAGGTAGCCTGACAAGATTCAACTAAGATCAAACAGATAAAAGGATAAAGGGTTTTTGGGGTGTTTGAGCTTGATTACGCAGATGAAAATACAATCTAAGACATTGTGTTTACAAGCAATGAAGTGCACTAAAAGATCCCTACACAAATTCTGCAGAGTGTACTTGAGTAGGTTGAGAGGCAATTGGTTTCACGATTTTAATTCAATGCAACAGTTAATGCAAGCTCTCTCAATCTTTCCTTTCTTCCCTTTTTGATTTATATAGACTTGATTTGCCAATATAGTCGTTACAGAGCCATTGAAAGACTTTCAGAAATTTCTGTGCAGTGATATGAGTGGTACTGCCTAAAGCAGATTTGCTTTTGTACTTGCTGTCAGTCTTGTCACACTGTCACTTCTGCTTTTGCAACCTTCTCTTGCTGAACTTTCTCATTTGCAGCAGTAGCAGAAACTTCCTCTTGCATTCAGTGGATGTTCTTCTCATAGACTTGATGTGCTGATTAATGCAAGCACTTGATGCATTTAACTTGTCTTTTTGTTATTGAACCGGTTTGTGCTGCACATCGAGAGTAGGTTTGTCAAACTTACCCATCCTGAGTAAGCTTACAAACTAACGGTATTCACCCGATATTCCTATCACGTCAATAATTCATCTCAATTACAGCAGAGTCAACAGTCAAAATCAAAGTATATCTCAAACATCAGACTAGCACTGACAGCACATGGCTTAATCCTAGCATCGCTATGGACAACCATTATCTAACATATTGTTCAGCAACATAGTCACACTGATACTAGCAATCATATACTGTTAGCAACATAGTCACACAATCACAAACAATTATATTTAATCAGCATCATATTAATTAGCATCATCAGCACCACATCAATTAGCATCAGTCATCTATACTATGTTACTATCTACCCATAGATATCAATAGATCATTCCTAAGGTTGATAGACCTCTGACAACTATCCTCAGCTATCACAGGTCACAGCCCCTCTCTAAGGTGCTGCTGTTATCAACCGCTAGTAGGGCTTAGGTCACCCTACGCACATTTGTATGCACTATTCTATCCTACAATCCATATAGTGCAAGGCTTCTTGCTCCCATATGGTTAGAAGATCACTGGAGCTACTGCCATTATCTGCACTCCTTCTATACTTGCTACTCGCACTCCTACCTCGGAACCTGCTACCCACACTCCTACCTTGCCTTACTCACACTCCTACCTGGTCTGTTAGGCCGCCCTTCGCTCTTTTCCTCTCCTTCCTGAGGATTGCTTACTAAGAGCTTTCTGATGCATAAGATCCTCACTTGAGGCAAGTGTAGAGTATACTTACTTCTTAGAGGAAATGTTTGGATAAAGCTAGAGAGAGAAGAGGTTTTGGCGTGAATGGAAATAAAGCGGTGAATGCCTATTTATAAGGAGCTACAACACCATCGTGTCGCAATGGTACCTTCCAGAATCCTCTGGATGTACACGTGGCAAAGATCCAACGGTGATCCCATCGTGACGGTCACCTCTCAGCTCCATCGTGTCGCGATACACCCTTTTCTAAAAATATCTAGATTTTATTTTTTAGGTCTTTCTAGGGCTTCCCACACTCTTTCGGGGTGTTTCCATCATATTTAGGGTTTCTAGAACTTTTCTGGGGTTTATGGGTCCCACTTTAAGCCCATTTTATCCTTAATTAAAATTTTTAACACCCGTTTATCACCTAATCACCGTTTTAATTATATTTCTAATGTCAACTTAGAATTTTAGAAAAATGGGATGTTACATGCCCCATAAGAACTCCCTCTGGATCCTGACCACCTGTTACTAGGCTTTCACCAGCATCCTCATATAGGATAAGTAGAAAATCAGAATACTACTAAGAACTGAGTTTAGGAGAACAATTCTTCCCCCAAGACTAACACTTCGATGTCTCCACCGAAGAAGCCTACCCGGAACACCTCTAGCATAAGTTCCCATGTAGAGGCACGTCGTGGGTTTGCCCCAACCAGAAGACCACGGTACTTAAAAGGTAGTACACCAGTTTTATAGTTAAGGAACCCGACTGCCAAAGATAGAAAAGAACCATCAACAATCACCCCTCCAGACTGCTCTTGGCAAAATTAACCCTTAAGCTCGAGGCAAGCTCAAAACATCTGAGGACCACCTTCATATGCCAAATGTTATCCAATGTAGCCTCCCTTTGAACAGTGTATCATCTGCATATTGAAGGTGAGACACTAATAGATCTAACTCTCCCACCTTGAAACCCGAGAACAGTTTAAGAGAAACAGCCTACCGCATTAGTCCACTCAGACCCTCGACTACTAACAGAAATAGGAATGGCTTGTTAGTGTAAGCCCTAGAGGCCAATGTAGTTCCTTTTGAACTTATAATTTGTATCATGTTATTTATCTATTATATGAGGCATTTCAGTTATTATGTTTGTTTCAACATAATAAAGTCCTTGAGTAAAAGTTCAATTCTAATAGAACATCGAGTAGACGACTAGGTTGTGAAATACTATAGAACTTACTCTAAATATCCGTAGTTAAGTATTATTATTATTAAGGGCAATAATAATACATCAAGACTATTATGTGGGTGGACTGATAACCTCGTCTCACAGGTTACAGATATGAGATATCAAGTCACCGCATAGGTACACATTAGGGTAATTGTCTATTGAATTGACCCGCCATGAGAATACTACATAATGCGTTACGTAAGTGTCATAAGTCATTCTCATAGTGACAATGGTGTACGCCACCCTTTGACCTGAAACCACTATGGTCCCTACATGAGGAGTTAAGTGTTTTAGTACCGTCAAACATTGTCTGTAACTGGACAATTATAAAGTCGGTTAACTAGGCACTCCACGAGTCATGCAGAGGGACATGAGTGACCTAGATGGGATTTGCCCCTCCTACATAGCAGGAGTAATATCTGTGGGCTCCTTGATAGAGTATGATTGTAAAATGCATGGCCATGCTAAAATAAGTCAATATGAGATATTGATCTTATTTGTTGTTACTTAGTCTAATTGGGTATCAAGGAATATAATGTTGAACTATACAAATGTGACACACACTATGCCTTGTGTTCAATATAGATATAAGGGCAAAAGGATAATTATACACATGATCATTATCTTGAAAAGGTTACGTCATAATACTGGCATTCTCGTTATTTGGGTAGCAGTGATGTGTTGCTAGACACCGCTCTATGTTTATAATATTAAATAGTGATTTAATATCATTGCCAACGTTACGGGAACCTACAAGGTCACACACATAAGAACAGATTAATGGGAGATTAAATATAAATGAGTAAGACTTGTTTTATTCAGTGGTACGCTCTTATGACGCACCATCGTAAGTCAAGAGCAACGGAGCACATGGTAAGCTACGGTGCACCGCTAGGTCAATCTTAAGTGGTTCTATAAATAGAACACTTAAGCTGAAAGTTCAGACACGAAATTGACCCTAGCCGTATAGAGAAACCTTGTGTGTGTTCGTGATAGTCGGCCCCGTTCGTCAGCTAGCACATTAGATGGAGGCCGCTCCCATTCGAAGCCTGTTCGTGAGGACTACGTAGAGGCGTTGTCATCAGTACGACGCTCGTGCTCGACTCTAGTTCTCGTCTGCAATGGTCTGCACTACAAGAGGTAACCAACGTAATCCCTGAATCATGGCCATTCGCAAGGATCCATGGAAGGGAAATTTTAATTTTTCGCTGCGTTTTATCTTTGATTATTGCGCGATTTCCCTATAGTGGTATCAGAGCCACTTGCGAAACCATGGTTTGGCTTTTATGATTACCTATATGTATGTGTGACATGTGTTCTTGTATGCTATAGTTAGATTATGAATCTATTCGATTTTAAAAATTATACCTTGTATGATTATTGTGAAAACCTGGTTAGGTATATATGTGATATATACGTCACTTTGAATAATTTGTATATATGAGATATGTATGGTAATTATGCGTGTTTATTTTGATTAATGATTCGGGTATGTGTCAAATGGGTTGGCGTCGTTGGGTCCAAGTGTTGGAACCCAGAATCGTGTTGGTACAACATGAAACTGTGATGTTGTTCCAGTGACGTGAAGTGTTCACAGTCACGATGAGGCGACATTGTCCTGCAAGGTGAAATGTTCACTAAAAGGTCAGAAAAATTTTGCTTCAGGGCGCTAGCCCGCACCTCGCAAGGGGCGGCCTCCGTGCTGAATCTGCGAAGCGAGTTATTTTGAAATTATTTAATTTTTATTAATTGGCTTTAATCACATTTTAATGATAAGATTAATAGTAATAAGTATGTATTATTATTATTAATCGTCATTAATGTTTTGTGATGCATGGTGAGTGGTTATGGCCTTAGTCCCTTTTATTTTATTTTGGAATTTTAAAATATGGTCTGCGTGCCGTGCCTTTTGTTTTTCTTTTAAAATACGGCCTGCGTGCCGTGCCTTTCCTTTATTATCATTAATGTAATGTAAGAGAGGAGACAAGAAGGGAATTTCATAAGAGGGCTACATTGGAGGTCACACTTGGAGAATCTTGATCGTTCCTAGGTTTAGCTTGGATTCTCTCATTGGCTTGTGAGAATCAATGCATTAGGGGCCATAACCACGTCACAATTATTTTCTATATATGTATGAGATGCATGTATGAATATAGTAGGTTAAATAGTTTAACAAATATGTATGAGATGCATGTATGAATATAGTAAGTTAAATAGTTTAACAAATGATAAGATCTATTTTTTTTATAACGTCCCTCAAAAGGAAATATTAAGTTTAAATGGCTTCCAATAGTTAGCACTCATTAAGACTAATATCAGAAATGTGGGTTCGCCAAAGCGGAGTACATTTTCAATACTAGTAAGATGCGATGGGATAAATGTAATATTCAACTGCTATCTTTGGGTCTAACTTAACTAAACTGAGTATAATAGGATTGAAAGGTTTAGAGGCAAGTGAGTTGGAAACTATCCATGTGACGGATCAGGATAATAGTTATTCACCCAACTAACCGAGAATTGTATGAGATACAATTGGAAAGAGTTCCTACCTAAATAACTGAGTTTTAAGTGATCAGCCAAAGTTGACTTAAAATAAGTGAAATATGGATCTCGGCCCACTAGAAAATCTTCCAACGGGATTTTTTGAATCAATGTTGAGGGTCATTGATTTGAGTAAAATAGTGGGAGTCGTATTTAATTAAAGACCTAATTAAATATGTTTATTGCATGATACTTATATTCTACATATTTTTCTTAATGTAGATTACCATGGCATCAAACACTCACAATAACTTACTGCGATCAATCCTTGAGAAGGATAAGTTATCTGGAACTGACTTTCTAGACTGGCACCATAACTTGAGGATTGTCCTCAAACAAGAGAAAAAGCCGTATGTTCTCGAAGGGGCCCTTCCCCAAGAGCCACCGGCTGCTACTGCCCCTAGGGCTGAAAAGGATGCTTTTAAGAAGCATCAAGATGATGACCTAGAAGTTGGCTGCCTCATGCTGGCTACCATGAATTCTGAGCTTCAGAAGCAACATGAGAACATGGAAGCGTTCGATATGATCAAACACCTCAAGATTCTCTATCAAGAGCAAGCAAGGCATGAGCGGTATGAAGTTTCCAAAGCCCTTTTTCCAAAGCAAACTGGCAGAAGGATGCCTTGTAGGTCCTTATGTACTCAAAATGATTGGGTACATTGAGAACCTTGATTGATTGGGTTTTTCTTTCAGGCGAGAGCTTGCGATTGATTTGATCCTGCAATCGTTGTCGGAGAGTTTCAATCAGTTTGTCATGAATTCCACCATGAATGACATGGACAAAACTCTACCAGAACTGTTGAGCATGTTGAGAACTGCTAAACATAACATCAACAAAGGGAAAGGGAAGGCCATTTTGATGGTTAATGGTGGAAAGGGCAAGAAGCAGTTCAAGAAGCCCATGAACAAGTATAAGGGCAAGGGCAAGGGAATTAACAAGCCCAAACCTGTGACTTATGCTTTGAAACCTAAGGGCGGTGTGGCTAAAAAGGGAAATTGCTTCCATTACGGTGTGACTGGACATTGGAAGAGGAACTGCCCAAAGTACCTGAAAGAAAAGAAGAAGGGAAGTGAGACTTCCACCTCAGGTATTTTTGTTATAGAAGTCAATTTATCTACTACTGCATCATGGGTATTAGATACTGGATGTGGGTCTCACATTTGTACTAATGTGCAGGAGCTCAAAAGGAGTAGACCATTGGCAAAGGGCGAAGTTGATCTACGAGTTGGCAATGGAGCAAAGGCTACTGCTTTAGCTGTGGGAACTTATGTGTTGACTTTGCCCAGTGGGCTTATTATTCAGTTAGAGAACTGTTATTTTGTGCCTGCAATTAGCAGAAATATTATTTCCGTTTCTTGTTTGGACAAGTTTGGTTTTTCATTTATAATAAAGGACAAATGTTGCTCTATTTATTTAAATGATATTTTCTATGCTAGTGCACAAATGAGTAATGGACTTTATGTCCTTGATCTCGAGACGCCCATTTATAACATTGATACTAAATGAGTAATGGACTTTATGTCCTTGATCTCGAGACGCCCATTTATAACATTTAAAACCAAACGAATTGAATTCGACTTATCTTTGGCATTGTCGTTTAGGCCACATAAATGAGAAGCATATTTCCAGACTCCATAAAGATGGATTTTTGGACTCTTTTGATTATGAATCATTTGAGACAAGTGAATCTTGTTTATTAGGAAAGATGACAAAAGCCCCATTCACAGGAAAAGGTGAAAATGCTAGTGATCTTTTGGGCATCATACATACTGATGTATGTGGACCATTAAACACATCAGCCAGAGGAGGTTTTCAATACTTCATCACATTTACTGATGATTATAGTAGATATGGATTCATATATCTCATGAAACACAAATTGGAATCCTTTGAAAAGTTCAAAGAATTCAAGAATGAAGTACAAAACCAACTAGGTAAGAATATTAAAACCCTTCGATCAGATCGAGGTGGTGAATATTTGAGCCTAGAATTTGATGATCATCTAAAAGAGTGTGGGATCCTATCCCAACTCACCCCTCCTGGAACACCGCAATGGAATAGTGTTTCTGAAAGGAGAAACCGAACCTTGTTGGACATGGTCCGGTCTATGATGAGTCATGCGGATCTTCCAAATTCCTTATGGGGACATGCTCTATTAATTGCATCTTTCACACTTAACCGTGTTCCATCCAAAACTGTGGAAAAGACACCATATGAGATTTGGACTGGCAAGAAACCCAATATGTCTTTCATGAAGATTTGAGGATGTGAAGTATATGTGAAACGACAAATTTCCACTAAGCTTGAGCCCAAATCTGATAAATGCTTCTTTGCAGGGTATCCTAAAGAAACCAAGGGATACTACTTTTACAATCCTTCTGAGGGCAAAGTGTTTGTCGCTCGAACTGGTGTATTCCTAGAAAGGGAATTCGTTTCCAAAGGAATCAGTGGGAGGAAAATAGAGCTTGAAGAAATTCGAGTATCACAGAGTAGCGACACACCTATTGAGGAACAAGAGCAGCCTGCACAAGATGTTGTGGTAGAACAACCTGCTCAAGTAACACAAGACCAGCGTAGGTCAAGCAGGATACGTCACCAACCTGAGAGATATGGATTTCTCATGACTCAACTGGGTGATGTATTTCTCATGGATCAAGATGAGCCTGTGACTTACCAGGAAGCCATTACTGGCCCTGAATCTAAGAAGTGGCTTGAGGCCATGAAATCTGAGATGGACTCCATGTACACTAACCAGGTATGGACCTTGGTAGAGCCACCTGAAGGAGTTACTCCCATAGGGTGTAAGTGGGTCTTCAAAAAGAAGACTGACATGGATGGTAAGGTTCATACCTATAAGGCACGACTAGTTGCTAAGGGTTTCAAGCAAATTCATGGTGTAGACTATGATGAAATTTTTTTGCCAGTTACGATGCTTAAATCTGTTCGGATTTTACTTGCCATCGCTACATACCATGACTATGAAATATGGCAAATGGATGTCAAGACTGCTTTCCTTAATGGAAATCTCCTTGAGGACGTGTACATGACACAACCTGAAGGCTTTGACACTTCAGATGATGCCAAGAAAGTGTGCAAGTTACAGCGATCAATCTATGGATTGAAGCAAGCTTCTAGAAGTTGGAATCTTCGTTTTGATGAAACTGTGAGACAGTTTGGATTCATAAAAAATGAAGATGAACCTTGTGTTTATAAGAAGGTTAGTGAGAGCATAGTTGTATTCCTGGTGTTATATGTGGATAACATATTACTCATTGGAAACGACATCGCTACCTTGCAACAAGTTAAGACTTGGTTAGGGAATTGCTTTTCTATGAAAGATTTGGGTGAAGCTACCTACATATTAGGAATTAGGATCTATAGAGATAGATCACAAAGATTACTTGGCCTGAGTCAGAGTATATACATAGACAAAGTCCTGAGATGCTTTAATATGCATGATTTCAAGAAAGGATTTCTGCCTATGACACATGGCGTATGCCTATCAAAGGCACAATCCCCTTCGACTCAAGAAGAAAGGGATCGCATGAAAAAGATTCCATATGCATCTGCAATTGGATCTATCATGTATGCCATGTTGTGTACTCGACCAGATGTCTCGTATGCCTTGAGCACAATGAAAGGTGTACCACCGATCCCGATGATGGTCATTGGGTTGCTGTCAAGAACATCCTTAAGTACTTGAGAAGAACTAAGGATTCATTCTTGGTATATGGAGGTCAGGAAGAGCTCGCTGTAATAGGTTACACCGATGCTAGCTTCCAAACAGATAAAGACGATTCTAAATCGCAATCTGGTTATGTGTTTTTGCCTAAATGGTGGCGTTGTGAGCTGGAAGAGTTCAAAATAGGAAACAGTCGCTGATTCTACTACAAAGGCCGAGTATATTGATGCTTCCAATGCAGCAAAGGAGACTGTTTGGATTAAGAAGTTCATTACTGAACTTGGTACAGTTTCTAGCATTGTGGACCCCATTGATCTCTATTGTGATAACAATGGTGCCATTGCATAAGCTAAGGAACCTAGATCTCACCAGCGATCCAAACACATACTTAGGCGCTTCCATCTCATTCGAGAGATTATCGATAGAGGAGATGTAAAGATATGCAGAGTACCAACACTTGACAATGTTGCTGACCCACTTACAAAGCCTCTTACCCAACAGATGCATGATGGTCACACTAGATCTATGGGTATCAGGTACATGCCTAATTTGCTCTAGTGCTAGTGGGAGATTGTTAGTGTAAGCCCTAGAGGCCAATGTAGTTCCTTTTGAACTTATAATTTGTATCATGTTATTTATCTATTATATGAGACATTTCAGTTATTATGTTTGTTTCAACGTAATAAAATCCTCGGGTAAAAGTTCAATTCTAATAAAACATCGAGTAGACGACTCGGTTGTGAGATACTATAGAACTTACTCTAAATATCCGTAGTCAAGTATTATTATTATTAAGGACAATAATAATACATCAAGACTATTATGTTAGTGGACTGATAACCTCATCTCATAGGTTATAGATATGAGATATCAAGTCACCGCACAGGTACACATTAGGGTAATTGTGTACTGGATTGACTCGCCATGAGAATACTACATAGTGCGTTATGTAAGTGTCATAAGTCATTCTCATAGTGATAATGGTGTATGCCACCCTTTGACCTGAAACCACTATGGTCCCTACATGAGGAGTTGAGTGTTTTATTACCGTCAAACATTATCTGTAACAGGACAATTATAAAGTCGGTTAACTGGGCACTCCACGAGTCTTGCAGAGGGACATGAGTGACCTAGATAGGATTTGCCCTCCTACATAGCACGAGTAATATTTGTGGGCCCCTTGATAGAGTATGACTGTAAAATGCATGGCCATGCTGAAATAAGTCAATATGAGATATTGATCTTATTTGTTGTTACTTAGTCTACTTGAGTATCAAGGAATATAATGTTGAACTATACAAGGGTGACACACACTATGCCTTGTGTTCAATATAGATATAAGGGCAAAAGGGTAATTACACACATGATCATTATCTTGGAAAGGTTACGTCATAATACTGACATTCTCGTTACTTGGATAGCAGTGATGTGTTGCTAGACATTGCTCTCTATTTACAATATTAAATAGTGATTTAATATTATTGCCAACGTTACGTGAACCTACAGGGTCACACACATAAGAACAGATTAATGGGAGATTAAATATAAATGAGTAAGACTCATTTTATTCAGTGGTGCGCTCTTATGACGCACCATCGTAAGTCAACAGCAACGCAGCACATGATAAGCTACGGTGCGCCGCTAGGTCAGTCTTAAGTGGTTCTATAAATAGAACACTTAAGCTGAAAGTTCAGATACGGAATTGCCCCTACCCGTACAGAGAGACCTTGTGTGCGTTCGTGACAGCCGGCCCCGTTCGTCAGCTAGCACAGTAGACGAAGGTCGCTCCCATTCGAAGTCTGTTCGTGTGGACTGCGTAGAGGCGTTGTCATCAGTACGACGCTCGTGCTCGACTCTAGTTCTCGTCTGCAACGATCTACGCTACAAGAGGTAACCAACGTAATCCCCGAATCATGACCATTCGCAAGGATCCATGGAAGGGAAATTTTAATTTTCCACTGTGTTTTATCTTTGATCATTGTGCGATTTCCCTACATGGCTTTAGTGGATCCTCCTGCTTAAGCCCCCTTTTAATATTAACCTCTTCCGTCGGACTACCGTTGACCAAGACCGACAAACTACCAGAAAACATGCATGCACAGATCCATGCTCTCCACCTGTCATTAAACCAAAACCGCCGCATCATATAATCCAAGAAACCCTAGTTTACTGAGTCATAAGTCTTCCCAAAGTCCACCCTAAAAATCAAGCATTGCTTTCTTTTCTTTTTTGAAAAATCTACCACCTCATTAACCACTACCACCCCGTCAACCAAATGTCTCCCCTTTATGAATGCCGACTAGTTGGGTGAGATGAGTGCATTCGTAACCTTACTTAACCGAGAAGCAACACCTTGGCCACTAACTTATACAAACAACTGAGAAGCGAAATAGGCTGAAAGTCTCCCAAGGAGAGGGACGACTAAATGAGAGCCAAGAAGTAGGACGAGAAGCTTCTCAGTAGCTTTGCATTCATGAAGAACTCGTCAAACAAAATTCCCACCTTACCCCGCATCAAATCTTAGAAGGATTTAACAAGATTAATGTTAAAACCGTATGGCCCCAAGCTCTTGTTTCCATCACAGGAAGCCACAACCGCATTAATTCCGTCAAGAGTAAAAGGTGCAACAAGTGAAGCCGAATCCGCAACCGAGAGAACCAAAAAAGCAATACCATATAGCTGTGGGCATTCCCAAGCCTCTTCAAAGAAGTGATCCCTAAAGTAATGTGTAACCTCTGACCTAATCCCAACAACATCGTCGATCCACATATCACCCACTCATAGGGCATAAATCCTATTTGTTCCCCCTAGACTTCAGGCATGAGTGAAAGTAGCGTGTATTAGCATCCCCTTTCTTCAACCACCTCGCCCTAGACCGCTGAAAAGTAAGGCTATCCTTACTCTTCATTAATTGCCAAAGTTGTGCAAAGCCACTCTTCCTATCTCCACCTTTTGTACCGACAAGCCCACCTGCTACTCACTTTTCAGGTCGAGATCCTTAATGATATCAACCAACCCCTGAATTTTTAATTTCGTATCAAATGTCTCATTATTCCATTGTTTGAGTGCTCCTTTCACTGATTTCAACTTCTCTTTAAGAGCGAACCCTATCCACCCAAAAGGTGGAGAAGCTAACCAACTTTTCTGAACCACCTCCTTAAATCCCTTATGCTGCGCCAATGATTGTTAAACCTAAAAGGCTTTGGCCCCCAACCACCTGAAGAGTATCTAATAATTAGGGGGAGTTGTGGTGGTGGTAGCTAGCTTGCTCTGATGACGGTCAGAGAGAAATAGTCGCCTCTTTGGGGCTGTAAACCCCACTAGATGGGGGGACGACCCCCACTAAGGGAGGAGACAACAACACTCGCCTAGTGGTAGAAAACCCTAGTAGATGTTGCGTTCAACGCATATTTGGAGAAAATGGTACTCGAGCCCACTTAGAACTCATCCTAGTGAGTCCCATTATGTGGAAAATTTTGGTGCATTTCTGATTAAATTTAATCTTCAAACATGTGTACCCATTTTGTAGTCTCCAAAAGGTGAGTGTTATATCGACCCTACTTTTTTAGCCATACACCCTTTATTTTATTTTTTTAAATTACTCCACCCCTTCCTCCGTCCCCCACAATCCACACCCCATTTCCCCTCTCCCGCCCCTGCGACCCCCTTCCCACCACCCATGACGGCATGACCCCATTCCCCCACCCCAAAACTTTGTACGTGAAAAAAAAATTGAGGTGAAATTATCAAATTATAGACCCACCCAGCTCATTCCAATGTATCAGAAGCGTTTCTAAATTTCCAATTTCCATTGAAGGCAAGAAATCATTGATTTCTTGACCAACAACTGCTACATATTCAACATGTTAAACATTTTTTGTAAGTGTCACTAAAGGCAAAAAAACCAATTTTATCCAAAGGTATGTATGCATGAAGGTGTTCAACGATACAATTTTACACTTAATCAACAATAAGCAATTCATTATGTAAAATTCCAAAATAAAACAAAACACACGATGTTGGATTACTGCCTAAAATGGAGACACGTTGCGGAGCATGTAAACATAGAGCCAATCTTCTCCCATTCTCGCTCTAAAATCACGGGGTCGAATGCACGAGGGAGGGGAGAATGGGGTTAAGGTTACATACATGGGAGGGAGGGAAAACTGAAAGGGTAGGGTAATTTTGGAAAAAAAAAATAGAAAAAAGGGGTGAATGGCAGAAAAGTTAGGGGTGGATGTAATGTAACACTCATCTCTCAAAAATCGAAATTGGCCCGCATCAATCTTATTACGGCCCATTTCCCACCTCCCGCCAACTCCAAAAAACATAAACCTCAGTTGGCGCTCAAAACAATTGACTACTTTCCCGTTCAGATTTATTTTCCTTACCCCATTCCCATTCCCATTACCCTCGAAATCAAACCTTACTACTCCTTCCTCGTTATCTATCCCGAACCGAACCCGTTTCGGAAAAAAGGCGGCATGAAAATCCGATCGGTGAAGCTGAGGGAAGCCCACACCCAGCAGGGTGGCAGAGCTTCCTTCTGCTCGGTGGTGTGGGACCAGCAAGGCCAGCATCTTGTCACTGCCTCCTCTTCCGATGTGTCCGTCTCCATTCACGACCCTCTTCTCCCCTCCGCCGCCCCCAGAATCCTCCGCCACCACCGCGACGGCGTCACCGCCTTGGCTCTTAGCCCCAATTCCACTTGCCTCGCTTCTGGATCCGTCGATCGCTCCGTTAAGCTATACAAATTTCCCGGTATTCTACCCGTTTTTGCCCTTTATCTTTTGAGATTTATTTTTCCCCGCAATTTTAGAATGTTTACTTGAATTTCTGGAACAAAATTGGAATTGGTTTTTCTTGTTTTCACTTCTAATTGTCTTTATTAAGACTAGTTACGGAAGTTGATTATTGTCGCGAATTTTACTTCTTTGTTAATTTTTATTAATATATTTTACTGAACCTGATATCTATAAACCCTTGAACTTCAGTGATTTTATGCGCTTTATTTCTTATTCTTTACATTCCTAAATATAAAAATCTGTTGCTTTTATTTTTTTTCTGTTACTTTGTGAATATTAGCTGAACCAATTGGATTTTGTAAAACTTTTTCCAGGGTCTTCTTTTCATTGAAGTGTTTTGGACCAGTATCATGCCAATTTACTGTATCTCAAGTAAATGCTCTATTTTTAACCGTTGTTTCAAAATTTAAAAGCATATGTTTCAATTTTCATTAAGCAGAATTTAGATTTAAATGGGCTAGTAATTCACACTGTAGGGCATATAGTCTATTGAAAAAAAGACTTTGTTGTTGTATATGTTCGAATTTGATTTTAGGATTGATTGTTGGCAGGTGGTGAGTTCGAGACAAATATTACAAGGTTCACACTTCCAATACGTTCCCTAGCATTTAACAAGAAAGGAAGCATGTTGGCAGCTGCAGGTGATGATGAGGGTATCAAGCTTATAAACACAGTTGATGGTTCCATTGCAAGGGTTCTCAAAGGGCATAAAGGCCCCGTCACAGGCCTAGCTTTTGATCCCAATGGTGAATACTTAGCATCTCTGGATTCAACTGGAACCGTTATTATCTGGGAACTCCACTCTGGGAATATCCTTCACAACCTCAAAGGCATAGCTCCTGACACTGGGGTAGATGTTTCAACCATGAATGTTCTTTGTTGGAGTCCTGATGGTGAGACCTTAGCCGTTCCTGGGTTGAGAAATGATGTCGTGATGTATGATAGGGACACTGCTGAAAAGTTGTTTTCTCTGAGAGGGGATCATGTGCAGCCTATTTGTTTCCTGTGTTGGTCACCCAATGGAAAGTACATGGCTACCTCTGGTTTGGACAAGCAGATTCTGATATGGGATGTTGATAGGAAGCAGGATATTGACAGACAGAAGTTTGATGAAAGAGTGTGTTGTATGGCTTGGAAGCCAATTGGGAATGCCTTGGCTGTTATTGATGTTATGGGAAAGTATGGCATTTGGGATAATGTTATTCCTTCATCTATGAAGTCTCCAACTGAGGATATACCTATGCAGAGCAAGAACAGTAATGGGTTTCTTTTGTTTGATGAAGAGGATCAGGAAAACAGTCCAAGTGGGAGCTTGAGTGATCTTGGTGAAAATAGTGATGGTGAGTCTGAGCCACCAGCTAGCAGGAAAAGATTGCGCAAACATTCTTTGAGTGAGGAAAATTTGGGCGAGGATGGAAATGAATTAGATCTGTTTCCAAAGGTAGAGTCTCACAAGAAAAAGAACCGTTCGGTGAAGGAAAAATTGGATAGTGGGAATGTGGGATTTAGAAGCACGATGATAACTTCTAGGCCAAAAATGCAGGAGGCATTTCAACCAGGTTCTACTCCTGTGCAGCCTGGAAAAAGGCGCTTCTTGTGCTACAATATGCTTGGAAGTATAACCACTTTTGAACATGATGGGTACTCTCATATTGAGGTAATACATAAGAAGAGAATCATAGCTAATGCTTAGGTTTATCTCCATGAGGAGTTCAGCTAAATCATCACTTGTAGCATATAATATATTAATGAGTTCGAGTTGACATGTCTTTGTTACAGATTGATTTTCATGATACTGGAAGCACTCCCCGAGTTCCATCTATGACTGACCATTTTGGATTTACAATGGCTGCATTAAATGAGAATGGAAGTGTCTTTGCAAATCCTTGCAAGGGGGAGAAGAACATGAGCACCCTCATGTATCGCCCATTTAGTAGCTGGGCTAGTAATAGCGAGGTCAGATTTTGTGCTTATCCTATCTTGTTAAAAATCTCCACAAATATTTTATGGAAGAAAATTTGATGTTAAAGAAGATATGCAATTGCACCATCGTTCAATTTGATACGGTTATTAGGACTTGCAACATTTCAGTTCTTATGGTTAGTAGTGTGCATGATGTGAAATTATACTGCATGCTCACTTTGTTGAAAAATTTTGCAGTGGTCTATGCGCTTTGAAGGGGAAGAAGTGAAGGCTGTTGCACTTGGTGCTGCTTGGGTGGCCGCAGTAACTAGTTTTAACTATCTTCGCATCTTTAGTGAGGGTGGCTTGCAGGTTTGTCGCATTCACAGCTTATTTAGATGCTTTTTCATTTTTAATAACTGTATATTGAAGGCATAATGCTTCCCCAAATGTAAAACAACTACAGGTTTAGAAGGGTAGATAAGTATGTAGTTGCTAGCCTTTCATTTGAAGTTTTTAACTTTTTTTGTGTTAACACGTGTGACAAAAGAGAATCTGTAGTTGTTGATGGTAGTTATCATGGAGCATTTCTAACACTTTGGACCTATTTCATTGCAGAGACATGTAATTTCGCTAGATGGGCCAGTGGTGACTGCATCAGGTTTCAAGAATGAGCTTGCAGTTGTCACTCATGCTTCTGATTGCCTTTCCTCAAATGATCAGGTCGGTCCAGCCTTCATTGTGCAGTTGCTATTTAGTTTTTGACCCTTTGAAAAGATCATCTTAGTGGTAGAGCATAATCATCTATTTGGTTATGAAAATATTAAATGATGTCACCTCCACATGACAAGATAATGTATTTCTAAACATGCAGGTGTTAGAGTTTAGATTATTTAATATACCTCATGGGACCCAACCCCTTCGAGGTCGCTTGCCATTAACTCCTGGTTCCTCTCTAAGTTGGTTTGGGTTTAGTGAAGAAGGCCAATTGTGTTCGTATGATTCCAAGGTATTGATTGTGTTTACACTATAGTGTTTATATTTGGTATTTATTTCATTCTGCTTATGAATGCATCTTGTTCTACTAGCTGATTTTGTAAGTATAATATGCAGGGTGTGCTAAGATTATATACAAGCCAATTTGGTGGTAGCTGGCTCCCAGTCTTCAGGTTCAATATCTGTTTAACCACGTGCATTGGTCTAAATTCTAATGTGCCTAATATTCTTATGCCTGACCTGTGGTGATCTGTCTTGTTAAAATTTCAATGCAGTGCTACTAAAGAGAAGAAGTCAGATGAAAACTATTGGATGGTGGGTTTGAATTCAAACAAGTTAGTTTGTGTAGTATGCAAAAAGCCTGACACCTTTCCACAGGTATGAGTAGGACAGTTTGATGTATTCCCATTTTCTCCTTTGTCTATGACTAAACATCAATTGTTATTCATTTGCCTATCAGGTGATGCCTAAACCAATTCTCACTTTACTGAATCTTTCATTCCCTCTTGCTTCCTCTGACTTGGGATCTGAAGCCCTTGAAAACGAGTATATAATGAACAGCATGCATCTCTTTGAGGTTTGTTCTTGTAACCTCTTCAAAATTATTTTTGTAACTATTAGCTAGCCTGCCATAAGTCCTGATTCACATCTATCTAATCCATCACAGACACTAACAGTTTTAATTTTTTTTTTAGCTCTAATCTGAGTTTGAATTTTTTTCATCATTTCTCGTTCAATGGCTGAATTAGTTCACTTGCAGATTCAGAAAAGTATGGAAGAAATGGATAATGCAGGTTTGGACGCTAGTTCACTTGATGATGATGCTTTCAAGTTGGAAGCAGCACAAGATAAATGCATACTTAGGCTTATAGCATCCTGCTGCAACAGTGAGTTCCTATGCCATCTCTGTTTGACTCTCTCTTCCCCCCCCCCCTCTTCTTTCCTCTTTCTCTCCCCACTTTGTATAACCTAAATTGTAAAAGTGAAAAGTAGTCATGCCTCACACATGGATATTTCAGGTGATAAGCTTGAACGAGCTACTGAACTTGTGAAGCTTTTGACACTGGAAAAATCAATGAAAGGTGCAATAAAACTTGTTACTGCTCTGAAGCTCCCAAACTTGGCCGAAAAGTTCAGCAGCATATTGGAGGTAAGCCTTCTATGTTTTAACAATTTATAGGGTACAGAAAGGAAATCAATTCACTGTCATCTCTACCTTGTAATTCCTGCTTGTTTAAAACAGGAAAGGCTACTTCATGAAGTGAAAAAAACTACAGAAACTACCCTCAAAGAAAATTTCCCTGCACCAACTACAGCTGATTCTCTAATTAGTGGAAGCAAAGCCTTAACTCACACTGAAATATCAAAAGCATCTACAATTTCACCATTACCAAAATTATCTGCACCATTGTTCACAAAGAAAAACAAAACACAAGAAGCAGCTAAAGATGGAATAAATAAAACTGCAATGGTGAATGCAAGTCTGAAGGGAAAGCAGACAGTGGACGAAACAAGTGACAAGTCAGAGGCTAGTTTGGAGCCACCAACTAGACCAGCCAATCCATTTAAGAAGAAATCTTTCAAGTGAAGAAATTTATCTACTTTAATGATAGGTGTCATGTATTTTAGTTGAGATCAAATGTCGAGATAGGGTGTTTTTACAGAAAGGAGGCTTGTTTCTTATTTGTAACACATGGTGGTAATCTTAATAGAGATTACTTTTAGGAAGCTAAGAAATTTCTTTGATTATGACCCATGTGAAATAGGGGCGTGCAATGCACCCTCAGATGGATCAATTTATGAAGCAAGAAAGCCTAGATGAAATGGAAAATTCTTTGTATATTGGCAAGAAGTCTTAGTTTTTTTCTATTAATTGAGTTAATTATTTGTTGTATTCACTAATAAATATAAAAATTCTTACTAATTCTGTTAAATATTTAAGTTGCTTTATAATAATTCTAATTATTAATTATAATTAGAGAAAAATAATTAAAATATAATTAAAATACACCATAAATTGTTAAATATTGTTATGGAATATAAAATATTGTGCTATTTACTAAACTTACATAACAACAATATAAGTGTACTTAATATTTAAAAATTATCTTATAAATAATTAAGTGAAATTGTTTATTATCAAATATTATCTATTATACAAATATATATTCTTTGAGTTAAACTTTTAAATTAGATATTGACACTACATACTCTTAAATATTAACTATTAAATAAAAAAATCTATCACATTATAAAATTATATCATTGATGACACTACATACTTTTAGATGTATTTTATGTTAATAATATATAATTGATGAATAAAAATTAGATGTATTTTATATTAATAAGATAAATTCAATTAAAAAATACTTTTAAACAATACTAAAATAATTTGATGCAATCTTACTATGACATGATCTTATATCTATTGTTATTTTTTATCATTTAATTTAATGAAAATATTTTACATGTCTTTGTTTACTGTAAATTTTACTTTTATTTAAATTTCTTATTATTAATCCAATGATTAATTAACCTTTTTTAAAAAAGTATTTATTATTTTATAGTCATATATAGTGATCAAAAACTATAGTTTTATGTGACAAAAGTTACAAGCAAGTTTAACATATAAAATTTATTTTAAAAATTAAATTTATAATTTAATAACATAATTGAAGAGCAAAAAATATTAGAAGTGCTGGAACCTAAACGATTGAGAAGTTTAGATCCTCATTAATTTTGATGATAACAAAATATTCACAAGAGAACAATTTATGTTCTAACTATTCTTGAAGTGT
Organism: Calophaca sinica; assembly: GCA_037113605.1. Lineage (NCBI taxonomy): Eukaryota > Viridiplantae > Streptophyta > Magnoliopsida > Fabales > Fabaceae > Calophaca > Calophaca sinica. Next base: position 87,302,804 of record CM073732.1, on the reverse strand, counting down.
GCAGATACTAATATTACATACATTTCTAAGCCACTTAAACAAGAAGAAAGAAGCTCTCAAGAGAAGGATACACTCCATGTGTCAGCATCCGGCTCATCCTAGTATACTGTCCTAGTGAGCGTCTAGAATTATCCTTCTGTGACACTAGTCTTATCCAATTGCTATGAGCGTCCGATCTTCCGTTCTGAGCGAGCGTCTGAACTTCATTTTATATCACGTGATGGTCACGTTGTTGCTCCTCTTCTCAGAAGCCTCTGGAACGGATTTCGAATTTGATCTTATGCGCCAAAATTGTTGTACGAGATATCAAAGGTGACACTTTTAGCTAAAAGACAAAAATCATACAAGCAATTGTGAAAAGCAAGGTAGTACGAAAACGGTAATATGTACTACTGAGATATTCTCTGGAAATGAAGAAAGAGACAGCTTTTTGAAATCACTTCACTCAATGGAAATAAGTCATTTTTACTGTAACGGTAATATCCTTCATAACTCCTATATATATCTCAAGGTATCCATTGAAGATGCTGCGAAAAACTGTCGAAATTGCCGAAACTGTACAAGAGTATATTACTTCATTTACTGAGAACAAGCACTGTTGCTATACACTACAAAGAGTCAATACTCTGAAAGCACTGCTTCTGTGAGCAATCAAGTTTCGAGCCAAGTCTCTGGACTACAAGAACTGAACTCAGCGTCCGACACTTTCTTTTAGAAAGCATTTCTATATTGAGCTTAATTTTTATCCTCTCTGTGAGAGTTATTCATACTTGTATTCAACTTATTTGTAAAAGTTGTTTTGGCCTAATTAAGGTTGTTCCCTCAAAGGCTCGACTGTACTGAGTCGTTTTGAGAAGTTGAGAGTATTGTCAAGGTTGTGACAGAAGAATACTCTTGAGGAAATTGTAATCAGATTGATTATAGTGGAAAATCCTTCAGGAACGAAGGGACTAGACGTAGCTACCAGTTTGGTAGTGAACTAGTATAAATCTCTGTGTCTCTTGCTTTACTGCTTTCTATTTATCTTTATCCTGCTGTGTTAAAAACAAGTTTTCTCAAACTGCTTTTCCAGCGTCCGGTTTATTTCCAGCATCCGTTTAACAAACTGTTTTGAAAAACCTGTGTTCTAAGTGTTTTTAACTTAAAGTTTGTAAAAAGTTTTCAACACAATTCAACCCCCCCTTCTTGTGTTCACGTTCAGTTGGTACCAGAGCTCGGTCTCTTGGTTGAGCACTTAACAGTGTTAAGAGTAAAGATCCTACTGGGAACATGTCTGCTGAAGGTGGTCATATGAACTGTCCTCCTCTATTCAATGGAGAAAAATTTGATTACTGGAAAGATAAGATGAAAGCATTCCTTGAGGCACAAAATCTTGATTTGTGGGATATAGTTGAAAGTGGATACATTTCTCCCGCTAATGCCCTTGCTGTTGCAATACCTAGGGAAAACTGGACTGATGATCAGAAAAAGATATGTCAAACCAATCAGAAGGCTAGATTTATTCTCATCTGTGCTATGACAGAAAGAGAATATGATAAATGTGGTAAGTTTGATACTGCCAAAGAAATCTGGGATTCTCTTGTTTTGTCTTATGAGGGTTCTGCCCAAGTAAGAGAAACAAAGGCTAGCATGATGGTACGCCAGTATGAGCTATTCAAAATGGAAGATGGAGAAAACATTGAAACTATGTTTGGAAGGTTCCAAACACTTGTTCATGGGTTGCAGGCCCTTGGAAAGAGTTATACTACACCTGACCATGTGAGAAAGATTTTGAGAAGTTTGACTAAGCAGTGGAGACCCAAAGTCACTGCTATTCAAGAAGCAAAAGATCTAAATGTCCTTCGGCTTGAAGATCTTATGAGTTCTTTGAAAGCTCATGAACTTGAGCTAAATGAAGAAGAACCTACCAAGAAGAGTAAGTCTATTGCTTTAAGAGTTAATCAACATAAACCTAGTACTTCTAAAGCTTTTCAGGCTGAAGAAGAAGAATCAGATGATGAAGCTTCAGAAGGAGATTATGATGGATCAGACGATGAGCTAGCTTTCATATCTAAGAAGATCCAGAGAATGTGGAAGAAGAGAAACTTCAGAAGGAGATTTCAGAAGAAAGATACAAAGGACAAGAAGGAAAGCAAAGACAAGGACAAAGCCCAAGTCATTTGCTATGAATGTAAGAAGCCTGGACATTTCAAGTCCGAGTGTCCTAATCTTAAGAAAAATCCACAAGAAGCTCCTTCAAGAAAAAGAAGAAAGGTCTCATGGCAACATGGGAAGACCTTGACTTATCCTTCTCTGAGGAAGATAAAGAAGAAGAAGCTCACATTGCCCTCATGACGCATAATCGATCTTGATTCGTAAGAAGAAGTTGAAGAGGTAATAATATATGACTCTTATTCAACTTCAACTTGCATTTGATGATCTATTAAAGGATTACGCCACTCTCTATTGAGTATAAGAATTTGAAAAAGAAATTTTCAAAACTATCACAAGATTTTCATTCTTTACACAATGAAAACTCAGACTCAATGAAGAGAACCAGTGTTTCAAACCGAAAATCAGCGTCTGGTGGATAACCAGCGTCTGGAAGCCATCAAGCAACCGTGGTCGAGAGCTCTCAAGTTAAAAGCTCTGTAGTTACAGGCAACCCTAACTGCAAATCAAATGACTATGAACATGCATTTCAAAAGTTTCTTGCAGAGAGTGTAACTCGAAGCAAGCAAGCTTCTATGATTTGGGGTGTCAGTAAAACGACAACTCATGGTCTTGGTTATATATCAGATGAACCTCTTTTGGAAAATGATTCTGCGTCTGATAAATCCAATAATCATAGTAAATGCTTGCAGTGTATCTACTGCAATAAATCTGGTCACTTGAAAAGTGCGTGTACTGTGTTTACAACTAAGAAGGACAAGTATCCTTCAAGAACTAACAAGAAAGGACCCAAAAAGATATGGGTACCTAAAGATAAAATAGTCTATGTTGCAGACATGCTTAGCAACAAAGTCAACACACCTATCTTGGTACTTAGACAGTGGATGCTCGCGTCACATGACGGGAGAAAAACATATGTTCCAAGAACTAAGACCTAGAGAAGCTGGATTCGTTAGTTTCGGAGGAAACCAGAAAGGTAAAATAGTTGGAATCGGTCGCATAGGTAAAGGCTCTCTTCCTTCTATTGATAATGTTTTATATGTTGAAGGACTGAAACATAATCTACTGAGCATAAGTCAATTATGTGACAGTGGTTATAATGTTGTCTTTACAAAAAATGGATGTTCAGTAAAAAGCAAAAATGATGGATCTATATTCTTTACAGCAAAGAGGAAACAAAACATTTATAAAGTTGATCTTTCTGAACTTGCAAAACAAGATGTCAAGTGTCTTATGTCTGTTGAAGATGAGCAATGGATTTGGCACAAAAGATTGGGTCATGCCAATTTGAGGTTAATCTCAAAATTAAACAAGCACAATCTTGTTAGAGGCTTACCAAATCTTAAGTTCCAATCTGATGCCCTGTGTGAGGCTTGTCAAAGAGGAAAACAAGTTAAAACTTCCTTTCATTTAAAAAATGTTGTTTCAACCTCGAGACCACTTGAACTTTTACATCTTGATCTTTTTGGTCCCACAAGGACAACCTCTTTAACTGGAAAGAAATATGGATTAGTCATTGTTGATGATTTTACTAGATGGACATGGGTTAAATTCCTTGCCCACAAGGATGAGTCTTTTAAGGTATTTACTGTTTTCTGCAAATCAGTTCAAAATGAAAAAGGCATCTGTATTTCTTCTATTAGAAGTGATCATGGGGGAGAATTTGAAAATGAAAGCTTTCAAAAATTTTGTGAAGAAAATGGCATCTCCCACAATTTCTCCTCTCCTAGAACACCTCAACAAAATGGTGTTGTAGAAAGGAAAAATAGGTCCCTCCAGGAAATGGCCAGGACCATGATCAATGAAGCTGATATTGCAAAACATTTTTGGGCAGAAGCAGTAAACACAGCTTGTTATATTCAAAATAGAATTTTTATAAGACCTATTTTGAATAAGACTCCTTATGAATTGTGGAAAGGTAGAAAACCAAACATTTCTTACTTTCATCCTTTTGGTTGTATTTGTTATATCTTGAATACTAAAGATCAGCTTGGTAAGTTTGATTCCAAGGCTGACAAAGGAATCTTTTTGGGATATTCTGAAAGATCTAAAGCTTTTAGAATATACAACAAAGAAAATTTGACAGGTGAAGAGTCCATTCAAGACAAGGTTGAGGATAAGAAGCCCGACAATCGCTATGTCAGAGCTAGATGAGTTATTTTCAGAATTAAACCTTGGTGACAAGTCAGACGGTAAACATGCATCTTCATCATCCGGTGGTGATAAGACGAAGAATTCTACTCAAGCGGAAGCTGAAGCAAGAAAAAGCTGGAAGTACAAAACCAATCATCCAAAAGATGAAATCATAGGAGAACCTGGTGATAAAGTACGAACCAGATCCTCTTTCAAGGAGCATGCTGATTTTGCACTTCTTTCTGAAATGGAACCTAAGATGATTGATCAAGCTTTGGAAGATGAAGGGTGGATTCTAGCAATGCAAGATGAGCTAAATCAGTTCCAAAGAAATGATGTATGGAAGCTAGTCACTCTACCAGAAGATAAGCAAGCTATTGGTACTAAATGGGTATTTAGAAATAAGCTTGATGAAGATAGTAAAGTTGTGAGAAATAAAGCAAGGTTAGTTGCTCAAGGTTACTCACAAGAAGAAGGTATTGATTTCACTGAAACTTTTGCACCTGTTGCAAGACTAGAAGCTATTCGCATTTTACTTTCATTTGCAGCACATCATGGGATAACATTATATCAAATGGATGTGAAAAGTGCTTTTCTAAATGGTTTTATAACTGAGGAAGTTTATGTTAAACAACCTCCTGGTTTTGAAGATATTGAATTTCCAGAACATGTTTTTAAACTTAAAAAGGCTCTATATGGTCTTAAGCAAGCTCCCAGAGCATGGTATGATAGACTAAGTTCCTTTTTAATGAAAAATGGATTTACAAGAGGTTTAGTTGACACTACCCTTTTCAGAAAATCCTCAAACAAGCATTTCATACTTGTTCAAATCTATGTTGATGATATCATTTTTGGAGCCACTAATGAAAGCCTTTGCAAAGAATTTTATAAGCTTATGCAAGCTGAATTTGAGATGAGCATGATGGGTGAATTAAAGTTTTTCCTTGAATATAAATCAAGCAATGTTGTGATGGTATCTATATACATCAAAGCAAATATATCAAAGAATTATTAAAGAAATTCAAGATGCTGGATTGTAAGCCTATGTGTACACCTATGCATCCTACCTGCACTCTTAGTAAAGATGAAATTGGTAAGAAAGTAGATCAGAAAATGTACAGAGGTATGATTGGATCTCTACTTTATCTTACGGCTTCAAGACCTGACATTATGTTCAGCGCACTTTGTGTGCTAGATTTCAATCGGATCCTAGAGAATCACACCTAAGTCTTTGTTAAAAGAATATTCAGATATTTGCAAGGAACTACTAATCTTGGTTTGCTTTATAAGAAATCAAAAGATTACAAATTAGTAGGTTTACGTGATCTTGACTTTCTTTGGAGATCGAATTGAAAGAAAGAGCACAAGTGGAGGCTGCCAGTTCCTTGGAGCTAATCTTGTGTCTTGGTCAAGCAAAAGGCAAAGCACAATTGCACTCTCAACAGCAGAAGCTGAATACATCTCAGCAGCAAGTTGCATTTCTCAACTTCTATGGATGAAGTATCAACTTGAAGACTACCTGATAAAAGAGAGTAACATTCCTATCTTCTGTGATAATACATCTGCCATATGTCTTACTAAAAATCCTATATTGCATTCTAGAGCAAAGCACATTGAGATTAAGCATCATTTTATAAGAGACTATGTTCAGAAGGGTATTCTAGAAATAAAATTTGTAGACACTGATCATCAGTATGCTGACATATTTACAAAACCCTTCTTTGAAGATAGATTCAATTTTATAAGAAGAAATTTAAACTTTCATCTTATAGAAGAATGATTAATCTCAGCGTCTGAAAATAAACAAAATCTCAGCATCTGATATGACATAAGCATGTATGTGCATAAGCATCTTATTTGTCATATGCATCATAACTCATCATATCTACTGAGTCATGATTATTTAGGTTTTCAATAAAAACTTTTACTTTTATTTTGGCATCTGCATTTAATGAAAAGGCGAATCTTTATTTTCTTTTCTTTTTGATTTAATTTTTTATGTGGAAATACGAAGCGATATTTTGAAAAAGAACTGTACCATTCTCTATTAACTTTCCCACTACTCCACATTTTTCGCTCCACTTTGCGTTTTCTGCAAAACCGTACTCGTTCTCTCTTTCTCTTTATCTCTCTCTGAGGCAAAACTTCTGAATGAGAACCGGGTTGATTTCGAAAACTTCAAGCTATATGGTTTTGACTTTGAGGAAGGTCTTGAAAAAACTGGGATGGAAGAACTACTTCATTTGGGAACCAGTGGACGTACTGAGCTACGCTATTAAGGAATTCTGGGGAAGTGCATACTTACTTCCGAGGGAAATAATAGAAGGTCACATCAGAGGATTCAAACTACGCCTCACTATCAACTCTATTGCTCAGACAATCAAGTGCCCGTGTGAAGGAATCAGTTACCACTCAAACTGGGCTGATGCTTACAGAGGACTTGAAAGAGTCAATGAAGCTCTGTTTGAGAACTACCGTGAACTGAAGAAGAAGAACATCTCTCCCACGGCTAAAGACTTGAAAAGCCATTACCGTGTACTGCACAAAATCATCGCCAAGAGCGTGATTCTGAAGGCTGGGTCAAGCGACATAGTGAACTACGAGCAAAAGTTCATTATGAGGAACTACATGGCTGGGAAGAAAATCAATCTGCCAAGGTTGATTATCAACAATCTGATAAATGCCCTTGTCTTCTCAAGGAAGAATGTTGATAAGAAGAATATCGTCAAGATAATCCCATATGGAGTTCTTCTCTCCATTATGATGATCAAAGACGGCATTGTAAGGAAGCTGACTGACTCCATCAACACAGAGGAAAAGGAAAAATACTTTGGTGTTGGTCTTTGTTGTGCGTCCGTAAGTTTTGGAGTCAACGGTTTGGTCGATGCGACTTATTACGTGCTCTATGATCAAGAAGGTGAAAATAGAGCAACAGGAAGGAGAAGCTGAAAAGAAAACCACCAGAAGCTCAATGACTGGTGTGAAAAGACCTGCTGAGTCCCCTTCAAGGGAGACCAGAAGGACAAAGCAGAAGGTGGCACCTACTGTTGAAGAACCAGAAGATGAGGATAGAATTCCCATCAGAAAGGTCTTGGAGAAACAATTTAGACCAGCAGCTGAAAAGGATGCTTCAGCGTCCGGTCAAGGGAAGCAAATCCCTCCTCCTCCTCCTCCTGCTGTTGCTGTCACCAGAGGGTCCAAAAGAAGGTTGGTCAAGCCATCAGAAGTTGACCCAAAGGTACTTGATTTTACTGCTGATGAATCAGTATCTGTGTTTGATGCTCATGATGTTATTCCTGCACCACCTCTGACTGTTTCACAATCACAAACACAAACCAGGAAAACCAAAATGAGCCTCCAACAAACCTCAACTCTCTCTAAACCTACCCAATCATCATCCATTACACTCAACCTTAACCTACCACAAATTTCCTCAAATACTTCACTGACTACATATATCTCCAAACTTCACTCTCATCCCTTTAACCTTTTATTCAAAATACCTCCCATTAATCCCTTCAAACCCCACACACCTAAAACCTACAAAATCACCAAAACCACTCCCACCTTACTCACCATTACCCTTAAACCTACAGACGCTGGTGGAAGGAAAAATGTCTCATACAAACCACAGTTTGTTAAGTATGAGATATATCATAGCATCTATAATCGTCCCTCCACATGGCATTTGAAGACCTTCACCTCTGGAGCTGCCAGATTGGAGATTGCCTCTCCAATAAGTGCAACCTTCAAGGATGGAGAAGACCACTTCCAGATGTCATTTAAAGGAAGATTGAGACCAGCATCTGGAAGCAGAGCAATTCCCTTCTCTGTTGATCTTCCTAGATCCCTACCACAATATGAACCGCTCACTTTGGAAGAATGCGGAAGATGGATTACAGATGAAGAAAAGCCTTCATGGCTGCTTGTCTTGAGATGAAGAAGATTGAAATGTCAGACAAAGGGGATCCTTCTTCTGTATCAGTAAAGATTGTACCAGATAGACAAAGGTGGCTACCTTGGTCTATCCCTGGGAAAAGGAAAGAACACTCGCTCGGCAAGCGACCATTCTGAAGATCGGGCTCAAGGAATATGAGAAGGCTCCTAAAAGTACAACCTTAAGGAATTCTCTGAAGCTTAGGTGCCAAGATCTCGAGGATCATGCGTAAGGTTTTACCGACTTCTGAAGGAAGATGAATGGAGAACTGGCTCCTCAAACTGCTGCAATGTCGAGAAGGCCACTATTCCATCAGTTGGCACAATCAGCAGAGTGACTGACATCAAGCTTAGAACAGTCTACTTCGATGATATGGTCAGATGCTCGATGTCGACCTTTTGACTGCATGAAGATATATGACCAATGGGCTGCTGTGACCAAGCACTTCGAAATTGGATTTACTTGGAGTCAACGGTCTGAGTCTTGGAAAGACAAAGCATATTACCATGCCTCGACCCCCTAGTGCTAGAAGAAGATGACAGGGAAAATCTGCGAAGAATTTACCTGGCAGAAAATGAAGCACTCTCTTTCACTTGTGAAGCCTTGAGTGTCTTTATCAGAAGTATATGGGGAGAAGAAGCTGGAAATAGGTTCGATGCTTTCACTGCTGATGTAGTTCTACACAGAGAAATCATCTTCATGAATCTGCTGTATCCAGAAGATGTGAAATATCAATGGGAAATTCAAACAGAATCTAAGCTCAGAAAACTTGGAAATTTCATCAAATGGTTTATACCAAATGATGCATTCTTTCTAAGAGCTCAACGGAAGAAGGAATTGAGACTTAAGCTATCCAACTGGGTGCTAGCAGAGCATCAGAAGATGAAACCTGCACCCGTACCAGAAGTTGGACCTTCTACTTCTACTCCTGCAGTTGAGATGGTTACTATTCCCAAAGCTGAATTTGAAGAAATGAAGGCCACCAACATGAAAGTCACTCAGCTGGAGACTACTCTGAAATTACTATATGAACGTCTCAACATCCCTCCACCACCTCTACCAAACCCTTAAACTTTGTTTTGCTTTAAATTTTTTTTGGTACTAAGTGATAATTCTTATTTTTGTTGATACATTTATACACTATTTTTGCTCTAATTATCTGCCTTATATTCAAATTTTTCTAAGTCTTATTTTGACTATGATGTGTTTTTACACTCTTTTTGTCTGATGACAAAAGGGGGAGTAAAAGAAAGGTATGATGAACACGTGAAAATCTGACGTATGATGAACACGTGAAAATCTGACTAACCCACCGTTCGATTCTCACCGTCCGATGAATACGTTGGAACTGAAGTATCATGCATAGCATTTCATACATAGCATTTGTGTAGTTACTTATTAATGCGCTAATATTCATTGATCTAGTGCTCTTATAATGATAAATGAATTTGGTACTAATGCTCTTATAATGATCAATAAATTTGATACAATTTGATTAAATCAATCCTTTTAATCAGCATCCGATCTTACTCTGATATATCTACGTATTTTGTTTTGCGATCACTTAATTGAATTTGTTTATCAACTATCGCCTAAATACTAGAATTATCTTATATATCAAAATTGTTAAATTCAAGAGGAGACCCTTGATGTCATTTTGAAACTAAATTGTTCATCTACATTAGATATTTGTCATCATCAAAAAGGGGGAGATTGTTGGAACCTAAACGATTGAGAAGTTTAGACCCTCATTAATTTTGATGATAACAAAATATTCACAAGAGAACAATTTATGTTCTAACTATTCTTGAAGTGTGCAGATACTAATATTACATACATTTCTAAGCCACTTAAACAAGAAGAAAGAAGCTCTCAAGAGAAGGATACACTCCATGTGTCAAAGATCCAGCTCATCCTAGTATACTTGTCCTAGTGAGCGTCTGGAATTATCCTTCGTGACACTAGTCTTATCCAATTGCTATGAGCGTCAGATCTTCCGCTTACGAGCGAGCGTCTGAACTTCATTTTATATCACGTGATGGTCACGTTGTTGCTCCTCTTCTCAGAAGCCTCTGGAACGGATTTCGAATTTGATCTTATGCGCCAAAATTATTGTACGAGGTATCAAAGGTGACACCTTTAGCTAAAAGACAAAAATCGTACAAGCAATTGTGAAAAGCAAGGTAGTACGAAAACGGTAATATGTACTACTGAGATATTCTCTGGAAAGGAAAAAAGAGACAGCTTTTTGAAATCACCTCACTCAATGGAAAGGAGCCATTTTTACTGTAACGGTAATATCCTTCACAACTCCTATATATACATCAAGGTATCCATTGAAGATGCTGCGAAAAACTGTCGAAATTGCCGAAACTGTACAAGAGTATATTACTTCATTTATTGAGAACAAGCACTGTTGCTATACACTACAAAGAGTCAATACTCTAAAAGCACTGCTTCTGTGAGCAATCAAGTTTCGAGCCAAGTCTCTGGACTACAAGAACTGAACTTAGCGTCCGACACTTTCTTTTAGAAAGCATTTCTATATTGAGCTTAATTTTTATCCTCTCTGTGAGAGTTATTCATACTTGTATTCAACTTATTTGTAAAAGTTGTTTTGGCCTAATTAAGGCTGTTCCCTCAAAGGCTCGACTGTACTGAGTCGTTTTGAGAAGTTGAGAGTATTGTCAAGGTTGTGACAGAAGAATACTCTTGAGGAAATTGTAATCAGATTGATTATAGTGGAAAATCCTTCAGGAACGAAGGGACTAGACGTAGCTACCAGTTTGGTAGTGAACTAGTATAAATCTCTGTGTCTCTTGCTTTACTGCTTTCTATTTATCTTTATCCTGCTGTGTTAAAAACAAGTTTTCTCAAACTGCTTTTCCAGCGTCCGGTTTATTTCCAGCGTCCGGTTTTCAACACAATTCAACCCCCCTTCATGTGTTCACATTCAAGAAGTACTATCTAGATGATAATGAAAAATAATTTATATGATTGGTGACTACTTAAATTTTAGTATATTTTTAAAGAAAATAGTATCAAGTATGGTACTTAAAAATATTAATATTAAATTAAAAATGTATAATAGGATGAAACTCCTTATTATAAGAAATCAAATATTTCACATAAATATTATTACAAAAGATAGCACTAATGTGAAAAAGACTAATTTTATAAATAGTTTTTTATGATAAATGACATTTGATTTGTAGCAAAAAATAATCTCCAATAAATAGATTCTTTGCAGTGATGATAACTAAAAGCTAATAACAACCGTTGAATTATATGGGATTGCATTTGAATAAACTTATACTTTATCATGGACAATTACATATCTTATTATCAACAATATTTAACCATAATAATTGAAATTATTTGTTGATAAATAAGATAAGAAATATGCATATTAAAAAATACAATACTTTCAATATATATATACACAATACCATAACTTGTTTAATAAACTTATTTGATATAGTTTTGATATTAAAGTTTCAATTATAACTTTACTACAAAATTGATAATTCTAATTATTAAACATGATAACAAAAATATTTTATAGAAAAATAATTTATAATGTTATTTAATATAATTTTTCTACATAATTATTTTTAATTATTACACATTATTCTATTAATAAAATTTTATTTTACATATTTTTTGATACTAACAAAGGCATAAGGCCTAAAGGGGAAAAAAAAACTACCATCTAATCATACAAGATGATGATAACCATATCAAGTTCTTCAACAAAAACTAAAAAAATGCCAAAAGATGACTATGTATTTTGTGAACAACAATCTGTTGAGAGATTTGTATAAAATATTTTTATATATATAAATTATATAACTTTCACACATTTTTTAAAAATATTTATATAAAATATAACGCACAGGGTTTTTTTTTTTAAAGAAAGGAAAGGAGTCTCGTTAAAATCTTCTAATGCAAAACCTCCTTAGGAGAAAAATCTAGAAGGAAAAAAGAGTACTCCTCCCTGTTTTTATTCAAATAAAGGGAAAAAAAAGCGAAATACAAAGAAACCAAGGGGGACTATGCCAAAACCCATGGAAAGCCACAAGAAACTAACAAAATAGACAAGATAGACCGAAGTCATCCCGAGAAAAACAAACAAACCCAAGAAGGGTCAAGAAAAAGATAACAAGGTAAACATATCCTATTCCGAGTAAAGTCTTCTGTCGAAAAAGGAGGAATGGTGTTCCACCAGCATAAACTAATAGTTGTAACCCCAAAGTTGGCAAGTTTATCATCGCAACAGTTGCCTTCTTGGTGAGCTGCAAACAGTTCAGCCAACGGTTGCGAATCTGCCAAGGAACAACAGATGGATTTGAAAAGGCCAGGATGACCAATTTTGAATCACATTCCAACTAAATTTTGTGCCAACCTTTTGAATTAGCTAAATTAATAGCAACAATAACACCCGATAATTCTGTAAGAAAGGCATTAACAACTCCAACAGGATAGGCAAAGCAACCTAGAGTGGCTGCACTGTTGTCTCTGAAAATACCCACACACGCAGCAGGGCCCGGAGATACACGGGCAGCACCATCGGTATTAATTTTGACCCAAGAGCAGTTAGGCGGACACCAATTGACTTCAATAATTTTAGGGGACTTGCCAGGCTTACCAGCTATCATAAACTTTTTCAGAAGCACAAAATCTTGCATAGCATTATTTGTGCAACCACCAGAGAGAAATCCTAGGAGGCTAACATTAGAGATGATCAAAGAAATAACGTGCTCCAAAGAAATAGATTTATTCTCAAAACGCAAGAGATTTCTAGCACACCAAATAGCCTAAATAACATTAGCTACTGCAGCCGTAATAACTTCTTTTGCTTGGGTGCTCCAAGGATGCTCACAAATTTTCAACATAGTGAAGATAAAGGAAGTATCAATGAGAATACATGCAGCAGTAGATAGCCAATTCCAAATATGTTTTGCAAACGAACACTGAAAGAAAAGATGCTCCGAGTTTTCGTAGTTAGAACCACACAAACTACACATAGAAACCATATGAGAGCCACGTAACCACAGAGCATCATCAGTGGGAAATTTCCCATGAGCCAGCCTCCAAATCAGGAAAGATTTAGAGGGAGGGAGTTTACTCAGAAGAGGATAGGTTTACCTTGTTATCGTTTTTCTTGACCCTTCTTGGGTTTGTTTGTTTTTCTTGGGATGACTTCGGTCTATCTTGTCTATTTTGTTAGTTTCTTGTGCCTTTCCATGGGTTTTGGCCTCGTTTCCTCCTGGTTTCTTTGTATTTCGCTTTTTTCCCTTTATTTGAATAAAAACAGGGAGGAGTACTCTTTTTCATTCTCTCATTCGTCGTCTCCTCTTGTCTCTTCAATCCAACCCATAAGCAACGCACGGGGTTATATCTAGTCTTTAGTAAAGGGGATGTTTTTGAATTTAATCTTGTTTCCTTTTGGAGACATATAAAACAAATATACTTTTTAGGATTCATTTCCTCTCCCTAATGAAAGTATATTTAGTTAACTTAGTAATTTCTTTTTTAGAGAAATTGAGTCATTCTTTTGCTTTCTTTTCCGGTACCTAAAAGAATAATAAAATTTGTTTCTAGTACTCATTTGTAAGGATTTCTAAATTCATGCTCCCAATTGACCGTATTTGTTTATTCATTGATATATGTAACGTCAAGAAACACCTAAAATGTCATTCGCACGATTCGGTTTATTTTGAGGCTTTCTTTTTTAGTAAAATAAATATGGGGAAGTACTTCTTTAAGGCAAACTTTATTTGTTACAAACAATTAAAGGGTACAATTTTAAATGGGCGTTGTAGGAGTGCTAATACATTTCCTGCGCGTAGTCAACTCTCGAATCCAAAATTTGGTTCATAAGACTATTTTTCAATTATTTGTCTAAAAATGGTTTTTTCAATGTTTTCTTAAAAAACATAGGCGGTGGCTCTATTAAAAATGACGAGCGTCCCTCGTGAACATTTTGGTCGCTACACAAACTACTACGTTATTTTTATCCATTTTACGGTATTGCAATTAAATCTATATAGTTTCATGTGGCAATGATTAAGACACGTGGTTCACAAGAATTATGGTATATAATGCACTAAAATTTTTAAAATCAGTTGATTTGATGTCGATTATTAGTTTTTTTTTCTACCGTTACATTATTTACGATATTATTACCTCTTTGTCGAGTGTTATAATTAAGACACACATTTTGTAATTAGACTTAAAAAATCAGTTTGCAAACAAATAAGCAAGTTCAGTTATAGTTTGGAGACTGATTACTTGCAAAAATTATACTAAATAAAAAAACTTTCAATGCTCATTGGTTTCGATATGATGGGAGAAAAAATAAATACGCGAGTACAAATCTTGGTACAGTTACCAAAACATATTTCACATACTCTCCTATTATTATGAGAAATGAGAAATCTCCAGTATGCTAAACTAAATGGATTAAACTACATTTTTTTATTGTGCTAGATGTGCAAATATAATCATTAAGTGTGTCTAGTGTAACAAGCACTAACAATTTTACATCGTGTACCGCGATTCACAAAGTGAACTAGATTTGTTATCTATAGCGTAAGTTTCAAACTATAAGTGGATATAACGGGGTTTAAGAAAACCACATTATATAGCTCAAAGACTTGAACAGAACGTAAGGACATCCTAAACTCTGATGTTTCTAAATTTTTGCTACAAATTTTTGAAAAATATTTTAAAACCCATGATAAAGAAAATTAAACTAAATCCAATTCACTTTATCTAATATATGAAAGTATACTCTAAGGTTGTTGAGTAATGAGTTAATGTTGCTTGAATAGGAATGAGAACTCTTCAGCGGACTAGATTCATTAACTTCGCATGCACAATACCTGTTAATTAGTTGTAGGAACTAGGTACTTCAAATTGAAATAATACATTTATGTTTGACGGACGAGCTTAAAAATGAAGTTTGAACTCTTTCATTTTAAAATATTAATTATTGAAACGTCATTTAGTATATTATTCTATTCTTATTTAAAAGTTAAATAAACAAGAAAAATACTTTTTTCAAATTAAAATTACCGTACCTCACTCATTTCATCTCTTCTATTTTATGATGGTTGAATATTTTTATTTCATAATTTAAAACAAAATATCTATAAAAGTATTTTACTAATTATTGAAATTTTAATTGACAATGTATTATCTTATTCTCGTTAAAAGATAAATAAGTAAGATAAATAGTTTCTTCATATAAAAATTTACTCATTATTACTTCTCTCATTTGTTGTTGTTGTCGTCTCTTCTCACACGTCATTGAGCCAAAATCATGGTTGGTTCAAGTTAATTTTATAATTATGTTTTGAGTAAGAGATATCACTTATTCCTTATAATTCATTACATACTATATTGTTTATATTAGGGTAAATTATACCTTTGAAGAAGTTTAAATTATACTTTTCTCTGTTATTATTTTAAAACATATCATTCCTTGAGATGTAAATATATATTACACTCTAGTCTATTTAAGCATAAATAAATTTTTAATCACGGTGAACTATTATGAAGCATTCTTTATAATTTTTTTTTCTTTACAATTGTCGCCGATAAATAATTTTAAATGCTTTATATTAATATTAGGAATTTAGAATATTACTTTAGGAATTTAGAATATAAAATAAAGTTTCAAATAGCCATTTTAGCAATCTGGAAACATCGTCTAAGACATATTTAATTTATTTTTTATTGTTCTATAGTTACTTTTATCTTGTTTTATCTTTCCAAACAATAACCACGATCATTAAGGTTCTCAAATTGATTTAAAAAAAATTCTCCTTCCACTTTCAAAAAAAATGTAGTTATAATATATTTTAGATGCTTCTATATTACTATTTCAAAACTTTAAGATTATTTTCTAGAGTTTAGGGTTTAGGGTTTACCGATAAATATTTTAATGGAAATAATTGTTAAAAAATATTTTGAAAAGTGGGATTTTCATCAATCAAGCTTTTAAAAATAACATAGTTTAAACTTTTCAAGAAAAGCATAACTAACGTTACAATATGATTTAATGAAAAATTAATTATATCATTTGAATTGGTACAGTTGAACATTTTATTTTTCACTTTGAATTGGAGAAAAGATTGACTTAACACATTGCCTGCACGGCTAATCTAGCTATACTGTTATTAACGCTCGTTATGCCAAGCGTTACCCCAAATGCTTCTTTTGTTACTGTAAATACACAACTATTTTTTCCTATGCATGCTGCTTCCACCACTGATTGGCTATCTATAGCTTCCCAAGAGCCTTTCTTAAAAGAACCACACTGACCTTCTGGGTTTCCAAAGCTAACAAATTGGATTTGCGAGATTACTTGTCCACTTTGGCATTGTAAATCTAATTGTGCACCTTCATATACATTAGCGCAAATGGTTCCAGTTGTCACTGTTTGGAAGGAAATATTTTGAGGATTTCCACCTATTTCTTCAAACAAAACCAATGTGTTCATGTCATCGTTCAAAAATGACCTTGGCACATGGTACCACCTCTGTGATGGACTTCCACAATTGGTGTTGCATTTTTCCTTCTTGTATTTTCCACGGTAGTCACATGTGTCGCTGCATCCGTTGGTATCAGTAATCCAAGAAGGCCAATAACGACCAATGCTGTGCCCATTCACCCAAGCATGTCCTTTACCTAAGCCTTGCAAGTCCACCACCACAGGATTTGTTCCAGAAGGAGCTTTGAAGTTTGCCTTATACCAAGTCATGGGTTTTCGAACTGGATATGATAAACTAGTGTTCCATGATACACCGACATGTGTTTGCAAATCATAGAGACGCTTTCTCTCACCATTCAAACCAACCTTGTAAGACCAAAGGTTGGTTGACAAATCTATAGTCACATTATTCTTTCCAATTAAGTGAACATCACCACCCACTATGCCGGTTTTTATCTTATCAAACCCGATGCCATAATTTGCAAGCCCAACGGTGGCACTAAGAAAAGTTATGATGTTTGTTCCCTTCTTCAACGAAACTTGTTTTTCATATGTGAATTTGTTTCCCCATTGGCTAAATTGGTATCCTAT
This sequence comes from Calophaca sinica, assembly GCA_037113605.1. NCBI lineage: Eukaryota > Viridiplantae > Streptophyta > Magnoliopsida > Fabales > Fabaceae > Calophaca > Calophaca sinica. The sequence continues at coordinate 87,285,492 of CM073732.1, read as the reverse complement.
ATACCTCTTATTAACATAACCATGAAGAGTATGGCCCATAGTCTCCACACGAAGAGTTGCATTGCTCCAAATGGAAGTGTCATTGATATCAACACTAGTCATGTACCATAAGTAGTCACTAGCATCCAAGGTTAGTTCCTTCTGCTCGAGAAGCTGGTGTGCTTTGAGATTGCCCTTTCCTTGCATAGTGTCTTTCTTTGGCTCCATTTTCCATGCCCAAGTGAGCTTAGTAGAAGCATCATCGCTCTTTTTCATCATTATTGAGGTTTGACTGTTAACCTTTGCAGTATTGAAAACTTCTTTGTTGCAACCATCAAGAATGGTCACAGACCAAGCAGGGACAAAGTATTTACCATCATGTTGTAAGTCAACACTTGCATCTTTGTTACTGTCAGTATTGCTCAAGAAACAAAATCTAGCTCTGGTAGAATTGGTGTATGTTGTTAGTGTGACTCCATTCCCAATGTCCTTTTCATTCCTGGTTCCGTTAGTAAGAATCTTTTCACCTAATTTTATTGCTGCATGAAGCATCTTAAGGTGTCCCCATTTAGGTTGATTCAAATTCCCATACTCATCAAGTGGTGCATCGTAGTCATAAGATGTTGTCATATACGGTCCTCCTGCTGTGCGGCCAAAGTTGGTTCCTCCATGGTACATGTAGTAATTATTTAATACCCCACCATTTTGGAAAAAGCGTGCAACAGAGAAAGCTGAATCTTCGGCACTTCTGTGGGGAGCCCTTTCACCCCATTTTTGGAACCACCCAATCCAATTTTCAGTGAACATTTTGGGACTTTTTGGGTTATTGGGTTTAAATTGGTCACAATAATATCCATTGCAAGTATTGATGATAGGCTGGGGAGCATCAGGCTGTTGACACATGATCCATGGAACACCGATATTTTGTGCTAAAGCCATTTGTGCAGACCATTTAACATACGTCTTCCCTGCATCTCCGTAACCCCACATGATGTCTCCATATTCGTTTTCAATTTGAGCAAGAATAATGGGTCCTCCTTGTGATGCAAACAAATTTGCTTCTTTGGCCATGTTCACAATCTTGGTGGTGAAAATTTGCATTTCATTCTTGTAAACCGGGTTATCGGTTCTCAGCTCAATCCCAGGCATATTGTGCAACCACAATGGGAAGCCTCCATAGTTCCATTCCGCACAAACATAAGGACCAATCCTTAAAATGGCATATAGTCCAGCTTCTTGGATAAGCTTGAAAAATTTGATAAAATCCAAATTTCCTGAGAAATTATATTCACGCCGAGCAGGTTCATGACGATCCCAAAATATGTAAGTTTCAATGGAATCAAGGCCACCATCCTTGGCCTTTTGAATAAGGTCAGGCCACATCTCCACAGTGCTTCTTGGATAATGGATTGCACCAGAAAAAATAAGACGCCTTTCTCCATTGATAATGAGAGCATTTGCATCATAGGTAACCTCTATGGCGAGGCATGAGTATAACATAGTTAGACTCAATAAGAGAACTCCAACACAAGGTAAAGAACTCATTGTAATCATGTATGATTATTCAGTTTTTGTTATTGCAACATTGAACAGAGCGCATGATTTATATAGGAACATTAATTAGTAGAAACAACTAATCAATAACTAAATTAGGTTCTTCGCAACTGAAGTGAATTATGTGAGTTGGTAACTACAAAAAGACACGTAAGAATAGACATGCACTCACCAAATATGGGCATAATGCCCTGTAACTCTTTTGACGTTTATCCTTACATATCCAATTATCTATGAGAAGGATGATGCATACGGAAAATTTGTTATTCTCTTAATGGAAATACCATTTAGCACGAAGGAACTTGTTAATGAATGACTAAATTTGGCTCATCCTCGTAGTTATATTAGCTTACATGAGTTTCTTATTATGAAAATTTGCTTATAAGAATGGATAAGTACTCCACGAATATTGATCAAAAGCCCTTGAATTCCTTGAATCCTTATCCATTTGTTGTTCCAAACGACTACGTTATCGTTATCCATTTTACAGTATTGCAATTAAATCTATATAGTGTCATGTGGTCATGGTATATATTGCACTAAAATTCTAAAATCAATTGATTTTATTGGGATTATTATATTTATGATATTATTATCTCTTTGTTGAGTTTTATAATCAAGACACACATTTTGTAATTTGACAGAAAACAAATAATCAAGTTTAGTTTAGTATTAAGTAAATTGTTTGTTATCAAATATTATCTATTATACAAATATATATTCTTTGAGTTAAACTTTTAAATAAAATATTGACACTACATACTCTTAAATATTAACTATTCAATAAAAAATTCTATCACATTATAAAATTATATCATTGATGACACTACATACTTTTAGATGTATTTTATATTAATAAGATAAGCTCTATTATAAAATATTAAATTATGTTAGGTCATATTTTTAAACAATACTAAAATAATTTGATACAATCTTACTATGACATTTCTATTAAGAGAACTTTTATTATTATCTTTTATCTATTGTTATTTTTTATTATTTAATTTAATGAAAATATTTTTCATGTCTTTGTTTACTGTAAATTTTACTTTTATTTAAATTTCTTATTATTAATCCAATGATTAATTAACTTTTTTTAAAAAAGTATTTATTATTTTATAGTCATATATAGTGATTAAAAACTATAGTTTTATGTGACAAAAGTTACAAGCAAGTTTAACATATAAAATATTTTTTTAAAATTAAATTTATAATTTAATAACATAATTGAAGAGCAAAAAATATTAGCAGTACTATCTAGACGATAATAAAAAATAATTCATATGATTAATGACTACTTAAATTTTAGTATATTTTTAAAGAAAAATGTATCAAGTGTGGTACATAGAAATATTAATATTAAACTAAATATGTATAATAGGATAAAACTCCTTATTATAAGAAATCAAATGTTTCACATACATATAATTACAAAAGATAGCACTAATGTGAAAAAGACTAATTTTATAAATAGTTTTTTGATGATAACTGACATTTGATTTGTAGCAAAAAATAATCTCCAATAAATAGATTCTTTGCAGTGATGATAACTAAAAGCCAATAACAATCGTTGAATTATGTTGGATTGCATTTGAATAAAATTATACTTTATCATGAAAAATTACATATCTTATTATCAACAATATATTTAACCATAATAATTGAAATTATTTGTTGATAAATAAGATAAGAAATATGCATATTAAAAAAATACAATACTTTCAATATATATATACACACACACACACAATACCATAACATGTTTAATAAACTTATTTGAATAGTTTTGATATTAAAGTTTCAATTATAACTTTACTACAAAATTGATAATTCTAACATGATAACAAATATATTTTATAGAAAAATAATTTATAAATAAATTTTATTTAATATAATTTTTCTACATAATTATTTTTAATTATTACAAATTATTTTATAATTAATAAAATTTTATTTTACATATTTTTTGATACTAACGAAGGCATAAGGCCTAAAGGAAAAAAAAAACTATAATCTAATCATATAAGATGATGATAACCATATCAAGTTCTTCATTAAAAACTAAAAAAAATGCCAAAAGATGACTATGTATTTTGTGAACAACAATCTGTTGAGAGATTTGTATAAAATATTTTTATATATTTAAATTATGTAACTTTCACACATTTTTAAAAATTATTTATATAAAATATAAACAAACCCGCGCAACGCACATGTTTTTTTTTTCAAAGAAAGGAAAGGACCCTCGTTAAAACTTTCTGATGCAAAACCCTCATTAGGAAAAAAACATCTAGAAGGAAAAAAAGTACTCCTCCCTGTTTTTGTTCAAATAAAGGTAAAAAAGTGAAATACAAAGAAACCAAAGGGGACTAGGCCAAAACCATGGAAAGGCACAAAAAACTAACAAAATAGACAAGATAGACCGAAGTCACCCAAAATGCCATTCGCACAATTCGGTTTATTTTGGGGCTTTCTTTTTTAGTAAAATAAATATGGGGAAGTAATTATTTAAGGCAAATTTTAGTTTTACAAACAATTAAAGGGTACCATTAATGGGCGTTGTACGAGTGTTAATACTTTTCCTGCGCGTAGTCAACTCCCGAATCCAAAATTTGGTTCGTAAGACTATTTTTCAATTATTTGTCTAAAAATGGTTTTTCCAATGTTTTTCTTAATAAACATAGGCGGCGGCTCCATTAAAAATGACGAGCGTCCCTCGTGAACATTTTGGTCGCTACACAAACTACTACGTTATTTTTATCCATTTTACGGTATTGCAATTAAATCTATATAGTTTCATGTGGCAATGATTAAGACACGTGGTTCACAAGAATTATGGTATATAATGCACTAAAATTTTTAAAATCAGTTGATTTGATTTCGATTATTAGTTTTTTTTCCTACCGTTACATTATTTACGATATTATTATCTCTCTGTGGAGTGTTATAATTAAGACACACATTTTGTAATTAGACTTAAAAAATCAGTTTGCAAACAAATAAGCAAGTTCAGTTATAGTTTGGAGACTGATTACTTGCAAAAATTATACTAAATAAAAAAACTTTCAATGCTCATTGGTTTCGATATGATGGGAGAAAAAATAAATACGCGAGTACAAATCTTGGTACAGTTACCAAAACATATTTCACATACTCTCCTATTATTATGAGAAATGAGAAATCTCCAGTATGCTAAACTAAATGGATTAAACTACATTTTTTTTATTGCGCTAGATGTGCAAATATAATCATTAAGTGTGTCTAGTGTAACAAGCCCCAACAATTTTATATCGTGTACTGCGATTCACAAAGTGAACTAGATTTATTATCTATAGCGTAAGTTCCAAACAATAAGCGGATATAAAGTTGTTTAAGAAAACCACATTATATAGCTCAAAGACTTGAACAGCACGTAAGGACATCCTAAACTCTGATGTTTCTAAATTTTTGCTACAAATTTTTGTAAAATATTTTAATACCCCTGATAAAAAAAAACTAAATCCAATTCACTTTATCTAATATATCAAAGTATACTCTAAGTTTGTTGAGTATTGAGTTAATGTTGCTTGAATAGGAATGAGAACTCCTCAGTGGACTAGATTCATTAACTTTGCATGCACAATACTTATTAATTAGTTTTGGGAACTAGGTGCTTCAAATTGAAATAATACATTTATGTTTGACGGACGAGCTTAAGAAATAAAGTTTGAACTCTTTCGTTTTAAAATAGTAATTATTGAAACGTTATTTAGTATATTATTCTATTCTTATTTCAAAGTTAAATAAAAAAGAAAAATACTTTCTTCAAATTAAAATTACCGTACCTCACTTCTTTCATCACTTTTATTTTGTGATTGTTGAATTTTTTTTTTCATAATTTAAAATAAAATATCTATAAAAGTATTTTACTAATTATTGAAATTTTAATTGATAATGTATTGTCTTATTATCGTTAAAAGAAAAATAAGTAAGATAAATATTTTCTTCAGATAAAACTTTACTCATTATTACTTCTCTCATTTGTTGTTGTTGTCATCGTCTCTTCTCACACATTATTGAGCCAAAATCATGGTTGATTCAAGTTAATTTTATAATTATGTTTTGAGCAAGAGATGTCACTTATTCCTTATAATTCGTTACATACTATATTGTTTATATTAGGGTAAATTATACCTTTGAAGAAGTTTACATATACTTTTCTCTGTTATTATTTTAAAACATATCATTCCTTGAGATGTAAATATATTACACTCTAGTCTATTTAAAGCATAAATAAATTTTTAATCACGGTGAGCTATTATGAAGCATCCTTTATAAAACAATTTTTTTTCTTTACAATTGTCACTGATAAATAATTTTGAATGATTTATATTAATTTTAGGAATTTAGAATATTACTTTAGGAATTTAGAAAATAAAATAAAGTTTCAAATAGCCATTTTATCAATCTGGAAACATTGTCTAAAACATATTTACTTTATTTTTTATTGTTCTATAGTTACTTTTATCCTGTTTTATCTTTCCAAACAATAACCTCGATCATTAAAGTTCTCAAATAGATTTTAAAAAATTCTCCCTCTACTTTTAAAAAAATGTAGTTATAAGATATTTTAGATGCTTCTATATTACCATTTCGAAACTTTTAGATTATTTTCTAGAGTTTAGGGTTTAGGGTTTACCGATAAATATTTTAATGGAAATAATTGTTAAAAAATATTTTGAAAAGTGGGATTTTCATCAATCAAGCTTTAAAAATAACATAGTTTAAACTTTTCAAGAAAAGCATAACTAACGTTACAATATGATTTAATGAAAAATTAATTATATCATTTGAATTGGTACAGTAGAACATTTTAATTTTCACTTTGCATTGGAGAAAAGATTGACTTAACACATTGCCTGCACTGCTAATCTAGCTATACTGTTATTAACGCTCGTTACGCCAAGCGTTACCCCAAATGCTTTTTTTGTTACTGTAAATACACAACTATTTTTTCCTATGCATGCTGCTTCCACCACTGATTGGCTATCTGTAGCTTCCCAAGAGCCTTTCTTCAAAGAACCACACTGACCTCCTGGGTTTCCAAAGCTAGCAAATTGGATTTGCGAGATTACTTGTCCACTTTGGAATTGTAGATCTAATTGTGCACCTTCATATACATTAGCGCAAATGAATTTGGTAATGGCAATATGCTTCCGAGTTACTTAAGCCCTGGAGTCCTGGGTTCGAACCTTGCCGAAGGCAAAAAACTCCACATGGGGATGGAGAAGATCGTGAGTACAGCTGAAGGGTGGATAGAACATCGGCTGTGACATTAAAGATGCTGAAGAAAGTGGCTAGCTTGAAGTCTTCTTTTCATATTAGTTTGCTTGAAGTCCTTTATTTTGGGGACTTTAAGACTTGATATTACGTTTTGCTATGAAATGTAAGTTTGGGATATGTAAGCTCTATACAATGTGACACGTTTTATGGTTTTTGTAAAAATTGTTTTATTTAAAATTTCTGCAATATTATGTAAACCATTTGAAAGACACTACTAGAAAAATCGATTTTAGAGAGGAAAATTTGAGAGGGACCAATATCCCTCACTAATAGTAATAGAAAACAAGATATCAGGTGGACTTAAGTTGTATCTAGTTTGTGACGGAGTTAGTGAAGAAAAAATCCGTCGCTAATTTACCCGTCACTAATAGCGAGGGATATTTTCCCTCACTAATAGCAACAGATTTTGTGAGGAATTTTGCCTCATCCCTGCTATTGCTAATTTATCTGTCACTAATAGCTAGGGATATTTTTCCTCACTAATAGCGACAGATTTTGTGAGGGATTTTACCTCACCCCTGCTACTACAACGCGCGCTCTCTCTCCCATTCAGTCAATATTTTTTTCCTTCTGAAAACCTAATTTTGAGAGAAGCTATCATCTCTCTCCCTCCTCACTCCACCGCCGTCGTCGCCCTTCTCCGCCCTCCACCGCCTTCTTCCGGCCGTGTTTGGCCAAAATAACCATAGATTCTTACTTTCCTTGTTCTCCTCTTCCACCCTATCCGTTTAGATTTTCGTTTGGGGCGAATCCGAAATCTAGCCTTACCTTCCATGACGTTTCTCGGCCAACTTCGGCAGCGAATCAAAGCACAACCACCACCATCTTTCTCCTCTCGTCGTTCTCTACAAAACCCACCCAAGCTTCACGCAAAACGAAGAAGATCTTAAAACCCCATATCCACCACCTTCCCTTCCCTTTTTCGGCCACCTGAGACCTTCAACCAGAAAACTACCTTAATTTTCGGGATCCCCATGACGTCCGCAACATAACCCACAAAGAAGAACCGCAAACGGGGCAACTCGCCGGAGTTCCGCAGCTCCGAAAATGGCCTCCGTCGCACTGGAGTTTGAACCCACGGCCACTCCTTCTCCTTCCTTTTTCATGGTGAGCTTATTCCTCTTCTTTCTCAGATTTTGATTTTTCCCCAATTTTCATTCAAACCCTAACTTAGATTTAATTTTAATCTCAAACCCCTAGCTGTTTTCAGGTGAGAGGAATTCGAATCAGTGAACGAATCAGAATATTGCAAGAGCTTGTTCCAAACATTGACAAGGTTTGATTCATCACACAATTGTTGATTAGCCATTAGAACCGTAGTGTGTTTTGTATTTAAAAAGTTGAACATTCTTTAATTATTTGCTGCAAACCAGCACATCAGATATGTTGGACTTGGCTTTAGAGTACATCAAAGATCTTCAGAAACAATTGAGGGTACTCAAGGAGAGAAGTTAAGCTAATTGCCTATACTCGTCTCCATTCAATAAGTGACTAGTTCATGTGTGCACTAACTAACATTTTTAATTACTTTATTTATGCAGTCACAGTGAAAAAAGAGCTAAATGCAGATGTATAAGCATGCAGAAATCAGAAAGGAATTGTTCCGGACTGGGCCGAGGCCCAATCCGAAGATCCAGCATTCACAGGCCCATTCCCGCTCGTCGATCCACCTTCCCTCGATGCCACGTCGTCCGCATGCCTCTCCGCCTTCCCTCAACGTGGCTGACCCAACGGCTTTGTGCATTAATGGAATTTAATGCCGACTTCCGGGTTTCACGGGACGGTTACACATCGACAGTAACCGTCCTCGACTCATATTTAAGGAAGACCGCGTCGAACGGTCGAGGTAATGATTTTCTACCACCTCTTTACTCACCTCGACACACACTGACTTGAGCGTCGGAGTGTTTGCAGGTACACCACCCGACGCGCCGTCGTCATCCGTCGCGAGCACAACTGCACTGCTTCCCTCCGGTCATCCTCTGAAGTTCTGTTCAGAACATTGGCGCCGTCTGTGGGGAATCGTTTCTGATTTCATTTTCTTTGTCGAAGTCTCCCTTCTTCACTCGACGATGACTGGGTTGAAGCATCAAGTCGCGACTAGCAGTTCCACTCCTGCGAACGCAGATCTCGAACCACCTCACCATGAACCTGTTGATTTTATCGGTGAGTACGAGGGATAGAGGAATAACCTTCCGCCTCGCAGACGCGATGACGCCGTTCGATCGTTGCTACTCAAACCGATGCCGAACAGAGACCACCGCTGCTCTCATTCGCGAAGTTCCGCGAATTCATTCAAGCCATGCCGCCGATGCAGGCTCGTAATCAACGCCTCGATCGAATGGAGAATCAGCAGAAAGAAATTCCCGTTCGCGTTGCCACACAGATCGACAACAGAGAAGATCGTGTTTCTCGTTCTCCTTAGAGATCGAAGGAATCCGAAAATCTCAGGTCTATTCATCACCACCACCGAGGCACGACTCAACACCGCTCTGGGCATAGAGCAAACCGCCGTAACACTTCAGTAGATCGTACTCCACCTCGCCGTCACAGATCTGAGGTCCGTTTGCCTCAAAACGGAAGGCATGAGCAAACACACCGCAGAAGAGTTTCTTCCAGAAGTCTTTCTCCTGAATCCGATATGCCACACTCTCCACCACGCCATCGCCGCTTCGACGCCGCGCCTCATCGCCAGCGTACCACCACGACCAGCGACACTCCCCCAAGAAGACCCGCCTCAGCCTCTAGGCGGTGAGTAAAATCTCCTGGCCGCACCTCTCACCGCCGCCGTGCTCATTCTGTCTCATCAACCCCTTCTCGGGCGATGACACGGATGACACGTGCAAGGCCTTTGGTCCTTTACGCCCAAGATTATGAGATTCCCGATTCAAGCATCTTGAAAACCGCCTCTTGTTGGACTCCTACGACGGGACCACCGACCAACGAACATGTTGGTCGCTTTGACCTTTGTCATGGACTATAGGCGCCAAGGGCGGTAAAGTGCGTGATCTTTCCCTCACTCAAGAAGTCGGCCTTGTCTTGGTTCCGCACTCTTAAGAGAAATTCCATTGGATCGTGGATCGAGTTCGCCGACCGCCTCGCACATTTCACCGCATCTAAAGTCCAACCCAAGTCGACAAAGCACTAGCCGCGATTCAAGAGAGGAAAGGTGAGTCTATCAGAGACTATGTCAAGCGTTTCAACAAAGAAGCCATTTTGGTGAAAAAATGCTCTGACGAGATGAAACTATACTTGCTAGAGCAAAGCCTGTACGAAGGAAGGCGATTCAGTGTCGACATTGGTGTCGACAAACCGAGGTCCCTGACCGAGTTCCTGAAGCGAGCTCAGAAATTCATGAATTACGAAGAGAAGTTGATGGCATCAAAAGCCAAAGGTAAAACCCAGGAGGAAGCTGGTGGACAACGCGAGGACAAGTTGCGTAGGGAGAAGGAAAGTCGGGGTCCAACAAAGAGATATGACGAATATACCCCTTTGAACACTACCCCTAAGCGCATACTGAATGAGTGCGCGAACACCGAATTCCGTGATGCTGGAATTAAATTTCCCCAGAAGGGAAAAGAGAAGCCGAATCTTTGATAAGTCGAGGTAATCGCCACTTTCACAAGTGTGTCGCACGAGACCGATGAATGTTTTCACCTGAAGGACGCCATAGAACAACCGATCCGTGGCGGAGTTGACCAAATATGTGAAAGGAAAACCGAGGTTTAGAGATAGAAGGTCTAGATCTAGATCACCTCGACCTCAAAGGAGAGACTCGACCACGGGACACAAAGACGAAGGAGCAGTTCGTGCATCCGAGGAGAGATCTCGCCCTCCTCCGCCGCCATGGTCATTTCCGAGGATTCTCCGATAAGGGAGGGGCGAGCATCAATTCAAAGAAACGAAAGATGAGAGAAGCGATGACCGCTTTATCGCTTTTTCCTTCATCAAGTCGGCATAAGGGAAGACCACCCCTAGCCTTTTTCTCGACGAAGACTTGGTGAATGGAAGGTCGAACTATTTGATTCCCTGTTGGTGAAAGCCTATATGGCTAACTTTGACGTCGAAGAATCTTGATAGACCAAGGGAGTTCGGCGGATATCATGTTCTACGAGCCGCTTAAAACCTTGAAACTACCAGAAAAAGATCTCGTGATCGCATCTCGGTCCGACTTGACCGTTTCAACGGTTCAAAACAAAGCCGCTGGGCTATGTGGAGTTGATGGTGACTTTTGGAGAGCAACCAATCTCCAAAACCGTGAAGGTCCAATTCATCGTGTTACCATGCAAATCTGTTTACAATCGCATCGTCGGACGCCCGACAGGTGAGTTAGAGTCAGAACCTCGGCAGTTCACCTGAAAATGCGTTTTCATGATGACGAAGACAAAGTCGTCACCATCGGCGACCAAGAAGCTGCGAGGAGATGTTATATTTTATCTTTGAAGGTCAAGAGCAAAAGGAAGAAAAACAACACCCATCGACCAAGAAGCTTGATCCTGCAAAGGTCGCCGCAGACGTCAATCTCACCGATTTCGACGCCAGGATTGAGCTCAAGACGAGATACAGGAAGACGACCTCCCGCCCGTGAGCTCCACCAAAAGATTAAAAGACCAGTACCTGATGGAGAATTCATCCGAGTTCAACTAGGAGAAGACCCAGGGAAGACAGTGAAGCTTGGTGTCGATCTCCCTGAACAGGTCAAATTGCAAATAACAGAGTGCCTGAAGTCCAATGTCGACCTCTTCGCTTGGACAGCTGCTGACATGCCAGGCATTTCTCCTGATATTGCCTGCCACCAACTCGCTCTCGATCCCAAGGCTCGCTGGGTAGCTCAAAGGCGCCGTAAGCAAGCTCCTGAAAAAGCCGGCCATCGCCAAAGTCGTCAAGACTTAATTAAGGCTGAATTCATTAGGGAGGTCAAATATACTACTTGGTCACAAATGTTGTATTGGTTAAGAAATCTAATGGAAAGTGGAGAATGTGTGTTGATTACACTGATCTTAACAAGGCGTGCCCCAAAGACGCCTACCCCCTCCCTAATATCGACAAACTCGTCGACAATTCCTCTGGCTTTCAATTGTTGTCTTTCATGGACGCATACTCTGGGTACAACCAGATTCCGATGCATCATGCTGATCAAGAAAAAACCGCGTTCATGACGGATAAAGGTAATTACTGCTATAACGTAATGCCTTTTGGCCTTAAGAACGCTGGAGCGACATATCAGCGCATGATGAATAAAGTCTTTGCCAACCAGATCGGTAGAATGCTGGAGGTATATATGGATGACATGATAGTAAAAACAACGAAAGAAATCGACCACGTCGTCGATCTTAGAGAAGTCTTTGCTGAAGTACGAAGACATAATATGAGGCTCAATCCGGAAAAGTGCACTTTCGGAGTTCGAACTGGAAAATTTCTAGGTTTCTACCTAACCGAGAGGGGAATCGAGGCCAACCCCGATAAATGTCGGGCTATAATAGAGATGCAGCAACCATCGTCAAAGAAAAACATCCAAAGACTCACGGGAATGCTAGCCTCCTTGACGAGGTTTATCTCAAAATCGGCAGAACATGCATTGCCTTTCTTCCGCTTGCTCAAGAAGGAATTCGATTCGAATGGTCACCCGAGTGCGAAGAAGCCTTAACACGTAAAACGCATACTATCCCAACCGCCAGGTGTTGACGAGGCCGCCTCTGTGGGAGGTCCTTTATCTCTACTTGGCAAAGGTTTAACGGCTTCGAGTGCCGCCCTCATTCGCTGGCGTATGAGGACCATAAACCGGTCTATTTTATAAGCAAAGCACTTCAGGGCCCAGAGCTGAGATACCAGAAAATCGAGAAAGTCGCGCTCGCACTGATAATCGCGGCTCGACGCTTGAGACAATACTTCTTAGCACATCCCATAGTGGTCCGAACTGACCAGCCAATCAAACAGATTCTACACAGGCCTGACCTGGCAGGGCGTATGATCAAGTGGTCGGTTGAGTTGTCCGAATTCGGAGTTACTTTCGAGCCGAGACAAACTATCAAAGCCCAGTGCTTGGCGGATTTCATTGCCGAGATGACTCCTGGAGCTACAGAACAGTGTTCCAAATGGACGGTCCATGTCGACGGATCGTCGAATTCCAAGGGCAGTGGCGCTGGTTTGTTGCTCGAGAACGACGACGGGCTGGTCGTCGAATTTTCATTGGGATTCTCCTTTCCCACCTCCAACAACCAGGCAGAGTACGAAGCGTGTTTGGCTGGCCTCACACTGGCTCGAGACTTCGGCGCTGAAGAGGTAAAGCTCAGAACTGATTCTCAGCTAGTTGTGTCCCAGATAAGTGGAGAATACCAGGCTAAAGATCCACTTCTTCAAAAATACCTCGCCCTGGTAAAGAAGAAAATGAGCGACTTCACCTCCGTGGAGATCGTACACGTCCCGAGAGAACAAAACGTCAGAGCTGACATTCTGTCCAAACTCGCCAGCACGAGAAGCTCAGGAAACAACAGATCGGTAATACAAGAAACACTGGCCAAGCCTAGCATTACTGCCGTGGTTGATACCACTTATGACGAGGTACTGAGGAAACTTCCGAAATTCTGCTTTGCAATTTCCCAGGCAAGTGTCGATGATCCGCCCGATGAGCCCGACAGTTGGATGACACCGATTCAAGAATTTATTCAATTCGGTCGGCTACCTGATGATGAGAAGGAAGCCGCAAAAATCCGAAAAAAGGCATCTTCGTACTCTATGATCGACGGTATCTTATATCGAAGAGGGTTCTCCACCCCCTGTTGAAATGCGTCGACGATACCCGAGCGCAATATGCACTTGCTGAAGTGCATGAAGGCATATGTGGGCAACACCTTGGAGGACGTTCCTTGGCAAAGAAAATCCTCCGCGCAGGGTACTACTGGCCGACCCTGAACGCGGACGCAATATCGTTCGTGAAGAAATGCGACAAATGCCAGAGACATGGCGATCTACACTTAGCTCCTCCTACAGAGTTAACATCCCTGACATCACCATGGCCCTTTGCTTGGTGGGGCATTGATATACTTGGACCTTTTCCAATGGCTCCTGGACAGGTGAAATACCTGGTCGTTGCGGTAGATTACTTCACCAAATGGGTTGAGGCAGAGCCCCTGGCGAAGATAACTGCAAAGAACTTGATTAAGTTCTTCAAAAGATATATTCTGACAAGGTTCGGGATTCCCAGGGTGGTCGTCACCGACAACGGAACGCAATTCACAGATCGCGGATTCCGAAAGACCTTGGAAGATCTCGACATCAAACAGCACTTCACCTCGGTAGAACACCCCCAGACGAACGGCCAAGCTGAGGCCGCAAACAGAGTTATCTTACGAGGTCTGAAACGAAGATTGGATGAGGCCAAGGGAAATCAAGCGTAAGAGCTTCCCCAGAGTGCTCGGGCATATCGAACTACTCCACACTCGGCGACGTGAGAATCTCCTTTCGCCTCACATATGGGACAGAGGCCATCATTCCCGCCGAGATTGGGAACTTAGTTGGAGAACCTCGCATCCCCAGAGTAGCGTTGACAACCGCCGAGTATACGAGAAGAACTCGACCTCCTTGACGAATGCAGGAGCTTGCAAAGACTCAAATGAGGTCGCAGTAAAACAGAAAATCGCAGCAAGATACAACCGAAGTGTTGTACCTAGGGAATTCATGCTTGGGGACTTAGTTCTTCGACGAGCTGATGTTGGCCTGAAGAACGCCACACAAGGGAAACTTGCACCCAATTGGGAAGGCCCGTACAGAATTGTCGCAAAGACAGGTACCGGCGCCTACACCCTCGAGACACTGCAAGGACAGCAAATTCCAAGAACTTGGAACGCAGCAAAGATGAAGAAATATTATAGTTGAAACAAATGTATCCTAAACACATAAATGTGAAGCAATGAAGTATGATTGGAGAAATACGCAACCAGCATTTATTTATTATCAAAGCCTTGTGCGTTGGCACAAGCATCTGATGAAGAGATCGACCTCGTGCCGAGACCGCGTGCACGAGCTCGTGTTAAAGCCTTGTGCGTTGGCACAAGCATCTGATGAAGAGATCGACCTCGTGTCGAGACCGCGTGCACGAGCTCGTGATAAAGCCTTGTGCGTTGGCGCAAGCACCTGATGAAGAGATCGACCTCGTGCCGAGACCGCGTGCACGAGCTCGTGATAAAGCCTTGTGCGTTGGCGCAAGCACCTGATGAAGAGATCGACCTCGTGCCGAGACCGCGTGCACGAGCTCGTGATAAAGCCTTGTGCGTTGGCGCAAGCACCTGTGATCGACCTCGTGCCGAGACCGCGTGCACGAGCTCGTGATAAAGCCTTGTGCGTTGGCGCAAGCACCTGATGAAGAGATCGACCTCGTGCCGAGACCGCGTGCACGAGCTCGTGATAAAGCCTTGTGCGTTGGCGCAAGCACCTGTGATCGACCTCGTGCCGAGACCGCGTGCACGAGCTCGTGATAAAGCCTTATGCGTTGGCACAAGCACCTTGTGAAGAGATCGACCTCGTGCCGAGACCGCGTGCACGAGCTCATGATAAAAGCCTTGTCGACCTCGTGCCGAGACCTCGTGCACGAGCCCGAAGAGATCGACCTCGTGCCGAGACCGCGTGCACGAACTCGTGATAAAGCCTTGTACCTTGCACAAGCACGTCAAGCCTCGTGTCGATAACTGCCTCAGCAGAGGTGGAACACGAAGATCCCAAACGAACTGATAAACAAAGCACGACCCGACGACGTTTGCAGTTCCTTACGAACAAAGACGTCGAACGTCGACATCAATGAACTTCAACAAGTCTCCACCTCGACATTCGAGCTAGCGACTTGGGGGTAATCGTGATCGGGCCGAGGCCCAATCCGAAGATCCAGCATTCACAGGCCCATTCCCGCTCGTCGATCCACCTTCCCTCGATGCCACGTCGTCCGCATGCCTCTCCGCCTTCCCTCAACGTGGCCGACCCAACGGCTTTGTGCATTAATGGAATTTAATGCCGACTTCCGGGTTTCACGGGACGGTTACACATCGACAGTAACCGTCCTCGACTCATATTTAAGGAAGACCGCGTCGAACGGTCGAGGTAATGATTTTCTACCACCTCTTTACTCACCTCGACACACACTGACTTGAGCGTCGGAGTGTTTGCAGGTACACCACCCGACGCGCCGTCGTCATCCGTCGCGAGCACATCTGCACTGCTTCCCTCCGGTCATCCTCTGAAGTTCTGTTCAGAACAGGAATCAAATTGCTTAATTTCTTTTGTACAGGTAATAAAGGAAGTTACTCAAACATTGGATAGGATCAGGGCCTTACATCTTCATGTGCTGAAAAATAAGTAAGGAAAAAAAATGCTAATATAAGATTGAGGTTCTTTGATTAGCTAATTGGGGTTTCAATCACGTAGACAAAAAATCAAATGGTTAATTTGTAATTTTGTATACAAAAATTCTAATGTATATTCATTTTGACGTTATCTTCTTTTCTTTTCCCTTACAGTTATGAAAGTTTTCAAATAGAATTTGGATCTCATGGACTGCTTATGAGTATTGCTGATCAGACTCCAGAGTTCAAATTCTGGTCCTCCTGTCCTCTACCAAATACCACTACAGAGTAAGACTCCCTACCACCATCAAACGTATTTTCTCACTTCATTTTCTCTCTCTTTCTTGCAAACTGCTGAGTTCTATCAATGTCTGCCAGGGAAGCCATTCTATAATTTCCTTTATTGTGCATTTTGGCTAGCAGGAATTGATCTTCTTGTGGTTGTGTCTGTGTTTCTATGAACTGGCATTTTTTCCCTTCGTATTTTACATACTATTTTTCATATATTGAAGTGAAAGAGTAATGTAAAGTAATTGTTTCTAGACTTTGGCTGAACTAGCTATGAAATAATTAGTGCTTTCATGGATAGCAGTGGAACATGGCATATTTGTCATTTGACAACTGTAGATCACAATGAATTATTGTATTTCAGAAATGAATAGGACATATTCCTCACAATTTCTGTCATTGCAACAGTCACATGCACTAGTGGATGCTTTAGTTTATTTGGGTAAGTCCCCTTTCTCATGCCATTGTGGGCTTGTTCTGATATGTGTAAACTTTATTTTGTAAGGCTAGAAGTTTAACTTGTTTCCCTTGATATAAATCTTTTAGAGTTCTTGCAAGATCGGAATTTAATTCACTCATATTTTTGCTCCAACACAAAATCCCAACGATCTGTGATTTATATAAATAAAACATTATGCTTTGAATCCATGAGTTCTCTCCCCCAATGAGCTGCTATTTTTATTCAGTTAAATTCTGATTTGGATTATTTTAAATCAATGATAAATGAACTAAGATAGTGTTTTAATATGGTAAGAAGTTTGGATTAATGATACTAATCTTTATTACTTGAAGCATGCATGTGTTGTTACTTGACTATAGTGCCTGGAATGTCATCCCATCTATGCATTGTGGTGTTATCTCTACTATTGTTGTTGGGTATTTTATTTTTAGTACACTTATTGTTTAGTTTTAGATGCTTGCCACATTTTGTTGATATTAAACACCATTAAATTGATTGGGTTATTTTGTAATGCTATTTTTTGATACTTTTATGCATGTGTTGTTACTTGACTATAGTGCCTGGAATGTCATCCCATCTATGCATTGTCGTGTTATCTCTACTATTTTTGTTGGGTATTTTATTTTTAGTACACTTATTGTTTAGTTTTAGATGCTTGCCACATTTTGTTGATATTAAACACCATTAAATTGATTGGGTTATTTTGTAATGCTATTTTTTGATATTTTTATGCAGGAACTTCAGTTTCCATTTTAGATTATGATCGTAGGTCTTTTTTATTGTAATCTGTTGCGTGTTAACGTTGGAGTATTGTTGGAGCCTTCAATTCAACTTCAGGTTAACTTTTGTATGCATATTCCCTTCAGATTATCGAACAAATTCTACTTGTTTCATGACGACAGGGAAATTCTACATTATATTTATTTGTGTCTGTACTTAGTTGTTGATTGTGATTTTGTCTTATTGGAGGTTATACATTGTATTTATTGTCGAACCTTTAGCTTGATGCAAGCTATGACATGTATTTGCTTCTGTATTGGGTTTGGGTCTCCTTGAGCCTTCGTCCATCTTATCTATAATTCCTTTTGCCTTTTCAAAAAAAAAACAAAAGATACCATTAAATAAGTTTTTTTTTTGTGGAAATGAGAAAACTGCATAAAATTTTCGATTATTTTTTTTTTTGTCATAAATTGCAAATTAGCGAGGGAAACAAATCCGTCACTAATAGAGAGGGATTAGATCCCTCACTATTAGCAACGAAAAATGCGAGTTTTTTTTTATTTCTGTCTATTATTTAGCGACAGATTATTATGGATTGTGAGGGATATTTTCCGTCACAAATTGTGACGAATCTTGATTTCCCTTGCTAAAATTTTTGCAACGCCAATTTAGTGACGAATTCGTGTCCGTTACAAAATCCGTCGCTAACTTGGTTTGTGACGAATTTTTGTATGTTTAGTGAGGGATTTCGTCCCTCTCTAAAATCGATATTTCTAGTAGTGAGAATTATTTCTATGAAGTTGAGATGATGTTTGTGTGAATGTGGTACTCTTAACTCATTGTGAAACTTTATTTGAAAATTAACCTGCCATTTTCTCTTTACCGATTTTCGAAATAAACTTATTTATGGTCTTTATTTATAATAATTACGATTTGGGGTTAAGGGTGTCACACATTACCATGACATGGATGATGTTGTTGGGAGATAGACTACTCCCGCCACACTGTAGTGTACACGGGGATGGTTACAGTGTACTTCGGTTGTTTGGCTCCCGATGGCGAGCATTATGGGTGATTTTTATAGCAGTTAGTGACTTCCTTTTAGACGTATGTGGGAGAACCTCATATGCCCATTCTTATTCGGTCGTGCTGCCAACTGGGAGTCATTCTCGTGACGGGAGCCAGAGGGACGAGATTAGGCATAGACAAATCGATGCGCCTGGTCCCTCTCGTCCACATATTGCTAGTTAGTATCATTGTGCTTTCTGTAGGCCCTCTAGGTCTCAGAGCGGGAGTTCTCAGTATCCTGCTCGTTGACAAAGGCACATGACAAGTTATGTTTCTTCTCTTTTGTTTTGTATGGCCAGAGATAGAGTTGGTTTTGGAGTCTTTTGAGGAGGCGTAGGTTAGCCTCTATATTATATATATTTATTTTGGATGACTGTACGATACACTACACACTTTTACAGACGTACTCTGATGTCGATGGTCCTACTGATGGGGTTGTAGTTATTTATATGTAGTTTGATGTGGTATTTCATAGTTTCACATGTCACACGTCGCTGTCTTATTTATGGTTCGTTTTAATTCCTTTGCATGAACGCGTTAACGTATATTAAACGAATAATAAAATAAAATCTAAGGTGAAATCATAGGACAACATGGTGTTACATTTGCTCATTATTGACATTTTGTGGCCATATTAATCTTGAGCATTCTTATGTTCAAACTAAGCGCTTACAATGCCAAAGTCGTGGTTGGATTTTAATACTATGTAGACGGTCATAGTCACTTATTTTGTAGAACTTGAATTATTGATTTAGCCCACGTGTAACTATTTTTGTTATCAAATTATCATAAGTAGTAAATAAAAACAGAAATGTGTGAAACCAAACAGACCCTAAGTTTTAAGCAGAAAAAAAAAGTGATGAAAGGACTTAATTTAATAAAAATTAAATTTAAAATTTTTCTCAAAAAAAAATAGTAAAGAACAAAAATCACACATAGTAAAAGGTATAAAACTGCAATTAAAGCACACGTACAAAGAGTATGCATATAGTGAGAGGACCTTTTTGTGTAAGAGAGAGAAGCAATCGTGACCATATAATAATACGTGAATGAAATACGTGAATGATGGAGATTAAAACTCATTCATTTTAGATTTAAATCTAATTGGCAAGATTTACTTTTCTCATTGTCATGTAAAATAGACCCTCTTACTTATGTACTCCCTCTGGAACCATTTATAAGGCAAAAAGTCATTTCTAGATTCGTTAAAAAATGTATGTATCTGGTCTAATTTTTGGACCAGATACATACATTTTTTAACGAATCTGGAAATGATTTTTTGCCTTATAAATAGTTCCGGAGGGAGTATGTTAGTGAGAGGAGTAAATGTTAACCACACAATCCGAAATGACACACTATGTAGGGACAGGTCTAGAGAGGGGCGCTCATCTCTCACTGTCAGTGAAAATTTTCTACATGGGTGACTAACAAATGATTACGTGAATGATGACACTATTCTCGTATTTTTGTTCATTGAAAATTTAGATAAGAGTGTGAAAGTGATATGTCTAATGGTCTTCAATTTTCACAAGCTTTTTAATCTGAATATTCAATTTCGTAAAATTGAAGCAAAAGATAGACTTTTAATCTGAGAAATTATATTATAAACCTATTAACATGACTTCTAGTTCAAGCTTGGTTTGAGGGTTATTGTGGTTTTTTCGTTACTTTTTTAATAGCTCATGTTTTTAATTTCTTGATTTTTCTAGACATACCGAAGGAATCTACTCTAAAGTGAATGCCCAAGTTCATTCTCAATTAGCTTTCTGGTAGTTAGTCCAGGAAGTGCAGTTTGAGATCTCATCCGTATGTCAATTTGATGGTACTCTTCATGGCAAACACGAGACTACGGCGGAAGGGACCAAACACCCTCCTACATTAGGTTCTTCGCATATATATTAAAAGTTTTTAACCATCGGATGACAATTTAATAAAATCATGACTATGTTTTACCAACAAAAAAAAAAATCATGACTATGTTGTTTAATCTTCATCATTCAGCTAGACCCAATGGTTAAGATTTGCTCTTTTTTACTTTTACATCTCACTTCATATATCTCATATATATAAGGTGCATTTTGTTTACTATAAATTCTCGTTGCTCCTCGTTTTGGATGGGCAATAACACAAACACAAGAACATAGTTTACAAACAAAACCCATAAAAATATTAGTGGATATGAACTAAGCATAATCCTCTTCAGCTTTTACGATTCCCTCGGTAACTGTCCGGGCATATTAAATTGACAATTTTAAGACTGCTGATATTCCATAAGAGTCGAAGGGTAAAAATACTAGTAAAATAGCTATGCTTAATAGATGACAATTTAGAGATGCTATCTATCGGTCATGTCCATGAGGTCCAGAATAATAAGTAATTTAAAGGGTTAATATGTTTTTATTTCCTATAAAATACTCTCCTATCAAGATTAGTCCCTACAAAAAATTTCATCAATTTTTAGTCTTCAATTTGGTGAAAATTTTAATCAATATTTAGTCTCAGCCATGACAAAATTGGGGACTAAATGTCGATGATTATTTTTGTAGGGATTAAACTTAATAAAAGGGTATTTTGTAGGGACTAAAAGGTATTTAACCCTAATTTAAACATGATCTACTTTAGATAAAAATGGAGCCACACAAACTCTTTGACAATCGGACAACTCACAAGAAGATGCGCATTCATGTCTACATGGTCTTCAGAGATGATCTTATTCTCGACCATGTAATTGTGGAGAACTTGAAAAATTGAAAATGGATAAATAAAAGGCAAAATTAACACAGAAATAATTTATCTTGATTTAAAGTTTCGATTTAATTTTTTATCTTTTTTTTGTTTCAATTTAATCCTGCATGTTTTAAAACGTTAATTTCGAGGTAAATTGTTAGTCGATCTACAACAAGAAATGAATGTGTCACAAGCACTATTTGTTGTATCAATTGTGCCACAAATGAGAATCCAAAAAGCTGTTACAAAAAGCCAAAAACAGGTTAATTAGGCCAACATTGTCAACATTTTAGAACATGTGGGACTAAACTGAAACTAAAATTAACTTTAAAGGACAAACTTGACACCAAAAAAAAAGATAAAAGACTGAAATGAAATTTTAAATTAAGACAAAAGACCTCTAGAATAATTTTACCTAAATAAAACAATGGGTGTTATTTAATTTATAATCAGAATACTGAATCATATGAATAACGGCCCTTCTTTAAGACTGAGGAATTGATGGTTTTGAGGCAATAACCATCTTTTTAAGTTCCTGGACTCCTGGTAATGATGCCTCCATTTGTGTTGACTTTTTTAAGATGCATATGCATTGGTGCTTCTCCATGCAAATTACTTCAGTTCTTTTTCACCATGTGTTTCCCATTAGGGATGCTAGCTTGTGTGTCTGCTGGTGAAGATGATCCATTGCTGCATTGGTCTTCAAAACCTACGACAGGATCGGCATATGACCGGAGACAAGGCAACCTAGACAAAGATGTCCCAGCACGGATTAGTTTCTGGAACGTTAATAGTTATTTATAAATGTGCTTAATAGGTTATTCTGTATTATTGGGTACTGATCTTTATTTTTCAATATCAATATAAATATAAATATAGACACATAGAGACTAACAACATTGAGTTAGTCAATCTTATTAAATTCTTTTGATTTTCACTAACATCGAAAATGCAAGATAGTTCATTGCACATGCTTACCTGCTTGACTTTATAGTTTCATCACCTATTGTTATTTGCTCATCAAATATGTTGCCTGCAGAAAATGGTAATTGCTATCAATTGAAATTGGACTTTTGTGTAAGTTAAAAATTATATTTCAAAATATAAAGATTTAAACTCATAATGTAAAGTTCGCAAGAAACAAAGCAAGTTCTGTATTTTTCTTCTACCCGGCTTTCAGATGCAAATGATCCTATTAACAAAGAAGAGTTATTTAAACATTGGCAGACTACATCTGGACTCTAGAGTCAAAAGTACAGACACTTACTCTATTAAATTCTAAGATTAGGTGTTACAGCTGTCATTAGAATATATATCCAACAAGGGAGGGAGAGAAAATCTAAACAAAATAGTATTACACCATGAGTTAACTCAGTTAAGAAACAATAAGATATTCCAATTCCCTTATATTACAACATCACAGCAGGCAATTTATATACAACATTAGGTATTTTCATCACATCAATCTAAATTACATTAATGACACGTGTGTTAACCATCACCATTTTATATTCATTTTTGATATTTTGAAAACATGAATACTTCACTTGGATACAGATCATTATAAATAAGCACAAAAGCAGTTGCAGTAGAGATTGTGCACTGAAGAATTATATTAAAATATATATGTTAATCACATAGTGATGCTAAAATAATAAACCATGACTTAAAGCAAAAATTATATGAACTGGCGCAAGATATTCTCCAAGGTATGCGACAATGAGTTCTTCATGCCTAAATCAAGGAATCTATCATACTAGCCACAAATCTAGCAGGGAAGCAGGCATCTAATATTGTGTATAAAGAGAGAAATATGCATATCCCAATAAATGGCCATTGCTACATACCTCCATAAAGGCTTTTTGCAGAGAAATATTTGGCCAACAAACGTCGAGTGTATTCGGTATCATATTTTCTGAACCTCTCAATGCATTGTGTGCTGTCCAGGTGACTGTAAAATGAATAATATGGTGAATTATCTTAATCTGGACAAATAACTTGCAGCAAATAACACTTTCCATCCAAAAAAATTTTGACCTGAGGCTGTGTCCCTTACAATACAAGGCATATATTTTAAGGGCATTCAAAAATAGATTTTTTATGCCAAAAGAAAATAAAGGGGAAGAACTAAATCTGACAATAGAGGTACATCAGGGAAGTTTAATTATTTTGGAATAGCTTCCAAGGGAGGGGTGACTGTAATTGTGCATATAGGACAAAACATTGGCTCTGTAACTGACAAACTAACATTTACAATTTTTCTAGTTTCCAAACTAATTACTCAGTGGAGAAAAACTAAATTAGCAATTATGTGTTATAAAACCAACAAAGAAGAGTAACTACAAAAAAAATTATTAAGTATAATCCCACATGCACCATGACAAAGTTACAACGACAATAGAAAAGGCATACCAGTATGGTCACACAAACGAGTATCATGAAGTTTCATGCTTTCAATTAATCATGAAACTTGCCATGACAAGAGCTTTATAGCACTAGGTTGCCCTTTTTTAATTGCTAAAATAAGAATGATGGGTTTCAACAAGATTTTCATTCAGCAAAAAGGAACTATTTTCAACGAGATTGCCATGTCTGCATGAACTATTTTCAGCTGCAGCTACCAGTGTCAGATCCATCACAAAGTGCTGCATTTTGGCACTTCATCAATATCTCAAACATGGCACTTCATCAATATCTCAAACATGGCTCGGTGTTCTTTTACCATTGATCACATCTATTGTCATACATGTGATGATTTCTAGCAACTTGCTGTCAGTTAGGGCTGAGCCTTGATACTTCAGCTATTTGGCTCAACTGAAAAATAGAGTTTCATGCGGCTGAATTTTACCTTCAATGCAAAGGTTTGATACCTAAAGCCATGGTCTCGGCATCAAACACTCAAGCGGGGATAAGTCTCACATCTGAATGGTGTGGACCTGTGGGGACATCTCACGGGTCAGATCCATTGAGGAAATGTTCATGATCTTCCATAAGAAAGAAGAAAAACAGCCTGGGCCTCGGGAGAGAGATGGAAAAGTGGATGCGACTAAACTCAAGTGCTTGACCATCAAAAACATTGCAGAATGGGAACTGGGGCAATATATGCAATGCTCCCCTAAATTCCTATTGAAATTTCCGTGACTATTCACATTTGTATGCTCTCAGTGTCCCTTATTTATCTTTAATTTCCAGTTTTTTCCCTCCTTATCTACGTATTTTTTTTAAACAGGCACCGACACTCATTCAGGTGCATCCATTCATTCCCTATGGTCACACACAGTGCCAGATCCTCCATAAAGGAATCAGACACAGGACAAATATGCCATTTGTAAGCATCCATTCCTCATAAACCGATAAACTCAGCCAGAGGATGTTGTTTTCCAGTAGTTGTGCATAGCTAGTTACATAATGACAATTCAACATCGCCACATAAAACGACGTTTTAGTCAAATCAACACATATATTTGTAAATTCTAACACTTTCCACATAGCATCCCTGAAGAGAACATGAACGATCATATCGGCACTTCTCACTCTTTTCTTATACAGCCAAATCCGATTATTACCAAATCACAATAGCTTAACTTTGAGTTCAGAAAAAACCTAAAAAAGACAGATCCATTCACAGCGTGCGATTTGAAGCATGCTCATTATCTTCCTTAATCATTATTACTTGCAAATAAATGAACAAAGTAAATGCAAACCTCAGTTTATTTAAATGTCAATGTTAATATAGCTGAAAGACATGTTACCACAAAGTAAGCTACTAGTACTTTTTTTCAGTTCAAGATCTCTATGAAATTCACAACAAACGAAAACTTCTGTTATTTTTTACAACAAATCAACATTTTAATGAGAGAGAGAGAGAAAAATAAAAAAGAGCTTACTCAAGAAGACCATCGGCAACTTCAGGTTTTTTTTCATCGGCAATGAAAACCCCATTATTCGTAGCACTTTCCACCTTACAACAACAACAAAAAACCCTCGAAATAATTAGCAACGAATGGCATGAAGAAGAAAAAGAAGAAGGGTGAAGAAACCTGGTTGTTAGGGGAGTGAGGGACGGAGTTGGCGGAATCAGAAGCAGGGAGATGCGCGCGTCGAGGTGAAGATGAAGGTACGCTAGCCATCTTGTTCTTCTCTTCTTCTTCTTCTTCTTCTTTACTTGCTAAAGTACCCATTTTTCGAAACTCGACTTTGTTATTTGCTTTTGCATTTTGGAAGAAAAATGGAATGGAATTACAATTCTTGTTCCCCCTCCTTTTTTACTCTATAGCTAACTAACGAGAAAACAAATGTTGTGAAATTGGGGAGTTAGTGAAGACGTAGACAATAAATAAAAGGAGGTGAAAATATTTACCTTTTTTAATTATGATAATGATAATACTGATCATGCAATAGGGTTTGAAAATCAAAACAAAATAAATATATAATTTTTTTTTTGACAAAGTATAAATACATATTATGATTGATAGAAGAAAAAGTTAAAAAGGGAAGAGATCGGTTTTTTTTTACTACAATTAATATTATTATATTTGGATATAGAGAAAATTATAAATAGAAAATTTGAGTTGTTTTATATTTTTATATAAAAGTAAGTAAGACCTTCCAAAAAGAAAGAATATGCAATTAATTGGACAAATAGGCAGTGATCTACCATTATGTTCAATTTCATAAATTCAAAATACAGTAGAAACAAAAAAGCAAAGTTAACATGAGTTTTTCACTGTCTCTTCTACAAAGAAATAAGAGGATGTGAAGTATTGTAAAATTTTTAGAAGTGTGAAATAATTATTTTACTATATCTCAAAAAATAAAACGCCACATGATCATCATCTTGCTTCAAGTATCAAGTTCTAAATGAGAATGCATTTAAAGACATGTGATTAAGAACTTGATAACTGAGTTTGTAAATACTTTACGTATTATGTAAATAGTATTATTATTATTAATATTGAAATTACATACCATTATTCTTTTTTTTTTGTTACAAAAATTTAGGGTGAGGGGATGGCGCCCCAGGCCAAAGCAGGGAAGATCTCTGAGCTCTTTGAGCACTTACGAAAGTAATTACATTTACCTCACTCCAAGAGGACTAGTGGGGACTCGAACCCGTGACATGTCGGATATAAGTCATGTCATGCTCCACTAGGCCAACCCCTTGGGGTTCATTATTCATGTTAAAATTGCGTAAGTATTGAACCAATTTTTATAATGTACAAATACTAGATGGTTAAAAAAACTATTGAAATATTACAATTTGAATCTTGGAAAACCTCATATAAAAAAGTACTAGTTTTATAGTTTTTGTGACTTTGCGTGGGGGGTTTATACGGTGGACTACTTTGAGTGTAGTCCACCCATTCTGGGGATAAAAAGGTAAAATATCCCCTTATTCTCCACACCAGTTATTCATTTGTTGTGTCGGCGAACGCAAATGTAGGTCAAAAAGAGAAGGTGAGGTCGTGGGTTTTAACGATGGAGACGACGAAAGAGGAGGAGACGAAGAGGCAGCGATGGGTGGGGCCTAGACCAAGGTGGAGGAGAAGGTCATGTTTGGAAGATAGGTTCTGGAAGGGTTTGTATAGGGACAGAGTGAGAAGATGAAGGTGGTTAAATTCTCGTTTCGTCTTCGCACACTTCCTCCACGATGTCGTCGAACTCATCTTCCTTTATGGCTTCCCCTGCTTCTGGTTGTTCAAAGAAGTCGTCGATGGAGGTCGCTCTGTGATTTCTGAAGGGAAATTGGAGGCTGCGTTGGAGATCGTTGCTCAATTGGCTCAGACTCCGAACTTGACCGTTAATTTAGATCATCGATTGATGGATCATGTGGTTTCGGCACTTAAATCGCACATGAACCAAGTTGAAAACCTACATCTCGTGGCAAAACCATTGTTTTAAAAACCGAACCGGATGGTTCAATCTGTTAAACCTATAATCGACCTTGTCTACGGTTTGGTTATTTTGGCGCTTCAATTGAGGTTTCATCCCAGTTCGAGCGGTTTAAAACGGTTCAACCATGACCCAGAGGTCTCACCAGTTCGATGTCCTGGAACATGCTGAGTCAACTCAGTTGCTCTTCGAACACTCCCTTGCAATCTCAAAGCCACATTCGACGGATGAACAGTCAGTTAACACAAACAACAATGTGAATACTTACAAGGAAGATGGTGGGGCCAGAGGGGAGGGAAGGGGCAGACAAGGGGTGGGAAGGGGTTAGGGTGTGGGGTGGGGGAAGGTAGGGATGACGGGGGAACAAAGAGAGGGGAGGGGAATGGCTTTATCTTAGTTTTGGACAATTTTATCCTTTCACCAATGATTGAATCTTAGCCATTAGATTTTAGAAAAATAATCGTTCATTGGTGTTAATTTAACTTTTTAAGTTCATTATTATCTGTCCGTCAAAAAAAAAAAAAGTTCACGATTATCTTAAACTCATACTAGATGTAAAGAAAATTTCATCTTTCTTAATTTCTGTAAGTAATATATGGGTCATAGAACACACACTTCACCTAAATTTTCATAATTAACTAGAGGGTTAAATATATTTTTAATCCCTACAAAATACCTATCATTCAAGTTTAGTCTTTACCTAAATTTTCTATTAAGAACCTCATGGGGTTGGCCTAGTGGAGCATGATAGACTTGTATTTAACATGTCGCAGATTCGAATCCCCACTAGTCCCCTTGGGGTGAGGTAAGTGTAAATACCTTCGTAAGCCTTTGGACTGAGACGTCATTCCTTTACCCTAAATTTATAATTATCAAAAGAATTTTTTTTTTTAAGTTTAACCCCTACTTATTCCACATTTTCCAAATTAGTCATTGTCGTCAAATTTGTCAAATTTCTGCTGACTAGACAAATGAAAGACAAAATCAGCACTTGCCATGTGGATGTTTTAATTGACGTGACATCTACATTTTTACTCATTTAAATATTTAGTTAACATCAGTTAATTAAAATCAATTAAACCTAAAAGAAACCCTAATTGCACACCCCAATTCCATAAAATACAAGAAGAATTTTCAACCCCAGCTATCGTCTATCAACAAGCCCTTGAAGAACTTCTTCACCGAAAATTCATCAAGGTCATCCTTCAATTCTTCCTCCTGAATTTACTTACATACTTCCTCCTCATCTTCAATTCTTTATGCAACCTCTTGTCATTTAACAGTGAAAAAGAGAGTAATTTTTTTCATCGCTCACCCTTTCTATCATTCTCTTTGTGCTGATGAGGGTATCTTTTATAGAAGTCAGGGACCAGGGATGTAATCCGCATGGCTCACCCTTTCTATCATTAACGACGGAAATAATATCTTTTCTTTTTCATATGGCAGAACTAAACCTGAATTTTGAAAAAGAATGGGTTGCACCTCAGCACATATATACTGTAGTATACTGTGGAAGATAAGCAGAAGCAGTTGTCCAGAACACCGCTGATGTTTCCGGGTGTCCTTCACTAATGTAATTAATTAAGGATTAAAAACTAACATATAGACCCTCAACTACCAGTAATCTCCGCAGGTACAAAATCCATTTTTGAAGTGATGAAAGCGCTTGTTGTCCCTTATAATAATCTCCCTTTTATCAACCTTTGATACTAATTTAATCGCATTGTGACAGTCTACACAAATGCGTAGGTTTTTGCAAACCCTCAGTGTGGTACCTTTAGCAGTATTTAATATACCAAAAGAAATTGCAAGCTTCTCACTGTGGCTCTTTAGCATCTTAATCTTTTCCTCTTCTTCCAGTTCATGAAGCACACAACTTGTGTCTGGTTTATATCCAATTTTGCTTATTTTTTTCTCCAATTTAACCCAAGTCTGCTGAATTTTTTTTGATTCCAAGAGAGATCCATCACCAACAAGAAATCTATAAACCTTTCCTCCTATTTCAATCCAACTGCAACCTGCATCTTTCTGAAGGCCAATATCCTTCATCGTTTGCCGCACCTTTCTCACCTCATCCCATTTCCCTAATCCAGCATACAAGTTTGATATCAATATATAATTCTCAGCTTTGTCTGGTCCCAATTCTAATAACTTTTTGGCAACTTCCTCCCCAATATCCAAATCCCCATAATTTCTACAGGAACTGAGCAAAGAACTCCATATCCCTGAATCTGGTTTATCTGGCATCTCATTCGCAAGCTTCAAAGCTTCATTCAATCGTCCTGCTCGACCAAGCATATCCACCACACATGCATAATGCTCTAATTTTGGCTTTATACCATACAAACTCTGCATCTGACCAAGATATTCTAACCCTTCTTCTACAAAGCCAGCATGGTTACAGGCCATCAGCAATCCTATAAACGTGAAAGAATCTGGTCTGCAACCAGCACTTTGCATCGATTTAAACAGCTCTATAGCCTTTGGACCTTGTCCATGAATTCCATATCCTGCAATTAAAACATTCCATGATGCTTCATCCTTCTCATGTACCCTGTCAAAAATGTTCTGAGATTGTTCGATGCATCCACATTTCGCATACATGTCTATCAATGAACAAGTAACAAAGCTGTCCTCCGTGAGATTAGCTTTCATTGCAAAGGAGTGAATTTCTTTCCCCAGCCGTAGTGCGGACACCTGCGAACAAGCCACCAGAGCACCCATTATGGCAATCTCCTGAGGCCTAATTCCACTTGAAAGCATTTGACGAAACATATCAAGGGCCTCACAAGGAAACTCATTCTGTGAAAACCCATTAATCATAGTATTCCAGCACACTAAACTTTTTTCTTCCATATTATCAAAAAACAATTTTGCTGGTAACATTTTCTCACATTGAACATAAAGTGACACTAACGATATCCCAATGAATTCGTCCAATTCTAAACCATTACGCAACATAAAACCATGAATCTCTTTTCCATGGGACAAGAATTTCAGGCGGGCACAAGCCAAAAGAAGGCTACCAATTGTAAACCAATCAGGATCCAAGCCAGAATCTCTCATCACATGGTACAATTCCAAAGCCTTTCCAGGAAAACCATTCTGTGCATGGCCGCCAATCAGTGCATTCCAAGAACTCACGGTTTTACCCTCCATACCACGGAACACACCCTCGGCATAATCCAGTGAACCACACTTGGCGTATCCAGCAACAAAAGCATTGGCCACCAATTCATCATTCTGAAGAAATCCATGCCTAAAAGCATAACCATGAAGCTCTTTCAAGTTCAAAAACTGACTCTCCTCCACACAAACCGGCAAAACATTCAACAGTGTCACCTCATTCACCCTTACCTTCTCTTCCATCTGCATCTTCCGCAGCAAATCAAACGTTCCGCGAGAATCTCCTTCCTTAGAGTATCCCCTAATCATAGAATTCCAAGAAACGACATTCTTACCCTCATTCATATCAAACAGAGCCTGCGCTTCATGTAAGTAACCACATTTTGAATACATATCCACAAGGGAATTATTCACCATCAATTCTCCACCAAGGTCAAGTTTCAAAGCCAAGCCATGAAATACCATCCCCAATTTCACTTCACCTTGTGCTGCACACAAAGGTATCACTGTCACCATTGTAGCAACATCAGGCACAAAACCTTCTTCACCATTTAACAACCCCTTAAATAGATCATAACTCTCCTCAAAAACACCATTCTCCGAGTACGCATACATCATCGAGTTCCACGAAACCAAGTTTCTCTCAGGCATTTTCTCGAACACCTTGAGAGCATTCTCCACAAACCCGCACTTCCCATACATCGCGATCAACGCGTTGCCCACAAACACGTCGGAGAAAAGCCCCGTCTTCAACGCAAACGCGTGAATCGCTTCACCAAGTTCGGCGTCCGAGAGTCCTGCGCAAGCCTTGATTACACACGGCAGCGTGAAATTGTCCGGCACGAAATCCGTCGCGGAGAGCAACTCGAAGAACAGAAAAACCGCGTCGCGGAAAAGCGCGTTTCTGGCGTAACCGCTGAGAAGCGCGTTCCAGAGAAACAGGTTCTTTTTCTTTGACGCGTCGAAGACGGAACGGGAATCGTAGGGTGAGCCGCACATGGAGTACATGGTGACAATGCGGGTGATGAGAACGACGTCGTTTCGGAATCGCGAGGACGCGGATACCAAGGCGTGTACTCTTCGACCTACATTGATGTCTCTGTGGCGCCCGCAGGCTTGTAGCAAGAGTCCAATGGATTCTTCTGCTCTAAGGTCGGAGGAGGAAACGACGTCGTTGAGTTGTGATTGTAGCAAGTTGAAGGCTTCGTTGAGGTTTCCGGAGTCGCAGAGATTGTGAAAGCGTCGGAGATAAGAGGGTACTTGGAGTCCTCCATGTCCCTCTGTTTTGCGTGTTGAGATTGTGGGAGATAAGAGGGATGATTTTGGGGTCGTAAATGAAGGAATGAGGTTGTTGCTGTTCGTTCTCCAAATGGTTTTCTTATGAAGGCTAAGATTATGGTGGTGGTGGTGGCTGCATGAGAATGAGAGAGGTGGAGGCGCCACAGAATACATTGCCAGACTTCACTTGACTTTCAGTTACAGTCACAAAATCTGAACCAAACGGCCGTAGCCATCGAACGGAGGGAGATTAGATGCAGTCATGCATCTCTATCTCTCATTTCCAATATTTTTAAGGTTTTATTTAATTTTTTTAAACAAAATAAGTTAAGGGTTAAGATTGAATCCAAAATACTCCCTCCATCCTATTTTATTTATCATTTTAATAACGTAGTTTTGTCCCAATTTAATTGTCGTTTTACAATTACAATGAATTATTAAATATTTTTTTTACCCTTTACTAGTGTTAATGTGTTTTATTTGATTGACGTGTTTTCTTTGATTGGCGTGTTAATGTACTACTATTATCATGGAAAAAAGTGGAAGTAGTTGTAATCTGCACTTAATTAATAAGGATATATAAGGAAATCAAATACTATTTTTTCTGAACTCTAAAAGATTAATTGTACTTCTTAATTCTTGTACATAATCTTAAACGACATATAAAATGGGACGGAGAGAGTAGACCCAAAGATGATGGATTAGATAACTGCATGACTGCACGGAAATCATGACTGCACCTAATCCTGTTCCATCGAACAAATAGTCGAACTGAAAGTTTAAAAAAATGTGGAAAAAATTTAAAAATTTTAATCCCCTGTTAATCTAAGACAAAGGACCACGTATGAATTCCATTATTTACCCCATCCTAACTTTTCGACACATCAGCAAAAATTGGGGTAAAAATGTCAACTTAAACATTTCAAAATTCAGTCTTCTTTTCCCTTAATCTAGCCCACGAAATCAGAAGCAGCCCACTGCTCTGCTCTGCTTTGTTCTGCTTTCTGCTATTCCTATTGACTAACACAAGTAAGCTGTTATAGACTTATAGACTAAAATGAAAAGACATAAATTCCAATATATCTCCCGTGACAGTACTCCCATCTCCTCTCAAATCTTCTCTCCTTTTTCTTCTCAACAAATCGCAGACATTTGCAGCTGAGTTTGGAGAACAACAGCAAAAGTTGCAGCTGTACGTTGGACTTCCATCTCCTCCCCTTTACATTCCGGTTTAGAAAAATTGCCATGCTTCATATTCTCTTGCATTTTACATTCCTGGTTTGTTTAGTTGCATTTAGAGGTTTCATCAGTCTATATATTATTAGGCATTTAGTGTTTCAGTTTCTTTTTTTTTTGGGTTTGGATACATTTTTATAAATGGTTTTAGGCTTTTCTTTGTTGGTGCTCATATTTTGATTCAAAGAAACTAAAAAATCTGCATAGTGTAGATAAATCACTGTTTTATAAATGGTTTTGGGCTTTTCTTTGTTTTAGGCTCACTATAATGCGTTGTCACAACACTTGCTGGGACACCCTCCTTGCCAGTAATAGCTATCGTTGTGTTTTCATCCATGACAGTTACTGTCACAACACTTGCAGCACAAGAACAACAAAGTTTGTGGCTAATGGCTGACTATCATATTCTTTATTGTTGCTCATATTTTCTTTGAAATAGAATCAAAAATCTGGATATTGCACTTCATTCAGTGTTTTGGTGTATTCTTCATGTGTTTTATACCATTTGTTTCATGGTTTTTTGGCTTCATAAAGATCTCATTTGTATGACACATTAAACATTTGACATATCTTTCTCTCATAAAGATGTCATTTCTCAAGTGTAGGGAGACACCTGCTTCTTATAAAGATGTCATTTTTATGACATTAGTATCTATTGTGTTGTGATGCTTTATGAATCTGATATAGTCCAAAAGTGTAACTGAAATGCTAACATATTTTTCTTTGGCATTTTAGGACAATGGCTCGTCTTTTCGACAATGTCAAAGACATAAATGACTCAAAAGGTTTATGGAAGATTGCCATTAGAGTTGCTGATGTGTGGAGTGTTGTTAATAAGTCAAATCAAGAGCATCTTGAAATGGTTTTCATGGATGCCAAGGTATACTTATATAGAATGTTGACTCTTATTTGTCTATTTATTGAAAAATGTTGTTCATCTTTACATGCATACGGATTTCTTCTAGGTTACTATCTTTTCTATTGACTTTCAATAGGTTGATAGGATTCAAGTGGTTGTCCCAAAGGAAGATGTGGGGACAATAAAGACAAAGTTGTTACAACAAAGTACCTATATATTGCAGAATGTGAATGTATTTCCAAATGATTTTCAATTTAAAGTGGCAGACCATCCCTACAAATTGGTAATCAATGCTGGTGCAATAATTAAACAGAAGCACATTCCAGATATTCCTCCCACTGGATTCCAGTTTAAAGATTTTAATGACATACTTAATGGAAATTTTCAGGCTGATTTATTAGTAGGTAACATTTATGAGAGAGCATACACTGTCACATATTCCATAACTTAACTTTTGTAACACACGTAACCATCATAATGACAAATTTTTTTTCTAATGCAGACATCATTGGTGTTGTACATAAAATGGGTTATTCTCAGCCTATGGGTTCTTCTCAGCTTGATGCATAGCCAAAGAAAGCTGCTTTTACCATCAGAGATGCTAGGTAACATGGCTTAATGTATCGATTCCAACAATTTAATCCATAGCATTATAATTTTGCATTGCTTTCTTATGTTTTCACTTCATCAAATGCATTCTTATGTTTTGACTTAATGAGATTACAGTGGCAAGGAGATCAATTGTACACTTTGGGATGATTATGCAACAAAATTACTCAGTTATCTTAATGGAAGAACCAATTATCAAGACACTATTATTATACACACACATGCAAAGATCAAGCCAGCACAAGGTGTATAAAAAATGATAATCAATCACAGCAGTTATTAATCTTTTATGGATGTTCTTACCTTATTGAAAGTACCTGTGTTTAATCTATGTCAGGAAAATTTGCCGTATCTATCTCAAACTACTGGGTTAGTTCAAAGCTATTAATCAATGAAGATATTGTAGAAGTACATGACTTCAAAAAAAGGTAGACTGTATTTTGTACCTTTTTTAAATACATCCATGTGCTTTAGTTTTTGATTTTGCTTTGCAATATAGGTAGACTGTATTTCGTAACTTTTAATTACTTTCTATTGATTTTCCTTTTCCACTATTAATGTAGCTTACCAGCGAATGAGTCACATGAACAATCAAGCCAAATGCTCAGCCAATTCAGTGGATCCTCTCAATTTTCAGACTTAGAAAGGTTTATGTATAATGCACAAGTGAAGAGTATTGCACAAATTAATACTCTGCAAGAGGTATGTCAAATGGTCAAATCAGTAGTTTGAGTTTCGTAATATTGGTAATCGCTTCATGATTTTGATGTCAGCAGGACATAACTTGTGTGACTTTTGGAATAACTGGGAAATTTATTGTTTCGAAGAATGGTTGGAGTTATGAAGGATGCACTTCTTGCACTAGAAAGGCTACAAAAATGGATGTTGGGTACAAATGTGCTTCTGGGCATTATTCAGAAAACCTAGTACCAAGGTAATTATATCTATTAATTTTGCCTTAAATCATTGATTACACACACTACATAACTTTCAGGTTAACTATTGGTGTGAATCCTTTTTCCCAATTACATTGACAAATATACATTGGAGATAAGTGTTTATCATAACAAAGATAATTACAAATTCATTTTCTGGGACACTGACTGTGCTAAAATATATGGGAAGTCTGCTCTTAAACTTATGACAAAGATGTTTGAGGTACTTATTTACATACAACTTTGTTAGGTCAGCTTCTGTTTAGGGTCCATGGTTCTCCAATGTACATACTTATATAATGTCGACCCTTTTGTCTGTTATCTGTTTCTTATAGGATGGGAAGGATGATAAAAAAGCTTATCCACTTGAGCTTGACGAAATCTTAGCAAGAACTTTAGCGATGAGGGTGAAGGTTCAGGCAACTTACAAGCAGGCCTCTGTTACTAAGGTGGAGGATGATCCACAAACAATCCAAACAATAATGGAGCAACTACAAACTGAAGAGGTATTATATCAACTTGTGTTCACTTATTGTAGCTTCACTTATTATAACTCTTAACCCTTGGCTCTTTAATGGATTCAGCATACATCAAAAGTTGAAAAAGACAAGTCTGATGTTAATGAAGATGTTCACTTTCACACTGTAAGATTGAAATTTTATTAATTTCACATTTAGATAGCTTATAATACCAAGTTACATCAAAACCTGATATTTTGGAACTTGATTAACATTTTTTTTTCACATTACAACAGTCTTTGTCTACAACAGTAGAACATGACCCAGAGCTCCTGGCTTCTATGACTCCAGCCAAGAGAATCTCATCTGAAGTCCAATGTGATGGAATGCTGAATGCAGAATTGGAAAATGCACAGCTATCCTCCACAAAGATAACTAAGCAATTCAAAATTGAGTGAAAGTGCTAGGATTCAAGTTTTATGTCAAGTGCTTATGTAACTCTTTTGTATTACTCCAAGTACTCTGTCTTATTTTGGAACTTTTGCTACTCTATCGAGATGCTGAAACAATGTCACAGATAGTATGATCATGTATCATGCTTTTTAATATGTTTTGTAACAAGATGGATAAAGTTAAGAGGTTTAAATACATATTCTGTGAAATTGCGTACATGCTCTATGGTTAAGGGTATTGGCTTCTAAGACAATCTTTGCTTGTGCCTTTTTGCAAGAAGAAGAGGGGAAAAAAAAGACTATACCAATTTTATTAACATGGAAATGCTACTCTATGAAGATGCTGGAGCAATGTCACTGAAATTATTATCATGTATCATATTTACTTTTGAATATGTTTTGAAAATTTTAGAGGTTCTGAATCATTGTAGTTGGTACTTGAAATATTGATGCATTATACAAAGTTGTATGCTTTATACTCTTCACACACACTATGGAATTGATTGAAACCATAGGGAGGTAAATGAACAAGCATCATTGCCAAAATGATATTTTTAGTTCTTTACCCAAAATAAGCAACTTAGTATAATGAAAATTCAAATTGAGTTGAACAGAGGCTTTTATTGCAGGTTCCTATTAAGACCACATTGATGACCAATCTCACTTGCTACAGATTTCAACTTCAATTTTACTTGCTCACTATCTGAAGTTGACTAAATATGAACACGAATGGGGTTTCAATTTTAAGTATAACACCCACTTAAACTAAGGTAATTAGAATTTTATGCTTACTGAGATAAAAATTGATATCTCAGCTATATACTTTAATTTGGTATGGCTAGCAAGACAAAGTGAATAGAATGGTGCCCTTCAATTTACTGTTAATGGTAATTACATGTTATTGGCTACATGATCCTATTTTATAGGACGATCCTGGTGTCTATGAAAAAAGTTAAAGAAAGAAAAGAAAATGAAAGAAAAAAACAAATTAAAGTACTTTTGTAAGGAGATTAGATTACATATATAAATATAATGAATAAAAACAAGGAACCGGTTATGTTTAAGTGAAAAGGTTACAAAATAGTACCCTTACAAAAGGAATAGGCTATGTATAAGTGGAAAACAAGGAACAAGTAACAGGTTGTCTGCATTTTTGGTACAGCTGTCCAGCAAAATACACATCCACCGATACTAAGTGAAAAGGTTATGTATAAGTCATAAACTCTATAAACCAATTGGTGTCCCATTACCTTCGGAGTTCAACTATTATTCAATATAATTCAACCAAAAATAATGGATAAAAATCGGATTGGAAGTGTAGGAAATATGCAGCAGAGGTCACTCTCAGATTGGAAATGTAGGAAAGTCAATAAGATATTGATCAAAAGCTGTGCAAGTAAAGATCCTGACAAAAAGCCAAAATATAACCATTGATCCTAATATTTTATTAAATTAGTACACCTAATCTAAAAGACTAGGAACCAATAGAACAGTTCCCAACATGTACCAACTAACCAAACTGGTCAGGCTTCTCCTTTCCAAAGAAAACAAACTGAAAAGGTAACCACTTTAGCTCATCTTTTACTATTCATCTTTGAAAACCTATACTTCACTAGACCAAGTGCAGAAACTGCCTCGAGTTTACTGTAGAGCAAGTGCAGAAAATTTTTGATGAACCTGTTTACTACCTCGAGTCAATAACATAGCAAGTGCAGAAAATTAGCTCACAATAACCACTGTATAGCTATAAAGCTTTCTGCTTCAAAATGATAGATTACATTTGCTGGGAAGCTGTTACATTAAGGAGAATAAGGAGGTCAGTTTTATCAATATACAACTTCCATTTCAGTATATAGCTGGTTTTATATCTATCTTATTAAGTGACTACCTGGAGTTTGATAATGAAAATGTGCAGAAACTCTATTCACAATAACCAGTCCCTGATGAAGCTCTGTGCTTCAAACTACTAGATTACATTTCTGCTAAAAAATTACATTAACTCCATAGGGTAAGTGGTTTTTGCCAATGACTTGAATAATAATAATCATGTTGGAACTTAAACGATTGAGAAGTTTAGACTAGGGGTGGCAAAATGGATGGATTGGATAAATCCATCCATGGATCCTAATGGATGGATGGGAAAAATCCATTTATCCATTTATCATCCACTAAAATTTCATCAAAAAAATCCAATCCATCCATCATCCATTAAAAAAAAACCATCCAATCCATCCATTAACAATTTTTTTATGGATGGATATCCAATCCATCCACAAAATATTATTTTTAATCACAAAAAATTATTTTTAATCATAAAATATATTTTTAATCATAAAAAATATTTTAATTACAAAAAAATTATTTTAATTACAAAAAATTATTTTTAATCATAAAAAATATTTTAATTACAAAAAAATTATTTTAATTACTAAACAATTATTTTTAATCATAAAAAATATTTTAATTACAAAAAAATATTTTTAACTATTAAAAATATATATATATACACACATATATCTCTTTCTCCCCCATATCTCTCCCTATCTCCCTCCCTCTCTCCTCTCTCCTTCTTCTTCTCTCTCCCATCTCTCTCCTCTCTCTCTCATCTCTCTCTCTCCTCTCTCTCTCCTATCTCTCTCTCCCCCCTCTCTCCTCTCTCTTTCATCTCTCCCTATCTCTCTCCCTCTCTCTTATCTCTCTCATCTCTCTCTCTCTATCTCTCTCCCTATCTCTCTCTCTCCTATCTTTTCTCTCTCCTCTCTCTCCTCCTCCCTCTCCTTTCTCTCTTATACAAGTTTGTCGTTGGATAAGTCTTTGTGATAATAGAGTCGTAATGTCATAAAATGACTTCAAAACTTCAAAACTTTCCTAATAGATGGATTGGAAAAATC
The DNA here is from genome assembly GCA_037113605.1 of Calophaca sinica. NCBI lineage: Eukaryota > Viridiplantae > Streptophyta > Magnoliopsida > Fabales > Fabaceae > Calophaca > Calophaca sinica. The sequence continues at coordinate 87,246,306 of CM073732.1, read as the reverse complement.
CATTTATCCATTTACCATCCACAAAAATTTCATCAAGAAAATCCAATCCATCCATCATCCATTTAAAAAAAAATCATCCAATCTATCCAGTAACAATTTTTTTATGGATAGAAATCCAATCCATCCATAAAAGTTATTTTTAACCACAAAAAATATTTTTAATCATAAAATATATTTTTAATTACAAAAAAATATTTTTAATCATAAAAATATATTTTTAATCATAAAATATATTTTTAATTACAAAAAAATATTTTTAATCATAAAAATATATTTTTAATCATAAAAATATATTTTTAATCATAAAAATATATTTTTAATCATAAAAATATATTTTTAATCATAAAAAATATTTTAATTAGAAAAAAAATTTTAATCATAAAAAAACATATTACTCCCCTCTCTCCTCTCTTTCCCCTGTGTCTCTTCCTCTCTCCCTCTCTCTCCTCTCTCTCCCTTTCTCCTCTCTCTATCTCTCCCCCTCTCTCCCCTGTCTCCCCTATCTCTCTCTCCTCTCTCTCCCTCTTTCACAAGAATCACACTTCTAAAACAAAATCATATATTTTTTCCCAAAAACAGTTTGATTATTATCAATCGTTTTATAAATGGTTTCAAAACTGTTAAACCAATTAAAACTGGTCCCGGTCACATTTCCGTGGATTCAATCACGTTTTCCATTACCACTGACTGCTCTCCCATGTCGATTAGTCAGATAGCCCCATCAAGAAAATTAATTACAAACTGGAATTTTCAAAATTTGTAATTGAATAATGTGTTGCTTTTTTTACTGAAGAATAATGTGTTGTTGCTGACTATATCTTAGCATAATAATAATAATAATAATAATAATAATAATAATAATGAGAGATGAGAGAGAGAGAGAGGAGAGAGAGAGAGAGAAGAGAAAGATGAGAGAGATGGAAAGAGATGAGAGAGGAGAGAAGAGAGAGATGAGAGAGAGGAGATAGAGAGAGATGAGAGGAAGGGGAGAAAGAGACAAGAGAGGGGAGAGATGAGAGAGAGAGGAGAGAGGAGGAGAGAAGGAGAGAGATGAGAGAGATAGAGGAGGAGTGAGATGAGAGAGGGAGAGAGGAGAGAGAGAGGAAAGACGAGAGAGAGAGAGAGATGAGAGATAAAGGGGAGGGAGAGAGAGAAATGAGAGATGAAGAGAGGGAGATAGGGGAGAGAGATGGGAGAAAGGGAGAGAGAGAGAGAGAGAGAGGGAGAGAGGGCGGGAGAGATGAGAGATAGAGGGGAGGGGAGTGAGATGAGAGAGGAGAGAGAGAGAAAAGATGAGAGAGAGATGAGAGATAAAGGGGAGGGAGAGAGAGGGAGAGAGAGAAGAGAGGGAGAGAGAGATGAGAGAGAGGGAGATAGGGGAGAGAGAGGGAGATAGGGGAGAGAGATGAGAGGAAGGGGAGAAAGAGACAAGAGATGGGAGAGATGAGAGAGAGGCAGAGAGGGGAGGGGGAGAAGGGAGAGAGATGAGAGATAGAGGGGAGGGAATGAGATGAGAGAGCGAGAGAGAGGGAGAGAGAGGAAAGATGAGAGGCAGAGGGAGAGATGAGAGATAGAGGGGAGGGAGGGAGAGAAATGAGAGATGAGAGAGGGAGATAGGGGAGAGATAAGAGAGAGGGAGAGAAGGGAGAGAGGAGGGAGAGATGAGAGATAGAGGGGAGGGGGAGTGAGATGAGAGAGAGAGAGGGGAGAGAGAGAGGAAAGATGAGAGGGGGATGGAGAGAGATGAGAGATAGAGGGAGGGAGAGAGATGAGAGATGAGAGAGAGGGAGAAGGAGATAGGGAGAGAGATGAGAGGCAGGGGGAGAGAGAGAGAGACAAGAGAGGGGAGAGGGAGAGATGAGAGAGAGGAGTGAGGGAGAGATGAGAGAGAGAGATGAGAGAGAGGGAGATAGGGGAGAGAGATGAGAGATAGGGGAGAGAGATGAGAGAGAGGGAGTGAGGGGAGAGAGATGAGAGAGAGGTGGGAGAGAGAGATGAGAGAGGGGAAAGATTGGAGAGAGAATGGAGAGAGAAAAATATTTTTAATTAAAATATTTTTTATGATTAAAATTATTTTTGATTAAAATATTTTTTTATAATTAAAAATATTTTTTGTATTGAAAATATTTTTTATGAACAATTCAAAAAATTATTCATTCCATCCATTTGTCACCCCTAGTGAAATCCAATGGATTTAGAAAAATAGTGGATGGATGACTAACCATCCATTAAATTAAATGGATGGATTGGATCCAATCCATTTAGTTTTTTTGTTTGTAATGGATGGATTGGATGGATTTCTTTATGGATGAATTGGATGGATGATAGATAAATGGATCACTTTGCCACCCCTAGTTTAGACCCTCATTAATTTTGATGATAACAAAATATTTCTCAAAAGAACAATTTATCCTCTAACATATCTTTGAGTGTACAAGTATCAAAAGCTTCATTTATATATGTATAAATCACTCAAGAAAGAAGAAGAAATATACAAAAGAATTGAATACAATCCACTAGTGTCAGCATCCGAATCTACTTCAGCGTCTTGTTACCAGCAAGCGTCCAGCAGTGTGACTTCTTGACACGTGGAACACTCAATTGCTACGAGCGTCCGTTCTCTGTTATGAGCGAGCGTCTGATCTCTTTAATGAAGCACGTGGTGATCACGTTTTTGCTCTCAACCTCAGACTGTTCTAGAACGGAATTCGAATTTTATTTTGTGCGCTCATTTTGATGTACGAGGAAGCAAAGGTGACACCTTTGGCATAAGACAAAAATCGTACAAGGCAATTGCAAATTGCAGATAGTACGAAAACGGTAATGTGTACTATTCTGATATTCTCTGGAAAGGATGAATAGGACTACATTTCAAATTACCTCACTCAATAGCAAGGAGATATTTTTACTACAACGGTAATACCCTTGAAGACTCCTATAAATACCCCAAGGTATTCATTGAAGAAGAGTTAGAGAAACTGTGAAGAAACTTCATTCTGAAAGCAATATTACTCAAGTGTGCAATCAAGCTTCGTGCTAAGTTTCTGGTCTACATTGAACTGAACTCAGCGTCTTATACTTTCTTTTAGAAAGCTATTCTGTTTTGAGCTTAATCTTTTCATCCTCTCTATGAGAGTTATTTTGATTGTTATCAAAATCATAATCTCTTTTGTAAACTGTATTTGGCCTAGTTAAGGCTCTGTTCCTCAAAGGCTCGATTTGTCTTGAGTCGTTTTGAGAAGTTGAGAGTATTGTCAAGTTTGTGATGTAAGAATACTCTTGAGGAAATTGTAATCAGTTGATTATAGTGGAAAATCCTTCAGAGCGAAGGGACTAGACGTAGCTACCAGGTTGGTGGTGAACTAGTATAAATCTCGAGTCTCATTCTTTCTTGCTTTACATTATTTATCTTTACCACCTTTCGATAAAACAAGTTTTTATAAACTGTTTAAATTTCTGCATCCGGTCCTGATTAATTCTCTGCATCCGATAAACAAAACTGTTTTGAATAACTTGTGTTGAAGTTTTTACGTAGTTTGCGAAAAGTTTTTTAACACAATTCAACCCTTCTTGTGTTCACGTTCAATTGGTACCAGAGTTCGGCCTCTTAGTTGAGTACTTAATAGTGTTAAGAGAAAAGATCATATACTGTGAACATGTCTACTGAAGGTGGTCATATGAACCGTCCTCCTCTATTCGATAGAGAAAAATTTGATTACTGGAAAGATAAGATGAAAGCTTTCTTTGAGACACAACAACTTGAGTTGTGGGATATAGTTCAAAGTGGTTACATTCCTCCCACTAATCCTCGTGGTGTTGCGATAGCCAGAGAAGATTGGAATGATGAACAGAAAAAGAGATATCAAATTAATCAAAAGGCTAGATTCATTCTTATCTGTGCTAGGACAGAAAAAGAATATGATAAATGTGGCAAATTTGATACTACCAAAGAAATCTGGGACTCACTTGTTTTGTCTTACGAAGGCTCTGCCCAAGTAAGAGAAACCAAAGCTAGCATGTTGGTTCGCCAATATGAGTTATTCAAAATGGAAGATGGTGAAAACATTGAAACCATGTTTGGAAGATTTCAAACACTTGTTCATGGGTTACAGGCCCTTGGAAAAAGTTACACTACACCTGACCATATTAGAAAGATCTTAAGAAGCTTGACTAAGCAGTGGAGACCCAAGGTCACTGCTATTTAGGAAGCAAAAGATCTAAATCTCTTACGACTTGAAGATCTTATGAGTTCGTTGAAAGCTCATGAGCTTGAGCTAAATGAAGAAAAACCGGTCAAAAAGGGCAAATCTATTGCCTTAAAAGTCTCTCAACATAAAGTCAGTTCTTCCAAAGCCCTTCAAGCTGAAGAAGAAGAATCAGAAGATGAAGCTTCAGAAGGAGATGCTGACACATCAGAAGATGAGCTCGCGTTTATATCCAGAAAGATACAAAGAATATGGAAGAAAAGAAACTTCAGAAGGAAGTTTCAGAAGAAAGATACTAAGGACAAGAAAGAGAGCAAGGACAAGGCTCAAGTCATTTGCTATGAATGTAAAAAGCCTGGACATTTCAAGTCCGAATGTCCTAATCTTAAGGAGAAGTCCACAAGAAGTTCTTTCAAGAAAAAGAAGAAGAGTCTCATGGCTACATGGGAAGATCTAGATTCATCCTCATCTGAGGAAGATAATGAAGTAGAAGCAAATCTCGCTCTCATGGCGTACATCGACCTTGATTGGTAAGAAGAAGTTAAAGAGGTAATAGTATATGATTCCTACTCTGAACTTCAACTTGCATTTGATGATCTTCTTAAGGACTCTGCCACTCTCTCTGTTGAGTATAAGAATTTGAAAAAGAAATTTTCAAAATTATCACAAGACTTTCAAGCTTTAAACCAAGAAAAATCTGTACTCAACAAAGAAAATCAGAAGCTGAAAACTGAAAATCAGCATCTAATGGATAACCGATTAATACGATCGCTAACAAGCAACCAGAAGCTGAGAGCTCTCAAGCTGAAAGCTCTAAAGTTACAGGCAATCCTAAATGCAAATCAAATGATTATGAATATGCTTTTCAAAAGTTTCTTGCAGAGAGTGTAACTCGTAGCAAGCAAGCTTCAATGATTTAGGGTGTCAGTAAAACGACAACTCATGGTCTTGGCTTTGTATCAGATGAACCTCTTTTAAAAAATGATCCAGCATCTGATAAATCCAATAATCATAGTAAATGCTTGCACTGTACTTACTGCAATAAACCTGGTCATTTGAAAAGTGCATGTACTGTTTTTAAAACTGTGAAGGATAAGCCTCCTTCAAGAACTAACAAGAAAGGACCCAAAAAGATATGGGTACCTAAAGATAAAATAGTCTATGTTGCAGACATGCTTAGCAACAAAATCAACACAACTATCTTGGTACTTAGACAGTGGATGCTCGCGTCACATGACGGGAGAAAAGCATATGTTCCAAGAACTAAGGCCTAAAGAAGCTGGATTCGTTAGTTTCGGAGGAAACCAGAAAGGTAAAATAGTTGGAATTGGTCGCATTGGTAAAGGCTCTCTTCCCTCTATTGATAATGTACTGTATGTTGAAGGACTTAAACATAACTTATTGAGCATAAGTCAATTATGTGACAATGGTTATGAAGTCATCTTTACAGAAACTGGATGTCTAGTAAAAAGCAAGAAAGACGGCTCTACTTTCTTTACTGCTAAGAGGAAACAAATTATTTACAAAATTGATCTCTCTGAACTTGCAAAACAAGATGTCAAGTGTCTCATGTCTGTTGCGAAGAACAATGGATCTGGCACAAGAGATTGGGTCATGCCAATTTGAGATTAATCTCAAAATTAAACAAGCACTGTCTTGTCAGAGGCTTACCAAATCTCAAGTATCAATCTGATGCTCTCTGTGAGGCATGTCAAAGAGGAAAACAAGTTAAAACTGCTTTTCATTCAAAAAATATTGTTTCAACCTCTAGACCACTTGAACTTTTGCATCTTGATCTTTTTGGTCCACAAGGACAGCCTCTTTAACTGGAAAGAAATATGGGTTAGTCATTGTTGATGATTTCACTAGATGGACATGGGTTAGATTCCTTGCTCACAAAGATGAGTCATACAAGGTACTTACTGTATTCTGCAAAATAGTTCAAAATGAAAAAGGAATTTGTATATCTTCTATTAGAAGTGATCATGGGGGAGAATTTGAAAATGAAAGCTTTCAAAAATTTTGCGATGATAACGGCATCTCCCACAATTTCTCCTCTTCTAGAACACCTCAACAAAATGGTGTTGTAGAAAGGAAAAATAGGTCCCTCCAAGAAATGGCCAGGACCATGATCACTGAGGCTAATATTGCGAAACATTTTTGGGCAGAAGCAGTAAACACAGCTTGTTACATTCAAAATAGAATTTCTATAAGATCTATTTTGAAGAAGACTCCATATGAACCGTGGAAAGGAAGGAAACCAAACATATCATATTTTCATTCATTTGGTTGCACATGTTACATTTTAAATACTAAGGATCAGCTTGGTAAGTTTGATTCAAAAGCTGACAAAGGAATCTTTTTGCGATATTCTGAAAGATCTAAAGCTTTTAGAATATACAATAAAGAAACTATGACAGTGGAAGAATCCATTCATGTCAAATTTGATGACAAGAAGCCTGACACAACCATGTCAGATCTAGATGAATTGTTTTCAGAATTGAATATAGGTAATACTACAAATAGTGAACCTACATCTTCATCGTCCGATGGTGACCAGACACAAGAATCTTCAGAAGCTGAATTCAGAAAGAGCTGGAAGTACAAAGCCAATCATCCTAAAGATCAAATCATAGGAAAACCAGGAGAAAAAGTAAGAATCAGATCCTCTTTTAAAGAGCATGCAGATATGGCACTACTCTCAGAAATGGAACCTAAAACGATTGATCAAGCATTGAAAGATGAAGGTTGGATTCTGGCCAAGCAAGTAGAGTTGAATCAGTTCCAAAGAAACGATGTATGGAAGCTGGTTACCTTACCAGAAGATAAGCAAGCTATTGGCACTAAATGGGTATTTAGAAACAAGCTTGATGAAGATGGAAAGGTTGTGAGAAACAAGGCAAGATTAGTTGCTCAAGGGTACTCACAGGAAGAAGGTATTGATTTTACAGAAACATTTGCACCTGTTGCAAGGTTAGAAGCTATACGCATTTTGCTTTCTTTTGCTGCACATCATGACATAATTCTTTATCAAATGGATGTGAAAAGTGCTTTCTTGAATGGTTTTATAACTGAGGAAGTCTTTGTAAAACAACCTCCTGGATTCGAAGACATTGAATTTCCAGAACATGTCTTCAAACTCAAAAAGGCCCTTTATGGTCTTAAGCAAGCTCCCAGAGCTTGGTATGAAAGACTGGGTACTTTTTTTGATGAAAAATGGATTTGCCAGAGGTCTAGTAGACACTACTCTTTTTAGAAAAACATCAAACAAGCACTTTATAATTGTTCAAATATTTGTTGATGACATTATTTTTGGAGCTACTAATGAAAGCCTTTGCAAAGAATTTTCTAAGCTAATGCAGGCTGAATTCGAGATGAGCATGATGGGTGAACTGGAGTTTTTCCTTGGAATTCAAATCAAACAATGCAATGATGGTATATATATACATCAAAGCAAATATATCAAGGAATTGCTAAAGAAATTCAAAATGGTGGACTGCAAACCTACATCCCACATGTATTCTTGGTAAAGATGAAACTGGTAAAAAGGTAGATCAGAGGATGTACAGAGGTATGATTGGATCTTTACTTTATCTTACAGCTTCAAGATCTGATATTATGTTCAGCGTCTGTCTGTGTGCTAGGTTTCAATCAGATCCTAGAGAATCACATTTGAGTGCTGTTAAAAGAATCTTTAGATATTTGCAAGAATCTACTAATCTTGGTTTGCTTTATAAGAAATCAAAAGATTACAAGTTAGTAGGTTTCTGTGATGCTGACTTTGCTGGAGACCGAATTGAAAGAAAAAGCACAAGTGGAAGCTGCCAATTCCTTGGAGCAAATCTTGTATCTTGGTCAAGCAAAAGGCAAAGCACGATTGCACTCTCAACAGCAGAAGCTGAGTATATTTCAGCAGCAAGTTGCAGCTCTCAACTTCTGTGGATGAAATATCAACTTGAAGACTATCTGATAAAAGAGAGTAACATTCCTATCTTCTGTGACAATACTTCTGCAATCTGTCTTACTAAAAATCCCATATTGCATTCACGAGCCAAGCACATTGAGATTAAGCATCACTTCATAAGAGACTATGTTCAGAAGGGTATTCTAGAAATAAAATTTGTAGACACTGATCATCAGTGGGCTGACATATTTACAAAACCCCTTGCTGAAGATAGATTCAATTTTATAAGAAGAAATTTAAATTTTCATCTTATAGAAGAATGATTAATCTCAACTTCAGATAATATACAAAAGCTCAGCATCTGGTATGACATAAGCATGTATATGAATAAGCATCTTATCTGTCATATGCATCATAACTCATCGTCTGATGAATCGGTTGCGTACGTCCGAGCACACCCACACGTGTCACACGTGTTAAGGACTTAAGCGTCTCATCATATCTACTGAGTCATAATTATTTATGTTTTTCGATAAAGTCTTTTTCTTGATCTTACTTTTCTTTTGGCGTCTGCATTTAATAAAAAGGCGAATCTTTATTTTCTTTTCTTTTTGATTTAATTTTTATGTGGAAATACGAAGCGATTTTTTGAAAAAGGACTGTACCATTTTCTATCAACTTTCTCACTACTCCACATTTTTCGCTCCACTCTGCGTTTTCTGCAAAACCGTTCTCTTTCTCTCTGTTTCTCTCCCTCTCTCTCTCTCTGTGTGTTTTCGAACCCTAAAACCTCCATCACCTTCTCTTCAACTGCTACAATGGCCGACAGAAAGGTTGGACAATACACTGCTGCCTTCGACGTCTTCGTTGAGGCAAAACTTCTGAATGAGAACCGGGTTGATTTTGAGAACTTCAAGCTGTACGGTTTTGATTTTGAAGAAGGTCTTGAGAAACTGGGCAGGAAAAACTACTTCATCTGGGAACCAGTTGACGTACTGAGCTACGCTATTAAGGAGTTCTGGGGGAATGCGTACTTACTTCCGGGGGAAGTCATAGAAGGTCACATCAGAGGCTTCAAACTACGCTTCACCATCAACTCTATTGCTCAGACGATCAAGTGTCCGTGTGAAGGAATCAGTTACCATTCAAACTGGGCTGATGCTTACAGAGGACTTGAAAACGTCAACGAAGCCCTGTTTGAGAACTACCGTGAACTGAAGAAGAAGAACATCACTCCCACGGCCAAAGACTTGAAAAGCCACTACCGTGTACTGCACAAAATCATCACCAAGAGCGTGATTCTAAAGGCTGGATCAAGCGACATAGTGAACTACGAGCAAAAGTTCATTATGAGGAACTACATGGATGGGAAGGAGTGTCGATAAGAAGAATATCGTCAAGATAATCCCTTATGGAGTTCTTCTCTCCATTATGATGATCAAAGATGGCGTTGTGAGGAAGCTGACTGACTCCATCAACACAGAGGAAAGGGAAAAATACTTTGGTGTTGGTGCTGTTGTTCGTCCAGAAGTTTTTGGAGTCAACAGTTTGGTCAGGATGCAGCTAATTACTGGCTCTATGATCAAGAAAGTGAAAATAGAGCAACAGGACGGAGAAGCTGAAAAGAAAACTACCAGAAGCTCAATGACTGGTGTGAAAAGACCTACTGAGTCTCCTACAAGGGAGACAAGAAGAACAAAACAGAAGGTGGCTCCTGCACCTACTATTGAAGAACCAGAAGATGAGGATAGAATTCCCATCAGAAAGGTCTTGGAGAAAGCTTTAGGCCAAGAAATTTGAAAATGATGCTTGGCGTCCGGTCAAGGGAAGCAAATCCTCCTCCTCCTCCTCCTCTTTGTTGTTGTCACGAGAGGATAAAAAGAAAGGCTGGTTAAGTCTTGAGGTTAACCCTAAGGTACTTGATTTTCACTGGCGATGAATCGCATCTCATCTTTGATGCTCATGATGTTATTCCTGCACCCCCATTGTCTGTTTCACAACCACAAACACAACCACAAACCAAGAAAACCAGAATGAGTCTCCGACAAACCTCTACTCTCCCTAAACCTACCCAACCATCATCCTCTACACTCAACCTTGACCTACCACAAAATTCATCAAATACTTCTCTTACCACATATATTTCCAAACTTCACTCTCATCCCTTTAATCTGTTATTCAAAGTACCTCCCGTTAATCCCTTCAAACCCTACACACCTAAAACCTATAAAATCACCAAAACCACTCCCACCTTACTCACCATTACCCATAAACCTACAGACTTTGGTGGAAGGAAGAATGTCTCATGTATTAACAAACCACAGTTTGTTAAGTATGAGATATATCATAGCATCTACAATCGTCCCTCCACATGGCATTTGAAAACCTTCACCTCTGGAGCTGCCAGACTGGAGATTGCCTCTCCAATGAGTGCTACCTTCAAGGAGCAATTCCCTTCTCTGTTGACCTTCCTAGATCCCTACCACAAACGGAACCGCTCACATTGGAAGAATGCGGAAGATGGATCACAGATGAAGAAGCTACCTTCATGGCACACTGTCTTGAGATGAAGAAGATTGAAGTAATCAAACAGTTCAGGGATCCTTCGTCTGTAACAGTGAAGATTGTACCAGACAGACAAAGGTGGCTACCTTGGTCTATCCCTGGGAAAAGGAAAGAACCTGCTCCTGGCAAGCAGCCATTCAGCAAGATCGGGCTCACGGAATATGAGAAGGCTCCCAAGAAGTACAATCTTAAGGAATTCTCTAAGCTTTCGATTGCCAAGATCTCTGAGGATCATGCCATAAGGTTTTACCTGAATTCTCATGCATGGAGAACTGGCTCCTCAAACTGCTGCAATACCGAGAAGGCCACTATTCCAACAGTTGGCACAATCAGCAGAATTACTGACATCAATCTGGGAACAGTTTACTTCGATGATATGTTCAGATGCTCAGTAATCAGACCATACGACTGCATGAAAACTTATGTCCAATGGGCTGCAGTGACAAAGCACTTTGACATTGGATTCACTTGGAGTCAATGGTCAAAAACATGGAAAGACAAAGCCTTGTTACCATGCCTCGTCCCCCTGGTGCTTATAGAAGATGACAGGGAAAATCTGAAAGGATTATACCTGGCAGAAAATGAAGGAATCTCTTTTGCTTCTGAAGCATTGAGTGAATTCATCAGAAGGATATGGGGAGAAGAAGCTGGGAATAAGTTTGAGGCTTTCACTGCTGACGTGCTTCTGCATAGGGAAACGGTCTTCATGGATTTGCTGTATCCAGAAGAGGTGGAGAAAATGAGAAGAATTCAGTCAGAATCTGAGCAGAAGAAACTTGGAAGTCTCATCAAATAGTTTATACCAAATGATGCATTCTTTCAAAAGGCTCAACAAAAGAAAGACTTAAGATTGAAGCTTTCTAACTGGGTGCTAGCAGAGCATCAGAAGATGAAACCTGCACCAGAAGCTGGACCTTCTATTTCTACTCCTGCAGCTGAAATGGTCACCATTCCTAAAGCAGAGTTTGAAGAAATGAAGGCTACTAATCTGAAAGTCACTCAGCTGGAGAATGCACTGAAACTTCTTTATGAACGTCTTAACATCCCTCCTCCACCACCAAACCCTTAAATTTTTTGTGTGATATAAATTTTTTTTGGGTACTCTCTTATTTTTTTTATATATACATTTCTCAGTGTTTTTCTGATTATCTGACTATACATGCCTTTATCTGATTATTTGTTTATATACATTCAAATTTTTCTAAGCCATATTTTTTACTATGATGTGCTTTACACTCTTTAAAAGAAAGGTCTGATGAACACGTGAAAGTCTGATTAACAAATTCACCGTCCGATGAATACACAAAAACTGAATTTATCAAACATATCATTTCATACATAGCATTTTTATGGTTATTTATTGCTCTAATATCTATTAACTGCATTGATATTCATTGACCCATTAATCGAACAATGATCAATTAAGTTGGTAATATGAAAGTCTTTTTGATAAAATGAAAATCAGCATCCGATCTCACCTTGTTAAAAATATGCTCTGATTCATCTATGTATTTTTGCGATCACTTAAATGAATTTGTTTATCAACAATCGCCTTAATACTATACATCAATATTGTTAAAGTCAGGGGGAGACCTTTAATGTTATTTTGAAATTAAATTGTTCATCAACCTTAGATATTTGTCATCATCAAAAAGGGGGAGATTGTTGGAACCTAAACGATTGAGAAGTTTAGACCTTCATTAATTTTGATGATAACAAAATATTTCTCAAAAGAACAATTTATCCTCTAACATATCTTTGAGTGTACAGGTATCAAAAGCTTCATTTATATATGTACAAATCACTCAAGAAAGAAGAAGAAATATACAAAAGAATTGAATACAATCCACTAGTGTCAGCATCCGAATCCACTTCAGCGTCTTGTTACCAAAGAAGCGTCGAAGGTGACTTCTTGACACGTGGAACACTCAATTGCTACGAGCGTCCGTTCTCTGTTCTGAGCGAGCGTCTGATCTCTTTAATGAAGCACGTGGTGATCACGTTTTTGCTCTCAGCCTCAGATTGTTCTGGAAATGAATTCGAATTTGATTTTTGTGCGCTCATTTTGATGTACGAGGAAGCAAAGGTGACACCTTTGGCATAAGACAAAAATCGTACAAGGCAATTGCAAATTGCAGATAGTACGAAAACGGTAATGTGTACTATTCTGATATTCTCTGGAAAGGATGAAAAGGACTACATTTCAAATTACCTCACTCAATAGCAAGGAGATATTTTTACTACAATAATAATACCCTTGAAGACTCCTATAAATACCCCAAGGTATTTATTGAAGAAGAGTTAGAGAAACTGTGAAGAAACTTCATTCTGAAAGCAATATTACTCAAGTGTGCAATCAAGCTTCGTGCCAAGTTTCTGGTCTACATTTAACTGAACTCAGTGTCTTATACTTTCTTTTAGAAAGCTATTCTGTTTTGAGCTTAATCTTTTCATCCTCTCTATGAGAGTTATTTTGATTGTTATCAAAATCATAATCTCTTTTGTAAACTGTATTTGGCCTAGTTAAGGCTCTGTTCCTCAAAGGCTCGATTGTACTGAGTCGTTTTGAGAAGTTGAGAATATTGTCAAGTTTGTGACAGAAGAATACTCTTGAGGAAATTGTAATCAGTTGATTATAGTGGAAAATCCTTCAGGAACGAAGGGACTAGACGTAGCTACCAGTTGGTGGTGAACTAGTATAAATCTCTGAGTCTCATTCTTTACTGCTTTACATTATTTATCTTTACTCCCGCCAAGAAACAAGTTTTTTTAAACTGTTTAAATTTCTGCATCCGGTCCTGATTAATTCTCTGCATCCGATAAACAAAACTGTTTTGAACAACTTGTGTTGAAGTTTTTACGTAGTTTGCGAAAAGTTTTTTAACACAATTCAACCCCCCTTCTTGTGTTCACGTTCAAATCAGACCAAAAACTTAAATGCTACATTCAAGATGAATACTCAGGTTTTATTTACAAAGGATAGTTTCCATGCCTACATTAAACATGAGCTATTTTTTGTGACATGTTATCTGATATTTGGTGGCATTCTTGCTTTTTATAGCTATTTTATAAATGAAAGGCAAACTAGGGAAGACAATAGCAGCAAATGCTGGTATTGAACATAGCTCAGTATACCCGTCATTATAAGCTATTTTCAAGGCAAAGAAAGTTAATCTCACTGGCAAGTGGTTTTCTTCTTATTCTGTTATTCAATATATGCTCATGTTTTCATCTCTGTAATCTAATGCCAACACTAAATTAATATGATACTGCAGACTGCAAAATAGATACATGCTCTATAATTATTCATCAGATGTTCACTTTTTCATTCTCTGTGTTTAAAAACATATTCTGTCAAACTGCAAAATAGATACATGCTCTATGGTTTAGGGCATTAGCTTCTAACTTGACCATCTTTGCTTTCTTCCTTCTGCAAAAAAAAGAAAAAAGAAAAAAGACTATACCAATTTTATTAAATTGTGATAATGAACTGTTCTATAACATGGAGATGCTAGCTCTAATTTACAGGAGATTGGCTTCTATGTTGACAATCTTTGCTTGCTTTCTTGTGCAATAACAACAAAGAGACTATACCAATTTTAGTCAATTGTGATAATAAACTCTTCGTTAATATGGATAGGGAACAAGAGAAATAAATGGATGACAAAGCAAAAGCACATTTGAAAAGGAAAGCCATGATGAGAGAAAAATATCCAAATAAAGCCAGAAGCATGCAGTGTGATAATTCTAGAAGTCAGAATCAACAATTGCCTCCACAAGCAAGATCAATTAATATGACACCTTTGTTTGATATAACTTCTAGAATTAACAATTAGGAGAATCAAAATAGTTCTCAGTCCAGAAACATCTTCAGCTCTAACTCTAGCTTATATACACAACCAAGTCCTAACCAGTAACCAAGACATAGAAAACAAAAAGCCATTGGGATTCATTCGCTCGGTGTCAATCTAATGAGACACTTTTCAGACAGAAATGATAGTGTAGCATCATCCTTATCAAACCATAATGTATTCATTGAGACTACAGAAGATGCTTCTAGACCACATACAAGTGTGGAAAGTCAAAACCCATATGATGAAGTGCATGATGAGGAAACTGAATCTGATCCTGATATTCACCATTCTGAAGGTACCATTAACAAATTCCTTTTGTTTTCTTTTCAAAGATTAACAACTTTCTTATTCAATTCTCTGTTTCTTTATCCACCATCACTTTTATGAACATTACTTTTCTGTGTTAATATTGGACTGTCTTCCAATAGCAATGAAAGTTCAGAGGACGAACATAAAACAAACCATACCAATACCACTGAGTCTGCTGACCTTTGTCAAGGTAGTCTACACAGTGTTATAATAAGATATATAACGACACTTCTATGATAATGAGTAACACTTTCCTTTGCTTTATAGGATATTCTGATATTGGTGATCCATACATTGAATGTATATATTGTCATGCATATATGTGGTACCAAGAAAGAATAGACAAATATAGACACAACACAAATCCTAAATATCAACTTTGTTGTGGCCGCGGAAAGATTCAACTACCACTATTAAGGGCACCGCCTGTAGTGCTTCAACATCTTCTTTTTGACAATGATTCAGGAGATAGCAAAAATTTTCAGCAGCACATAAGAGTCTATAATATGATGTTTGCTTTCACATCGCCAGGGGCAAAACTTGATTATGACATTAACAACGGTAGAGGACCACCAAATATCAGAATACAAGGTCAAACATGTCACAGAATTGGTAGTCTCTTACCTAGGCCTGGTCGTCCTCCAATGTTTGCGCAACTTTACATTTATGATTCTGAAAATGAAATACAAAATAGGATTCAAGGATTCAGGTATTTAAATACTAATTCTTTTGCTGCTTAAATTAATAGTAAAATAAGACATGCTAAATATGCGCACAGGGTTTTGTGACTAAATATATGATTCATAATTTGTACTGCCATTTGTTTTATAAGAACAACAGTAACATTGACTCACAAATTGTGTATGCACTCTCAGCTATGCTGGATCAATATAATTCACATGCAAAATCTTTTAGGATGGCAAGGGAAAGATTAAGACAAGGACATGTGCATGATTTGAAACTGAAATTGATTTCTGAGAGATCAATTGATGGTAGAATATATAATCTACCTACAGTTTCAGAAGTAGTTGCACTTATCGTTGGAGATGTTGACACTGCATCAAAAAGAGATATAATACTGCAAGCGCAAGATGGTGGGCTTCAAAGAATAGATGAGATGCATACGAGTTATCTAGGGTACCAATATCCTCTTATATTTCCTTATGGTGAGAATGGCTACAGACATGATGTATGCTATAGAGATAGAGGAGGTTCTCAGAGCAACAAAAGAAATAGAGTTACTATCAGAGATTGGCTTAGTTTTAGACTTCAATCTAGAAAAGATGAGGCACAAACTTTGTTGCGATCAAGAAGACTTTTTCAACAGTTTTTATTTGATGGTTATCCTATGATGGAGTCCGAAAGGCTATCATTTATCAGAAGGAACCAATCAAAACTACGAGTTGATAAATATCGTAGTTTGAATGATTCAGAACACAATGTTCAAATGCAAGGATCAAATATAGGAAAAAGAGTTGTACTACCTTCGACATATGTTGGAAGTCATAGATACATGGACCAATTGTATTTTGATGGAATGGTGATTTGTAGTGCCGTTGGATTTCCTGATCTGTTTGTAACATTTACATGCAATCCCAATTGGCCAGAAATTCAGAGGTTGCTTGCTCCCATGCATTTAAAACCACATGATCGTCCTGATATACTCTCAAGGGTATTTAAAATAAAATTTGATGAATTGTTGACAAATTTGACGAAGAAACATATTTTGGGGGTGTTGGCATGTGAGTTCTATATTCATGATCCACACAAATATATGAACACACTTTCTTAGCCAGAATTGAAAATATGTTTATACTAACCAAAATTTGTCATTTTTTTTCCAGACTTATACACAATTGAGTTTCAAAAAAGAGGGTTGCCGCATGCACGCATACTTATCTTCCTACATCCATCCTACAAGTATCCAACTCCAGATGATATTGACAAGAGAATTTCAGCGGAAGTACCAGATCAGGAAAAGGAAAAAGAGTTATACAACTTAGTAAAAACTCACATGATCCATGGTCCATGTGGTTTGGCTAACAGATCAAATCCTTGCATGAAAGATGGTAGGTGCTCTAAGTTTTTTCCTAGGAAGTACCAAGCTTCAACAATTGTGGACCAAGAGGGTTATCCTATGTATAGAAGAAGAGACGATGGTGCTACAATTGTTAAGAATGGTGTTTCATTGGACAATCATCATGTTGTTCCTTACAATAAAAAGTTGTTATTGAAGTACCAAGCACCCATTAACATGGAATGGTGTAACCAAAGTACCTCAATGAAATACTTATTCAAGTACATTAACAAAGGGTATGATCGGATTACAGCTGCTATTATTCCATCAGAAAATGGTCAATCATCTCAGCACCGCAATGTTGACGAGATAAAACAATACCTTGATTGCAGGTATGTCTCACCATGTGAGGCATGTTGGCGAATTTTTTCATTTCCAATTCATTGTAGAAAGCCATCTGTTGAAAGGTTGTTCTTTCACCTTCCAGGTGAACAGTCTGTATACTTTAATGATCATGAGGACATTGATGATGTGCTTTTAAAACCAAGTGTTACAGAATCAATGTTTACATCTTGGTTGCAAGCAAATAACACATTCCCTGAAGCTAGAAATTTGACCTATGGACAATTTGTTTCAAAATGTGTCTATGTGAAGAGCAAAAGGTCTTGGAAACATAGAAAGAAGGGTTATACTATTGGTAGGCTTATTTGGGTTCCTCCAAGTACCGGTGAGTTGTTCTATTTAAGAATGATGCTAACAGTTGTAAAAGGGCCAACTACCTATGAAGATATTAGAACTATGCACGGTACCCAATACATAACTTTTAGAGAAGCCTGTTTTGCTATGGGATTCCTTGACGATGATAGAGAATATGTGGAAGCTATAAAAGAAGCAAAGGATTGGGGTTCGGGTCATTACTTGAGAAAATTATTTGTGACAATGCTCTTATCAAGTATCATGAATAGACCAGACCATGTATGGAGAAAAACATCACATTGGTTGTCAGATGGAATTCTTTATGATCAAAGTACTTTATCGAATAACCATGGTATGGAGGCAACTTAATATGAAAAGTTAAATTCTCTGCACGTGTCTTTTATTTGCTCCAGTATTAATTTGCTCCAGTAATAATTTGAATATATGGTTTTTTCCCTGATACATATTCAATTACTTTTCTATTGTTACTAGACTTGCAACTCAGCAATGAAGAGATTGAAAATTTAACTCTACCAGAGATTGAGAAATTGTTGCAAGCAAACAGAAAAAGTCTTAAGGAATATCCATCAATACCATATCCAAAGGGGTATATTTCAAGTCAACTAGGCAACAGGCTCATATATGAAGAACGCAATTATGATACTGCTGAGTTACAAAGGCAATTCCAAGAATGCTTCAATTCACTTACAGGTGATATAATTTGCCTAGACTTTGCTTATATATATATATATATATATATATATATATATATATATATATATATATATATATATATATATATATATTCAGTATATGCAAAATTGTTAAAGATACCTAACATCATCATGCACTGCCTAACCTTGAATTCTTTTTTTATTTCGTACTATGCACTAACATGGAATATTTGGAACTAATATTATAGATGAGCAAAGACGTATTTTTGACACCATCAAGCAAGCAGTGATTAGGCAGGACGGTGGAGTGTTTTTCCTATATGGTTATGGTGGTACTGGAAAAACTTTCATGTGGAAAACTTTAGCGTCTGCCTTACGTTTTGAAGGTCATATTGTATTGACTGTAGCATCCAGTGGCATAGCTTCTCTATTGTTACTAGGAAGAAGAACTGCACACTCAAAATTCAAAATTCCTATTCATACCCTTGATAACTCCACTTGCAACATTCACCAAGGGAGTGAACTTGCAGAGCTAATGAAAGTAGCAAAACTGATAATATGGGACGAGGCACCAGTGGCAAATAAATTCTGTTTTGAGGCATTGGATAGAAGTCTCAAGGACATAATGGGCTCAAACAAAATCTTCGGAGGAAAAGTCATAGTTTTTGGAGGGGACTTCAGACAAATACTGCCGGTTGTACCAAGAGGAAGTCGTTCTGACATTGTACATGCAACAATTAATACATCATATATTTGGGATCATTGTCAGGTCTTAAGTCTCACGAAAAATATGCTTTTACAACATAATCCAGAAAGTACAAATGTAGCAGAACTGAATGAGTTCTCACAATGGATATTGAATGTGGGAGATGGGAAATTAGCTGAGCCGAATGATGGTTGTGCTGAAATTGATATTCCAGGTGATTTTTTAATTAAAGATTTTGTTGACCCAATGGATGCTATAGTGCAAAACACATATCCAAATTTAATGCAACATTACAACAATGAAGACTTTTTGCAGTCTAGAACTATTCTAGCATCAACAATAGAAGTTGTTGATCGAATAAATAAATATGCGCTAGGCTTGATTCCAGGTATTTGATTCAATATTTTCAAATATACTTCATTTACAACATAAATTTTAAAATGTCTTCATTCCACTTTCAGTTTAATTTTGTTTCCATTTACAGGTGATGAGAGTGAGTTTTTAAGCTCAGATTCTATCGATAGATCCGAAGCTAATGACAATGAAGCATTTGAAATACTTACCCCAGAATTTCTAAACTCTCTCAATACATCAGGTCTTCCTAATCATAATATCAAGCTCAAGGTTGGAACTCCAGCAATGTTGTTGAGGAACTTAGATCAATCTGAAGGTTTATGCAATGGAACTAGATTGATTGTAACAAGGCTAGCAAATCATGTTCTTGAAGCAAAGATTATCTCTGGAAAGAACATTGGAAATAGAATATACATTCCCCGGATGTCTATGTCTCCATCCGAGTCACCATGGCCTTTCAAACTCATTCGGAGACAGTTTCCTATAATTGTGTCATATGCAATGACAATAAACAAATCTCAGGGAAAATCACTTGAAACGGTTGGATTATACTTGCCTAAAACTGTGTTTAGTCATGGTCAGTTGTATGTCGCAATGTCTAGAGCTAAAAGCAAACATGGTTTAAAAATCTTAATTGATGATCAAGAAAGACAACTATTGAAGACTACCACCAATGTAGTTTTTAAGGAAGTCTTCCAAAACCTCTAAACAGTAAGTTTATCTACATGTACCATTATCAAATACCTATCAACAATATTTGGGACAATAATTTTAGAATACAAAAACAGTTTTTTTTTTTTTGCAAATAAATTGACATTTAATTCGTTTCAGTATGTTTGCTGCCATTACGTTATGCAAGTAAGTAACTGAAGTCAAGCTATGGAACCAATGCTGAAAACGTTACTCTAGTAACTCCAACTGAAGGTATAGTATTCTTTTCGAATCAAAGTTTCAATGTAAATTAAGAATGTTTAGTAAAACTGTCATATGCTTTGGTTCTAATCTTGACCTATTGTGGATTTTTGTTGTCATTTGGATTTCAATTTCTAGGCCTGTGTTTTAATATTCTATTTTTACTTAACAGTTTAGTGGATATGCTACAATTGCTCATTCAGAAATTAACACATCTGATTAATGTGTTTTAAGTACCCCATCTGGAACCATTTATAAGGCAAAAAGTTATTTCCAGATTCGTTAAAAAATGCATGTATCTGGTCTAATTTTTGGACCAGATACATATATTTTTTAACGAATCTGGAAATGACTTTTTGCCTTATAAATGGTTCCGGAGTAGTATAAATGTAGTCTTCAAATTGTGCTGCTTGCACATCCTGTTTACAAGTAAAGCAAAAGTACTTAACATATGATGAATTTTGAACATTTGTTGATCCATTGTAGGTATCTCATCATGCTGAGAGATTTTTTGAACTGCTGAATGACAAAGCAAGATTTTTTGAACTGCTTATGAAGAAGCAGGAACTGCTTATGATTTGTCATACATGTATTTATTGCTCTAATGTAGTAAGTTTCGCGATTGAGCAAATGTTCTGCAAGTGGTGATGAAAATGGTTAGTTTTTGTTCTGCATTTCTTATCAAAGAACCAGCTACCATGTCCAATGACAACACATCTTCTCTTAATACCATAGCATGTTCATTTTTTTGTATGGAATATTCTTCGTCTTCCTTCTCTTGAAGTTCAGTGGAATGACATGAACATGCTATGGTATTCATCAAGCTATATAAAATTATTCATAACAGGTTCAGCAGCTGAACTCATATACTGAGACGGATATCGAGTTATAAAAATAGGATTTGCACTGTGTCTTATTGGTACAGATATGGAGCTACATAACTTTTATACAAACAACGTGTGACCCGTGCGTATGCACGGATATGTTACTAGTTTCACATATGAAACTTATACTCCTCGATTCTAAAATAAGTGTCGTTTAAGGTTTTTTCACACAGATTAAGAAAAACAATAAATGGATGAATTTGAGTAACAATTTTGCAAAATTATGCTTGCTAACTATTGGTTGTTATAAATGAATAATGAAATATAGTTACTTGAAAATAATGCACACAATATTAATTTTGGAGTAAAATTGGAAAAAAAATTAATTAATATTACGTTGAAAAGATAAAACGAAAATTATTTTGAAATATTTTTTTTCTTTGCTAAAACAAAACTCATATTGAAATAGAGGGGGGTATTTTTTCCCAATTTATGTTTTTAAAATATTATCTTTTACCATTTAGATTAAGTTCATTCTTCTAAATTTATTTTACATATTATGTTTAAATAAATATTTTTTTAAATTTTTTAAAATTAATATTAATATTTTCAACTTCAATTATATCAAAATTTAACGTTTGACTTGGCGTCACATATAGTTGCCAATATCAAGAAAAAAAAATTATTTTATCAAAATTTAAAATAAACGCATCTAAATAATTAAAAATTCAAGTTCTGTCAAAAAAAAATTAAATATACAAATTAAATTCATTAAAGACCATTTCTTCTCGAAGCATGACAATTGTCACATTAAAATTATGCAAAAAAAAATTATATTATTACTTAATAATATATCATGGCGTTATTCAATAAAATAAATTAATTGGTCCTGAAAAGTAAATAAATTATCCCGCATATGTTAGTTTTTTTTTTTTTGACAAAAAAGCAATTTTACTAAGAAGCCAAATCAGAGGCTACAATAGCAGAAATACAAGGAGAACACTCCTTAATCCAAACACAGTCAACAGAATTAAGAGCAAACTTAGCTAACGTGTGAGCTGCCTTATTTGTAGTTCTCCTTATATGAGCAATTTGGAAAGTAGAAAAAGAAGAACTAATAGATCTACATTCCGTTATTAGCATCCCAAAATACGAGTTATCAACAACATTGGTAATCATGGCATGAACAACATTAAGAGAATCACCTTCAGCCACAATATCTTGAAATCCCATGTCCAAAGCAAATTGAAGGCCCAATCTTAATCCCATTACCTTACCTCTGCAACATCTGAATCAGGTAAAGCCAAAATCTTCCTAGTTGCGGCTGCCATAGGAAAACCATCTGCATCTCTAACAATAGCACCAAAACCCCACATATTATTAGAAGGGCCAGCAGCATCAACATTGATTTTATACCATAATCTATGAGGCACCGTCCAACTCGATCGAGAATCAATAGATCGGTTTACTACTTCCACCACATGAGTATTGTGCATCAACATAAACTCATTCATTTTGCAAGTGCCATATTAACCACATCAGGAGCTAAAAGAATTTTTGCTTCTAGCATTCCAAATTTGATAGCATAAAGATAAAACAAGTTCTGAGACTTCCTTGGGAGCATGCCAAATGACACTCTCAAGCCAACTAATAAAGCCCACTTTAATCTCATCAAAACGAATGCCAAGGGGTGAAACAAACCAAATATGATTAGCTCCAATGCAACATTTAAAAACATGATCAATGTCTTCCTCTTCCACATTACATCTAGAGTAAAATGGATCAATAAAAACACCCCTATGAATTAATTTTTTCTTGACAGTCAGGCTATTATTAAGAATTCTCAAAGCAAGATGCACATGTTTTGGAATAGTATTGATCTTCCACAAATTTTTCCATAGAATCGAGTCTGAGGATGGATCTGAAACATTAGTGATTCTTCCTTCCATTGCCGGATTGAATGATAAGCACTTTTAACTGAGAAAAAACCTTTCCTATTAGGACCCCAGATCAAACGATCCAACTAATAAGAAGAAGGTAAAGGCAATTGCAAAATTTGCATAGCTTCAAACGGCAAGAAAGTGTCATTAATCAACTGGTAATTCCACATTCTAGAATCATGAAGAATAAGTTGAGAAACCTGTGATAAATTTGAATGCGATGGTTTTGGAGACCAAATTTGATACCCATTTTGAAAAGGTAACCAATTATCCTCCCATATATTAATAAAATGACCACTACCCACCGTCTAAAGGCAGCCACGCTTTAGGATCCACAAAGCCTCATGAATGCTTCTCCAAATATAGCTAGGTATATAACCCAACTAAGATTTGAGAATACTCCCCCTTGGGAAGTAACGAGCTTTCAAGCATTTTGCCAACAAATATTTTGGATCGGACAAGATACGCCAACCCTGTTTAGCAAGAAGAACAAGATTAAAAGCTTTAAAACTTCTAAATCCCATATCTCCTTTACTTTTAGGTTGGCAACATGTATTCCAATGTATCCGGTGAATTTTCTTCTTGTTTCCTTGACTATTTCCCCACCAAAACTGCTTGATTAAACTTTCTATATGATCACACAAACTAGATGGCAATAAAAAACATCTCATGACATAGGTGGGAATTTATTGGACTACAAACTTGATAAGAACTTCTCTACCAACTGAAGAAAGAAACTTCTCCTTCCACCCCTTAAGCTTCTTCCAAACTCTATCTTGAGCAAAATCAAACACTTGTTCCTACGTTCTTCCAACAAAGGAAGGAAGCCCCAAATATTTAGAATGAGATTCCACTACCTTAATTTGAATCGATCCTTGGAAATCATGTCTTCTGTCTGTAGGAACATTTCGGCTGAAAGAAATATCAGATTTATCAAGATTAAGAAATTGACCTGAAGCATCTTGGTATAGCTGAAGAATATTTTGAATACAATCAGCATCAGACTGAGTAGCTCTACAGAAAATAAGGCTATTATCTGCAAAAAAATAAGTGTGAAATGACAGGCGCCCCTCTAGCAATTTGAATGCCATGAATAACACTTTCTTTTTGTGCCTTATAGATGAGCCCTGAAAAAACTTCATCACATAAAATGAAAAGATAAGGAGAGAGGAGTCCCGGTCCCTTGCCTCAGACCTCGTTGTGGAGAAAAAGATTGACATGGCCCAGCATTTAGAAGCACTGAAAATGACACTGTAGAAACACATCTCATAATCACAAAGATCCAATGGTTAGGAAAACACATGCTTTCCAACACAACCTTTAAAAAAGGCCATTCAATTCTATCATAAGCTTTGGACATATCCAATTTCAGGCCCGCATAACCTTTCTTACCCGTTGTTTTTTGCATCAAAGGCAATGAGGGCATTGTCTGTAATTAATCTACCTGGTACAAAAGCACTTTGAAATTTATCTATAATACCAGGTAAGATTAATTTCAGACGATTTGCAATAACTTTTGTGACAATTTTATAAACAACATTACAAAGAGAAATTGGCCTAAAATCACCTATCAAAGTGGGCTTCTTTTTCTTGGGTATAAGACAAATAAATGTGTGATTGATGCTTCTTTGGTCCCCTCCAAGATTGAGAATATTCAAAGCCATCTGTGTAATGTCATCACCAACAATATGCCAAAATTTTTGAAAGAAAACTGTTGGCATTCCATCACGACTTGGAGCTGCAGTAGGCCTCATAGATTTAAGAGCTAAAAAAATTTCTTCCCTTGAAAATTGTAGATCCAAGATAGCTCTCATATCCTCAGAAATTCTCCCACGGACTACCTCCACTGCTTCGTCAATTCTAGAAGGCTCACAAGTAGAGAATAAATTTTGAAAAAAAAACCATTAAAGATACTCGCAATATCCTCCTCCTCAGTGTATTTTTCTCTAAAATCACCAATAATCATATCCACCCAATTTCTACTCCTCCGTTGAAATGCCTTCTGATGACAAAATTTTGTATTTCTATCTCCATGTTGAAGCCTCATAGCACTGGAACGTAGGGCCCACCAAACCTCCTCACTCTGAAGGGCCCACCAAACCTCCTCACTCTCAAGTAAATCATTAAGAGCACTTTCTAACTCTTTAATTTTTGCAACCACACCCCCTCATGAGAGACTTTGTTCCACTGGATGAGTTGATTCTGAATATCTTTAATTTTTTTTTGGCACATCACCAAACCTTTCTTCACCCCATTTAGCAAATTCCTCCACACAAATAGGAATTTTGGAAGCTAAATTAGATGAATAAGAGGTCCAGACTTGACTAACTTGCTGCTCAAAATTGTCATCCCTAAGCCAACAATGTTCAAACCGATTTGGCTTAACAAAATGACGCCTTCTATTTTTTTACACCCATAAGCACAGCAGCACATGCATATGATCTGATGCATGACGAACCAAATGACAAACCGAGGGTGAGGGAAAAGAAGACAACCATTCAAGAGTTGCAACAACTCGGTCTAACCTTGCCTTGATATTATTATCCCCATCTTGGTTATTATGCCATGTAAAAGGATCTCCCTCATATCCAAGATCACAAAGATTATGTTGCTGTAATGTGTCCCAGAATAAATTAATCAAACTATCAGAAGGCACATTCCCTCCCAACTTCTCTTCCTTACAAAGAATAAGATTGAAATCACCCATCAATAACCACCTTTCAGTAGAATGATGTCGGGCAAGAGTGCGAATTAATTCACAAGTTTGTGGCTTATTAACAGATTCTGGGCAACCATAAATGCCAGTGCACCTCCAATCTCTATCATCATTATTGAATTTCACCAAACATATCAATATGATTATTAGAGAATGAAATAATAGAGACATCAACATCTTCCTTCCACAAACACACCAGGCCACCAACCCTATCCTACCTTCTCCAATACAACTAACTACAAATAAATTAGAGTAACCATTCACATACCTTAGACTGTTTAATTCAACATCCTTCCTCCTTGTTTCTGAAAGGAAAACGAGATTGGGCTCTTTAACACGAGTGAGCTTTTTAAAAGCTTGAACTGTTTGTGGGTTCCCAAGCCCACGACAGTTCCACGCAAGGCAACTCATTGTGACTGGCAGGCCTGATCAACAGGTCCCGCCAATATATCTTCAGATTCAAAATGGGATCTTTTGGGTGGCGAGATCTCCATATCCTCGTAGTCTTCATGCTCCTTACGCTAAGAAATGTGCACAGATGGCTCCTTAGTTACAAACAAGTCATATTAATTGCCATATACATTATAGTAAATATATTATTTGGTCCCTAAAAGTGGTATTTGTGTAATTTTGATCGCTAAAGTTGTGTTTTAATTTTTTTAAATGAATGCAGCGGAATGAAACAGAATGGAATAGAGCGGACCGGAATGGACCAAAGTTTTCATTCTAATATATGGGTATTTTATGATAGAGCAAAATAAATTTTTTATTTCATTGTTTAGGAAGTGAACAAAATGGAATAAGTTATAAATTTTTTATTCTCTTTTTACCCTTATATTTAAAAAAATACTATGTTGTAGAATTAAAATGTATACTAGATTATAATACAATAAAATATAAGAAAAAAAATATTTATAAACATAATAAATATATTTATAATGTGACATCCCAAAATTTTACCTAATTAAATAAAAAATGCATAATATGATATTCCAAGATAATTAATGATTCTTTAACCAAAGATTTTTTGCAAAATAAATAATAATGAGAAGAAAATTTAATGGCAAAGAAGTAGGAAGAAGGGGTATTTATAAACTAGGAGAAATCAAAATAAAAATATAGCTAAAAGAAATAAAATAAGAAAATAAAATTTTTAGAAGTAAAATTAATAAAATAAAATAAGAATAAGAAAATGGAATTTTAGAAATAAAATTTGATAAGTAAATAAATTAATAGGGGTCTAGAACCCTTTGGAAGGGTCTAGAACCCAAAGAAAAATAATTTTTTATTTTGGTCCGTCGCGATGCGACGGTACATAACGAGGGACCATCGCGACGCGAGCATACCCTGACAGCACCACCACGTGCGCGTTGACACGTGTAAAGGGACACAAACCATCGCGACGCATTGGGACTTATACCACCATTATAAATAGGTGGTTTTACCACCCATTTTTACACCACAACTTCCACACTTCCTTCCTCTTCCTAATTCCAATAACTAGGGTCGCGAGTGAGGAACGAGAGAGAGACGCGGGAAGCGGGAAGGAGCATGAGGAAGAGAGCGACAATAGTTCTCTAGTCAGGTAAGGGAGACAAAACCCTATCCACTAGGAAATATAGTAGTAGAATAAATGTAGAATAGGTATAGGGTGCTCTTAGCCCTACTAGAGGATTGATAATGACAATACCTCAAGAGAGGGTTTATGACCTGTGATGACTTATGGTAGTCACCGCTAGTCTATCAACCCATTGGGGAATTGTTTGTCATATGATTAATGGTTGATTATGTAATTCTATATGTGACTGTGTGATTTGTATTAGGTCGCCTGTGCGACACTTGGTATGAAATAGTGATTGATGGTTGAATATGATGGTTGATGATGCAGTATGTGCTAGGTTGTGACACTATTCTTGTATGTTTGTGTGTTGTGGATGTGATAAGTGTTGTGAAGAGATAAGTGGACTTGAAGGGATGATTGGAGATTTGAAACCTAAAGGTGTAGTTGGTACTTATAAACCTCACTGGATACAATTGAAGTATGAATTGGGGAATAGATACTATAGGCCACTGAGTCAAATCGAGGTTCAGTTATTAGGTTATGATTTGGGAATAGAATGTGAGGATCCATGTGCATAGCTATAATCCACCACCGTACGCATAGGCTGTCGTACAAGGTCAGGTACCTGAGTGCAGGTACGAGTACAGTCAGTACAAGAAACACCAGTTCTTGAGGATAGTCTGGGTCTGACAAGTTCTCAGGTGACCAATGGTTTGGTCGCCACTGTGTCGGAACGTTGGAGTGTCTGGTCATCCTGACGGGGTATTGTTGTATTCACTGTCCATAGTAACGATCCTGAATGCCGCCCCGACACCTGTTCCTATCGCTGAAGTTGCGGAACAAGGATGCACTCTTAGGAGTACAATGAGCAGGGTATGTGGATGGACAACTGACTTGACCTGCCCTTCATATGCTGATGGGAGGTTATTGTCATCTACTGTTATGGCTAAGGTGGGGCCGCCGCTGCTGTCTATTGCTGTGTGGCCACATAGGCATATAGAATCTTAGGGTACATGAGCATGAGAATGGGTAGCATAGGTAATGATTCCTAAAGCAAATGACCTTGGAGATGGATTTGATTGTGATAGCTATAATTTAACCTATTCATGCGTGAGTTCTACTTACTATTATTTCCATTCCATTAGTGTGTATAGTGTATTCTGATCTCCTGTTTATCTTTGTTTTACATATCCATACTATTGAACGAGTAGAGTCAGAAAAGTGGTACCAGAAAGAACGATAAGCCAGTGAACCTGGTACTATCAGGTGGAGTCCACACATGCATATCATATATTCATGCACTGCGCACTCACTTTTAGGGGATCCTATGGATAAGTCTCGATAGGAGCACAACATTCACTATTGTGTGTAAATTATGTATGTAGGGAATCATTTCACATAATCACTGAATAATGGGGGAAATAGGACAGGGTCGTCTCATATAACATTTATATATGTATATTATATTTAAAACTAAATCTGCCAACGAAGGTTAGTCCAGTTGGTAAGAATTCGACTCATATCCCACAAGAACGTAGGTTAGAATCCCGCTGCCGATATAAGGACCTTGTTGGTGGGTAATATGTAAATACCTCTGTAAGCGCTCAAATAGCCTTGAGGCTTTCCCTGACCTTGGTGAGCCACTGAGACCTAACTCACCTAAACTTTTCTTTAAAAAAAAATTACAATTAAATCTATACATATATTAAAATATATATTATATTATATAATAATTCAAATATATCAGTGTTTAGATGTTTGATACGATATTAGTATTTGTGTTAATGTTAAGTAATTATCAATAAGTATTATGATGTTTTCCCATAAAAAAAGTATTATGATATTTATATCTTGTATCGTAAATGAGCACTTGAACTAGGGTGGATTCTACTGTGGACAAGTTTGATGGGTGGTACCACGATGCACGAGTAGTTTTGACCGCTAAATTAATATATCCTATATAATTCTACTAGATGTTATGGTGAGTGCTTTGTACCATAACTTTCCTGCTTCTTTTCTTTTCCACAGAAACCACCCCCAGTTCATCTTTGACCCTCATCCAAGGGGTATGTCCGCAGTGAACTTCCACTCCTCCACGAAGTTTCTGCTCCCTACCTCCGTGAGCTTGTACCAAGTTTTCGAGGAAGCCCCTGAAGTGCGATGTTTGCAGACTAAACAAGAAGGAAGAGAAAATGCAGTGTCGTCCTCATTTAGTCATCTTCTTCTGTGATTGTTCGCACGACAGCGTGAGACCTATAACTTGCATAACCCAATGACACCTTCCTTCACCTATCGCAAGACGCCATCATGTCCAAACCGTGGCCCATTCTCTGGCTCGGCCTCAACATTAACGAATTGTGGTGCTTGACCCACACCCTCTTTCTACAGTTTTCTTTCCAGCTTGAGTAGATCCAACTGGGGAGTGCTTTGGCTTCAATGGATGATGATTTAAGAAGAGTGTCAGGCGGAAAAAGATGGGGGATGCACCGACGTCGCCGTAGTCTTCCCCATCGACACAAGGTGATGCACCGCTATGGAGTTTAGGTTGGAAGTAGGTCACCCAGGATCAGTGATTTGGGAGATTAGGGTTTGACAAAGTTACATTGTAGACGGTGTAGCGCATGAATATGAGGAATATATAGGATAGCTTAATCTAACGGTCAAACTACGTGTGCACCGTAGTACCACCTATCAAACTTGTCTACGGTAGAATACTCCATTGAATTAGAACCACAATGATAGGTTTACGAAAGCATAAATGCATCAAAATAAAAGTTGCATCAAAACATAAAACAAGTTTTATTGGGCCTAACTCAACCTCAAAAGCTAACTCATGGGGTGAGAGTTGCCCCGACTTATAACCACTAATCATGTCATATCGCTATCCAATGTGGGTCTTCTGAATCACTCCCCCACGCCCATGATCAGACATCTGAAGCGTGACCCAGGTGGTCGATAATGGCTCGATAGTAGGCGGCCCAACGAATATCAGATAGCCTCTGATACTATCTTAGAATTTGGGATTAGGCCTAACTCAACTCGAAAAACTAACTCATAGGGTGAGGGTTGCCCCTACTTGTGACCACTAATCAAGTCATATCACTATTCAATATGAGACTTCTCTCATTAATTAAAGAGAAATGCCCCAAAACCTAATGCATTAAGATGAGACCCACTAGTGAACCTGTCAAAAACGTAAATACATCAAAACGAGATGATGGGTAAATACCACGTTGGTGCAGCCATGGGGACCTCCCCATCTCTCTTGCTCTCTTTTCTCAATTTCTATTTCTATTTTTTAATTGCTACTATTACATGTTCTTCATTTTTTTGCTGCTGGTGATCTTTAATAGGGGCTTGCAGAGAGGGAGGTGGCGAAGAAAGGATGTGGAGAAAAAGGGAAGCAAACGAGAATGGCCTGTAGATGGATGGTTGTTGTCCATGAAAGTGTGGTGATGGGCACCATAATGGCTCCCCGAAGCTCCAGATTTAGGGGTAGGTGGGTCTATCTAACTATTTTACCCTTTGGCTACTATGTGCAGTAATGCACCATTTCTGAAATGGTGCATGCTATATAGAGCATGTATTTGGCAACTAATTTGTACAAACCAATTTCGTCGAAAACCAAAGTTATGTAACAAGTTATTTTTAGGAACCAAAATATATATTCACTTTAACATAACACATGCATAGCTAAGGTTTCACACCAACACCTTTTTGTCTTTTTTTTTTTTAGAAACCAAAGCAAACTAAAAATTCATTAATTAGGAGAGAACAAATCAGCCTTACAAGCTTCGGCGATACAACTAGGAATTTCATCAACCCACACCTATTAGGATTCCCTAAAGCATAGTGGGCTAAACAATGGCAGCCTAAGTAAACTTTCTATACACAAATTGCAACTAGACCCGTTTGAAATGGCCCACTATGGAATTACAAAGTCTAACTATAGAGCCCACATATGAGTTAGGGCAAGACCCACTTTGTAAGAGCTCCACCACTTCCTTCACGTCAAACTCCAGAAGCAAGTTCTCCACATGCAATTCGCTCGCCACTTGCAACCCTATCTAGATTGCTTTTGCCTCCACTTCTGCATTATCCTCAAAGCTCGGCGCCGACCAATTCGCAACCCTCACCACCATGCCGACCACGTCCCTGATAACAGCACCGCAACCCTAGCGTCCATCATCAGCCAAGGTTGCATCCACATTAACCTTTAACTTATCACTACAAGGGGCTATCCATTTTATCCGTGCTAATCAGTGTCACCCGCTGCGCCGCACAACCACCACTGGATCAATGGTATTCCTTAAGGATGGAGCACGCCTTCCTAGTTGACACCACCACAGGTATATCTTTCTGTTCAAAACAACTAGAATTGCGAGCCCACCAAATGTTGTATATAACTAATGCAATTTGTTCAACAATCTCGGATTTTTCTTTCAAAATTAGGTTTTCTAACCAAATTTTAAAGGGGATCTAACTGTTACCACCAAAATTGACTCCTAAATTAGAGGCAAACCAAATCTGAGTTGCTTTTATGCAGTCTCTGAATGCGTGATCCACAGTTTCCGTGGAATTATTACATCTAGGGCAAAACAAGGGGCACACAACCCCTTTGTCTCTGAGATTCATTCTCACAGGAACAACTTTATTAAGAATTTTCCATAGGAGCACAGTTTGTTTAGGAGGAGTGTTCAATTTCCAAAGTTTAGACCACACACCAGTAGGCCCTTGACTATATCCGGCCTTAGAATTACTTTCCCACTTCTTAATTTGGTGGTATCCAGATCTAACCGAGTAAGTGCCATTTTTAGTACAACCCCACAAAAAAGATTCCATTTGGTGAAGGTCAACCAAAGGAATTTACAAACTTTGAGCCGCTTCGAAGTGTAAGAAAAGGAGTTGACTACAAGCCTACTCCAAGATTGAGATTCCATATCTATAAGCTGATTCACACAATTGAGGTCACAATTAGCTGATTTAACACTCCAGACCTTAAACCCATGTTGTTTTGGCAACCAATTATCCTCCCATATTCGGATCCTAGAACGATTGCCAACCCTCCATAAACCTCCTTTCTTTAGGATCCAAGATGCATGATGAATGCTTCTCCAAGTGTAACTAGGGTTATAACCAATTAGCACTCAAAAAATCATTGTTGGGAAAATATCTAGCTTTAAGACATTGAGAAAGAAGGGCAGTAGGATTGCAAATTAGTCTCCAACCTTGCTTGGCCAATAGAGTTTCATTAAAAGCCCTAAAGTCTCTTAACCCCATACCTCCCACCTTCTTTTGATGCATAACTTATCCCAGCTGACCCAATGAATTTTTCTTTCTCCTCCTTTACTCCCCCCCCCCAAATCTACTAATCATAGCCTCCACATCATCACATAGTCCTTTAGGAATCAGAAAGCAGCACATCACGTATGTAGGAATCGATTGAGCCACTGCTTTAACGAGAACTTCCCTACCAGCGGTGCATAAAGATTTTTCCTTCCAACCCTTGAGTTTTTTCCAGATCCTTTCTTTGACATAATCGAAAACCTGAGTCTTAGATCTTCCAACGAAGGTAGGAAATCCAAGATATTTGGAATGTCTCTCTGTAGTCTTTATTTTCATCCAATCTTGGAAATTAATTCTTCTATATGCTAGCATGTTTCAACTATAGGAGATTTCATATTTTGCTTCATTAATCAACTGACCCGAGGCTGTTTGCTAAGTCTCCAAAATATGGGGCAACTCCTTTGCTTCCTCTTTAGTAGCCCATCAAAAAATTAAGCTGTCATCAGCAAAAAATAGGAGAGTGATTTCAGGGGTTGACCTTGTTATCTTGATGCCATGAAGAGCCAGCCTTTCTTCAGCTTTGATGAGTAAACATGAAAAAAACCTCAGCACAAAGAATAAAAAGATAAGAGGACAAAGGATCCCCTTGCCTTAAACCTCTATTAGGGAAGAAAAAAGGACAAGATCTACCATTCAATAACATTGAAAATGAGACTGTATTAACACATTTCATGATAAGAGTGACTTAGTGATTAGGGAAATCCATACTACTAAGCACCTTCTGAAGGAACTCCCACTCGATCCTGTCGTTACCATGCTGTTTTTTCCTCATAAAGTGGAAATTCTCATAAGCAATTAAAGCATTATCAGTAATCAACCTACCAGGGACAAAAGCACTCTAATATTGGCTAACAATATTAGGAAGAATCAATTTTAACCTGTTAGCAATGGTTTTGGTAACAATTTTGAAACAAACATTGCAAAGAGAAATAGGACGAAAATCACCAGGGTTAGTAGGTTTCTTAATCTTACTAACCCTTTTTGACTTGATTAACGCTTTGTGAAGAAATTGACACATTCAAAAACTAGTTTATACACTAATACTTTTAGCGACCAAAAATAAACATAATGTCATTTTCAGAGATCAAGTAATCTATTTACTCAAACTTTTTCATCTATAAGATATATTGGAGTATGCCACCAACAATAGGACAAAGACCTTTTATTTGGTCCATGGAAAAAGGCTTCAAAACCTACAACAATATCAGTCGAGAAAAGAGACCGTAACATTAAGTGGATGTCCACCTTTGTCTATAGATAAAATGAGTAGAAAATAAAATAATATTAACTATTAATGAGAAAATACAAAATTTATTATCCATAATTTTTTATCATTGATTTTCTCATCAGTGATTAAGATTACTCACTTTACACTCTAAAGTTAGTTGCTCACTTTAGAGAAATCGAATCTTTTCTCTACAATGAATCCTGCCTCACAAGCCTAAAATCAACAAACTTCAAAAACAAAGCCAGATTCTTTAATAACCTCCTACTACATTTTATTTCACGTGCTGGGAAACAAAGGGTTTCATACACTAACCTAACTGAAGGCTAAGGTAGCTCATGATCTATCTACACATTTATTCAAATGAAATCAATACCTGCATCTCTTGTGGAATGCTCTGGACCAAGATCTTACAGTACTCAGGATACCCCTTAAAAACTCCAGATGAGACAACCCAGGCATAATTTACAACCATTTAAAATGTTTAGTTGATGTGTAAAACTGTTTTTAACCATGCTTGATTAAATCCTAGCCTCCATAATTATTATCATGATCCTCTTTATATTGATCGTTTCTTTATATTGATCGTTTGATTCAGTATGAAATAAAATAAGCATAATTTTCCCCAAAAAAAAAAAAATGCTTGATTCACTCCGTCCAACATTTAGTTAATGTGTAAAACTACGCTTTAAACTTCACATTTTTACCTTATCCACGTACAAGGATTGAAGGGGAGAATTTTAGGAATACTACTACCATCGTCATCTGTCGTCCCTTTGGACAAACTTACAAAAATGAACAATATACGTTAAACTATAGAAATAAAATGAGATAAAATGATTGCAATGAATTATGAAAAACTACAGCGAACTAAGAATATCTTTTATGATTGACAAAATGGGGTTGGCGTTAGGATATCCTTCCAATGTCCGTAACATGATTCCATCCATCCGGGCTTGAACTCCATCAGAAAATGTCAAGCCCTGAAGCAGCTCCTTCAACGTTCTGTCTACTCCACTTAGGGAACTCCCTGCACCTAATAAAATCTCTGGTAGAGAGAAGCTGGGTCTGGATATCTCCACAACAGTAACCTGGCATAGCTCAAGCACAATCATCATTTTTTGCAACTACACTTCAACATTCATATTGCCAAATAAAGGTGATGTCAAACTAACCTGTTTGTCTTGAGGTATATTGGCCTTCAATTTTGCTATGGCGATAGCTCGGGAAAGCCCACCAATTGCATCAACCAGACCATGCGATGCTGCATCGTTACCAGTCCAAACCCTCCCCTGTGCAACCTCTTCCATCTTATCCACCTAGTTACAGAATAGTAGCTGTAACAAAGATCTAGAAGAACATGAATAAAAAACCACAGAAATTAGCTTAATAAATTTAAAACATACAGTCATTGATCTGGATAAAGCTGCCTTGTCTCGAAATTGTTTATAAGCATGCTGTGCAGATTTGGCAAATAGCTCTGCTTCGTCTGGTCTACACCAAAGAAAGGAAAAAATAAGTAAAAATGTTCATATTTGTCTGTTCTGGATTTCAAATATGTCAAATATGTTCTGGATACAATATAAAAATACCCTGTAAAAGCTGCCAATTAATATATTTAAAAAACATAAACGGCATCAAGATCCCTGGACCTCCATAGGTTGATCTTGTAATTCCTAGAGGATAAAAGATAGTGAGATTGTTTATTGTTCAGTGGATTACCTTTGCTAAAATCCACTTTTACCTTATAAGGGAACCCTATAATTGCTACCATTATTAACTACGTATATGGTGATCCATGCCAGATTTTATCTACAGTCCATCACACTCAACTTTACTAAGTAACACTCCTAATAAAGTAATCACTGGAGCCAAGAATTAGAGACACATTCAAACCAAGATGGAGTCCAACTAATGCTTCTCATGCTATGGCCCTCTCCCCAATTTTTAGTGAATAAAGGTAAAAGCTAGCTAAGGCACTTGTTTAAGGATTTTAAATGAGACTTTGCATTCCCCAAGTGCACAGGTTTGAATCCCCTCTGGTCAGTAGTCTTGCTTGATGGTCACCCCTCCCTAAAGAAGCTCCCCTGGCACGCGGATGCTATAAGTGAGTAGCTCAAGTGTGAAGCAATCATTTAGTGAATACCCTGGCGGCAATCATAGTTGTCAAGATCGAGATCTTACCTAGGATCGGTGGCGGGGTAGCAAGATCGTAAATGGTAATATTGTAACCCGGATCGAAAGATCCTACCGAAAAGATTTCCTAGGATCGGGAGGGGGTAGCAAGATCATAAATGGTAAGATCGTAACTAGGATCGTAAGATCCTACCAAAAAAGAAGCGAAAAAGAAGAAAAGGATACAAGTGGTAAAACATTGAGGTGCAATTAGCAGTCTACTAATAAGCAGCCCACCAATTCAGCCTTCAGTGCCTCTTTTCTCTCTTCTTAAGTGCACCCCTCCCTCTCTGTCTGAACTCCCCCAAGCCCAACATCACCCACGCGGCCCAAACCCATTTTAAACCTAAAAAAACCCTAATCCCATTTTCATTACCTCACAAGAGACATGGTGCCTCCCTCCCTCATTCCTACGGTTTTCTCTCTCTCCCCCTCTCTCTCCTCCCTCTCTCCCTCTCTCTGCCCTTCTCCCTCTCTCCCCCTTCATTCCTTCTTCCACCAAAAGAGACTGAGAAGTTGGTGGTTGTGATGATGCCATGGCTGAAACAGAGTAGCAGAAACAGAGCAGCAACAAGCTGTCGCAAGTCATCGGAGCAAGACAGAAAGTTGTCGCAGTCGCGATCGCCGAAAAGAAGCATCGTCGGGGTCGGGTCGCATCGCAAAAGGAAGCGTGAGAGAAAAAGGAGGCATTAGGTCACAGAATCATGGAATCTTACGCAGGATCGTCGTCGAATCGTGGAATCGTAGAATCATAAGTAGAATCAGACCGATCTCACTGAAACACGATCTTGCTCTTTTTTTCAACTCGCAAGAGACTCATGGGATCGTAAAATCGTACGATCTTAAGATTAAGATCGCGATCTTGACAACCATGGCGGCAATCCTCTATGTGAACCCCTACCTGTCGTTCGGGATCCTAATCATGACACTAGCGCGATGATCAGTAGAATTGGAGTAACCCGTGCTTATTGTCATTTTTTACAACCACCACAAAAGTCTTTTTAGGTGAGGTCAACTACATGGATAAAATGATTCCGTAATATCTTATGACAAATGTGTAATGACAAATCATTTGAATCCCAATCCTTAATATTTTGACTCAGTGTTCCTTGTCTCCATCTAACTAGAGGACTATTATCCATCTGATCTACCTTCCTTATTGGTGATTCAACAGGTCTTCCCCGCACATGCTCAAATCATCTAAGACAAGAGTACCATCTATTTCATGATGCTACCCCAACTTTCACTCAAATAGTCTCATTTATAATCCTAGCTTGTCATGTGTGTGACCATTAATCTGTCATAAAATTCTCATCTCAGCAATACTATGCTTACTTTCTTGTTGAATATTTGTACCTATCATTTAGCTACACACAACA
Organism: Calophaca sinica; assembly: GCA_037113605.1. NCBI lineage: Eukaryota > Viridiplantae > Streptophyta > Magnoliopsida > Fabales > Fabaceae > Calophaca > Calophaca sinica. Next base: position 87,208,944 of record CM073732.1, on the reverse strand, counting down.
CTGCAGGTCATATAGCATCAAAATTTACCCTTGAGCTCGAGTACTACTTGTCGATCCAAAATTACACCCCAAACATTCCTTCACTTCCTCCACCCAGCTTCATTCCCAGTGTTTATGTCTCCCACTATTTTCTCGTCATTGTATGATGGATCCAAGGACTGAAACTTTTCTGTCTTCATCCCTAATGTATTTCACTTGATTCAAATCTCTTAAGACTAAGACTACCATCTATTTCATGTTGAATATTTACTACCTATCATTTAGCTACACACAAAACTGCAGGTCATATAGCATCAAAATTTACCCTTGAGCTCGAGTACTACTTGTCGATCCAAAATTACACCCAAAAAATTCCTTCATTTCCTCCACCCAACTTCATTCCCAGTGTTTATGTCTCCCACTATTTTCTCGTCATTGTATGATGGATCCAAGGACTGAAACTTTATTTACTCCATCTTTTGCAAGCCTACATATATTTCATTCCCTAGCTCTGCCTTAAGATTGGCATAACCCATAAAATGCTGACTCTCACTTCGCTAACCACCTGCGTAATGTTTTGCTTAAATGCCTTGTATTTTCAAATTTTCAACATTTTTACACAGAGACGATGCCTTATAACATTACTTTCTAACCTTAACCTTACGTTGCACACTTTCATTTCACCACCAAGAATCTTTACCCTTTCATCCAAAGCCTCTGCATTCTCTAACTGTCTCCAATCAAACTCAAGAGTCTACGTAGACTCGTGGAAAGTCCGTAGACTCGACTCGTAAACTCGTAAGAGTCTATGGAATATAAAAAATAACATTAAAAAAAACCTATAAATAACACACATATATGTCGGATTTCTAGGAGGAATATTTGCTATTCTGTTTTTAGGAGAGAATAATCATAAAATAGGAAAGATCTGAAATTCATATTTCAGATTTTATTTTATTTCCCTTTTCCTAGCCTAGAGATCGGCTGATTGAGGCGATTCCAGATTTAATGGAATTCCTATTTCTCAGCCCTTAGCTCCCTATTTATATGTAATTCCTTCTGATTTTTTTATTTTATTATTTCTTTTTTTTGGTACATAATTCCTTCTGATGTTTTATGTATGGAGAAAATGAAGTTTCTACCCTAATTCTTATGAAACTTCGCCCGGAATTTAAGGCTGTGAGAGGTGTTTTGCTGAATAGGAATCCTGTTCCTTCTTTGGATATATGTGTTGGAGAACTTCTCAAGGAAGAGCAACATCTCCTTACCCAAGGAACCATGTCTCATGATGTTGTCCTTTCCGAACCTGTGACGGTTGCATATGCTGCTCAAAGTAGAGGCAAAGGACGTGATATGTGACAGGTCCAATGCTTCTCTTGTAAACAATTTGGACATGTTGCTCGTAGTTGCACTAAGAAATTTTGCAATTACTGCAAGCAGCAGAGTCATATCATCTCTACTGTTCCACGCGTCCTCCACGACCAACACAGCGTCCGGTGCAGGCATTCCATGCCACTACAAATCTCCGCAGCTGGTCCATCCGCCACTAGTGCATCTGATGGTGGTGCTCTACAGCCTGAAATGATTCAACAAATGGTACTTTTTGCCCTTTTAGCCTTGGGCATTCAGGGTAAGTCTTCTAACGTTTCTTGTCCATGGTTTCTTGATTCTGGTGCATCGAATCACATGAAATGATTCAACAAATGGTACTTTCTGCCCTTTTAGCCTTGGGCATTCAGGGTAAGTCTTCTAATGTTTCTTGTCCATGGTTTCTTGATTCTGGTGCATCGAATCACATGACGGGTTCCTCTGAATACTTGCACAATTTACATTCTTATCATGGTAATCAGAAAATTCAAATTGCTGATGGTAATACTCTATCTATCACTAATGATGGTGACATAAACTCTGATTTTCGGAATGTGCTAGTATCACCTAGACTTGCCTCTAATCTATTATCTGTTGGTCAATTGGTGGACAACAATTGTAATGTTAATTTTTCTCGGGCTGGTTGTCTTGTGCAGGAGCAGGTGTCGGAGAAGGTGATCGCGAAGTGGCCTAAAGTGGGACGATTGTTTCCACTCCATTTTATTTCCAGTCATTTATCTCTTGCTTGTAATAATGTTTTGAATTCCTATGAGGATTGACATAGAAAATTGGGCCATCCAAACTCTGCTGTTTTATCTCATTTATTTAAAACTAGTTTGTTGGGTAGTAAACATGTTTCTACTTCCTGTGTTTCATGTTCTGTTTGCAAATTGGCCAAAAGTAAAACACTTCCTTTTCCATCTGGTGCTCATCGTGCTTCCGCTTGTTTTGAAATGATTCATAGTGATGTTTGGGGTATGTCTCTTGTAGCTTCTCATACTCACTATAAATATTTTGTCACATTTATCGATGATTACAGCCGTTTTACTTGGATATAGTTTCTTCGATCTAAGGCTGAAGTCTTTCTAATGTATAAGAAATTTTTGGCATATGTTGAAAATCAATTCCAAGCCTGCGTTAAAATCTTTCGCTCTGATTCTGGTGGTGAGTACATGTCCCACGAGTTTCAGGGGTACTTGCAGCAAAAAGGCATTGTATCTCAACGTTCCTGTCCACATACACCCCAACAAAATGGGATTGCAGAGCGAAAGAATCGTCACTTGCTTGATGTGACGCGCTCATTGCTTCTTCAAGCATCTGTTCCACCTAGATTCTGGGTTGAAGCTTTGTCCATGGCTGTCTTCTTGATCAATCGTCTTCCATCTACGGTTCTTGATCTTGACTCCCCTTTCTTTCGTCTTTTTAAGACACATCCAGATTATCTTGATTTACATACCTTTGGGTGTGTTTTGTCCACTTACCTCAGGTTGAACAACATAAGCTTGGAGCTCAATCTGTCCAATGTGCATTTATGGGTTATAGTAACGCTCACAAAGGTTTTTTGTGTTATGATACTACTAACCATTGCTTCCGCACTTCCAGGAATGTGACCTTCTTTGATAATCAGTTTGTGTTTCCTTGTCTTTCTTCTTACTCTAATGATGTTGCTACTCTTCCCAACTTTTCTATTGTGCCTTCATCTATAGAACGTTTTAAACCAAGTCACATATATGTAGACAACCCAGACAACAGGCTCCCACACTCCTTCCCGATGCTGATCCGCCACCTGAACCTGTGCCAGTGGTACCACGGCGCTCTGGCAGAGTGTCCCGTCCACCTGATAGATATTCACCGGAAAGGTATGATTCCTCACATACTTCCCTCATTGCTACTCTCTCTGGCATATCTATTCCTACATGTTACTCACAGGCAGTTAAGAATGTGTGTTGCATGAAAGCAATGCAAGATGAACTCCAGGCTCTTCAAGACAATTTTACATGGGATATTGTCCCTTGCCCATCTAATATCAAACCCATAGGCAGCAAATGGGTGTACTCTGTGAAACTGCATTCTGATGGTTCCCTAGACCGTTACAAGGCTCGCCTAGTTGCCTTAGGGAATAAGCAAGAATATGGGATTGATTATGATGAAACGTTTGCACCTGTGGCAAAGATGACAACTGTCAGAACAATGCTCTCTATTGGTACTTCTAATGGCTGGTCCCTCCATCAAATGGATGTAAAGAATGCATTTCTTCATGGTGATCTAACAGAAGACATTTATATGACTCCTCCTCCAGGTCTATTTTCATCATCTAAAGGTGTGTGCAAGCTCAAAGGCTCATTACATGGTTTGAAACAGGCTCCCAGAGCATGGTATGAAAAATTTCGTTCTACACTTCTTGGGTTTTCTTTTACTCAAAGTCAATATGAATCATCTCTGTTCATTTATCGCACGCCGACTAGAATGGTTCTTCTACTTCTCTATGTTGATGATATGGTCTTTATGGGTTCTGACCAAGAATCCATCCAACAACTGAAACAGCAGTTACAGGCCTCATTTCATATGAAAGATCTTGGTAATCTGCACTATTTCCTAGGTCTTGAGGTTCATTCTACCTCCGAGGGCTTATTTCTACATCAGCACAAGTACACCGAGGATTTAGTTGCTCTAGCCGGTCTCCATTCAGCTAATCCGGTGGATACTCCTCTCGAGGTTAATGTTAAATATCGCCGTGATGAAGGAGATCTTTTGCCTGACCCATTGTTGTATCGTCAGCTAGTGGGTAGTCTTAATTACCTCACTATTACACGCCCTGACATCTCATTTGCAGTTCAGCAAGTAAATCAATTCATGCACTCACCTCGTCATCTTCATTTGGCTGCTGTTCGTCGCATAATTCGATACTTGAAAGGCACCTCTCAACGGGGTCTCTTCTTTCCCTCTGGGACGACCCCTAAATTGATTGCTTACAGTGATGCTGATTGGGCAGGGTGCCCTGATACTCGTCGATCTGTCACAGGTTGGTGCATGTTTCTTGGTTTTGCATTGATTTCTTGGAAGAGTAAGAAGCAAGCACGAGTCTCTAAGTCCTCCACTGAATCTGAGTACCGAGCCATGTCTACTGCTTGTTCTGAAATAATTTGGCTTAGGGGTCTTTTGGCTGAGCTTGGATTTCCTTAGACAAAGACAATACCTCTCTATGCTGACAATACAAGTGCTATTCAAATTGCCAATCCAATGTTTCATGAGCGCACAAAGCATATTGAAGTGGATTGTCATTCTATTAGGGAGGCCTATGATAATCATGTTATTTCACTTCCTCATGTCAACATTCAATTGCAGGTTGCGGATATTCTTACCAAGGTTGTTCCTCGCCCGCGGCATCAGTTTCTTGTTAGCAAATTGATGCTCCTTGACCAGTCGCATCAATTTGAGTGGGGATGTTAATCAGGGGTTAATTGTTTCCTATTATATGTTGGTCAACCCTTTAATTGTATATATTTAGTTTCCCTAATTTAGGCTAGCAAAATCAGGCAATACAATATTTGTAATTATTAGTTGTAAATGCCTATAATGGCTCATGTACTATTTATAGTGGAAATACAATGAAGAAAGGCATCAAGCTAGAAATTATTGACAATTAACTCCATGTAACCAGCAATTGGAAAACCTCATCTATTTCTTCCAACTGCTAAAGAGGTTTGGGAAGCTATTCGAGAACTTTATTCAGACTTGGAGAATTCCTCTCAAATATTTGAGTTGAAAACGCGCCTCTGGAAAGCCAAACAGAATGATCGTGATGTTACCACCTGTTACACTGAATTAGTCACATTGTGGCAGGAACTCGATCAGTGTTTTGATGATGTTTGGGAGAATAAAAAAGATTATGCTCGCCACCAGAAAAGAGAGGAGAACGACAGGGTCTATATGTTCTTAGCTGGCCTCAATCGGAATTTGGATGAAGTTCGAGGCTGCATTCTTGGCAGAAAACCGCTGCCATCTATTCGAGAAGTTTTCTCTGAAGTTAGACGTGAGGAGTCAAGGAGGAGAATCATGTTGAACAGCACTGAATCTGGTTTCAACAGTGAAACTTGAGAGTTCTGCACTTGTGTCCAGAGGTGTTGATTCTAACAGCGATGGACGGAAAAAGCCATGGTGTGATCATTGTAAAAAAACCTTGGCATACAAAGGAGACGTGTTGGAGACTTCATGGAAAACCTGCAAATTGGAAGAGCAAGCCCAGATTCAGTCGTGACAGTCATGCCAACCAAGCCACCAAGCCACTGCAGAGGAAAATCAAGAGCCTTCTGCCAACTCAGATTCAGTTCCTTTTACTAAGGAGCAATTAGAGCACCTGTATAAGTTATTTCAATCTCCTAAACTATCTTTAAATCCATCTTGTTCCATGGTTTAGAAAGGTAACTCTCTTGTCACTGCATTCCTAGGTGTTGTCCCCAATTCTATTCATTCTTGGATAATTGATTCGGGTGCAACCGATCATATGACTGGTTGCTCAAAAATGTTATCTTCTTATAATCCTTGTGCAGGCAATAAAAAGGTTAAAATTGCTGATGGTTCACTCTCGGCAATTGCCGGGATAGGAACTATCAAACTCACTCCTTCGATTACTCTTCATGATGTTCTTCATGTCCCCAATTTATCCTGTAACCTGCTGTCTATTAGTAAAATTACTTCTAATCATCAGTGTCAAGTTAACTTTCATTCCTCTTATTGTGTGTTTCAGGAGCTGACCACTGGGAGGACGATTCGCAATGCTAAGGAAAGGGATGGTCTCTACTATTTTGATGATGGACCTGACTTGAGTAAACAATGTCCAAACACCTACTTGAATTCTACTTCTGCTTCTCAAGATGATGATATTATGTTATGGCATTATAGGTTATGCCATCCTAGTCTTCAGTATTTAAAACACTCGTTTCCAAATTTATTTATAAATAAAAGTCCATCTTCTCTTCAATGTGAAGTTTGCCAGTTTGCTTGTACTTTTTTTCCATCTCAACCGTATAAACCAACCGCACCATTTACTGTTATACATAGTGATATTTGGGGTCCTTATAAAACATCCACCATCTCTGGCAAAAAATGGTTCGTGACCTTTATCGATGATCACACACGGTTGAGTTGGGTTTACTTAATGAAGGAAAAATCTGAAGTGGAAACAATTTTCATTAATTTTTACATCATGGTTCAAACCCAATTTCAAAAAAGTATTCAAATATTACGGAGTGATAATGGTCGAGAATATTTCAACAACGTTTTGGGCCATTTTTTCCTCAAGAAAGGAATTATTCATCGAAGTTCTTGTGTTGAAACCCCACAACAAAATAGTTTGGCTGAAAGAAAAAACAAACACTTATTGGAAGTTGCTCGGGCTTCACTTTTTTCACATCAAGTACCAAAATATCTTTGGGGTGAGGCTGTGCTTACTACTGCATACCTTACTAATCGAATGCCTAATAAAGTTTTAAATTTTGGCACTCCTCTTGATGTGTTTCAAAAGTTTTTCCCAACAAATAGACTTTCTTCCTCTTTACCTTTAAAGATTTTCGGTTGCACCGCCTTTGTTCATATTCATAATCATAATAGAGGAAAACTTGAACCCCGAGCCCAAAAATGTGTGTTTGTTGGATATGCTCCAAACCAAAAGGGATTTAAATGTTTTGAACCAGTTTCAAAGAAAATGTTTGTTACCATGGATGTAACCTTTTTTGAATTAACCCCCTATTTCAAACCTCATTTTCAGAGGGGGGGGGGAACAAAAATGAAAATTCGTTTTTTTCTGATTTTTCAGATTCTTTTGATATTCTACAAACTGAAAACTCCAATTCCTTTGAGTTTTTACAAAACGAAAATTCCAACCTGAATGTTTCTGAGGAAAATGGACCAAGTGTCTTAGATACTGAAGAAGTAGACCCACCTATAAAGCCATCTCATGATCTCGTGACTACTAACAGTGAAGAAACAGTTAAAAGAACTACTACTGTTGTGTCATTTGATAATGTTTACTCACGTCAGAAAAAGAAAGAGTCATCCAATCCTTTGCACTGCCCAGACTCCATGAATCCTCCAGGTAATGTCAGCTCTGATTTGTTACATCATGTTCAGCCCACTCCTTCAAATTCTGAATTTGTTAATTCAAAACCTGAACCTTGTTCAAAAACAGAATTTGATGATTCTAATCTCCCAATTGCTGTGCACAAGGGTGTGAGATCTTGCACCCAACATCCTTTATCCAAATATGTGTCTTATGAAAATCTCTCACCTACCTTTCGTACTTTTACCTCACAGCTGTCTGTTTTGGAGATTCCTAATACTGTGCAGGATGCTTTAAAAATTCCTGAGTGGAAGGATGCTGTTTTTGAGGAAATGAAAGCTCTTGAAAAAAATGGCACATGGGATTTAGTTGATCTACCGAAAGGGAAGACAACCTTAGGGTGCAAATGGGTGTTTACCGTCAAGTATAAATCAGACGGTTCTCTAGAACGATACAAGGCCCGTCTAGTAGCCAAGGGGTTCACACAGACATATGGAATTGATTACTCAAAGACATTTGCCCCAGTTGCTAAGCTAAACTCCATACGAGTTCTTCTATCACTTGCAGCCAATCTTGACTGGTCCCTACAACAATTGGACGTCAAAAATGCATTTTTCAAATGGAGATTTAGAGGAAGAGGTGGAGAGAAGTTTGGCACAAAAGTGTGTAAGCTGAAAAAGTCCTTGTATGGGTTGAAACAGTCACCAAAAGCATGGTTTGAAAAATTCACTCATTTTGTTAAAAGTCAAGGGTACACTCAAGGACAAGGTGATCACACAATGTTCTTCAGACATTGTGCATTCGGACTTCTGAGAAGTGGGGAGGTCATTTCAGTGATGCTTCAAAGTTGAAGAAGAAGAAGAAGATGGTATAAGATAAGAGAGAAAATACAAAAGAGAGAGAGAGAGAGAAATAGTAAATGGCATGGGTGGAAGACAGGTTGTATTCCTCGGGACCCTAACTGTTAATGGCATAGCTGTTGTGAGAGACTTTATAAAAAAAGAAATAGCTGTTGAGAGCCAATGACAAAGTGCCACATCAAATGGAGTGGCTAATGTGCTGACAGCACTGCACTTTCTTCTTTTTTGTAGATTTTGGGGAAGGTAAATAAGTGAAAGGACTGGGGAAATTAAATTGGTACATCCATGAGAAAACCCATCCTGTCACTTTTTCATTTTTTTATTATTAATAGTAGTCAAAAGGTTTAAAAAAGATTCTTTTATGTGGAATGTGTTCCACCCTCTTTTCTACACCTTGATATTTTAATCAAAAACAAAATTTATATACAATTTTTTCACAAAAAATTAATGAATTAATTTTGACATGTTAATTTTATTCATAGACTCTTTAAATTTTTATAATATATTATACGTGTTATTTATAGATTTTTTAATGTTATTTTTTATATTCCATAGACTCTTACGAGTCTACAAGTCGGGTCTTTGAGTCGAGTCTACGGACTCTCCAGGAGTCTACATAGACTCTCGAGTTTGACAACCTTGCTAGTTAGATTGTAAGAGCAAGTAAAACTTATTCCTTTCCCTCTCAGTGAGAGTGCCCCAAAGCTGAGATATCAAATGACATATTACAGTTTTAACATTATCTCTTGATCCACTAGAATCTTAATACCTGAAAATGAAGAAAAATTATTACCTAAAAGAACGTTGTTCAGCAGTAAGGAGCTCAGCATATCTTCCCCTTGATATGATTTCTTTGTTAAAGCCAATCTTCTCATACAGTTTCCCTAGGTTAAATTTTCCTACACAAAGAAATAAAGATATGTAATATTCTAAATTGACAGATTACAAAATTGAAAAACCAAATATTTAGCAGACTGATCATGATGTTATAATGTGTCAACTCTTGCGTCGTTATTTTAGAGTTCAAATGAATAATTAGCACTCAGCTACATATAATTTGGCTGCATTTAATTGCCATTCAAACGAGAGCACGAGCTGTTAATGTTTTTACATTAAAACAACATAAAAATGCTAAATTACTGTGTAGAAAATTAGAGAGGAAGTGGTAAAGATTCGTGTTATATAAATTTATTTAATAGCATGAGGCCAGTTTTGTGCATATAGAGATCTAGAACTATACATATGCTATCTGTCTTAGTATTGGCATTTTAACGTGTATAATAAAGGCAAACTTCATCCTATATTCTTATTTTTGAAAAAGGCACTGGACAGCAGGTTTTCCTCTCAGCGGAAAGTAAACAGATATCAGCAGCCTGTACATTTTTTAATACTTCCTCTTCATTTTATCGAGATCGTTGATTTTGAAAACCAGAGAACTAGAGCTGGAGAAATTTCAATAGAAGGAAAAATAGCTATAGGACCACACCAATGACTACAAGCAATAAAGTCAAAATTGCCATCTTGCATGATTCTATGAATTTTTGAGCCCCAGGCGTCCTGACACATTCTAGAACGCAATCTGGTGAGATTGTGTAGGATAATTGTGTTTGCACATAACATCGGTGAGATCGTACAATCCCACTGCGCCAAACCAAAAGCATGCTAACCAGCAACCCTATTGTTGAAACCCGAAAACCCCTGTTTCTCTCCATCCTAAATGATATTTTCGATCCTTCTAACCCTATTTTGAGCATTTTTCCCCAACCAAAAACACATATATATGATCCCAAGGGTTACGATTTTTACTCCCTCTCCTGATCCTAGGTAGGATCTCAATTTTGCCTGCCGGGACTGTAAAGTAACAGCTAGTGATAACTTACGCATCCGTCTGGAGTCTGGACACTAAAGTAATAGAAAAACAAATACTGAGACTGATTTTTTCTCAGGGCCTGAATAGGAGCAGCACCAATAAGATTGTAATATAGATACTGAAGAGAACAGATCTTTCAAACATTCCATCATGTGCATGAAGGATTTTAGTAAATCTATATTTTTTGTTTCAGATAAATTATCATGTCTGCATGCCCTTCTCATTTCACCTACTGAAAACAGTAAAACACCCGGATTAACCTGTGACCACTCCAATTGAACCAGTTAAGGTAAGACTTTCTGCAACAATAGCTTCAGCTCCCATTGCCATGTAGTATCCTCCACTTGCTGCCACGTCAGACATTGAAGCAATTACCGGTTTTGAAGCAGCTAAAAGCCGAATTTCTCTCCACATCCTGCAGACCATAATACCAGATAATGATAATGATTGAAGACACCAGACTATGATCAGCTAAACATCCAAAATCATCAAAATGCTTAGCAAGTATTACAATTCCATCCATGATAAAAATTACAGATGCATTTCAAATTTAACTCGATTATAAAGGAAAGAATACGATTCACTCCTCTCAAGGTTAAAAAGGTATTATCTCAAAAACTGCTTCAATATAGGATAAAACAATATTATACAGGTACTTACAAAGTACTATATGGTACAGATCAGATCTAGATGCATCCGACCAATAATTTCAAGCCAATACAAATAAAATCAAATATTTCTTATATTAAAATTGCATTTTAAAAATATAGTTAACATGGGGGAATTTTACCAGAACTTACAAATCAGAGGCAAGAGCGTCACCACCAGGACTGTCAATTCTGATAATAGCAGCCTTAAATTTTTTTGACTCTGAGGAGAAAAAGAACATCCGTTACAACCAGGAGACTATTGCACATATAATATAAATAAGGAAAATGTTAACAAGCGTCCTAAGGACATTGCTTAAGGAATCAAAAGAGGTAAGTTTGTATGGAAAAATGATGTATTTATTACATCGAAAAATGTTTAACTTGTATTCTCAAGACAAACTTTCTTTTTATAAATTCCTTAACCAATGCCCATAAGGCACTCGTTAGCAAGACCCTATAAATAAAAATAATAATTAATAACATTGTCAAAGGTTGCAGGTTTGACAAACAATATCATAGATGAACATTGAAAATGATGACTATGCCTGTGCTATGTTACTAAAAGCGAATAGATAAGTTTGTGTTGCTGCTGCATACATAAGTTACTTAACTGAATAGAACCAATCCCTGTTATTTACATCCTGGAATACATGAATGAAGAGTTCTGCAAGTTGTATGTTTATTTCTTTTCTATTGATGACAGGTCTCTCTTTACCTATGTTTGAGATTCAGAGATCTCATAAATGACATATCCTCAGTTCTTGCATCTGGTTTTCCAAAATCTACTTGCTCTTGCCTTTGTCAATATATCTCTCAGTCTTGGCAAGTAAACAATACTTTTAATACCATTTTTGGAAGCAAAAACTTCAAAAGAAGTGTAATCCCTTGGCTTCCCATGAATTTTAGTGACATTAGTGAATAATTTTACTTGACTAAAAAAAAAATATCAATGATGCATTAATGACAGCAGCTTAACAGGGAAAATGATTAGATCAAGTGTACCCCTGACAATGCGAATCTTCTCAATGAACTCCTCTGCAACAATGCCTGAGCTAGAGACACTTAATTGACTCTTAACTCGACTAATGCTCCCTGAGGCTCGGATAATGGCTATCAGTTCTTTGCCACCTGATATTCCAACTGTCCATTTACTAACACCAGCGTATTTCCTATATTTATTAAAAGCAAGAAATTATTTGATGTGTTTAATATGGATAACTTGGTATATTTTATTCACTAAAAGGGGTATATGTTAGCAATAGAAGTCAGGTATGAAAAAGGAAACAATAGTAAGTCATGTGAAAAATCATAATTTTACATACATAAGCCACAAAGATCCAGGACCATAATAGTGGGGGGGAGAGATCTATTTAATAAAGATTCAAATAAAACTTTGTAATATATATTCATTGAAGATGCCTCAAATTTCTGTACACTAATTGTAAATTTGTGTTTCTAAAGTTTAAGATTAAAATTAATCAATATACACATACTTTGTATTTATCCCAAAATCAAAAGTTTCAATTTTTAAATTAGAGACGTGCCAGTAATAAAAAGGGAAACTGTCTTGTATTTAAAATACTATGTTACAATAATATCTGAATCAAATCTTGCAAGACAATTCCAAAAATGAAGCAGCCAGTGAACTAAGCATAGCTCTTGTTGCATAGTAGAGTGTTATAGAACTGCAATAACACAATGCAAAAGACAATGCAAGCAATAGCACTAGCACCGTGATAACATATATTTACTTGAACCTAGAAAATCAGCTAATTAGATACCAACAAATCATCGACAGCAATAATGTCTATAACATCCCTGTTGAAGCATAGAGGTGGTGAAAATCTAAGTTTTCAGAATAATCGTCAATCAGGGTGAAATGAAGGAGAAAAACCACTGATGTAAACAATTCATTAAATACGGGAAATTCGAGTTGATTTTATTTTATCATGGAAAAGATTACAGTCATTGAACAATAGTCTAAATTATTAGGATTAAAATGAAATGAAGATTGGGATTGGAACTTTTAAGGGAGAGATGGTAAATTTTGAGACTACATATTTGAGAATTTCCCTAATTAGACTTTCTAAAGCCGACTTTTATCTAAATGGCATATAACTTGGTACATTCTTAAAATCCTATAGAGGAAACTGGTACCTGTAATCTACCATAGGCAGATTTTTATCTGTTTTCACTCCAAGTCTCTCCTTCAACATGGCAATGACCTGCAAAACAGCTAATGTTTCTTATCCACTTAACCCTCTTTAATTGTGATGCATTGACATCTTCAAAACAATTCATTAAACATTATTAAATAGCAATACATAAGAATACTGCCAACTGTCACTAGAGTCCAAAATTAGTTAAATGAAGAAGCAATTAAAAACAATACACTCTTACTGAGCAGGACAAGAACTCTTCATTTGGATTATTCCATCAAATATATCAACCACTAGTCATTAGAGGAGATTCTATCTTAATCTCAATAAGATGATATTAATAAATGCTGACAAATGATACATACATTTAGTCTTTCATATAACACTAGCAAATAATTATGTACCTCATCATCATAGATTATATTTGATATAAGGCCCTCTTCTTTCAGCTTATCAACTTGATAAACACCTTCGTTTATGAAGTTCTCAATATCTTCTCTTCTCTTTCCTATGTTTAATTTGCAGAAAACAGGAAGTTCATTTAGTGATTCAAGATTCAACTAAAATTTCAAATGCAAATGTACCTTTCGCAGAAGAGACTTTATCCAGCCAGTTTGTATAGATGTTATCAAGCAATGCAGTCAGCATCTCACTATTTTCTTCAGATATTGTTCTTCGAGCTAGTTGATCTCCTGTACTTTTGTACTTGCCAATCCTTTCCACTTGTGGTTCAATTCCTATGTTATCTAAAATACCTGCAAAGAATTAATACATGATGTCAAAAACACAAAGTTTTAGGATTATTTATAGTCATCCCATGAGGCTTAAAAATTTAAAAGGTTTAATCAATAGATCTGGACATGCAACTACAAAGTAATATGTGAGAATAAATTGAGACTTTTTCCGAACAATTAAAGAATGATTTAAGACATAAGCATTGGAATGATATCTGAGAAATTAGCATCTACCTCTACAAATTTTTTAGAAAGGCATATCGGTAACAGGCTTTAATTTAGGCATTATCAGTAAGACATATTGTGCTGAAGTTCTGTACAAACTTTATATAAAATGAAATGTCCAAGGTAAGTCTCTTTCAAGGATCTATGTGCACAGTATATACAAAGTTGATTTATTTTATAGGAACAGCTAATAGGAAACCACCTTAGACATTCTGGGAGGCTTCTTACCTACCATTCTATACACCTTTTATCCCTAAAAAATGGTAAGTATCCAATTAGTCCTCCAAAAACATGTGCAACGTGTTCTCCAGTTATCGACAACATAATCAATGCCATCAGTTTTGTCCTTTTAAGGACAAATTTGACATCGCTTTAGTGACAAATTTGATGGAAAATTTTTACAAGAGGGTGAAACCGATGACATTTATTATCAGTGAATGACTAATATGATGTTGCTGATGATGTAGGACCAATGTGACATTGCATATATCTATCAGGGGTGAACACAATCTGGCTCGATCAGTTGATCCAGCCCGACCCGAGCCATCCAGGCCGAGTCCAACTTTGTCTCAAGAAGCAAAATAGGGTCAACCCAATGTCTCATTTGATGACCTAACATTGCATTAGGATAGCTTTGGGTCAACCTTCAGGTTATCCAAGCCAACCCAAATATACATAAAATAATATTTATTAATTGAAATTTTCTATTAACTAAATACCCAAATTAACTAACCAATTTATTAGCATTGTTTATAGTCATCCCATGAGGCTTAAAAATTTAAAAGGTTTAATCAATAAATATGGACATGCTTCTACAAAGTAATATGTGAGAATAAATTGAGACTTTTTCAAACAATTAAAGAATGATTTGAGACATAAGCATTAGAATGATATCTGAGAAATTAGCATATACCTCAACAAATGTATTAGAAAGGTGTATCAGTAACAGACTTTAATTTAGGCAATAGCAGTAAGACATATTGTGCCGAAGTTCTGTACAAACTTTGTATAAAATGAAATGTCCCAGGTAAGTCTCTTACAAGGATCTATGTGCATAGTATATACAAAGTTGTTTTATTTTATAGGAACTGCTAATAGGAAACCACCTTAGACATTCTGGGAGGCTTCTTACCTACCATCCTATACCCCTTTTATCCCTCAAATTAATAGTAAGTATCCAATTAATCATCCAAAAACATGTGCAACGCGTTCTCCAGTTATCATAATCAATGCCATCAGTTTTGTCCTTTTAAAGACAAATTTGACATCGCTTTAATGACAAATTTGATGGAAAATTTTTACAAGAGGGTGAAATGGATGACATTTATTATCAATGAATGACTAATATGATGTTGCTGATGATGTAGGACCAATGTGACGTTGCATATATCTTTCAGGGGTGAACACAATCTAGCTCGATCCGTTGATCCAGCCCAACCCGAGCCATTCGGGTCGGGTCCAACTTTGTCTCAAGAAGCAAAATAGGGTCAGCCCAATGTCTCATTTCATGACCTAACATTTCAGCTTATCCAAGCCGACCCAAATATACATAAAATAAAATTTATTATTTGAAATTTTCCATTAACTAAATACCCAAATCCACTTTACTCTTTTATTAGGGATTTTGAGTTCAACCTCCCTTCATTTGTTGTTTCAAGGTCGATCTCGATTTTGTATATATAGTTTTTAATTTTTAAACTATTCCATATTTTGACTTATTTGAAACTAGATTTTACATGTAAAGTGGTTTATTGTTGTTCTTCTCTCAATAAGTCTTAAAATTAGTAAGGAGTAAAAAGGAATTATGTATATTGAGGGAAATTTTAATGTATATGATATATATGCAGATTGCATGAACTATTTTCTTTAGACCATTACCATATGATCATTCCATGATTTTGTTTAGTTTATACTTTGGGTCAACTCGGTCCTGTCCTATTTAGACCCAATCTTTATTAGAGCCATACATCCTTGGTTTCTTCAGGTATGGGGTCAAGTTCAGATTTAAAGAACTGACCTAGTCTAAATTCAAGTCGGGTAATCCCAAGTGTGCTAGTGCAGTGGTGACTGCCTAGCCTTAAGGGACTGTGTTCAAATCCCTTCGGGGACAGTTTGTATGGCCTAAGTGCCTCCCCCTCCCCCTATTAATAAAAAATCCCCTCCCCCACCCCCTTTAAAAAAATAAAATAAAATAAATAAATAAATTCAGGTCGGGTAACAAACAAGTGTAACCTATCCCACAAAAACCTCTAAATTATTTTTGGAAGGCCAAATTGGAGGCTTATAGACACCAAAACAAAAGAAGATGCTGTCAGAAAACAAAAAATTCAAGGACAACTACTGTCAGTTAAATTTTAAAAATTGCAAGGTAAAGAAAGATCAGCTTACCTCTGAGGAATGAGGCTTGAACACTCAATCCAAACAAAGAAAAGTAAGCACTTGGGGGGGCATATATATCCTCACATGCACATGCGAGGTAATATTCTTTTTCTTGACATGAAGGGACAAAAGCCACAACAAATTTTCCTACAAGCATAATTAACTATCAAAGCATGTCATTCATAAGTAGAACAAGCCATTAGTATAAGACAACATATCAGTAGAGAAGAGGGGCATTATATCATTAATCATCATATTTACTCTAAAATATTAAGCCTCCTTAAATCACAATCTCAGAAAATAACATGCACCAGCACTCTTATAACAAGAGAAGATACACTGACATGGTCAAAATAGGCCAACCACTTAAGGCCATTTCAACATAGATAAGAAGAACCCATATTAAACTAACAATTCTCTTGAATGTTCTCTAGAGGATATAAGAGAAGTATTTCGCAAAGCATTAAAGCTTTATGGTTTAGGCATTGGCAGCCAAGTAGGGGAAGTGTCCAAGAAACACTTGTCACTCAGCATTTTCATGAGGTGTACCACATTACCATAGCCATTGAAGCCATCAGTAATTACTGACTACATTTAAATGTAACATGGTTATGTAAGTTTACTGAATTTCTTGGTAATTGCTACACAGACTCATTTGACAGTAACATAAATTTCTATGAACATCATAAAATATGAAAAATAGTTTTCTGACATTACATGTTTCTACTTTTCTCCTTCTCCCACACATAAGCTGCAACATAAGTCCAGAGTTTTTACCTGATTTTTTGAAATTCAATATGTGCCTTCGAATTTCTTCCACTTTACCCCACCCACATTGTAAACCATCAATATGGAGATAGATCCCAGAAATACGAGGATCGTACGCTGCTTTCAAAAAATTCTCACAAATTTGGGGTAGAGAAAGTCCTGGAGAGAAACTGCTCTTCACTTGATCAGATATCTGAACACAACATTCTGAACTCAGCCACATCAAAATATATAAATATATGCCATTCTGAAAAGTGAAAACCAAACAAGCAAAGTGTGTATTTGGCTAAGCAATTGATAAACATAGCTTTGATCTTATAAAATTAATTTTGTTAAAATTGAAATTGAGTTTCATGTATACGTGATTTATTTTTAAATGTTTTTTACTTTGAAAACAAGTTTGAATTAAAACCTCATGTAAATTTTTCAACCCAACCTAAAAGCTACTTATATCACTTCTAGTCAAACTGAGTCTTGAGTCAAAATCAATCAGTCTTGGCCTACAGTATATCTTCTATTCTATCCATCCATTTCCTATATAATAAAACAAAGTCCTGGCTGTACACATATCAAGCTCTTACAAAAAGATTTCCGCTCAAAATCATTTTTTCCCTAACCCTTCTTCTATAACTCTATGCTAAACCATTTTTTTTTGGCTCAAAACTAAACATTACGTGTTTGCTGTGCTGGTACTTCTATCTTTCAATCCAAAACACTCCTTGCCAAACACGTCTTTAAGCTAGTTTTACTAAAATCGCGACTGATGCCGGGCAAAATCAATTTTCATAGTTTATCAAACACACACTAATTCGTTATTTTTTTTAATTTTTGGTTAATCAGTGTTGTAAGATAGAAAACGAGAGAAGGAAGAAGAAACCTTGAGAGAATTCATTATTCAATCTCTGAAATGAATGAGTGTACAAGTGTGACTTATATAGGAGTCCCACTATGTGTAACTAACTCAGATGAACTAACAAACTAACAGACTTCTAATTAACCAACTAACCATCTTCTAACTAACAGAATACACCTTCTAACTAACAGAATACAACTGTATCAATAAGCAGCTTAAACACGACGATGAGAAAAGCGATAACGGCATAGGATGAGAAGGAAACCTGGCCACGAAGCTTCATTGTGAGGACGCTGCCTTTGCGGACACGCTCCCAAGGGAACGCGATCAGCATCTTCAGCTTAACGAGGAAGTTTCTCCACCCCGTAATCGGTTCGAATTCAAACTCGCCACTTGGATAATCCTCGTCGGCGATTCTAACATTTTGACTATTAACAGCACCTTCTTTTTCTTCTTCCTCGGTTTTGGGGTCGGAGGAAGACTCGAAAGCGCGAAGGGAAATGTTTCCCCTTGTACGAGTGTGGGGATGAGAGAGAAAAGCAGAAAGGGATAATCGACGCTGAAATTGAAGGGAAGAAGCAGAGGATGATGATAAAGTGTTGCGGCGGTAAATTGAGGTGAGGTGAGGAGGATTGGGTAGAAGGAGCGTCGACATTTCTGTGTGTGTGTGTGAGCGCGCGCCCCAATGCTAGTGAGAACCAGATACGAATGAAATGGGATGAAGCGAAAAATAGCGAGGCGTGTGAATGTGAAGGAACTAAAAGGGGAGAGAAGAAGAAGAAAGGTGTGAAATGAAGTGATGACCGACGAGCGAACAAGGTCTCCTTTTTTCCACGTCTAGGTTTTATTTCAGCCGGCCATTCCTTTTCAATCTCACCCGGAAAGCTTCCTTTCAAATTCACCAACATTTTTTTCGCGTCAAAAAAAAACCTTTCTTTTTCTTTTTCAGAGAAATAATATTAAGGGGTTTGCTAAAGGCGCCAGCAATGGGTGCACCCAAAATTTTGGCTAATTGACTAAAATATTTCAGATAAATTTTATACTACTCACAAATAACATATCTATGCGTAAAGGAATTTCAAAAATTCTAACACGCACAAAGAACTATTTGCGAGTAGTGTAAAAAAAAATTTCACTCACAAATAAACTATTTGCGTGTAAATTTTTTTTTTTAACACTTGCAAATAGCTTATTTGCGAGTGTAAAAAAAATTACTTGGAAATTCCAATTTGCGAGCGCTGACAGGACATGGAAATATGGGAGTGAAAAAAAAATTACGCTGACAGAAGGACATGGCAATATTTCCTCAAAAAAAAAAAGGACATGGAAATATGTTGCTTCAGTCTGTTGCTTCAGTGACAGAAGGACATGGAATTATGCGCTGATAGAAGGACATGGCAAATTCCAATTTTTTTCACTCGCAAATTTGCGAGACAGAAGCACGTGGAACATGTTATTTGCGAGTGGTTTCCGAAATTTTTTGTCACTCGCAAATAAGCTATTTGCAAGTGAAAAAAAAAATTACACTAACAAATAGTATATTTGCAAGTGTACAAATTTTTACCGGGGGCATTTTAGTCAGTTCGCCCAAATATTGGGTGCACCCAGCAATTTGCTGGGTGCCTTTAGCAAATCCCTAATATTAATAGACTCTAACACTCGCTTTCCAACTCTCTCTTATTAGCCCAAATTTATATGGGTTTCACCTAATTTATGTGAGACCCACATAAATTAGTATGATTCATTTGAATTTCAATCAATATGAGAGTGAGTGTCTGGAGAAGAGTATTAAAGAATGTGTTGATAACACTCCATTTTTTTTATTTTACCATCATTTTCTTTTTAACTAGATTATTATAATTATATTTGTGGGCGGGTTATATGGGGCACTACTTGTCTGGTGGTGCAGCCTTACACCACTAATCCCAAACCTTCATTTAATATATCAAAATCGAATGGTTTAGATTTAAAAATATTTATAATTTACATAATTTGCAATATGATCCCTGCATCATTTCTAGGGCCCTCCAGAAGCACTGCCCCTAGCTAGCTCCCACCTTTCCCATTTCACTATTGCCCCAACCTTTTATTTTCAACAAAGGCAATGAACTAATGTCACAAGAAGGAGGTTGAATTGTGACCCTTTTAAAATTATCCCGTTATAGTCAAACAAATTTCTCTCAAGTGAAAACTTGGAGATTAGAAGGTTAGACAAATACAGTTCAATCAAATCTTCTCAATAGTATCCTCAGTTGAGTAGGTTAAAACAGTACAAGAGTAAGACCAGTTTTAATGATTTACTTGAGGCGATTGAAAACTAGTTTGAATGCTTTTTCAATAGTGCTAGCTTGAAGATGGCAGTTAATGATAAAAGAATTACCTATGAATCATTAAGAAGTGGCAAAACAATGTTCTTCTTAAGTTTGAGAAAGTTCAGAGAAAACATACCTTATCAGAATTATGCAGAGATGATTTTCACAAGCTTTAAAGATGAGTGCAGTAAGTATATGAGTTAAAAGCAGAAATAAGACACAGAAGATTTATAGTGGTTCACCTAATGTAGCTTACATCCACTCCTCACTTCCAGTGAGAGTAGCAACTATTTTTTCCAAATAGTTACAACACTTTTAGACCAACATAGGCCAAAAGCACATGGTAGTTTTCGTGCACAGCTCCACAAAACTGTTACACTTCATAAACTTCTGACCAACACTCACCCACCTAAGTTTAAGAAGTTCTTACCCAGTTACTTCTGACCAACACTCACCCACCTGGGTAGTTTGGTAGAATGAAACAAGGTACAATGATACAAGGTATTTGGCTTATGAGATTTCTATTGCTTGAATACAGAAAAAAAATAACATAGTATATTATAGAATGATCAAGCTAAACACACACAGAAATAAATCCGAGAGAATGATGTGCAGCTGCTTTGAGTGTGGTTGAGAAAATGATGATTGGAGACTTGATTTTTAATACAACAGTTCAATGCACTATCACAAAGTTTTCCAAGTGATGCTTTACTAGTTATAGACCAGGGAAAACCATTTTGGACCGTTGGAGAGGTCCATTGTATTGGCTAAAGCAGATTTGATGTGTGCAGGAAAGTACAGCCACTTTTGTCCTTTTCTACAGTAGCTGCCATGTCACTTGGCAGACAGAACCTTCTCATCCTGGTACTGATCAAAGTCTTCTCTGATGCTTCCTAAGAATCATCTCAACATGAGATCCAAGTGTAGAATCTTCATTAAAGTATTGTCTTAAGTTTGGCAGCATGTAATCTTATTGACTTGTAGTCCTTTCCTCTTGATGCTTGTTTCTTTTTAATGGATCTTTCATGATGCTTAGATGGTTGCTTTAAGTTTCATCCATGCAAGCTTCTCAACTTCTATAGTTGGTCACTTGGTTGTTCTTGAAACTTATCCTCTTTAGATACTTGGAACCTACTCTTTTCTGTTCATGCTCAAGTAAAGTGATTAATAGACATATGATTAGATAACTTAAGCATCATTCATGGAGTTTGTTTTCATCAAAACATTAATTTAGAGATGTTTCCTTAACAAGCAGAAGGCTTATTCCCAGAGAGATCAAGCACCTCCAAAGACTCGCAAGCCATTCCAATCTCCCTAAATAGTTCTCCATAAAATCTATTATACGTCGAAAACTGTTTCGTCAAACTCCCCAACCCACCAAGAAGAGAATCCTTGAGACGACCCTGTTCCATTAACTCAAATAATTAAGTAATAAAACCCAAATCGAGTAATTAAACGGTACAGATATGCTAAAAATACGAATATATTAAATTCGAATATAGATTACATGCATAAGTGATATAGTACATCTATAGAACCAGTTCGTAGGGCCAAAAACCTATACAAGTGTGTGTGGTGACATATACAATGGTCATACAATGACTTAAGGCAACCTATGTACAGTCTCTAACTCACTGGTTATAATACACACACACACATCAATCTAGTCGGGTCACACCAAGTGAGTACCCTCTATGTCCACGATGCTCCCTAAAGAGTCAATGTCAGATGTCCTTGTCATGCCAGTCTTTACCAAATCTAATAACAAAGAGATTATATGCAATACAAGAAAAACAATGGGAGATAAGAATACACACTAATCACCATAAAATGGAAAGACAAGAATAGAACAAATGCATGAATAAAAGACAAGCTCACATGATTATTCTTATATTTCTACATTTCTTCCCATTATTATCTGTGGTCCTATTGATTTGATCCACACAGTCTGAATTATACCATTTAACCTAGTCATATTCATACAGGTCTATCCATTCAATCATGCAAGTTCACACAGGCATACCCTTTATGCACCACTTTACAGACATTCTTTAACATATAAACATACTTCATAGATATCTTCACACATGTACATACACATAGATAAACATTATTACCACAGGTATCATCACACAGACATTGTCATACAGGCACGTACCATGTAGACGAATCCACACAGGCACGCATCCACTACAACAGATTATTAAAAAAATAGCACTACCTTAAACAGCGCTTTTTTCTAAAAGCGCTAGCTAAAATTACGTGTGGGCCTTTACTAGCACTTTCTAAATAAGTGCTACTGATAACAAACAAATAGACAGCACTTTTTCAGTGAAACGTTAATAAAAATACGCGTAAGGCCTTCACTAGCGCTTCCTTGGCGAAGTGCTAGCTATGTTCTGACCTTCACTAGCGCTTCCCCATGGAAGCACTAGCTATTTTCCTTAATAAACCCAAAAACCTAATCGTAAATGCAGCTCCCTGTTCGTGACCTTCTTCTTACTTTATCGCTGCGCACACACAAACATCTCCCTCACTCCTTTCCTTTTCTATCCTTAACCAATGAACCAGATCGAGAGAGAGAGACAGAGAAGAGAAAAGAGGGTACGGTTCAAGAGAGACGAGGGAGAGACAGAGACTGGATCCATGAAGAAGAATGGGAAGGGACAAAGGCGATGGTGGTGATTTTAGATTTGGAAAGGGGTACAAAGAAAAAGGGTACAAGGAATGGTGGCTCCGTTGACACTATCAGTCCCCATGACCACCAACTGTCACGCTCGCGACTCCCTCGTCGTTGTCACCGTCGCGGTTTGGCCCACGAATGAAACCGAAAACCTACATGTTGTTAATGCCCAAGACCGACGCATGAGAAGAGCAACCGCGACGCCACTGCCTTGTTCGATGAAGTTATCGTTGTCACAGGCCGTGGACAGCCAACCCCCGTCGTTGTTTCCGTCTCATCTCCCTCCTTTGGTGAGTTACCATTTTCTTCTCCCATCTTATATGTTATTCCCAAAGCCCTTGGTTTAACTCTAGGATCTTTGAGCTTAAATACCAATTCTCACAAAACCCTAACCCAAAATGTCATTCTAATCTCTATTTCATCTCTGTTTTTTGATGAATTTGGAAATTTCACTTATGATTGTTTGGGCTATTGATTTATTGGCATGAAAGGTTCTTCTTCTTCTCACTCTATCTGCGACTTGTCTCTAGTTTCATGGGTCACCGCTTTTGGTTCTGTCGTGGCTCTAAACAAAGACAGTCGAGGGTCTTGGTTGAAGGCTTAGGGTTTGAGTTTAAGTAGGGGTGCGCATGGTGGTTGTTGGGTTCGTGTGGTGGCTGAATGATGGTTGCTGGGTTCGTGACTACGATTTCTGCCTGTGTTTAATGTTTAGTTTATGTTGTAAGGCTTGCTGTGATTATATTCCTTTGTTTCTTCCTTTTGTGCTTGTTGAATAAGTTGGGTGAGTGTGAATGAAAGATTTATGTTATTGTTTGTTACTGAAGGACTTGCTTTTATTTCATATTAAATGATAAGTTGGATTTACACTGAATCTGGAATGATTTAATGATCATGCAGCATGATAAGAAGCTGGATTTTTTACCCAAATAATGCATCTATATAAATTATTTACCAAAATTAAGAACTTTTCAAGTTCAAGGTATTTATCAATATAAATCAGTTTCTTTGGAAAGCAGCAGAGCCATGTATAACTTTGAACCTAACAAGTCCAGTAGAATCTGTGGCTTTTGACTTAGCAAATGTGTTGGTTCTTATTGGGGCATCATCTGGGGTAATAAAGCTTTAGGATTTGGAAGAAGCAAAGAGTAAGTTAATTAGTATATGCTAAGGTAACTTTTTTCACTCACAAAAAACATATAGCTGGTATGTGGTAACTCGAATATTCTTAATCTTAATTTGCATGACTTCTAGATGCAGAATGTATTATCCAGCGAACACAGTCTTGGCAATAGGATGCTGGAAGTCAAATTGGCCACACCAAAGGTCTTAATCAAAGTTTTTTGTTGCTTTTATTTTGTTACACCCTTAAAATAAAAGTTCTTTTTGTTGCTTTCTTGGGGCTCAATTTGATGGTAGTTTACTGTAAAATACTACATATCAAACCTGTCAACTCGGTTGTCTGTGTTGTATAGCTGATGATCATGCTTCTCTTGCTTTGTTGTTCTGCTTTGATGAATTTAATTAGAGCATATACTCCCAATTGCAAGTTTTACAGTTCAGGAAGTATGAATATACATGGGAAGGCTACTTTAAAGGAATTGAGATGTGTATACTCTGATACCATGCTTGTACATGTGCACCTGTGTGAGACTGTAATTTGGAGATGTAGTTACCTATTTTTAAAAATACTATAACACTGACTTGGAGCATGCTGATTATGAATAATTCATAGTTATAGTTACTGTTTTAAGGTTCTATTTCTCACTGATTTGAAGCATGCCTTATTGTGATTAATTTATGGCTATAGTCACTGTTTCTCTCAGTTGTATTTGAAATCACATAATTAGGCTTTTATTTAATCTCAATTGCCTTATTTTGGGAAACTACAGGGTAAAACTCTGGCATTTGTGTTGCCTATATTAGTCTTTAACAAATGGTCCAGCAAAAGCATCAAGAAAGACTGGCTATGGGAGGACTATGAGCATTCTTGTGCTTTTACCTACAAGGGAATTGGCCTGTCAGGTACGATAGTGTTTGCACTTGTGGTTGGTTGTAGGGTGGATATTACTTTTTCTTTATGTGTTTTTTTTTACTGTGGAGTGTTGTGCATTAGGTGCATGCTGATTTTGAAGTTTATGGTGGGCCACTGTGATTGTCTTCTTGTTGTTTATATGGAGGAGCTCCATATCAAGCTCAAGAAATTAAGCTTAGGATAGGTGTGGATATTGTTATCGGCACACCGGGTCGCATAAAGGTAATTACGTACTAATTGATTATATGCAGCTGCTTTGTTCTTTCTTAATATGAATATGAATTCTTGCAAAGGTAGATTAAAGAAAGATTCACTTTGTCTTTGTGTGTCTAAGACAATATTTGGCAATTTTTTTTTAAAAATTTTCATGTTTCATGCGCTGGTGCAGGATCATATAGAGAGGGAAAATATTGACCTGAGCCAACTAAAATTCCGTGTACTTGATGAAGCAGAAGAGATGTTGAGGATTGGTTTTGTTGAAGATGTTGAACTGATTCTTAGTGTGTGGTTTATTTATTTATTTGTTCTCAATGGATGGGGTACTGCTTAGTGCTAAGTGTCAAATTTTGCAGTAAATAATGTTATGTTGAACTTTTTGTGAAACTATTTACCACTTATCTTCTCAATTATTGATTTTGTTTTAGTTAATTTGAGAAGTTCTTTTTTGCATTTATGTGGTAGCTCAAATCAAATATCAATGAAAATCAAAACCTTCATACAAATAGTGATCTGTTTTGCATCATTTATGCTATGAAGGACTATAAATAAGAATGAGTTCCTGGTAATTTTTTTGGTTTGAGGAACTAATTATGTTCTTTCTTTGTTAAATATCTTCTTTGTTTGTTTGATATATTTTAATGTATTTATTAAATTAAGTTTAGTATAGCAATTTTTTGAAATTAAGAAATTTGACTTTTAGTGACAGATGAGAGCTGTAGATAGAAGTCCAATAATGTATGGCCTCAGTGTCCGTTGGTAAATGTCAACTTGACATTTACCTATGGAATTTGATATTTAGTGACAACTTTTGTCTGTCACTAAAAGTCAAATTCCTTAAAAAAAAGGGAATAGCTAGCGCTTCCTTGAAAAAGCACTAGCTATCATTGATAATAGCTAGCACTTCCTTGAAAAAGCGCTAGCTATTATCAATAATAGATAGCGCTTTTTCAAGGAAGTGCTAGCGATTCCAGTTTTCGCTAGCGCTTTTAAAACGCTGTCTTTTCAAACTAAGATCACTAGCGGGCGATTAGGCAGTGCTTTTAAGTGCTAGCGCATGCAAAAAATAAGCGCTGACTATTTCGTTTTCTGTTGCAGTGATCACATGTTATTAGCAATCCTTAGGTATCATACAAGTCAATCCTACAGTCGCTTAGGCAACCGGCTACTCAACATATTATCAGATAGGCACCTAAGTCATTATATCCGCATATATAACCAGACAGTCAATCAGAACATCATCAATCAGTATATGTCATCTACCCTAGGGTTATCATGCATCCGTAAATACTAATATATCAATCATATGGTTGATAGACTTACAAAAATTGTCCTCGTCTATTGCAGGTCACAACACCTAGTAGGGCATAGGTCACCCTACGCATACCCATACTTGTAATTATACTCCAACATTTCCAGTGAATAGGGATTCTTTCTCCCACCTATCTCGGATCGTCCGAACGAGCAACTTTCACATGTTTGATACACACACACACACATATTATGTTATTAAATGTATGACATAGTAAAGTTCTGATAATAGTCAGTTCGTTCAATGATACATCAAGTGTGATTTGATTGTGAGATCCCATTGAATAGTATTATAACGTTATTCTAAAAGTATTTGTAGTCAAATATTATTATTAACTGAGACGACAATAATGCAAAGAGACTATTGTGTGAGTAGACTGATGACCACATATCACGGGTCATGGATATGCAATATCAAATTAACCCACAAGTATAAATATTAGGAGTAAAATTTATATTGGATTGACCCACTATGAGGATGCTTCATAATAGTTATGTAAGTGTCATAGATGCTCCTCATGGTGACCATGGTGAAGTAGTCCTTCGACTTGATGTCACTATGATTTCTACATGTAGGAGTTGTATGTTTTAATACTATTAAAAATCCTGTTGAGGGGTGTGAGTGATGTAGACATGATTTGTCTCTTCAATATAATATGAGTAATGTCTAGGGCCTCTCGATAGAGTGAGGCGTGAAATATGTGTAACATCACAATTTTTAAGAAAAATGATTTTAGCGATAAAATCCTGAATACACGAAAAATAAGTCATAGAGATTGATCACCTCGATGATTTACTGAGAGTACGGAAAATTATTTTAAGTTATTTTGAATAATTTATTTATTATAAATAAATATTATTCATGATGTCAATTCAAATTAATAGACAGCATAGACGTATGCTGCGTTAATGTGAATTCATCAATTTAAACTTATTATAAGTTTTCTGTTTGACGCGGTAACACTTATTTTTGTTGACTAAGAAAGTGAGTGAATTAAATCAAGATAAAATTAAATTTAAGAATTAATATTTAATATTAATTCATGGTTCGAAAATCGTCGAAAAACTCTAACAAAGTTTCGTCGCGTTTCGAATCGCCGGGATTAAAATTTAAAATGAATTCCGATTTCGATGAAAATCGAAATGTAATTTATTTTGATGATGTTTGAGTGTATTTAATTGTTTTTATATTTATATATATAACTTATTATCCCGCGGTGAATTAATTTCTAAGTAAATTAATTTTTGCGAATTAATCGGCGAAAGAACTAATCGGTAACAGGATTACTCGACGCCGTATTTTTTAGTACGCCCTAGAATCTAAGATTAGGGGTAGTCATGAGAGACGAGAGATTAGATGGGTTAGATTTGTTCATGGGATTATCATCTTGCTTTAGTGCTAGGTGTCCTTGTTGTGGTGGTTAAGTAGGTGGTACTTATCCTAATTAAATGTGAGCCTAGTAAATTCTTTTATTAAAATTTATTTTCCTCCCCTCCTTTTTAGATGACCAGCTCGTGAATCTCCCCTCCCCTTCTTTTATTCATTCATCCTTTTTTTTTAATTATTATTTGCCTAGATTTGTTTAAGTGTGTGTAAAAGAAAGCAATTTAGTTCCTACCCACTTTTGCTCCCTGACCGTGACACCCTCTCACCAAATCCCATTTTAATTTTTGTCTCTTCCTTCTCTTCTAAACACCAGCGTGACCCCCCTTTTCTCCCACTCACTTATTCCAATTTTCCTTAAATGCTTAGTATTGGTAAAAGAAAAACCAAAAGGCAAACCCATCCCCTTCCTCTCTCTTTTCTCTGCTGGCCGAGAGCCTCCCTTTCTCCTACCTCCCCATTTTATTTCTTTCCCAAAATGGCTCATGCGAGATCAAGAGAGAACAAGCTAAACTCATTTCTTTTCCCTCCCTCATTCCAGCCGAAGCATCCCCCCTTAGGGTGTGTTTGGTTTGGGGGTTTTGGAGGAGAGGGGAAGAGATATTTTAAATTATGTTTGTTTGGTTCAATTTTTTTAATGGGAGGGGAGGGGAGGGGAGATTAAATTATTTAAAATAAAATTACTGAAATATCCTTATATATAATATAATATAAAACACTATAAAGATATACCAGTAAATTAATCCCTTCCCTCCATTAAAATCCCTCTCCTCCTGAACCAAACAAGAAAAAGCTTCCCTCCTCTCCCCTCCCCTCCTCTCAACAAAAAATAAAATCAAATTAAATCTCTCCCCTCCCTTCCCCTCCCCTCCATTAAAATCCCTCCCCTCCCTTCCCCTTATTTGAACCAAACAGACCCTTATTCTCACTCATTTTGCTTCTTCCTTCTTCTAATTGCTAAGTATTATTTTGATTAAAATTCTTCCTTCCCCTTTTTCATAAACAGGCCGAAACCTCCACCTCCATTTCACCCTCTTATTCTTCATTTTTATCTTGCAAATGAAGTGTTGGTGAGGTGAATGAGAAGCCAACTTTCCTCCTCCTCTTTTGGTTCTCCCAAACCGTGGACCCTAGGTATTCTTGGGTAAGGGTTTCTTTTTATTTTCTTGTCTAATTTGCTTGCTTAATTATCTATATATGTTTTGATGATGATCAAGGAGCAAGAGGATCAATTGTTCCCCAAAATTTATAAACCCTAGGTTCTATGGAAAAAGGGGAAAAATGTGATTGCTTATGTGAATCACTTCAATTAACTTGTGATTATTACTTCTTAGGTACTATTGTTGATATTGTAGTTGTTGGTTTTGAATTAAAACTTGGATTGAGAAGTTTTTCATGAAACCTTGAATTTTTGAAAGAGGCTTGAGTTAGGGTGGTCTTGATTAGGCTTGGGTTTGTGAAATTATCATTGTTTATTTGAGCTATTTGAAGTTGTTTGATGCTTGTTTAAGAAATAGTTTTTGATTTGGCATGTTAAACTTGTTGTTTAAGGGTTTAGCCCTATTCTTTAATTTGGGGATGAGTGGGTTTATGATGAAGAACCATGTGTTTAATTGTTAAATAATATGTTTTGGGTGGCTTTATTGTTATTGGAAAAGCTATGCATGATTAAGTAGAAGAGTTAGTGTATGATTCATGAACAATTGACCCTTGAGGGACTAAAATGGCATGTGAACTTGATTAAGTGAATCTCTAATTTTTAGCATTTCTATGGCCATGATGAAAATGTTTTGGAAAGCAAAAGAATTTGGAAATGTTTTGGTAAGTGAATCATGAAACTTTATGAAATTGGATTTGATCATGACTTATCTTTAAAAGGAAAAATGATATGGAAAATGGCACTAGCTTGTTGTTTGGAAAATACTTTGGAAATTCTACTTTGAAATTGTTTTGGTGAAAGAGTATGAAACTTAGTAAATTTGGTTTTAAACATGACTTGCCATTTGAAAGGAAATTGTGCATTTTATTGTAAGCTTGAGTTGATAATTGATTTTTGTGGGAACCATTTGCTTAGAGGTATGATAATTAGGATTTTAGAAATGTAGAAAAAATAATTCTTCAAAAGCTAGCATTTAAATTGTGTGTTGTGTTTTAATTCTTAAGAGATGATTCTTTACACAAATACTTCAAGTATGTGACTTAGTATTTCAAACTAGTTTTTTAGTAAAAAGTGTTTGGTTGATTGAAAGAACTCTTGAAACTCTTGTTTTTGGAAAAGGTTTTAGAAACATATCTTTGAATGTGCTTGAATCATGTCTTGTGTTAACTTGATGTTTATTGCCTTGTAGTATAATTGAAAATGACTTGGAAGTGATTTTTGGTTTGTAAATCATGAAAGGAAGTTTTGCAAATTCTTTTTGAAAGCAAGGAAGGTTGTGGCCGAGAGGCCCTAGGAGGTATTGGAAGGGGAATTTTGTTTGTAAACTTGTCTAAATGCTTGCATGAGTATGTGTTTTAGGCCTTGAAATTTATGAAAGTGGCTAATTGCATGATTGTTTATTTTGAAGTTTCAAGAAAAGATTTTAGTTTCAAAACTTCACTCTTTTCAAATAAGTTAGCATTTTCTAAAGTAAGTGTTGTGTTATTTTTTTAAGAAGTGTTTTAGTTCAAAAACCTTATTTCTTTTCTAGTAGCTAATATTTAAATGCTTGAATGAATTTTTGGTTAGGAAAGGGATAGGTTGAGAGACTAAGGGTTATAGAATTAGGCCCTTAGAATTGTGCTAAGTTTGTTTGCTGTGTTAGGCCTTGAGTAATTCCGAGATCGTGCGATGTGGAATCCGGGAATACGCGCAACTTGGAGTTCGGTAAGGGCAACTTTTAGATACGATAGGAATTTAATTTCAAGTGTTTATGCGAAGAAGTCTGAGAACCTCAGGGTTCGAAGTGAGGGTCTTGTACCCCTTCGCTTTATTTTTTTTTGATATACTGGTTACTTAGTGGGCTTGTTTGCAAGTGGCTGGCAGCTGTCCCCAACCCCCCCACACTTGTTTGTTCCTCTCTGTGAACTCCATCGAGTTGCAGAGGGATGGATTCTATGATTGATTGTTGAGCTGTGCAATTATTTAATATGAGATTGAATGCATACTGCGAATTGCGTATTGCTTGTTGAATTGCGTTTCACCATGCAAATTGCTTATGTTGCGTACCGCTCTTTGAATATCGTATGCGGCAAACTGTTCATTGAGTGTGAGAGCTAGTCGTGTCGTTTTTTAACTTCGACTTGAATATCCTAGAGTAGTGGAAGAACTCAAGGCTTCGGCTGGATGTTCAAGGACGTTGTCCATTGTCGTGTAGTGGGTGACTTCGACCCGAATATCCTAGAGTAGTGGAAGAGCTCAAAGCTTCGACTGGATGTTCAGGGGCGTGGTCCATTGTCATGGTGTTGGGTAGCTTCGACTTGAATCTCCTAGAGTAGTGGAAGAGCTCAAGGCTAAGGCCGGAATTCAAGGGCGTTGTTCGTTGTTCCGGAAGTTGTCGAGTCGAGAGAAAATGAGTCGTGAGCTGAGTCTTGAGAGAGTCTTGAGTTGCGTCTTGAGAACTGTGTATACTGTTGGTTGCCTATTGTCATGATTGCTAATTCCTGTAATATGTCGTGTTATTACATGTTTTATTGCCGAGTGTGTTATCGAATATGTGTATCTGTCTCTTTATTTTTAAGAAGTTGACCCTTGTCAGTGGTTCTTTCAATTGATGAATGTAACCCAGATGGTGGAGCAAGCGAAGGATTCAGAGCTGCAGAGAGGAGCAGCTGAGGATAGTCGTCCAGCTTTTTACTTGTGCTATGTTTGTGGAACTTACTAGTAGGCTAGTAACGAGCATAGCGTGTCGACCAGCTATAGGATAATTGTAGTTCATTACAGTGTTGTAATAAGTTGCCTGTTATGTTCCAGACATGTATTGTCATATATGAATTGATGAAATAAATGAGTATGGTTATTGTGGGTTATTTAGTGTCTTAAATATTCACTGCCATGTTTCTAAAAGTCGCTACAATACTCTGATTGTTCCTTTCTTAAAGAAGTTGTTTAAAAAAAAATATAGAACCACATTTTTGGAAAACGTGAAATGCAGAGTATTCCACCCTTCAGAAATATGTTAAAGTTGTCAGAACATTAGTTTAGTAGCGCTCTAGAAACGAGGTGTTACAATATGCATGGCCACACAGAAATGAGTCAATATGTGATATTAGGACCGTTTGTGATTACACGTCTACTCGAGAATTGAGGAACAAATAATTGGACTTAACGAGAATAACACTTTTATGCCTCATGTTCAATTATGACATATGGATGAAGGGACATCTACTGTACGGTAAACAAGTTGTTTATGGTACATAGATATTATTTCAAAAAAATAAATACTGTAAACAACTTGTTTATGGTATAAATGTATACCATAAACAATTTGTTTTTTTAAAAAAAATACATGTCATAAACAACTTGTTCACTATATACATTTTAAATGTATAAAATGTATACCGTAAACAAGCCATTTACGGTATGTTTATATCCATGTGGAGGTATTTTAGTCCAAGAAACTAAATGTGGGAGTGCAACTTAAAATGTGTAGGGTACGTTTAACAATTTCCTTTAATTTTTCTGATGCAACACAATCAGTTTGGTCGAACTCTCTAAAAGGCCCAATAGAACAACTCTCATTAAAAATCTCCTAAGCCATCATTGGTCCACTCCCTTGAATCAACTCTGACAAAACTTTTTGATTCACTACCTACCTCACCTGACAAACAAACTTTCGGGGAATTAGAGAAACTAGACTACTATCCGTGCGATGCACGGGACACCCGCATACTCAATTTCTCTGCTTAATAGTCATTAGAAATTGTAGTGTTTTACAGAAATCTGACAATTGAACCAATACTACCAAATCCAAAAACCATATCTGGTCACAGTAGGATAATCATTTCATATACTTATATTACAAACACATTTACAACTTCACAATTTCAAAAATAGTTAACTTATCAGATAATATAACAACTTATTATAGCTAACTTAACAACTTAGTATAGCAGATCGTAATGTAAGTCATTGCCAAAAATGGAGCTTGGTTTGCTTTGACTAAAAAACATGTAGGTAACTATTGACAAATTTTGTTTTCCAACTTTCTACAATACTTAAAATAAAAATGTCAACTGAGAGTCATCTATGAAAGTCCATTTGCATAAAAAAAAGTGAAAAACAAACAAAATATAACTTGAATTTTCAGCCAAAGAAATACATTTGTAACCCTACTTCCAAACCACTGAAGCCACACCAAACCTTACCAAGCCTCAAATCCATTGAAGCTGCTTTCAAACCCCCATTGGGTCGCACCACTCTTCACTTCAACTCCTCAATGTGCCCTGAAAGATTAAATAGCAGCATCATGAAAAAAAAACGAAGCAGGAGCCTAGGAGGAACCACATCTAAGGAAGTAAGAGGAACAAACTCACAATCCAGGCAAATCTTTTCCTCATATTTCCTAAACTATAGGAATACCAAGCATTTAGCGTCAAGTAAACATGTAGCGTACTTAATCCAATAGGAATGCCAAAGTCTTCAATATCTAAAAATGAAATAAAACAACAAAACAGACCACAAAAACTACTATAATCCCTTTCAATTTTAATCTCTTTATTCAACATCTTCACCGATGTAGAAATAATAGAATGACAAAGTATAGAGGATAAAGCAAAGTATTGCTAACATAAAAACTATGAAATACATCAAAATTAAGTTCATCTGTAATTCCGTTGAATCACACATAAAAAATCAAGTTTATTAATTGTATTAAACCTGTCACAGAATTAAATAAAATTCAGATAACAAAGCAAATCTTCTCCTTAGTGTTGCTCAGATAATGCACAACCATTTTATATGCAACTATTTTAACAACTCAACTACAATAATCCAATGTGGTCAAACGAAAGCATGTATTTAGGCAATATGAAATGAATAAAAGGAAAAGAACATGGACCACTAAATACCTACCATATTATATTTGGATAATTCATCTCGTGCACATAGAAAAAGTATAACAAATAAATTCTGTAGTATCCCAATCAATTTGATATTCCTTAGATATTTGCATATTTATCGCTTAGAAAGATAAATATGCAACAAAGTTTTCATAGATTGACTGCAAAACAAAGAGCACTAACCAAGGTGATGAAGATATTTGTGAACGTGGCAAAAACACAAGAAAGGGGGGGTTTGAATTAGGTTTCAGAAACTTTTCGTAAAACTTGTGTGTTTATGAAAACCTTTTTAAAAACAACTAGTTAATGAAATAGGGCAGTGCGTAAGTAAAAAGAAGAGAGAAGAGGGTGACACAATGATCTATACTAGTTTACTATCACCTGATAGCTACGTCTAGTCCCTTCACACACTTGAAGGATTTCTCCACTGTAATCAACTTGATTACACTTGAGAGTATAATACTGCCAAGCTGGCTACACTCACAACTTCTTAGAACGACTTAGTACAGTCAAGCCTCTAAGGAATACAGCCACTACTGGGCTAAATACAATGTTCAAAAATGTTTTGAAGCAATATCAAATAACTCTCATAGAGAGGATATACAATAAAAAGAAACTTAAGCACAATGAATAACTTTCAAACTGAAAGAATAAAAACGATTAAGTGTTTTGTTCAATGTGATCTCAGATACTTGGAATGATTCTTGGTTGCTCACTTTGTATCAGAGTGTTAACCTACTTCAGTGGATGAAGTAAGGTATATATAGCTAGGGTTATGAATAGTGCCGTTGAGACCTAACAACTCTTTTCACTTAGGTCAAAAGACTTCAGATCCCCTTTTTGTGGCTTTAGCAAGTCACGTCGTTTTTCACTCTGCTCAAAGCATACTGACACAGCAGACAGAATCAGAGTGTTTGTCTCTTGTGAGCTTTTTGAATATTAGACCCTTCGAGAGCAAGTTTCCTGATGATTATATTCGTTGACATTCCCTTTGGCCATTGATACCTCGTACGTTAAAATGCTTCATCAATGGGGTCTCTTAAATACGTGAGGTAGCCCTAAATAAGCTTCAGTCTGTTTCCTATCAGAGCTGTACTGCTCATCAAAGTGAGCACGAAACAGTGGCAACTTCTTCAACGTAGAATTCATTTGCCTTTCATATAACAGAGAGTCTTGTAGAATTACGTGAGGGCTTCCATAGAGTGCTCTAACCATAGTCTGTTGTATGCGTTGACTGAAGACCAGAGGATTGACCAATCAAAATGTGGTCGCAACAGTGTTGTCTACCAGAGCGTTGACTGACCAAACAGAGTTGATCAAGTCTTACCAGAGCTTGGTTTACCAAAAAATTTGACCAAATCAAGAGCTAGTCTTGCCAGAGCTTAGTTTACCAACAGAGTTGACTAAGTCATGTATGGTCTCACCAGAGCGTTGACTACCAACAGAGTTGACCAACTTCAGAGCAAGACTTTCACATCAAAACAGAGGATCAAAGCCAGACTTAGATGTGTGAAATTCAAGATTTCACTAAGTCTTCTGAGATATCTTCTTCTGATAAATAGTGATTTTTGCACACTAACAAATACATCAGAGAATAAATTGTTCTCTTAATTATTTGTTATCATCAAAACAATTAAGGGTCATTGTTTCTGAATCCACTTGATTCCAACAATCTCCCCTTTTTGATGATGACAAATACATATATTGATGAACAATTTATCTTTAGAAAAATATTTATTTCAAATAGTTTCAGAGGCTTCCCCTGAATTAAGCATATATAAATATTTTCCAAGTTTAAATGTCAGATCACACTCAATACAGTATCAGAGTATTGGATGCAGTATCAGAACTTGCCAAACAAATATATGCAACTTTCAGAGCACATAACTTT
The DNA here is from genome assembly GCA_037113605.1 of Calophaca sinica. NCBI lineage: Eukaryota > Viridiplantae > Streptophyta > Magnoliopsida > Fabales > Fabaceae > Calophaca > Calophaca sinica. Next base: position 87,173,173 of record CM073732.1, on the reverse strand, counting down.
ATTCCATGTTAATGTATCAGAGTTAATTAGTACAAGAAATGCAATGCATGATGACATTTGATTGATACATTAGGTTCATCAATCACTCTATCTATATTTTCTTCTCCCCCTTTTGCCATCAGACAAAAAGGTTAAGAATAAATAAAGAACATCATAGTCAAAATATTATTTGAGAAAGATAGAGTTAAATCAGTAAGAGCCAAAAATTGATTTCATTAATCAAAGAGTGCCAAATTACAAAAAATTTAACTAAAGAAAGATAAATAACAGGCTAAAAAGAAAAAAGAAAAAAAACTAAAGGTTGTCTAAGACTTAAGCAACCGATCCAGAATGGCCTGCAGCATATCAGTAACAACATCATGCTTCCTCTCTGAGGCTTCCAAACGCTTCTCAGTAATTTCCATATATTTCTTGAAGAGCTTGTTATCTTCAACAAGCTGATGCAAGACTTCCTAAGGAATAACTACAGAACGGCTTGCAGATGCAGAAGCAGATCCAGAACCAGAGATAGATGGTTGAGTGATCATAGCAGTTGAAGTAGGAGGAGAGGTAACAGGTTCTGTGGCAGGTGGAGGTGGAGGAATAGGTGCAGGTGGAGTAGGTAGGAGTATGGGAGCAGGTTCTGGTTCCCAAATTGTAGAGGGGCTTCTCCTTTGAGGCACATTCCAAGTAAAAGTAGCAACTAATCTTCTATTCCTTTCAAGTTGATCCTTTTTGTGCTGTTCAAACCAGGTATGCACAAATTACCAATTGGCAAGAAGGTCCTCTTAAGCCTGTGCAGACATAACTTCATCCCTTCTTTCTTCTTCAATGATTTTCCAGTCTTGATATACACGGTATCTCTTAGCCTTAAGACTCTCAAAACCAGTAATCAGGTGTGGATAGCGTTCAGGCACAATTCTTGCTTCCCGATGGTTGGGAGGAAGCTCACAACCAAACTGAATAATGGGGCCAGGGGTGCAGGAAGAAGCAGGGTTAGTGGGTCAATGATGGCAACTGCATTATCATTAGGTTCAGCCAATAGTGGTGAATGAGGTGGGGAAATAATTTATGGTGAAAAAGGTACAAGAATTGCAAGTTGAAAAGAGGGGTCAGGTACTGGTTGGAGGATAGAGAGGGGTTGTGCTTCACAAACAGTATCAGAGCCAGGTGAAGGGGATAAGGCTTCCTAGATAATAGGCTCAGGTTCTGTTTCAGTGAAAGGTTCGGGTTATGAAGGTATGTTAAGGTCAGGTTGAGTCAAAGGAGAGGATCGAGGTCTAGGTGGTGATTTGGGGCTAAGTGGAGGAGTAGAAGGTTTAGGTTATGGTGAAGGTGCTTTGGATGTTTGTGGTCGAGTTGATGGAATGTGAGTGATTTGTGGTGGTGGTGGTGCAGAAGTAGAGGTTGAAGGATGAATAGCAGAAATGGGTTCAATATAAGGAAATTGAACTTGGGGTTGAGGTCTTTGTCTCTGTCTTAGAGGGACATAATCAGCTTCCTCTTCATCAGATGAAGATGAGTCAGAGGGTAAAGAAGGCAAAGGCTTTTTGGACGGTTTGGGTTGGGAAGTTTTTGATCAGGGAATAGGTTTAGAGGGTTGTGGAGGAGGGATAGGTTTAGACACAACAGATGCAGAACCATAAACAGAATCATACAAGCGTACTACATCATCTAGTACCTTGGTTTTCTTTGCTGATGGAAGATCACCCACCTTGGTTATCTGCTTCAACTTAGAAGTGGCAGGTGCAGCAGTAGTACCAGGAATAGCAGTGTTGATGGTTGCATGAGCAGAAGTGCTAGAGGCAACAGTAGGAGTAGTGGAGGAAGGAGCAGCAGCTGTAACAGAGGCTTGTCCCTTTAGCCTTTCTTCTTTGAGGTGTAGGTAATATTGATAGGTGTCTTCCTTGCATTTGGCTATCATTTCATCAACCTCAACTTTCTTCTCCTCAATTTCTTCTGGCATTATTGAGGGCATGACTGCAGGTCTCACTGGTTGAACCAAGTGATTGGGCTCAGCAATGTGGATGTCAGTGCTCATAGTTACTCTCCGTGTTGGCTCAACAGTAACTTCACTTATCTTCCTCTTTCCCTTCCTGACAGGTTTTCTCACACCTTCTTCTTCTTTTTGCATCTCAGCAATAATCTCTTCGGATAGAAGCTTCATTCTCCTCAAGTTCTCACTGGAGAAAGTTGGTACACTCATGGTTTTGAGTGCAACTCCAGCTTCTTCAGTGTGAAGTTCTTGAAGATGCCGAATCAAGCCTTGAGTTTCCATTATAGCAGAGAGCATCTTTCCATAAGGGATGTTCAAGTTTTTTCCTTTTCTGGAGAACATGATGTTTCTGCGCAGATGGTCAAAAATGAGACTTGGCATGTTGAGTTTGGCCTTTGTCTCATAGTTCCACATAATGAACTTGTGGTCACTGCTCACAGTGTCCACGGATCCAAACTTTGGAACAATGCATTGCATTATGATCTTGGAGAGCACTCTGAACTTGTTCTTCATGTCCACAGCCTTAAAACTACCAGGTTTCTCATAGATGGAGTCGTTGATTGTTTCCCAGCCACTAAAATCCTTTTCCCAGCCTTCTTTGATAACAGCTCCAGAATTAGGGCATTTGATAACATCAGCAATGATGTCCCGAGTGATCAGAATATTCTTCTTCTGAACGTAGCTGTGAATGGTGTTGACCTTGCATCGAGCATACATCCAAAATTCCTTTACCAGTTCCTCATATACCGGGTAGTTTTCCATATAAAAGAAATCCATTATCCCCATATCAATGAAGTCGGTTCGGAAGAGGTACCCTTTTTCAGCTAGGTCTTGGAAGTTAACCTGGTGTTCCACCATCACCTTCAGTTGGTGTTGCTCAGCGTTCACCAAGGTAGGTTGAGGTTCTTCCAGGACTATAAGCAAACAGTTGTGGAGCGGCCATTGCAAGTACAGAGAGTTGCAGATAGAAGATAGAAGACAAAAGGGGTTTAGTGTTGCAAACAGTGAGGCTTCTCAGAAAAATAGTGTGAGTAGTGGGTGTAGTGAGTGAGTGAGTGGGTAATAAAACATGTTGAAGAAGGAAAACCGCCTTTTTCAATGCTCAAAATAAATGAAATAAATAATGTGTCGTTTCAGAACTGAAACGTGCCATACACTGAGTAAACGAGGTGCAGTAAAACTGTCCTCGGGTAGTAAAAGATAATAATGACTCAGTGAGAGTAATTCTCAGCCACCAACGCATCAACCAGTCTTATACAGACACGTGTACACAAAGATTCCCAGAAGCATCTTTGTGATAAATGCAACGGACTCATATGAACAGTCATCAAAACGGATGATACAAAAATTAAATAATAAAATAATAAACTATAAACAGATGATTAATAATTAAGCAATAATCAGAGCTAACTTATAAACAGAGGCACGTGTGACCAACAGAGGCATGTATGCAACAGCAGAGGCAGCAACAAAACAGAGGCAAATCAATCAGACCCAGACATTTCAGAGGCACACACAACATAGGCAACCATTTTCAAATTAAACATTTAATCCTTTATAAGATGAAGATTCAAATTCTTTCTTATAAAGTTGAATCTATCTTCAACAAGAGGTTTTGTAAAGATATCTGTCCATTGATGGTCAGTATCAATAAATTTAGTTTCAAGTATCCCTTTCTGAATATAGTCTCTGATGAAGTGATGTTTAATTTCAATATGTTTAGCACGCGAATGCAAAATAGGATTTTTAGTCAAACATATTGCAGAGGTATTGTCACAGTATATAGGAATGTTACTCTTTTTAATCTGATAGTCCTCAAGCTGATACTTCATCCATAGTAATTGTGAGCTACTTCTTGCAGCAGATATATACTCAGCTTCTGCAGTTGATAGTGCAATTGTGCTTTGCCTTTTGCTGGACCAAGAGATAAGGTTTGCTCCAAGAAATTGGCAGCCACCACTTGTGCTCTTTCTTTCAATTCTATCTCCATCAAAGTCAGCATCACAGAAACCTACTAGCTTGTAATTTTCTGAGTTCTTATAAAGCAAACCAACATTAGTAGTTCCTTTGAGATACCTAAAGACTCTCTTAACAGCAGTTAAGTGAGATTCTCTAGGATCAGATTGGAATCTTGCACATAAACAGACACTAAACATAATATCAGGCCTTGAGGTAGTTAGATAAAGGAGTTAACCAATCATACCTCTATACACTTTTTGATCTACCTTTTTACTTGATTCATCTTTGCCGAGAGCACATGTTGGATGCATTGGTGTGCTCATAGGTTTGGTTTCCTCAAGCTTGAACTTCTTTAGGAGTTCTCTCACATATTTAGTTTGATGGATATAGGTTTCATCTTGACATTGCTTGATTTGAGTACCAAGGAAGAATTTTATTTCTCCCATCATACTCATTTCAGACTCATTCTACATAAGCTTAGAGAATTCCTCACAAAGAGATTCATTAGTAGCACTAAAGATAATATCATCAATATATATTTGAACTATTATAAAATGCTTTTTAGATGATTTTCTAAAGAGTGTAGTGTCCACCTGTCCTCTTTCAAAACCATTTGACATTAAAAAGGAACTTAATCTGTCATACCAAGCTCTTGGAGCTTGTTTAAGACCATAAAGAGCCTTTTTAAGTTTGAAAACATGTTCTGGATAAGTAATGTCTTCAAATCCAGGTGGTTGTTTTACAAACACTTCCTCACTTATAAAACCATTTAAAAATGCACTCTTAACATCCATTTGATATAAAGTAATGCCATGATGTGCAACAAAAGAAAATAAGATTATAATTGCTTCAAGTCTAGCTACAGGAGCAAAGGTTTCAGTATAATCAATACCTTCCTCTTGTGAGTACCCTTGAGCAACAAGTCTTGCCTTGTTTTTTACCACTTTGCCATCTTCATCAAGTTTGTTTCTGAAAACCCACTTGGTTCCAATGGCTTGCTTATCCTCTGGAGAAGGCACAAGCTTCCAAACATCATTCCTCTGAAATTGATTAAGCTCTTCTTGCATAACAAGTATCCATCCATCGTCTGTTAGTGCTTCATCAATTGTTTTGGGTTCTATTTCTGACAACAAAGCAAAATCAGAGTGTTCCCTGAGAGATGATCTTGTTCTAACTCCATCACTTGGTTCGCCAATAATATGATCCTTTGGATGATGAGGTTTGAACTTCTAGTCTGTTATTGGTTCTTCTTAGGTCTTATCACCAGACGTAGAACCAGACACAGAATCAGAGTCAGCACCTGTGACACCTTTATCTGTTTCTTTGCTTATCTGTAGATCTGCAAAGACTTCATCCAGCTTTGACGTTTCATTGTCAGGCTTCTTGTCATCAAATCTCACATGCATAGATTCATCAACAATTAATGTTTCTTTGTTGAATACTCTGTACGTTTTAGAGCGTTCAGAATATCCTAAAAAGACAGCTTTGTGCGATTTTGAATCGAATTTTCCAAGACTGTCCTTTGAATTAAGAACAAAGCAATCACATCCAAATTGGTGAAAGTATGAAATGTTGGGTTTTCTTCCTTTCCAAAAGTGCTTTGCAATATTAGTTTCATGAATCATGATTATGGCTATTTCTTGTAAAAATCTATTTTTCCTTTCTACAACACCATTTTGCTTTGGTGTTCTAGGGGATGAAAAATTGTGAGAAATGTCATGCTCTTCACAAAAGTTTTGAAATGATTCATTTTCAAATTCTCCACCATGATCACTTCTAATGGTTATAATACAAAAATCTTTTTCATTTTGTACTTGTTTGCAGAACACAGAAAATATTGCAAATGACTCATCCTTGTGAGCTAAGAATTTTACCCATGTCCATCTACTATAGTCATCAACAATAACAATCCCATATTTCTTTCCTGACAAAGATGCGGTTCTAGTTGGACCAAATAAATCTAAATGCAACAGCTCAAGTGGCCTTAAGGTGGAAACAATATTTTTGGATTCAAAAGAAAATTTTGTTTGTTTCCCTTTTTGGCATGCTTCACAAAGAGCATCAGATTGATACCTAAGATTTGGTAGGCCTCTAACAAGTTCTTTCTTGTTAAGCTTTGAGATTAATCTCAAGCTGGCATACCCCAATCTTTTGTGCCCAGTCCATTGCTCTTTATCAACTGACAAAAAGCATTTTACATTTTGATTTGCCAACTCAGAAAGTTTTATTTTATAAATATTTTTCTTTCTCTTTGCTTTAAAGAAAATAGATCCATCCTTTTTGCTTTTGACTATACAGGCATTATCATTAAAGCCAACATCATAATCACTATCGCATAATTGACTTACACTTAGTAGGTTATGCTTCAGGCCATCAACCAATAAGACATTATCAATAGAAGGTAGGAATTTCTCACCAACTTGTCCACTTCCAATAATTTTACCTTTTTGGTTTCCTCTGAAACCTACTGTTCCACTTTCTTTAAGTTGGAGTTCTTGGAACATACGCCTTTTTTCCGTCATGTGACGTGAGTATCCACTATCCAAGTACCAGGACTGGTGTTGTAACTCTGTTGCTAAGCAGATCTACAATATATATAATTTTGTCCTTAGGTACCCAAATCTTTTTGGGTCCTCTTTTGTTAGTTCTAGAAGGAAACTTGTCCTTCTTATTTTTCAATTTATAACAAGTACTTCTAATGTGTCCTTTCTTATTGCAAAAGGTACAAAGCAGACAGTCACTATGATTGTTGGTATCTTTGGTTTTCAAATTTGTGTTTTGGAAAGTGGGTTCCTCTGGTTTGTAACCAAGACACTTTTTGCCATTTTGGCTTACGCCCCAAATCATAGATGCTTGTTTGCTTCGCGTAACACATTCAATAAGGAATCTTTGAAATCCCTCTTCATATTTTGAAGAGTTGTATTCAACCTTTTCCTTAGTCTTAGAGCTGTCATTCACCAAACGGTGATTTTTAGCTTTGAGCTTCTCATTCTCCTCATTGAGTATTTGAAAATTCTTTTGAAAGTGTTGAGAATTTCTTTTTCAAAGCTTTATACTCAGTGTTGAGTTTAGAAGACTCATCTAATAGTTCATCAAAAGCTATTTCAATATCAGAAGATGAATTAGAATCTACCTCTTCATTTTCTTCTTCACTGTCTGACCCTATGGTAGCCACTAGAGCCATGTTTGTGTGTTCCTCATCATCATCAGATGAAGATGAATCAGAATCATCCCATGTTGCCATGAGACCTTTCTTCTTCTTGATTTTAAAACCACTTTTCCTTGGTTTCTCAAGTTGTGGACATTCAGACTTGAAATGTCCTGACTTTTTGCACTCGTAGCAAGTAACTTGGCTTTTGTCCTTGTAGTCCTTCTTATCCCTTGAGTCTTGCCTTTCCCTTGAGTTCTTTTTGTGGAACTACTTTCTGAGTCTTCCTTTGTTTTTCCACATGCGTTGAATTTTCCTTGATATTAAGGAAATTTCTTCGTCTGTGTCTCCATCGCTCTCATCAGACGATGCTTCGTCTATTTCAAGTTCAGCTTGTAGAGCTTTGGAGGAAGATGATTTGTTTGTAGATTTCAAAGCAATAGATTTTGATTTCTTGGAAGGTTCTTCTTCATCTAGCTCAAGCTCATGAGCTCTCAAAGAACTCAGAAGATCTTCAAGTCGCAAGGCATTCAGGTCTTTTGCCTCCTGAATAGCAGTGACATTAGGTCTCCACTTCTTTGACAGACTTCTTAAGATTTTCTTAACGTGATCAGTAGTGGTATAGCTTTTCTTAAGAACCTTTAGACCATGAACTAGTGTTTGGAATCTTCCAAACATAGTTTCAATGCTTTCACCCTCTTCCATTTTGAAGAGTTCATATTATCTAACCAAGATATTAGCTTTGGTTTCTTGCACTTGGGAAGTACCCTCATAAGCCAAGGCCAATGAGTCCCAAATATCCATGGCGGTATCATTTTTTCCGCATTTCTCGTATTCCTTCTCAGAGAGAGCACAGATAAGGAAATATCTTGCTTTCTGATGTAGTTGATAAGCTTTCTTATGCTCTTCTATCCATTTATCCCTAGGAATGGGATTTTCTTTGGAATCAACTGGTTCGGTGTAGTGTTTTTGAACCATATCCCAGAGTTCGAGTTGTTGAGACTCGAAGAAGGATTTAACTTTATCTTTCCAGTAGTCGAAGTTTGTTCCAGTGAACAAAGGAGGACGGTTAACGTGACCACCGGCTTCGTTGCTTGCCATGAATAGAGAATAAGATCTTTTCCTCTTACACTGTTAAGTGCTCAACCAAGAAGCTGAACTCTGGTACCAATTGAATGTGGCAAAAACACAAGAAAGGGGGGTTTGAATTGAGTTTTAGAAACTTTTCGTAAAACTTGTGTGTTTATGAAAACCTTTTTAAAAACAACAAGTTAATGAAATAAGGCTGTGCGTAAGTAAAAAGAAGAGAGAAGAGGGTGACACAATAATTTATACTAGTTCGTTATCACCTGATAACTACGTCTAGTCCCTTCACACACTTGAATGATTTCTCCACTATAATCAATCTGATTACACTTGAGAGTATAATACTGCCAAGCTGGCTACACTCACAACTTCTTAGAACGACTTAGTATAGTCAAGCCTCTAAGGAATATAGCCACTACTGGGCTAAATACAATGTTCAAAAATGTTTTGAAGCAATATCAAATAACTCTCATAGAGAGGATATACAATAAAAAGAAACTTAAGCACAATGAATAACTTTCAAACTGAAAGAATAAAAACAATTAAGTGCTTTGTTCAATGTGATCTCAGATACTTGAAATGATTCTTGGTTGCTCACTTTGTATCACAACGTTAACCTACTTCAGTGGGTGAAGTAAGGTATATATAGCTAGGATTGTGAATAGTGCCGTTGAGACCTAACAGCTCTTTTCACCTAGGTCAAAAGACTTCAGATCCCCTTTTTGTGGCTTTAGCAAGTCACGTTTTCCACTCTGCTCAAAGCATATTGACACAGCAGACAAAATCAGAGTGTTTGTCTGTTGTGAGCTTTTTGAATATTAGACCCTTCAAGAGCAAGTTTCCCGATGATTATATTCGTTGACATTCCCTTTGGCTTTTGATACCTTGTACATTAAAATGTTTCATCAATGGGGTCCCTTAAATACGTGAGGTAGCCTTAAATAAGCTTCAGTCTTTTTTCTATCAGAGCTGCACTGCTCATCAGAGTGAGCACAAAACAGAGGCAACTTCTTCAGCTAGAATTCATTTGCCTTTCATATAACAGAGAGTCTTGTAGAATTACGTGAAGGCTTCCATAGAGTGGTCTAACCATAGTTTGTTGTATGCATTGACTGAAGACCAGAGCGTTGACTAATCAGAATGTGGTCTCAACAGTGTTGTCTACCAGAGCATTGACTGACCAAACAAAGTTGACCAAGTCTTACCAGAGCTTGGTTTACCAACAGAGTTGACTAAGTCATGTATGGTCTCACCAGAGCGTTGACTACCAACAGAGTTGACCAACTTCAGAGCTCTTTCACATCAAAACAGAGGATCAAAGCCAGACTTAGATGTGTGAAATTCACGATTTCACTAAGCTTTCTGAGATATCTTTTCTGATAAATAGTGATTTCTGCACACTAACAAACACATCAGAGAATAAATTGTTCTCTTAATCATTTGTTATCATCAAAACAATTAAGGGTCATTGTTTCTGAATCCACTTGATTCCAATAATTTGTGCAACATGATAACTCTTGAAAATCAATTTTTGGAGAACAAAACAAAACAAATAAGAAGATATGGAATCATTGACATGATTCGGTTTACATCCCATAGCGCCTCAGTTCATGCACCTCAATTATTATCATAACAATTTGATACCTACTATCACATCCAAAGAGGAGCTTATTCCCTTTTGCAATCACACAAAAATTAAAGAGAAAATTTAAATGTCTGCTTAAAGACAAAGGTTTTATTTATTCTGTGTATAATTGTATAAAGACCACACTTATCCTTCACCGTATTTCTCATGTATGTATAGTTCTCCAAAGAGTTCTTAGCCTCTAGTTTTTCTTCAGCCCCTCATCTTGTCACTCATTCTCAAGCATCTGCCCCATTCTCTCATTCTCCTATACGCTCTACCTTTCGTTGTCATTCATGATCATGATCCTGTTCTTCACACCTACAATCCCAACAGAAACATAACACGAATTACTATGAATAACATTAGAATCTATGAAAATGAATGCATATAAGATGCCAAAATGAATGCATATATAGAAAAAAATGAATGCATATATAGTTGAATTCAAAATTTAAAATAGCAATTATCTATTGCCAATTTCCAACTCATGAATAATAAGATGCCAATGTCTCTTATAATTCTGGGGATACACTAATTCTACTGATGTAAAAGTACAGAAATAAAAATGATGCAAAAACCAAATTCTTGTGAACATATACTCAACCATAAAATATCAAGAAGCCAATATGTTATGAACATATAGATTGTCGCAGGGCATAAAAATTGCGATGCACGGGTGAAGTAAATGGTAATTAAGCAAAAAAAAAATCACATGATTTATAACCAAATGATATTAATAAATTAGTCAAAAGGCCAAAAGTATATCCAGATAACACAATCAAACAATAAGCATATTATAAAAAAATAAACATCTTATTCTAAAAAAATAGACATCTTTTGATGCAAAATATGGTTCTTCATCACTTCTGTGTACCCATTGCCCTCTAGCTCCCTCACCCTTGTAACCCAGTGCCCATCCAGATGGAAATCGTTTCCTGTAACAGCTGACTCCTACATACAACAAAATGAACAACACTAAGTAGAAACACACTTTTCATATCAAAAGCTAAAGGCAATAAAGGATCCCCCAAACAATTTATTCCTCAGAAGGAAATATTGGAAGTAAATGGAAAATAAAATTTTAAAAAAATTATCAAGTCATTGGCCACACAACCAATGAAGAACCACACAGCAAATTGGCAACTTAATGTGAATTGAACCAAGATTAATTACTAAAAATACTCGCCTTAGGTTAGTTTACCACTTTTGCTGAACAACAACGTGGCGGCCATGAGTGTATGATTTTCTGTATTCTTTATATACAATATATAATTAAAAGATAAAAAATCAAAAAAGGAACAATTAGATATTTTAACTACAATTAGATATTTTAATTACATTATGAAAAAAAATTTCTATTACAACTTTAAAAAAACAATTTATAATGACACAATTTGAGTATCAACACTATTGATAGTGAAATAGTCTAAAAGTGAAGCAAATGGTCAACTGGAATTCCATAATAAATGGGTTCCTTTAATGTATTCATCTAGACCTAACCTCCAATTCTTATAAAGACATCAAGAATAGATTTCGCCATTGTAGCAAGCATCACAGTTGAAAAGCTTTAAGAAACTTATCATGCTCTTCCACAATGATGATTTCAATTCAAAATATTTTACTTTTATCATATCCAGACCTAATATAGAACTACTCTATGATACATTAGTAGAACAGTTTTTCAAAATATGGCTACTATTATAATACACCTGTCCCAACCAAACACAATCAAAATGAAATAGTAAAAAAAAAAAATTCACATAGGAAGCCAAGCAAACACAATTAAAACAGAACAAATCCTAAAATTGAAACTCTATAAGAAATGTCCCAAGCCCATTAACCAATTTACCATCCTTTCACATTCCCATACCCGCTTCTTGTTGTTCTTGCCTACTCCAAGATTGTTGGAGGGACGAACACTTGATCGACTGTTGTGAGAACTCAATATTCTGAAAGAAGTACGCTTCAATGAGGTTGATTTAGCGAATAGCTCTTTCTAAAGAAACAATTATGTAGCAGATCTGCAATATTAATACATAAAGTAGTACTTAAAATATGATTTATTTATAATAAAATATGATTTATTTATAACTAAAAGTAGTCCATCCACTTTAACATGTTTTTCCCAAATGAGCCACTTATTAAATGATAATATATATCTCATTTTTAAAACTTAGAAATATACAAAACTCTAATATTTCATAAAATAAATAATAATAACCCGAAAAGAAAGAGGAAGAATAGGTTGCAACATTTACCCTACTTAAACAATAGTTTTCTTTACCTCAATCGATGGTTGCTGCTTCCTGCAATCTGTCACTCGTAGCACTCATGACTTTGGTGCTCAGTCATACATGTGCATATCCATCTAGCTTACCACAGGTTTCATTGAAAAGAAGAAAAAAAGTTTGTGAACATCAAAGATATATAGCCTGCAGAATATTGAAACCAAATCATTCATATGAAAGGGTTGAACATTAACGATGCAAATCTATCCCAAACCACAAATCACAACCCAACCCCAAAAATTAACCCAAAAATAAAAAAAAATGGGTTGAAAATCAGTCACAAACCATAAATGGCAACCCAATCCCAAAAGCTAGAAACATGTTTGCCTCTTTTATCATATCTACTACAATAATTTGAGAGATGGAGTTCACAAAAAATGAAAATAAAGGAGTGCATTTCAGCTATAAAGCAAAGCAAGTTTGTCTCATTTATCATCTCTACTACAACAATATGAATTATGAGCAATGCAGAATGTGAAATATTTTCTCTTTGAGTGTGTTAAATTGTGCAAATCGGGACAAATTTTGCTCCAATAGCTGATGTAATGAATGTGCACAATATAAAGCCTCTTGCGTTAATCCCTAATAATATCATCTCAGAAATAAATATATCAAACACAAATTACCAAGGTATTAAAAACCGGACCGGACCGGCCGGTTGAACCGGGAACCGGGCCATGGTCCGGTCCGATTCACCCTTTAAAACCGGTTGCAAGAGAACCGGGCGGTTCTGTTAAAGAACCGGTGAAGAACCGGACCGGACCGGGTAAAAACCGGGTTTTTTAGCCGACCTGGCCGGTTCGCATAAATGAGTATTTTTTTATTTTTATTTTTATATTAAGGGCACAACGACGTCATTTTATATTTTAACTGTTTTTTTTCCTCTGCGTCATTTTGCTTCTCAAACTCGACTATTTTAACTTTTTTTTCCCTGCGCCATTTTTCATATTTTGTGTTATTGAACGTAATAGTTATGTCATATTTGAGATGGATGAATGTGTAATTTTTTGTTATATGTCGACTTATTAAGAAAATATTAAGTGAAGTATAATTTTTATGGTGTGAAGTTATGAATATCAGTTTATTTTTTTTTAATATTTATTTATATATTGTATTAAATATTTTTTTAATAATATTTAATCGAACCCGGTTCGACCCCGGTCCAACCCCAGTCGAACCCAAAAACCTTGAACCCAGGCCCTCTCCGGTTCAATGCCCGGTCCGGTTTTTAATACCTTGCAAATTACTAAAGAAGAGTGAAATAAAGCATAGAAGATAAAGAAGAGTGAACTAACCACTTTCAACACAAAACTGGAGCTCATATGATGCAAATCCTGCAAAGTTGTGTGAAATGATCCATCCAGCACCGGCAAGAAGAGAATGTAGGAAGTGCACTCTTCCGTTCGCTCTTTAAAATTGAGATTATACTATTGATAAAAGAAAAATATTAATTGAGGAAAAAAACCCCCATAAAAGCTAGAAACATGTTTGCCTCATTTAACATATCTACTACAATAATTTGAGAGATGGAGAGCACACAAAAGGAAAAAAAAGGAGTGCATTTCAGCTATAAAGCAAAGCAAGTTTGCCTCATTTATCATCTCTACTACAACAATTTGAATTTTTCCAAGATTTTTTTCATCACAAAGCATAAAAACCTAAAGTTCAAATAGTAGCCAACTTTTCATACAGCTCAATCAGTAGATGAAAAACATAAACACCTTTCTTAATGGCAGAACTTGAGGGTCCACTCAAGTTAGTTTCTATCCATCAATGAACTATTGGCCTGTGCTACAACTAACTCGGTTCCTGGATTTATATACATAAGAAAAATGATTGTATAAGAGCAAATTTCATATCAGTTGTGCTACAACTAAACTTGACAACAGCCTTAGACCCTTGTAAGCAACGCCAATTCCAATCCTAACAAACCCAGGCTGCATTATGTTTAAGAACAAATTATTCCAAACTAATACCGCTACCAAGACTATGTGTAAATCTGTTGTTCCTAGGCCATCAAAGAATCGGATGCTCAAAACACAAATGAATAATTCATTCCAAAAGTATTTAAAAAGCAAAGCAAGCATCTGGAAACATCTTTGGCAAGGTGCTTTTCAATAGTGTCAGAGAGTTAAAACAAAAAATTACAAAGTGAAGAGAGAAGAAGATTAGTCACCAATATTAATGAATTTCTTCTCAGCAGATTCGAGATCAGTCTGAAGCTTTTCTTTTTCTTGGATGTAGCCTTCTTCGACTCTTTTAAACCATCGAACACAAAGTTTGAGTCACTTAATGAGATCCGCCATCTGCTCCATTTTTTTCTGCAAAAAAACAAAATAAAACCCAAATAAGCTTTCCTAACAACAAAAATCAATGATTAAATTAAGAACAAATCCCAAAGTGAGACAGTTAAAAAAGAGAGACCCACCTTATTGTCAAATTGATTCCCCTTTTTCATCTTCTCATTCAGCAATGCCTCTACGTTGTCTTTGGTGAAATCAACAGTGCTGCATTCAGATCCCTCAGCGCCGCCGAAGAAAAAGAAGGATGAAAAAAGATTATTGCAAGATAGACACCAAACTTTCCATGACGCAAGATTATAGACTCAATACTCACATGAATCATTCAATACTTATCTCAATTTCAAACAGTAAAGTACACATCTATTTATCAAATTTCATGAAACCACAATACAGATAAAATACCACACTATAATCTTTAAAAATTGAAAGGATACGTATAAAAACCATACCTATAACCTATTGCTTTTATACAAAATTCTACCTACTTGGAACTTCTATCAAACGCAAAAAACAAACCCCATATAAAACCGAGAAACGCAGAATTCAAACCACAACTAACAGGACACTACAAAAAAACATAGAGCAAGAAAAAAATTAAGTCAACCACGCAGAAAAATGTAGAATATAGATAATGGCTGACTTTTCTTTTGGCATAGTCAACCTACAAAAATCATTCAAAGAATTTCGAATCTGAAAAAGAAGTAATAAAAAAGACAACTACTAAAATAACAATTTAACTTTATTTTAAAAAGTTCATCACTTGCATAGATAAAAGCATCCTGTCATTGTTAGAATAAAAGCAATTTCAGAAAGTACCAAAGCAATATCTTGCATAAAAACTACTGATGCTTGTATTTCATTGTGGTGTATTTTACGCTTTGGGAGAGAGACCAAAGAAAAAAAGTAGTGCAATCGAGCTGCCCAACAACACCAATGTTGTTTCCTGTCTTGATGACCAATTGACACAATCCGACCTAAAATTTGGTCGCTTTGCTTCAACCGCCTATTCAATTTCAGTAAGTATTTTTGTGAGAAATGGTGCCCGTATTTGATGAAGTAAAACCCTAAACCATTGAAAATATAACAACAAAACCTTACAAAAAAAACCATGTGCCGATTGTAGAAGTGGATTGTAACACCTGAGGACGAGATCGACATCGTAATAGGACGACGTATCGAGACCTCGACCAAGACCTTGTGTCGAGATCCCGTGACTAGATCGTTTGCCGAGATCTTTTGTCGAGCTGATGAGACCACGTGCACTAGATGCTGAGCTGAGGAGGTCGGGTGTCGAGTTGATGAAGTCGCGTACCGAGCTGATGAGGACGCAAGTCGAGTGAGAGACCGCGTTCACGACCTCGTGTTAGACCCTTGTCCGCTTGCACGAGCCCTCTTGTCGACATCGTGTCGAGATGACACCTCGTATTATTTCGAACGTTACTCAGCGTTATTATTATATTGTTTGTAATTATTACATTGTCGGCTTGTCGTTGGCCAAGCGAGTAGAGGGTAATCATGAGAGGAACGAGTTAACGGGTAGATGATTGATGGGATTGGCATCTTTTAGTGGAGTTACGTTTATACCCCTTTCTCGCCAAAGATACCACACGGCCAGTTTCACTCATTTCTTTTTTTTTCTTTCTTCCTTCCTTCATTGTGTTTCGTTGTTTTCTTCAAAATCTTCATCGACGAAACCGTGGGTTTCAGCGAGATTCTCCACAAGCTTTCTGCATCGTATTTGATCATCATCAACTTCTCGACCCATATCTCGTCTGATCGACCATCACCGTTGAGGTATGAAGAACAGATTTTCTTTCATCTGTGCTACTGTTTAGCGCTAAATCTTCTTCCATTTTTAACCAGTTTTATGCTTCCAAATCATATCAAATTGATGGGTTTTCTTATTCATAATAATACCTATCTTTTTAACCGATTAATTGGGCTTGTAAAACAAATTTCTTTCTCTGTTTTTCTGCAATCGGCAGTGCCCAGAAAACCCCATTTTTAGTTCGTTCGATTTCTAGTTTTTCGTTCGTTGCTTCTGGTTATTGTTGTTGTCGATCTATCTGTTGAAGCATCAGATAACTTTTCATGAATTTTGATCGAAATCCCTAACTTAGTGTTAGAGGAAAAATATATTTCAGTTCTTGAGTTTCATATTTTTCTGGGTTGTGGTTGAGTTTGGGGAAGAGAGAGAGTTAGATGTATTAGAACCATAGATCGATCTGAGTTATGTTTGTTTTAGGAATTCTGTTTCCCGAGATCGTGTGAATTCCGAATCGAGGTGTACGGGAAAGCGAATCCAAGGACGCGGAAGCAGCAGAACCCAGAACGAGGACTGTACGTGTCGAGGTCGACTGAGAAGCGTACGTATCGAAGTCGTTGTCGAGTTCGTTGAAGGCAGCCGTGTCGAGATCGAGTAAGAGAAATCGTTGTCGAGCTCATTTGGAGACAGCTGTGTCGAGGTCATTGTCGAGCAGCATTAACTTGGAGTTCGGTAAGGGCTACTTCTAGATATCTCTAAGGCTTTATTTTATAAGTCCTTAAGTAAGGGCATTTCATATTCTATGTGGTTATGTTATTGTGGATTTCCTGATTTGTGTCGAGCTGAAATGTTGTGATATGATTGAGTTTTTGCATGTATTTAATATGTGATTGAATATATGTCGTGAATTGTGTTTGCATGTTGAATTGCGTTTCTTCATGTCGAGCTTGCTCTTTTATTTGACATGCGGTTGAATATTGTGTTTAACTCCTTGAATATCGTATGCGGCGAATTGTTCATTGAGTGAGCGAGCTAGGTGAGTCGTATGACGTTTTTGAGCCGTGACCCGGATAACTGAGGGTGCTAGGTCCCTTTTTGTTTACGGAGATTGACTAGACGCCGCCACGCTACGGGACTGAGTTGGTATCCTAGGGAGAGCGAGGATCCCAAGGCTTACTGGACTTTCCGACATACTGATGCAGCGTGTGCATTCCGAAAATTGTCGAGTCGAGAGAAAATGGAATTGTGAGTTGTGTCGAGTTTAGAGTGAGATGGTCGAGTCACGTCGGTGATTGTTATACTTTCTTTGTTTGCTTATATTTTTATGTCGAGCTTAACTTGTTGAGAAGTTGACCACTTTCCGTGGTGCCTTCAATCCATGACGGTTACCAGGCGATGTCGAGCGCAGTAACTCGACATGAAGCGATGCCGAGGAGGATCTCGGCGAGGACCGATGACGACCTCTATCTGTCGTGATTGTTTATTTGTTGGATGTTGGTTTTTCCGAGATTTGTTCTTGTATTTCTTTTGTGTTCGAGGTCGTGACCGGTTTAGGCGATGTTGTGTTGTTGCTCTGAGGGTAGATGGTGGTCTTACTTTTGGAGAGCACCCCTGCGTGGAGTCTGTGGAAGTACCCCCAGGTATGATTGCTCTTTTGAAGTTGTCATACCTTAGGTGTATTTTATTTGCACATTTGCTACTCTGTATTTTGTATACATTATTATTTCGAGTGATATATATGTGTATGTTATGCATGTATGTTTTATTTGAATCTAAGTCTTGTGTCTTAGTTGCACCATGTTTCAAAAGTCAGAATTACTCTGATGTGCACGAGTTGGTTTTATAAAAAAAAAAATATATCGTATTTTTTTAAAAGGCACAAGAGTTTTGTTTTTAAAACACATCTCATATAGGTTTCTGTTTGAGCTTGGTGTGTTGAGCTCGGTAACTCGAGCTCGGTATATTGAGCTCGGTAGCGGTCCGGAAACGGGTCGTTACATGGATAGGCTCTTTAGGGAAGATGAAGAGGATGATTTGTCCATGGAATACAAAGTAGAATTTGCATAGATGTATCACATACATATACAGCAGTAAATTCTAAATAAAACGTGAGTTATCCAACTTGCAACTTCCTTTGGCATCACAGGTTACAAATGAAAGTTTACAGATATCATATCTGTAAAGGACTAATAATTTAACACTACCCTATAATAAAGTATGAAACTGGACATTAACCCGAGGATAATGATATTTTAAAGGATACTTCATGAACCAACGACTCTGAAATCAAAAAAGAATTGAATACGTTACGTATTTCCTGTGTAACTTAAAATGTGTGCATGTAACTTAAACACATAAACATAGAATTAATAATCCGTTTAACAAAGAATTTTACCTCTTTAGGTTCCGAAGAGAAGACTGTGAAAACTAAAAAGCATTCAATGTGATAGATATTGTTAGTGTAAATTAATTCTAGTCATGTATCCTAAAATGCACAAAGATACAATGGTGTTCATAAATACTTAACCACATCATCAGATTTGCTATTAGAGAGTGAATACGAAGACCAATTGTCAATATCTGAGGGCTTTGAAGTGGATTGGACATTCGGCTATGACATAGATGAAATCATTGACTGCTCAAACTGATCATAATCTGATGAAGGCAACCTCATAGAAATTGCACTTCCTAGTGCTGTGGGTCTGCAGAAAGAGTCGTGAAATAAAAACTACAGTGTGCAGCAGAAGATGGAACTAAAACTGCTAGAAAATTAATTGATACTCTGAATGCTGCAGGTTTTAACCGTTAGCAAAACTTCTAACCACCCTAAAATAGTCATAACATGCATATAAACTATTGACAACCATGTCATAATCTTAAAAACCAAAACTAATAAATCAAATAATAAGACAATGAAACACTAAATACAGGTATATTATACTCATAGCCATGTACATTATATTTAGCATAACCTGAAGGTAATGTCTTAAGGAAGGTGATATGCCTTACCTGACATAAACATTCGTGCTGCTTTAAGCCATGCCACGGTCTCAGGATCTTAGGGTGCAACTATTGTACCTGTAATCTATAATAAATTTTAAAACAATCATTTAAACACACATTCTCCATTGACAAACTTCATTTAGGAATTAAAAGATGCAGAGGACACAATCTTTTTGAAATATCTGGGAGATTATACATGCTCAAAGTACATATGTAGATAAGTTTCAAAAATGGAAAAAACAAAATCATATGGACAGATTAAGGGCATAAAATGGATTAACTAAACTCAATCAATTTTTACTGTAAATCCTCTCTATAACTGTTTTTATTGTTTTTTCTTTCTTCTACATAATTTAAATGTGATATTAATTTATACTTATATCAGTATTACAAACTAAAGATAAAGGGTTCCCTAAATTAGACGCCTTTCAAACATTGATGAAAAGGATGTTCATACCTTTGAAACTTCCCAATAACAAAATAGCACTCCTTGAAGCCTCTTGCTAATAGCAGCTTCTGCATCGTACTTGTTGAATGAGAATTTTTTTCTACAATCATGCCAAATATTTTAAAAATAGTTCTAAAACCTATTGCAGGTAGACAAAGAACTGCACAAACAACTAAGAAAACCGCATAACATTATAGATAACTATTAAACCACTTCCAAAACCCCAAATCAAAGTAATTCTTTAATGAGCCAATCAAAGAAAATAGAGAGGAAATTTTTACCTTTAGAACAAACTGGGAGGCTAAGTAAAGGGAGAACCCCAGAGGTTTCAAACCTTCAATAAAAAAACTGACCTCAATGGAAGATTCGAACCTACAACTTAGAATTAGGATCAATGTAATTGAAACCCCATTTAACTACTTATGAACAAACGTGTCATATGGAAATAATGTCTTGTCTGCCCTGTAACTGTAAGGGACTATTATGTACATCAACCATTGAAGTATGTATTTAAATTAAAGAAAAGTTACATAATCAAAACTTTTTCTGCAACTATGGCGATATGGATTTAAAACCTACAAATCAGAATTAGGATCAATGTAACTGAAAACCCATCTCACTCCTTATGAATTCATACTGACTAAGAAATAACAAAACAAATACGTGTAAAAAAAATACATCTTATGAGTTTCATTCAAATTCCTGCACAAAAGCCTGACCTGAAATGATGGAAAAATAACAGGTCAAATATCCTACCCCTCCCCTACAAACACAAACACAACTGTTAATCCTTGTTATTACACCATAATTGAAGTAATAGGTCAATCATTTTTTTTTGGGGTAAAATATTCAGAACTAACAAACCATGGTAGAAGAAAACCAATCATGTAAAATACTTTCAAGAGAAAGCTGCATGTAAAATACCAGAAAAATATAAGAAATCTGCACTAAAATAGATTTTGTTGGTTTAGAGAAGAAATGAAATCAAAGGAATGAAGCAACCAAGAGATGATAGTTTGACTCATCCCAACCAAGTTTTAATTTTTGGTAACCATAACCAAGATACTAATCTGTCCATGACCAAGATACCATAATGAAATCAACAGAGAGAAAGAGCAGAAGTAAGCGGGAAAAATTGCAAAAGAAAAGCAAAAGAAGAATGTAGAAGACGCATTACCACATCACTGCAACAATACCCTTCAACATACCACAGAGCAACAAAAATCATCCCTTTTATCCGCCAAAATGAAAGAAAAAATTTAGAAACAAAAAAAAAAGCCCCAAATTAGTGAGAGTAATACTATTTTGCTTCAAAAATGAAAATTTAAATGTTGAAAAATCAAATGCTATGTTCAGTGTGAGGCCACCGTTGATCTTTAAGCAAGCGTTGAAGACTCCACTTGGTTGCTGCGCGACCCATCGCCACCGAAGACCTCTTGCCAGTAACCTTGCACGGCCTGTCGCTTCCTTCCTTGCCGTTGCATGTAGTTGTTCTTCACCCCCTTGCTATCTCTCTCAGCCATCCCTCCATAGAACACCCAATTCTATCATCTGACATAGCAAAGCACAAATCAAAATCAAAAAAGTCAGACAAAAGGCGAAGACAAAGGCGAAAGCCCTATCAGTTTCTGGGGACACTTAAAAGGTGGAGAGAACTCACCCAAAACCAACAACAGTGGTGGCGACCAAGTGGTGGGCGATGATGGTAAGGAGGCGACGACGGCGGGGAGGAGAGAAGGGATATGTGGCTCCTCGCGATGCAAAGAACAACGCACTGGGCGCGACTCCTTTTCTTTTTCTTCCTTCTTCTTCTCTGTTCCGCCTCTGCAAAAGTCACTGTGTGAAGGAAGTCATTGGAGAAGATCCACGTCGCAGATGAGAGAGGAAGAGAGAAGAGGTTGCCAAATTTTTTCGAATCTGGAAAGGAGACGATGCGACTGGGAAAGAGGGAGAGAGTTTGGGTAGTAGCTGGCGTCATAAATGATGTTAGGTAAACATTTAATGGACTGTAGTGGGAAGCAGAATGGAAAAAAGAAAGGAGTGTGGCTGTCGAACATTAGATGGAGGTTGGGCGGGAAAAAATTATATGGAGACTATACAGGATTTAAAGAGTTAAGATATTGTGGTTTTTCTCAACATCATCAACAACTGCTACTTGATCGTGAATGATATTAGGCGCCGCACCCAAGTCCGCAATTGATTCTAAAAGATCACATATAGTATTTGAAACATCAATATCTCCACCTCCAGTCACATTCACGTTCATATTCTCAACAAAACACATCCCTCTAAAGAACCTGAGGCGGTTAACAGTTGAAGCATTAATTTTTCAAAATTTAAATCTTCATCAACGAGCTCATCAATTACCAGACCATGCACCGTATCAGACTCATCATATGAGGAAGAGCTGTCATTATTTAAGCCCCCTTGCACTCATTCGAATCCGAGTTTGCTACAGTCACCATAAGCACACATTCACGCGATCTCGGACATTGGATCATGATCAGACGGCTCAGAATTTAACTCGGTATTTTAAAATTTTAAGAAAATAAAAAATGTACGTATTTTTCTGGGCCGTCCGATCTCGATCGGCACGAAAGCGTGAATGTGTGGTTCTACTGACTAGAGGGGATCCGATTTCCATTCTCTTACTTTACATATGCTTCCCCAATGATGGAAAAACACACCTGAGAAACATTCCCTCAATGATCTTAATAGTGAAAACATCTCCATCTACATCAACCTTAATCACCCTATTAATCAATTCAATATTGGTTGTTCTAATAAGTATGTTAGCTATGTCCAGACGAGATCTCCTCCTTGTACAATCATCTAAGGAAATGAAACTTCCTAATCCCGGCCTAATAAGACGAAAGAACTCCTCAAACCATACATGCACTAGGATACTAAAACATCTCACCCATGCAAATTTCTCAGAGTCAACCTCCTTAATACTCCAATGCCTTATTTTAATGTATAAAATACTATTTAAAATATTAAAGAATACTTATTATTAAATTATGTACTACAAATATCTAAATTGCTTGAAATTTTGTATACATGATTATCTAAATAATAAAGTATGATTCAACAATTGAATTGATTAAATTTTTATTGTATAAATTTTTTTTTGAAGATATAATTATACTAATTTTGACGATTAATGTCAACAAATCCTGATATGTATGTATGTATCTATGCACTTGTCTTGTGCGGAGTCATCAGCCTATCAAAAGGGTCAGTCGAGTATCACTTTAGCTATTCCACTGATCACCAACTAAGAGTTACCTAATTATGGATCGAGGGTGTTGCAGGCCATCCCTTTTACTTGGACACTTATATCGGCCGACTACGTCACACTAGAATCATGACTTGAGACATGTGGGCAATCTATCTAATGACCCTTGATTTGCGCCACACGCCTGGTTTCTTTTCACACGTCCAGTTATTCTTCACACGTTCAGAGACTCTCTACGCACCAAGAGCGTCTTCACGCGCCCTACAACATCCCACTTTTATAAACATTGATTAGTGATAGTTAACTCCTTGATTATGTAGTTAGAAAGATTGGAAATAATTAAAACATCATTATAACAATATATAAAAACACTTTATTACTTATAATATATATACACACACTCTCTTATAATGATGTTATAACATTATATACATTCAAGTCTCATGTCATAAAATATAATGATCAAAACACATTAAGTCTAGCACATGTACTTAAGGCATTAAAGGGACAAAAACAAGGCAAGTTGGGGTCTAGAGCCGACCCCTCTACCCACAACCATTGTCATATTCATGAGCAAGATAATCTTCCCCTTACCTGATAATAGGCGCAAAATTCAACTCAACAAAGAAGGAGAACAATGACAACGAAATCTTTCTAAAGTTTCTAGTCCTTCTATAAAGGTAACCTAACAAGAGAAAAATACCTAAATAAATTACTCGATCTTAAACTAAAAAGTTGAAAGGAGAAATTCAATGTTTTTGGGCTTACCCATGATGATAACAAAGAGGATAACTCCTATGGGTGAGTAGAAACCACAATCTCGCTGATTTCGAGATTTTCAGGCACCTCCAAGCAAAACCCAATGAAAGAAATGATTAAAAGAAAAATGAGATTCCAAAATCAAACTAAGGCTTCGTTTAGAGGTTTTACCACTGTAGAAAACCTAGAGGTCTAACCCCATGCTTAGAAACTCCAAGATCCTTGAAGAAACGACTACCTGAGATGACCCCGCATCCCATTATCGACGAACCTAGATAACTAACCTTAGTCTTATAATAAAATGATCGTACACATAATAAAGATACAGGTAAATTTTAAGCTAAAAAATGTCAAGGTAACATGCATAGCGTGGAAGTAAAATATATACATAGATTAGGCCCCATCAGTAGGACCCTAAATATATGTACAGAAGTAGGTAGAATACGTATAGTCATCCAAAAGATCAACATATATAGGTCCATCATGTGTGTGTGTGTATTAGACATGAAAACACAAAAGATATGTTGGCCATATGTACACGAAGAGGCTTTAGAATAACAAGAGGCTAACAAGGACGACATGAGTCCCCGAGAGTGGGGTATCCCTAGCGCATGTGAAGGCAAATACATAGTGGTTGGGCTAGGATCGCAGAAGGGGTGGAACGACCGGCCGTCTCTCCAGACCTACGACTAGAAGTCGTCCTAGAACTATCATTACTACCATAACTACTACCAGAAAAAGAGTAAGAAGGTCCTATGTCATAGCGTCCAAAAGCATGACATGTAGAGTCATAGTCATGATTATAGTTTCTCGGGCCCAGCCGCATGTGCCAAAAGGGAAGCCTCTGTGCTATCCTAAAGTCTCTAGGAAAGGACGCTCACAGGGATCCTAACAACCAAAAATATATACTAAATAAGCCGATGCAGATGACAATATAGTGGTAGTAATCAATAATGTAGCAGTCGCCACACATATCGTGGTAGTAGACCTCAAAGTCACCCCATGTATGTCTAAAAATACAATATAAAGAACAATAGGGAGATAAGAAACACTCTAATCACCAAAAACATGGGAAAATAGGCATAGAATACATCTACAAATAGCACAAGCACATTCAAGCACACCATCCATCTCCCAATTTCAAATCATCTCATGATACCTATCAACTAAGTCCCAATCTCACACTCATGCACCTGTTACTCTATATGCCTAAAGTGGCCACAACGATAAAGCGTGAATCTGGCCCCACCAAGCCAAAGCATAGTGTTTTCCAACAGATGCTGAAGGGAGAACAATTCAGTCCAAATATATCCTGATCATTGTACCCCTAATAGTGCCTCCTTATTCCCCAATTATAGTGCTAAGAATAGGTAATAGTGGCTTCACTCGGGATAGTTCACTAAGGACTATAAAACAACAATACTTCGTTAAGATGACCAAACACTTCAATCACCACGACACGATACAGGTCAAACTATCAACTGCTTATGGATCTGTGTCGGACCCAATCAATCCCCAAGGCAACAACATGGCCTATACTGAATGTTTTGTACTCGCACTTGAGTACCAGATCTTGTGCAACAACTGCCACACGACAATGGTATACAACATGCATATGAACCTCACCATATATCCCAGATCAAAGCCTGAATCAACCTCACCATATATCTTGGCCTATGGTGGTAAGGAAGAGCTCGTTGTAAGATGTTACATTGATGCTAGCCTTCAAAACCGATAAGAATGACTCTAGATCACAATCTAGATTTGTTTTTGTCTTAATGGTGGCACTATGAGATGAAAAAGTTCCAAGCAGGATATAATCGCTTATTCTGCTACAGATGCTGAGTATATTGATGCCTCCAATGCAGCAAAGGAGGTCGTTTAGATCAAGAAACTCATCACTAAACTTGGTATTATTCCTAACATTATGTACCCAATTGATCTCTATTATGACAACAATGGAGCAATTACACAATCCAAGGAACCTAGATCTCACCAGCGATCCAAACATATACTTAGGCCCTTCCATCTCATTCGAAAGATTATCGATTGAGGGGATCTGAAGGTATGCAGAATACCAATACTTCATAACATTGTTGGCCAGCTGATGAGGCCTCTTACTCAATAGAAGCATGACGCTCGCACTAGATCGATGGGTGCTAAATTGATGCCCGATTGGCTTTAGTGTTAGTAGGATATTATTGGTGTAAGCATTAGAGGCTAATCCATTTTTTAGCTTTGACTTACATTTGTGTCATGGTGATTATTTACATATATTTATATATATGAGGCATTTTATTTATTATATTGTTTGTTTATTTACAAAAAATAAAGTCCTTAGAATAGTAATTTCGTTCAATAGAACATCGTGTATGACTTAATTGTGAGATTAAACATTGGAACACTATTCTTGAAATATCCGTAGTCAAGTATTAAAGTTAATTAGAACGACAATAATTCATCGAGACTATTATATGAGTGGATTGATGGCTACATCTCACGGACCATAGATATGAGATATCAAGTCTTCATAAAGGTATAATTATTAGAGCAATATTTATACTAGATTGATCCACTATGAGAATGCTACATATTAGTTATGTAATTGTCATTAGCACTTCTCTTGGCGATCATAGTAAAGTAGTCATTTGACTTGAAGTCACTACAATTCCTACATGGAGTTGTAGGCTTTAATGTTATCAAACATTGCCCATAGCAGGATGACATAAAAGTGGTATTTAGGCCTGCAATAAATCATGTTGAGGGATGTGAGTGATGTAGATAGGATATGTCCCTCATACATAACGGGATTAGTGTCTCAAGCCTCTCGATAGAATGAGATGTGAAAATGCATGGCCATGCTGAAATGGACCAATATGAGATATTGGGTTCGTTTGTGATTACACGTCTACTTGGGGATTGTGGAATAAACAATTGAACTTCACAAGGATGACGCATTTATGCTTTGTGTTCAATTAAGACAATGGACGAAAGGACAAACATTGTATGGTAATTTTGGTCGCGATAAAGTAAAGTCAGATCACCGATCTTCTCATAAAATGGGCAGCAATGATGCATTGCTAGATGTTAATCTTTGCTTATGATATTTAATATAATTATCATTTAGATGGGATCCTATAGGGTCACACATGTGACACCCACTATCCCGTCATACAAAAAATGCATATAAGAGCATGCAAGAAGTGATAAAAATACTAAGTTTATAAAAACTTTTAACGAAATAGTGGTTCACATCAAATTAGACTAAAACACCTCTACAGAAAAATAACTTAAAACGTAAAAATACTTTGCGGAAATAAAAAACATAATCTCCGATGTTACATGTTTCAGAGCTTAACCCTTAATTTATATCGGAATGATAAACATCATAAAACATAAATAAATCCTAAGCTATGTAGCATCGTATAGTTATTCCCCCGCGTCCACATCCACGTCATCACTTGCAATCTCACCATTTACCCGTACACGGGGTGTACAAGTAGGCAAAAAACATAGAAGGGTGAGGAATCATACTTGATACGAAAAGAAGTATGACATATGCACAAAATAACATGATGTGTCAGCGATCAATCAAACATCGCAATAGCAAACAAAGTCTCGTTGGTCAACACCAATCAGTCGGCAGTCCTACGTCGGCAACCAGCTGACACAAACCTAACAACTACTTCGTCGAAGTCTTCAGGATTCTTTTCCTCTCCATGTGAGCGGATAAGAGTGCCCTCAAAATCCAGAGATACAGACTGATCTAGTCAGGGTGATCAAGTGTATGAATGGGATGCCTAAGCAATGCCCTGCCTTTATATAAGACCCCCTACTGGTAATGACCCGCAAGGCCGAGCAGAGCTCCTCATGGCCGTATACGAAATGTTCCCCATGAAACTGTTTGCTCACCACCCAAGCGACACCACATCCTTAATGCGCAACAACTGGCCTAAGTGTCTATCAGCGTGCGTAACTTAAATCTGGAGTCACTATCCAACCACGTTCTCGTGATCATCGGTCATGGGGTCCACCGCGTCCATAAACCCGTCGATGAGTTTCCCAAAAACCTAATACCCAACAAACCTGTGGAGTATACAACCGAAGTCGTTAATGCACATTAGTCATAAACTTATGACCAATTAACAAGCAATGAGGGTAAAAGACCTTACCCTCTCAAAACAATTCAGACATTGGTCACAAACCTGTGACCAATAATAAACCAATGAAGGTACTTTGTCGAAGGCTTGAAGATCCTTTTCCTCTCCATGTGAGCGGATGAGAGTGCCCTTAACATCTAGAGACACAGAATGAGTCTAGTAAGGGTGATCTAGTGTATGAACGGGATGCCCCAGCAATGCCCCGTCTTTATATAAGACCCCCTACTGTTGAGCTCCCTGAAAGATCTTCTGGAGCTCCTTGATCCACTACTGAGCTCCGTCAGGGTCATAAGTTCCCTTGAATGACGTGGGTGATTCTTATGGAAGTTAGTGAGACCCTGATATCCAGCAGCTTCTTCGTGGCATATTTGGTTACGCTCCACGGCTTCAATCAAGCAGTTCAGAGCATCGATGACAATGCAGTCGTTTCTGTTCGTCATAGTTTCCTACTCAGACAAATAGAAAGCGAGTCAGTTCCTAATATATAATAATAATATCGCATAATGGTACTTAATCTAATACATACAAGCACATAAGAGTGCACAAAAAACACATAATAGACACATATATAGTCCAGTTAGGACTGAACTGCTCGATACCACTAAATGTGACACTCACTACGTCGTCGTACGAAAAATGCATATAAGAGCATGCAAGAAGTAACAAAAATACTAAGTTTATAAAAACTTTTAACGAAATAGTGGTTCACATCACATTATACTAAACCACGTCTGCAGAAAAATAACTTAAAATTTAAAAATACTTTGCGGAAATAAAAATCATAATCCCCGATGAAACATGTCTCAAAGCTTAACCCTTAATTTACATCGAAATGATATACATCATAAAAAATCAATAAATCCTAAGTTATGTAGCATCGTATAGTCTACTCCTCCGCATCCACGTCCACGTCATCGTCATCACCTGTAATCTCACCTTTTACCCGTACACGGGGTATACAAGTAGCCAAAAAGCATAGAGGGGTGAGGAATCATACTCGATATGAATAAGTACAAAATATCATGTTGCATCAACGATCAATCAAACATCGCAATAGTAAATAAAGTCTCGTCTGTCAACACCAATCAGTCGGCAGTCCTACGTTGGCAACTAGTAGACGCAAACCTAATAACTATTTCGTCAAAGTCTTCAGGATCATTTTCCTCTCCATGTGAGCGGATGAGAGTGCCCTCAAAATCCAGAGATATAGACTGAGTCTAGTCAGAGTGATCCAGTGTATGAATGGGACACCCCAACAGTACTCTGCCTTTATATAGACCTCTTACTGGTAATAACTCGCAAGGCCGAGTAAAGCTCCTCATGGCCGTCTCTGAAATGTTTCCCATGAAATCGTTTGCTCACCACCCAAGCAACACCACATCCTCAATGCGCGACAATCGGCCTAAGTGTCCATCAACGTGCATAACTCAAATCTGGAGACACTATCCAACCACGTTCTCATGATCATCGCTCATCGGGTCCACCGCGTCAACAAACCCGTTGATGAGTTTCCCAAAAATCCAATACCTAAGAAACCCGTTGAGTATACAATCGAAGTTGTCATCGCACGTTGGTCATAAACCCATGATCAATAAACAAGCACGAGGGTAAAAGCCCTAACCTTCTCAAATCAATTCACACATTGGTCACAAAGCTGTGACTAATAATCAACCAATGAGAGTAATAAGTCCTTACCCCCTAATAGCAAGTCATACATCAAGCATATAACAAGCCTAGGTGGTTACTACCCTTAACCAACACTTACAAGTCGTTTAAATTCATTATTAAACAAATATCAGGGATATGAATTGACTCATAGCCAATGTGAATCGATTCAAGGTCAAAAACCCATTCTGTAAATTGAAGCGTGCCGTCATGAATCGACTCATGACTTCAATTCATCAGTTTTGTAAACAACATGTGTGAATCGATTCATGCAGGTGTGAATCGACTCACAGAACCTACAGAAATGCAGTGAAGGTTTTCTCTGCACTTTTGCGAGGGTGGACCTCTCCTAAGTGGTCCACAACTAATCCAAATTTTAAGGCAACTACTAAATTGTTTCTAAGGCCTATAATCACTGATTTTATATCCAATTCTTAATTAAATTTACATTCTTTAATCCTTACCTTGAAATCTATAATGTTATCTCTTTACCTTATTTTAATTCTATTAATCCATAACATCTCCTATTGACCAATTTAATTAGAAGCCACTTCCAGTCCTATGAACATATCCTAATGATTCATTCCATTAAGGTCCCTTACCCAATCATTAGATCTAATTGTCCTATTTATTAAGGTCCTTAACATATTAATTCCTTCATAAATTCTTAAGTCATACCACATCCAACCAATACTTTTATACATCAAGATGACATCCCCATAACATGTTTAATCATAAGATCTTGCAACAAGGTATCCTAAACAGTGAGCACAAACAAGAATCATGCTTATGTAATTCCTAAATTCATTCAAATTTCATTAACATTAAAGATCATACACCAATTTAACCATTCATGTTAATTATCATCTAATTATCATAAGTCATGCATCAAGTTACCTAATTGAATTAAATAACAACATTTAGGGTTCCTTGCTCTTACAAGGGCCTTAGGAATAATCAAAATAGAAACTAAATCACCCGAAATCATTGCTATTACAATGATTAACATCAAATAACTTGCCTCATAAGGCATAGTAATCATGGGACATCCTTAACATGCTAATTGAAGCCCTAGGTCTCTTTTCATAGGATCATCCACCCTCCATACCTTATGAATTCATAGCCTCCAAAAATAGTCCTAAAGAGCTCTGAATTCTAGTTCCTTCTTGGTTCCTATCATAACGAAAGTCAAGGAGTTCAAATCTAAAGTTAGAATTTGAATCTCAAAAGAATTTAAAAATAAAAGAGAATTAAAAGGGCTAGAGATACCAATGAATTTCGCTTTCTGAGAATTAGAAAGAATAAGAAGAAGAAAAAGAAGAAGAAGAAGAATCTCTTTTAGTGGTAGCCTTGAAGACGGCGTCCAGTTCGATGGAGAAACAAGAGAGAATGGCTTGGAACGATGATAACGGAAACGGGAGTGCTCTAGGAGTTCTAGGGTTTATTAGAGCTCTCAAGTAATGTTTAAAAATTAGGTTTAGAATTAGGTTTAGAGTTTTTTTAGGTTTATGAATAGGTCTAGGTCATGATCAGCAAGCCTCGTCCCGTTTAGATGCGAAACGAGCCGAAACGGGGCGACCCGGTAATTAAAAAAGTTGTTAGCTGCTGTGAATCGATTCATCCACGGGTGTGAATCGATTCACAGACTCAGAATTTCCTAAAAAGTGATTTTCCCAATTCTAAGGCTATGTATCCCTTCTAAGGGTCTCCCTTCTTAACTAAACCCTAAAATACTTATTAAAGCACACAATTAACATATAATAATCCTATAACTTTTAACACTTAAAGATCATAGAATTTTGGGGTGTTACGACACATATAAAACAAATAATCACAAAAGAATAATTAAGTTAGACGTGATTTAATTAATTATTCAATTTGAGCCTGTAGTGTAGAAGCCCATTAGGGTTAGGGTGGATAAGGGAGAAGAAGCACTGACAGCTTATAAGCTTAGTGCTTCCCTCACTTCCATGATACATATCTGCACCCTTTTTGGTAGCCGCTAGCATGATCTCTCTGATGACATTTGCTCGTGTGGATTGAGTAGAGGTGCTGCCGCTTGGTGATTAACAAAATGAAATTAATAATTATTTTATATTGAATATTTTATATGTAATAAAGTTGAGAATGTGAAAAGATATTACACTCATCTATTTCAATTTATATATATATATATATATATATATATATATATATATATATATATATAAGAAGGTTGTCTAGGGGCAACATTGAAAATTTTCTTTGTCCATTTATGGGTTAATTGGTAATCTTAAAATTTAATTAATAGTTTTAGAATAAAAAAATAGGCTTATTTTTAATTAGTGTCTTTAGTTGGTTTTTATTATCATAAATAATAAAAATGAAATTAAAGCATATAAACTTTGTGTTGTGAAAACCAAAGGTTGCTTGGAATGAGTTTTATTGGTTAAATGTATAACTACTTTTAAAGGAAGGTTGTATGGGTACATACTAGTAATTTGCTTCGTCCATTTCTAGGTTAATTTTGTAACTTGAATTTTATTAGTAGTTTCAGAATAAAAGAATTAGATTTATTTTTAATTAGCATCTTCAGTTGGTTTTTATTGGCATAAACAATTAAAATGCTATGTTTGGGGTAGTTTTGGCATTTCCCTATCATCTGAGCGACAATTTATTTATTAGTTTGTTTCAATATTGGTAATTTATTTTTATCTTTTTATTTGCAATGATGGGGTGAGTTAGTGGGCTGAGTTATTAGCTTTTTATTTGTTATGATGGGGTGGGTTGGTGGGCTGAGTTATTGCTCTTTGTATATTAACACATGTACATAAAGATGCAATAATATGTATAAATAAAGTGATTTAATATGTAGATGTTATGAAATAGTCACTACTTAGTGAGTAGTTTCACTTTTCAGTTTCTTCACTTGCATGACCTTTTATTTTCTTGCAGAAACATATAATTGACTTTAGTTTAACAACATTCACCTACTGTATATAAGGCCAAGATGACTATCTGAAACTCATCACAAAATCTCTACATCTCTACATATATTTAAAACTGCTTTCAGGGTTGCTCTGACCATTCTTCTTACTCTCACAATAATGGCTTATGCATCCAAGGGTGGTGGAAGTTCAATATGGCTGCAAGGCTGAAACTATAAGCCGAGTCTACAAACTATAGAGACTTATTGTTTTAGTTGCAAGCATGCATAGCTGTGATGAGTTTGAGATAGTCATATTGGCCTTACATACTGCTAGGTGACTGTAGTTAAAGTAAAATCAATTATATGTTTCTGCAAGAAAATAAAAGGTCATGCAAGTAACGAAATTGATAAGTGAAACTACTCACTATGTAGTGACTATTTCATAACATCTACATATTAAATCACTTTATTTCTATATAATATTGCATCTTTATATACATGTGTTAATGGTTTAGTCACTACTTAGTGAGTAGTTTCACTTTTTAGCTTCTTCACTTGCACAACCTTTTTATTTTTATTTTATAAAACTAAGTGGTATGCAAAAGCATCAAAGGGATGTAATCCTAACTATGTTGGCACCACAACCCCTAGCAATCATTTGCAGCATACCACTAAAATACTATTAAAAAATAAAAAGATACAAGAAAGGGACTTGTGAGGACATGAACCTTATCCAAGGGAAACTACTTAAATCTATAACTAGGAAGTCTATTCCTATTATTAAAAAATCCTCAGCTATGAAATCGGGAATTGTATCCCACCAAATAAAACCAGAATTTTGAACACCAAAAGAGGCAAGTCTATCTGCACAATTATTGCCCTCCCTATAAATATGAGAAAAAAATAAAAAAAACATTTGCTTAGTAAGCTCTAAACAATTGGACCATCTATTTTGAAGCGTCCATGGCACTAAATTAATGTTCTTGAAAGCAGCAATAACAAGAGTAGAATCACACTCCAACCAAAGATTCCTCCACCCTTTCTTAAAGGCAATTTCTATGGCTATCATAGCTCCCAAGAGTTCAACATGAAAAGCATTTTGCAATCTAAGATTTGCAGTAAAGCAACCAAGAGTAGCAGCACTACTATCCCGAAAAATACCACCACAAGCAGCAGACCCAAGACATCCTCTAGCAACACCATCAATATTACACTTAATAGTATAGCACCGGGGATGATGCCACAAAACTTCCTTTATAGAGGGGGCCCTCCCAGGATGGCCATCAACAAAGAAATATTTTAAAATAGTGAACTCAGCCATAGAAGAGGATATAAAACCAGGGCTCTGATTTCTAGCTAGAGAGACATTTGAAATAATCAATTTATGGCAGATTGAAGAGGAATATGCTTGTTATCAAATCTAGCTTTATTTCAGCAATACCAAATAAGCCAGAAGACATAAATAATACTGGCTGTGATTGTATCTTTAACCTGGGAGCACCATCTTCTGTTACAAATATCCAAAATAGAATGAAAACTAGAGCAATCTATTTGTATATTGAGGATTCTACCAAGCCAGATCTAAAGATTTTTCGCAAACTCACAAGCCAAGAACAAATGATGAGAGGATTCTACCGCTTTCCCATAGAGGCAGCAAACAGAAACCATAATTATACCACTGGATCTGAGATTTTCATCAGTTGGAACTCTACCATGCAATAATCTCC
Source organism: Calophaca sinica (assembly GCA_037113605.1). Lineage (NCBI taxonomy): Eukaryota > Viridiplantae > Streptophyta > Magnoliopsida > Fabales > Fabaceae > Calophaca > Calophaca sinica. The sequence goes on along the minus strand of CM073732.1, from coordinate 87,139,114 downwards.
AACCAAGAAAGATTTAGAAAGAGGAACACAGTTGTTCCATATGATTTTTGCCCAAGCAGCAGTAGGCCCTATAGGATTTAGAAAAGGAAAGCCTCCCTAAAAGATAAAGAGCCAGCAGCATTATGACTCCATCTAAGCGTATCATCGCCAGGCAGCAGGGGGATGGTTATCTTGTCTAACTAATTCTGAATTATATGGAAGTGAAATGTAAAAGAATGAGGGATAGACCAAGACCCATTAACAATAAAGTCTTTCACTTTGGATTGAAGGGAGCTTTTTAAATGATCTGGAATGCCTATTAAACTGGAGATGGGCCTTGATAGCCAAACATCATTCCAAAAATTAATCCTGTCGCCCGTACCTATTTGCCAGACTGTATTCTCCAAAATTTGAGGAATGTAATGCTTGATACCTGACTATATTGAGGAAGAGATATGATAATTTATTGGAGAATTGTTCTTGAAAGCTCTAGCTTTAATTAAACTCGACCATTGCAAGTTAGAAGAGATAACTTCCTAACCAAGATTAAATAATCCTTCTTTGTTGATGGCTTTGACAGACCTAAAACCAATATCTCCTTCTAAAACTGAATTACAAACTTTGTGCCAAGCAATAGTGACATTTTTCCTGGTAATTATACAGCCAGACTAGATAAAATTTCGAAGCCAAGTATTAATAGTGGATAGAAGATTAGAAGGCCAGGCATAAATTCGACAACTATAAAGAAGCATACCGTGAATGACAGGTTGCACCAATAACTTGCACGACCTTTTATTTTCTTGGAAAAACATATAATTAATTTTAGTTTAACTATAGTCACCTAGCTGTATATAAGGCCAATATGACTATCTCAAACTCATCACAAAATCTCTACATCTCTACATATATTTAAAATTGCTTCCAGGGTTAATATGGCCATTTTTCTTCTTATTCTCACAATAATGGCTTATGCATCCAAAGGTGGTGGAAGTTCAATGTGGCTGTAAGGATTAAACTAAAAGGTGAGTCTACAAACTGCAGGGACTTATTGTTTTAGTTGCAAACATGCACTGGTGAGGTTATAATGTTGTTCCTAAATGGTTTAGTCGTATTTAGGTCCAAGTTATTGTTGCATAGTCATAAGGTTGTGGCCTACTGTTGGCCTAGCATGCTTGCCTCCCCTTAGATTCATATATGAAGTGGGTGATATTCTGTAGGATTGCTTTGACGCGAAACAACTTCATGTCCGTCCAACTTCTCCATCATCGACAACAATTCTCACTCAAGTTGCAACCACACTTTTTTTAATGAATAAAAAATATAGATGTATGTATTATGTTTAACTATGAAAAACAAGAATGAGATTTTATGCTTTGTTGGCCAAATTTTGATGTAAAAATTGTGTAGCCTTTATATATTCTCACCTCATCCTCATTGTATGAAAATAAAATAATAAAATTCAGACATGAAAGCTTCTTTTTTTTCTTCTATCTCTATATTTTAATTTTTTGTGGAATTATTATTATTATTAATTGGAAATCCTAATGTTATTGTTGTTATTAAAGCATTTAAGGATTCTCTCCTAGGGTTTCCGTCCTTGAAGCCCTTGTGAGAAGCTTCTCTCCCTGTGAGATGGCTGCAGCTTTTTTCTCGATTTCTTGGCACTGAGTTCGGTCTGTTTCTTTATTCTTCCCTGCTTCTCTAGGATGTCAGGCGATGGTGATGAGGCTACGGTGGAGGTGGAGGTTGAGGGCGTTGAGGAGGCGTCTGATAACCCAATGACGGCGCTGACCTTGGTGGGGTGTTTCCTTTCTGATCGTCCTATCAGGGTTCACATTATGAAGGAGCGAATGGCAGGCGTTTGGAGACCAGGTAGGGGCGTGAACATACGGGAGTTAGACGCTGGTATTTTCTTGTTTCAGTTCTTTCATCCTCTCGATCTTGAAAGGGTGCTCAAGCAAGGTCCATGGTCCTTTGATAAACATCTATTGGTTCTCAGTAGCATTCCGGTAGGCATGGCACCAAGCGAAGTTCCTCTCTTTAAGATTCCTTTTTGGGTGCAAGTCCATAACATACCAGTTGGTTTTATGTCAGAAACAGTGGGTCGTTATGTTGGGAATACCGTAGGGTGTTTTGTGGAATATGATGCGAAGAATACATCGGATTTTTGGCGTGTCTTCATGCGAGTCAGGGTCCTCCTGGATGTGAGGAAACCATTACTGAAGAAGCTGAAGCTCCGAAAACCAGGGGGTGACGCGAAGGAGGTTCTGTTAAAATATGAGAGGTTGGGGACTTTATGTTATTTGTGTGGTATCTTTGGGTCACATGGAGGGGCTTGTGACAAACGTTTTGATATGATATCGGATGATGGGCACGCAATTGGGGTCCGAAAATCAAGGCTGAGGTGCGTCGGGGCGGTGGAAGCGGTGGTGCGAGGTGGTTGAGGGAGGAGGGTCGGGAGTGGAAGGCACCAAACTTTACGGGACAACCAGCGCAACCTTTGCATGGTAATTACGCGTCCTCAATGCAGCAGCCAAGTGGCGGTCAACCTGCATCCAAAACGACAGGTTTTAATTCATCAGGTAATGGCATTGAGAATTTGGTGGAAATCTTCAAAAACCCAGCAATACTTTTTCCTAAAAAAGCAGCACTTGTAGTTGTTGCACCAAAGGTTATGTTGGACGTGGAGATGGAGGCTGAGGTGGCGGTACAGTTGGACAGGAAAAGAATGAGAGAGGGTGATGTGAGGGAGGGTGATATGGACAAGGGAACTGACGGTAGTGGTGGGGAACATAAAAACAACAATATGGCAGTGCATTTTTTACTGGTGGGCCACCTGGCGATGGGGGTCTGCCAGAGCAACAGCAGTCTTATCACCGAACTGTTTGGGTTTGGGTCACCCACGAGCAGTTCTTTCCTTACGTGACCTCGTCCGGGCGTACCAACCGGATGTCATCTTTCTGTGTGAAACTTTGGTACATGCTGCTAAGATTGAAGAAATTAGAGTTCGTTTGGGGTTTGATTCGGCATTTGCGGTGGATTGTGTTGGTCGGAGTGGGGGTCTTGCTCTTCTTTGGAGACATCCTATTGACTGTTCGATAACTCGTTACTCTTCCAATTATATTGATGTGGCGGTGTCAAGTGGTAATAATTCTTTGTGGAGACTTACAGGTTTCTATGGCTATCCGAGTCGTATGCGAGGGCGTGCTTCCTGGGACTTGCTTCGTACCTTGGCTCGTGATAATACTTTATCGTGGTGTATTATGGGTGACTATAATGACTTACTTTCCAATGAGGAGAAGAGTGGTAGTGCTGATAGGGCTCCCTGGTTACTGCGGGGTTTCAGGGAAGCCATTCAAGATTGTGCTCTGATTGATATTACTATGCAAGGCCATCCTTTTACCTGGCACAAGGGGCGTGGCACAGATAACTTTAAAGAGGAACGCTTGGATCGTATAATGGCTACACAAGATTGGTTGGATTTGTTTCCTAATCACTCTCTTCTTAATGGGGTGGCAGATAGATCCTATCACACGCCACTATGGCTCCAACTCTGGGAGCGACGGCGTAGAGGATCACCTAGACCGTTCCGGTTTGAAAACGCATGGCTTGAGGAGGATGATCTTCCTAGTATCGTTGCTGAGAGTTGGAATAGGGGTGTGGGCCTTGATTTTATGGGGCGTATGGAAAATTGCACAACTGACATTGATTTATGGGGTCGTAAGCTGCGTATGCGTTATAGACTTGATATACAACGATGTAGAGAGGAGCTCGAAACTCTTAGATCCTCACCATATGCGAACGATATTCACCGTTATCAAGAGGTGAACCTTCGTTTGAGCTCACTTTTAGCACAAGAGGAGATGTTTTGGAAGCAACGGGCTAAGGTTCATTGGCTTCGTGATGGTGATACAAATTCTAAATTTTTTCATGCTATGGCTAGCTCTCGTCGTCGTCGTAATTTGATTTCCACGTTGGTGAGAGAGGATGGGACAGCAGTGGACACACAACAAGAACTTGGTAGTGTGGCGTGTTCCTACTTTAACGGTTTGTTTGGGGAGGTACGTGGTCATTATGGTCCGGTGCTAGAATGTATGGCTCCTAAGTTGAATGATATTGATAATGATCTCTTGATGGCTCCTTTCACGGTTGATGAGTTTAAAAAGGCTCTATTTCAAATGCACTCCGACAAAGCGCCGGGGCCCGATGGTTTGAATCCGGCTTTTTTCAAGAGGTTTTGGAATTTATGTGGCCCAAAACTCTTTCATTCCGCAGTTGCTTGGCTGGATAGTGGTGAGTTTCTGCCCATGTTAAACGATGCTAACATTGTTTTGATACCAAAAGTTGATAATCCTACTTCTATGCGAGACTTGCGCCCCATTGCTTTATGTAATGTTATTTACAAAATTGTTTCAAAAGTTCTTGCTAATCGCATGAAGAGTGTTCTCTACAAGTGTGTCTCGCCCGAGCAATCGGCTTTCGTAGCTAATCGTTCTATTCTTGATAATGTTATGGTAGCTATAGAAACGATTCACTACATGAAATGCAAAACTAATGGTAAGATGGGGGAGGTGGCACTCAAAATTGATATCAGTAAAGCTTACGACCGGGTGGATTGGGGATATTTGAGAAGTGTAATGCTCAGGCTTGGGTTCCATGAGAAGTGGGTGAGATGGATGGGTATGTGTGTTGAAACAGTTCATTACTCAGTGCTCGTGAATGGTGAGAAAGCTGGCTCAGTCTCTCCAGGGAGGGGACTTAGGCAGGGTGACCCACTGTCACCTTACCTTTTTATATTGTGTGCGGAAGGTCTTACTTCTCTTCTTAAAAATCGTGAGGCTAGAGGGGACATCCATGGTATTAAAGTGTGTCGAGGAGCTCCTATCCTGACACACCTCTTATTTGCAAATGACTGTTTTTTGTTTTGCAGGGCTACTGACGGTGAAAGCAGAACCTTGAAAGAAGTGCTGGCAATATATGAGCAAGCTTCTGGTCAATCTATCAATCTTCAGAAGTCAGAGATCTTTTTCAGCAGAAATACAAGTCAACCTATGAAGAACTGTGTGATAGCTAATCTTGGCGTAACTGAATGCCTGGGTACGGGTAAATATTTAGGCCTACCATCCATGGTGGGTCGTAGCAAGAAATAGCTATTTGGCTATCTTCGGGATCGCCAGGAAACGCATACATCAATGGTGCCGTAGGCACTTATCTAAAGCAGCCGTGAGGTGTTAGTTAAGTCGGTGGCGCAGCAATTCCAAAGATATTGTATGAGTACTTTCCTTATCCCTACCACCCTTGGGGAGGAGATGGAACGTATGATCAACTCTTTTTGGTGGGGTTCTAATCGTGGGGCTAGACGTGGTATTAACTGGCTTAGTTGGGACAAATTGACAATGAGGAAGGAATATGGTGGCATGGGCTTTCGCCACTTTCATGGTTTCAATTTAGCAATGCTAGGGAAGCAAGGTTGGCGTTTATGCACCAACCCGGATGCTATAGTTTCACGTGTCTTCAAACCTAAATACTTTCCAACAGGGAATTTTCTGGAGGCCCGCTTGGGTCATAATCCGAGTTATGTTTGGCGTAGCATCCATACTTCACAGGTATTGGTTAAATTCGGAGCTAGATGGAAAATTGGTGATGGCAATAACATTAATGTGTGGAAGGACCCGTGGTTGAAAGGGGAAGGTTCGTCTGTGGTTACCTCTCCTACGCTTATGGGTTTCGAGGATATGAAGGTTAGTGGTCTCTTTGATGTTGACGGCCGTGGGTGGAACATTCCTCTCCTTAACCACCTGTTCAATCCGGTGGATAGGGCGAAGATTCTTAATGTGTCTATTCGATGTAGGAATGATGTGGATTCTTTGGTTTGGAACAAAAGTAGAGATGGGAACTATTCAGTTAAGTCGGCGTATTATGTTGCTACGAATGAGCTCATTGACACTATGGATATGAGAGTTGCTGGAAGTTGGAACTCGGTTTGGAATCTTAAGGTACCTCATAAGGTACGCCTGCTTCTTTGGCGTTGTTTGCGTGGAGCTCTTCCTTGTCGGGCAAACCTACGCCGACGCCATGTCCCGTGTACAGCAACCTGCGCCATGTGTGATGGTGCTGTGGAGTCAGAATGGCATCTTTTCTTTGAGTGTCCGAAAGCAGTTGACATGTGGAGGGCA